>JAWDJD010000004.1:97769166-99032500 GCA_035047305.1 Bradypodion pumilum | reverse complement strand
TTTCCCATAGGAATGCACTAAAGCAAACAGAATCTGTTCCCAAAAAAGGTTTGTGAAGCGGACCGTCATTTCCTATGGATTTCTTTCCTTGAAGTGGGTTTTCCAGTAGGTGGACCATCTGTAAAGCTGTACTTGCATTGATTTAGTACTCGACCAAACTCCAATCTTTGTTGATGCTTATGTACTATTAAACTACTGTATACACCTGCTTCTTGGAGATTAACCACTGGCCAGTGTAGGTAAACTCGCCATGTCCTTACAATTGCAAAAAGATTGATTTTGCAACAGTGAAAATATAGAAGTCCTGGACAGAACACCTTACAACCTTAGAACATATGAGTCTATGGCATACAGACAACAACTATGCATGATTTTTTTGTAATATATGGAAACCTATGTGTAGACACTCTTTCATTTTCTCTGTTTCTTTAACTTTTTTCCTTTTTTTCCCTTTGCTTTTGCTATACAGCTGAGATTCTCAACCTGCAGCCCATGGGCAGGATGCTGCCCACAGCATCATTTCACATGCCCCCCCTCCACTACACCAGGAAGTGTCATGTGGTGGAGCTAGGGCAAAATAGCCGTCCGGCCCCCCAAGCTGTGTGTGACTCAGCCCCTGACTTTAAAAGGTTGAGAACTCCTGCTATACAGTTTTACAATCTTATATCCAGATTTATTGTATTACCATTTTATCTATTATTAGTTTTGTTTTACTTTTAAGACATTACTTAATTAATTTATTTTTTAAAAAAGATTGGACAAAGAAGATAATCCTGATTGGGCAGACTAATAGTTCAGCAATTGTAGGATGGATTTCACTTTTCATTGATAATACAGTGTAACAAAGCTGTAACCAAAAAATAATAATGTTCAAACCAGGGTAAAATTTGCTCTGAAACTCAACATATATCTTTTTCTGTTGGAACTTTCAAACAATAATCACAACTTCCTAAGGGATTCCTTTTTCTTTTTACTCCTGCATTTCAGTGATATCTCATATACTTGGACACTGATCTTACCAATAATAATATTATTTCAAGCATGAGTTTAATGTATATGGGAATTTCAAAATACTACACCCCCACACTGCCATATTACTGGCGTCAAACTACTGCATTCAATATGCCAGCAAATTTGGAAAACAAAACAGTGGCCACAGGATTGGAAAAGATCAGTATACGTCCCAATCCCAAAAAAGGGCAATGCCAAAGAATGCTCAAATTATCGAACAATTGCACTCATCCCACACGCCAGCAAGGTGATGCTCAAGATAATACAGGATAGACTTCAACAACATGTGGAGAGAGAACTACCAGAGGTGCAGTCCTGTTTCAGAAGAGGTAGGGGGACTAGAGACCACATTGCCAACATACGTTGGATCATGGAGAAAACAAAGGAATACCAGAAACAAGTTTACTTTTGTTTTATTGACTACACTAAGGCATTTGACTGTGTAGACCACAACAAGATGTGGCAAATAATTAAAGAGATGGGAATACCAGAGCACCTCATATGTCTCCTGAGAAATCTGTACATGAACCAAGAAGCAACAGTTAGGACAGAACACGGAATGACGGAGTGGTTTGGAATAGGAAAAGGAGTAAGACAAGGCTGCATTTTATCACCCTGTTTATTCAATCTATACACAGAGCACATAATGCGCAATGCAGGGATGGAGGAATCACAATATGGGATTAAAATTGCTGGGAGAAACATCAACAATCTGAGATATGCAGACAATACCACCCTAATGGCAGAAAGTGAGGAAGACCTAAAGAACCTCTTGATTGGATTGAAGGAAGAGAGTGCAAAAGCTGGCCTGAGACTCAATATCAAGAAAACCAAGATAATGGCAACAGGCCCCATTAGTTCCTGGAAAATAGATGGGGAAGAAGTAGAAGCAGTGACAGATTTTACATTCTTAGGATCAAAGATCACTGCAGATGGAGATTGCAGCCATGAAATAAAAAGGCGAATTATTCTTGGGAAACAAGCCATGAGAAACCTGGGGAACATAGTGAAAAGCAGAGATATCACATTACAAACAAAAATTAGAATAGTCAAAGCAATGGTATTCCCAGTGGTAATGTACGGATGCGAGAGCTGGACAATAAGGAAAGCTGAACGCAGAAGAATAGATGCCTTTGAGATGTGTGTTGGAGGAGAGTTTTGAGAGTACCCTGGACAGCGAGGAGAACAAATAGGTCAATCTTAGAAGAAATCAACCCTGACTGCTCATTGGAAGGTCTAATAGTAAAGACGAAGCTAAAGTACTTTGGACATCAAATGAGAAGGGAGGATTCGCTTGAGAAGGCCATGATGTTGGGAAAGGTGGAGGGCAAAAGAAGAAGTGGGAGGCCAAAGATGAGATGGCTAGATGGGATTGTAGACACAATGGGTACAGAACTGGGAGTGCTGAGGGGGATGGTGGAGGACAGAGGCGCCTGGAGAACAATGGTCTATAGGGTCGCAAAGGGTCAGAATCGACTGTGCGACTGAACAACAACAACACTGCCATATGGTTCTCTAAATGTTCCATGTGCCTTCCAATAAAACATATATGCATTTCATAAAATGCAAAATACTACAGATAAGGTAAGGGGGGAAACTTTGCTATAAGTTGAACCACTCCTAGCTGCAGTTTCAATCAGCATTATGGTGAAGGGGATAGAAAGTGACAGAGCAAATGCCACAATATGATTAAATAACTTTACCTCAACTGATCATCTCTATGTGCAATGAATGTGAGTATGAATTTTGCCAGCAGATGGCAGACTGCCACAAAGATTGCCAATTAAATAGGAAAGTAATCTCAGAAGAAGGGAATGATAAACCACTTCTGTGTATTCTCTACCTCGAAAGTAAAGGTAAAGGTTTCCCTTGCTCGAAAGCCAGTCGTATCCGACTCTAGGGTGCAGTGCTCATCTCTGTTTCAAAGCCGAAGAGCCAGCACTGTCTGCTTCTGCAGACGTTTCCATGGTCATGTGGCAGGCATGACTAGACACTGGAGTGCGCTGTTTACATTCCCACTGAAGTGGTCCCTATTTATCTACTTGCAATTTCTTGCTTTCGAACTGCTAGGTTGGTAGGAGCTGGGACATTCCGTCCTGCAGTACTTGGGAAACGAACTGCTGACCTGCCAGAAAAGGTCACCAAACATCAGAATTGCATTGACGGCAAGTTGTTGTTGTTGCTGCTGCTGCTGCTGCTGTTGCAGCAGTAGCAGTAGCAGTAGCGATCCAGTATTTGATGCTGAACTCTAGGGAATGATTTGTATATAGATGATGGCTATATACCTGTAGAAATGTATGTTTCTAGTTTGCCTTGTTGCGTATAAGATAGCCCACTATTAATTACTTTTGGATGTTTCTTATTTGTAGCCTAATGTTCCTTCAGCAAGCCAATTTTAACAGTTCATAAGGCCAAGAGTATATTATATGATTACCTAATGAATTTTGCAGTTGAAATTTTAAGTCAAGTTTCTCTAGTTGAAGTTGAACGCTCTAACCACTATAATATGCTGCCACTCTGCTTGGTTTAACCAGCCAGTGGAATCAAAACAAAGAAGATTAGCATGGCATTAGATGCAAACGACTTATTATGCTTTGGCTTGTTAACTGTCCAGGGCTTTCAACTCCAATGCTGCAAAAGAAATTGCAGATAAATTAAAAATCGCTTTGCCATTTAATTTTGCCCGGTCACAGAGATTTGTGGGATATATTTAAATACTTTAGATGACGTGATAAGAATTACAATTAACATACAACCGAAAGTAATTAGCATGCTTACGGTCTGTCTCCCTCCACTTAAATTAACACAAACTGTACATAACAAAGCAATTTTTTTAATATTGTAACAATTTTGCTATCTGTCTTCATAGTACAGTAGTAGAAGAAGCCATCATCCCTATTTTGGCTGCATTAGAGACAAACTAACAAAACTATCCATCTAACATTGTTGCTACTTAGTCACCTGTTCCCATGAAAAGCTTTATCTGTGAAATAGGCAAAGCATGATGTGCACTATAAATTAATATAGATTACTTAATGTTTAGGATATACATACACAACTATCCTCCCAGCTATATCTAGACACTGCTAGAGTTTGAATTGGCTGCGAGACTGTCTATATAGAATTACAGAATCACTGATTTGGAAGGGGCCTTCCACATTCCTACACTTTGGGGGCAAGTTGTTCTGATTGTGTGTACACATCCATTGGGCCAATCCACCCTACCAGACCAATTTTGAGACCCTGTCAGAGGTTCAACTCAATTAATTCTCTGTATTTTAACCCTTGTAGTTGACTATGTAGCTCAGTGGTTTAGGTATCTGGCTGCATAGCCATTGATTTGGGAGTTCAATTCCCACAGTTTCTGCCAGGAGAAGAGCCAGTTTCTATTGCCATTGGCAAGCTGCCCAGTCCCAGGAAACCCCAAGAAGAAGGGAATACACTCCTGTGTATTCTTTACCTAGAATACACAGGGTGTCCTAAAGGTATAGAAAAGAGGACCACACAGAGAGCAATTCCACATTGAAGAAACCCTAGCAAAAGGCCTGTTACAGAAGTTGTGGCACTAGTATAAAAGATATGCCATGTGAATACCTCAGAGGCATCTGCAGAACATGTTGCTTGTATATTTCTACAAAAAGTGAAACATGATGGAAAAAAAACATGATGGCAAATTAGATAAAGTGGTGTGGAGTCATGGCTGAGTTGAAAAAGGTATCCTTTGAAAAGCCAACCCTAAAATTTGTTAGTCTCCATAACCAGATCAGGTGAGAAATTATGGGAATTCTAGCTAAAAATATAACTTTCCCTCAAATAACACTACTTCATGAGTGGGACCAGAGTAATTCAGAAGAAAAGGATGTTTACATTATGTTTCGTATTCATCCTATTCATGACCAGGAATTCTGCAGCTTTACATAAGAGTACTGTTCGACGGAATGAGCTCCCATCTCTGTCCCAGGTCCTGTCAACCTAACAGTTCAAAAGCAAGAAATTGCAAGTACTGTACAGTAGATAAATAGATAGCACTTTGTTGGGAAGATAAACAGTGTCCATTGCACTCCAGTATCTAGTCTTTCCTGCCACATGTCCATGGAAGCTTCTGCAAACACAGACAGCACTGGCTCTTTGGCTACAAACAGAGATGAGCACTAGACCCTAGAGTGGGACACAACTGGCTTTCGAGCAAGGTTGACCTTTACACAAGCATTTCCCTCCTATTCAATGGGCAGAGAAAATCTATTTTGCAATAGCCATCTCCTGATTATCCTGTCCACATGCCAATGTCAGAATATAATACATGTGGGGGTGGAGCATCATGGCAGACTGAGCACATCATTTTTCTCATCACTGTCTGGAAAGGGGAGCCACAAATGTGGATATATAGTGCTAAACTGTTACGTTTTTGAAGGAAAATGTTTCCAGAAGGAATGTGAAGTTGGTAGATTGTGATCGGAGGGATTTGGAGCCTGGAGGACAACGGAAAAGAGTAAAATTGTTGCAGTTGTTCCTCAAGTGTGGAGAGTCGAGTTAGTGGCACTGCTGGAGAATGGAGTTTACGAGCGGAGGTGACAGCAAAGAGAGGGGCTTCCTTGTGAGATGGCAATAGCTGTGTTTGAGAGGAGTGAATTTTGGCAAAATCTGGGGTTCGGCAGTGCATGGAGGAGATTTGAGTGGCGGAGTGGAACGGAGGAGAGAGGAGGAGATTCGAGCACGATTTCACGTGAAGAGTTTCGGGGTGGAAGGAATGTCCAAGAGGTGCAGGAAATGTCCAAGAGGTTCAGGAAAAAGCTAAAGGGAGAGAAGTAAAAGTGGATGATCATGAAGTGAGACTGGAGTTACTTGAAGACCAATCTAGAAAAAGAAACATAATAATTAGGCATGTTTCTGAGGCCCGCCCTGATCAGTTGAAGGCCAGAATAATGAGTTGGTTAAATGATTTAGGTATGAGTAGGAAGTTCGAGGCTGAGGATGTATTAAGTGTGCATAGATTAAGGTCTAAGAAACATAATGCAGGAGATAGAAATGTGCTATTGAGGTTTGCCAGTGAAGGTTTGAAGGTGATGTTAATGCGGCATATCAGGAAATCTGGGCCAAGTGTATTGAAAATGGAAGGGAATAGCATGGAGATTTATAATGATATTTCCATCGGTGAGAGAACTTGGAGAACACAAATCAAACCAGTAACGAGGAAGTTGAGGGAAAAAGGAATTGTTTATTTTTGGCTTGCCTTAAAAAACTAAAATTCATAGTATCTGGAAAATCATATGTGTTGAGGGATGGGTCATATGTCTTAGACATACTTGCAGAGGCAAAGATAATTGACAGAAACTCCAAGGACTGGGAAGATCTTAAAGAGGAGCTGATAATAGCAGGGGTTTACACAACGTATGACAGGGAAGAGGAAGAACGGATGAAGGATATTACGATTGCGTTGTCTGGCCAGGAAGAACTAGGTAGCGTGGAATGACATAATGGCGTAAAATTTGCAATTGAAGTAACTGTAATGCACAATATAAAGTGATAGAATCCTTATGTGGAATTGGTGGTATGAAAAATTAAATAGTATTTAGAATGGGTAATTAGGCAGGAGAAGTGGTGGTTTGGTTTGTGAGTGTTGTTTCCCCTCCCCCCTCCCCCCTTGTTTTACAGGGGTGTCTTTCTTTTTCGTTTCGAAATGGTGGGGAGGGTGATGATTTATTGTTTTATGTTTTGTGTTCAATTGTTTTTTTATGTTTTGTGGGTTGGATTAGCACATGCTTGTAGGAGATGGAATTTATTGCAAGGGAAAAACAATAAAGAATCATGAAATCAGTTAGGGTGTTATCATGGAATGTTAAAGGCATGGGCAGTATTATTAAGAGGAAACGTTTAGAAGTGGTAATTAGGAAAGATAGGCCAGATGTGATATGCTTGCAAGAAACGCATCAAAAAAGTGAGGATGTAAATAATTTGTATATAAAGGGGATAGAATATTATGAGAAGGCATTGGGTACGTCTAAGGCAAGAGGGGTTGCCATATTAATATCAAAAAAGTTAGGATTTATAAAAGTAAAGACAATTGTAGACCCAGAAGGAAGATTTCTTATAACAAGGGGATTTATTAATAATGAGGATATAACCTTGGTTAATGTATACGCGCCAAATGAAAAACAGGACGAATTTTTAGATAAGGTGTATCAAAGTATAGAATCAGAAAGGGTGTCCAAGTTAATAATGGTTGGAGACTTTAATCTGATTAGATCAGGTTTGGATACTACAAACGTGGCTAAACGCACATGTACTAATAGGGTGATGGATAGGTGGTTAAAAATGATGGGATTACAGGATGTTTGGAGGAAAATTAGAGGCTCAGAACGGGGATATACATTTTTTTCGCATGTGCACAATTCTTATTCACGAATTGACTATGTTTTGGCTTCAGAAAGCATGATAGATAAGGTTGAAAATATTGAAATTGGCATGATTAAGGAATCTGATCATGCTAAAATAATTACGGAATTTAAACTAAGTGATGAAAAACAAAAAAGGGGTACATGGATCTATGATACAAGGTTATATAGAGACCAAAAGAGTAAGGAAATGATAATAAAAAGATGGGAAGAGTGCTGGGAAATTAATGATACAAAGGATGTAAATGATGGAATATTATGGGATACCATGAAGGCAATATTCAGGGGAGAAAGCATTAGGCTCTCTTGTATTAACAATAGACAAAATAAGGAAAAGCAAAAAGGGTTAGAGGACGAAATAAAGAAATTACAGGGTATTCATGCAAGAACGGGAGATAGGGACATATTCGATAAAATGCAAAAATTAAAAAGAGAATCTATTGAAAAAGATATTGAAAAGGTTAAGAAGAATCTAATTTTTTTGAAAACAGATTACTTTGAGTACAATAATAAAAATTCTAAGCTATTAGCTAGAGCTGCTGAAGAAAAGAAAGATAAAAGAGGAATTTCAGTTTTGATAGATAAGTATGGCGGAAGGTGTAACAAGTTAGAAGATAAAATTCAAATTGTTAAGGCTTTTTATCAGGAATTGTATTCGAGGAAGGACGTAAATAAGGACGAATTAGAGCAATATCTAGATAAGTGGTCAAGAATAAATTTAAGTTCAGAACATAGGAGTTATATGGATGAAAAGATAACATAAAAGGAAATAAAGGAGGTCATAAAAAGGTTAAGGATAGGCAAGGCTCCAGGCGAAGATGGTTTATCGGTGGAGTTTTATAAAGACTTTAAAGAGATGTTGTTACCAAAAATGGAAAGGATTTTTAATTATATTTTGGAGGGAGGGAGAGTTCCTAAATCGTGGTATAGTACAATTATAATTTTAATTCCAAAGGTAGGGAAAAATTTGGAAAAAATTGAATCCTATAGACTGATTTCCCTGATGAATCAGGACTCAAAAATTTTCACGGCGATTTTAGCTAACAGATTGAATAATTTTAGTGGCAAATACATTAATAAGGATCAAGTGGGATTTATGAGGGATCGGTATATGTCGGATTTGACGAGAAGGATGGTTGACTTGACAATTATTGCTCAGCAACAAGAGGAGCATGTAGGCTTCTTCTCCCTGGATATATTCAAAGCTTTTGACTCGATCCAATGGATAACTATAAAGGAAATTATAAGGAAATATGGATTTGGACAAAAATTTTGTGGGGTAATTGAGCAGTTGTATCAGCAAGGCTTGGCTAGGGTTAAATTAAATGAGGAATTAACAGGGGAGATTAAATTGGAAGCGGGCACAAGGCAAGGAGACCCATTGTCGGCATCTTTATTTATCATGGCCATGGAATTGTTAGCTAATGTAATAAGGAAAGATAAGGAATTAATTGGAATTGGGGGTATAAAAATTAGCCAATATGCTGATGACACCCTAATAACAATAAAAAATCCACAGAATGCACTAGGGAAGATATATGGGCATTTAGAGGAATTTCAAAGGGTGACGGGACTCAAGGTAAATTGGGATAAGTCAGAAGCAATTTTTTAAAATATGGATTTGGACATACAAGAAAGTTTAAAGGCTAAATTTAAAATACAAATTAGAGATAATATAAAATACTTGGGGATAAACATTTTAAATAAATATGATGATTTAAAGAGATTAAATTATGATAAACTGGAAAAAGAATTAAAAGAAATTATTTTAAGGTATAGGAAACTAAATTTGTCGTGGTTTGGATGTGTTTCTTTATAAAATGAAGCTTTTACCCAAATTAATTTTTTTATTTGACACCCTGCAAATATATATGAAAGAGAAGGAATTAAAGGTTTTTCAAACTATATTAAATAATTTTTGTAACGGAGGAAAAAGGGCTAGGATACCAAAGTTTTTATGGTATTCTTCACAAAAAAAAGGCGGGTTATGAATTCCAAATATTAAAAACTATTATTGGGCGTTTCAATTGAAGAATATTTGTAAAATTTTAGTGAAAGAAGAGCCGATTTGGGGGGAAATTGAATTGCGAGAGAAACTGGGTGAAGAAATATTAATGTTTTTGGGCAAAGGGAAAGCTAAGATTAATACTGCAAATAAAATGTTAAAAGCTCTTTTAAAAACTTGGACACTATTGAAAAATAGACTGGCCCCAGGGTTGTCCCCAATAATAGGCTTGAGTGATATGAAATCATTCCCATTGAGAATGGATCGGAGAGTAGAAGAAGTATTGAATAAGAACAAAGTAACTTTATTAAAGGATTGGATAGCAGCATGTAGAGACAAGGAAAGAAAGTTAGATATAGGTAGACAACTCAAATTGAACTGGCTTCAAATGATGTCTATTGACAGTTGGAATAAAAGATATACAGATGAATTGAGTTTGGATAGGGAACGGACAAAATTTGAAGAGTTGGTACATAGTCTAAAAAGTGGGCAAGTAAAAGTTAAGGGGTTAGTAAGCAAAATATATAAGGTTTTAGATGACTCGGATCAACATCAGAAAGCTTTAAAAGAAACGTGGGAGCTAGATTTGAATATTAAAATCACAGATGAGCAGTGGAATGGTAAATGGAAAAGGAGAATAATGAGGTCTTTGTCTGTAAGAATAAAAGAGCATAACTATAAATTACTGTGGAAGTGGTATTTGACTCTACCAAATTGACAATACAGAGTCGAAATTTTGTTGGAGGTGTAAGGTGGAAATTGGAACATATGAACATATGTGGTGGGAGTGTAAAGAGACGAAATCATTCTGGATGAAGGTGGAACATGAAATTGGGAGAATTCTAGATGTAATAATGAAATTGGATGTAGTTTTAATTTTGTTAACGGATGTGGAGGGGGTAGAGTATCAGAAAAGGGAATTATTAGCAATTATGTTATCTAGTGCTAGACAATGTATAGCGCGATATTGGAAATGTGATGTTACCCCAAAAATAGAGGATTGGTATAAGGAGCTGTGGAATACAGCGTTGAATAATAAGCTCACCTGGGAGTTAAACTTAAAAAAGGGTTAATTAAAGAAAGCAAATTTCAGGAAATTTGGAAATGTTTGATAGACTATACCTTGATTAATGGTCATGGGCAATTGCCGGTGCCGGATTATATTGCATTTTTGAGACGATAATAGATAAAAGGAGAAATTATGTCTCCGTAGCATTGTATATAGCACGTGGTGATATTTTTTTTGTTTCCATTTTTTCTGCTTATTTATATTACTGTGCATTTTGTCTTTTCTTTTCTTATATTGTTCTGTGTGTTATCCCTTTTTTTTCATTTTTGTATGTGTATTAAGAAAATTAAAAAATTTAAAAAAATTTAAAAAAAGAATATAATACATGTTACATTTCAGGACTCAACAGACAGATGGACACACTGGGCTGAGTATTCTATGCCAGTTAAATACCTCCTGCCTAGATCACTGAGTACACTTTAAGGTACTGTACTCATGAATTGTTCATTTTAAATGTACCTAATTTTAATTTCCTCACAGGTGAGTTATTTCTGGTAATGCTGAAAAGCCTCCCCGTTCCCTTCTGTCAAGGTTATGTACTAGAAGTGTGGATTGCTACATTGACCTTTTCCCACAAATTAGCAGTCAACACCTTAGGGATTTCTGTTTGCCTGTTTTAATTTCATGCAGGAATGTCTCTTTCCTTTTCTATAATATTTAACTCTTGCCGCTATTCCAGGTTTGAGCTTCTTGGTCAAAACCCAGCCATGTCTGCTACTTTAAGCAGCCTTAAATAGATATTACTTTAAAGAAGAAAAATTCATTCCATGACAGAAATGATGGGGTACAAACCATCCTAGAGACTGAACATGCCTTGTCATCTTAGAGGACTCTTTGCCTTTCCAGTGCACAACTGATGTTGTTTGGGGGCACTTATATGTTGTTTGTAAGTCAAAAAAGAGACAGACTGCAAGATTCGGCTTTGCCCAATCTGAACAATCTGGATCTCAGGAATTATTGACCTCCCGTCTGCACAAGGGCAAAAGCAAAGCCCGGAAATGTTTATTTTTTTGGAACCACAAAGCAGGTGGAGCCTGGTGGAGTAGCCACAGTGAGCCTAAGCAGAACCCTGATCTTGACAATGCAGTCCTTGCTTGGAAGCAACAGGATCTGCATGGCAGCTCTCTGCTCAGGAAGAGAGTCATCATATTAGGGAAGTGGGTCTGGATCAGCCTCTAATAATAACTATGTGCCATCAAAAGGTGGCCCTTTTCAGAGTTTTCTAGGTAGACAATACGGTAAAACCCGAACTTACATATGCCTCGAGTTACATAAAATTTGACATACATAATGATTTTTGCACTAAAACCATGTCCCAATTTACATCAATGTCCTGATTTACATAACACAATTTCCTATGGGTTTGCATCGAGTTACATTTTAAAAAATCATTTTCCTATGGGTTTGCTTCAACTTTCATAAATATCATTTTCTTATGGGTTTGCTTCAAGTTAAGTAAAAAAACCAATTTACATAAAAGCCTACAGAACAGACTCTTTTTACGTAAATAGAGGTTTTACTTTACTCAGAAGTGGTTTAACATTCCATTCTTCTTGGGCCACCCTAGGACTCAGCTTGCCCATAGCCATACACTGGCTGGTTCTTCTGGGATGCATGGTGGTGGTGAACTGAATTCACAATCTCTGGCTCTTCATCCAGATGCCTCACTCATTGAGCCATGCAGGAAGCTGGGTCAGCCTCCAAATAAACATGAGGAGAATTGTTGTCCCAGTGAAAACAAGTCATGTCTGACCCATTTATTCAGTGGGAAGCATAACTGAATTTCTGTGGATAAGGGCAGCTGCAATCTGGTTTATCTTTCTCTACCCCATTTGCTCAGGAAAATACAATGGTGGTGACATTAGCAGCAACACAAAAAGCAAACCTATTATTTCCTAAAGGCCACATCTAAAGAATGTACAGTGCTGATAAAGGAGACTGACTAAGGTATAATGTTTCCCACAGTGACAGCAGATAAGGACTCTTGCAAGTTCAAAAGCTTGGCTGAGCAAAAAGAGGCTAATCAGGTGTCAACAAACTGAGATCACTTTTCTTTCTGGTACAAAGCTCACCTTCCCTGTGTAGTATTGTTTAGGAAATGCTCACTTTTCTTGTTTGCTTTTCTTTCCTACTGTCAGTAAGTGTCCCTGACAAATGGATAAACAACCCTCCTAGTCTGACATTGCTTTCTCCTTCCTGGAGCAGAGGATCACATGTTTACATGGAACGTGGCACCTACCGGAGTTTATGGTTTTGTCTATGAGCAAAATAGCTAGTGCGGCATTTACTAAAATTCATTTTAGCTTAGCTTTAAAAGAAGGGTAGGGAATAAATATTGGTAAAGGTAAAGGTCAGTCTTGCTCGAAAGCCAGTCATATCTGACTCTAGGGTTCAGTGCTCATCTCTGTTTATATCCAAAGAGCCAATGCTGTCTGTGACTGCAGATGTTTCCATGGACATGTGGCAGGCATGACTAGACACTGAGTACAGTACATGGAATGCTGTTTACCTTCCCACTGAAGTGGTCCTTGCAATTTCAAACTGCTAGGTTGGCAGGAGCTAGGGCAGAGACAGGAGCTCACTCTATCGTGCAGCACTTGGGTCTCAAACTGTTGACCTGCCAACTTTTGAGTCATCAAGTTCAGTGTCTTAACCATTAAGCCACTGCAGTCCCGAGGAAATAAATATAAAAATCAGCAAACAGACTGGGAGGACAAAAGAATGCAGTATTAATGGTAATCCTGGTTACCCTTCTTTTTTTGACAAACTGATGAGACAATAACACATCTGTTTTCTAGCACAAAATTTCTCTTGCACTGATGCACATACTCTTGGTGAAGAGAATCCAGACTTTATTTCATTTAGGCCCAAAGCAAACTTACATCACACATACAGTACTGACACCACAAGAAGCTCTCATTTCAGCCATACAATCTTAGAAGTAGTGGGGAAATTTGTTTTTAGGAAATTTACCAAATATTAAACCTAAAATTACTAGCGAGTCCCAGGGTTGCTTTACTAATGGATGTTGGAAGTATAATAGTGGATTTTTTTTAAAAAAGAGAGACTAATTAGTATTTTGGTAACAGTAGCGAGACTGTTGATAGCCAAAAACTGGAAAACAACTATGAATTTTAGGTTTGAAGATTGGTATAAAGAATTATGGGATGTGGCTATAACAGATAAATTGACATGTGAGTTAAAATTTAAAGAATGTCTGCTAAAGGTGAATGATTTTAAAGATATTTGGGGTGAGTTTACTGGTTTTATATTGGTTAAGAGAAAGGGTATGAAACCGGGTCAAGAAACATAGTTTTTGGAAATAGGGGTGAGTTGAATTATGTGGATTGTATGAATAACATGGAATACCGTTAGGTGATGGGTGCACAAGTATAATTGTATTTTATGTGAATTTGTGTATTGCATTGTATACTGTGTTTTCTTTTTGTTTTAGTAATAAAAGTTAAACAGTCTGGCCAGGTTATTCTTCTATGGTAATAGAGTAGACCATACTGCCAGCGACTCAACACTGATCATCAGGTGGTGGTTAACTAACCTGATAACCCTGAGGACTAACGGCCTTGGGTGCCAAAGTCCACAGGGAAGGGTGATGATCTCCAAGTGGATTAAATCCCACTTGAATCCATCTTGATGAAGGGCAGCAGCTTCATCAATCCTGGCCTGAGGCTGAGGAGGACTTTGTGTGCCAAAAGGGCTCAGGACCAGAAAGTGACTCACAGAACTGGATCAGTGATATGGGGGGTCATGCTGTGATATGGAAGGCAGATGAAAGGCCACTGCATTATATTCTCAGGACAGTCTTCATTCCTGATCGCCATTCTTCAGACTTGGATACAGCAGAACAAGAAGAAGAACACAAGAATAAAATTAAAAACTATTTTAAAAAAGAAGTAGTTGGGGAAAAGTTTGTTTTAATTCTAAAATGTCCTCATAGTAAAGTTGCAAAGGGAGAGCAAAGATATGTAGCACTTCAGAACAAACAGATATATTTCAGTATGAGCTTTGGTGGTTCACAATCCACTCCTTCAGACACAGGAATAAAAATTCATGTCTTTTACTAATTCAACCATCCATTCATCCATTCATTCCATTTCTGTACTGCCCATCTGACTTAAATGTCAATGAAAATAATGAATAAAACATATATAATATATAACACTCTTCCTACCATACAACCATACAAATATATTCATTATATGGCACAAAGACCCACAAGAAGGGATTGAACCTGATGGACATATCCTGGAATGGCAAAAAGTTCTGAAAATAGACTGTAGTGGTATTTTTTTATTTTACTATTCTTGGGTGGATAGTTGGCCATTTTCTCCATTGGCATATCATAGGAAGCAGAGTTATACACATCAGTGCACTTGTCAAGTGCTGAGAAGCTAAGAGATGAAGAAACAGTATGCTTATCAATTAGGAAGGCAATGACTGGAATATCTCAAAATATTGTTGCAGTTAAAGTAGCCATCAGAGAGGAGATCAATATTCACAAGTATCTGAGGAGATATTAAGAAGGCAAAAGGTATTCACAAAACAGATCAAAATAAGAAATATTAACTATCATCAGTAAAGCTTCTATATTGAATTTAATAAGTGTGGATGGTGTGACACTCACTGCTAATTTTACTAGCAGAGGTTGCCCGGCGTTGCCGGGCTGTTTTAAATGGTGTTGGAAAGTTTTTGTTGTTGTTGTTAATATTTGTAAAGAAGAGGTTAGTCTATAATTGAAATTTTAAAAATTTTTATTTATACAAAAAAAATTTGATGGCCTGTTATAAACTGTGATGAGTTTTGTTTGGTGTTTTGGTTTTGTGGATGAAAAAAAGAATAAAGGATGATATATTTTTTCCAAAAAAATTATTTAACCCAATATTTTTAGTATGTATTTTTTTAAATTGTTGTACCGTAGGTAATAATTTAAAAAATGTGAAAGTACATGTTTTTCACAATAAATGTTTTTAAACTGTGTATTGATGTTTTTGTTTTTTATTTGAATAAAAATTCAGCACAGGATTTTTGAATAGTTTTTATTTTATTTTATTGACATCTGTTTTTGATTTGTGTAAAATTGTGATTTTGTGTTATTTGTGTTTACTTGTTTTTACTCTTGGGGCCTTTTGTGTGGGGCTGTTGTGTCTTTTTGAATTTTTTTTACTATTGTGGGTAGCAAATGGTGCTGGTAGGGGTTATCTTGTATTTTCACTGTTTTTTCTCTCGTGGCCTCTGGGTGGAGCTTCTTCCAGTAAGTAGTCTCTTTCTTTCTTTATTCATTTCTTTTCTAGTCATTGTGGTGTGAGGTCGTGTGGTGGTGAGTTGGCTGTTTTTCTCTATTTGGGGTGGTGGTGGTGGTTGGATTTTGTGGTGTTTGGCTGGGTGCTGGGTGTGTTTGGAAATGTTTGTTGTTGTTTACTTTGTATTGTTTTTTGGTGCTATTTTTGTTTGTTTTTGTGTATTTTTGAATGTTTTTGATTGTTTGTTTTTGTGTTTTTTGGTGTCCTCCGGGGGTTCCCCTCTCTTTTTTTTTTTAAATTTTTTATTAAGTCTTTAATAAACATACAGAAAAAGAAAAGAAAACATTAACAGTACATTAACAGTACATTACACTAACAAGTCCATATATCATACTAACAAACATTACTATATGCTAGCACATAACAATATCTATATTCATTAACTACTATTTAACCACCAAATATTAAGAACCTTTATTTCAAAGTCCAAAATAATAGAAAGAAACTTTCTGTACTACCACTAATCTTTTTAACCAATAAAAAACACCCTGTGAATATATACAATGCCCGGAGAGTTTATTTTCTACTCAAGTCCAGAAACTTCTTTGAGATGGTACTGGTCCTGAACTATCACCTGCCATAATAGAGTGATCCACGAACGGTTTCCATATATTCCAGAATCTATTCTCTTTTAAATTATCTCTTTTGACTTTAATCTCCCATGTCAATTTATCGTTCAATGCTAAACTCCACATTTCTTTATACCATTCTCCAACCTGAATATCTACATCGTTTTTCCAATTTCTGGCTATACATTGTCTACCCGTTGTCAGTACAATTTCCAGTAATTCTTTTTCCTCCTTGTTTAAACCCAGATCTTCCACATTCGTTAAAAGAAGAGTACCCGACACCAACTTAACACTTTTACCCAATATTTCACCAAATTCATTTTCTATTCTTCCCCAAAAATCCCTTATTTTTTTACAACTCCACCACATATGTTCATATGTTCCATCAAATTCTTTACATCTCCAACATAACTTATCTCTTTTATTATCCATCTGGTAAAGTCTTAATGGTGTCAGGTACCATTGCCACAACATCTTGAAATTATGTTCTTTAATTCTTACAGACATTGTTCTCATAATTCTCTTTTTCCATTTATTTTTCCATTCAGTCTCCCCAATTTTTATATTCAAATTTTGTTCCCACTTCCGTTTCAAATCCTCCTGTGGATCTGCACCTCTATTCAATATATTATAAAGCTTACTTACAAGACCCTTAATACTACTTTCCCCTTTTCTAATCTTCCTTACCAATTCCTCAAATTCCGTAAGTACTCTATCTGACCCTAGTTCTCTTTTATATTTTTTATTCCAATTGTCCACCTTTAACCTCTGAAACCAATTCAAATTTAATATCTCAAACATTTTTTTCCGCTCGGCATCAACATCACATGCTTTTAACCAATCCTTCAATAACAACGTCCCATTTTTATCCAATATTTCTATTTTTTCTTTGTCTAATTTTATTGGGAAACACATCATATCAGTCAATTCCAAGATTGGGGAGAGATTCGGAACCATATCTTTTTTTACCTTCTTCCACACCTCCATGAGACCTTTCATCATAGTATTATTTGACCTTTTCACCTTATCCTTCATTCCCAGAAAATTCAAGTTTCCAATATTTCTGTATTCTTTCATTTCCAGTTGTTCCCAAATTACCTTTTCTCTTGCCAAGATCTTCACAACATTCTTGACTTGAAATGCTCGGTAATATACTAAGAGGTTTGGCATAGCCAACCCCCCTTTTTTCTGAGACAAATACCATAGTTTCTTTGGAAGCCTAGATTTTTTTCCTCCATTACAAAAGTCATTAAACATTTTTTGAAACTCATTGATTTCTTTCTCTTTTAAATGGATCGCGAGCGTATCAAATAAAAAGTTAATCTTTGGTAACAGTATCATTTTACACATAGCAATCCTTCCAAACCATGACAGCTTTAACTTCTGAAGTTCTCGTATTTTATTCCTAAATTCAATTCTCAAGCTGTCATAATTCAATCGTTTAAGTTCTTCTAATTTGTTTGAAATAATTATCCCTAAATACTTCAACTTATCTTTGATTTGTATATTAAGTGTCGACACCGTCCTACCCATCTCGCTCAATTTCAAATTACACAACATCAATTCAGATTTATCCCAATTTATCTTTAATCCTGTTATAGCTTGAAATACTTGTAGATGATCTTTAATCCTGTCCATTACCTGTTCCGGGTGCTTCACCATAAGCAATGTATCATCAGCGTACATGCTCACTTTATTACCCATAATCCCTTCTATATTTGAATCCTCCCTTATACTTTTAGCTAAAATCTCCATTGCCATTATAAACAAAATAGGAGATAATGGACAACCCTGCCTAGTGCCTGCCTCTAGCTTTACCACATCCGTGAGCTCCTCGTTTACTCTAACCCTGGCATTTCCTTTTTGATATAGTAAATCAATAACCCTATTAAATTTATCTCCAAACCCATATTTTCTAACTATTTCCTTAATTGAAGACCACTGCAATGAGTCAAATGCCTTAAAAATATCCAATGATAGTAGTCCCACTTTTTCCTTTGTTTGATTAACACTGTCTATTAAATCTAATACCCTTCTAGTCAAATCCGCCATGTGTCGTCCTTTTAGAAACCCAACTTGATCAACATTTATATATTCCCCCATAAAACTATTTAAACGGTTAGCCAATATTGCCGTGAAGATCTTCGCATCTTGATTTATAAGCGAAATTGGTCTGTACGAATCCACTCTTTCCAAATTCTTACCAGGTTTTGGCAAAAGAACAATTGTAGTGTTATACCATGAAGTCGGGATTGATCCTCCATCTAGTATATAATTATATAACTTCACCAATTTCGGGACCACCACCTCTTTAAATTCTTTGTAAAACTCTGTTGATAATCCATCATCCCCCGGGGCTTTCCCTATCTTCAATCCGCTTATTACCCCCTTAACCTCTTTATCAGTTATCTTTACCTCCATTTTCTCCCTATGCTCTTGCTTTATCCCATTCCCTAACTGCCTCTCCAATATCCTTTTAAGCTTTTCCATATCTATTTCTTTTTCTGCATATAACACCTGGTAAAATTCCCTAACTATTTTACATTTATCGCTATTCTTATTACACCTTAAACCTTGCCTGTCAACTAACACCCCAATTTCTCTTTTTTCCCTTTTAACCTTAGCTGCTCTTGCTAATAGTTTTGAGTTCTTATTACTAAATTCAAAATATTCTCTATTTAAATAAATCAAGTCTCGTTTAACTTTATCAATATCTTTACCCATTACTTCTGCCTTAAGTCCTTGTAGTTTCAAGAGAATTTTTTTATCTTTACTTTTTGCGTGTTCTTCCTGTAATTGTTTTATTTCCTTTTCTTTTTCTATGTGTTCTGCTTTATACCTTTTATATTTGAGGCTTGCCACTTTTATGCTTTCCCCCCTAAAAACTGACTTCATGGTATCCCATACAGTGTTAAAATCAACCTCATTATTATCATTCCATTGCCAACTTTCTTTCCAACTTTCCATAATTGCCTCTTTGCTTTTCTGATCTTTGAACAAATTAGGATCGTACCTCCAATTTCTAACTCTTTGAATATTTTTTGATGCTTTCAATTCCAAATATACTTTAGCATGATCCGATTCCTTAATAATCCCAATTTCCGTACTTTCTATATCCCCAATTAAGTTCCCCTCTCTGCTGTCTCCCCTGGCTCTGGAAGGCTTGGGGTGCCAGACCTCTTTTGTCCCCCCAAACCTTGCAGACTCATGGGACCCAGGAGAGGGGATCGAATCCAGGCCACCTTCTGATATTAAAAGGGAAATCTCAATTGTGGTTTCCCCTTTAATATCGGGGGTGTGTGATCCCCCTCTCCGCTGGCTTCCTTGGGTTTGGGAGGGTTGGGTGGAGAAAAGGGGTCTGTCTCCCCAACCCTTCCGGACCCAGGAGAGCCGTCGGAGAAGGGGATTCCCCCCCCCCAACTCCGTTTTTAAAGAGAAGTAACTGCTTGGTTTCTTCTCTTTAATATGGGGTGTGTGTGTGTGTGTGTGTGGAGGGGAATCCCCTCTCTGCCAGGTCCCCTGGGGTCAGGAGGGTTGGGGAGACAGACTCCTTTTGTCCCCCCAAACCTTCCAGACTCATGGGACCCAGGAGAGGGGATTGAATCCAGGCTACCCTCTGATAATAAAAGGGAAATCTCAATTGTGGTTTCCCCTTTAATATCAGGGGGGGTTGTGATACCCCTCTCCGCTGGCTTCCTTGGGTTTGGGAGGGTTGGGTGGAGAAAAGGGGTCTGTCTCCCCAACCCTTCCGGACCCATGAGAGCCATCGGAGAGGGGGATCCCCCCCAAACTCAGTTTTTAAAGAGAAGTAACCGCTTGGTTTCTTCTCTTTAATATGGTGTGTGCGTGTGTGTGTGTGTGTGTGTGTGTGTGTGTGTGTGTGTGTGTGTGTGTGTGTGTGTGTGTGTGTGGCGGGGAATCCCCTCTCTGCCAGGTCCCTTGGGGTCAGGAGGGTTGGGGAGACAGACTCCTTTGGTCCCCCCAACCCTCTCAACCCCAGGGGAGCCAGTAAAAAGGGGGAGCACAACACCCCCCCCCACCCAGTGATATTATAGGGGAAACTCTGATTAGGAGATTCAGGTGCCATTGGGGAGGGGGGCTTTGGTTCCCGCGGCTTGGCAGACTTGCTCTCCCGGTGTTTTTGCTTGTTTTAATTTTTGGGCGCCGGCTTCCTCAGCGTTCTGCGCGCTCATGGCGCGCAGGATGCTGGGGCTTGTAGTTATGGGTTTGTGCTTTGTGTTTGTGCTGTGTTTTTTAAAAGGTTTTCTTTTGATTGGCTGTGGCACATTTCCAAACGTTCCTTGCGCCACGCCATGCGAGAGCCTCTCAGCCTGATTGGCTCTGGCGCGGCACGGCACAAGGAATGTTGGGAAATGAAGTTGTTTCCCTTTTTTCGCGTTTGTGGGGCTGTTGCCCCACTGCCTGTTTTCTCAATCCTTTGTTGACCTGCGGACCCAGATCGGCCGTGTGCACGAAGGGTGAGTGCAGGCAAGTAGGGTGAGGCATAGCAACCTATAGCAAGTTCCAACCGTTAACCCTTGGTTTTATAGGTTAAGATGAAGGACACTTTGGGGTAAAAACAATGTGCTTTTTATTGCATGTAAATAAGGCATTTCAAATGACTGTTTACATGGTATACAAAAAGGATTACCACTGTCAATGCAGCTTGCACCAAAGTACACAGTGTCTTAGAGTATTCAGGCTGATGTGAGATAATAAAGGAGAAAATGCAGGAAAGATAGCCGCTGCAATAAGTTTCTCCTTTAGAGTTTGAAAGACATTGCTGCAAATAACAAATTACTTGTAATTAATTCCTCTTTGCAATAATAATAGTGTAACTATGTTACATTACAACTATAACATTTTGAGGAATAGCTTCATTGTTTAATTATGTGTATCATAGGCCAGCAGCTCAGAATAACTCAGATTTAATGATATAGTCATTTTTTTAACAAACTTGCTTTTTAAAAGTTGGAACAATAAAGCAGTAGATTACTTTTCATGAAATCAACTTTCCAGATTCAAGTCTCTTTTTGGCATTATGATGCCATCCTTCCCCAGTCTTTTCACAACTTCATTAGCTGCTATTGTTAGAGCTGGAAAAGTAATGGGATTAGAAGAGCAAGCCAGAGGGAAGATTACTACATGAATCTGTGTTTTTGGCAGTAGGGCTGTGCATCTCATTTTGTGCTGCTCCACTTGTTGGATTTTAGAAACTCAAGTCAGGGATAACCAACTGTTTCAGATATTAAGCCAGTCTCCATTGGGAATTTAAATACTGGAAGCAGCAGGCATTTATGTGCGTCTCCTCTTCTATTAATTTTCTCATTCCATTGTTGTTGTTACATGCTAATCAAGTCACTCAGAACATATGGCAACCCTATGAATTACTGAACTCAAAAAGATTGTATCGTTAATAGTGCTGATCACATGGCAACTACATACTTTGGTTTCATTTTTTTGAATCAACCCACTTCATGTTAGATAATAATAATAATAATAATAATAATAATAATAATAATAATAATAATAATAATAATAATAATAATAATAATAATAATAATAATAATAATAATAATAATAATAATAATAATAATAATAATAATAATAATAATAATAATAATAATAATAATAATAATAATAATAATAATAATAATTTCTTGTCAGAAATTATTCTGAGTTGAAAGGATTTTTGTGAGAGAAAACTCCGCTCAGGGAATGTCCAAATAAAGCTCCCTTCTTGTCCCAAAGAGCTGGGACAGAGACAGTTGCTCAGTCCATCATGCAGTACCTGGGTCTTGAACTGCCGAGTTGCCTGCCTTCCAGCTCACAAGGCAAACTTCTTAACCACTGAGCCATCACAGCCCCTTTCATGTTAGATCTTCTTTTCCTACTACCTTCCACTTTTCCCAGCAATTTTTTTGTTTGCTTTCTAGTGAGTCTTTTCATGATATGCCCAGCATTTAATGGCCTCAGTTTAGCCACCATTTTCACCTCAACAGAAAACTTGGAGCTGTGTGGGATCTGGGCACACAATTGGCATAACTGGCCCTGACAGAACCCCGGTAATGGGTGATCACATTGTTACCAGGGGTTCTTGAGGGGACAGAAATTGGGGGAGCGGAATATTAGATAGAGTTTAATTCAGCAATAGCTGATCTGACAAGCACCTCGGACAATAGAGAGCTAATGACTAACGGCTAGGTGCGTAATAGGCAATCTCGCACCTGCGGATTACCTTAAACCCTAGAGCCAATACTAGCCACTTGTTTACCCCGGATAACACGGAACAATGTATTTCCTCTGCCGTTAATTAAGTTAGTTAATTAACTTCCCCTGTAGACTTCTCCAATTAACTTGTGTAAACATTATATGTGAAACCTGCAGTATCGCTATGCTTTTACATGCAGCCTAAAACATGATAAATACTGATGATTGGTCTTCATTAAATCACTAGTCTTCACTCCATCTTGCCTCGTGTTTCGTTACTTGACCAGTCTCCTCCGGGACCCAACAGCTGCTTCGTGGTTCCGAACCAGCTTGTGCAACCCGCTTCATGGCCCAGATACAACATATGGTGACCCCAACATGATCTACTCATGAGTAAGCAATCTTCGCGGTCCAGTTCTACGCCAGAACCATGTTCGAATCGTCCCGGAGAACAGTGCGGCAGCTCTGGTTGGAAAGCCATCCGATCTGAGTGACAGCTATGCTGCGAGGCATTCCAGAGAGGCAGAGCACATTCCAAAGCTCTGAGGCAGCTTGCTCAGTGGAAACGCATTCCGCTCAGGGTCGGCTGTGAAACCCTGACTTCGTCGCAGAGGCTGCCAAGGGCCTGTGGCAGCAGCCCACGTTCCGAGTTCCTTCCCAGAGGTTCATCACACCAGACCTGTTACCTAACCTCAGACGCATCGCTTCGTCCTGAGGAGGAAAACTTCAAAGGACCGGCAGGTAATATGGGGACTTGTCCTCAGTGACAACGTCCTACCGCTAACCAGAGAACTCACTTAATGGAGTTCAAGGCCCTGGCCAGGGTATACCATACACGCATTCACAGCGCCCAGTTAGCGGATCTTTTGGTGTACTTGGGGGGCAATTGTCTGCTTTATCCAGAAACAGGCATGCTTAACCTCCAACTTTGGGACAGGATAGGAGCCTGCATTCAGCAAGCACCTAGAGCTCCAGATAGCATAATCAGCATGTGGAGCAAGTGTAGGAAGCTCTTAGCAGAGGTAGACCTAGTCCCGATAGAAGCCGAGGAACCCCCAGCGCAGTCAGAGCAATCAGCCCCAACAGCTCTCTATCCGTCATTTCAGCTCAAGCAGGGCAGCGTAGGGAGCTTTCCCTCAGTGACAGCTGCAGACGTCACTGAAGGAATGCATGGAATGAGAAGCGCTGGTGCTTCTCTGACGGTTAAAAGTTCCCAAACTACCAAGAGTTCCATCCAGCACATGGTTGAGGAAGAAACCAGTAAGGGGGAGTTGCCAGCAGAAGAACTATCTGAGCTTAGGCAGATATGCCCAATTCGCATCGAGGTAGATGCCCTCACGGGTCAGCAGCAAATGACCCATTTGCCAGTTCCGTATAAGCGGCTTATGGCTATACGGAAGGCAATCACAGAGACAGGACTTCAGAGTCACTTCACCAGGGGCACGCTTCAGCAAGTGTGCGAAACCATGATGCTCATTCCGTACAACTGGAAAGCCGTCATGCGAATGATGCTCAACCCCAGTCAGTATTTGCTATGGGATAGCGAGTATCATCTCGAAGCACAGGCAAAGGCTGCCAGGATGGGCGGAGCAATAATCCCTGACCAGCTATATGGTTCAGGTCTGTTCGAATCAATTGATGCACAGATCAACTTGCCAATTGCCACCCTTCATTTGGTGGCTGAGATAGCCTTCAGGGCTTATCTCAAGGTCCCAGCAGCTGGCAAAGCAGCCAAAAAATACACAGCAGTCAAACAGGGTGCCCAGGAGTCCTACATGGACTTTATCAATAGATTGGAGGAAGTAGTCAGTAGACAGATCGACAATGAGCAAGCCCAACAGGAGCTCATGATGAAGTTGGCAAAAGACAATGCCAACCTTGACTGCCGTAAAATCTTGCAGTCACTGGGCAATTGTCCCGATCTGACTCTCACCGACATGGTTAGGGCTTGTGCCGACGTTGATACAGATTCCTACAAAATGGGTCTGTTAGCAGCGGCGGTGCGAAACCCAAAGGCAGAACCAAAGGAGCATGTCACAATTGTGGCAAGATCGGTCATTTCGCTAGAGAATGCCGATCCACCATGGGCAACGGCCAAAACACCGGCCGTCCCAGGGCTCCGACCACCCCATGTCCACGGTGCAATAAAGGCTTCCACTGGGCCAGGAACTGCCCGAATTCGGGAAACCGGAATGCAGGCTTGTCTCTGGCCCCAGTCCAAACAGAGACCTCAGTCGCTCTGGGAGAGCCAGAACTGGATTAAATTCCGATCACATTCCCTGCATTCCGGAGGCGCAGGCCAGCCCTAGGGGCAGTGCGGGACTAGATTTGACTTGCCAGTCAGAAGTCACATGTGACTTGCCAGGCACAGTCTATCTGGTCGATTCCCAGTACATGGGAATCCTGCCTAAAGGCTAAATAGGTTTAGTTTTGCCCAGTAGTATTGCAGGAACACGAGGAATTCTTGTAATTCCGGGAGTCATTGGCTCCAATTTTTCGGGTGTTCTCCAGGTTCAACTCTGGACACACCTACCCCAAACCATTCACAAGGGAGACACATTAGCACAACTGATCATGGTTCCTTGTCACTCGCCAGCAGGCAGCCAAGAAAGGCTCAGGGACAGCTCAGAGTCCGGGTCAGAAGACCGCTCGAGCGCAGAAGGGGCAGTGCAAGGATACCAGGTCTTAGCGGCAGTGGAAACCAACATAGAGTGGCAGCGGCGGCCAGTCATAAAGGTATTTTTAAATAAAAGACCTTTTGATGGGTTGCTAGATACCGGAGCTGATGTCAGCATGGTCAGCCAGAGTCAGTGGCCGCATGAGTGGGCTCTCGAGCTGGTCTCTGATGTGTGGGGGGTAGGCGGTGTTCAAGAAGCATTTAGAAGCCAGAACTGGGTAGAAGTCACGAGCCCCAAAGCTGATGGCACAGCGGTCATTCGGCCGCACATTTTGGATGTGCACGTCAACCTTTGGGGGCAAGACATTCTGCAGCAATATTGTGCCACTCTTACCTTCAGGTAATGGCTCTACCACTTAAATGGTTTACCAACACACCAGTCTGGGTAGAGCAATGGCCGGTAGTAGGGGAGAAATTAGTCGCCCTGAAACAGCTGGTAAAAGAACAGCTAGACGCAGGACATATAGAACAGTCCACCAGTCCTTGGAATTCGCCCATATTCGTTATCAAAAAAAAGTCAGGGAAGTGGTGACTCCTTCACGATCTCAGAGAGATCAATAAATGTATTCAGACAATGGGTCCGCTCCAATGCGGCATCCCGAATCCAAACATGATCCCCGAGGGTTGGGAGATCTTGGTCGTAGACTTAAAAGACTGTTTTTATACCATTCCCTTAGATGCTAGGGATCGGGAAAGGTTTGCTTTTACAGTGCCAGTCGTGAACCACAGAGAGCCTACGCAACGTTACGCGTGGAAATATTTGCCACAGGGGATGCTCAACTCGCCCACCCTGTGCCAAATTTACGTTCACAATGCACTGGAAAAGTTTCAAAACCTTCACCCCACAGTCTTAGTGTGTCATTTCATGGATGACATCCTGGTCGCAGCACCACAACTCGGCAGCGAAATGTTTAGAGACCTCCAGACCACTCTGGGGGGAAAGGGTTACTTATTGCCCCGAAGAAAGTTCAGAGAACCGAGCCATTTTCATACTTGGGCCATCGGCTTCTCCGTTCTTTCGCAGCACCAGTTTTGCCACAGATCAACTTGAAAGAGTCAGTCACCCTTGTAGAATTGCAACAAATTCTGGGGAATATCAATTGGGCCAGACCATATTTTAGGCTAGATACGGACCTCCTCAAACCGCTCTTCTCACTGCTAACGTTAGGTAAGCAGCCGGCAGACCGGATACACATTCCTTGAGAGGTGCGCTTGACTCTCAAAAAGGTCAACCAAGTTCTCAGCCAGAGATGGGTGGACAGGATTAGTCAGAGGCCATATGCTCCGATTCTAAACCTGTACATCATCCAGACCGGATCCATGTTTACCGGAACTCTCGGGGTAGACTCCGAGCGGGGGGGCCAGTATCGTGGAATGGGTGTATTTACCACACACCTCTTCCTGAAACATCGTTCCTCCCCAGGAACTGGTCTCCACGGTAATTTACTAAGGAAGGCTGAGAGCAAGGGATATCTCAGGGCACGATTTAGCAAAAATCGTGGTCCCATTCACAAAAGAGCAAATTCAGCAACTGATGCAGCTCGGTGACTCACTTCCGATTGCATTGGAAGGATTCACTGGATGCTTGGCATACCATTTGCCGAAAGACCTCAGACTTGTCTCGCTTCAAATGCAGACAGTCAGTTTGTGTGAATTAATGTCCCTGGTTCCACTTCAGGGGGATAGGACAGTTTTCACTGATGGGGGTCGTACATATGGTGTTCTAACTTGGCAAGAGGACCAGGCTTGGCACACACTTCGGGCGGAATTAGCAGCGGTGAACCTTGCCTTGTGCACCTTTGCCAAAGAACGCTTGAACATAATCACTGACAGCCAGTATGTTAGGAATTTGCTTCACAGTCTACCGTGAGCGTACATCACTCCCGCGATTGACAAAAACTTGTTAAGTCTTTTCCTCATGACTCAATTTCATTTGCGGAACTGCACCGAAGCGCTCTATATCGCTGACATCAGAAGTCACCAGGACTTGCCAGGTCCGATTTCCGCGGGCAATAGGAGAGCGAATGCGGCTGCAAAGGAAATTCAGCAACGGTCAGTCTTGGGAGTCTTCACGACTCCGATTCAAAGTCATGCATTTTTTCATTAGAATGCCAAAGCACTTGCACGGCAGTTCAACCTGCCACTTTCCCAAGCCCAGGGCATAGTCCGTTCCTGTCCACATTGTGCAGGGACGGTAGGGGGGCCCTCGTGGGGGTTCAATCCACGAGGGACAGAGGCCAACCAGGTGTGGCAGATGGACGTCACACGCGTTCCGCAGTTTGGCAGATGGCAGTACATGCACGTTTGCATTGACACTTTTTCACAGTTCATTTGGGCTACAGCACAGAAGGGAGAAACGGCTTCCCATGTGGAGCAGCACCTCCTCTCCTGCTTCACAGCCATGGGCAAACCACGGCACATGAAGACCAATAACGGTCCAGCTTATAGCTCCAGGCAGCTGGCCACCTTCATGGCCACCTGGGACATTAAGCACACCTTTGGTGTTCCGTACAATCTGCAAGGGCAAGCAATTGTGGAGCGGGTCAATCGGACGCTTAAGTCCTACATTGACAAACAAACAGAAAGGGGGGAACCAGCCCTCCCCAAAAATCAGGGTCAGGCACAGCATTGTCTGAACAAGGTATTGTTTATGTACAATCACCTTAATGTTTTTTCACATTATACTCCGCAGGAGAAGCACTTCCGTCGCATGGAGGCTCTTCCGCAGCCGATGGTGCATTACCGAGTCCAATGGCATGGACCCAGGCACTCCTGGATCCGATACCGGAGATGGAGGAATTAACCCTGATGGGAAGAGCCAAGCGGAGGAGGCGGCGACAGCAGATGACAGCGCTGAAGATCACCTGGGGGATGGCCAAGTCCCTGTGCCAGGAGGCGGTGGACGCCGTTGGGCGGGAGGACAAGGAGCCGACACCGGAGAACATCTTGATTGCAGCCTTTTCCCTGATTACTGCTAATTTCATGATGACCACCATCATCTTGATCCTTTCCCTGCTTGCGGGGGGAGGCGTTCAAGCAGCTTCACTGGAAGCCAACAACCTGATGCCAGGCGGAGATCTCTCTGCCCGGATGCATTACAACGTTTGGGAAAGATTGGCGAACCTCATCAATCAGTCCAATTTTTGCCTGAGGCAGACCACCGATTCTGCCTCTCTTCTGAGTACTTGTCTCATCCGGGTGTGTCACTCCCCAGATGTACGCACCAGGAACGGTGACTGGTTGGTGAAGTGGATATTTGGTCCATTTTACAAGACTACCTATTCAACGTATGCGCACTGGGGAACCCAAGTCACCAAAGTCCTACCGGCTGATGTGGCCACTCTCTACACACCCCGAGTGGCGGTCAGCCCGAACTCTACTTGTGCCCACATGACCGGCTGTTCCACGGTCAAGGGGCCACAGCGCCGTTGCCTCAACCCCGGCAGGGATTCTACCGATTTTATAAATAAGGTTGAGGGCTTCCAGCTTCCAGCAATGGGTGGTTTGGTAACCATGGATGTTACAGCTTTGTACACAAATGTCCCGCTTGAAGATGTGAGATTAGTGGTCCAGGATGTATTAAATACCAGAGTAGTTCAACAACCGCCCACTCATTTTCTAATCGATCTTTTAGAAATCTGCTTGGAAAAGAACTATTTTAGGTTCAACCAAGACATCTTTTTGCAAGTTAAAGGAGTGGCAATGGGGTCCCCAATGGCACCAAGTTTGGCCAATCTCTATATGATTTCCTTTGAGATAAATATTGTTTTAAATGCACAACTTAATCCATTTTTTCACCACATTTTATTGTTTAAAAGATTTATAGATTATCTGTTTTTTGTGTTAGATGACTTTAATCTAATTCCAGACTTTGTTTCCTGGTTGAATACACAGAATGTGAACCTAAAATTTACCCATTGCATGAACAGGACTGAAATATCATTTCTGGACCTCATGGTTTTCGTAGGAAGGGACAATAAACTGCAGGTTAGGCTATTTAAGAAGAGCACAGATAGGAATGCCTATCTTCCATATGAGTCATACCTTCCACCCCATTTACGCAACAGCATTCCATACGGAATATTTGCTAGAGCCAAACGTAATTCTTCACATCAAGAAGATTTTGAAACAGCAGCCAGGGGGATTAAGGAGAATCTTCTGGACAGAGGGTATCCTGAGCAGGTATTGGAAAAATCATTAAATAAGGTTAGAGGTGTGGCAAGGAGCGCACTATTGGAAAGACAGGAGAGACAACCCAAACAGGGGATTTTTTGGTCCATAGACTATTCTCCCAGAGCCAGAGATATACAAAATATTGTACGCAACCATTGGCATATATTATCCGACATTCCGGGGTGTCTAGAAAAACCCATGATAGGTTTAAGGAGGACTAGAACAGTTGGCAACTTGATTACTAGAGCAGATGCTGCACCGCGACAAGAATTACGGAGCAGTTTGGTCAAGGGCCATCACAGGTGCGGCCAATGTGTTGTTTGCAGGTTCGCTTGGGAGACTCGGCACATCAATTTTCCAGAATTAAACTTTTAAAAAGCACTCAATTTTTTTAGTAATTCAATAGCCAATTTTGTGTATATCTATGGATTTGCCCTTGTGGTCTCAAGTATGTGGGAAAATGCTCACGCAAATTAAAAATCAGGCTGGCGGAACATCGATCCAGGATAAGGGGGCAGGTGGAAAATGCACCATTGGTAAATCATTACATGGAAAAAAACCATCATGACACAGATTTTAAATTTGTAGTGTTAGAAAAACTCACGGTCACGACATGTAGAGGTGTCAACATTGAACAATTGTTATTACAAAAGGAGGCATACTATATTCATAGACTAGGAACCATGCATCCTAAGGGTTTAAACTATGAAACTGATTTAACCTGCTTTTTGTAAGTACACAGGAATCAGAACCATGGTGCTCCTTGTAAGTAAAACAGTCAGCACACAGGTGGCAACTTGAGCTTGCAGATTCAGTCAGGAGCAGGCAGCAAGTTGTATTTAAGAGATAGAACTCTAATGGTATGCAACATCCTTAGCAACCATAGAGAAATTACAGAACAGACAGAGAGGACGCGAAACACAAGAGTGGTAAGCTTGGACTGGATAATGAGCATGGGGGCTTGCAGCTTGTTTGAACATATAATATTGTAACAGACATGTGTTTTGTAACCTTTCAGATATTACAAAAACTCCCCTGATGAAATTTATTGAATGAAATGTCTAATTAACCGGATAGACATCGGGAGTTTGGGGCCAATTTATATGGGAGTTTAACTTCCCAACTGAATACGAATTTAGGAGCTGTTTTGGACAAGAGATAGAAAGCGTAATAGAAGAATGAATCATTGTTTCATATTGTTACAAAGAACATAGTGAAGAAGTTGAAGAGAACATATTTGAATTTGGTTACTATTGTCAAGATTACAAAAGGAACTTGAAGACTTTATGTGCAGAGAAGTATCTGAGTTTGGTTTATGTTTGATGACATTACAAGTGAATATACATCAGTTTATTATCAGAGTTTGCAAAATAAAAAATAAAAATAACATTAAGAATACAAAGACCTTATAAGAAGATTCCTTTATCATTATCTTCATCATTTTTGGGCATACACAAATGGTACATTGTGTTTGTTTCAACCCCAGCAACAGCACTTGGACTTGTAATAACCCAGAGACTATTAATTCAATGTTTGCTCATGTTACCTTGCCTTCAGGATGGTTTTTTACATGTAACCAGTATATTTGGAACTACATTCCTGCAAATGTATCTGATTCCCTTTGTTGTATCAGTTGTTTGACATTGTTGCTTCCCACTAAGGACATGGTTGCCCCAAGTGTTAATGTATCTCCTCATACACGGCACGCTCGTGCCACCCAGTTAGACAGTTCATGTGATAGCAACATCTGAGTTCTGAGTAAAGCTGAGTATGTTTCTTTAGCAGTCAGCTTGTTTGGCATGCCAGGCTTAGCCGTAAGCAACGCTCGGAGAATTGGTCAATTGGCTTGCGCTTTGGCAAAAGCCATTAACCACACCTCCTCAGTGATAGCGCTGCTTAATTAGGAGCAGACGGAGCTTTGCCATGCCATACTGGATAATCGAGCAGCCATCAATTACCTCCTACTGTTACACCATTTGGGTTGCGAGTCTGTCCATGGCATGTGTTGTTTTAACCTCACAGACAACTCGTGCAAGGTACAGAGTCATCTCACAGACCTCCATACCTTGGTTAAAAATATCAAGGAAGATGCCACGTGGGCGTGGTGGGATTCGTTATGGTCCTGGTTCCCATGGGATTAGCTACAGACGACACTCAAGGTGGTTGTGGGGGTGATAATACTGGGAACAGCCATATGTTGTTTCATGCAATGTATTCCCTCACTGATGTCAAGGTGTCCCCCATGGAGAGAACCCCGGAACGTCCTCACTCCACGTCAGCTGATGCCGCTCCTACGTCGAGCCGTCTGTCAGGTCCAATTAAACAAAGAAAGGGGGAGTGTGGGATCCACGCACACAATTGGCATAACTGGCCCTGACAGAACCCCGGTAATGGGTGATCACATCGTTACCAGGGGTTCCTGTGGGGACAGAAATTGGGGGAGCAGAATATTAGATAGAGTTTAATTCATCAATAGCTGATCTGACAAGCAGCTTGGACAATAGAGAGCTAATGACTAACGCGCTAGGTGCGTAATAGGCAATCTCGCACCTGCGGATTACCTTAAGCCCTAGAGCCAATACTAGTCACTTGTTTACCCCGGATAACACGGAACAATGTATTTCCTCTGCCGTTAATTAAGTTAATTAATTAACTTCCCCTGTAGACTTCCCCAATTAACTTGTGTAAACATTATGTGTGAAACCTGCAGTATCGCAATGCTTTTACATGCAGCCTAAAACATGATAAATACTGATGATTGGTCTTCATTAAATCACTGGTCTTCACTCCATCTTGCCTCGTGTGTTGTTGCTTGACCAGTCTCCTCCGGGACCCAACAGCCACTTCGCGGTTCTGATCCAGCTTGCGCAACCTGCTTCACGACCCAGATCCAACAGAGCTGAACAGTAATTCCATCATTGACAGTAAATTAAGCTGTTTAGGTAGCTGCCTGCAAAGCCAAAGGTTGGGGGTTTCATTCCCCTCATCAGGAAGAGCCAAGCTGTTTAGTCATGGGCAAGCTGCATAGTCTCTGAGCATCCCAGAATAAGGGAATGGCAAACGACTTCTGAGAATGCTTTCCCTAGAAAAACCTGGAAAGGGGCTCCATAAGTCAGAATTGATTTGATGACAACAGTTATTATGTATCCAGGTACCTGTTATCTTGAAAGCTTACTCAGGGAACCTATAGCTATGTCAAGTTCCTACATGCCCAAGTAGGGTAATGACTAATACATTGGGCTTAGAAAGGAGGTATGGTGATAGATTTAAATGGTCTTGCACAAATCTGACCAAAGACACTTTGTTGCCTGTGGTGGAAGAGCAAATGACACTATTTAGAGTTGCCAGCTCTCGTGGTGCCAGATGTAGTACTGTATTAGGAAATTCCTCCGTTTCTCCAGGCAGGCAGATAAATCTTGGAATGAGCAGTGCTAAGGAGGGAGGAATTTTTTTTTAGAAGAGTGTGTGCTGTCATTTGTAAGTCATGGGAATGCATGATTGCCCATGATTCAATGACTTAACCATTTGGAAGAAGGCAGGATATGGAGCACCCATGTTGTGAAGTATCAATCATCTTAGGGAGAAATTCTGGCAACAGCAATGCAGGACCCAGGAGTGGTGGTGAGTCTTCTGAAAGCACCAGAAGCAGTTCAGGGCCTAGAAAACCTCCCCCAAATGTTCTGTGTGGCTATACGGTAGAACCCCACATAACGAAAATTCCACAGAGCTCTTCACTATGCGGTTTTTATCGTTATACGAAGCTAATGGGAGATGCCCCAGATAATGAACAAAAAATGTTCGTTATCCGAGGTTCCCATTGACCGGGTATACCCCGGTTACAAAAAAAAACCGACATAACGAGGGGGGAATTCACTATGCAGGGTATCGCCATTGCCTAACGAATGCTTCGTTATGGGATATGGGTCTTTTAAAGTGGGTGGGATATGGGTCTTTTAAAGTGTTTTTATGTGGTTTTAGAACTTGTTGTAATGCCGCCCTGAGTCGGGTTCTGCCTGAGTGGGCAGCATATATAAATATGACTATTAAATTAAATTAAATTAAATTATACAAAGCATTCGTTATAAGAGGTACCACTATACATGAGTTGTTTTGTAGAATGCAAGCCCCATCAAAACAAGCCATTACTACAGCTGCATATTAACCTGGTTATTGTTATGTGTCATCCAGTAGCTTCTGACTTAAAGTTTTGAGATTTGTGCGGTGTTCAAACTCTCAGTGAGCTTTCTATGGCTGAACAGGGATCTGAATCCCACACTCCTGGGTCCTGATCCAATTCTATTATACCAGGCTGGCTCCCTTTACCTGGTTAACCTTATTTAACCTGGACACTATCTGGGTCAATTTACTCCTTGTGCTTACTTTGACAATCAACTAGCTCAGACACAATTCTTGCCATCCACTCCACCCAAGCTCTTCTTGACCCTTCCCATGTAATATCAATAACAAAAGTAATTGGACGTGTATATCACCCCATTGCACTCAGACCACTCTCTGGGCAGCTCACAAGATTATTAGCATGTTGGACTCATTTTACTGACCTCCAAAGGAAGGAGTCAGCATTGTTGGATTTGGTAAACCTAACCACCACTCTTATCTGGCTGGGTTATCCTGCTATGGAAATAGACCATACTGCAAGCAACTCAATGCTGATTGTCAGGCGGTGGTTTACTAACCTGACAACCCTGACGACTAACAGCCTTGGATGCCAAAGTCCACAGGGAAGGGTGATGGTGCTCAAGTGGATTAAATCCCACTTGAATCCATCTTGATGGAGGGCGGCAGCTTCATCATTCCTGACCTGGGGCTGAGGAGGACTTTGTGTGCCAAAAGGGCTCAGGACCAGAAAGTGACTCACGGAAATGGATCTGTGGTACAGGTGTCATGCTGCAATGTGGAAGGCGGATGAAAGGCTACTGCATTATATTCGCCAGGGCGGATCGCCATGAGGATATAACAGAACAAGAAGAAGAACCACCACATATGCAGATGGTCTCTGCTGGGCACGAAGAGAACAACAAATCTTTTTAGGAAATTGATATGCTCTATCAGGTCTTCTGAAATACCTATGCTACTGCTGCCAGGTAAGAAGTCAGGTAGTTTTTCTGCAATGGAATGTTACACTAGAGATAACTTGTCATTCCAGTTGAATTTAGCAGAGTTTCTCAGAGACATAATCCAGGCAGAGCTTCATAGACGAAAAGTCATTCTTGTCAGCACAATCCACACTTATGCCATAAAGAGCATTCATGCACACAAAAAACCAATTGATTTGTAAACTGTGGGAAGTATAAGAAGTTCCTGCTGTGACAATCAGATTATTTCAGCATCTGAAGAATTGATTTACCTGTAATGTATAATGTGGCCCTTAGAAATAAATTCTATTGATGTGAATGGGAGCAAAGGTCAGATATATGACTTTTTGGATTACAATTGTGAGAATTTTACACCATCAGAGCCAGTGATTCTAGAAGCTATAGTCCAAAGAAGTAATGTTTCCAAGCACCAATTAAGACCTGATTAAACAGTACCATACATACTCGAGTATAAGCCGAGATTTTAGACTAAAAAATGAGCCTCCAAAAGGGGACTCGGCTTATATTCAGGTCAATGACCATGAGGGTCCAAAGACCGCACCAGATTGAGATGTGCCAACAATTTAATTAAATTTACCATATTTTCATGTATTTTGATTATTGGAATTCACTAGGACCTGCTGCATCTCCCAACCTTGACTTATATTTGGGTCAATCTATTTTCCTGGGTGTTCTGGTCAAAATTAGGTACCTTGGCTTATATTTGGGTCAGCTTATACTTGAGTATATATGGTAAATTTGTATTGGCTTGCAGTTTGCAAGATAAACAGAAAGTCCTGCTCTGTTGTATTGTCAGCAGAGCTGAGTGTCTATAATGAGGTTGGTGGTATGGAGGTTTGACAAAGGCACCCTTCTTTTACTTTTACATAAGATACAATAAGCCTTCACATTGAACTGAAGTTTTAGAAGTATGCCTTGATGAGTGACAGCTAAGATCAAGCATTATTTGAGATCAACATTAAATGATAAAATCAGGTTCCTGTGGCTTTGCTTTCTTCCATACTATGAGTTTTGTATTAATTAAGGGTAGTACAGTAAGTATGTCCAAGACAAGTCCAAGATTTCTAGTCAGCACTATGGTGGAAAACTTAGAAGTACAAGTACTTATATTGTCAATCCTCATAGATAGCCAGTCTCCATAAGAAGAATCCAAAATTACAGGCAGGTAGCATGAGTCAAGAAGCAACAGTTAGGACAGAATACGGAATGACAGTGTGGTTTGAATAGGAAAAGGAGTAAGACAAGCCTGCATTTTGCCACCCTGCTTATTTGATTTGATTTGATTTATTCGCTTTGTTTGCTGCCCACTCAGCATAAGCCGACTCAGGGTGGCTCACAAAAATCACAACATATCAAACATTGCAATACAATAAAATATAACAATACAGTGATACCTCATACAACGTCCAAACTTGGTTCTACAAGCTTGGACTTTATATGGATTTGGACTTTGTATGAGGCATGCAAAATCCTAGCCATGATGCTTCATACAATGTCCAAATCCTTGCCGCGATGCATTGTACAACGTCGTTTCCATAGAGATACATTGTACTGTAACAGCACAGACTTCAGGGCAATGTCAAGGAAACAGACAGGAAACTGACAGAACTTTAAGAAATCATTGTCTAAAGGCTAAATACATTACAAAAACATGTCAAACAACCCTGATTTTAGGGGACAAACCATACAACAAGTTTTTAACCACTCCTAAACACTCTTCGCCTTGTGTAAAACACACAAGAGCAATGCACGTATGCCTTTTATACTGTCCAGGCACAATGCAACCTGGGAAAAATCCTAATGCCTCATACAAAGTCACAGCGACTTTGTATGAGGCAAGTTTTTTCAGGGAATTAGGCTACGTTGTATGAATTCGATGTTGTACGAAGTGGACTTTGTATGAGGTATTACTGTACAATAAAATGCACAAAGTATCACAGAATATCACAAAATATTAGATAAACATGAAAAACACAATAAATCCCGATAAATAAATACAAGCAATAGCACAAAAAATAAATCAGGTAAACCACATTGTCCTCTGTTGGCACTGCAGCCAGACAATAGTGAGGCCCATGGTTAAGAGCCCAGAGCTCAATGTCTTCAATGGAGTCCGGATTCAATGTCCCCTGATTGAGCGCAGTTTATCTACTCCCCTACCCCAGGAGGGAGGATCGAGGGCAGCGGCCAGAGGAGGAGACACAGTGCCAGGCGTCTTCAGCTGCCTGGGGACCCAGGCAGCCCTTTATCCTATCTGGCGTTGGTGTGGCCAGAGGAGGAGGAGACGCAGCGCTAGGCATCTTCACCTGCCTTGGGACCCAGGCAGCCCTTTATCCTCTCTGGCATTGGTGTGGCTGGAGGGGGAGGAGACACAGCACCAACTTATACTCAGAGCACATAATGCGCAATGCAGAGTTGGATGAATTGCAAGTTGGAATCAAAATCTCTGGGAGAAGCATCAACAATTTGAGATATGCAGATGATACTCCCCTAATGGCAGAAAGTGAAGAAGACCTAAAGAAGCTCCTGATTAGGTTGAAAGAAGAGAGTGCAAAAGCTGGCTTGAGACTCAACATCAAGAGAACCAAGATAATGGCAACAGGCCCTATCAGTCCCTGGAAAATAGACATACCTGTCACCCATCCCGGTTTGGCCGGGATTACCCTGTAATTTGACATCGATTGATGTCATAACCCGCCCCGCGCTGCCAAAAACCCGTAATTTGGCAGCGGGGGGAAATGCAGAGGGTGATTGCAGCCATGAAATAAAAAGGCAACTGATGCTTGGGAGACAAGCTATGAGAAACCTGGGGAACATAGTTAAAAGTACCTTGCAAACAAAAAATCACATAGTCAAAGCAATGGTATTCCCGGTAGTAATGTACGGTTGTGAGAGCTGGACCATTAGGAAAGCTGAACACAGAAGAATAAATGCCTTTGAAATGTGGTGTTGGAGGAGAGTTTTGAGAGTCCCCTGGACAGTGAGGAGAACAAATAGATCGATCTTAGAAGAAATCAACTCTGACTGTTCCTTAAAAGGTCACATAGTAAAGATGAAGTTAAAGTACTTTGGACATCAAATGAGAAGTTTAGTCCATAAAAAAGGACTGCAGTGGTTAAGTGGTTAAGATAATGAGCTTGATGACCAGAAAATCAGATGGTCAGCAGTTTGAGACCCAAGTGCTTCATGATCGAGTGAGCACCCATTGTCTGCCCCAGCTCCTGCCAACCTAACAGTTCAAAAGCAAGAAATTGCAAATAGATAAATAGGTATCACTTCAATGAGAAAGGTAATAGTGTTCCATGTGCTCTGGCATCTAGTAATGTCTGTAGACACAGAAAGCAATGGTTCTTTGGCTATAAACACAGATGAGCACCACCCCTTAGTATCAGATAAGACTGGCTTTCAAGTAAGGGAGACCTTTACTAGTTTGATTCATATCAACAAATGAGGACTAGGTTTTTAAAAAAGTTAATAGCTCTTAATGGTTCTTTCAAGACCAAACTACCCTCAAATATTTTGTATTACAGAATGCTTGTAACAATGTGCTGTTCCTGGAGAAATTCATTTCTCTCCCAGCTGCTGTGAGAATTGCAGATAAAGTACTGTATATACTCGAGTATAAGTCTAGTTTTTTCGCTCCCAAAATGAGGTCCAAAAAGGAACTTGACATACTCAGGTCAACAACCCCTGAGAGTCCCAAAACAAGGTGGTGTAAATTGAAATATAAATTTTTAAAAAGCACTAACACTACCATAAAAACTCAAAAATAAACCTACACAAATGTAAAAATTAATTAATGTTACCATATTTTCATGTATTTTTATTATTGAAACTCATTAGCAGCTGCTGCATTTTCCACTCCCAACTTATACTCAGGTCAATCTACTTTCCTAGTTTTAGAGGTTTTAGAGGTAGCTCAACTTATATTCAGGACGACTTATAGTCGAGTATATATGGTAAATGGGGGACAGGGAAGCCTGAGGGAGATGCAGATGATCTCATAAGAACATAAGAACATAAGAACAGCCTTGCTGGAACAGGCCACAGCCCATCCAGTCCAGCATTCTGTCTCACACAGTGGCTCACCATTTCCTTCAGGGTATTCCCAAGGAGATGCCTTCACCTGCTTAGGATTCCCTGGAAATGGCATTGAGAGATATCCTGCCTATCTCTCCAACCCGGAGGTTGTCCTTAGGTAGCCATAATTATAGCCATTGATAGCCTTGTCCTCCATGAACTTGTCTAATCCTTTCTTAAAGCTGTCAAGACTGACAGCTGTCACCACTTCTTCTGGCAGGGAGTTCCATAGACCAGTAATCCTCTGGGTGAAAAAGTACTTTCTCTTATTTGTTTGAGAACTAGTACCCAAAAGTTTCATGGAGTGTCCCCTAGTTCTAGTGTTGTGTGATAGGGAAAACAGTTTTTCCTTATCCACTTTGTCCACACCGTGCATGATTTTATAAACTTCAATCAGGTCACCTCTTAGACGCCGTCGTTCAAGAGTGAAAAGGCCCAACCGTTGCAGCCTCAGATGGTAAGGAAGGTGTTCCAGTCCCCTAATCATTCTGGTTGCCCTCCTCTGTACTTTCTCCAACTCCATAATATCCTTCTGGAGGTATGGCGACCAGAACTGTACACAGTATTCCAGATGGGGCCTCACCATAGATTTATAAAGAGGCAAAATGACACTTGCTGACTTATTTTCTATACCCTTCCTAATGATCCCTAACATTGAGTTTGCTTTTTTCACTGCTGAGGCACACTGGGTTGACACCTTCATTGAGCTGTCCACCAGGACACCAAGGTCCCTTTCCTGGTTTGTCGCAGAGAGTTCAGACCCCATCAGTTTATAAATGTAATTGGGTTTTTTTGCCCCAACATGCATCACTCTGCACTTACTGATGTTGAAGCTCATTTGCCACTGTTTTGCCCACTCCCCCAGTGTCAATATCTCATAGATATTGCTAATCAGAAGGTATGGGAGTTTCATCCCGCAATAGGCTACTCTTTCTACAAATGTCTAAAATCCTCACTTGGTTGTTTGTTTCCAAGAGTAAATTACAACTAGGTAGAATTTCAGACAGTGGTTAATAGTTCACACCAACTCAAGGGTAAGTTGTGCAAAGTACTTCTTTTTCTGCTGTATCCAAATATGGGCTCTCATCATGGCGATCAGCCATGAAGACTGTCCTGCGAATATAATGCAGTGGCCTTTCATCTGCCTTCCACATTGCAGCATGACACCCATACCACTGATCCAGTTCCACAAGTCACTTTATGGTCCTAAGCCCTTTTGGCACGCAAAGTCCTCATCAGCCTCAGGCCAGTATTTATGAAGCTGCTGCCCTCCATCAAGATGGATTCAAGTGGGATTTAATCCAGTTGGGGACCATCACTCTTCCCTGTGGACTTCGGCACCCAAGGCCATTAGTCCTCAGGGTTGCCAGGTTAGTTAACCACTGCCTGACACTCAATATTGAGTCTCTGGTGCTATGTACAATGAGTCTTATTCCAAGGTACGTGTGCATAGGGAGGAAGGTTGAAGCTGGATTTCTCTCTTCAACTTTCAGTGTCTGCTTTTTTGTCCAGAATGGTGATTATGACCCATATTAATGACTCTAGGAGCGCCTGCATATGACCAACATCTAAAACCATAGAACATGACAGGGATGTGCTGGTCACCTTTGGTGGGTGGTGGACAGGAAGTGATGGGGTCACCTGTTGGGGGGTGGGAAGAAATCCCATACATTCCCATTACCTTTGCCTGCCTCTGAGGTGTGCGCCAGTTGCTAGGGTGCACTGGGATGAGTCCCTGTATCCCTGTGGGCCAGCACACCGCTGGGACATGTTGATATGAAGGAATATGACCATGAAGGGCAGCTCGAGTCCATTGAGAGACACTTCACTGACATATAGAGTCGCATGTTACTCTCAGTGCTTACTGTGCATTGAATCCTGCTCTGTATAAGTGCTCACTCATAAGTATCTGAAACACTACTGTTGCATAGTGAGTGTTCACAGGATCCTTTTGATTATCTGTGGCAGTTAAGTCATCCGCCACCTCCTCTAATGTCTGTTTGGCCTCTCAGCTGCATTCTCCACAGTAGGTGAAGCAAGGTGATTTTTCTAACAACTATGTACTGTGCATTATCCCTGTTGTAATGGAAATTATTTGTGGGGTTGGGCTCAGTCTTGAAAGGACAATTAGAACCAATTAGGTATACAAAAGGCTTGCTGCGGATTGAGACAAAATCTGTCAGAAATAGTCCATTGGCTTTGAAATATTTTCCCTGGTGCTGGGAAAAGGAACCTCTGGAAAATATGTGGGAGTCTTCCTCCTCTTTGGGTCTAAGTTGTGCTGAATGGTGGGCACTAGCAGGTTCACACCAGTTCACCAGAACTGGGAGCAGAAATTCTGGCTGGCCCTGGCCATTCAAGTTTTGAAATAAAGTAGTCCTAATTCAGGTGCAACACAGGGCTCCCCCCCTGGCCATGCCCACCATACCATGCCCACAGTGTGGTAGTAAATTTTTTTGGAGCCCACCACTGGTTGCGCTCCTCTCCTTTCTTTTCTCATGCACTTTTGGGTCTCTCCAGAATCATGGCCACTTCTTTGTTTATTGCCAGGCTGCAGTCCAAGGTGTGTGTCACATACAATTTCAGAATGGAGCATTCCCATGTACCATGAGGAATCCCTGATATTGAACTTTGCCCACTATTTTAGAAATACCAGTTGACCCTAACAAACCGAGTGTTATGTCATGTACTACTCCTTTTTAGTAGGACAATTTGTGGGTCCCCCAACTCAGTTTAGAGATCAGTTCAAAGGTATGAAATGCACCCTGATTCAGTCTGCTGTGATTTGTATGCCATTTGATCCAAGTTGATTCATCAATTCGCTGACTTTCCTTCAAATTGCCTTGGAAACCCAAAATGGCTTCAACTGAAATTATGGAACTACAGTGGTACCTCATACAGTACAATTATTTTAATCTGTTACACGGGGCTCGTTGTTGTGTGAAACAATTGCTATACGATGCATGCATCGTATAGCAATTTTCCCTATGGGATGCATCGTACAACGATTTTTTTCACTAAGTGGTTTTTCCCATTGAAAAATTGTTATGTGGGACACCATTCCCCACCCCACACCCCGAAACCTAATTGTTATGCGATTTCGTTGCTATACAGGGCGATTGTTGTATGAGGTTCCACTGTATAATAGTCCTTAAAGAAAGGAGGTCAACCTGCCAAATTTCAGACATATAGTTTCAGGAATTCTGTGGTAAATACATTTAAAGTTCACTGCTGTTGCTTTTTAAAGGTTGAAGTAATATAGCCTCGTTTGATTCAATTTATACCTCATAAAATTGGTCTGAATCAGGTCAATTTGGTGTCAATTATATTTTGGGTTGTGTTCAAAGCCAGTTCACACCCCTCTTATGGAGTGAGGGAGCAGTGTTTATTAACAGAGATCCCTGGAGTTAGTTGAATACATAACAGGAATAGGCACATATAAGCACGTAGGGGAACTACCATGATATGCATTTGTATTAAAATGGAAGGCATGCAACAGGTTTTCTAGATTGTTTTTAAGCCTATGGAAACTTGTGGATTAATCAGCCTCCTAAACCGTAGCTACTATAGGCTCAAAATGTGTGAAAGCAACATTTAGAACCGTGGTTCCCAACGGTGCCCCACAGAGGGGCAATTTGACTGTTAAGGTAGGAAATTTGAGAATGAGTTAGACCAAGTTAATGGCCTTTATATTTGCTCCACGTGAATAGGAGTCCACTTTTTGAAAAATAAGAATGTCACAGAGGGTGGGAGCATCAGGATTATAAAGATGCTTAGGTGGAGCATGACCAAAAAAAGGCTGGGAACCACTGGTTTAGAAGAAACAAAATGAATTGGTCACCACACAGTCAGCTGTGGCTCATATTCCTTTCTATACAGTGATTTACATTGTGGGGTGGGAAAATTATTTACTGTATTTTTATTTTATTTGTATCCCACCCACTCTATTCCAGAACCTGGGACCCGCCCACTTCAAGAGTGGCATGAAATGGAAGTAAAAATAATTAAAAGTTGATTCATAATTAATACAGGGAGAGGAGGAAAATACACCCCAAAGAGCAAAAATATATAACAAAATGTATTTAATAAGTGAAAATGCAAGTAAAAAGGCAAGTGAAAGGATACTCAGGAACCAGACGAACAGTAGAAATACAATCTAAGTTGGCAAACACCCCTAGGTAACCCCGAAAATGGGGGAGACTGAAACGGTAGAATTTCCAAATAGGCTGGTAAATCAGCAGGGTGAAGCCTAATGGTAAGGTAAAAATGTCCGCAAGGCAGTAACAAGTATTAAGCTGGTACAAAGCATGAATCCCGTAGTAGTCCGTGTAGAAAGAACGAGGTGACTACGAAAATAGGTGATAACGGCCAGGTGGGCTGTATCAACGTAGATGAGTAGCGTGATTCTTGAAGACGCTACTTAGGAGCCATGTCCGAAATCCATGCAGAGTCTGATAGTCCGGTTCCAACCATGCAAGAAGCAAGGACAATATAGCAGCCAGAAGGGCTAAACAAATGCCACTAGACAGGTACGAAGAAGAGTAATACAGGTCAATATTCCTCCGGTAGAGAATATTTCGAAAGTCTTTGTCAAGATCTGTAAAAAATCGAGACCCGAAGTGACAGTAATGAACACCAAATAATAGAATCATATAAATGTATATATAAACAGTAAAATGCATCAAACAACACCTAAAATGGGACAGAAGCTAAAAAGACATGACTAGCAAAAATAATACCTGTAACGACGCGCTGACAACACCTCTATGTAGTAACTGATACAGGGTGAAAGCGTTAGGCAAACAGCAAAAATACAAGCTAGATATAGTTCTTAGGTGGGGACATGTGAAATGGATACCAATGATTAGCAATTGGGTAATAATGGGGGAAATTCTTTTAAAGGGACAACAACAAGGAAAAGAAAAAACCATTACAAATATGAAAGAAATTAAATCTAAAGAAAAGCCGAATAATCCTGTTCTGTGTTTAGACCCGTGGGGTACAAAGTAGAAAAGCGGTGAATGTAAAAAGCTTCACGTTGTAACAGGAAACGTTCTTTGTTGATCGAATGGAATTTACGTGGTGAAAATGATTCCAATACAGCAGCCTTAAGATCTGTTGGAGCATGTTTCTTGTCAACATAATGGGGGACAAGAGGTGCTGTAAGGACCCTGTTACGAATACGTGAAATGTGTTCTCCGAGTCTAGTTTTGAGTGGTCTGGAAGATTGTCCAACATAAGGTAGCCCACAGGGACACATTAAAATATATACCATGTCGCAAGAATTACAGTTAGAAAACCGTGAAAGGTGATGTATGAAAGTACAGTTAGGAATGGAAATAATATCAGTTCTCCACATATAAGAGCAAAACTTACAATGGCCGCAAGAAAAATGCCCAACTGGAAGAACCGAAGGACTGGAGACAGGGGAGAGACAATCAGTTTTTGAAAGGATACCGGCAATAGTTCTAGTTTTCCTAAACCCTATGGTAGGTTTATCTTTACAACCAGAGATGGAATCTAAGATATGCCAATGACGGGATCGCATTCTCAACAGCACCAATTCCATTTTTCCCCTGGGGACTCCAATGATGATGATACCTTTAACAACTTGGAAGCTTTGGAGAAAAGACGAATTAGAATGAACTTACACTCTTCCTTCTTGTCCGAATATTATAAGTCTTCGATAATCCCACGTGGGTTGCGTATGCCTAAAGGTCCGACTCTTTTCTCACATAATAAACAGTTTCTAGAAAAATGGACCCTCATTTTGGACAGATGCTCTTTTGATCTTATTCTATTAGTTATTGACCAATGCAATCAAGAAGCAGAAAATATCAGTACTGAAATTGATAAGATCAAGGATGCCATCACTTCCTCCAGTCTCCCCTCTTCTGACAGCAAAATGAATTTGTTGACAAATAAGATTAAGGAATTCCAAGATGGATTACTATCCTTTAAGAACAAAAAATTTAATCGTGACCGCAATGATTACAAAAACTCTATGATTTATAAATGGCAGTTCGCCCGTCCAACTACATTTAAACAAGTTACCTGGCGCCGACCCTTGGAAGACACTGACTTCGAGACCACTGATTCAGATATTGCAGATTCTTCTGCAGATGAAAGGATCCGTGCACCTTACAATACCAGGTTCCATCGTAACAAACAGTCTACCAACAAACATAACTCTGGCAATGATTTTTTAGGACAGCGCAATGTCCACAAGAACAAAAGGAAATAAGACCTTCCTTAGTTTTCAACCTATCCCAGAGAGTCCTAACGGTAAGGGAAAAGGAACTCTTAGATCTTGGTTTAGGGTTCGTACCTACTCCTAAATATTCTTCATTCAAAACACGCATTGATATTTACAAACTTATCCGTTTACTTAAACTACGCTTTTTCTTTAAAGACACTCCTGGTAGCTCCAACCCATTTCCCCCCCGCTCCACCTTTTTACCAGCTGTTGATAATCCTGCTATCGAAGTGTTTCGCAGGGTAGTTCTACGAGACATTTCTGCTTTAGAAGAACGCTATCATGTCTCGCATAATATATCTTTAAACGACATGCATCTTCTTGAAAATTTGGGACATGACCCTGACATCATTATCAAAGCAGCTGACAAAGGGGGTGGGGTAGTCATCATGGATAGGATCAACTATATTGAGGAAGCACAAAGACAACTTTCCAATCCTCTTTTTTATAGTAGATTACAAAAGGATCCTACACCACATGTGTCTAACGTCATTAAAATAGTCTTACAGGAAGGACTTGCCTTAGGCTTTATTTCAGAATCCACCTTTCGTTTTCTTTACAAATCACATCCACGAGTACCTATTTTTCATTTATTACCTAAAATTCATAAGCTTCAATCCGGTTCTAATCTTGTACCATGTAGACCCATCATAGCTGCCAACGAGGGTCTCTTAGAACCCATTTCCATTTTCATTGATCATTTTATATGTCCTTTTGTTACAGACACCCCTTCCTACGTTAAGGACTCTTCTCATTTCATCCAACTTCTGGAACACACTTCTGTTCCTGATGACTGTTTATTAGTGACTATGGATGTGGCTTCCCTCTATACCAACATTCCTCTTCCAGAAGCCAGGATTTTGGTTGAACATCTCTTATCTTCATGCACCAATCCTGACCCTCCCACACATTTTCTTTTGGTTCTTTTAGATATAGCATTTGAGCACAATTTTTTTCGTTTCTTGGATACTTTTTATTTACAGACACATGTTGTGGCTATGGGTTCAAATTTCGCTCCTTCAGTTGCCAATATTTTCATGAATAATTTTGATCAAACTTTCATCCTTAATTCAGCTGTTAATCCCTTTTTCATGGACATTTTGATTTACAAACGTTATATAGATGATCTGTTTTTTGTTTTTTCCAACCCGGCTTCTTTATCCGGTTTCTACACTTGGATTAACTCTTTACATACAAATTTAACATTTACTCATACTTCTAGCCCTGTCTCAGTTTCGTTCCTTGATTTAGAAATTTTCGTTGCTAATAACCAACTTAACATGCGTCTTTTTAATAAACCTACCGATAGGCATGCCTATCTACAATTTCATTCTTATCATCCATTTTCCTTAAAAAACAATATACCATATAGTCTATTCCTTCGGGCAAAAAGAAATTCCACACTTGATTCCGATTTCCAATCATCCGCTATTAGCATCCGTCAGTCTTTACTCATTAGAGGGTATCCCATTCATGTCATCAACAATGCTTACCAGAAAGTAACCTATAGATCCAGACAGTCTATGTTTCAACGTAAATTGAAAAATGCACACAACCATAACATCTTTTGGTCTATCGATTTCACTCCGCTTGCACAACAAATAAAGAAAACTATACATCGTCATTGGCATATCTTAGATTCCATCTCTGGTTGTAAAGATAAACCTACCATAGGGTTTAGGAAAACTAGAACTATTGCCGGTATCCTTTCAAAAACTGATTGTCTCTCCCCTGTCTCCAGTCCTTCGGTTCTTCCAGTTGGGCATTTTTCTTGCGGCCATTGTAAGTTTTGCTCTTATATGTGGAGAACTGATATTATTTCCATTCCTAACTGTACTTTCATACATCACCTTTCACGGTTTTCTAACTGTAATTCTCGCAACATGGTATATATTTTAATGTGTCCCTGTGGGCTACCTTATGTTGGACAATCTTCCAGACCACTCAAAACTAGACTCGGAGAACACATTTCACGTATTCGTAACAGGGTCCTTACAGCACCTCTTGTCCCCCATTATGTTGACAAGAAACATGCTCCAACAGATCTTAAGGCTGCTGTATTGGAATCATTTTCACCACGTAAATTCCATTCAATCAACAAAGAACGTTTCCTGTTACAACGTGAAGCTTTTTACATTCACCGCTTTTCTACTTTGTACCCCACGGGTCTAAACACAGAACAGGATTATTCGGCTTTTCTTTAGATTTAATTTCTTTCATATTTGTAATGGTTTTTTCTTTTCCTTGTTGTTGTCCCTTTAAAAGAATTTCCCCCATTATTACCCAATTGCTAATCATTGGTATCCATTTCACATGTCCCCACCTAAGAACTATATCTAGCTTGTATTTTTGCTGTTTGCCTAACGCTTTCACCCTGTATCAGTTACTACATAGAGGTGTTGTCAGCGCGTCGTTACAGGTATTATTTTTGCTAGTCATGTCTTTTTAGCTTCTGTCCCATTTTAGGTGTTGTTTGATGCATTTTACTGTTTATATATACATTTATATGATTCTATTATTTGGTGTTCATTACTGTCACTTCGGGTCTCGATTTTTTACAGATCTTGACAAAGACTTTCGAAATATTCTCTACCGGAGGAATATTGACCTGTATTACTCTTCTTCGTACCTGTCTAGTGGCATTTGTTTAGCCCTTCTGGCTGCTATATTGTCCTTGCTTCTTGCATGGTTGGAACCGGACTATCAGACTCTGCATGGATTTCGGACATGGCTCCTAAGTGGCGTCTTCAAGAATCACGCTACTCATCTACGTTGATACAGCCCACCTGGCCGTTATCACCTATTTTCGTAGTCACCTCGTTCTTTCTACACGGACTACTACGGGATTCATGCTTTGTACCAGCTTAATACTTGTTACTGCCTTACGGACATTTTTACCTTACCATTAGGCTTCACCCTGCTGATTTACCAGCCTTTTTGGAAATTCTACCGTTTCAGTCTCCCCCATTTTCGGGGTTACCTAGGGGTGTTTGCCAACTTAGATTGTATTTCTACTGTTCGTCTGGTTCCTGAGTATCCTTTCACTTGCCTTTTTACTTGCATTTTCACTTATTAAATACATTTTGTTATATATTTTTGCTCTTTGGGGTGTATTTTCCTCCTCTCCCTGTCTCTTCGACACCCCTGCCGTTCCCCCTCCCTTCATAATTAATACAAGCAGTTTGGAAGCAGGTCCCATTGAAATTGGTAGAACTAAATTCCCAAATAATTATATTTTTAAACTGAGGCATAAGCAGTCTATGTTGCTTCAGTGCCCTAGATGACATGGAGCCAATGCCAACCCATTTTTGCAACACATTGTCCACTTCATCCATACACTGTCCCACAGCTGCCTAGGAGCTTGGCTTCCTTCCCATGCAGAAGAGAACGAAACTGGCAAGCCAAGCAGTTGTCAGATTTCTAGAGCAAACACAAATCAGTCCAGCTTTTCCACCACGGTGAGCTGACCCCTCATGGCCCAAAAGCAAGAACTAGAGCAGAAAGCAGGACCTCAAAAGAAAAGATGCTGAAGCCACATGTTCAGGCTGCAGGCTGACTTCTATGCACACATTAGCAGCTGCTCCATTGAGATCAAGCCAAGGAAGTACAAGCAGCGAAATATCTAGGCATCTTCATCCAAGTGCTTTTAAGGCTTTTTGGCTGATGTTTGTGTATCTAAACCAGAGGTGCCCAAACTATGGCCCATGGGCCAGATCTGGGCCCCAACACCAATTCATCCAGCCCGCTTTGCCCTTGTCACTCCTGGAAGCAGAAGTAAAATGCGCCTGTAGGCACATTTTACTTCCTCTTCCAGAAGTAACAAGGGCAGTGTGGGCTGGATGAATTGGCATCGGGAGCTGGATCTGGCCACAGGCCATAGTTCGGGCACCCCTGGTTTAAGCAGAGAAAGTGGCAGCTTAAAATCTATCTCATCCTGTTGCAAAACAGATTGCAAGGCACATTTTACTTCCACCTCCGGTGGGAGGAACCACATGGCTGGCCAGCTGAACCACAGCCTGAAAAGTTTGGGTACCCCGATCTAAAACAAGGTTTTATGTGGAATTCTTATGAAAAATAAGCATTTATCAATAGTGCAGGGAAGTAATTATAAACAGCGAGTGTAGGGAAGATACATATTTTTCAGGGTACAAACGGTGGCCCCCACCACACCCATGCATGCAGGGTGGAAACTGGAAATAAGCTGGAAAATAGTTTTTTGTGCAACTAGGAGATAGATGAAATATTACAATGTGCCACCTGGAAGAATAGTCTTCTTTCTTTGGGTACCATATCCGATTCTGAATATTGACCATCATCATGGTGATCAGCCATGAAGATTGTCCTAAGAACACTATAATGCATGGCCTTCCACATCGTAGCATGGGACCCATACCACTGACCCAGCTCCAATCACTTTCTGGTCCTGATTCCTCATCAGCCCCAGGCCAGTATTGATGAAGCTGCTACCCTCCATCAAGATGGATTCAAGTTGGATTTAATCCACTTGGGGACCATTACCTTTCTCTGTGGACCTTGCCACCCAAGGACGTTAGTCCTCAAGGTTGTGGGGTTAGTTAGCTGCTGCATGACAATCAGCGTTGAGTCACTGGAAGTATGGTCTACTCCAGTGGTTCCCAACATGGGGCACACACCCCACAAGGGGACTTCAATTTCCAGAAGCCTAAGTAAGTACATTGACTGATCTGTACTTTGAGGAATTGATTTAGGTTTCTGGGAATTGAAGCCCAAAAACCAAAGTTTGGGAAACACTGGTCTACTCTGTTATCATAGCAGGTTAACCTAACCAAAATACTCAGGAGAAAAATATAATAGAAACTGTAGGCATGGAAAGAACATTACGACCCATCATCCAGCCTCTTGAAAGGAAATATGCTGCAGAGGTCTCAATGCTAGCAGACCTTGTGAGAGAAGCTAGAATATTTCCTACCTGTGGCAGATGCTTGGGGTCAAACTACACATGACAGCAAACCAGGGGTGGATCAACCTATCCTTGCCACCTGGGGCAGGAAGCAAGATGTTGCACTACTACCACACACTCTCCTTTTGTGTTTCCCCTACACCCTCCTGCCTTGTATACATATAATATTGCATATGTGACAACACAGACACTCCCTGCCCAGCCATTAATCAGGTTTAGTTTCCTTCTGAACAAGGTTAACTGGAGGTTTATGGTGTCAGAAATTATTCTGGATTGAAAGGATTTTTGCTGGAGAAACTCAGCTCAGGGGATGTCCGAATTAGGCTCCTTTCTTGTCCCCAAGGTCTTTTCCCATCAAAGTGGTTCAAAATTTCTTGCTTTTTGAACTGCTAGGTTGGCAGGAGCTGGGACAGAGACGGGCACTCAAACCGTCATGCAGTACCTGAACTGCTGACTTGCAAGCCTTCCAGCTATCAAGGTGACCTTCTTAACCACTGAGCCACTAGGTTTTATGGTGTTTTGAAAAATCTGAGTTTATTTTAAGACACACCAGTTGAGCATATGTGGGGGACACACATAAAATCATGTTTAGCAATATGCATGTCTACCACTTTTTATAAAAGTTTATAAAATCATGCACGGTATGGACAAAGTAGATAAGGAAAAACTGTTTTCCCTATCGCACAACACTAGAACTAGGGGGCACTCCATGAAACTTTTGGGTACTAGTTCTCAAACAAATAAGAGAAAGTACTTTTTCACCCAGAGGATCACTGGTCTATGGAACTCCCTGCCAGAAGAAGTGGTGACAGCTGTTAGTCTTGACAGCTTTAAGAAAGGATTAGACAAGTTCATTTAGGACAAGGGTATCAATGGCTATAATTATGGATAGCTAAGGACAACCTCCGGGTTGGAGAGATAGGCAGGATATCTCTCAATGCCATTTCCAGGGAATCCTAAGCAGGTGAAGGCATCTGCTTGGGAATACCCTGAAGCAAATGGTGAGCCACTGTGTGAGACAGAATGCTGGGCAAGATGGGCTGTGGACTGTTCCAGCAAGGCTGTTCTTATGACACAACATAAATACCCCCAGCAGCTCACATCAGATCACCAGAGGGACAGATAGGCATCTAATCCCCTCCCTTAAAGAGCTGCAACTCTACTCGCTGCATCAACAGCTGCTGCCTCTCCTGTTTCTTTCCTTTCACAGACAGTGAGGTTACTTTTTCCTTAGTTGAGGGAGGAATATATTTCAGAAGACTTGAGGAAGATCCATCTTATCCAAATGCAGCAATGAGCTGAGAATTCCTCTAACAAAAGATCACTTAGGCTGCTGATACTATTTTGTGGCTGTTGTTATATGCTATCAAGTTACAGTACTTGTGATGCACATGATAACCGTATGGTGACTTGCCTGCCAGGTGCAAAAGTTGCAGACATCACAAGAAATCTAGATAGATTGTTAGAGAGAACTGGGAACGAGCCAGTTGTCATGGTACACGTTTGTACCAATGATGTTGGGAAGGCCAACCGGTCTGTCCTGGAAGCCAAATTTAGGTTGTTAGGAAGAAGATTGAAGTCCTGGACTTCCAAGGTAGCATTTTCAGAAGTGCTGCCTGTCCCTCGCGCAGGACCTACCAAGCAGGCAGAGCTCAGAAGCCTCAATGCGTGGATGAGGCGGTGGTGTCGAGAGGAGGGCTTCAGATTTGTCAGGAACTGGAGAATATTTTGGGACAAGCCAAATCTGTTCAGGAGGGATGGGTTGCATTTAAACCATGATGGGACCAGATTGCTGGCACTCAACATCAAAAAGGCTGCAGAGCAGCTTTTAAACTGATAACTGGGGGAAAGCCGACAGGAGCTGGGCAGCATCTGGTTCGGGAAAGTGTGTACTTGAGTAGTGAGGAGGATGAAAAAATTACTGAGCAGAGCAAGGAGCTAGTCACCAGCACTCTAGCAGAAGGATGCAAGAGGCAGTCTAACAATGCAACTGGACTCAAAAGACTGTATCAGGAAAGCACATATAAATGCTTGTATACAAATGCCAGAAGCCTCCGGAACAAAATAGGGGAGCTGGAATACTTAGCAATAGATAAGAATATTGATATTATTGGTATCACTGAAACCTGGTGGATGGATGATAACCAATGGGATACAGTTATCCCAGGCTACAAACTGTACAGGAAGGATAGGAAGGGGCAAACAGGAGGTGGTGTAGCCTTGTATGTCAAAGAAGTGATAAAATCGTATGAATTGGAATATCTAGGTGATTTAGAGTCACCATTAGAAGCTCTGTGGGTAAGAGTACCAGGCCACAAGGATGGTCTAACAGTAGGCATATACTATCGGCCTCTGACCCAAACTCTTGAGGGAGACTGGCAGTTGGAGAATGTTGTAAAGGAGGCATCCAAGAAGGGAAGCCTGGTTATAATGGGGGACTTCAATTACCCTCACATAGACTGGGTGAACTGTTGTTCAGCACATGATAAAGAGATAAAGTTCCTAGATATGCTAAATGATTGTTCCCTGGGACAGATGGTTGAAGACCCAACTAGAGGTACAAGAATCCTTGACTTGATCCTGAGTAATACTCAGGATCTGGTGCAAGATGTTAATGTGACTGATCCAATAGCGAACAGTGACCACAACTCAATTATGTTTAACTTGATCATAGACTGCAAGTCACTGATAAAATCAAACACAGAGACCTTAAATTTTCAAAAAGGAAATTTCCCAAAGATGAGGAAACTAGTAAAAAAGAAACTGAAAGGGAAAATTGAGAGAGTCCAAACACTCCAAGAGGCATGGAGGCTGTTTACAAAAACAATAACAGAGGCCCAATTGGAATGCATACCCAAAAGGAAAAAGGGCACTACTGCCAGTTCCAAGAGGACTCCGATGTGGCTTACAGGAGCTGTTCGGGAAGTGATCAAGAGCAAGAAAAGCTCATTTAGAAGATGCAAGGCTTGTCCAAATGAGGACAGCAGGCAGAAACATAAATTCTGGCAGAACAAATGCAAGGCAACAATCAGGAAAGCAAAGCAAGACTTTGAGGAGCGTATAGCTAAAAATACTCAGAGAAATAACAAAGACTTCTTTAAGTACATTAGAAGTAAGAACCCAACTAGGAAGGCCATTGGACCATTAGATGACAATGGAAGGCAAGGGGTTATTAAAGAGGAAACAGAGATGGCAGAGAGACTCAATGAATTCTTTGCTTCAGTATTCACTGAAGAAGACAGAGACCACATGCCCAAAACAGAGCCTATCTTCGTAGGGAGGGAAACCGAAAAATTAAGCAAGATAGAAATAACCAGGGAGGAGGTCCTTGCATGTCTTGTTAAGCTAAACACTAACAAATCACCAGGACCAGATGGCATCCATCCACGAGTTCTCAGGGAACTTAAAGATGAAATTGCTGATCTCCTAACCAAAATATATAATATTTCCCTCAAATCAAGCTTTGTGCCTGATGACTGGAAGGTAGCGAATGTAACACCAATTTTCAAAAAAGGATCCAGGGGTGATCCAGGAAATTACCGACCTGTCAGTTTGACATGTGTCCCAGGTAAAGTGATGGAAACCATCCTAAAAGATAGAATTAATAGGCACATAGAAGAGAAGGCGCTGCTAAAGGAGAGCCAACATGGCTTTTACAAGGGCAAATCATGCCTCACTAATCTGTTGGAATTTTTTGAGAGTGTCAACAAGCATGTGGATAAGGGGGATCCAGTTGACATTGTTTATCTGGACTTTCAGAAGGCTTTTGACAAGGTCCCACACCAAAGGCTCTTGAATAAACTTACCAGTCATGGAATAAAGGGACAGGTCTTGTCCTGGATCAGCAACTGGCTAAGGGACAGGAAACAGAGGGTAGCACTAAATGGACACTTCTCCAAGTGGAGGGAAGTAAAGAGTGGGGTCCCCCAAGGTTTAGTACTGGGACCCCTGCTTTTCAACCTCTTCATAAAGGATCTAGAGGTAGGAGTAAAAAGCAAGGTAGCCAAATTTGCTGACGACACTAAATTATACAGGGTAGTGAAAACTGTGAGAGATTGTGAGGAGCTCCAGAGGGATCTCTTGACACTGGGGGAGTGGGCAAAACAGTGGCAAATGAGCTTCAACATTAGTAAGTGCAGAGTGATGCATGTTGGGGCAAAAAAAACCAATTACATTTATAAACTGATGGGGTCTGAACTCTCTGCGACAAACCAGGAAAGGGACCTTGGTGTCCTGGTGGACAGCTCAATGAAGGTGTCAATCCAGTGTGCCTCAGCAGTGAAAAAAGCAAACTCAATGCTAGGGATCATTAGGAAGGGTATAGAAAATAAGTCAGCAAGTGTCATTTTGCCTCTTTATAAATCTATGGTGAGGCCCCATCTGGAATACTGTGTACAGTTCTGGTCGCCATACCTCCAGAAGGATATTATGGAGTTGGAGAAAGTACAAAGGAGGGCAACCAGAATGATTAGGGGACTGGAACACCTTCCTTACCATCTGAGGCTGCAACGGTTGGGCCTTTTCACTCTTGAACGACGGCGTTTAAGAGGTGACCTGATTGAAGTTTATAAAATCATGCACGGTGTGGACAAAGTAGATAAGGAAAAACTGTTTTCCCTATTGCACACTAGAACTAGGGGACACTTGATGAAACTTTTGGGTACTAGTTCTCAAACAAATAAGAGAAAGTACTTTTTCACCCAGAGGATTACTGGTCTATGGAACTCCCTGCCAGAAGAAGTGGTGACAGCTGTCATTCTTGACAGCTTTAAGAAAGGATTAGACAAGTTCATGGAAGACAAGGGTATCAATGGCTATAATTATGGATACTTAAGGACAACCTCCGGGTTGGAGAGATAGGCAGGACATCTCTCAATGCCATTTCCAGGGAATCCTAAGCAGGTGAAGGCACCTCTTTGGGAATACCCTGAAGGAAATGGTGAGCCACTGTGTTTAAGAAATCAGCATTACACGTTGGTAAGCTTGTATTCTCATTCTGTATATACATTGTATCTTTATGTGTGCTTATGTTGTTTATATTCAGCCATGTTAATCATTCTGTTTATGTGTAATTTCTATGTATAGATCTCCTTGAAGAAGATATTTCTTATTCGAAAAGTCGCAATAACTAGTATCGACTTAGAGAACCACATCGCTATTTCTGTGAATCTCCATGCTTGTACAGCTTATTTTTGTTCATCTTGGCTCATTTTCCCATTTACCAGCGATTAGCTATAGTTTTTGTTTTCACCCATAGAGGAATTTTTTAAGTTATTATGTCTCTGCTATATTCATACCTATAAAGACTTTTATGAAACTACTACGGTCGTACTCTTTTTTTAGCCAAGGTGTCTCATCAAACGGTTTTTTCACTAGTTGAGCCACTGTGTGAGACAGAATGCTGGACTGGATGGGCTGTGGCCTGTTCCAGCAAGGCTGTTCTTATGTTCTTATATACTTCCAACTTATGGTGACCCTCACATGGTTTTCAAAGGATGTGAGATGGGGAGTGATTTACTATTTCTACCTCCCAGTGAGTTTCCATAACTGAGCAGGGATATGAACCCATCAAAAATTTACACCCCACTGCCTCTCAGTATTTTGCTAGACTGACCATTCAGAAAAGTTTGTAAGAACATGGTGGAGTCAGATCTATCTAGGCTTACAAAGGCCAGTACTCTGTTATGTTATGTTGTTTATGTTTATTGGATTTATACCCCACTCTACTCAAGCAAAAAGGCCGACTCAGAGCGGCTTACAGCACATTAATATAAATACTGTTACCATAGAGGCCAGCCAGGTCCTCATAGGAAGCCCATGGCAGAAGCTTTCAGAGGTAATTCTGACTTTGTTAACCTTCCGCTGTCCAAGTCCTTCAAATTATATGACTACGTTTTGAAAATGTTACTTTTGTTGGACTACAACACCCAGAATTGCCCCAGTATGCTTTTGGGGCCTGTAGCCTTAATAAGACACATTTCCAGACTTCAATACTCACCTGCTAATTAGTCAGAGAGCTCATTTATTACAGCTGGCTGATTTATTAAACATATTAAGAGCATTTTTCAGAGATGACGGCATTTCTGTTGTGTTTAGCAATAGTAAACATGACAGAGAGGTGTGTTTTCATGTATATAAGAACTGTGTGATGCACAAAACCAAAAGCAACCTACTACTAACACATTGTGAGTTGTTAGGTGGCAAGCAATTCTTGTTCCATTTTTGCAAGCTTACATGGTAGCAAAAACTGAAGATTTATGGGGCTTTTGTAATACTCTCAGGCACAGGAGTAGATTGGATTTGACTTGGTGGCACACACAGGTTGGGTAGACTTGGTGGTAGACATGCATATTGATAAACATGTATTCTATGACATGTTTGGAGAAGTGGTTTACTCCCTGTGTGGGTGGCTGGATGATTAGGAAGAAAGAATAACATAAGACACATACAAAGACAATACATCTTTGCTTGAAATGCACGGGTTTGTTTGTGTTTTTTTAAAATAAGATGTACACATGACACCACGGGATTTAATATACAGTAATACCTCATACAAAGTCCGCTTTATACAACATCAGATTCAAACAACATCACCTAATTCCTTGAAAAAAGTTGCCTCATACAAAGTTGCTCAACTTTGTATGAGGCATTCAGTTTTTCACATGTTGCATTGTGCTTGGGCAGTATAAAAGACAGGACACATGTGTGCATTGCTCTTGTGGGTTTTGCACAAGGCAATGAGTGTTTAGGAGTGGTTTTGAGTGTGATTTTGGAATTTTTTTTTGAATTATTTAAAAGCATTCCTGGGATTTTTGCAGCATTCTTCAGGTTCTTGGACAATCAGGGTTGTTTGACATGTTTTTGTAATGTATTTAGTCTCTAGATAATGATTTCTTAAAGTTCTGTCAGTTTCCTGTCTGTTTCCTTGATTTTGCCCTGAAGTCTGTGCTGTTACAGTACAATGTATCTCTATGGAAATGACGTTGTACGAGGCACCGCGGCAAGGATTTGGACATTGTATGAGGCATTGTGGCTAGGATTTTGCATGCCTCATACAAAGTCCAAATCCGTATAAAGTCCAAACTTGTGGAACCAAGTTTGGACGTTGTATGAGGTATCACTGTACTCATACCATCTAACATGCCAAGTTCTTATTGTATTATACATAGGAACAGTCCCCCGCATTATTTTCTCTTGTTCCTCCTTGTTCCCTTTTCACCTTATCTTCTTCTTTCAGACACTTTGGATTTGGACCCAAGAAAAATGTCAATATTTGGGCCCTTTCCTTGTCCCTTTACCCTTTCCAATGCTCAGTCTTTTGGTTTAAAGGTAGCCTCAACAGATGTCATGTTATCTTCTGGACCATCTTTTATCCCATAGTACATATCATCATCTTCCACATTCTGGATGGTTCTGTGTCCAAATACCTGAGATCCTTCTGAAGCCTTTATGCCATCTCCTGCTGGGGTGGGAACAGAACAATGACTCTGGTTCGGTGTCCTTGTCTGATACTGGTCTTCCACCATAACAGAATCAATCAAAGCAAAATCTTCATAACAAGGGAGTTTGAATTTGACTTTGCTTTCTGATAGAGATACAGTGTTTGCATCCACTTTCCACCTCTGTAGCAGGGGGCTGCTGGAGAAAGACTCTGTTGATGAGGTGTCCATTTCTTCTTGGAGAGAAGCTAGTGGTGCTTGGCTTTGGAAATTTACAGATTGGCTGCAATGTTAAAACAAAGACAGAGGCATTGAAGGATGTGAGTGCCAAAGCTGATTGCTCTGCTGTTTTGTATATCTACTGGGAAGTTTACAGTAAACCAAACAGGGCGGACACGCTGGCTTTTCGGCGGCACACTTGTGCTGCTGGAATGCCCAGTTGTGTTTTCATTAACGTGGCTCTCAAGCTAACTTAAATAGTGTAGACCGTGCCAATCCAACACTGACTTTTTGATCTGTTATCATATCAAGAGACAAAACTTTAACTAGAGAAACTGAAATTCTGCCACTTTATCTCTCCTCAATTTTGCAGTTTATTCTAACCTCTCAGTTTCTCGCATGTAGAATCTCTCCTCTAAAGCAAGCGACAGTTTCAGGCCTCCAGGTCATTTGTAGGCCTGATCTGAAGTTATGTAAGACCAATTTTATTTTATAAAGATGTGAAGAAATAGTTTTGTGTGAAATTCAGTGATTGCTTGTGATTTGCTCTAGTATTTTTTTTAAAAAAAATATTCAATGGAAAAGGTGCTGAGGGCACATGATCAGGCTGCAGCTGATGCTGCCCACAAGGTCTATACAAACTGCTTATGAAACCATTTGTGACTTGGATGTCTTTTTGTTCAAATACCTACTGCCTTTAACAAAGTGTGGGGAGAGGATGATTATTCCAAATATATCTATTTTCTGAAGTGAGTAATATCTTACTGCAACCTTCGTCGAGCTGCTGCGCTTCAGATGCGTTGGAGTAAAACTTGTGTTTCCCTTACTCTTGCTCTCATGTTGAGTGTGAGAAATACCACCCCCCCCCAATTCCCTTGATCTTACATTTTCCTACACCTTAGTGCCAATAATTAAAATATTGATGAACATTTATGACATCGCAGCAGTTCATTAAACTATTCAGTACACTCCAGAACATATATACAAACACATATTGCCGGAAGTGGCACCGTATTAAATCTCTAGGCTGAAAAAAATATGAGTTGGTATGTTAATCCCATTTTAAAAGTGTGTCATTTATAGAGAAATAATGATGAAACAGCAAATGCCATCATGTTTTACAGCAGGGATTCTCAACTTTTTCATGCTGCGGGCTGGACCATGCCTGCTCAGACAGTTTAGTGTATGAGAACCAAGACAATCGAAACAGCCAAAAGGTTGGCTTAACACATCTTTATTGCATGATGGTCCGGGGGAACATGTGGTAATGGCGGATGAACAGCTCAATATATACTGTGGCTATACATTTGAATGTGGCTCCTCGATAGCCCATTGGCTACTGTCTGCGTGACGTCATTCCCCGTCACGCCCTTCTTGTCCAGGTAAGGTGGTGGCGGGAATCTTCCCGCGCTGTAGGTATTTGGGGAATTGGAACCATGTGAGCTGGGTGCTCGCTATTGCCCCTAGTGGTCACTAGCTCGCGTCCTGATACAGAGGGTTACAGTGTTACAGCTGGTGATTATTATATCCACTCATTCGAGTGTTACATTACTAAAAGGCACAATATTCCAAACACAACAGACAGCAAATGCGTTTATGACAGCCGCAGGCGCATTTATGGCTATCGTAAATGTGTCCACTTCTGGTGCTGTGGCACGGACCACATGAAATTGTGCTGTGTGCCGGGACCGGCCCACAGGCCATATTTTGAGAACCCCTGTTTTACAGAACAGTGGTATACTGAACTTAGGTCACATTATCTGATTGTCAAGAAAGAAGCAGCTAGCACCCACACACACACACCCCCTCTGCCTTTTCATTGGATGATTATGAACCATACCTGTCAACCGCGGCTCTGGACAATCCGGGACCTGCGCACAACGGTTCTGGACAAGTCGCGTTTCATGCATGCGTAGAAGGCTTTTACGCTTGCGTAGAACCCTTTTACGATTGCGTAGCCTTCTAAGCAAGTGTAGAAGGGTTCTAAGCAAGCGTAAAAGGGTTCTACGCAAGTGTAAAAGCCTTCTACACATGCGTAGAACACGACTTGCACAGAAGGGATGTGCAGTACCTCTTTCTCCCCACTGCCAGTTCCGGAGTTTTGGCAGCTGCGGGCGGGAAATGGCACAAATCGGCACCAAAAATCAGGAAATCCCGGCCAATCCAGGAAGGTTGACAGGTATGTTATGAACATCTTGGTGAGTATGAATCTCCGGAGATCTCCAGGGTGTCTAGATCATAGTTGAGAGGGAAAGTAAACATAAGGGACTGGGTGTTATAAAAGACAAGGCACTTTGGGGGGCAAATGATTAGAGATACTCACAGGTATGACTTTGTTTCTTTCTTCTGGGTTTCTGAATGTTTGGAGGCCTCTCCATCACTTTCAGAATTCCTGTGGACATCTGCTTTGGCCTGGACAACAGGTTGGATATTTCCTCCTGCCCTGGTTGATGGGACCAGGGTAACAGGTAGAGCTCCCAAACATTCCACTGGAGCACCAGTCAGGTTCTTCTGGACCTGTTCGTAAGAGGGTAGGCTTTTCTCAAAGATATCAGCTTCTTTCTGGCTGGTGTAAGGTGTCTGTGAACTGTAGAAACAGAGGAGTTAATGGGACCATATCTATTTCATTAGATTTGTTGTCCTGTTATTTTCAGCCTAGAGAAAGTGTCTGATTATTTTCTGATTCAGACATCTGTATGGCTTCAGAACAGAGTTTGGGAAGGTTACTTTATAATAGTTTAACCCAGAGAATCCTCCCAGACACATGTAATACCTAGAAACAACTGCTCCAAATTCTGCTTCAATATTTATTTTCATTGGCCAATTTTGTCATCAGTTTGACATCAGCTTGGCCATTCTGGGTCTGGTAGTCCCTGAAAGTAACTTTTATCAATTTCTGCAAAGTAACCAGCATTTTCCTTCCTAAATGGACTTCAGCTGGAGTTTAAAAGTCTAATTGTTTTGCAGATTGTCTGTACCAGAGCTGCAAATCACACTGTGCTACCCACTTGACTGCCTGGGTGAAAGTAACATACAGGTACTGTTATGTATGTATGTTTGCATGTTCATTGTACTGTAAAGGCAAGAATGTAACCACTCCAAATACAAGGTATCTCAGCTGTAAAGGAACGCGAGCAGGCAGCCCATAGAGGGCAGCTGCGAGCGTTCAGTCTCACATGGTTCACATTGCTCAATCACGGACAGCCGCGGGAAAACCTTCCCCGCATTCAGCAGCAGGAGAAAGATCTGCATTCAGCAGCAGGAGAAAGATCTGCATTCAGCAGCAGGAAGAGAGGCGTGCCTGGGCGAGGCCACGCCGGTAGCAGCCAATGAGCTACCGTGCTACAAGATTCAAATGTATAGGGCTACTGTATATATTGAGATGTATCACCGCTATTACCTCATGCTCCACCGGACCTTCATGCAATAAACCTGTGTTAAGCCAACCCTTTGGCTGTTCTGTTGTCTTTGGTCCCATACACTAAAGGTACACAATCCAATGTTCTGTTCCCCTTAAGATGGCTGTTTAGGTACCACCACCAGGATTGGACCATGAAATTAATCTAGTATTACAGAAGCAAGATCAACCTTTTGCTTTTTTTGCACATTAGTCTCAAGAGTTGTTGCCTGTTTTTAAAAATAATAAGCAAGATCTTTCTCAGTTGTCTTTTTTTAAAAATATATTTTTTCCAGCTTATTTTGTTCACTCTCCATTGTAATTCACTCTCCTTTGCCAGTGTCTCCAGACATTGACCTTGTCCCACTAAAGAGCTGTACTGATAAGTATCCTAATTAAAAAAACAAAATTACAGTCTGTTGAGTTAAAAGCTTACAGGCTTAGTTTCCTTAGATATACATACCTGTCCTTCTCAGGAATTGGACTTTCAACAGGTGAAGCAGCCGGCTTCTTGACAAGGAACCTCTCAGACTCAGCATCAAAAGAAACAACTCTGATCTGAGGGGGAAAGTGGGGGTTTTATTCTCTGAAAAGGGGGGCATTACATTTGGGGGAAAGAAATGTCTTGTTTGCATCTCTTTAGACATGAGAGTTTGAAAGCAAGAAACTGCAATTAGATAAATAGGTACTGCTTTTGTGGGAAGGTAACAGTGTTTCCTGTCTAGTCATGCCTGCCACATGACCACAGAAACATCTACAGACATGGACAGTGCTGGCTCCTTGGCTGTAAATGGAGATGAGCACCGCACCCTACAGTTGGGTATGACTGGCTTTCAAGTAAGAGAGACCTTTAAATGAGAGACCAAACGAATATGCCTATATTAACTGCACACTTTTATAGGCTTTCACTGTCCCATTTTATCATCACAACCCCGCTGTGGGGTAGTAAGGACTGAGGTGAGAAAAACAGATTGGCTGGTGGACCCACTAGTCCATGATTGCCCAGTAAGAATTCATGGCTCAATGGGAACTCTAAGTTGGATCTCTCAAGTTCTTGTAGACTATACCGTACATAATATTAAGCTGACCTTCCAGTCACCCCTCATACATACAGACACCCATCCCCACCTGTAGAGCCTCCTGGTCTTGCTTGTTCCTCTTGGACCTGTTCTTTTTGAGTATGTAAGCAATGGCAAGAATTAGGAGATGAAGCAACAGCATCCATTGACTTGAATTCTGGCTTGGTTCCAGAGGGAGACGGCATGTGAAGGGCAGCAGTGATTTGTGAGGGGGGGAGTTCTTCTGTGAGGGAAGGACACTCAACTCCCTTTCCTTGCTAAAACTGGTAGAAAAAGCTTGGGGGAAGTGGTAAAGCACCATGTCTCCTACTGGTGCTACAAAGAAATTTATTTATTTATTTATCATATTTCTACCGCCACCCCCTCGCCGAAGTGACTCCAGGTGGCTTACACATAAAACACTAAAAACTTCACAAAAAGCATTTAACATTTAAAACATTAAAAACTAGACTTATTTAAGGTTTAAAAATTTAAAAGATCTTTTCTTTTTAAAAAATACCCTCCAGTGTAAACTTCCAGGAACAGACAGCCCAGGCCATCCTAAACAAGCCAGCCCAAGGTGGCTATCTCCCCAGCCACCCCCCCCACACCCGCTGCGCAAGCCAGGTCTTGAGGCTCTTGTGAAAGGGTAAATTAATTGGTGTATTCTCTCTCTCATTCTGTGTCTGTGTGTCACACACACACACACAAACACACATACATCATTTTACACTGACAAAGCAAAAGTAATACTTTATGTCATTTCTGTACTACGGTAGTTATACATTTCAACAAGTGGTGGGCTCCCAAAAAATTTACTACCACACTGTGGGCATGGTATGGAGGCCGTGGTCAGGGGAAAGCTCTGCATTGCACCCAAATTAGGACTACTTTATTTCAAAACTTGGATGGGTGGGGCCAGCCAGAATTTCTGCTACCAGTTCTAGTGAACTGGTGCGAACCTGCTGATGCTCACCACTGATTTCAACAGACAAGAACTAAAAAGTTAAGCGGTCCATTCTTTGCAAAGTGATTCTCCCCACTCTAGCCTACTTGGGAAGGGATGTAATGAACACATATTGTTTTGAGCTTCAAGAGCAGGATGGAAGTGTAACATATACAAATTGAGTTTGGGGTTCTTCTTCTTCTTCTCTTTTTACATTCTGAACAGCACCTTCAAAACATTTTGAATTTCCAGGAAAAAAGACAAGTGACAATTCTATATCAACTACAGTGGAACCTCAGATAATGTAATTAATGTGTTCTCCAGGATGTTTCTTACAGCGAAAATTACTTTAACCAAATTTCCCATAGGAATGCGTTGAATGCAATTTCCCATAGGAATGCATTGAAAACCAAAATTCTTTAACTGAAACATGGTTTCCCATAGGAATGCATTGAAAGCCAATTAATCCATTCTGGGGGAAAATCCATAAACCAAGTCACTATTTTTATGGATTTTCTTTTGTTAAACTATTTTTATGTTAACCAAGCCATTTGTTAATCAAGATTCCACTGGACTTTGGGAATAAACAAATTTGCTGTTATATTTCTCCATGGACTAAGAGGCTGGAGAAATAAGCCAAAATATAGTATCTTAACTTTTTATAGCCCTTCCATGACCAGAAATATTATTTGGAAACATGCATAGTTTACAAAAGAGCAGGACTTGGAAATATTACTTTGTTGGACTACCAGAATTCCCTCCAGCCAGCAAGACCAGTGGAAATTATAGGAGCTGCCATCAGATAATGACTTTTCCAAGCTCTGCAAAGCAGAAAGAAATAAAGATGGAAGGAAGAGAGAATGGAAGCAATTTAAGGCACTTTAAAGGACAATCCTCCTTTTCTTCCTACCTTTGGGTAGCACTGGCACATGCTCCAAATGACGCCCACGACTACAGTCAGGATTCCCAGAGTACAGAAAGTGATGTAGATCTGGGGCTTTTCCACGCTCATGATGAACATGCCCACCATCACTAGGAAGAATCCCAGGACTATGAGAGCATAGCGGAAAGTTTTCTCTTCGGCCATTGGAACCCACACTCATCCACACTAAAATCAAGCTAAATCATGGACAAGGAATTCATGGGAAGAGGTTATGTTAGAAATCAGAGAGGCCATAAACCATTGGCAGCCCTTCCCCTGGCCCTGGCCCTGGCCCAGGCATCAACAGCCTTTGCTGAGGTGCATCGGAAACAGGCAACCCAGCGACTTCAAGAGGACAAGAGTCAGCTGCGCCTTCAGACCCGACCTGCCCAGGTCTGAGCCAACCAGTTTTAAATGGGTTTGTAATGAATGCAAACAAGGTATTTAAATTCACACTTGAATAACATTGTCCTGGGAGGCTTAAATATAACCTTCCCCCCAGGTACAGCTGAATGAAGAGCGACCAGGGCTTCACCCAGGGGGTGTGGACAAGGGAGGAGGGTTTTAGGATAGTTCTAGTCAGATCCCAGTTGCCGGGTTTCTTCAGATGATTATTGGAGAAAAGTCAAAATCTGAGAGGAAGCCAAATGTGAGTATTCTCTGCTCCCTGTTTCAGTCACTGGAACAAAGTTTAAACGTGGTTGTCAGCTGCAAAATTGGTTCCTCACTTGAACCTTGGAGTGATCAATATGGTCTTTGCGGTGTATATAATTGCCCTGGTTTATCATTATTTATCTATTCAAAACATTTCTCTTCCTCCAGAGGACTCCAGGGCAGTATATGAAAGAGTAAATGATACAATGACTGATTATATGTTACCACAAACATTGGTGGCAAATGGTTTTACAATGTGACTTCTTCACCAATGGGCTAATTCAGTCAGTGACCGTGAAGCTCAACTAGATACTCTTGCCTCCACAGAGTCCCGCAATTACGGAAGCAGTTTCTCTGAGCTAAATGGGGGAAAGTAAAAATATAGCTCATCATGGAAATAAACAGCTCACAGTCAAATGGCATTTATCACTACATTCTTCAAGCTGGATTCACAGTAATTCATTACAGGTTTGGTAAGCTTCAATTTTTTAGCTTTAATAGCATGTTAAAGCCGAAAGGTGGGAAAGCCTCTCTTTTAAGGCTATAGCACCCAGTAGGTGGTTTGTGGAAAGGATTAAAATGTGGGATTTGTAATGTGTGTGTGTGTGTGTGGGGAGGGGGGGGGGTTTAAGACTAGGATCGCCAAAGTGTTTTAGGGAGCATTTTCAGAACCTTCATCTATTAGTTTTTAGTTTAAGTGTTCTTCAGTGTACTTGAAGGAGGACATGAAAGAAGCCTGTGTGAATGCAGAGAAGAGCAAACAATTGTCCATATGATACAATGCACACGATGCCCTTCAACGAGCACTGAGGAGGACTTTATGTTGGCAAGGGGAAATGCTGTTGAGTGGCCCAATACTGGGCGGATGTCATTTAGCCCTTCTAATTCCCTTTTGTTTTAGCTGTGTTAATTTTAGCTTTGTATGTTATTATATGCTGGTGGTGCCTCTGACACGAATAAATAAAGTGTTCTTGAATAAACCACATGGAAGTTTTAGACTTTCTTGCTTCTCCTTGGGTTTGCCAAGCAGCTCAGATCTTCTTTCCGTTGTCAGTCAAATTGGAAATTATTTTCAGGGCACGTCCACAAATGATATTCCCAACTTTCCTTGCACACATGATATGGACACTGCAACCTATTATTAATACAATACAATCATTAAGCTAGTGTCAACAGAGCCAAAATAAAATGGAGTTCTCGGGAATTTAAAAAACTAGGTAAAGGTAAAGGTTTCCCTTGCTCGAAAGCCAGTCATATCTGACTCTAGAGTTCAGTGCTCATCTCTGTTTCAAAGCCGAAGAGCCAGCATTGTCTGCTTCTGCAGATGTTTCTCTGGTCATGTGGCAGGCATGACTAGACACCGGAGTGCACGGAATGCTGCTACCTTCCCACCAAAGTGGCCCCTATTTATCTACTTGCAGTTTCTTGCTTTCAAACTGCTAGGTTGGCAGGAGCTGGGACAAAGACGGGAGCTCATTCCATCTTGCAGTACTCAGGAATCGAACTGCTGACCTTCCGCCTCCCAGTCAGCATTTTAGCCACTTGAGCCACTGCAGTCCCTACCCTAGATAATATCTAACACTACCCCAGGTAATATCTAAGAATAAGGAGGAAAGGAGAGAGTGAAGCAGGCTCTAAGAAGACAGAAGAGATAGGCAAAGGAGGACAATCTGGTAGGAGTTATACAGAAGGCAGAATTTCCAGATGTCTGCAGACAGGTGTGGCTGGAAGGAGCCAGAGTGTCCCAGTACATCCTGCAAAAGGTATTCTAGCCGTACATGGACATTAATATTGGGATAATCTATTCAAATCTGACACAGAAATACAAAAATGACATGTGATGATACCGCAGTGTGGATGAGCCCTCCTTTTCTTAGTTCCCTACAGAGAGACTGGATTTGAAAATGCATAAGTGTGTACATTCACAAGTCTTTCCACTTTGCCTCAGTTCTGGTTCTTGCTCTTCAAATGGTGTATAAAGTTCCCGTTTTGTTTTTGTTTTTTAATACCACCTTCCTCTCCCTCTGTCTCAAAACCCTCTCGGATTTAGAGAACAAAAGTATTGGGAGACGTTTGCCATCTAGTGGGGTTTTTGCATAGCTACTCCAGCAGTACAGAGAGCCAGTGTTGTGTAACTAATAAAGTGATGGAGACTTGAGGTCGAGTCTCCTCTTGGCTATGGGAATTCAAGATTTGGGGTTCGAACTGGTAAAAACCGCCCTTAAATATCTAACTCGCCTAGAAAAACGTATTGGGGTTACTGTAAGACCATGGAAATGTCTGCAGAAGCAGACAGCGCTGGCTCTTCAGCTTTGAAACAGAGATGAGCACTGAACCCTAGAGTCGGATATGACTGGCTTTTGAGCAAGCTGACCTTGAACATTATCTAAGTCAAACCTGGTGAGACAGCACAAACCAAGAATACTACCTCCAGACATGCTGCTTGATACAAGGGAAGCCATCTTTAGGTAAAGCTCGCCTCTGCTTGAAAGGCAGTCATAACCAACTCTAGGATTCAGTGCTCATCTGTTTATAGGTAAAGATCCAGCGCTGTCTGTGTCTGCAGACGTTTCTGTGGACACGTGGCAGGCATGACTAAACACCAGAGCGCACAGAACGCTGTTTACCTTCCCACCAAAGTGGTCCCCATTTATCTACTTGCAATTTCATGCTTTCAAACTGCTAGGTTTGCAGGAGCTGGGACAAAGACAGGAGCTCACTCGGTCATGCAGTACTCGGGTCTCAAACTGCTGACCTGCTGACCTTCCAGTCATCAAGTTCAGTGTCTTAACCACTAAGCCACCACAGTCCATGAGCTATCTTTAAAAATGTCCATTTTTGAAAGTTGATAAATACAGTCTTGTAAACAGCCATCTTTATAAGACTGTCATTATCAACTTTCAAAAATGGACATTTCCCCCCACAAATTAGTGTGTTTATAATTTCCCTCAAGTGGCTAAGATACTGACTGGGAGGCGGAAGGTCAGCAGTTCGATTCCCAAGTACTGCAGGACAGAATGAGCTCCCACCTTTGTCCCAGCTCCTGCCAACCTAGCAGTTCGAAAGCAAGAAATTGCAAGTAGATAAATAGGGACTACTTTGGTGGGATGGTAACAGCATTACATGCGCTCCGGTGTCTATTCATGCCTGTCATTATTAAAGCTGTCAAGACTGACAGCTGTCACCACTTCTTCTGGCAGGGAGTTCCATAGACCAGTGATCCTCTGGGTGAAAAAGTACTTTCTCTTATTTGTTTGAGAACTAGTACCCAAAAGTTTCATGGAGTGTCCCCTAGTTCTAGTGTTATCCGATATGGAAAACAGTTTTTCCTTATCTACTTTGTCCACACTGTGCATGATTTTATAAACTTCAATCAGATCACCTCTTAGATGCCGTCGTTCAAGAGTAAAGAGGCCCAACCATTGCAGCCTCAGATGGTAAGGAAGGTGTTCCAGTCCCCTAATCATTCTGGTTGCCCTCCTCTGCACTTTTTCCAGCTCCATAATATCTTTCTGGAGGTATGGCGACCAGAACTTGTACACAGTATTCCAGATGGGGCCTCACCATAGATTTATAAAGATGCAAAATGCCACTTGCTGACTTATTTTCTATACCCTTCCGAATGATCCCTTGCATTGAGTTTGCTTTTTTCACTGCTGAGGCTCACTGGGTTGACACCTTCATTGAGCTGTCCACCACCAGGACACCAAGGTCCCTTTCCTGGTTTGTCGCAGAGAGTTCAGACCCCATCAGTTTATAAATGTAATTGGATTTTTTTGCCCCAACGTGCATCACTCTGCACTTACTAGTGTTGAAGGTCATTTGCCACTGTTTTGCCCACTCTCCTGCCCCATGTGTCATTGTGTTGATTCTCCTGGTTAGTTTGCAAATGTTGCTTTTTGAATAACTACCCCGAATTCCTCAGCAGTCACTGGTCATGTTGCCTCTGACAGTTTGGGAGTTGTTGTTCCCAAAGTAACTTTTTGAACCCCTGTTCCTACTGCCCCAGGAGGGACCTTCAGTCTGCCAGAGTTGCTTTTCAGGAGATAGAAGAGGTGGCAGAAAAGAAAACAAGGAGTTCCAAAAATCTCTTCTCTGCCCCCTTTCAACCCACACAGATGGCTCTCCAATAAGAAACACTTTTCTTGGTTAGGTACTCTGGAACCAACCTATTAGTTTGACTTAGAATGCAGTGCTAAATAAAGCAGGACTGGGAAAGGTGTACCCCTCCAGATTTTGTTGGGTACAGCTCAGAAACTGACCTTTCCTACTACATGAGAACATAAAAGGTAGGAAAATGCATCTGTCCATCTAGAAAAGCACATCCTTCCTTTTACTAGCCTTGCATTTTCTTCTGTGTACAAGGATTTTTAACACCAGCCAAAAGTTCAATTAACTTATCTGTCTAAAACAGGGGTCCTCAGTTCATGGTCCCTCAGACAGTTGAGGGGCCGGACTGGTGGTCCCACCACCGCCACCACCACTGCCCACCTCAAGCCCGGGTGGCAGGATGTCCACTGCGGTGGTGGCTGCGGTGGTGGCTACCACAGTGGGGATGGATGGTGTCTCCCATCTGTGGGTCACTTCTTCAGGATCTTTTGCAACTGTAGGGAAATAAAAGATAATGGAAGGGGCTGTTTTCATTTGTTCTGACCCCCCCCCCCCAGGTCCCTGCTTAATGGCCTGGAGGAGCTGCACGGCATGGGTTCTTCCTCTGGACTGGCTACACGATTCAACCGAGGCTCTCATTTTGGTGTCTTGCACGGAAGACAAGGAAGGAGTCGCAGTAAGGACTAACACAGGTTTATTGGTTGATGATCAGGATGAACATGAGGTAATGGCGGAGATACATCACATTATATACGGTAGTACAATACATTTGAATCTTGTTGCACGGTAGCTCATTGGCTGCTACCGGGCATGACGTTGTCCCAGTCACGCCCCCCCCCTCGGTTCCAGTAGTAGTTGTTTGCTTGTGCGGGAGAGTTCCCGCGGCTGTTGGTGATTTGAGGAATGAGAACCATGTGAGTTGAACGCTCGCAGCTGCCCTCTATGGGCAGTTTACTCGCGTTCCTTTACAGCTGGGCTACATTGTGATTGTGGTCGGGTTACATTCATACATTTCTTAAAGCAACATTGTACATACATAACATCCCTCCCCCCTAGGATGGGATGAAGTCCCTCAACCATTGTGGCTTGCCGCACGTGCGCCGGGGGCGAGCGGCCGCTTGATTTAACATAGGGGAGCCTGGTTCTGCGGAGTCCTGTCCTGCAACGGAAAGGGAGGACTCCTTAGTGGCTTGGTGCGGGCTCCGTGGTGACCTTGCATTGGGGGACGGGAATGGAATGAACAGTTGGGAAGTGAACCCCTGCCTACCGTTTGGGGAGCTTGGGATCCCCCCCAGTACGAATCTCGGGACCGACGAAAAGGCCCTCGTGACAACGCCACCCCCCGTTACCTGCCCTGGAGTTCTAGAGACTGTGGTGGGTGGACTCCCCCCCCCCCCCCGTTGCCTGTCTTGGGGGTGTTTGTCTCCGGGGAGCTGGCACTATGGGATATTCTAAAACAAAAGGACTGGGGGGACTGGAGGTACCAGGGGCTGAACTGAAACCCCTCTTCTCGCTAGGACGGGTGGGGGACCCCTCCGCTACACCCCCTGGTACTGCAACTCATAATCATAATAAAGCAGTTCCCTCTCTTTCAAAGTATCCTCCTCTGTGGTTGAGAACCCAGGATATGCATTTGTATCCGTGGGTTCCGCCGTGTCTCCCCCTTGGGTAATGCGGGTGGGGGAGGACCCTAACGCTGATTCCCCTTCACTGGTGACTCGCCTTCTGAGTTGGTCGGCGTGCCTTCTCCAAAGTAGACCCGAGCTAGTCTCGACCCTGTAGGATACCGGCCCCGTCTGCTCAATGATTGTCCCTGGAACCCACGCTGGCCCCGCGGCCGCGTAGTTCCTGCAGTGAACCGGGTCCCCTACTGAAAAACCTTTGGAGCTCTCTCCCCCTATGTTTATATTCCTTCCCTCATCCTCCATCCTGGACGGATCCATCCGGTCAAAAAGTGTTACCGGACGCCTCCTCATGAGGAGTTCGGCTGGGGGAAATCCTGAGGCTAGGGGGGTTGTCCTGTAACATATGAGGAACTGACACAAATGAAGGTTCAACTCACCGGGACCCATGCACCGCAGTGCGTCTTTCGTAGTGCGCACTTGGCGCTCTACCTGACCGTTTGTGGCGGGGTGAAACGGGGCAGCGGTAATGTGCCTGATGGCGTTCCGCTCAATAAACGTCTTGAACTCTGCAGACGTGAAGGTACTAGCGTTATCGCTAACAAGAACGTCTGGCAGGCTGAAACAGGCAAAAAGCTTGCGCAACTGTTTAATGGTTGCCGCAGAGGAGGTGCTGCTCATGGGGATTACCTCCAACCATTTAGAGTAGGAGTCGACTACCAGCAAAAACATGGCCCCGCGGAAAGGGCCAGCAAAGTCAACATGAATTCGGGACCATGGCCCGCGGGCTGTGTCCCATTCCCTATGGGGTAACCGGGACTCCTCGGGCCGAGAGCTCTGGCAGCTCTCACACGTGCCCACTAAACGTTCTATATCCGCGTCTATCTGGGGCCACCAGAAGAAACTCCTGGCCAGAGCCTTGGAGCGCACGATCCCCGGGTGACTGGTATGTAGTAGCTTTAGTACCTTGGCCCTCAGTTTCTCTGGGATCACTACCCGCTGGCCCCAGAGTAAGCAGCCCCTTTCCAGGGAAAGCTCTACTCTCCGCCTGACAAATGGCTTGAACTTTTCCTCGGGGGGAGTAGAGGGCCACCCTTTCCTCACCCAGGAACTAACTTGGGCCAGCGTCTTGTCGGCCGCCGTGGCTTTGGCGAGGTCGGCCGGGAGAATGGGGGGTGAGTCAAGAGACTCGATCAGTAAGACTTGGTGGTCCTGCTCTACCTCGCATGTGGGGTCCCCTACACTTGGGAGGGGAGATCGGGACAGTGCGTCCGCATGGGAGATCTCCTTCCCTGGGCGATAGACCAGCTCATACTGGTAGGTGTTGAGGAAGATGGCCCAACGCAGCATCCTGGGGGATAGAATTTGCGGTGTGGGTTTGCCGGTAGTGTAGATCCCCAGAAGTGGTTTGTGATCCGTCACTACCGTAAACTCGCGGCCGTATAAAAAGTCATGGAACTTTTTCGTTCCCGCTATGATGGCTAGGGCCTCCCTATCAGTTTGCGCGTAATTTCGCTCGGCCTTCGAGAGGGACCTTGAGTAGTACGCTACCGGGGCTTCCCTCCCGCTCTCCAACACGTGGCATAGAACCGCCCCCACTCCCACCGGGGACGCATCACAAACTAGGACTACTGGCTTCCTAGTAGCACTTGAGGATAGGAGTGCCTTCAGTTCCCTAAACGCTTTCTCTTGCCTATCTCCCCACCACCAAACCGCCTCTTTCTTCAATAGTGCGTGCAGTGGCTCAGCAACGGATGCCTTCCTCGGCAGGAAGGAATGGTAAAAATTTAAGAGCCCTAGAAACGACTGCAGCTCTGGTTTCGCGGTGGGGCGAGGGGTGTTTTGCACAGCCGCAACCTTGGACTCGGAGGGCTTGATGCCTTCCGGGGTTACCTTGAACCCAAGGAACTCAACCTCCCTTGCAAAGAAAACACATTTGTCCCTTCTCAGTCGGAGGCCCGCCTTTTCGAATATTGAAAGGACCCTGTCTAGCCTTTGCGCTAATTCTGACTCGCCCCCCGCTGTTATCAACACGTCATCGAAGTATGGGAGGACGCCTGGAAGGCCCTTTAAAAGGCGTTCCACAAGGGACTGGAAAATTCCGGGGGCCGAATTCACGCCAAACTGAAGGCGCGTCACCTTAAATGCCCCCTTGTGCGTTACAATCGTTTGCGCAGCGGCAACAGCCGGGGTTACAGAGAGCTGCTGATATGCCTGCACCAGATCTAGCTTGGCAAAACACCTCCCCCCATGAAGCGTGGCCAGTAAATGGCTGACCACGGGCACCGGATATGCATTTGGCCGAATGGCCTTATTAATCGTACATTTATAGTCCGCACAAATCCTAACCTCCCCGTTTGATTTAAGAGCGGTCACAATCGGCGTTTCCCACTCCGCCGAATCAACTGGAACCAAAATCCCCTGCCCCACCAACTTGTCCAGTTCCGCCTCGATCTTGTCCTTGAGGGCGAAAGGCACTCTTCTCAGCTTGAGGCGTATGGGTCAGATTTCTGGATCCAGGTCAAAGGAAACTGGGGGCCCCTTGTAAGTCCCGAGCCCCTTCTTGAAAACGTCCGGGTGTGCGTTGCACACGTCCCGCATTGGGTCAGTCTCTATGGCGTTAATGCCGGACAGTTCGATTCCAAGGGGAGCGAACCACTGCGTTCCCAAAAGGCAGCACCTCCCCCCCTTGAGGACCACTAGGGGCAGTTTCTCGGAGTAGTTCTTGAACTTCACCTTGAAGTTCCCCACCCCCAACACTGGGATCCCGTTCCCTTGCACGTCACGTAGGTGTGACCTCATGGCCCGCAACTTGGGCCGCGCATCTGGAGGAATGTGCATAAATCTTTTTGGGATAGGATGGAATAGGACGACCCCGAGTCTATCTCCATCCTCACTGGGACCCCCTGTAACTGTACCTCAACGAAAAAACGCCGGTGCTCCAGGCCCACGCGGTTCACGCCTGCCCTGCTGTGGTCGTCTGAGACCTTCCTGGTGCCGGCCGCCTTCCGTTGGTGCGTCTGGGAATGGTTCGAGTTGCCCTTGTCCTCGACTCGCCCACGCCTGCACACTCGGGCGATGTGCCCCTTTCAGCCGCAGTTGTGACACTCGGCCTTTCGGAACGGACACCTCGTGCAGTCGTGGGATGCCCCACAACCGTCGCAGCGGCGGTCCTGCCGTTCGCGGGTCTGTCGTTTCTCTCCTCGCTTCTTGACCCGCTGGACGTCATCGTCCTCGCTGGAACAGGGGTCTGCCGTGGTGGACGACTCCTCGGATGCTGTTGGTGAGCCGGCGGGCGGCTTGGGGGCCCGCCAGGCTGTTTTTGCTGGTGTTCGCCGGGCCGCCTGTACTGGTGACTTGGCCCTTTCGGACGCGGCCCCTCGGGACTTGAACACTCTGACCCCGCTTCTGGCCGCTTCAGCCGCTTAGGCCTCCCGCAGTACCTCGTTGAACGTGAGGCGTTGGTCGCGGGTCATGAGCTTCCGCTGAAGCTCCTCGTCCCTCAGGCCACACAGCATGCGGTCTCGGTGGGCCTGGTCCATGTCGTCCCACTGGCAGTGCACCGCTGCCAGCCTGAGGGCCGCCACGTAGGCGGACACGGATTCGCCCGGTTGCTGTTCTCGCCTGTGGAACGTGACCCGGGCCGGGAAAATCGACACGGGGGGCTGGAAATGGTCGCCCAGCAGCCCCAGCATGCGGTCGATGGACACCTCTTCCACCTTCTTGGGGGCCACCAGGTTCATCAGGATGCGCAGCGTGGCCGGCCCCACCTGGGCCAGGAAGTAGGAGCGCATCCTCGCGTCGTCGTCGACGCCTGCAGCTTCCATTGCGTGGCGGAACTGGCACTCGTAGAGCTCCCATTGTTCGGGCTCGCTGACATCGAACTGGTAAGGCTTGACCTTGGGATTCGCCATTATCCCACCTTCATCGCCAATTTGGTGTCTTGCACGGAAGACAAGGAAGGAGTCGCAGTAAGGACTAACACAGGTTTATTGGTTGATGATCAGGATGAACATGAGGTAATGGCGGAGATACATCACATTATATACGGTAGTACAATACATTTGAATCTTGTTGCACGGTAGCTCATTGGCTGCTACCGGGCGTGACGTTGTCCCAGTCACGCCCCCCCCCTCGGTTCCAGTAGTAGTTGTTTGCTTGTGCGGGAGAGTTCCCGCGGCTGTTGGTGATTTGAGGAATGAGAACCATGTGAGTTGAACACTCGCAGCTGCCCTCTATGGGCAGCTTACTCGTGTTCCTTTACAGCTGGGCTACATTGTGATTGTGGTCGGGTTACATTCATACATTTCTTAAAGCAACATTGTACATACATAACACTCGTTGACCTGTGGCATGAGGGTCGTAATTGCGCCACTATGGCCTCTCCGCATGTGGTGGCTCCACTCTTCCCCCTGATTTACTGAGGAATTGAAGGAGCTCAAACATGCAAAGAGTGCCGCTGGGTGAAGACTCAAAGTGATTCTGACTGAACACTGGCTAGAGCCGTAATTAGAGCCTACCTTGTGGCAATACAGGTGGTGAAACGGCAATATTTCACCACCCTTATTGTCTCTGCAGATAGCTGCCCAGCAGCCCTGTTCTGAGTGACATGGTCCCTCCTTGGTAGAGGGGGGCCTGGCCCCGGTTGGCAAGGATCAGCTGAGGATTTTGCTGATTATCTTGCAGAGAAAATCACTTGGATTTGCTTGAAGTTTGTCCCTAGCATGGATGCGGTGGATCTGGAGTTGACTAGATCTCCGTCTGACCATGTTACCTGGGATTAGTTTGATCCAGTTGTCCCAGAGGAAGTGGACAGGCTCCTTGGCAATATTGGCCAACTATCAGCCTGTTTCCAACCTCCCCCCCCCCATCTGCTAGAAAGGCGCGTCTCCCTAGCACCAGAAAGAGGGCCTTCTCAGTGTCTGCTCTGGCCCTATGGAACCTCCTGTCAATTGAGTTGCATCTCCAGACAGAGTTGATGCCCTTTAGGAAAGAACTAAAAACTGGCTGGCAAATCAGGTATGGGGCACCAGTGACGTGGTGACCCCTGCCTGCTGGCTGATTTAGAATGCTCTCTCTCTCTCTCTCTCTTTCTCTCTCTCTCTTAATCTGTAGAGGTTGGGGTAATTTTTTGGTAAGAGTTTTAATGGGGTTTTTTAAATAGGTTTTAAAGTTTTAAAATTGTAACTGGTTTTGTTCACTGTGTGAATAAATAAATAAGTGAAGGAGTGGTCCAGGCTATCTTTCTCAGTCATGAGCTTGGCCAGGTACTTGTTCTCAAGCTGCTCAGCCTTGGCGGAGGCCACTCCAGCCATCAACCCTTCTCCTCCGTTGCTGCCACCAGGTCTGCCATGAGCAGGGTGGGGGCTCCGCTGTGGGCTGGTAGGGCCAAGCTGGTGGCCAAGGGGGGGGCAGCTGCCCCTTTCACCCCAGAGAGACCTCCATGGGGAGGCTCTTCTGGCAGCCTGAGGTGGCTGGACATAGGGAAGGCCACCACCGCTAGCGGGTAAGTCTGAGTCAGGCCCCCTGCCCAGGTGGATGGCAATGGAGACATCCTCATGCTGCCACCACCACCACCGCCACCACACACTTGCCTTGCTCACTTTGATGTTTGCAGATGGATACGCAGTAGGCAGCAGTCAGGGCGCCAAACACATCTTTATTGCAGTGTAGTCAATCTGAACATGAGGTCAATGGCGGAGCGATGCTCCTTATATGTGCAACAGTAATAATTCAAACCTGGCGTGGAGCCACGTGATTGGTCAGTGCAGGTAAACAGCCAGGTGATAACACTTGATTGGGTGATGAGTAAACAATAGGTACATCTCTGGTGGGAACGCAGTCCCACGATATCTACACAAGAGGAGTATTCACAAAGGGGAAAAGGAAGGGGGGAAATGGAGGATCGCTAGATCCAATTCATTCACATTTCACTTGGTTACATGTTTGCTTTCATTCATAGTTCGCTTAAGTTACATACAGAACATCCCTCCCCCCTAGGATGGGACGAAGTCCCTCAACCATTGTGGTGGCCTGCATGTTCATTTTGGCCGCACAGCAGCTTGGCTGAGCTCGGAGGAACTGGGGGGTTGGGGTTCCGCAGACTCTTGTCCCGCAGTGGGGAAACAAGTAGCATTAGTGGCATGCCAGGAGCACTGGCCCGATTCAGAAGAAGAACCCGGGAGGGAATACTGCAAATCAAACCCCATTTTGTTTCAGCAGGAGCTCGCTCTGAATCAAAACCTGGATGGGGTGGAGAATAGCTTAAAGGAAATTCCCGCCTGTTACTCTGAGTAGGGGGGGACTCAATAGAAAATTGCCTTGTTTGTCTAGTAGAAGTAGACTTGAATACCAGAGGACGGGGGATTACTGGGGAGAAGTCAAAGCCCCGCTTCTCACTTGGATGAGTGGGGGAACACTCCGCAAACTCCTCCCGGTCCTGTAACTCAAAATCTAAACTGTTGGGGTCTGGGCTTTTGTACTCTTCCCAGCCTCTTTGCAAGGGATGAAAGAGATGGGGATTCGATTCCCTTGGTGGGCTGTCTGCCCCTTGGGATAAGCGGGTGGGTGAGGACCCTAACGTTGAATCACCCAGGCCTTCATCTCCCTGGGTATCTGTGACCTGACGCCTGAGCTGGTCGGCGTGTCGCCACCACAGTAGCCCCATGCTTGTCTCTACCTGGTAGGACACTGGTCCTGTTTGCTCGACTACAACCCCTGGGACCCATGTTGGGCCGGCGGCCGCATAATTCCTGCAATGTACTGGGTCCCCAGCTGCAAATACCTTGGTGTGCGCAATTTCCACATTCCTCTCCTTATCCTCCACCCTGGTCGGATCCAACCAGTCAAAAAGCGAGACCGGTCTCCTGCGCATTAGGAGCTCGGCTGGCGAGAGTCCAGATGCCAGGGAAGTTATCCTGTAGCAAAGGAGGAACTGACACAATTGTAACTGTAAGTTCCCATGGCCCATTCACCGAAGTGCCTCTTTGGTAGTTTGCACTTGGCGGGGTGAAATGGGGCAGACGTAATGTGTCGAATCGCGTTCCTCTCAAGGAATGTCTGGAATTCGACGGAGGTGAAAGTACTGGCATTGTCGGAGACAAGCACATCGGGCAAACCAAAACAACTGAATAGCCTCCGCAATTGCTTAATGGTTGCTTCCGAGGAGGTGTTGGGCATTGGAATAACCTCCAACCATTTCAAAAAGGAATTGACCAGTAGCAAAAAGAGCGTGCCCCTGAACGGACCAGCGAAGTCGATGTGTAATCGAGACCATGGTCCATGGGCTGTGTCCCATTCTCTGGAAGGAAGTCGGGACTCTTCGGGTCGAGAACTCTGGCAACTCTCGCAAGTATCCACCAAATGCTCAATATCTGCGTCTATCTGGGGCCACCAGAAATAGCTCCTGGCCAAAGCCTTTGAGCTCACGATTCCCGGGTGGCTAATGTGTAGCAGTTTGAGTACCTTTGACCGCAATACCTCAGGAATGACCACCCTCTGGCCCCACAGGAGGCAACCCCTTTCTATCAAAAGCTCGAACCTCTTTTGAAAATATGCTTTGAACGACTCAGCCAGAAGAGTCGTGGGCCACCCCTTCTTTACCCATGAAATAACCAGGGACAGAACCTTGTCCTTCGCCGTCGTCTTGGCAAGATCTGTGGGCACAATTGGGGGCGATTCAAGGGACTTGATCAGCAATACCTGCTGATCCTGCTCAACCTCGCACTCGGGTTCCCCTGATTCAGGTAGGGGAGACTGGGAAAGTGCATCAGCGTGGCTGATCTCCTTGCCCGGGCTGTGGACCAGTGTGAACTGGTAAGCGTTTAGGAATATGGCCTACCGAAGCATTCTAGGGGACAGAATCTGGGGTGTGGGCTTGCACGTGGTGAAAATACCCAGCAGTGGCTTGTGGTCAGTTACAATAGTGAACTCCCGACTGTAGAGGAAGTTGTGGAACTTTTTGGTTCCAGCGACTATCGCAAGAGCCTATCTGTCCATTCGCACGTAATTGCGCTCTGCCTTTGAAAGGGACCTTGAGTAAAAGGCAACCGGGACTTCCCGCCCGTTTTCCAACACATGGCACAGCACTGCCCCCACCCCCACTGGTGAAGCATCGCAAACTAACACCACGGGCTTCCTTGGGTCGAAATAAGTTAAGATTGCCTCTGAAGACAGGAGCTGTTTTAACTCTTTGAAAGCCCTTTCCTGGCTATCCCCCCACTGCCAAACCGCATCTTTCTTTAAAAGACAATGCAGAGGTTCCGCTACGGAAGTATTCCTTGGCAAGAAGGAGTGATAGAAGTTGAGAAGTCCCAAGAAGGACTGCAGTTCTGGTTTCGCGGTGGGGCGAGGGACGTTTCGAACATCGGCAACCTTTGTGTCGGAGGGCTTAACTCCTTCAGGGGTTATCTTAAACCATAGGAAATCTACTTCCCTCGCTAGAAACACACATTTATCTCATCTCAGCCTCAACCCCGCCTTCTCAAACACTGTTAAAACTTTGTCCAACCTCTTAGCTAGTTCTGACTCACTCCCAGCTGTGATCAAAACGTCATCAAAGTAGGGCAGAACCCTGGGGAGACCCTTGAGAAGGCGTTCCACGAGAGATTGGAATATACCGGGGGCTGAGTTCACGCCGAACTGGAGGCGTGTCACCTTAAACGCATCCTTGTGCATAACAATCGTCTGTGCATCTGCTGCAGCAGGTGTGACCGTTAGCTGCTGATAAGCCTGTGCTAAATCTAGTTTTGCAAAGCATTTACCCCCGTGTAAAGTGGCTAGTAAATGGCTAACTACCAGCACTGGGTATGCATTGGGGCAAATTGCTTTGTTATTTGTACAATTGTAATCAGCGCAAATCCTAACCTCCCCGTTGGATTTCATAGCAGTAACAATTGGTGTCTCCCACTCTGTGGAGTCCACCAGAACCAAAATCCCCTGACCCACCAGTTTGTCCAGTTCCGCCTCAATCTTGTCTTTGAGGTCGAAGGGTACTCGTCGTGGCTTGAGTCATACGGGTCGAATTGCTGGATCCAGGTCAAACGAGACTGGGGGACCCCTATACTTCCCAAGTCCCTTCTCGAAAACCACTGGGTGTGCATCACACACATCTCACACTGGGTCAGTCTCGATGGCGTTGATGCCGGACAGTTCAATACCCAAGGGAGCAAACCACTGGCTCCCCAGGAGGCAGCTCGAAACCCAGTTTAAGGACCACTAAGGGCAACTTCTCCGTGAAACCCTTGAACTTGACTTTGAAGTCCCCCACCCCAAAAACAGGAATCAGGTTGCCCTGCACATCTCGCAAGGACATCTTGAGGGCCTTGAGTTTTGGGCGCACATTGGGGGGATGCGTAGAAACTCTTTCTGGGACATGATGGAGTAGGATGAACCCGAATCCACCTCCATCCTAACTGGGGGGCCCTGTAACAGTACCTCAACAAAGAAACGTCAGTGTGCGTTGGACACACGGCTCACAGTCAGCTCCTCCATGGAAATCTTCCCGATGCCCCCACCTTTTCCTCGAGGGCACCCGGCTGGCTCCTGGTCCTGTTTCTGATGATGCCTGCATACCTTTGCAATTTGGCATCGGCACCAGCAATGGTGACATTCGGCCTTTCAGAAAGGACACTTTTCCGGTCATGGGACGCTCCGCAGCCATCACATCGGCGGTGGGCCTTCTTGCTGGCATACTTCTTGGCCGACTTTCTCTGGACTTTCTGGACATTGTCGTCGCTGGACCCGGACCCTGAGGATGAAGAGACCTCCGGCGATGAAGATGAGCTGGATGAGCGTGGGGGCGAATGTCGGGCGGCCTGCATGGCGGACCCGGACCCTCCAGGTGTGGCAGGCTTTGCCTTGAATGCTTTTACCCTGGACCTCGCTGCTTCAGCCACCACAGCCTCTTGCAGGACAGAGTTGAACATGAGATGGTCTCTGGCCATCAGCCTCCGCTGGACTTCCTCGTCCCGCATCCCGGTCAACAGGCAGTCCCTCAGGGCTTCCTCCAGATTGTCCCACCAGCAAGGGGCAGCGGCTAACCTGAGGGCAGCGGCGTAATTGGCCACGGACTCTCCCGGTCACTGGTCTTGCCTGTGGAAGGTGACTCTCGCCGAGTAGATGGACACCTTTAGCTGAAGGTGGTTCTGCAGCGTGGCCAGGATCTCTTTGAGCGGGACCGTATTGATGTCCCAGGGCAGCAGGAGGTGCATTGCCAGCTCAAGCATGGGGAGGCCGCATTGGGCGAGAAGGCAAGAGCGCATTTGTTCCTCTTCTTCGATCCGCTCGGTGGCCATCGCATGCCAGAACTGACGCTCGTACAGAATCCATTTCTCTGGTTCCTTGAGGTCGAACGGAGGTAGCTTGATGCTGTGGGAAGCCATTGATCCCACCTTCTTCGCCAATTTGATGTTTGCAGATTGATACGCATTAGGCAGCAGTCAGGGGGCCAAACACATCTTTATTGCATTGTAGTCAATCTGAACATGAGGTCAATGGCAGAGCGATGCTTCTTATATATGCAACAGTAATAATTCAAACCTGGTGCGGAGCCACATGATTGGTCAGTGCAGGTAAACAGCCAGGTGACAACACTTGATTGGGTGATGAGTAAACAATAGGTACATCTCTGGTGGGAACGCAGTCCCACGATATCTACACAAGAGGAGTATTCACAAAGGGGAAAAGGGAAGGGAGAAATGGAGGATCGCTAGATCCGATTCATTCACATTTCACTTGTGTTGTGTATGAAACTGTATCGCTTTAAGAATGAACGTAGCCACTGCAATGTCCAAATGTAACCTAACAATGATCACAATGTATCTCAGCTGTTAATGAAATGCGAGCTAGCTACCCATAGAGGGCAGCTGCGAGCGTTCAGCTCACATGGTACAAATTCCCCAATTACCGTCAGCCGCGGGAACCTTCCCACGCAAGGAACAGCTGGAGAAGAAGGCCGTGACTCAGAATGATGTCACGCAGGTAGCAGCCAATACGCTACCATGTAACCATGTTCAAATGTATTGTTGCAATATAAAAGGAGCTGTACCTCTGCCATTACCACAGGTTCAGTCTACCGGTGTGCCAATAAAGATGTGTTAAGCCAGACTTCGGCTGCTTCTATTGTCTTGGTTCCAGTACACCAAACTGGCGACGAAGATGGGATATGGCGTATCCCATGATCAAGCCACACCAATTCGACATCAGCGATCCTGAGCAATGGGAGCTGTACGAGCGCCAGTTCTGGCACGCGATGGATGCTGCAGGCATCGACGATGAAGGGAAGATGCGGTCACATTTCCTAGCCCAGGTCGGGCCGGCCACGCTGCGCATCCTGATGAATCTGCTAGCTCCCAGAAGGGTCGACGCGGTGCCCATTGACCGCATCCTCACAATGCTGAGGGAACACTTCCAGCCGCCCATCTCCATTTTTCTGGCCCGGGTTGCATTCCACAGGCGAGACCAGCGCCCGGGAGAATCTGTGAATCTGTGTCTGCCTCAGGCTGGCGGCCGTCCACTGCCAATGGGAGGACCTGGATATTGGCCTTCGAGACCGCATGCTGTGCAGCCTAAGGGATGAAGAGGTCCAGAGGAAATTGATGACCCGCGACCATCACCTCACATTCAACGAAGTACTGCGAGAGGCCCAGGTGGCCGAGGTCGCGAGGAGCAGGGTCAAAGTTTTCAAGTCTCGAGGGGCCACCCCTGAGGGGGCCAAGTCACCAGTACAAGCAGCCTGGCGGACCTCAGCACAAGCGGCCTGGCGGGGCCCCCGGTCGCCCACCAGCACCCCATCAACTTCCGAGGAGTCGTCCGCGGCTGCGGGCTCCTGTTCCAGTGAGGACGACGACATGCAGAGAGTCGAGAGGCAAGGAGAAAAGAGACGAACCAGTGAGAAAAGGAACCACCGTTGCAATGGCTGCGGGGCATCTCATGACCGAAAGAGGTGCCAATTCCGAAAAGCTGAGTGCCACAACTGCGGGCGGAGAGGCCACATTGCCAGGGTCTGCAGGCACCGGTGAGCGGAGGACAATGGCTCGTCAAGACATCCTCAAACACCCCAACGCAAGGCAGCCGGAATTGGAAAGGTCTCGGCTGACGATGACGAGGTGGTCCTGGAGCACCGGCGTTTCTTTGTAGAGGTACTGATACAAGGGGTCTCAGTTAGGATGGAAATAGACTCAGGGTCGTCCTACTCCATCCTTTCCCAGAAGGAGTTCCTGCGCATTCCCCCAAATGCGTGACCCAAGTTACGGGCCATGAAATTGAACTTACGGGACGTGCAGGGTTATGGGATCCCAGTGTTGGGGGTGGGAAACTTCACGGTGAAGTTTAAAAGGTTCACAGAAAAACTTCCCTAGTAGTTCTCAAGGAGGGGGCCTGTTGCCTTTTGGGAACCCAGTGGTTTGCTCCCCTGGGAATCGACCTGTCCAGCATAAACGCCATCGAGACTGACCCAATACGGGATGTGTGCGATGCGCACCCGGCAGTTTTTAAAAGGGGGCTCGGGACATACAGCGGGCCCCCGGTGTCGTTTGACTTGGACCCAGAAATCCCGCCCATACGACTCAAGCCAAGAAGAGTCCTCTTCGCCCTCAAGGACAAGATTGAGGTGGAATTGGACAAATTGGTGGGGCAGGGGATTTTGGTTCCAGTAGATTCTGCAGAGTGGGAAACTCCAATTGTTACAGCTTTAAAATCCAACGGGGAGGTTAGGATTTGCGCTGACTACAAATGTATATTCGGCCAAATGCATATCTGGAGCTGGTAGTTAGCCACTTACTAGCCACTTTACGCGGGGGTAAGTGTTCCGCAAAGTTAGACTTGGCGCAGGCGTACAGCAGCTCACTGTAACCCCAGCTGCTGCTGCTGCGCAAACCATCATCACGCACAAGGGGGCATTCAAGGTAACGCGCCTACAGTTCGGTGTGAACTCGGCCCCCGGACTCTTTCAGGCCCTCGTGGAACGCCTTTTAAAGGGGTTTCCAGGCATGCTCCCATATTTTGATGATGTTTTGATAACAACGGGGAGCGAATCGGAACTAGCAAAAAGGCTGGACAAGGTCCTAACTGTATTCGAGAAAGCGGGACTGAGGTTGAGAATGGATAAATGTGTGTTCTTTGTGAGGGAGGTTGAGTTTCTCGGGTTCAAAATAACCCCAGAGGGTATCAAGCCATCCGAGTCCAAGCTGTGCAAAACGCACCTCGCCCCACCGCGAAACCGGAGCTGCAGTCATTTTTAGGGCTCCTGAACTTTTACCATTCCTTCTTGCCAAGGAAGGCATCTGTTGCGGAGCCACTGCATGGGTTACTAAAGAAAGACACGGTTTGGCGGTGGGGAGATAGACAGGAGAAAGCATTCAAGGAACTCAAGGGGCTCTTGTCCTCGGATGCCGTTCTGACCCATTTTGATCCAAGGAAACCTGTAACCTTGGTCTGTGATGCATCACCAGTGGCAGTGGGGGCCGTACTGTGCCACATGTTAGAGAACAGGCGGGAAGCCCTGGTTGCCTTCTATTCCAGGTCACTCTCAAAGGCGGAGCGCAATTACACGCAAACAGATAGAGAGGCTCTTGCCATAATCACGGGAACAAAGAAGTTCCACGATTTCCTGTACGGCCGGCAGTTCACAATTGTGACCGATCACAAACCCCTTTTGGGGATTTTTACCACAGGCAAGCCCACCCCACAAATCCTGTTCCCCAGAATGCTGCGTTGGGCGATTTTCCTCAACGCCTACCAGTATGAACTGGTTCACTGCCCAGGGAAGGAGATCTCCCATGCAGATGCGCTGTCTCAATCTCCCCTCCTTCAATTAGGAGACCCCAAATGCGAAGTGGAACAGGATCACCAGGTCCTGCTGATCGAGTCTCTCGACTCACCCCCCATCATTCCTGCAGACCTTGCCAAAGCCACAGTAGCCGACAAAGCCCTGTCCCAAGTCAGTTCCTGGGTTAGAAAAGGGTGGCCCACAACTCCGCCCAAGGAGGAATTCAAACCGATTTTTAGACGCAGGGTAGAGCTTTCCATTGAAAGGGGCTGCCTCCTCTGGAGCCAACGGGTGGTCATCCCAGATAAGTTATGGGCAAAGGTGCTCAGGCTACTGCACACCAGCCACCCGGGAATAGTGCGCTCCAAAGCCTTGGCCAGGAGCTATTTCTGGTGGCCCCAGATAGATGCGGATATAGAGCATTTGGTGGCCATGTGCGAGAGTTGCCAGAGCTCTCGGCCTGAAGAGTCCCAGCTACCCCACAGGGCATGGGACACGGCCCGCGGGCCATGGTCCTGGGTGCACACTGACTTCGCTGGCCCTTTCCGGGGTTCCCTTTTTCTGCTGATAGTAGACTCATATTCCAAATGGCTAGAGGTCATTCCTATGTCCAACACCTCATCTGCCGCAACCATTAAACAATTGCGCAAGGTGTTCAGCTGTTTCGGCCTGCCAGACGTGCTTGTGAGCAATAACGCCAGTACTTTCACGCCTGCGGAATTCAAGGCATTCGTCGAGAGGAATGCCATTTGGCACATTACCTCTGCCCCATTTCACCCCGCCACAAATGGTCAGGTAGAGCGCCAAGTGCGAACTACGAAAGATGCACTGCGGCACATGGGTCCCGGTGAATTGAACCTCCAGCTGTGCCAATTCCTCATTTGTTATAGGGCATCTCCCCTGGCTTCAGGACTTTCGCTGGCTGAGCTCCTCATGCAGAGGAAGCCGGTAACACTTTTTGATCGGTTGGATCTGACCAGGGTGGAGGATGAGGGAAGAGATAGAGAGCTCCAAAAGTTTTGCGGTAGGGGACCTGGTTCATTTTAGGAATTACGCAACCTCGGGACCAACGTGGGTTCCAGGAGTGGTTACTGAACAAACGGGGCCAGTGTCATACAGGGTTGAAACCAGTACAGGTCTGCTGTGGAGAAGGCACGCTGACCAACTCAGGCGGTGAGTTACCAGTGACAAAGAGTCAACGTTAGGGTTCTCTCCCGCCCGTTTAGCCCAAGGGGGAGACACGGGGATCCTCCCAAATACAAATGCATATCCTTGATTCTCACATGGGGAGGAGGATACTCTGGAAGAGAGGAATGAGGAGTCATCTGATGAGTTTAACTTTATGTTGCCATACCAGGGGGGTGTTGCGGAGTGGTCCCCCACCCGTCTGAGCGAGAAGAAGGGTTTTAGTTCAGCCCCTGGTATTTCTAGTCCTCCCAGTCCGTTTGTCCTAGAGTTCACCCCATCACCAAGACCCCCGTCTCGACCCCCGTCTCAGGCAGCAGGCAGAAGTACAGGTTCACCAGTTGCAGGCGCAAGAAACCAGGGTGAGACAGCAAGGGTCTCCTCATTGGTTCCTAGATTTGTGCTGGGGGGGGTCGCCAGGTGCCACGAGCGACAGGCAGGGATTCACATCCCAGTTATATCTCCCGTTTCCCTCCCCAAACGCAAGGTTGCCACAGAGTCCCCGCCAGACAACTAATGAGTCCCCCCTTTCCATTGCAGGATGAGAATCTGTGGAACTCAGAGCCCCTAGTTCCCCTGAGCTCAGCCAAGCAGTCATATGCCCCAAGCGCACATGCGGGAAGCCACAATGGTTGAGGGACTTCATCCCATCCTAGGGGGGAGGAGTGTTGTGTATGAAACTGTATCGCTTTAAGAATGAACGTAGCCACTGCAATGTCCAAATGTAACCTAACAATGATCACAATGTATCTCAGCTGTTAATGGAACGCGAGCTAGCTACCCATAGAGGGCAGCTGCGAGCATTCAGCTCACATGGTACAAATTCCCCAATTACCGTCAGCCGTGGGAACCTTCCAGCGCAATGAACAGCTGTAGTAGAAGGGCGTGACTCAGAATGACGTCACGCAGGTAGCAGCCAATACACTACCGTGTAACCATATTCAAATGTATTGTTGCAATATAAAAGGAGCTGTACCTCTGCCATTACCACATGTTCAGTCTACCGGTGTGCCAATAAAGATGTGTTAAGCCAGACTTCGACTGCTTATATTGTCTTGGTTCCAGTACACCAAAACTTGGTTACATATTTGCTTTCATTCATAGTTCGCTTAAGTTACATAAACAACACTCACTCAAGAGAGGGAGGGGCACCCATGGCACCACTCACAGCCACAGCAAAGTCATGGGCCAAATTATTTGATGCCCCAGGCTGGATCTGGCCCATGGGTCATAGTTTGAATACCCCAGTCTAAATACTGAGGTGGTGATTCCAGGTCTTCCATTTCAGATAATTAAAGAGTGAATGCCATCTAATGGCCCCAAGATCCAGCTCCAGATGGAGCTTCATACAAGCAAATAAAATAAAATAAAATAAAAACAAACCATGCCCAGGGAGCTTTAAAAAGTAAAAATTTGAAGCTCTGAGTCAGATTATTAATATTCTGAAAGTGGAGCCAACTAAATCTTTAGTTGGCCATTATCTCTCTTAATTTTAATTTCTTCACATTGTTCTGCTTATAGCTTTTGCATTTAGAAAGATCTGTAGGTTTTTAAAAAAAACATTTGCAATGCTTTTCCCATATGCTATCTAAAAATTGATTCCATGAGATGTCGTACAGGGTTGCCTCCGCTGATAATCGCCCAGCCACCCTGTTTCGGGTGACCAGGTCCCTCCTGGGTAGGGCGGGGCCTGTGCCTCGTTGGCAGGGATTGGCTGAGGACTTTGCTGACCATCTGGTGGAAAAAATCAATCGGATTCGCTCGGGGTTCAAACTTGGCGTGGACGGGGAGGGTCCAGGGGGAGCCAGTGCGCAGTCTTGTGGTGTTACCTGGGATCGGTTTGATCCAGTTGCCCTGGATGAAGTGGACAGGCTCCTTGCGGCAGTCCATGCCACTAATTGTCCATTGGATCCCTGTCCCGCCTGGCTGGTAAAAGCCTCTAAGATGGTGACAGGTGGCTGGGTCGGGGCTATAATTAACGCGTCTTTTCAAGAGGGGATGTTTCTGCACTGCTGAAACATGCTCTGGTGCGCCCCCTCCTGAAGAAGCCATCCCTCGATCCAGCAATCCTAACCAACTACAGACCTGTCTCCAACCTTCCTTTTTTGGGGAAGGTTCTGGAGAAGGCAGTGGCACGTCAGCTGCAGGGGGTACTGGATGAAGCGGAATATCTGGACCCATTCCAGTCAGTATTCAGACCTGGATATGGTACTGAGACTGCATTGGTCGCGCTGATGGATGATCTCTGGCGAGAGCGGGATGGTGGTCATCCGTCTGTCCTTGCTCTTCTTGACCTCTCAGCGGCCTTCAATACCGTTGACCACGGTATCCTTCTGGAACGGCTCCGAGGATTGGGGATCCAGGGCACGGTGTGGTCCTGGTTTTCCTCATTTCTGAGGGGCCGGACCCAGTCGGTGTGGTTGGAGAGTGAGAGGTCGAGTCCTAGGCCCCTAAAATATGGGGTGCCTCAGGGTTCAGTACTCTCGCCTCTCCTATTTAACATCTACATGAAGCCGCTGGGTGAGATCATCCGTTCCCACGGGGTGCGGTACCACCAGTACGCGGATGACACACAGTTGTACATCTCGGCCCGTGGGGACCCCAGTGATGCAGTCAAAGTCCTTTCCAGCTGTCTGGAGGCTGTTGGGGTCTGGATGGGGGCAAATGGGCTACAGCTGAATCCTAGCAAGACTGAGTGGCTATGGATAGGGGGTCCTGCGTTATCCCGGGAGCTACCATCTTTGGTTTTGGATGGGGATGTTTTGCCCCAGACCAACCCAGTGTGCAACTTGGGGGTCCTCCTGGATTCACGGCAGCTGCTAGAAGAACAGGTGGCGGCTGTGGCCAGGAGGGCCTTCGCCCAACTTCGGGTGATTCGCTAGTTGCGCCCGCTCCTGGACCAGGACTCTTTGCTCATGGTCACTCACGCTCTGGTGACCTCCAGACTAGACTACTGTAATGCGCTCTACATGGGGCTGCCCTTGATGACCATTCGGAGGCTGCAGCTGGTCCAGAATGCCGCCCGGATAGTGATGGGGTGTGGACATTATGCCCATGCCTCACCACTGCTTCGGGGGCTGCACTGGTTACCAGTTTGTCTCCGGGTGCAATTCAAGGTGCTGGTTTTGACCTTTAAAGCCCTACATAGGCAAGGGTAGACACTGCATCGCCCTAAGGACGTCTGTCCGTCCAACCAGAGCGGAACGGAGGGGCTCTCTAATTGTGCCATCAGCCAGGGGGGCTCGCCTCTCTGGCACAAGGAGGAGGGCATTCTCCGTGTCCGCACCGGCCGTTTGGAACCTCCTGCCTGTGGAACTGTGTCTCCAGACGGAGTTGTTGCCCTTTAGGAAGGAACTAAAGACCTGGCTGGCGGGCCAAGTTTGGGGTGCGAGTGGGGATGGGGGTACCGTTGGGTGGTTGGTATAGAGAAGTGTGCCTTCCCCCCAAGGTCCCTTCAATACTTGCACACCTTTTAGGGGTGGGTTTTTAACTTTTAACTTTGTTTTATCATGTGTCTTTTTATGTATTTACTGTCCGCTATGTAAACCGCCCTGAGTTGGGTTGTACCTGTGTGGGCGGTATATAAGTTTGGTGTCTTGCATGGAAGACAAAGAAGGAGCCGCAGTGGGGGCTAAAACACAGGTTTATTTCATGATGGTCAGGATGAACATGTGGTAATGGCGGAGGTACAGCTCATTTTATACTACAGTAAATACATTTGAATATCGTTGCACAGTAGCTCATTGGCCGCTACCGGCGTGAAGTTATTCTGAGTCACGCCCATCTTCTCCAGGTGATCCTAGCGTGGGAAAGATTCCCGCGGCTGCCAGTGATTTGGGGAATGTGAACCATGTGAGCTGAAGGCTCGCAGCTGCCCTCTATGGGCAGCTTACTCGCGTTCCTTAACAGCTGGGTTACATTGTAATCATTGTCAGGTTACATTCATACATTCTTAAAGTAATACTGTTACATACACAACACTCCTCCCCCCTAGGATGGGACGAAGTCCCTCAGCCATTGTGGCTTCCCGCACGTGCGCTTGGGGCGTGCGGCTGCTTGGCTTAGCACAGGGGAACTAGGGGCTCCGAGTTCCGCAGAGTCTCATCCTGCAATGGAAAGGGGGGACTCGTTAGTCGTTTGGCGGGGACTCTGCAACAACCTTGCATTGGGAGAAGGGAACAGGGCATATAGCTGAGATGTGAACCCCTGCCTGTTGCTTGTGGTGCCTGGGGACCCCCCCCCAGTACGAACCTCGGGACCGATGAGGAGACCCTTGTTGCCTCCCCCCGGTTCCTTGCGCCTGCAACCGGCGTACTTGCGCCACCCCCTGCCACCTGACCCGGAGTTCTAGGGGATGAGGAGAGCGAATTTCCCCCTGCTGCCTGGCTCGGGGGGCTTGGTGATATGGTATATTCTAAAGCAAAAGGGCTAGGGGGACTGGAGGTACCAGGGGCTGAACTGAAACCCCTCTTCTTGCTCGGACGGGTGGGGGACCACTCCGCAACACCCCCCTGGTACGGTAACGTAAAGTCAAACTCATTCCACTCTTTCAAAGTATCCTCCTCCTCGGCTGAGAATCCAGGGTATGCATTTGTACCTGAGGACGCCGCCGTGTCTCCCCCTTGGGTTACGCGGGTGGGGGAGGACCCTAACGCTGATTCCCCTTCACTAGTGACTCGCCTTCTGAGTTTGTCAGCGTGCCTCCTCCAGAGTAGACCTGTGCTAGTCTCGACCCTATAGGATACTGGCCCCGTTTGTTCAATGACTGTCCCTGGGACCCACGTTGGTCCCAAGGCCGCGTAGTTCCTGCAGTGAACCGGGTCCCCTACCGAAAAGCTTTTGGAACTCTCTACCACTATATTTCTCCCTTCATCCTCCACCCTGGTCGGATCCAACTGATCAAACAGTGTTACCGGCCACCTCCTCATGAGGAGTTCGGCTGGCGAAAGTCCTGAAGCTAGGGGGGTTGCCCTATAACAGATGAGGAACTGACACAGTTGGAGGTTCAACTCACCGGGACCCATGCGCCACAGTGCATCTTTCGTAGTGCGCACTTGGCGCTCTACCTGACCATTTGTGGCGGGGTGAAACGGGACAGCGGTAATGTGCCTGATGGCATTCCTCTCGATAAACGCCTTGAATTCCGCAGAAGTGAAGGTACTGCCGTTATCGCTAACAAGGATGTCTGGCAGACCAAAACAACTGAACACCCTGCGCAAGTGTTTAATGGTTGCAGCAGATGAGGTGCTAGTCATGGGGATTACTTCCAGCCACTTGGAATAGGAGTCGACTATCAGCAGAAACATGGACCCGCGGAAAGGGCCAGCGAAGTCGACATGTATTCGAGACCATGGCCCGTGGGCCGTGTCCCGTTCCCTATGGGGTAGCCGGGACTCCTCGGGCCAAGAGCTCTGGCAGCTCTCACACGTGCCCACTAAGTGTTCTATATCCGCATCTATTTGGGGCCACCAGAAGTAGCTCCTGGCCAGAGCCTTGGAGCGCACTATTCCCGGGTGGCTGGTATGCAGCAGTCTCAGCACCTTTGCCCGCAACTTCTCTGGGATGACTACCCGCTGGCCCCAGAGCAGGCAGCCCTTTTCAAGGGAAAGCTCTACTCTGCGCCTGAAAAATGACTTGAAATGCTCCTCGGGGGGAGTTGTGGGCCACCCCTTCCTAACCCAGGACCTAACTTGGGACAGGATTTTGTCGGCCGCCGTGGCTTTGGCGAGGTCAGCCGGGACTATGGGGGGTGAGTCGAGGGACTCGATCAGCAGGACTTGGTGGTCCTGCTCTACCTCGCATGCGGGATCTCCTAAACTAGGGAGGGGAGACCGGGACAGTGCGTCCGCATGGGAGATCTCCTTCCCTGGGCGATAGACCAGTTCATACTGGTAGGCGTTAAGGAAAATTGCCCAACATAGCATCCTGGGGGATAGAATTTGTGGGGTGGGTTTGCCTGTAGTAAAGATTCCCAGAAGGGGCTTGTTATCAGTCACAACCGTAAACTCGCGGCCGTATAGGAAATCGTGGAACTTCTTTGTTCCCGCGATTATGGCCAGGGCCTCCCTATCAGTTTGCGCGTAGTTGCGCTCCGCCTTTGAAACGGACCTGGAGTAGTACACAACCGGGGCTTCCCGCCCGCTCTCCAACACGTGGCACAGAACCGCCCCCACCCCCACTGGGGACGCATCACAGACTAAAACTATTGGTCTCCTCGGATCAAAATGGGTCAGGACAGCATCCGAGGATAACAGCGCTTTGAGCTCCTTGAAAGCTTTCTCTTGCCTATCCCGCCATTGCCAAACCGCCTCTTTCTTTAGTAGCACGTGCAGTGGCTCCGCAACGGATGCCTTCCTTGGCAAGAATGAATGGTAGAAATTTAGGAGCCCTAGAAATGACTGCAGCTCCGGTTTCGCGGTGGGACGAGGGGCGTTCTGCACAGCCGCAACCTTGGACTCGGAGGGCTTGATGCCCTCCGGGGTTATCTTGAACCCGAGAAACTCAACCTCCCTCGCAAAGAATACACATTTGTCCCTTCTCAGTCGAAGTCCCGCTTTCTCGAATACTGAAAGGACCCTGTCTAGTCTTCTCGCTAGTTCTGATTCGCTCCCCGCTGTTATCAAAACATCGTCAAAATATGGGAGCACGCCTGGAAGCCCCTTTAAAAGGCATTCCACAAGGGACTGGAAGATCCCGGGGGCCGAATTTACGCCGAACTGTAGGCGCGTTACCTTAAATGCCCCCTTGTGCATAACGATGGTTTGCGCAGCGGCAGCAGCTGGGGTTACTGTGAGCTGCTGATACGCCTGCGCCAGGTCTAGCTTGGCGAAACACCCCCCCCCCCATGCAATGTGGCCAGTAAGTGGCTAACCACTGGCACCGGATATGCATTTGGCCGAATGGCCTTGTTAAGTGTACATTTTTAGTCAGCGCAAATCCTGACCTCCCCGTTTGATTTTAAGGCTGTAACAATCGGAGTCTCCCACTCCACTGAATCAACTAGAACCAAAATCCCCTGCCCCACCAAGTTGTCCAGTTCCGCCTCAGTCTTGTCCTTGAGGGCGAAGGGCACTCTTCTTGGCTTGAGACGTATGGGCCGGATTTCTGGGTCCAACTCAAAAGAGACTGGGGGCCCCTTGTAAGTCCCGAGCCCCTTCTTGAAAACGTCTGGGTGCACATCGCACACGTCCCGCATTGGGTCAGTCTCTATGGCATTAATGCCGGACAGTTCGATTCCCAGGGGAGCAAACCACTGGGTTCCCAAAAGGCAGCATCTTCCCCCCTTGAGAACCACTAAGGGCAGTTTCTCTGTGTAATTTTTGAACTTCGCTGTGAAGTTCCCCACCCCCAACACTGGGATCCCGCAACTTGGGCCGCGCATTTCGAGGAATGCGCATGAATTCTTTTTGGGACAGGATGGAGTAGGACGACCCCGAGTCTACTTCCATCCTCACTGGAACCCCTTGTAACAGTACCTCTACAAAGAAACGCCGGTGCTCCAGGCCCACGCCGTTCACGCCTTCAGCGCCATCGTTGGCTGAGACCTTCCCGATGCCGGCCGCCTTTCGTTGGTGTGCTTGAGGGTATCTCAATGCGCCCTTGTCCTCGGTTCGCCCGTGCCTGCAGACTCTGGCGATGTGGCCCTTCCGGCCAAAGTTGTGGCACTTGGCCTTCCGGAATGGGCATCTCGTCCTGTCGTGAGATGCCCCACAGCCGTTGCAACGGCGGCCTTGTCACTCGCTGGTCTGGTGCTTCTCCCCACGTTTCTTTACCCTCTCAACGTCGTCGTCCTCGCTGGAGCAGGAGTCTGCCGTCGTGGACGACTCCTCAGAGGTCGCTGGTGTGCCTGCGGGTGACCGGGGTGCCCGCCAGGCCACCTTCACCGACGTCCGCCGGGCCGCTTGCACAGGTGACTTGGCCCTCTCGGGTGCGGCCCCTCGGGACTTGAACACTCTGACCCCGCTCCTGGCCGCCTCAGCTGCTTGGGCCTCCCGCAGCACCTCGTTGAACGTGAGGCAATGGTCGCGGGTCATCAACTTCCTCTGTACCTCCTTGTCCCTCAGGCCACACAGCATGCGGTCTCAGAGGGCCGTGTCCAGGTCCTCCCATTGGCAGTTTACCGCTGCAAGCCTGAGGGCCACCGCGTAGGCGGACACGGACTCCCCCGGGCGCTGGTCCCGCCTGTGGAATGCGACCCTGGCCGGGAAAATCGAGACGGGAGGCTGGAAGTGCTCACTCAGTAGCGCCAGGATGCGGTCGATGGGCACCACGTCTACCTTCCGGGGGCCCACCAGGTTCATCAGGATACGCAGCGTGGCCGGCCCCACCTGGGCCACGAAGTGCAAGCGCATCTTTGTGTCATCGTTGATGCCTGCAGCATCCATCGCGTGCCGAAACTGGCACTCGTACAGCTCCCATTGTTCTGGATCGCTGATATCAAATTGATGAGGCTTGACTTTGGAATACGCCATGTATCCCACCTTTGTCGCCAATTTGGTGTCTTGCACGGAAGACAAAGAAGGAGCCGCAGTGGGGGCTAAAACACAGGTTTATTTCATGATGGTCAGGATGAACATGTGGTAATGGCAGAGGTACAGCTCATTTTATACTACAGTAAATACATTTGAATATCGTTGCACGGTAGCTCATTGGCCGCTACCGGCGTGATGTCATCTTGAGTCACGCCCATCTTCTCCAGGTGATCCTAGCGCGGGAAAGATTCCCGCGGCTGCCGGTGATTTGGGGAATGTGAACCATGTGAGCTGAACGCTCGCAGCTGCCCTCTATCGGCAGCTTACTCGCGTTCCTTAAACAGCTGGGTTACATTGTAAACGTTGTCAGGTTACATTCATACATTCTTAAAGTAATACTGTTACATACACAACAATAAGCATGAAAAATAAATAAATAAATAAATGTAGAAGGGGAAAAGGTAGACAACCACTCCCTTCCTATTAAAAAAAAAGCAGGCATTGGCAGGTTAAAGCAAGATATGCAAATTCATCCTCATTGTATTTGGCTGAGTTGCTTAAAGGGCAAAGGAATTAATGCCATTGTCTTTTGTTTCATGTAAAGTTACTGCATTGTTTTAAAAGCATAGCTGTTCACTATGTTGAAAATTAGATCATCCAGTACTGTACAAAGATATGGAGGAAACCCAAGAGTTGGTTGAAGGTCCACAAGAGTTTGGCTTTCAGCTGGAACTAGCTGTGTATGTTGGGGGGTCTGGTAGTACTACCTTTTGGACAAGAAGTCGCAGAATCCTGCAATCAGCTGATTTTTCCCACATCACAAGGTTGACAAGCAAGGTTTGGAGGAGGGGGTGGAACTGCTTCTGGGCCAGGTGACTGAACAAATGGGCATGAACAAAATGTAGTGGTGAATGGGCAAATTAACTTTGGTTGGCCCAGGTTAGTAGCAAAATGCATCCAATTGCAGTGATAGTTGTTGTGAATCCCATTACTGCTCACATCCTGTGCACAGCCCTGCCAATAGCTCACGTAACATCTGAGGAGCTTATCCAGAGCCTATGCTCTTGCTAGGGTTTGTGGAAGATTCTCCAGTAGTGTGTATCCCCAGGGCCGTTGCCTCTACTGCAGGAGTCTCTGCAAAAAAAAGTGTATTGCTTGTCTTCCACTCCCTTCCTCGTTCCAATTAGTGTGACAGACCCAGTTTAAAGCACATACAAGCTCTTTCTTTTTATGTTCAGGTTTTGGGTTTATCACATACTACCTAGACCAGGAGTTCCCAAACTTTTCAAGCTGGGGCCTGGGTCACGCTCTCTCAGTCAGCTTCGTGGGCCGGACAGCCATTTTGCCCCTCCTGCATGATGGGGGTGTGTGTGGCTATTTTGTCCCAACAGCTTCGAATGGGTGACCATTTTGTTTCTTAAATGCCCTTGGATGGGTGGGTGGGGGGCACATGAAATGGCACCATGGGCCAGATCCAACCCATGGGCCTTAGGTTGGGAACCCCTGACCTAAACACATGATCAGACATTTTTGTGCTGAGACAATTTGGTGTCTTGCACGGAAGACAAAAAAGGAGTCGCAGTGAGGACTAACACAGGTTTATTAGTTGATGATCAGGATGAACATGTGGTAATGGCGGAGGTACATCACATTATATACAGTAGTGCAATACATTTGAATCTTGTTGCACGGTAGCTTATTGGCTGCTACCGGCGTGACGTCGTCCAAGTCACGCCCCTCTTCCGTAGTCGTTTGCTAGTGCGGGAGAGTTCCCGCGGCTGTTGGTGATTTGAGGAATGAGAACCATGTGAGTTGAACGCTCGCAGCTGCCCTCTATGGGCAGCTAACTCGCGTTCCTTTAACAGCTGGGCTACATTGTAATTGTGGTCAGGTTACATTCATACATTTCTTAAAGCAACATTGTACATACATAACAGACAATGAGCCCTGATGGCCAACAGCTAAGAGTAAACTGAGAAGGCCACCCCCCACACAAAAATCAAATATTCTTGTCATCCAGTGACACTTACCTTGAGATGTGTCTCCCTTCCTGAAGACCTGAAGAAACATGTCCATTCCCTGAGATTTTAGGTGGTGTCCTAAAATAGCTGACAAATCTATCAGAAGCAAAAATATATCCTTGTGATGGCTTCACAAATCTCCCTAGGTAACTTTACAGCCCTATTAAAAAATTCTTTTGAAATGATAACTGGGAGATCCTAGAGCTGTAAAAAAATAAATAAACAGGTTATAGTCAATCTCTGTAGCAATAATGTATTTTGAGGGCGGTGAGATTAACTTTTCAAATATGATGAAGTGAAGTGAATGTTCTTGCTTGACATCTTTCTTGTAAGATTGCCAGTTTTTTTTCCTCTTTCCTCCTGTCCCTTTCCCTCGCAGGGAGATAAAATGATGGGGAAAGCAAAACCATAGGAACAACGCTACTAAAAAGCTTGCAATTCTCTGCTCATGAATTCATAAGATTGCAGATTACGGCTACTATTCTGTGCATACTTATCTAAAGAAAACACAGTAAACACAGTAGGATTTACTTTTGGACAAACATGCAGCGGATTGCACTGGATATTTAGTTAAACGACTGAACAGCATGGGGACAGACGACCCAAAATTCATTTAAAAAACATCTAACAATATTGCAGTTGATTTAAGATTGAGGTATTTCTTTAACCAGTAAAAGAGTGTAACCTTGCTAAAAATACCAGAGGGTTAATTGTGTTCCTGATGCTGCCAGATCCATTGTCTAACACCCACATAACCTATTCTTTCTTTTGAAGGAAGAATTGATTGAACATGTGACAGAAACTTCCATTGTGCACACAATGCTCCCTTTCCTTGAGTAAGAAAAAAATGGAGTTCGAAAACTGCAGCTGTAAAATATGCCAGAGCTTTGCTTGCTGTAGACACATCAAACTAAATCTTTAACACTGATGTCCTTGGTCCTTTATTTTATTAACCAAGCAACCATTAAAGCTTGAATAATCTGTTAGAAACATTCAGCGCAGTTCATCCTATAAAACAATAATCACATATTTGTTCTGAGGATTAGGTTATGCAGTGCCAGTGCCACTAACAACCTGCTTATGAAATAGGGTAGCCAAATGATTTTACTCTTTGTGATCTTATACATAGAACAGCAGCTTGATACACAAACTCTTCATTTTCCTCTCCTATCGGTGGCTGGACATCATAATAGTTATCTGGACTTTAGGTGTAGCAATTCTAAGTAAGGATGTTGTGTTACATCTAAGTCAGTCTCCAAGGTTCTTGATGATACTGTGGTCAAGATCCTTCAACTGGAGCTATTAGTCTTTCTAGAAGTCAGTTTAGGTAACCACTGCTTCATATCTGGCATAGCTGACATAACTAATGGTTCTTATGTTATGTCCCGTCAAGTTAGAAATGACTTATAGCAACAGGGCCTTCAAGATAAATGGGATATTTAAGGTGTGGTTTTACCAGTTCCACTGCCGCAGTGAGTTTCCATGGCTAAGTAGGGATTTGAACCCAGGACTCCTGGGTCCGAGTCCATTAATCCGTCCACTACACCGCACTGGGTGGTGAGTAGTACCACCATGTGCTTGCTGAGTATAGTGATGGTATTATTATTAGTGCTACAACACAGCCAGTCTAGAGCATACCTGTCAAGTATCCTGTTTTTCCCGGGGAAACCCCTTATTTTTACCCCTCTTCCCGTGCCCCTCCCGTTTTATTAATTTCCCCGTAATATCCCTTAAAAAAAAAATCCTGACCGGAGCCCTCACAGGCGAAGCTGCATTATGTTTTTCCTGCCACCAGAGGTTGCTATGGCTTTTCCCTTGTGGAAGGAGAGAGAAGGTGGGGAGGGGGCTTCTGTAGTTTCTCTTTCATTTCCCTGCAACATGGTCATGGAGGCTTTGTTTTTGCTGCTGCTGGTCAGAGCCACCATGGGACGGGAGTCTACTCTAGGTGAGCGATATTTCATATATGATGTTATGTATGTTAACTGTGTTTTCTGGCAGGAGCAGAATGTATCTTTTCTCATGTATCTATTCTTATGCAAATAAGTGGATCGAAAATGTGCACACTCTGTTCACCAATGGGCTTGTTGTATTATTGTTACTGTTACTGTTTATAGTGTATATAAGTCCGGGTGTGTGTGGCTAAGATGGTGGAGGCTTAACATACTTAATTCAGAGCTCGTACACGACATTGGGGTATGGAATGAGAAAATAAATTCAAAATAAATATAAAAAGAGACTTGGGGGCTTGTAAAGCTCACCTGAAGAGGGTTGGAGTTCGAGAAGCAGGCTAGGCTGGAAAGGCAAGCGGCGAAAGCCGCAGCTTTAACAGCTGGGCAGCAGTGAATGGGACCAGGGAAGAGATCTAGAAGGAAAAAGGAAAAAAACTGTGATCTACAGAAATTTTCCGGGTGAGCAGAGCGTGGCCCGCGGAGTTAAAAAGTAAGTCCGAAGGAGGGGGAAAAAAAGAGAAAGATTGGGCGAGAGGAAGACCGTGAGACCGTGAGAGAGGCTTAATGGCGGATGCCCGAGGAGACATCGAAACTTTTTAAAAGGGCTGAGAACAGAGCAGAATTTACAATAGAAGCTTTTGGGCTTTTTGGGCTGTTTTTGGATTTAAATAACAAAAGCGGTAAGAAGGTGAGGAGTGGAGAGAAAAGAAAGTGTGAATGTGTGAGCCATTGATGAAGTGAGATTGAATAATAGAGCCCACGGCTTGAAGAAGTTTGTAAAAGAAGGATGGGGGCATCCCATGGAAATTGCAACAGCGGGAGAGATTCTGCTTTCTTTGAGGTTAGAGCTGTTTTTGAAAAGGATTTTTGCTTCAATTGTTGGACTCCGAGTCTCATTTGGAGGATTATTCCTTGGATTATTGGATTGGAATATAGTTGGATGCTGTTTTTTTCCTCCATTTTTTTTTTCATTCTTGAGAGGCTCCATTTCTCTGTTTTCCCCTCCCCCTCTCCTGGGTGTTTTTTTTTATATTTTTCTGCTCTTCCTGGATACATTTTTGATACAACGTGGTTATTTTGAATCAAGACAAACTTTGGGATCATTCTTTTTTTTTAGAATTACAGTGGAATATAACTCAATCTGCCTATTGATCTGAATATATGCAGAAATTCATGCCAGTTGGAGTATAATAAAGAAGATCAGTTGGAAAAGATTATAAAGCACATTGGCTGCATTGTGGATTACAAATTTTTGTTTTCTTATTTGTTCTATTCTATCTATCCTCATCTTGGGAAAGCGAAGTCGGGTTTTTGGAATTAGTTCCTTCATCTCGTCATTTTTGTTTTGGATATACAGAGCCTGGAAATTTTAAGAGAGGGTGATACGATTGTGTGGGAGTGCTGGAGCAGTTTCAAAGAAAGGGTTCAGCAAGAGTCAAGAGTGTTGCAGCATTAAAGCTTTTGGTTGAAGCCACCATGGATAAGGTTACAAGGGGAAAAGCGAAGGAGGAGGAGTCTGTACTGAAACCTAAGAAGAAGGATAAAGCACCAACTGAGGAGGTTCCTCCATCACCATCACCATCACCTGAACCATATGATCAGACTCAAATAATGGTTGAGCTTGGTAAATTGTTCCAGAAATTTGAGAAGATGGAAGAGGCGAGAGTGAAGGATAAAAATGAAATTTTGAAAAAACAGGACAAAGTGGTTACAATGGTTATGGATTTTTCCAAAAAAGTTGATTTAAGCTTACAGAAAATAGAGGGAAATATTAAGTTGGTGCAAAATGAGGTAAAATCTATGAAAGGGATTCAGGAGGAAATGAAGGAGAATAAGATGAAGGTGGATGAGCAGGAAAAAAGGATTGATGTTATGGAAGAATTGATGAGAAAACAAAATATTGTGATACGTCATATGTTGGAACGGACGTCAGACCAGCTTAGAGATAGAATTGTTCAATAGTTAAATGATTTGAAAATGGGGAAAGACTTTGTACAGGAGGACATTGTAAGTGCATATAGAGTGGGGCCGAGAAGGGGTAAAGGTGCACAAAGAAATGTTTTGGTCAAATTTACAAATTGGGGGGATAAGCTTAAAGTAATGGCATTCATAAAACAAGCTGGTTCTGGTGCTCTGAAAATTGATGGGTCTGATGTGGAAGTATATAATGATATTTCTATTAAGGAGCGTGTTTGGAGGTACAAGATGAAGCCGGTAACTAAACTGCTGATGAAAAAAGGTGTAAGATATAATTAGCGATTTCCACAACAGCTAAGATTTTTCTATGAAAAAAATTGCAGGTGATTGATGCTGGCACCAATGCACTGGAATATTTGAGTTTGCTTGATTTGGTTAAGGCGGGTTCAAATGAGTGGTCAGTTTTAAGAAAAGAACTATTGGACTCGGGAGCTATAAAAAGAGATTATGAGGGAGAGGGAGGAGCCACTGGAGGAGGGCAATCAGGAGGAATGGAGGAGGAATTATCATTAATTGTGGTCGAGGAAGAATCAAGCAAAGGTTAGAAAAAGAAAGTATTGTATGTATGAATTTTTATTTGAGATAATGTTTTTAAAAAGGTGTTTTTAAAGTAGAGAAGGTGCGCTCGAGCATTTACTATTACGTACATCTTGCATGTTCCCCCCTCCCCCCTTTGGAGGACGAAGGCTGCCTTTTTTTGGATGAAGGAAGTGGGGAGGTTGATATTGTGTGTTTTTTGTTCAATGTTTTGTTTTAATTATTGTAGGTTAGAGGTAGCACGCCTAATGGAGAACTCGGAAGAGGTAGAGGAGGGTGTTAAATTTAGTTATGAGAAGTATTAAAGTTTTAACGTGGAATGTAAAAGGTACAGGATGTGTGTTTAAGAGGAGAAGGATAGAATCAGCATTGAGGAAGGACAGACTGGATATAGTCTTTCTACAGGAGACTCATCAGAAATCTCAGGAAACAAATATATTTTTTTTAGGTTGGATGCAACATTATGAAAAGGCTTATGGTACATCAAAAGCAAGAGGAGTCGCAGTTTTTATCTCTACTAGATTGGGATTCGAGATAAAAAGTATCTCGGATCCAGAAAGTAGATATTTGATAGTGAAAGGGAAGATAGAGGATGAGGAAATAACTTTGGTGAATATATATGCTCCAAACGAACGTCAGGCAGAATTTTTAGAAAAAATTTTGTTAATAGAAAAATCGGCAAAAATGATAGTGGCAGGCGACTTCAATTTAGTGAGGTCAAATTTGGATTGTACAAATATAACAAGGTGTGGAACAGGTATTAAAGGGAAGATCTTGGATAATTGGATGGCGGTATTAGGCTTGAAGGATTCTTGTAGAGAGATTAAGGGGTCAGAAAGAGCTTATTCTTACTTTTCACATGTTCATAACTCCTACTCTAGAATAGATTATGTATTTGTAACTGAAAATATGATTAAAAATATGGAAGAGATTGAAATTGGAATTTTTAAGGAATCAGATCATGCCAAAGTGGTTTTGGAATTGAGTTTACAGAAAGAAACTAGAAGTGGGAGGAAATGGAGGTATGATGTTAATTTATTTAAAAACCAAAAGTGTAAAGAACAAATTATAGAGAGGTGGAGGGAAATTTTGCAAATGAATGACAATGATGAGGTAACTTTTAATATGGACAGGAATGACAATATTAAACCATGAAGTTGGTTTTTAGAGGTGAAAGTATAAAGCTGGCAAGTAATAGATATAAAAAGTATAAGCTAGTACAAGATGAAAGCAAAAAAGAGATAAAGCAGTTACAAGAGGAACATTCAAAGACGAAGGATAAGAAGATATTTCTTAAATTACAAAAATTGAGGCAGAATTGGTTGGCAAAGATATAGAAAAGGTAAAAAGAGACCTGATTAATTTAAAAAGAGAGTACTTTGAATATAGTAATAAAAATTCAAGATTATTGGCAAAAGCGGCAAAAGATAAAAGGGAAAAAAGAGAAATTGGAGTCTTGGTGGATAACCAAGGGGCAAGATGTAATAGGATGAAAGATAAATGTAAAATTGTGAAGGAATTTTATCAATCTTTGTATGCAAAAAAAGAGATAGATTTGGAGAAACTTAAAAAGCAATTAGAGAGACAAATAATGATTGGAATAAAACAGGAACATAGGGACAAAATGGAAGAACAAGTCACGGAAAAGGAGGTAAAGGAGGTAATTGCGGGATTGAAGTTGGGGAAAGCCCCGGGAGAGGATGGATTGCCGGCTGATTTTTATAAGGAATTTAAAGAGGTTGTGGTATGAAAGTTAGTAAAATTATATAATTATATTTTGGATGGTGGACAAATTCTGACTTCGTGGTATAGGACCATGATAGTATTGTTGCCAAAACCGGAAAAGAATTTAGAGAAAGTAGAATCTTTCAGACCAACCTCCCTTATAAATCAGGATGCTAAGATCTTCACAGCAATATTGGCTAATCGTTTAAATACATTTATGGGGGAGTATATACATTTAGATCAAGTGGGATTTTTAAAAGGAAGGCATATGTCAGATTTGACTAGAAGAGCTCTAGATTTAATAGATAATGTAAATCAAATAAAGGAAAAAGTGGGATTAATATCTTTGGATATTTTTAAGGCATTCGATTCCTTACAGTGGACCATGATTAAGGAAATAATTAAAAGCTACGGATTTGGTGATAAATTTAGAAGGGTGATAGATTTATTATATCAGAAAGGAATAGCTAGTGTCAGAGTAAATGATGAGGTTACAGATGAGGTAAAATTAGAGGCGGGTACTAGACAGGGGTGACCTTTGTCCTCTATACTCTTTATCATGGCAATGGAAATATTAGCAAATGCTATAAGAGAGGATGGTAAAATAGAAGGGATAATGGGGAATAAAATAAGCATGTATGCAGATGATACGTTGATAATCACAAAACATCCTGAGAGGGTTATGAATAGAATTAGAACACAACTTAAAGATTTTGAGGATATTACAGGTTTGAAGATTAATTGGGACAAATCGGAATTGATGCTGTGTAATATGGGTGAAGAGGAGAGGAAGAAGATAAAGGGAATGAGTAATATCCAAATTAAAGATAGGCTGAAATATTTGGGTATAATTATATCGAATAGATTGGAAGAGCTCAAAAAATTGAATTATGATAGTTTGAAAACAGAAATTAAGACTAGGATACAAAGTTTCAAAAATTTGAAATTGTCATGGTTTGGTAGAATTGCACTTAGTAAGATGATGTTGTTGCCCAGAATTAATTTTTTATTCGATGCATTAGCAATTCAAATGAGGGACAAGGAAATTAATAAGTTTCAAATTCTGTCCCCAAGGATGTTGCGTTGGGCAATTTTCCTAAATGCATATGATTTTACTTTGGTGCAAAGGCCTGGCAAGAATATCAGCCACACAGATGCCCTGTCACGTTCTCCACTGCCAGGGGTCGGGGAAGCCGATTGCGAGATCGAAAGCGACCACCAGATCCTTATGATTGAGGCTTTAGACTCATCCCCAGTCGTCCCCTCAGATATAGCCAAGGTTACGGCCAAGGATGTAACATTGACTAAAGTAATGTCTTGGGTACAAAAAGGCTGGCCTGTCTCTCCTCTAGCCGAGGAATTCAGAACATCCCACCGCAAGCGTTTGGAACTGTCAGTGGAATGAGGTTGCCTTCTATGGGGCCAGAGGGTGGTCATTCCTGTCACTCTCAGGAAAAAGGTTTTACATCTACTTCACACAAGTCACCCGGGAATTGTCCGTTCCAAAGCCCTTGCCCGTAGTTACTTTTGGTGGCCTCAACTGGACCAAGACATAGAACAAATGGTCAGCACTTGTGCCAGTTGTCAATCCTCTCACCCAGATCAATCCCACCTTCCCTCTCGGGAATGGGATTCTGCTCGGGGCCCGTGGTCCAGGTTGCACATAGATTTTGCAGGTCCATTTAGGGGTGCCCTATTTTTGTTGGTTGTGGATTCATTCTCTAAGTGGCTGGAAGCGATTAGAGTGCCTAATACCACTTCAGCCACCACGATAATGCACCTAAGAAGGCTGTTTGCAGCATTTGGACTTCCAGATGTGATGGTGTCCAACAACGCGTCCACGTTCACATCTGCAGAATTCCAATCCTTCATGGAAAGGAATGCAATTAGGCACATCACTGCCACCCCATTCCACCCAGCCACCAATGGCCAGGTAGAGCGGCAGGAGCGCACAACTAAAGATGCGCTTCGGCATATGGATGAAGGGGATTTGGAACTCCAGTTATGCCATTTTCTTTTCACATATAGGCTCACCACCACCACCCTTGCCTCAGGGCTGTCCCCTGCTGAATTGCTCCAGCGAAGGAAACTGTCATCCTTCCTGGACAGATTGGATCCCTCTAGGGTAGAGGACAATGGCACAAATATAGCAATCCAACACCAGAAGGGTTTCTCGTCCGGAGACCCTGTACATTGCTGCAATTATGCAGCTGGTGGTCCTACGTGGGTGCCCGGGTTTGTGATCAATCAGACTGGTCCTGTTTCTTACAGAATCGAAACAGCCACTGGTCTGATCTGGAGGAGGCACGCGGATCAATTGAGACCCAGAGTACTGGACCCACAAGACGAATACAGACACTCAACGCTAGGGTTGGCCCCCACCCATTTAAACCCAGGGGGCAGAGGTAATAGTCAGCAGCCAGCCAACATTGACCCAGAAGTGTCTTCTAGGAACCGATTTCAAGGGGAATTTGTGGAATACTCCCCTACTCCGGCCCGGTGTACCCCTACACTGTCCCAGCCTAGCACTCTGGATTCCTTTATTGATGATGACCAATTTTGTTCAGAGTCGTCCTCCACTCTTAGTACACACAGGAGGGACCCTGAGTTGTCTTATTCATCCACAGAATTAGATTTTGGTTTGGAGCGATCCCCTGCTCCTCCATCTGACAAACGGGGCTTTAATTCGGGTTTACAATCCTCCCACTGTAGTCAATCCCTCACTCCAGCCGGGTCGCGCATCCTACGTGCCCCTGAGTCAGCTCAGCCAAGCGTCCGACCCAGAAGGGAAACTAGACCATCATTCTGGTTAAAGGATTTTGTTTTTACCTGGGGAGAAGAATGTTAAGTATGTTAACTGTGTTTTCTGGCAGGAGCTGAATGTATCTTTTCTCATGTATCTATTCTTATGCAAACAAATGGATCGAAAATGTGCACACTCTGTTAGCCAATGGGCTTGTTGTATTATTGTTACTGTTTATAGTGTATATAAGTCCGAGTTTTGCCCCATCCACTGTGTTCAAACCCCACTATTAAAGAGCTGAATTTCACTACTTCACTCGTCTGCTTCTTCATTCCCTGAACACGAAATATGGAGATTAACTCCTCAGCTGCTGGGAGGCTTGGAAACTACAGAGGCTGCTTTTTACTTTACTAATTCCCTTCCTTAAGCTGGATCCTACACTCTCAGGTGTTGGTGCTTCAACTGGTTGTAGTGAGGAACAAATAGATTGGTTAATTTGGGGAAATTAATCTCTTGCTCCTCCACCCTAATTTGCGGGGGGGGGGAGGTGTCTAGCCACGTGCAGGGCTAGTTCACCCTAGGGGGCTGGTTTACTATTCTGCTCTTTGCTTCCCAGACATTTTTTTAAATTAAAAATGAATAAACAAGAAAGAAAACAAAACAAAAGTCCCCCAAGAAGATGGGGAAAGGGTTCTTTGGCCCACACAGCTTTGTGCCGATTGCATCTACAATTCCATCTAGCCATCTTATTTTTGGCCACCCCCTTCTTTTGTCCACCTTTCCCAGCATCAAGGTTTTCTCAAGTGAATCCTCTCTTCTCATTTGATGTCCAAAGTACTTTAGCGTCATCTTTACTATTTGACTTTTAATGAGCAGTCGTGGTTGATTTCTTCTAGGATTGACCTATTTCTAACACCACATTTCAAAGGCATCTATTTTCCAGCGTTTAGCTTTCCTAATGGTCCAGCACTCACACCTATACATTACCACCGGGAATACCATTGCTTTAACTATGCAATTTTTTGTTTGCAAGGTGATGCCTCTACTTTTAACTATGTTCCCCAGGTTTCTCATAGCTTGTTTCCCAAGCGTCAGTCGCCTTTTTATTTCCCGGCTGTAATCACCATCTGCAGCGATCTTTGATCCTAAGAAAGTAAAATCTGCCAGTCGTATCCAACTCTAGGGTGCAGTGCTCATCTCTATTTACAGCCAGAGCCAGTGCTGTCTGTGTTTGCAGACATTTTCATGGCCATGTGGCAGGCATGACTAGAGCCCAGCAAGTCACATGGCTATATTTGGCCACACCCACAGATTTGGCCATGCCCACAGAGGGGTGTGACCAAAATTTCCCTTATTTTCAAATCCAAAACTTGACAGGTATGGTCTAGAGGCCGACCCTGTAAGTAGATACATACAATAACAAACTCAAGCAATGCATTTAAAGTGATTTTTCATGTCTAAGCTGTTTCACACATTATATTTTAATTAATGTGAGACTGCCAGCTGGCCAGTGGAAAAAGTATTTTTGTTGTTCTTCATTTAACAGTAAATTAAGCTTTCCAATCACGTTGATGAACAGTAGGGTAAGAATAAGTGAGGATATACTTTTAAGGCAGGAGTGGGAAACCTGTGATGCTCATCTGCTCCAACACCCACCATTCCTTATTGTTGTTGTTGTTGAGTCGCACAGTCAATTCCGACCCTTTGCGACCCTATGGACCATTGCCCTCCAGGCACCTCTGTCCTCCACCATCCTCCTCAGCCCACCCAGCTCTGTGCCCATTGTGTCCACAATACCATCTAGCCATCTCATCGTTGGCCGCCCTTCTTCTTTTGCCCTCCACCTTTACCAGCATCAAGGCCTTCTCAAGTGAATCCTCCCTTCTCATTTGATGTCCAAAGTACTTAAGCTTCATCTTTACTATTTGCCCTTCCAATGAGCAGTCAGGGTTGATTTCTTCTAAAACTGACCTGTTTTTCTCTTTGCTGTCCAGAGTACTCCCAAAACTCTCTTCCAGCACCACATCTCAAAGGCATCTATTCTTCTGTGCTCAGCTTTCCTAATGGCCCAGCTCTCACACCCATACATTACCACCGGGAATACCATTTCTTTGACTGCGAATTTTTGTTCTCAAGGTGATGTCTATACTTTTCACTATGTTCCCCAGGTTTCTCCCCATAATCAGTCGTCTTTTTATTTCATGGCTCCAGTCGCCATCTGCCATGATCTTAGATCCTAAGAAAGTAAAATCTGTCACCATTAGATCATAAGAAAGTAAAATCTGTCACCATTCCTTACAAGTTGAGAGATCAATGCTCAGAATCTCACTTTGCAATAAAGTAAAAAAATGAGGATATCAGGCAAAGATCACTGCTAAAAGACGTAGTAACAGAATACCGGATGAACAAATTAAGGTGGGCTGGCCAGGTTGCACGCACACGGGACAATAGATGGAGGGCCAAAATAATGAATTGGTATCCAAGAGATCGCAAAGGACCTAGGAGAAAACCACCTCGTAGACGGGAAGATTTTCTCACAAAAAAAGTTGGACTAACATGGAGAAGTGCCAGGGACAGATTGTTGTGGGCGGAGGTTGTGCGGAATGTCGTAGACAGTGGAGATGTCCAATTATGCAGGGGCCCCTCGCTGAATAATGACTTCAAGGTATCCAAGGTGCTATGCTACATCAGGCGATCAAAAGACATGGTTAAGTGGAATATAGACTAAGGATGAGGGTGGGATTGAGGACCTCAAAGAACCAGGATTTAGTTTCCGCTGAGCTATGAAATTCACTGAGAGGCCTTGGACCACTCACTCTTTCTCTCTGCCTGATTTTCCTGAAAAGGCAGTTGGGGAGGCAGGAAGACACATAACACTCCTTTGAATTCCCTGCAGGAAAGACAAGATACACATGTAACTCATAAATAAATAATTCTAAAAGTCCAAATTTTGCAGCTTCATTTTAAGTAGGTAAAGGTCGCCCCTGCTGGAAAGCCAGTTGTATCTGACTCTAGGGTTTGGTGTTCATCTCTGTTTACAGCCAAAGAGCCTGCACTGTGCCTGCAGACGTTTCCGTGGACATGTGGCAGGCATGACTAGACAACAGAGTGCACGGAAATCTGTTTACCTTCCCACTGAAGTGGTACCTATTTGTCTACTTGCAAGTTCTTGTTTTCGAATTGCTAGGATGGCAGGAGCTGGGGTAGAGATGGAAGCTCACTCCGTCATGCAGTACTCAGGTCTCAAACTGCAGATCTTCCAGTCAACAAGTTCAGCATTTTAACCACTAAACCAAAACAATGTAGTAGGAAATGCACCCACCACTATGTAAAACCAGTGCATGTTTATTATGTGTAGGAAGGAGACCTCAGCTGACTGATAGTTTGGCCAAAATACATGTGTGATCAAAATATATATAGTGTATACATGTTTTCTCCCACATCCATGTGTACTTCCTTTTGGTAAAATGTGATATACAGTACAACTCAGCATGAATAATTGGCAACTGAAAGTACTTACAATGCCATGTTTTTAAAAACACTGCCTCATTGTGTATGTGTAAAGATGTAGCGCTAGAGAAGAAATCGGCTTTCACCATTTACCTCATAGAGACACACAGCCAACAAACAAGGTGGGAGGGGGAGATGGTATCTATACCTATAAGGAAGGGGTTGGGCCGTGCGTGTGCGGAATGCGTTTCCACACACGTCCAGCCTATCCCGTGATGCTTCGTGCACACCTACCTTTTGTCCCTCAGATCATCGCTGCAAGGATCCGGAAGTCAAGAGTGGGGCCAACGCCTTATGAATGCGAACAAAAAATTAAACTCCAACTCCCAGTGTCCTCCGCGACATGCCATAGCCAATCAGGCAGGACGGCCCAAGCGAGGAAGAGGCGGGACAGCTAACATGTGAATGCTCAAACTAACGGCCACATCGTGCGTGCTACAGCTGTGGGCCCTCCCTGCTTGATAATGCAGCCGGGTGAGGCGCCGCCGTAGGCGCTGTGCCACCCCTCCCGCCTTCAGCCATACCTAATGGATACCTGCCTCTCGCCTTTGCTATTCTCCCTCCCATTTCGAGGACAGCCCTTGAAACAGCAGAGGGGAAAATACAAAGGCGCCAGGCAGGGATCTGCCAGGGAAGGCACCTCCCCTGATGGATACCTGCCTCTCACCCTCTCTGTTGCTTCGAGCCAGCCCTCGAAACAGCTGAGGGGAAAATGCACAGGCGGCAGCCAGCAATCCGCCAGGGAGAGCTCCTTCCCTGACGGATCCCTGCCTGGCGCCTTTGCATTTCCCCCTCCGCTGTTTCAAGGACAGCCCTCAAAACAGCAGTGGGAGGAATGCAAAGGCACAAGGCAGGGATCCACCAGGGAAGGCATCTCCCCTGACAGATACCTGCCTCTCGCCCTTGCCCTTGCCCCTCCGCTGTTTCGAGCCAGCCCTCGAAACAGCGGAGGGGAAAATGCACAGGCGGCAGCCAGCGATCCACCAGGGAGAGCACCTTTCCTGATGGATACCTGCCTGGCACCTTTGCATTTCCCCCTCTGCTGTTTCAAGCCAGCCCTCAAAACAGCGGAGGGGAAAATGCACAGGTGGCAGCCAGCAATCCACCAGGGAGAGCACCTTCCCTGATGGATACTTGCCTCTCGCCCTGCCATTCCCTCTCCGCTGTTTCGAGGACAGCCCTCGAAACAGCAGAGGGGGAAATGCGAAGGCACCAGGAAGGGATCTGCCAGGGAAGGCACCTCCACTGACGGATACCTGCCTCTCGCCCTACCATTCCCCCACGCTGCTTTGAGGCACCCCTCAAAACAGCAGAAGGGGAAATGCAAAGGCGGCATAGGGGAATGGCTCTCCCCTCAGCCAGGGGTAGCACCATAGGGAAACAGACCACTGCCACGGGTTGAGCCCCCACAAAAAAAACCGTCGAAGACGGGCACCAATGCTAGTCCTTAATAAAATAGAAATCAAACACTAGGTAGTTAAGTATCTTCCAAGATTTATTAAATGAAGGCTTGAACAATAATACATTTGACATTTACATCTTTCTAGTTTAATCTTTAGAAATGCTAAAAATTAAGCAGAGGGGGGTCAAGATAACAAGCAAGTAGATTAACAAGGTGTTACCTCAGCTGCTACAAGATACAGGTACGTGTTACAATGTGAAGGACTTCTTGACATATTCAGTAAGGACCTACCATTAGGAAGAGGAGATCACCCCAGGTAGCAATTCTTGGCGGGGAAAGAGTAGCAACCTTCTGGCTGTCCCTCTTTGTGGACAGTGGTGTGTGCCATACAATTTATCCTAAACTATCAGTCTGAATTACCGTGCTGCCTCTGGTACACAGAAAGAGACTCCTCAAAGATTGTGGTATTTTTGAACCACAATATACCCTGGTAACTGCAACCTTGTGTTGTCAGCTAATCTTTCTCCCACTGAGTCAAGTGAAGGGAACTGCAGAATGAACTCACCAGAAGATGCCTTCATTTTGGCAGTTTCACATATAGCCTAGACTTGGAAGAAGCCTGCTGCCTTTGGTGTGGTGAAGAAGGCTAACCTGCTGGTGTCTGCGCTGAGGTTAACTGATACTCAAGTAAACCTCGGACCATGGAGCAGGAAGGGGATGCTCTATTGCCTTTCATATTGGGTAGCAAAATGCTTTAGGTCAGGCTTGAGTAAGGTCGATTACTGTATGTGTTGAAGTATTTACATGATCTTTTCACTCTACACTTGGTGTCCAAATCAACCTACAATGTGAGGCCTCTGCAATAGCAACTACACTTGTATACTGCCCTATAACGCTAATTAAGTTAATTAGCATTTCCTTCTACATATAATGATATTTTCTTGTGGGCAAAACCTGGACAAATTAGCTTCTCACGTAAAAAATGAAGCAGTAAAGTCATTGCTAAGGACTTCTATCAACTCAAAATAAATATGTGACTCAGTCCTATTTCTTCCCCATAATAATTAAAAAACCTTCCAAACTGAAACAAAAAACCACAAGAAAACAAATAATTCCTTTCCCTCACTTAGATATTCACAAGATCCAAATATAGCCATAGTCAATAGTTCCATTCTTTCATAGGTTATATTTTCATCCAACAATCATTTTGCTTGCCCCCATCCCCAGAAATATTTTCTGTGCCGATGAAGATGTCATGTTAATCAAAACAGTAAGAGCAACAAGTTGTCTGAAAACACTATCATTAGATGCAGCAGGTTAGGACAGCCCTGTGTATGCCTTGTGCCCCTAAGCTAGTGTTCCTACACAAGAGAACATTGTGCCATTGCTAGTGCTGAAGTAATACTCAACTGTCAGTCTAGCCAACAGGTAGAATGTAATCCAGATCTGATTGTTGCATCAGGCAACAAAAGGTATTGTGTATCTTGAGTGACTCAGAAATAGATAACAATCAAGAAAATAACCCTGTTTCGCATGAAGTGCCATTGTTTCTTGGTGATCAGATATTTACAGACTTGGCCACAGGCTCTTCAAAAACTGTTTAGTTTGAAGGCTTTGGATTTCTTTCAGCTATTTGTATTTCATTATTATCCCTTTAAAGTCCACTCACATCTTGACAGTTTTATGGGATATTCATTTTCAGCAGTCGTTGTATGTTAAGAAATTGAGAACTTTGTCCTTTCTCTTTTGAAACAATCACACATATAGACTGTTCCGGTGTTACATTTCATGTAATTATTAACCTTGCCAATAAATTCAACAATCACAACCCCAAATGTGACATATAATCTTTTCCGTTTATAGAAGAAAATCAAAGAGGAGTCAATTTCACAGAGTATGCTGGATTTCCTACCTCTCACAACTCTCCACATGCAAACACTTGTAATTCAGAGTTCTGGTCTCCTCAGACATGATCCAATTTGTAGCATGCTATAATTCACATTCTACGGACTAACTTGCTTGTTTAGAATAATTTGATTCCGTGCAATTCTGCCTTAGTTTCAGAAGTTGTATTAGTGTGCTGCGCACACACAAAATGTGTGTGAATTTGTTTATTTTTTTTAAATGATAGATAACAGGCATAGATCAGGAGATCCAACTGCTGGACCAATATCTACTTGGCCAAGAAAATGAAAACAGGCTCCATTGGCAAGAATGGATTGACAAACTTCTTCTGCACCTCTGACTGAAGATCAGCTCATACAAGCATCAGGGCCACCATCAGGGCAGTATTGCCGTATAGGGCCCAAAGCTGACAGGGGACCTGCCGCTGCCAGCCATAACTGTGACATTAGGATTCTCAGTATGGAGCCCAGAAATTTCTGGTGGTGGCCCTGCAAGCATACAAACACTACATTTCTGAGGGAATTCATATCAACATGAACTGAAGCAAATTTCACTGTTATTGGTCTGGAAATAGTCACTCCTCAGCTCCTCACCCCAAAAGCCTCAATAATAATTCTTCCTCTCATCTCAACAAATACTAGAACGTGTATTTATTAAATGTTTGCACACACAGAGAGTAATACAGTAGCTGAAGTCCCAGAAGCATACAGTTACACATGCATAAGGCTGATGATGTCATTTACTGCAGCCACTTTCACAGGAATTAATCGCTTCTCTTACCCCTGCTACCTAGATTTCATGACTCCCTGGGAATATTTTTGTCCTGGAGAAGACAAAACTTGCCACAACCAGGACTGGTTACACTTTACACTACTGGATTTCAGCCAGTGTACAGCAGCTGCTTCCAGTCCTAGATGGCAGCACAGAAGAGAATGTTACCATTCAATAATTATTTTATTGAAAATGTTTGGGAACATTATTTTCCAGCTGACATTCAGGGTGGCCCGCAAGTCCCTACCCGTCCATATATCTTATGTATCTAGTATATTTGTGTGCTGTCCCTCATTCTCACTGCATAATATTATGCGGGGTCATGTTCTGTGAGACATTACCCTCAACATAGCTTAAATCAGCCAAATTTCTCGGGGGGGGGGGAGAGAAAATATTTAATAATACATGCATAATTGAATATGACATGATAACATAAGGATGGGTAGGGACTTACAGGCCACCTTGTAGAGTCTGATCACTTGAACTTACTCCATTTTTAAAAATAGTTTTCTTCTTCTGTTTAGCCAAAGTTCACATTTCCCACATACTTTGGATATGGAATGTTCTCTGGATTCGTCGCCTTTGGGTACATGTGGTCTACTGTATATACATTGGCCAGCCAAACAGAAAAGCGATATTGAAAGCATTCCCTAATAACCTGGCAGTAATTCCTATGAATGACAATGCAACGGGTTGATATTTTAACAGCTATGTATCGTCTTTCTATTCCAGGTTGCTGGCATGAATTAATTTAATTTAATTTAAGGAAAAGGTTTCAGTAGCAATGTAAGTTCTCAATTGCTGGTGAACCAGACTGCTAGGTCATCCATCATGTGAGCCAATACTCTCATAGCTAGGTGGTGGAGTGTCACAGACATCACTCCCTTCGTTCCACGATCTCAAGTCCAGTCTTGGTGGAATATTCCGAAGCAAAATACTATCAGAGGAACTGCGGCGGCGGCCTCCATGCCGTGTGTCACTTGCGTCTACCACTTGATACAAGGGCAGCCTGTTTTCCTTCAGAACAGGAGCTTGAGGGCGATGTGGGACATTTTCTGCAGGCCAGCAATTCAAGGCTTCTTCATAGGTGGGAATAGTGCTGGCTTCCCATGTGCTGAAAGAAAACCAAACAAACAAACAAGAAAGAAGAAGCGGTATTTAGCAATAACAATAACACTTACATACAGCCCCATAGAGTTACCGTATTTTTGGACCATAAGACGCACTTTTTCTCCCCCAAAAGTGGGGGGAAATGAGGGTGCGTCTTATAGTCCAAATGCTGGTCTTCGGCCAGCTGTTCCGGGGCAGGGGAAAGAAAAACATATGAGAAACAAGTGGCCACTAGAGGGCAAACATCACAATTTCCCATTTAAATGCATTGGAAATAAATTTATTGTATTCAAAAGTTTTCTGTTTGTATGTTCCCAATGTATTTAAGTGGGAAACCAAACCTGTGCTTAAAAAGAAAGTTTCACTTACCTTCAATGCCTTTGTCTCTACTCCACATGGACAAAATGGAGGGGGAAAACATGCTTCCTGGTTGAAAGGAGAGCAAGAGGCTAGGCTAGAGTATTGCTTCCTTCCTCAGTGCAATTGGCCTGCCTGCCCATTTCCCCTGCAGTACCACCACTGGTTGGTGGTGCAAAATACAGTAAATATTTTTATCTGTTTTCCTGCTTATGATCAGGTGTGTCTTATGGTCCAAAAATATGGTATGTGCACTCTCTGGGTGGTTCACAATGTAATCAGCATTTTTGCCCCAAACACACTGGGTACTCATTTTACCAACCTCAGAAAGATGGAAAGCTAAGTCAACCTTGTTCCCCATCAGGACTGAACAAACAACCTCAGCAGTATAATAAGGCATTCAAAAAGAACACCAAAGAACCATTTTTAAGGTGAAAAGGCCTACCACAGATACATAAGTTTTAGATATTTGAGAGTAAAGAAAACAGAACAGCAAAAAAGACACAAAATGTTGTGGCATCTTAAAGACTAACTCCTGTATTTACAGTAAATGTGAGCTTTCGTGGACCAAGTCCACTTCAGGTGGTATGCAAATAAGCATCAAGCATCAAAAGAGAAGAGAGGACTCACTTGAGACAGCCTTGATGCTGGGAAAGGTCGAGGGCAAAAGAAAGGGGGCGGCAGAGAATGAGATGGCTAGATGGCATTGTTGACGCAATGGGCACAAAGCTGGGCGAGTTGAGGAGGATGGTGGAGGATAGGGGGTGCCTGGCGTGAGGTGGTCCATGGGGTCACGAAGTGTCAAAACCGACTGTACAACTGAACAACATGTGAAGGCTCCTTGTACCTTTTGCATTCTTGAGTGCTTTTGTAGTATATGTACAATGTGGACATTTACATGCCTCCACAATATTTTAAAAAGTATTTAATATAAAATAAATGTGCACTGTGTGGGCCACTGATCATATATCTCTTATGTTTTTCATTGTACTTTATTAAGCAAACACAGCTTGTATACAGGCAAAACTTTCACATGACCTTTTCATGGATAAAATGTGTTTAGAGGTAGAAAGTAATAACATACTAAACCAGAAATGTCACCTTAACACAGGACGAGCTACAGAGGACAATACTGTTGCTCGATCAAAAGGGATTAAACTAATCACGGAATGCAGTACTTCAGCACACAAAGTTTCACTCACAAATGTGGAAACCTACAAATCAGACTAAAAACAGTATTTTTCACTGTTGGACGTGAAAGTCAATCTGAGAGCAATCATCAGGTTTCAATACTCATATGGAGAACTAAACCAGAAGGTGTTAGAATCAAAATTCCAGGTATTACTAGATATATGAGATTTTTACAGTAGTTTACAAACTTATTGAAATTTATTCTTAAAGTAAAAGCTCAGCCTGCCTATCAGGGTCTCTGATTTGAGAGCAACAGTGCCCCAAATAGCAGGTTCTCCCAGCCAGATAGTTTCTCCCACTCTCCACTAAGTCAGATAGAAAATTTACTCTATACAGGAGTCACTCTTGAGTAACTCTAGATCAGTGGGTCCCAACATTTTTTTGACCATGCCCCACCTAAGCATCTCTAAAATCCTGATTTGACGCCCCCACCCCCATGACATTTAATACTTATTATTCAAAAAGTGAACTCCTATTCATGTGGAGGAAGCCTAAAAGGCCATTAACTAGGTCTAAACCAGTGGTTCCCAATGTGGGGCCCACGCCCCACAGGGGAACTTCAATTTCCAGTAGCCTAAGTGAGTACATTGGCTGATCAGTGCTTTGGGGAATTGACTTAGGCTTCTGGGAATTGAAGTCCAAAAACCAAAGGCTGGGAAACACTGGTCTAAACATTCTTGAATTGCTCCCCTTAAAAATCAAAGTGACCCCTGTGGGGCATGTACCCCACAATGGGAGCAACAGCTCTAAATGCAAAATGCTCCACATGCTGAGGCATCCCAATAATCCAAAATTAATGCTAAAGAAAAAAATACATTGTCACAATGCTTCAAATTAATTGACTTTTTACACAACTAAGCCCCTCTTGCTCTACCACATTCTACCAATCTCAATCTCCCCTACATCATTTGGAGGACCCTGAATAGGCTGAGGGCTGGAGTCCCTAAATGCAAGACCAACATGCCCAAGTGGGGACTGCTGGTGGACAACAACACCTGTTGTGAATGTGGAGAGACACCAAGACACCGCTTTGAGTTCCTTTTATGGGAAGGAAAGCGGTATAGAAATCTAAGCAATAAATAAATAAGTCCAGCTCATTTACTGGTCTGCCGATTGCTGCCCAGAGAAACACACCGATGAGGACTTGGGTTTGGGCAATGACAAAGCGAAGAACGTGGCTTCATTTTGGCAGTCCAGGGTCTGAACGGGACACGAAAGAAGAACCCAGGTCTGACAAATCAGCTTAAAGTATTGTTACAGACAGTGATGCACTGCAGCAGGTTCTGTCAGGTTCTGCAGAACCGGTAGCGGAAAATCCCCCAGGTCACGCCCACTTGGTTGGCCACACCACTTGGTTGGCCACGCCCACTTGGTTGGCCACACCACTTGGTTGGCCACGCCCACTTGGTTGGCCACATAGCCCATAATGCAGGATGTTTGGCCCCACCCACAGATTTGGCCCCACCCATAGATATGGCCAGCCCACAGTGTAGGTAGTAAAAAATGTTTGCAGTGCATCACTGGTTACATCCTCCAATGTATTGTTACTAACCTGCAGGTTTGTTTCTCCAGAGGCTCCACAGTGGAGTAAAGAAGGTCCCTGGGGAAATGATAGCGATATTGTCGAGAAACAAGTCCAGCATTTGCAGACCATAGGAGGCCAAAAATGAGAAAGAACCCGCCGATTCCACAACAGAAAAAGCTGATGGACTTGAGTACTGCATTAGATGAAGAAGAACTTGCCCCTGATTCGGCTTCTTCTTGAGGCAGGACCTTCAGGTCACTGCTACTCGTGGTGGTGGCCACCATCTCACCATCGCTCCACCAAGCAAAGCATAGTGTCCCTGTCACCAGCAGGACAGCTCCAATGATAGTCACTCCATGACGCAGAGAAGCAGTTACCATTTTAAAGACAGAGGCCTCTGCAGAGCAAACGTTCTACAAAGAAATGGGTCTGATGCCACAGTTCATGCTAGGGAGAAAAAGAAAGAAAAATATGAACAGATATAGTTTAAAGAAAGAAAGAAGGAAGGAAGGAAGGAAGGAAGGAATGGAAGGAAGGGAAGGGCGGGAAGGAAGGTTAAGTTGCTTGTGTGGTTGTTGAAACATCCATGATGTCTAGGATCAAAACACACTGGCTGTTTCCAATTTTTATTTTAAACAAGATCAGATTACCATCATACTGATTTTTGACATGATAAATTCACCATAAGTTTATGTTTGAGAAGTGACTTTTTATATTCAAATGTGCCAACACAGATTAGGAGACTAGTGAAAGCACTATATAAAAAAAACCCTTACAAAAACATTACATTCAACATCTTGCTATTTGAGGATGAACGCGGAGGGTAATAATGGTAGTGGTAATAATAGTAGTAGTAGCAACAAGAGCAGTAAAGAGATTATTAGGTCTTGGTTTGTATCCTAGACAACTCTCAAAAAATTATTATTCAGATTGCAGAGAACAACATTACATTATCTTTCATATATATTAATTTCTAGTTAGATTATAACTTATAATGCACATTTTTTCCTAATTATACATGTATTCTGACCAATCCAAAGAAACCAACAAACAAACTCTCAGCTAATGATGGTTTAATAATAGTTAACTACATGAAGCGCTATTTTTTTATGTAGAAAAGAGGCATGAATCCTAATTACTAACCTTTCCAAGATGCCAGGCACCAATCCTGGAAGCTTTATGGAGGTAAGGAGAAGGTGTGCATATCCAGAAACTGCTGTATTGTAACTTCCAACATTTCTCATCATGAACATTTTTGTCGAGTAAGGGGCAGCCACACACATCTGTTGCAGCAAGAACAAGGAATTGTGTGGCATCTTAAAGAACAACAGGTTTTACATTGCATAAGCTTTCTATAGACGTTGGCTACTGTCCACAAGAGATTATCCTGATAAAATGTACTTGTCTTTACGGTGTCATAAGACTCCTTGTTGTTTCAGATGACATCATGGTTATTGCTTTGCAAGATACAGCTGGTTATACTAGCATATTTTAATTTTGTATAATAACTTTTAGGAACAGTATTTATATTTTATTATGATAACTAAATGCACACATCAAATAATCACTATACTGTATAACATTATGCAGAATGAACTCACCAAGTGGTGCCTTCATTTTGGCAGTTTCATGTCTGGCTTAGACACAGAATAATAATAATAATAATTATTATTATAAAACATGGTTCAAAGAGAAGACTTAAGAGTATAACATCAAAACAAGAAAACAAGGGGTGGAAATTACAAACATATATTAATGGGTTATGTTTTGCAAAATCTTTAACTGAGCAAGGCCCTACATATTCATGTATTCTGAAATCCACAAACTAAGATCTGATTCAGAAAGATACATATTAAAAACCTTATCTCTTTTATTAATTTGATACTAAAACTAGTCAAACTTACACATCAGCTGAGTAGCTAGATGGAAAACTAAATTGTGTTCTAGTGAAAGAAATCCTAGTAATAATCTTAGCAATGCTTAATAAAAAAGATGCAATGAGATCAGATTGATTAAACTTGCAGACAGACTGGATTATTTCAAGGTGAACAAGTACAGTGTACCTTTTCAACTAAGTACAAGTCTCTGGCATTGTCCAACAATCATTCATGCAAATCAACACAGGGTTATCTCAGGGACAGATTTAACCCATATGCAATGGCCAAGTGAACAGTCTTCAGCAGATGTGCACAAATCGATGCAACAGTCATTACTGGTACCATAACCATATATACTCGAGTATAAGCCAGGTTTTTTAGCCCCCAAAATGGTACCTGGATTATACTTGGGTCAGTGACCACAAGGGTCCCAAAACTGCACCGGATTGAGATGTGCCAACAATTTAATTAACTTTACCATATTTTTAGGTATTTTGATTATTGAAACTCATTAGCAGCAGCTGCAATTCCCATCCTCAACTTATACTTGGGTCAATCTATTTTCCTGGGTTTACAGGTCAAAATTAGGTATCTCGGCTTATATTTGGGTCGTTTTATACTTGAGTATATACAGGTACTTGAAAAAACTGAGCAGTGGCTCTTTCTGTGTACCCTGGGGCTGCTGCTAATCAGGACACTCAACACTGAGCCAGGTGGATAAACAGTCTGAGCTGTTGCAATGCAACTTCCTCCTGCGTTCTTCAGCAAAGCTTGGAAAATTCCTGTCAGTACAGTCCTACTTTAAACACACACATGCATTTACTGGAGGTCTTGGGGACATAAAAGGAGCCTCATTTGGGTGTTCCTTGAGCGGAGTTTCTCCCGCAAAAATCCTTTCAACCCTGGATAATTTCTGACACAAAATTATTATTACTGGATGAAAACCTGTTGCTTATCTTAGTAAACTGGATAAGTGGAGGCCCTCCATACAACTAATTGATTCAAATGGGCCTATTCTAGTTGTAACTTACTGCACTAAGCCATGTCACACCTAGTGTTGCCAATTTGAATCAATGGTGCATATGGTGCAGTTGACTTATCAGATCTCTTGTGATGCAATGAGTAGGTATACTCTAAAATGATTTTGCACTCGTAGGGAACTTGGAGTAATTTCCCAATAACACTTTGACACTGCATAGCTGAATTTGCAATAAAATGTATGCACAATCTTTGTATATGCAACAGACGTCAACAGTTCTGTTATACTAGTAGTCCCCCCATGTTGATCTAGCAACTGTACAAAAGAAAGGCCATAACTAAAATAAATAGAAACTTATCCTTGTGGATAGGAGGAGACAAACCAAATATGAGCAGCTGAGACCAATTTGCTAAAAACATTTTTGCACTTGAAACAACAGTGAGGACTTTCTAATTCAGCCTTCTAGGATGATTTTTCGTGGGGGAGGTTAACAGCTCGATGCAATTTTTATCACTTAAATAATAAGAGAGATTGACAGTTTTGCAGGGAGGAAAAATTCTCTCTTTCTCTCTCTCTACATAAAAGCTGCAGCAGTGACGATTCAAGTGTTACTAGCCCACACTGACAGGTGTGGAAAGCAGAGGGGAGAAAAGTGGATCCCTCCACTGACAACTGCGAGATCAAAACTTGAAACAGTGCAGTCTTTTTCACTTGTAGAAATCTCAGTGCATCAATTCTAGTCAAATGAGTTTAGTGCTATTTTATATCTTATCTTGTAGTGGGTATTCCAGCTCAAAGATGAGAACAGACCAGGCAATAGGTGAAATTCAGCAAGGCCTTTATTTACCACTAGCATGACACAAGTGCAATGCCAGTAGGACTCTGATGGAATTGGTTTTCCAAAAAGTCTGAGTAAAAATCAGATTGCTTCAGCCTTTTGTTCCCTTCTTTCTGGAAGGCAGCCAAGTCAGCCCATTGGTAGCAAGTGTCATTACAGAAGCAAAAACATAGCAATTATTCAATAAAGGTAACTTCTAATAGCAAAAGTAATTCAATAAAATACTGTCCCTGGCATAATTGTCAAAGCTAAACTCTTTCCCCAAATCCCCCAGGTTCATGACGTAATCAATTCATGACTGTTCCAGATAGCTTACTAGGAAGTAGCTATCACAATATAACTAACTAGCTGGTTAGCCGGCCTTGCTTGGTTTTTTGTCACCCCTGTGTTTTTGTATTTATAAAGCTCAAAGCGCCCTGAAAGGGCATTAAAACCCGAAGCGCGGCCCATGACCTAACCGGCCACCCTTCTCATGGCGGCTTCAATGGCTTCACCAAGATGGCGGGTGTATCCGGCCCGTAAACTATCTGTTTTGCCAACTTACTACCCACTTAGCAAGAGAACTTGCCTGCTTCCTCTCCTGAGGGTCCCTAGCAGCCTCTCCTTTCCTCCTCTGTCCACTGGACTCCTGCACTGCCCTAAGGTGCAGGGCCCTATGATGTCACCAAGGCCCAGACCTGGTCAGCCTTTGGGATTGGTTGATCAGCCAAGGGCCCCCCCCATGATGTCACAAAGGCCCAGAGCTGGTCAGCCCTTGGGATTGGTTGAGGATCAAGGATGAATTATGGGGGGGCACAGACCCCCAAATGTGTTTCAGGACCTTCACAGTGCTGATCTCACAAGCCCAAGGCATGTATGTGTCAAATTTCAGCGGGATCGGCATAGCGGTGCGGGAGCCTTTGGAGCATAGACAAACAGAGATCTCTGTTATATAGATATATACTGTATAATGTATGAGACAAACTAGCAAATGAAGCATACAAAGGATTAATCATAAACGTCTACCCTTAAGACTTAGACATGCAGATTGCTATCTATTTTCCAGAGTTAGCTTTAACCATTACCGAGCACTTAGTACAGATTGCAATCCACCTGCCCAAGCCAACATTTAACAATTAGCTACATGGCATAAGCACTTAACAATTTTATGAGTTTTTAATTTTTATGAACTTTTGCCCGTCTCAATCTCAGCTGTTCCATCCCAAGCAGAGTTGCTGTTGTGGTTTTTGTTTTTCTTAAGTCATCTCTGTTTTGTGATAGCACTATCAATGAGAGAACTCTAAGATGTCCTGTCCTCAACGACTATGCTCACGCCCACTTTCCTCAAAGAGACAATCCAGCTCATGTTTGGTCTTCCTCTTCCTACTGCCAAGGACTGCAGTGGCTCAAGTGGCTAAGATGCTGACTGGGAGGCGGAAGGTCAGCAGTTCGATTCCCGAGTACTGCAGGACGGAATGAGCTCCCGTCTTTTTCCCAGCTCCTGCCAATCTAGCCGTTCGAAAGCAAGAAATTGCAAGTAGATAAATAGGGACCACTTTGGTGGGAAGGTAAAGCGTTCCATGCGCTCCGGTGTCTAGTCATGCCTGCCACATGACCACAAAAACGTCTGCAGAAGCAGACAGCGCTGGCTCTTCGGCTTTGAAACAGAGATGAGCACTGCACCCTAGAGTCGGATATGGCTGGCTTTCGAGCAAGGGAAACCTCAACTTTCCCCAGAATTATTGTCTTTTCATAGAGTCTTGCTTTCTCATGATGTACCCAAAGTACAGCTTCAGCTTCATCGTTTTTCCTTTGAGAGACTGTTCAGGCTTGATTTTCTCCAGGATCCTCAGTTTGACTTTCTGTCACTCCAGAGTATCCACAGAGCTCTCCTCCAACACCATATTTCAAATTAATCATTTTTTTCCTGTCAGCTTTGCTTACTGTCTAGGCCAGTGATGGTGAACCTTGACACTCCAGCTGTTCTTGAAATTCAATTCCCATAAGCCCTGATCAGCAGGAGTGCTGACTTGGGCTTCTGGTAATTGAAGTCCAAGAACACCTGGAGTGCCAAGGTTCGCCATCACGGGTCTAGGGTTTTGCATCCATACATGATGATCAGAAACACAATCACTTGAATGGTCTTGGTCTTGGTCTCCAGTGACACATCCTTACACTTGATGAGCTTTTAAAATTCCCTTATTGTAACTCCTCCAAGTATCATCTTGGTCTTTATAGTTTTTAAAAACTGACTTATTGCTCTCATCGTCTGTATATGAGATCAAGTAAATAAACTTGAGGGTGGGAGTGAGGCACTATCATGAGCAAAATTTCTCAAAATAACTCTGCTTTCAACAATTTTGTTCCTTTCCATTTTTCCTGTTAGCATGTTCACCTTTTCCTCTGAGGGAGAGGTCTGCATAGATAAGGGCTGCCCCAGTTTATCATTACAACCTGACAGACAATTACCACCCCTTTGTGATTCACAGGTTATTGTCTATTCTAGGGGTTCCCTGCCGTGGGCCAGTCACATGGTTGAGCAGGCTGATCACGTGGTTCCCCCACCATAAAACACATCTGCAGCTGTTATAAATATGTTTATGACAGCTGCAGGTGCATTTACAGCAGTGTTTGCATATGCATGCGCGCACTTTACGTCTGCTTCCAGTTGCAGCGTGGACCGGATGGTTTGATTCACAGGCCAGGTCTGGCCCACAGGGTGTAGTTTGGCCACCACTGGTCTATTCGAACCCTTCTCCCCCAATCTAACTGAGTAGTTCAAACCCAGTAAAGACCACAAAAGTTTTTTTTAAAAAAAGGAATTTCAAGAAAATTAACTATTTTTAAAAAATGTATTCAGCAAGGTTGGCCGACAAAATCAACAGATATACATTACTAAACTGTTGTGTTCTGTAAAGCTGTGCCTTTAACAATGTACCTTAGCCATGTGTTAACAATGTAACCTTTCTGTGTGCAACATCATAACCTTCAGCTGTATCAATGTAAACCTGATAAGGGGACGCGAGCTAGTGACCACTAGATGGCAATAGCGAGCGTCCAGCTCTCATGGCTCAGATTCACCTGGTTCAGCAGCGCGGGAAGATTCCCCGCCACCTCTTCACCTGGTCAAGAAGGGCGTGACCTTCTACGACGTCACGCAGGCAGCAACCAATAAGCTGTCGACGAGCCACATTCAAATGTATAGCCAGCTGTATATATTGAGCTGCCCATCCGCCATTACCACATGTTCCTCCGGATCATCATGCAATAAACCTGTGTTAAGCCAACCCTTCGGCTGTTTCGTTGTCTTTGGTCCCTTACACTAAATAAACTTAAGTTGGATTCATGAGTGTTTTCCTATTTGATTAATTGTCCTCCAGGCATTTAGTTCTACAAGACTGGCTGATGCTTTTCACTTTTCTGCAAACGAACTAGAATAATTGAGGTTTGAAACCAGAGAAAATGAAAAGTTACGGAAGTAGAGTCAGAATCCTAAATGAAACTGTTCAGTGACTTTTACACAGAGTCACGAACGATAGAAAAGGAAAAACAAGAGATCTCTTTCTTAAGATCTAAGAAATTGAAAAGAAATTTAAACCTAAATTAGCAACACTGATAGACTAACAGAGGAACATATTATCTGACTAGGAAAAATTAAAAGAAAAGTGGAAGCAATATTCAGAAGAAATACACAGAAGTGATCCAAAGATGTAAAATTTCTTTGAAGAGGAATCTGATGATAAAGAATCTGAAAGCAATAAATCCCTGGGATGGATAGAATAACGATCAAACTATTCCAGGCTGCAAAGACTGAATCCGTCAAATCCTAACAAATGAATGCTAACAAATATGAAAAACAAAATATTGGCCCACAAACTGGAAACATTCAATATACATTTCATTCCGGTCCCCAAGACAGGAGATATCAAGGAGTGCAGTAATTACAGAACACTAGCATATTTGTGCCCGGCCAGCCGGCATTTTTGATGTGTGTGTTGGTGGTTAGGGGTGGTTTTGGGTGTGCACAACCACCACCCATACAATACCACTCCAACCACCAACACACACATTAAAAATTCCTGGCAAGGCAGGAGTGTGTGTGTGTGTGTGTGTGTGTGTGTGTGTGAGTGAGAGAGAGAGAGAGAGAGAGAGAGAAGCAGTGTGTGTGTGTATTGCCCCCAACCCCCCAATCCAGGGGACCAGGCAGAGAGTCGATCCCCCTGCAGGACACCCCGTTATTAAAGAGAAGAAACCAAGCGGTTTCTTCTCTTTAAAAACTGAGTGTTTGGGGGTGGTGGTGGAATCGATCCCTCTCCCTGGTCCCCTGGGTATGGGAGGTTTGGGGGGACAAAAGGGGTCTGTCCCCCCAACCCTTCCAGAGCCAGGGGACCCTGCAGAGAGGGGATTCCCCCGTAGGACATCCTGTTATTAAAGAAGAAACCAAGCGGTTTCTTCTCTTTAAAAACGGAGCGTTGGGGGGGTGGAATCAATCCCCTCTCCCTGGTCCCCTGGGTTGGGTAGGGTTGGAGGGACAAAAGGGGTCTGCCCCCCAACCCTTCCAGAGCCAGGAAACCTGGCAGAGAGGGGATCCCCCCGTAGGACACCCTGTTATTAAAGAAGAAACCAAGCGATTTCTTCTCTTTAAAAATGGAGTTTGGGAGGGGGTGGAATCGATCCCCTCTCCCTGGTCCCCAGGGTTTGGGAGGTTTGGGAGGGACAAAAGGGGTCTGTCCCTCCAACCCTTCCAGAGCCAGGGGACCCGGCAGAGAGGGGATTCCCCCCCCCCCCGCAGGACAGCCCATTATTAAAGAGAAGAAACCAAGCAGTTTCTTCTCTTTAAAAACGGATTGTTTTGGGGATGGGGGATGGAATCGATCCCTCTCCCTGGTCCCCTGGGTTTGGGAGATTTGGGGGAACCCAGGGGACCCAGTGAAGAGGGGGAATCCCCCCCGACACCCCTCATATTAAAGAGAGGAAAGCAAGCGGTTTCTTCTCTTTACAATGGAGTGTTGGGGGGTGGATTCATTCCCCTCTCCCTGGTCCCCTGGGTTTGGAAGGGTTGGGGAAACAAAAGGGGTCTGTCCCCCCAACCCTTTCTGTACCTAGGAGACCCGGGAGAGGGGATCAATTCCTCCCCCCTCCCAAATAATCTATTTTTAAAGAGAAGAAACCGCTTGGTTTCTTCTTTAATAACGTAGTATCTTGCGGGGGGGGTCCCCTCTCTGCCGGGTCCCCTGGCTCTAGAAGGGTTGGGGTGACAGACCCCTTTTGTCCCCCCCAAACCTCCCATACCCAGGGGACCAGGGAGAGGGGATCGATTCCACCCCCCTCCCAAACACTCCATTTTTAAAGAGAAGAAACCAATCGGTTTCTTCTCTTTAAAAATGGAGTGTTTGGGAGGGGTCTGTCACCCCAACCCTTCTAGAGCCAATCGGTTTCTTCTCTTTAATAACGGGGTGTCCTGCGGAAGGGGATCCCCTTTCTGCAGCACCTTTGACTCCCGGAGAGAACGAATCCCCATCACGGAGGAGCTTTGCTTCTCTCTGGGTTGGCTGGGAACGGAACTTTTGTTCCCAGCCAACCCAGAGAGAAGCGAGTCCTTCTCTCTGGTAGGCCAGGAGGCGCTCCGGCCTCTCCTTTGTCCATGCGGACATTGAGGCCACGTCGCCCACAGGGATGAAGGAGAGGCCGGTGCTTCTCCCTATGCAGAAGGCTGCGCCAAGAGGGAAAGAGTTTGAGAGATCCAGCTGGAGCCGGCAAAAGGTAAGTGCGGTCGGTGGAGGTTAGGGAGGGGGGGCTATGTGGTGGGGCGGGGGCGGCAGTGTGGTTACTGTGGCCGTGCCTCCCCCCCACTCCCTAACCCCCACTGACCGCACTTACCTTTTCCTGGCTCCGGCTCGGTCTTTCAAAGTCTTTCCCTCCTGGCGTTTTTTTAAAAAAGTCGGCGCACACGTTCCCGGCCTCCTCTGCGCTCGCATCCCTCAGCCTGATTGGCTGAGGGGTTGCACAGCGCAGAGGACTCTGGGACTCATAGTTTTATTTTTTTATCATGTTAGTGGGGCAACCTCCAGAACCTTGCGGGGTTGGTGAAGCGGGGTAAGGTAAGTGCAGGCGGCTCGATTAGGGATGGTTGGGCCGGGTGCGGGAGCGTATACCAGATTCCAACGGTTAACGTCCCTCTTTATAGGTATAGATTGCATGTAAACAAAAGGAAGATGAAGGCTTTGCAACAAAGACTTTTACCCTGTATCATGTGTGGCCAACCTATGGCCCATGGTTCGGTCCTGGCCCATGGCACCATTTCATGTGGCCTGCTGCCAACCTCGTTGCTACCGGAAGCATTTATGACAGCCATAAAACGCACCCACACATGCGCAAACGTGCTCACGTCTGCTGTGAATGCTGCTGTAAATGCACCTGCAGCTGTCATGAAGGTGTTTACAACAGCCGCAGACATGTTTTACGGCAGCATTTATGGCGGAAGGAACTATGTGAACAGCCCGCTCAGCTGTCTGGAGGGTGGCGTCCAGCCCACGGTGCAAAAAGTTTGGGAACCCCTGTCCTATATGGAGCAAAAAATGCCTGAAATTCAAGCTGGGTTATGATAAAGAAGAGGCACTCAATATCATATTACAAATATATGCTGCTATTGAAGAGCACCAAAGCAATTTAGACCGGTCTTAATTTTAATGACTACAACAAAGCTTTCAAATATGTGGTTCACAAGAAGTTGTGGTTGTTCTGAAAGAAATGGGTGTGGTGTGTCAATTCTAGGTCACTTCTAGTGTTAGGAAAGAACATGCAGAAACATAATGGCTTTCCATAGACACAAGGGAGTATTTTATCTCCCTATCTGTTCAATCTGTATGCAGAATACATTATATTGAATGCTGGATTAGATTCAGATGAAGGTTGAGTGAAACTGGGTCAAGAACGATCATTATTTTAGTGTCATACTGGGACAAAGAAGCAATTTTTGAAATGACTGATGTAAGTGGAAGAAGAAAGTGCACAATTAGGACTGCAGTTGAACATTAAGACAAAATTCATGACTACAGAAGAAGTGTATAACTTTAACACTTACAATGAAAAAATTGAAACACCCTCTTTCCCAGGAGAGAGAAGAGACAATAAGCCAATTGGCTTCAAGTATATTTGCATACAACTAAAAAAGGATATTTCCGTGGTCCTGTCTTAAACACAGATTTTTGAAAAATGAAATTGAGGTACACAAGGCTAAGATAGTAGACAATTAACTGATATAAGTGTAAAAAAGTTCCATAAAAAATCACCATATTATGAAATGATGTGGGAGCGAATGGGGAAAGGTACTTAAAATTACAGTATTTATCTCTTCCACTGTAGCTGAGGCTTGCCTATGGTGGTGGCATGCTGTATTATTCCCCGTGAGGGGCAGCAGTGGTGCTAAGGGGAGTGTTTTGAAGGTGCTTTCCCCCCCCCCCTCATCGGAGCCCAACAATCCTCCTCCCTGGTTCTGTTATTAGGAACATACCCCATGACACCTTGGTTTTATAAAAAACAACAACACATATATATGAAAAATATAAATATAATAATAATACGGGAGATTTATGGGAAAATACAGGTGATGTTAATTGACAGCTATGACATACTTGCCATTAGCCCTTTCCCAGCATAGTCACACCATGTACCTACTTGCTTGAAGAAATATAACAGCCCCAACAAGCCGTTCCTACTTATTTCATCTAATCTTCTGGAAGCATACCTGTACCTGGAAGGATGATGAGCGTAGAAGGGTAAAGTAAAAGTAAAGGTCTCCTTTGCTCGAAAGCCAGTTATGTCTGACTCTAGGGCAATGATGGCTAACCTTTGCACTCCAGATTTTCTTGAACTTCAATCCCCAGAAGCCCTGATCAGTAGGAGTGCTGACTTGGGCTTCTGGTAATTGAAGTCCAAGAACACCTGGAGTACCATGCTTCGCCACCAGGGCTCTATGGAGTGGTGCTTATCCCCGTTTACAGCCAAAGAGGCAACTCTATCTGTGTCTGCAAAAGTTTCTGTGGTCATGTGGCAGTCATGACTAGTCGCCGGAGCCCACAGAACGCTGTTACCTTTCCACTGAAGTGGTACCTATTTACCTTTACTAATTTCTTGCTTTCAAACTGCTAGGTTGGCAGGAGCTGAGACAGATGACAGGAATTCACTCGATCACACAGTACTCTGGTCTCGAACTACTGATGCTGCCGAACTGCCAGTCGTCAAGCTCAGTGTTTTAACCACTAAGCCACCATGGCCCTATGTAGAGGGGGAGCTTGTGCATGATCAAGATGCCTGCTGGATTTTTTGACAATGCACAAGAGTACACCAAAACAGCCAGCATTCACTGCATTCACAAAACCTAGCTGCTTTTCTCTTGCCACCTTCCAAACACGTGACCTGCACTGCCAATGTTGCCAGTGACTACTACTACATGTGAATGCATCAAATCTGACCCCACTCCCAGCTTGCAGCATTGTAAATACAGTTTAATATATCTGAGGCTCTATGATTCATATTAACAACTGAGATATAATTTATTTTCTACAATTATAGGTAAGTATAGGCTGCAGTAGCTCAAGTGGCTAAGACGCTGACTAGGAGGCGGAAAGTCAGCAGTTTGATTCCCGAGTACTGCAGGACGGAATGAGCTCTCATCTTTGTCCCAGCTCCTGCCAACCTAGCAGTTCGAAAGCACGAAATTGCAAGTAGATAAATAGGGACCACTTCGGTGGGAAGGTAACAGCGTTCTGTGCTCTCCGGTGTCTAGTCATGCCTGCCACATGACCATGGAAATGTCTGCAGAAGCAGACAGCGCTGGCTCTTTGGCTTTGAAACAGAGATGAGCACTGAACCCTAGAGTCGGATATGACTGGCTTTCGAGCAAGGGAAATCTTTACCTTTATAGGCAAAGTTCAGGCTGCTGTGGGCCTCACAAGTGCCTTCCAGACCTCCCATAATTGATAACCAAACCTCTGCCCCAAAATTGAAAATTGCACCCCATCCCTGACTGTTTGATTTTTCCCTCTTGAAGTCTGTTTTAGAAACTACTAGCATAGTTTGCCCGGCGGTGCCAGGCTGTTTTAAATTGTGTTGGAAGGTTTGTCTTTTGTTAATGTTTGTACAAATGAGGTTAGTCTGTAATTGTGATTTTTAAAATGTTTATTTATGCACACGGGCTGTTATAAACTGTGATCAGATTTTTTGGGTTTGTTTTTGTGGATTAAAAAAAGAGGAAAGGATGATATAATTTTTTATAATTATTTTATTTAACCAAATAATGTTTTAGTTAGTGAATTTTTTAAAAAATAGTTGTATCTTGGTGGGGCTGTTGAGGATTTCTTTTACTTTGACTGTTTTTTCTCTACTGGCCTCTGGGTGGTGCTTCTTCCGGTAAATAGTCTCTTTCCTCATTTATTTTATTTTATTTTATTTTATTGTCAAATTTCTATACCGCCCACTCAGCCAAAGCCGACTCCGGGCGGTTCACAACAATGGGTAAAAACATATAAAACAGATAAAAACCAGCAATAAGAACCCACCCCTAAAAAGAGAGGGGTGCAGGAACTGAAGAAACCGTGGGGCAGGCATCCTCCCCTATATTAACCACCCAACGGAAGCCACCCCTCCACCTGCACCCCAAACTTGGCCCGCCAGCCAGGTTTTTAGTTCTTTTCTAAAGGGCAACAACTCCGTCTGGAGACGCAGTTCCACAGGCAGGAGGTTCCAGCTCCGGCCGTCGTGGAGGAAGGATGTCTGCTGGTAAGTTGGCTGGTTTAATTTCTTTTGGGGTTGTGGTTTGTTTTTGAATGTTTTTGTTTGTTTTTTGTGTGATTTTTTAATTAATGGTTTATTTATTTTAATTATTTTGGTGTTTGTTTTGGGGTTTTTTTTTTTTGCTTTTTTCTCTTTCAAGGGGGACCAAGGCACCAGTGCCTTGGCCCCCACTTGAAAGCGAAACACTTTCCTTCCCCCGGCCTGGGCTTGTTGGCTGGGCCGGGGCAAGGCCAGCACCGGGGGGTGTTGTGGGGGGGGGGTTTCCTTCCTGCGCCTTGCCTTGCTGGCTGGGCCGCAAGAAGCCATGCGGCACGGGGATGGGTTTTCCTTCCTGCGGCCTGGCTTTGCTGGCTGGGCCACGGGAAGCCATGGACCAGGGGGGGTTCCTTCCCGTGGCCTTGCCTTGCTGGCTGGGCTGCGGGAAGCCATGCGGCACGGGCGGGTGGGTTTTCCTTCCCGCGGCCTGGCTTTGCTGGCTGGGCCACGGGAAGCCATGGACCGGGCGTTTTTTCCTTCCTGCGGCCTTGCCTTGCTGGCTGGGCGGAGGAGCCATGCGGCAGGGGGTATTTCCATCCCGTGGCCTTGCCTTGCTGGCTGGGCCGCATGAAGCCATGCGGCGTGGGGGGTTCCTTCCCACGGCCTGGCTTTGCTGGCTGGGCCGCGGGAAGCCATGGGGTGGGGGGTTTTCCTTCCCGCGGCCTTGCCTTGCTGGCTGAGCCACGGGAATGCCTGCGGCGTGTCTGTGAGGTGCTGCGTCTGCCTGCGGCGGACTTGCCCTCACGTTGGGTTTTTTATTTTTATTTTACGCACACCGGCTTCCTCAGCGTTCTACACGCTCATGGCGCACAGGACACTGGGGCTTGTAGTTTGGCGTTTGCGTTTTCGGTTTCTGCAGTGGTTTTTTTCCTGCGGCTTCATTTTGATTGGCCGCAGCGCATTTCCGAACTTTCCTTTTGCTCGCGCCTCTCAGCCTGATTGGCTGTGGCGCGGCACGGCCCAAGGAACGTTGGGAAATGGAGTCCTTTCTTTTTGTTTGCGATCAGGGGGCTCCTGCCCCACTGGCGCAAAATTCAACCCGACAGTTACCTGCAAACCCTGGTCTGGCGAGTGCACGGAGGCTCGGATGGGGCTAGTGGGGCCTGGCTAAACATCCTTTGTCACATTCCAATGGTTAACGCACAGATTTATAGGTATAGATGGAATTAATTTTTGCCTTTAAATAACAATATATACACATACCCCAAGGCCTCTAGAAGGGCTCAATCTATGCTTTTTAGCACCAAAAAGAAACAAAAATATGGTGGTAGGACTTCCAGTACTGGAGATCCTTAAAAGGGGGCCCCTATACCCGTGATGGTGAACCTTGGCGCTCCATATGTTCTTGGTCTGGACTTCAATTCCCAGAAGCCCAAGCCCCCGTGAATCCATACGAATGGGTTTACTGTGATTCATCCAGCCCATGCCTCCCTCGTTGCTCTTGGAAGCGGAAGTAAAACGCACCCGGATGGCCCTATGCCCTTTGAAGTGGTGCCCACACGCTTAAAAAAACAGAGTTATGATTAAGAGTGCTTGGTGGGTAGTGAATAAAATTAAGAATATGGTCACATGGAGAGATTTTGGACCACTTGAGGAGCAGTCCAGTGCAATCTATTTCCTAGTGATCACATGATGTACAGGGAAATAATTGTGCTTCAACCTGCCCCCAATCCATACCCAAAGTTGAGCTTTTCTGGTCCATTTTTAGGGCTCCCAGTTTTGGGGGCCAGAATGGAGTGATTCCCCAAAATACAAGAGTAACTTTAAGGGAGATGGCTCTCTGCAAAGCGACTCTTTCTGGTGTGATTGGCCTTCAGCCTTCATCAACCTGACTCCTTCCACACGTGCAAAACCTAGTCAGCAGGATCAACACCATGACATACAAGGCTGGTGGAAGTTGCAGCCCAGATTTTAGATTTTTATCCTGTGAAGCTCAATCCACTACAGGCAATCATCCCGATACAGTGCCCCTTCCAAGGCTGCTTGAGTGCAACTCTCATCACCCTTTGCCAGTGGGTTCTATGGTTAGGGCTGAAGTGAACGCCTGCCTTACAACATCTGGAGGTAGTTTCTCCCTCAATCCAAGTGTTTCAGGCACTACATGCCATTTTGTCCCAATAATCCCACCCACCGACCCAACAATTCTAAATTGGGACATTTGTAACATTTTCTGTCCCGGTCCTGCTGTCTGCCACTGTGTGGGTTATTTTGTTCCTTGTGAAAGAGAATGTTGCAGAGAAACATCTTCCAAACCTAACACTATGGTTTGCACACTCTTTCAATTTTAATTAATTACCAGTTTCATCACTTACATTCTTTTGCAGAGGTGGGTTGAGGAGTATGGCAAATGCAGTTGTTTTTTTCCTGCAGAGACGTTTTAGTGAGCTTTTAGTGATCTACACCTCCTTCCAACCCTAGCCGTTGGAAAGCAAGAAATTGAAAGTAGATAAAGGGGGACCACTTTGGTGGGAAGGTAAAGAGTGTTCCATGCACTCCCTTTGAAGCCTGCCACATGTGAAGCCTAGTCAAGCCTGCCACATGACCACAGAAACATCTGCAGAAGCAACCAAGATCCTGAACTTATTTAGGACATTGAAACATGATAAAATCTTACAGTGGACATGTTTATACTCATTTATAAAACCCCAGAAAACATGTTGAAACATGCTCAACCCAGCCAGTAAGATTCCTGGATATGTTCACCTTTTGCTACAAACAAAATAAACCTGTTGGGACATAATTATCTGAGCGTACTCACACCACTAAACCTACACTATGCCTAGTGGTGGGCTCCCAAAAATTTTACTACCACACTGTGGGTGTGGTATGGTGGGCGTGGCCGGGGGGAGCCCTGCGCTGCACCCGAATTAGGACTACTTTATATCGAAACTTGGATGGCCGTGGCCAGCCAGAATTTCTGCTACTAGTTCTGGCGAAGTGGTGCAAACCTGCTAATGCCCACCACTGACTACAACTCACCACCACCACTATTCCTCTTACTTTCTCTTTGCATTATTTTTGATTCTAGCTCTAATAAATATTAAATTAAAGTAAGAAATAATTTTTAGAATCAAGAATAGGATATCAGATTTTGGGTTAAAGGCAAACCTCACGCTAAATTAAACTAAAAACATGCAAGAAAACTTGACTAGATGGAATTTTAAAAGTATTTTTCTTGGTTTCACTAAGCAAAAATCTATAAGAAACAGTAAAAATATCCTATGCAGTTTTTTGGTTGCAGACCTGTGTTATTGTACTGGTTTAACTATTTTAGAGTCACTTTGGATCCCCTGCAGGAGGATCGCTGGATGGCTAGCAGTTTAGCAGCGGATGCCAAAAGAACTAAAGTAAGCAAGAGAATGACCCTCAACATCCTCTGAACTGATATGAACCTCAAGTCCGCCGACTAAGGTCCAGGAAGTTTTATGGCAATAACAAACATTCTTGAGGGTATGCATGAGTAAAATCAAATTAGAAGATGGAGAAGGCGCTCACTGGACAACATGCTCAAGTGTGGGCTGCTGGCAGACAACAACACATGGTGTGAATGTGGAGAGATACAGAATCCGGCACATTTACTGGTCTGCCGATTACTGACAAAAGCATGCGCCGATGTGGACTTAAGTTTGGCCAACGACAAAGCTAAGAAAGGGGCTTCATTTTGGCAGTCCAGGGTATGATCAAGACACGAAAGAAGAAGTGTGGGATCATCCCTTTATTTTGCGCAACAGAACAATAGCAGAAGTGCAGTCACAAAGGAAACTCCTTGGTTCTTGCAAGAGTCTCCTTTAATCTTTATAACAGCAAACCGCTTTAAAAACAATACTCCCGCATAGCCCACCTATGGGATCTTGTTCCATGAGTGCAAAATGAGCAGGTGTGTAGCAAATACCATTTCACTAAACAAGGTGAGAGAGTTGTTGCCCTCTGGCCCACCTTAAGATGAGCAATGGAAGGCCACTCGCCCAGCCAGGCTTTTCCTCCTAGCAGCCATCCAATGCTATTAGCAACCTAGCAACCGTAAACAGATAACACAACGAAGATGAGACAAAAAAGGCAGCAAATGTTCCCTCTCCACTAATTCATAAATATTTTGCAGGAAAGCATGGAGCTTTTAAAACAATGATGAAAGACTTAAATCATCATCATCATTGAAATCTACCATTATATTCACAGTAGAAGACAGCAGTGGCTCGAGTGGCTAAGACGCTGACTGGGAGGCAGAAGGTTAGTTCAATTCCCGAGTACTGCAGGACAGAATAAGCTCCTAGATAAATATGGACCACTTCGGTGGGAAGGTAACAACATTCCATGCGCTCCGGTGTCTAGTCATGCCTGCCTCATGACCACGGAAACATCTGCAGAAGCAGACAGCGCTGGCTCTTCGGCTTTGAAACAGAGATGAGCACTGAACCCTAGTCGGATACGACTGGCTTTCCAGCAAGGGGATCCTTTACCTTTAGAAGACTGGTACTAAATAAAATTAACAGTTCAATACCTAACTAAGGACCTAAGAACAGTTAAGGTAATGTCTGAGTATATAGGTAGTCCCTAGTAAAGTTGGTTTCTTTCTTTTTATTTCCCCCTTGTTTCTTTTTTGTAAAGTTAGGATATTCAAGTCTAACAAATCCAAAATTTCCAAATCTAGGAAGTCCTTTAGGTATTGTTCCCAGGGCTATGATTACTATGGGTACAAGATTTCTTCCTCCAAAAGTGCTCAACTTTAATTTGCAAATCACTATATTTTCCAATAATAATAATAATAATAATAATAATAATAATAATAATAATAATAATAATAATAATAATAATAATAATAATAATAATAATAATAATAATAATAATAATAATAATAATAATAATAATAATAGAGCCGCCCTTGCTTGAAAGCCAGTCATATCCGACTCTACGGTACAGTGTCTCTGTTTAGAACCAGCGCTGTCTGCGTCTGCAGACGTTTCCGAGGACATGTGGCAGGCATGACTAGACACGGAGTGCACAGAACTGTTAAAGTAAAGGTTTTCCTTGTTCATATCTGGCTCTAAGGTTCAGTGAGTGCTCATCTCTGTTTCAAAGCTGAAGATACTATTGCAAGTGGCTTTGCCAGAGACAAGGCTATGCAAGGCAAGGCTGGTAGTCCAATAGGCGCGCGTTCTGCCAACTCTTCCAAAGTGTCGCCCAAGTTAACCCCGGACAGGCAGCGACGCCATCCTAAGCTGCGCGGTAAGGTTCCCTTGCCCGAAAGCCAGTCGTATCCGACTCTAGGGTGCAGTGCTCATCTCTGTTTCAAAGCCGAAGAGCCAGCCAGCGCTGTCTGCTACTGCAGACGTTTCCGTGGTCAAGTGGCAGGCATGACTAGACACAGAAGCGCACGGAACGCTGTTACCTTCCCACCGAAGTGGTCCCTATTTATCTACTTGCAATTTCTTGCTTTCGGACTGCTAGGTTGGCAGGAGCTGGGACAAAGACGGGAGCTGTGCGTTATCCCCGGGGAAAACAGACCCAGGACACGCGACGCGCTTTCCTCTTAAAACAGGACACACACACCCCGAGCAGAAACGGCACTTTGACTCCGACTCCCCTTCAAGCGTCCGTGGATTCAAACCTACTTCCAAACGGCTCCGGGTGGAGAGGAGCGCGCAAGGAAAGCGCTGGCACGGCACCTCCGCGACACCTGGAACTGTCTGAACCCAACGCGATCGCCTCTGCCCAAAGGAGAGGCATGCATGCACAACTAGCACCCCTACGCCCTTCCCAGGTGGTGCTCGCCGCCTCTGTGCAACTCGGGCCGTCCGTACTTACTCATTCACCCGCCGTCGAGTCTTCCCGCTCTACTTCCGACGGCAGACCCGGGAAAGGAGGAAGCGGCGAAACTCTCGGCGCAGAGGCGGCCTCGAACCCACCCACCCGCACCGCAGCTCAACCTTTCCCTCGCCGCCCGCCGCGGCGGCGCCCTTGGCAGCAGCGCCCCCCAGCGTCGAAAGGAGAGACTCCCCCGTTCCACCACCGACGCGCGAAGAGAAAGAAGAACGTGGGAACGACGCCCTCGCCCTTCCCTTCCCTGCCAATCAAGCTGAGGCTGATCACTTTTTTAAAAAAAAATATTGGCAATTTCTCACATAAACCAGCTAGGAAGAGGAAGGTGTTTTGTTTTTTTAAAAAAAAGCTCAGATGCCTGGCCGAGACTGCCGCCCATGGGAACAGAATACAGTATAGTACTGTATAATGATTCAACCCGTGAAAAGAGAAAGTTTAGGGGTGGACACGTGTCATGCCCTATTGAGAGATAGAGAGAGAAACTGCACTTTACTAGGGACTGCCTATATACTCAGACGTTAGGGGCCATTCAACAATTGCATAATCCGTTTTTTGGGGGGGAAATTGACGACCCCCTCCCCCCATGTAATCCGACCGTAATTTTCACTTTGAACCCCCCCTTAAAATTATGTAATCTAGAACTTTTATATCTAAACTTTAATTTTTAGTGCTTTTCTGTGGTTTGCCCCCGTTCATAACATACCTGTCAACCATCCCGATTTGGCCGGGAAAACCCCGTAATTCGACGTCGATTGACGTAATAACCTGCCCCCCCCCCGCTGCCAAAACCCCGTAATTTGGCAGCGGGGGAAACGCTTTCCGTGCATGCGCGGAAGCGCTACGCCGTTTGCGCAGTCCCTACGCAAGCAGTGTAGCGCTTTCTGCGCATGTGTGGAAGGGTTTTACCCCTTCCATGCATGCGCGGAAGCGCTACGCCATTTGCGTAGGGGCTGCACAAGCGGCGTAGCACTTCCGCGCATGCGTGGAAGGGGTAAAACCCTTCCACGCATGCATGGAAAGCGACCTGCGCACATTGCTTGTGCGCAGGTCCTGTTTTTCCGGAGCCGCGGGTTGACAGGTATGGTTCATAAATTGGCCAAAACCTTTCCCGATGGGTTCGCTTGCAACGCACACGGCTGAGGACCACCACAGGCTTTGATGGAAAGGAAATTGGGGTGCGGGCTAAATCAATTGGAATGAATCATAAAGCCTTGGCTGGAGGTTGCGGAGGGAGGAAGGGCAAAAACTAAAAGCTGGTGACTCCAGGGTAAAACTCGCTCTTCCTCTTCTGGCCGAAGATAAAGTTAGGTTGGGCAAACATGCTGAGTCAGCAGCTAAGGAAGTTAGCTTCCCAGAGATCATATGGGCTGCGAGATAGGGCGAGAACAATGTGTTTCGCCAGACCTAGTTTACTGCAGGTTGTCCGTTAGCCACCGGACGATGTCCGGGTACAGGTATTATCTTGACCACCAGAAATGCCACGTATGCAAAAGCCTTCTGTGATGAGGTGACGTGCACCTTAGGCACGTAACCCTCGAGGCAGGGTAATAAATGCACCACCCGACATAGATCGGGACTGGACTTTCACCGCACATTCATCTCACGTGCCTTTCCTTGCGGCCAGTCATTCCGAACCTCCGTGGGCCATTTCCACACCAGGAGGCCCTTTCCATGGGCCATCGCAACACTTTTCACTAATGGTGAAATAGACTGCACAAGCAATTCAATAATTTCAAATCGGATCAAAATTCCCAGAAGTCATTTTTAAACCTAAAAAAGTGCCATGTTTCAAAACCACAACAGCTCCAAATGGATTACATAAGCTTTAACCTGAAACCCCTCCCGCCCCACCCCCACGTAATAATTTTCCGTAATTCAGATGGCAGACCCCCTCCCCCCCTCGATGATCACGGAATTGTTGAATGGCCCCTTACCTTAACAGTTCTTAGGTCCTTGGTTAGGTATTGAACTGTTAATTTTATACCAGTTGCCTACTGTGAATCTAATGGTAGATTTTAATGATGATGATGATGATTTAAGTCTTTCATCATTGTTTTAAAAGTGCTACCTTTTTGTCTCTAGGAATGAGGGAGAATATATGTCAGTCTTTGCCCTGGTGTTGGGCCATTGAATTTGCTATACCAGCCAATCCATCTTGGCATGAATAATAATAATTTCGTGTCAGAAATTATTCTGGGTTGAAAGGATATTTTTTGCTGGAGAACATCCAAATGAGGCTCCTTTCATGTTCCCAAGAGCTGGGACAAAGACGGGTGTTCAATCCGTCATGCAGTACCCAGGTTTCAAACTGCCGACTTGCCAGCCTTCCAGCTAACAAGGCAAGCTTCTCAACCACTGAGCCACCGCAGTCTGCAGCCCCTTGAATAATAGGGAGAAATCCAAGACTATGGATGTCAGGGTTATTTCTAGGGCCATAGGCAGGGGGAAAAATCTCTCCTGAGCTAACAGCCCACCCACCCCCACCCCACCTCTGGGGCCAATGTTATATATGTGAGTGTGAAATTGTTGCTCCTGGAATTTTTTGCCCCTCCTGAACCCCCCCATAATAATAATAATAATAATAATAATAATAATAATAATAATAATAATAATAATAATAATAATAATAATAATAATAATAATAATAATAATAATAATCTAGAATCCTGGTCACGGCCTGGTTATTTCAGGTAACTTGCTTGTTTCTAGGCCACATTTCTGTAAGTGAGGGAACCCGAGGTGGCTCATAATGATTAGTACAAGGTCTGGCTAAAACGGCACTAAATTATGATGTTGGGGGTGGGGGAACCAATTGAGGAAACAATAATAATTAAAAAGCAAATAAGTAATTATACAGTAATAACTAAAAGGCATTATGCACTCAGCATCCAAGAGGTAGGCGATTGTAGGATCCCACCTGTATGAGGAAATTTGGAGCACTCCAATTCACACTTAAAAGGTTCTTATCTTTAATGTGATCTATTTTCTCTTTCACTTCAGCAATCCTGTTCACTCTGATCTATTTCTCTCTCTCCTGTAAGAGGTGTCCAAACAGGATTTGGAACAGCCCAATTTCTTTAATTCCTTTTGATTGATGACATTTTCCTCCCTGACTTTTCCCACAGTCAGCCTTCAGCAGGCCTTGGCAACTTTCCATATTTTTTGATAAAGATTAAATGAGACTCTTGCAAGAACCAAGAGAGCTTCTTTTGTGTCTGCACTTCTGCTGTTGTTGTGTTGCACAAAACAAAGGGATGATCCCACACTTCTTCTTTTGTGACCTGACCAAACCCAGGACTGCCAAAGTGAAGCCACTTTCTTGGCTTTCTCGTTGGCCAAACCTAAGTCTTCATTGGCTAATGTTTCTGGTAGTAATTGGCAGACCAGTAAATGTGCCATATTCTATATATCTCCACATTTACGCTGCATGTTGTTGTCCACCAGCAACCCCTACTTGAGCATGTTGCCTGGTCTTGCATTTAGCCACTCCAACCTTCAGCTTAATCAGGATCCTCCAGCCATATCCTCCTTTAATGTTTTTCCTTGTCCAGTGAGCGCCTTCATCCATCTTCTAATTTGGTTTTGCTTGCGTACTCTCAAAAATGTTTGTTCTTACCATAAAGTTCTTCCTGGATCTGAGCCAGCTGACCATTCAGAGGATGTTGAGAGTCATTCTCTTGCTTAGTTCTCTCAACATATTCTGCTATTTCTCTCCTTATTTTAGGTGGAGAGCTACCAACAAGAGGGTATATTTTCTCAACTGATGTAGGTTTGAGGCATCCTGTTACTATATGTATGGCTTCATTAACAGCGATGTCAACTTCTTTTGAATGTGTGGATGCGCTCCATAATGGAGAAGTATATTCTGCTGTGGAGACGCTCATGGCCAAAGCTGATGCACACAGCATGGATGGTTGAGTTCCCCATTTATAGTTTGTGAGTTTCCTCTTGATGTTGTTCCTTGTAATAACTTTGCCTTTGGTATTCAGGCAGTGCTGCTTAAAAGAGAATGTACTGTCAAGCATCCGCCAAGATATTTTGGTGCTGAACAATGCTGTAATCGGTTCTCTTGCCACATAACATCTAACTCAATCCTTGTCTCTCTGTTTCAAAGGTGGAAAGCACACACTAGAGTCTTGTTTGGATTAAACGTCAAATGGTTAATGTAATACTGTCCTAATTTTTCAAGTGCCCCAGTAAGTTTTCCAGCTACCTCATCAAAGCTTGATCTTTGAATTGCCATTTCTGTGTCATCCACATAGATGAACAATTTTGTAATTTCAGTAACTGGTTGATTGGGGGGTGGGAGAGAAAGAGAGAGAGAGAGTGATGTATATTATACAGTGTTGAGGGCAATACACTTCCTTGGGGCAGTCCATTCTTCTGCAACCTCCATAATAAGATACATAGCAAAACATCAATGCATCTACTTAGCATGGTGCATAAAGTACTGTACTGTATCTCATTTATCTAGCAAAACCCTACATCAGTTGGAAAAGATATCTAAAATGTTTTAAGTGTTCAAGTAGATAACCATAGAGGAAGGGGGATTTGTCTTTCTAGTTGATGCACAGGTTGACAAAGACTTCAATTAAAAACTATCAATCTTGATATATTTTGCATGATCATTGTTCGGTTTTCTAAATCCCTGTGGCCTTAAAGTGTGAAATATCTAAGATTGCTTTTCCATATTTCACATTTTATGGCCGCAATCTTGGAACATATGAGCATATGTGGTGGAATTGTAAAGTGATAAATGCTTTTTGGAAATTGATTGAGAAATAGATATCAGAGATTTTTAAAATTGACTTAAAGTTGGAGTCAAGTGCCGCCTTATTGACAGAATTGGATAATATTAATATGAATACAAATAAAAAAGAATTGTTCTCCATAATGTTAACAGCGGCAAGATTATGTATAGCAAGGAATTGGAAAAATGACACGGTTTTAAAAGTAGAAGAATGGTATAAGGAAATGTGGGAAATTGCATTAAATGACAAATTGACATGTGAATTGAATGTAAAAAAAGGTGTATTGAAGGAAAATAAGTTTTGGGAAATATGGAGACCATTTGTGAAATATGTTTTAGTAGAGGATAAAGGAGATAAACCGGTACCTCAACATATGAACTTTTGGGAAAATTAAAATATTTAATAAATGTGATCCTCATGGCCTGTATAAATTACTGGGTGATATAATTATTATTTGTAGTACATTAGTCTGAACCCTCCATGTATGTAATGTCTAAATTTATAATCAAATATAATGAAATAATGAGAATATAATTGATGATAAGTGATGAATAGTATAGATTGTTTATGAAAAGAAGTAGTTGTAAAAATATAAGTTGAAAGGTTTTCATATAAAAGGAGGATCAAGAGTTAGTATTGTTTATACAATGCTATTATAACAGAGTATACGTAATTTCTATGTATTTAAATTGTGTTTTTTATGTTTTCTTATATTTTTCTTTTTTCTTCTGTAATGTTTATTGTACTGCAGGACGGAAATGAGCTCCCGTCTTCATCCCAGCTCCTGCCAACCTAGCAGTTCGAAAGCAAGAAATTGCAAGTAGATAAATAGGGACCACTTCGGTGGGAAGGTAACAGCGTTCCGTGCGCTCCGGTGTCTAGTCATGCCTGCCACATGACCACGGAAACGTCTGCAGAAGCAGACAGCGCTGGCTCTTCGGCTTAGAAACAGAGATGAGCACTGCACCCTAGAGTCGGATACGACTGGCTTTCGAGCAAGGGAAACCTTTACCTTTACCTTTTAATGTTTATTATATTTCTGTTATTTTATGAAAATTAATTAAAAATTTTAAAAATTTTAAAAGTGTGAAATATCTGTCCATGTTATTTTTCTGTTAAGGTTTTTTAAGGTGTTAGCTTAGAGCCAGTGATGGCGAACCTTGGCACTCTAGGTGTTCTTGGATTTCAATTCCCAGAAGCTCAAGTCAACATTCCTGCTGATCAGTGCTTCTGGGAATTGATGTTCAATAACAGCTGGAGTGCCAAGGTTTGCCATCACTGGCTTAGACAATAGGGATACGTTTTCATTTTAATGGGTTATATCAGTGATTTCAAATGTGGGGCCCATGCCCAACAGAGGGACTTCAATTTCCAGAAGCCTAAGTCAGTACATTGACTGATCAGTGTTTTGGGGAATTGAAGTCCAAAAACCAAAGGTTGAGAAACACTGGGTTATATGGTTTTGAATTTGTTCTCTGTGGGTTAGTATAATTTTCAGATATTCACAAGAAAAGGTTCTGTTAAAAGTGAGATGCTTGAACTCCGACATTCACACACCAGTGCAGTTGGGGAGAGGGATTTCAAGGGAACTTTGAGACTGTGTTGAGGTTATTGAATGACATCTGGGTTGTGATCAGCAGAAAAGTTGGTTCCTAAAATAAATAAGCTATTCCTCCACCTACACTTTGAACCTATATGACATTTCTGTCAAACCAACAAGAAGCCTTTAATGGCCTCTTTTTGCAGAAAGCCAAACCTGAGTAGACGTTCTGTTCCAAGGAAAGTCTCACCAATCAAAAAAGTGAAGGCGCATAATATCACTTTATGTAATTATTATCAGAATGAATTATAATTTCCTACTCAACCTGTCTTTCTTAGCATATAAAATTATCTACAATGAAAATAATAAAGAACAAAGAGCAACAGAAAGAACAGAGGGATTATGTACCTGTAACTGTAATTCTTCAAATGGTCATCTGTGAATTCACATACAGTGGTACCTTGCTTAAAGAGCAATAATGCGTTCCACTGGATTGCTCTTTAAGCAAGTTTGCTCTTTAAGCGAAACACAATTGTAAGTGACCAATTGTGACTTTGGGGGGGGGGGATTGCAAACCCCGATTTAGTTAAGTGAGGTTTTGGTTGGTTTTAGTTGTTAAGCGAGGCGACCATTCAGAGAAAATTTGCTCTTTAAGTGAGTTAGTCTCTAAGTGAGGCGCTCTTTATGCGAGCTTTTACTGTATATGGGTAGCTTCCACAAAATACTCCCCTCCAACTGCACATATCCCAGAATGAGAATCCTCAGTAACATTTAATTTTTCCTTCTTTTTTATTTCCAGCAATATGTGCAGAGGACGTCATGCATTTCCCAGAAGAAGAAGAGGTGATGAGAAGTCAATGTTTGTAGATTTGGTAGCTCTTGAGTGAGTGATGTCTGTTGTAGGATATTTTTGAGGATTATCCAAAGACCTTTGGGTTCTCCTCAACTATAAGATTCCTCCTTGTGAAGAACGTGACCCTATTAAGAGTGATAACCTAATGGCCTAGAGGTGTTAAATCTGTAGCTGGCTTGGAGCACTGGAAGGAGTCCTTGTTATCTCCCTTTCTTCCCAGGGCCAGACTTGGAACTTTATTACAGGGAATAGATTGATGGGGGATACCTGTGCTATGATGAGCAGGCTGTATCCTGGGAAAAACTTGCCCTGTGACCCTAGCACCCATGTTTCTGTTGACTGGAACAAGACCAAGAGATGGGGTGATGGGTATAGCCATCCCCAGGAACAGCATGAAGGTTGGTTAGGGTTTTGGCTTTTAATCGGAGAATGGGCCAGGGTTGCCATCTGACTGAAGCTGCAGGGGAGTTTCCGGCAAGCATTGCTCATGGAGAACAGAAGAGAGTAGTTTATGTAGTCTTAGGGGAAAGACTGATGCACTAGTCTGGCTAACCAGCCACAAGGTGGTTCACAGTTCCACTCTTTTCCTCCTTTCAAGATGGGCAGTTTTTTATGTAGACTGAGAGGTTTGTTTCATCTGTTATTTGGCTTGTGACTTGGCTGTTTTACTTCCCACCTCTAAGTCTGTGGGTGGGTGAGGATCCTTTTCTTTTGGCTATGTGTGCCACCCTATCAAGCCTTATTTTTCTGCCCTTGGTAACAGTTAATTTTTTCATTTTCATTTTCCCCCAACAGTAGGTGTGGAGGACTTGATGTGTTTCCCAGTAGAAGTGAGAAACCATTTTGTTTTGTCTTTACCTAATTGCTTTTACTTCCAGCCAATTTTATTGCCAAAGACGTTCACTGGGCACTCTGGGGTGCTAAATCCAGTTCCTGATTCTCAGACGTCTGCCTGCAGTCAGAGAGCAGTAACCATTCAGGTCAGCTAACAAAAAGAGAGGCAGGTGCATCAAGACCCCAATTGTCATTACCTTTTTTGGAAGTCATGCTCCGGGCATGGCGTGGAAAGGAGCAGGAGATTGGAGGGCTTTCCCCTGCCAGAATACGAGGGCAGCACAACACAATTATTGGGTTCCTGGAAATGGCACTGCCAGGAGCCAGTGAGGATCCCTAGGGTCCATTTCTTCACACTCCTTGGATTCAAGAATTTTAAAACAACCTTGATTGCAAGATTCTACTTTAAATTTGAGCTCCTAACTAGTTGGGGATGAATGACACAAGGGAATTTCCTTATTTGTCTTTGGCTCTGATGATGTAATAGATCTTTGGTGTCAAGGGCATTTGTGGAGGGTTGGTGTGGTGACCCAGTCTCTTGATGATTGCTACCTTACTTTGGAGATCTGGCAAGTGACCTGGAGAGGGCAAAATTGAGTGTTCCCTCTGCACTAATGTGGAACTTTTTAGCATTGAGGCACCCCATAGCTGTCAAGTATCCCATATTAGCCGGGAAACTCCCATATTTTACCCTCTTTCCTGCCATCCTCCCATATGTTAGACTGCAATGCCCTAATGCTGCCACTGGAGGGCTGCACAGGATAAGCATAGCTGTCGAGCTTCCCATTTTGGCCGGGAAATTTCCCTTATTTTCAAATCCAAAACTTGACAGGTATGAGGCACCCACCTTAGATTGTCTCAGCAACAAGAAGCTTTCCATATAACTTGAGGATCTGAAGAATGATAAGGAGTGGTGGCTTAAAGCTGAGGTTTATGGCTTCTTTTTCATTTCTGAGAGCACTTGTTCTTTTGCTGTCAGTGGCCCATACGCTGGAAATATAGACACCAAATTTTGATGGAAATAAGGCATGGGGGTAACAAGACACATGTCCATAAAATCCAAGGTGATTCTCACAATATGCTGCACAAACATCATATAATGGTGGAACATAATGCCATTCTGGTCCTGAATAGAAATGAGAAATGGCTCTATAGTAGTGAGGCAGAAGATCTCTTGGATCTAACTTAATGTTCCCCTATAGATAGTGGGTTTTATGGAGCTTTTTAAAGTGTGGAGTACTCTTCTCCTTTACCATTTACCTAGGATCCAATTCCAGAGACCAATTGCTGGATCAGTCACTGGAGGTAGAGGAGTGTGTCATAGTTGGGCTTTCCTGAAGTGGCGGACATTTACTGAGAAACTATTGAGGTGTCTGAATCCATTCCAGGGGTAGGAGAAGGTCATGGACAAAGCTCAGTATTTGGATATCTCTTCCTCTGATGTCAACCTGAGATGTACCAGTTTTTCCTGTCTCTTTTTGATGTCCAGTAATGATGTCTGCGTTGATGTCAGCTTCAAAGTCAGTTGCCACATCATGGCTTTTGGGGAACAATGGTACCATGGAGCTTGATGTCATGATTTGGATCGTGTTCCCTCGTAGACTCTTATTTATCTCTCAGTGTCCTGGCATTGGATTCAGACTGGGCAGTTTCCATAATATTTAACTAAGAAGGCCTCTTGAAGATGGACACTACAGGGACTGAGGGTGACGATGTGATTTCTCCCAGATATGCTATTTAGTCATATTTGCCTGTTCTTGCCCGTTACTTTAGTAAGTTTGTGACCATGAGAGAACATCTCCGCTTGGTGCCCCTTAATGAGGCAATATAGGCATATAGAATGTCTGTCAGTGTTATGATTCTTGTTGCATTTCTTAGATGGGCCCACTGGGGTCAAAAGAGCAGGAAGACCTTACTGGGCTAAAGGCAGGAAGGCCTCAAACTATGATAACTAATGAGGATTCTTTTTTAAAAAATAAAAACTTTATGTTAGATGAAGAAAGACAAAGACAATGATGACGAAGGGCAACAAAGGTAACAAAATTAGGTAAGGTAAAGATTGCCCTTGCTCGAAAGCCAGTCGTATCTGACTCTAGGGCTCAGTGCTCATCTCTGTTTATAGCCAAAGAGCCAGCAATATGCACCGGGGAGGGGGATGTATCTTAATGGTTCTTCTTTTAAACTCTACAATGCAGAAACAACCCATATGTGTGATTCACAGAAAGCAATGGAAAAGTATATGGAATTTCACAGTTTGATCCTTGTAATCCTTTTTATTTTATATGTTCCTCCATCTGTTTTTCAATTACAACCATGATGGGAAGATTAGAAATACACACTAGTAGTTAAGTAGATTAGAAGCGTAGTGAAGTACAATCTGTCAAAAAGATCTCTTATGCAAGGCCTATTTAAACAAGTAGAGCTAGGTTGGTGAACCAAAAGACCTTCACTTTTTGATTAGAAGGGATATAGACTTCATCTGCCACCTTTATCCTCTGGATTCTCTTTTCTTTTTGAATTCAGTTGCACTCAGCCTAGTAACTAGTTGGGAACAATATTGTTATAAGCTGTCTTTTATAATAAAAACAATTTGGGGTGTCTTGTGTCTGAATGGGTCATTAAGAGTAATTAGCTATGCAAAAGATCTGCTCTTTATGGTGATACAAACTCTTAAGAGTTCATTGACTTTCGGATAAATTTTCCCCACTTGACAGTGGGAAAACGTACTTCTGCAAAATGTTAAACTGGTGACCATAAGTTGTTTTGTGACAGGTTACAAATGCAAGAGAAAATGACTCCTTTATTAGACCACTAAAAAAATAATCAAACATTTAGGGTGAACAATCCACTTTTACAGGCTTTCACACCAATATTTTCTGAACAATGTAGAAAAGCTGTCTCAAAATTCATGGGTACAGGGAGAGGCAACACAGAACCATAGCAGCGTCCACCAGAAGACTCAGGTTATAATTTCATCTAATCATCAAATATAAACCAATTTATGCCGAACTGTAGCCAACCTATTAAAGTTGTCAACTTCCAATATAAATATAATTAATTATTAAAGGTATCAACTTCTTCTGCATTTTGTATGGACCAGACAACTTTCTTCGTTATTGTGTCAGGTTATGGTTGTTCTCTTCCCTTTTCTTAGATGGTCTCAGGTCTCCAGCCAAAGTTCAACATGCCCTTTTCCAGCATATTAATCAGTTAATTAGGTATTATACTAAGTGTTACACCTTTTCAACATAGACAGTAAATAATAGTTAAGTAGATAGGTAGAGAACACAGAATCAAGTTGCCTGCATTTTTGGACTCTTGGATTTGAGAATAGGGTTTTGAGGACTGTCACAACAAGCCCTAACATAACACATGAAAATTTAGCAAATGACTCCTACAAGAGAGACTGGGGAGAGAAACTCTGCTCAGTTATTGTAGATGATTTCAGTTTATGTGTTCTGCCTCTTACGGCCAACACTGTTTTAGGCCACATTAATAGAAGTGTAGTCTCCAAAACCTGCGAGGTACTAATCTCCCTCTATTCAGCATTAGTTAGACCACATCTAGAGTATTGTGTCCAATTCTGGGCACTGCACTTTAAGAAAGATGTAAACAAATTAGAGCAGGTACAGAGAAGGGCAACAAGGATGATCAGGGGACAGAAAACCAAGCCATGTGAGGAAAGATTGAAGGAATTAAGCATGTTTAGCCTCTCGTAAAGGGTTATGATAACACTCTTCAAATACCTGAACGATAATCAGAGAGGAAGGGCAGGATTTGTTCTCGATCATCCCATATGGTGCATGATGTGTAATAATGGACTCAAACTAAAGGAAGCAAGTTATAGGTGTCAACTCCCCTCCGGCCACACCAACGCCGGAGGAGGTTAAAAAGCCACCCGGGGTCTCCAGGCGGGCGAAGACTGGCCACTGCGTCTCCTCCCCTCCGCCCATGCCAACGCCGGAGGAGGTTAAAGGGCCGCCAGGGTCTCCAGGCAGCTGAAGACCGGGTGCCGTGTCTCCACCCCTCTGGCATCTCCACCCCTCTGGCAGAGCACTGTGCCGCCTCCCCTTCGGCCACTCCAATGGTGGAGGAGGATAAAGGGCCGTCGAGGTCCCGAGGCGGCCAAAGATGTCGTCGAGGACGTTGAGCCCCGGGCTCCATCAGGAACGTTGAGCCCCAGGTTCCATCAGGAACATTGAGCCCCAGGCTCCGTCGAGAACGTTGAGCCTTGGGCTCCATCGGGAACATTGAGTCCAGGGCTCCATCGGGAACGTTGAGCCCCGAGCTCCGTCAGGGATGCTGGGCTCCATTAAGGACTTTTTGTTATCTATTTTCCATTGATATTTTAGTGCTCAAGTATGTTTTATTGTATAAATTGTACTGTGTTGCTTTAGTAGACTGAATTTCTGTACATTGCATATTGTATTGTGTATTTATTTTGTATTGTTGATTTATGTTGTGATTGTTGTGAGCCGCCCTGAGTTGGCGTATGCTGAGTAGGCGGCATACAAATCGAATCAATCAATCAATATCAGAAAAAATACTTCTTAATGGTTAGAGCAGTATAAGAGTGGAAGCAACCGCCTCAAGAGGTGGTGAATGCTCCAACACTGGGAAACATTCAAGAGCGAATTAGACAGCTATCAGATCTGCTTCGATTTGAATTCCTGCATTGAGCAGGGGGTTGGACTCAATGGCCGAAAAGGCCCCTTCCAACTCAGTTATTCTATGATTGTTGCATTTAAAAATCAGGAGCTTAAGTTGCACATTTATTCACATAGGAACACTTGCTTCTTGTGGGAGTAAGATTGCTATCAACATATAAACACTATTTGTCAGAAAATGATGAGACAAGAACGTATAGATTCCAGATATTGTTTGTTATTCTTATTCTTTCATGTCCAGATCAAACTTTGAACTGCCAAGAGTGGGATATCACCCAAATGGGCAGTATAGAAATGTAATAAATAAAATGAAGCCACTTTATGGGTTTTATCATTGGCCAAACGTAAGTCCTCAATGGTACATGTTTCTGGCAGTAATCGGCAGAACAGTAAATGAGCCAGGTTCTGTATCTCTCTACATTCACACAGTGTGTTATTGTCTGCGTGTTTGTTGTTATGAAAGTAATGTTAATTACCATTAATATAACAAGTGATTACATTCCTGGTCACATACTCATTGCACAATTAGTGTTTATGTTCTTAATTCCACCCACTGTGTTTATGTTCTTGATTCTGAAAGTTACAAAACACGAGAGGTGGTAACACATTGTTCCAAATTATTATCCAGAATGTTAAAAGCTAGGTTAGATTCTCAGCAAGTAGTATCTAACTGATTTTGCAACAATGAAGCTACTTTCAGCAATCTCTGATTCCTTCACAAAAGATAGGAATGGGGCGTGGCAAGAGAAACAATTATATATGTTACTAACATAGTTTGCCCGGCGGTGCCGGGCTGTTTTAAATTGTGTTGGAAGGTGCTTTTTTCTTAATGTTGGTAAAGAAGAGCTTAGTCTGTAATTGTTCTTTTTAATTTTTTTATTTATGCACAATGCCTTTATGTTTTCATTTGTTAAATATATTGTATTGTTGTGATACTTTACAGTAATAACAACTTGTATTTTGAATTTTTTCTAATGTGTTTTTGAATATTTGCTTTAACATATACGTTAATTTTTGTTACGATGCCGGGCTGTTATAAACTGTGATCAGTTTGTTTGGGGTTTTTTTTGTGGATTAAAAAAAGAACAAAGGATTATATAATTTTTTCTAAATTTTCTATTTAACCAAATAATATTTTAGTATGTGACCTTTTTTTAATGGTTGTATCGTAGGTAATAATTTTAAAAATGTGAAAGTACATGTTTTTTACATTAAATGTTTTTAAACTGTGTTTAGATGGTTTGGGTTTTTATTTGAGTTAAAACTAAACACAGGATTTTAGAAAGCTTTTTATGTTATTTTTTTGAGATATATTTGTGATTTGTGTAAAAAAAATTCTTTGTTTTGGTTTTGTGTTGGTGGGCTGGGAGGTGTTTCTGTTTGGTCTTTTGTGTGTTGGTTTATTTTTAGTTTGGTTTAATTGGTTTGATTACTTCTGGTTGTATTTAATTTGTTTTATTTCGTTGTTGTTTGTGTTTTTCGTGTTGTAGTTAGGTGTTTTGTTTGTGTTTTTTTTGGTGTTGTGGAAGTTTTTGTTTGTGTATTTTGTGGTTTATTTATTTTTGTTTATTAATGTTTTTTCAAATTATTGATTTATTTTTATTTTATTATTTTGTAATAGTTTTGGTGTTTGTTTTTGTTGTTTTCTTTTTGGTGATGTTGTTGTTTCGGGATTGTTTTGGTGTGCGCGCACACACACACTGGGCAGGTTTGAAATGTCCAGCCCAGTAGGTGTGTGCTGCGCCCGGGTGAGGAGCTCTGGGAGGCGAAGGCAACGACCGGAGGCCCGTTCGCTGCCTTTGCTTCCCGGGGAATTGGTTTGCTTTCAACGGGGGTGGGGGGGGAGGTAATGGTGCATTTCCCCCCCCCCCCTTCAAAGCGAAACACTTCCTCGGGAAGTAAAGGCAACGACCGGAGCCTCATTCGCTGCCTTTGCTTCACGGGAAATTGGTCCACTTTCAAGGGAAGGCAACGACCGGAGCCTCGTTCGCTGCCTTTGCTTCACGGGGAATTGGTTTGCTTTCAAGGGGGGTGGCGAATGCATTAGTACCTTCCCCCCTCCTTGATCCTCCCCCCCTGTTTTTTGTGTTTTTTTCCCACCCCGGCTCAACTTTTCTTGAGGCCGGTGGTGGTCTCGCCGTGTCTTCGGCGGGGTAGCGTGGAGGAGAGGGAGTCCCTCTTCTTCCCGTTGCTCTGGGAAAGAAGGACGGCAGTTGTCTCGCGGTGGAATTTTTTTGCTTTTTATTTTGCGTGGCTGTGAGGTGCTGTGTCTGCCTGCGGCGGACTTGCGTTCCAGTTGCGTTTTGTATTTTTATTTTTCGCGCGCCGGCTTTCTCAGCATTCTGCATGCTTGTGGCGTGCAGGACGCTGGGGCTTGTAGTTTTGCGTTTGTGGTTTCCATTTGTGCAGCGGTTTTTTTTCCTGCGGCTTGATTTTGATTGGCCACGTTGCATTTCCCAACGTTCTTTTTGCTTGCGCCTCTCAGCCTGATTGGCTGTGGCGCGGCGCGGCACAAGGAATGTTGGGAAGTGAAGTCTTTTCCTTTTGTTTGCATTCGTGGGTCCCCTGCCCCACTGGCGCATTTCTCAACCCCCCCCCCCCGTTACCTCCATACCCAGTTCGGGCGAGTGCACAAATGCTGGGTATGGGATAGTATGGCCAGGTGCGGGATCCTTTGTCAAATCACAATGGTTAACGCTCAGATTTATAGGTATAGATTTAGTTCAGAAAATAAATTTTCAGTTTATGAACCTTTGTTTTTTCCTTTTCCCCCTCTATGGAAGAGCAAGAAGACACTTTCAGTTTCCTCAAATTTTAAAGCATCTTAAGCAAAGTACTGCCATTTTCTGCTTTGGTTCGATCCTGCTGATCATATATGTTGGAACTGAATTAAGATGGACTGCAGTGGCTCAAGTGGTTAAGACGCTGAACTCACTGACAGGAAGGTCAGTGTTCAATTCCCGGGCACTGCATGATGGAGTGAGCTCCTGTCTGTCCCAGCTCCTGCCAACCTAGCAGTTCAAAAGCAAGAAAATACAAATAAATCAATAGGGACCACTTCGGTGGGAAGGTAAACAGTGTTCCATGCACCCTGCTGTTGAGGCATGCCTGCCACATGTCCATGGAAACATCTGCAGACGCAGACACCACTGGCTCTTTGCCTATACAAAGAGATGAGCACTGAACCCTAGAGCCAGATACGACTGGCTTTCGAGCAAGAGCGACCTTTACCTAATCCTTCCTGCACCACCAGCACCACCATCCTTCCCCCTAGTCTCTGGCAGGGACCCCAAAATAACTAGGTAGGCATGGATCAAGGATGAGCTGATTCATGACAGCCTTTACATCACGTAGTCGCCAGAAAAAAAAGTGAGCTAGTCTATCCTCAGAGTAGACCAAAGAACAGAACAAATGGACAAATTGAAAGAGACAGAAGGGGACAAATAGGTAGGTCTTTGTTATTTCTCTCTTTCCCCCTTTTTTTTTTTTGTTTCCCTTTAAAAGGGGAGGAGGATATCTAGGATTTATTTCTTACTTGGTGTCATCTGATTGCACTGAGTCATGTCCACAATATTTGGCTACAATATTTTTGGATACTTCTCCCATCCATTGGGTGCCCCGCCCCCTCTGATACTAACTCCATCCTTTAGTTTTTCACACCCCTTAATCTAATCTAGAAATTCTGCAGAATGTGAAAGCTCGCAATATTTGGTTGATTCTACTAAAGATTTCGCCCAGCACTACATTTTGTTTGTTTTCGTAGACCAATGCATCCAGTTTTATTTAGAAACCAAAAAGGGGGAAAGAACATAGTACTTAAATGCAATGAAGTTGTAGTTTTTCAACAATGAAGCATTTGAAGTTCACAATTCCCCTGCAGAAATCTGAAGTGGCACCGACCAAAAAAGTCTCCAAACTCCTGCCATTCTTTTATTCTGTGTAACGCGCAGAAGTGTTTTCAGCATTTGTAACAAAGCAATAGCTGTACTGGGCCATCAGATCTGGCACGGGAACACCCGGGACTTGCAGATGATTGTACCTCATGCCAGGCCACCGGAGCAAAGAATAAAGGCAGGATTACAACAGTGCCAGGCGATGTGCCACCGGCCCGCACGTGGCTTGAAAGGGCGCCTTCACCCACCCACCCACGGTGCTGCCTCAATGCTTGGCTTCAATTTCTAACCCAGCATGCCAACTCTAGTGTGGAGACCCTGGTCCTGGCTTCATGCCTTGCTAGGTTTTTTGAATAGAGAAAGGAATGGCACACGTGCCTCTCTGGAATCGTTCCCTGCCCTTTTCCCCAATGAAGCTTTTGTGTTTAGGTGCTAGAAAACTGGGTTCCTAATAAACTGGCATCCTTCTGCCAAGCTAACAGTATCTTTCCATGCCCTTCAGCAGAGGGTGTTCTCCGGCTGGCTCAGGGCCTCCAAGAATGCCAGGCAGGGTCCGTCACAGAAGGTCAACCAACCACTAATTGTTCCCTAGCATGAGAGTCACACGTGCACTCTCATGCCTTGGAGGGATGAATGGGCTCCTGGCTTAACAACCACAGCCTCAACAGTGTGAGCTGCAAAGCGCCACAATAACACCGAGGAGGCAGTGTAGTTTTTAAACTGCAGTACTGAAGCCAAAATGTTGTGAGGTCGATCCTGGCGGAAGCCAGGTTGACTCAGCCTTCCAGCATGCTGGGAGCAAAATGCTAATTACCTTGTGAACTGCCCAGAGTGCACTAAATGCTATGGGGCGCTATATAAGTGTAATTGCTATTCCTAATTGCTATTGCTATAAATTAAAATAAAACGGAGCATCCTAACAGGATTCAAAGTTGACTCAGCCTTCCATCCCTCTGAGAACAGCCATGCGATCTGTCTGTTCATTAAACAAATGCAGGAGAAAGGCGATAGCTTTATTGGATCACTTTTTTTAAAAAAAAGTCAAACATTGTGTGAGCTTTCCTGATTCAAGATCTTCAGGCATGCATCAATTTCTTGTGGATAAGGTAGGAAAATTATAAATGAAAGTTCCAAAAGTTCATGGCAAGCTGTTCTGCCAGGCTTTGCTACTTAGAGGTGAATTGTGAAAAACAGCCGGTTGTATCTGGTATTATCCCCCATTTAGTAAACACGGTGATGCACACCTGAAGAAATGATCTTGAATAACGAAGGTAATGGTTTCCCTTGCTCGAAAGGTAAGCCAGTCGTATCCGACTCTAGGGTGCAGTGCTCATCTCTGTTTCAAAGCCGAAGAACCAGCGCTGTCTGCTTCTGTGGACGTTTCCGTGGTCATGTGGCAGGCATGACTAGACACCGGAGCGTATGGAATGCTGTTTCCTTCCCACTGAAGTGGTCAGCTAGCGCAATGTTTGATTTTTTTAAAAAAGTGATCCAGTAAAGCAGTTCTCAACTTTTTAAAGCCGGGGGCCGGGTCACGCTCCCTCAGACAGCTTCGGGAGGCCGGATGGTCATTTTGCCCTTCCTCCACCACATGGCACTTCTGGGTGTGGTGGAGGTGGTGGGTGGGTGGGGGCACACGAAATGGTGCTGTGGGCTGTATCTGGCCCACAAGCCACAGGTTGAGAATCCCTGCAATAAAGGCACCTCCTTTCTCCTGCTTCCTTCTGAGGCTGGCTAGTGTTTCTCAACCTTTGGTTTTTTGGACTTCAATTCCCATAAGCCTAAGCCAATTTCCCAAGGCACTGGTCAGCCAATGTACTGACTTAGGCTTCTGGGAGTTGAAGTCCAAAAAAAAAACCAAAGGTTGAGAAACACTGAGCATGTTGGGGGCAAAATGCTGATTCAGAGAGTGCACTAAGCGCCATGGGGCGGTATATAAGTGTTATTGCAATTGCCACTGGTAGTGAGTCTGGCCCCACCTTGCCTGACACGGGACAGAAAGTCCACGTGCGCGCCTCATACGCATGAGGGGGGAATCTCTCCCTCCTTCCCTCCCCACAACAATGAGCTTCACTTTTCGCTCCTTCTCCCCCCTGCATACCCGCTTGCGGCAAGGCCGGCCAATCGCGCGGCTCGGCACCTGATCCGATCCGAACGGCGCAGCTTGATTGGCGGAGCCCTTTGGCTCTCCTCACGGCCGAGGGGCCGGCTCGACCAACCGGGGGAAGAGGTGGGCTGTCATTCTAAGCCGGGGAGGGGTGGGGAGGAGAGAGAGGCTCGTGGGGTAGTAGCCGGGCAGCCGGCGTTCTAGGAGCCTCCCAGGGTGGAATGTTGGTGGGCAAGGGAGGGGTCGCGTTCGGTCCCGCAGAACGCGTGCAGAGTGAACGTGTGAATCGGTTCTGTTAGCCTTTGCGGGGGCGGCGCGGATAGATCAGCGTCCACGTTTTCTGGCGAATGCAATTGTACTGGAACAGCTTAAGCGGAGTTTGTAAAAAAAAAAAGGGGGGGACTTATTGGCCGCTCTGCCTCCCCCGCCCCTAGCGGACGGAGGGGAAGACCTCTAAAGCGAGGTGTTAAAAGGAGGAGGAGAACTGGGGAGGAGAGTCGGGGTTGGCGCCACTTCATTTTTTTGGGGTGTTGCCCTTTATAACAGGTGGCTGCCCTTGCGAAACAGGGCATCTTTCCCGAGCTGGATCCGCGTGGATTGTGGACCTGCATTCCCAGTGGTCGGCGTTGGGAGAGGAGCGCAGGTGTGTGGCGAACCCGTAACGTGTGAACCGCCGCTCTCCGGGTGTCAGGAATGGGCCCGCTGCTCTCTCTCGGGGTCGGCCTCCTGCTACTCTTGCTCTGGGCCCGCTACAAGGGGATCGCCTACGTGCTGGTCCATCACCGCTGGGTTTTCGTGTGCCTTTTCTTGCTGCCCCTCTCGGTCCTCTTCGACATCTACTACCAGGTCCGCGCCTGGGTTGTGCAGAAGCTCCACAGCGCCCCGAGGCAACACCACCTGCGGGTTCGCAACATCCAAGCGCAGGTAACAAGGCAGCCGAGAGAGGAAAGGGTTGGCTTTGGGGAGGCTTTGGTCGGCATTGCTGGACACGTGTCTGTTTGTTTCCCTTCCCCCTCTGTTGATCAAGCTGTCCTGAATTGCTCACACCAAAAAAATAAAATAAGATGCCTGGTGTTCTCTATGCCTCCTACTCCACTTCATATTTTGATTTTGTATTTTCTTTCTGGATACTTTAGTTTGAAGGTGAAGGTTTCCCTTGCTCGAAAGCCAGTCGTATCTCGACTAGGGTTCAGTGCTCATCTCTGTTTCATAGCCGCCGAGCCAGCACTGTCTGCTTCTGCAGATGTTTCCGTGGTCATGCACCAGAGCGCATGGAACTCCCACCGAAGTGGTCTCTATTTATCTACTTGCCATTTCTTGCTTTCGAACTGCTGGGACAAAGACGGGAGCTCATTCCGTCCTGCAGTACTCGGGAATCGAACTGCTGACCTTCCGCCTCACAGTCAGCGACTTGAGCCACTGCCGTCCTTTAGCTTGCATGTTGTCTTTTATCTTGTTCACTGGTATGTCTGGGATTTACGTCCCTTGTTCCTGGAGCCTTTCCCATGTTTCTTGGACTCCAATTCCCATCAGCCTGAGCCACTGAGGAAGGACAGGCAGATACTAAGCAATTATTCTAGCCTTGCAGAGGCACAGGTGGTGGTGGCGGCTGCATGAAAGAGTGTCAGTTAGGACCACTAAGGGATGAAGAGAGCATTTTTTTATTTGCAAAGCTGTTTGTACCATCTGTACTGTTTACTTCTAAGTCCTTTTTTTTAAAACGAAATGGGAAACCTAAGGTTGATTAACCAAGTCCTTGTGTGGTTTGTGTTAGGAGACCAAATAAGACCCTAAAAGTTTCTGGTCTTTTTTGTCTCAAAACACAACCTAAGTCCACAACCTAGAGAGACAGGTAGCTCTGTTTGCATGCTGGACATAAGGAAAACGTCCAGCATACTTGGTGTCTACCGTGAGTACAAAGGAGAAAAAGACAGACCCTTTCATCCCCTTTCTGGTACCCACTCATCATGTGTTCAGTACCCAATTGACTCTTGTTATGGGGCTGTGACAGCCTGTGTGAGTGCGGAGAAGTACAAACTATCTCCCATATGATACAATGCACAGATGCTCCTCAGCAAAGCGTGCACTGAGGCTGTCCTGTGGCCCGATATTGGGCAGATGTGATATAGCCCTTTTTAATTCTACAGTAAAACCCCGACTTACATATGTTTTGAGTTACATAAAATTTAACTTATATAATGATTTTTGCACTAAAACCAAGTCCCGATTTACATAAATGTCCCAATTTACATAACACAATTTCCTATGGGTTTTCTTCGAGTTACGTACAAAAATTCATTTTTCCTATGGGGTTGCTTTGATTTACATAAATATCATTTTCCTATGCTGTTGCTTTGAGTTAAGTAAACAATTCATTTTTCCTATGGGTTTGCTTTGAGTTATGTAAAAAACTGATTTACATAAAAGCCTACAGAACAGACATTTTACGTAAGTAGGGGTTTTACTGTATTTTGTTTTTAGATGTGTTAATTTTAGCTTTGTATGTTATATGTGGTGGTGGTGCATCTGACACAAATAAAGAAAGAAACAGGGCTAGTGCATATGGACACTTTTGAGATACAGTACTCAGTACTCACTTTCCTTTGTTTAACGTTTTGGGCCAGAAAAATCAAGGAGAAACATACAAAGTTGACTTTTGTCAGGTCACCCTCTTTGTCCATCTAGCCCAGTATTGTTTTTTTAAAAAAAACTGACAGTGTGTATTATATTGTTACATGTTTTCCTTGCAAAGTCTGGTTCCATCAATGCCTGACACTTTAATGTGTGATTACTTAGATTACTTAGATGATAATGTGTGATTACTTAGAATTGTCTCATTGTGTTAATTGAGACTTCCAGGAAATTATGTATAGGACTTCAACCAAAATTTTAAATTTTCTTTGGCTATAAACAGAGATGAGCACTGAACCCTAGAGTCGGATACTACTGGCTTTCAAGCAAGGGCGACCTTTACTTTTATTGCTGTATGTATTGTAGATAGCTCCAAGCCAAGTGATGTAATTACCTATTAAATGTAAGGAGATTGATTCAGTCTACCTTTCTTGCAGGTACGAGAATGGAGCAAAGAAGGCCAGAAAACATATATGTGCACAGGCCGTCCTGGCTGGCTTACAGTTTCTCTTCGTGTTGGAAAGTACAAAAAAATTCTGAAAAACATAACAATCAACTTGATGGATATATTAGAGGTGGACACTGAAAGACAGGTAAGCTTGAATGAAGGCTTATATCTTGATTGGGCTCTTCAAACCGGTTTCTGCAATTATTCAGGCTCTAGGGTTATCAGCAGTGGTAAGATTGAATTTTTTTTAACTACCTACTCTGTGGGCATGGTATGGTGGGCATGGCCAGGGGGAAAGCCCTGCATTACACCCGAATTAGGACTACTTTATTTCAAAACTTGGATGGGCGAGGCCAGCCAGAATTTCTGCTACCAGTTCTGGCGAACTGCGGCGAACCTGCCGGAGCCCACCACTGGTTATCAGCATGATGCCGTTTTGTATAACAAGCACTGAAGTTTTGTTACAGTTTTAGGACTAGCAGACTCTTTTGAGTCTGATGAGGTAGACCCACAAAGACTCACATGGAAATTGATTGGTTAGAAGAACTTAGTATTAAAGATGTGAGATATAGTGTGTTTTGGTTTTGCATTGTATTGTATTGCTTTAGTTGTAGTTAAAACACATACACTTGGTTCTCCGCTAGAGTGAAAAGTCAACAGGCTTTGCTGAATGCAAATTGGTTTCTCAAGCTAAAAGCCTTGGTAAGAAAACCACACACTTCCTGCTTCCTAGGGTCTCTTTTTTATAAAGCAAGAGAGACAGGCAGAAAGGTAGAAGCTCCTTCCATTATTGGTTTATATTGAGTCTGTGAGGAGGTTCAGTGACAAATAAAGCAGAACGCTCCGTACCTAATCAAGAAGATTAGGAGGAAAAGTTTTGATTTATTTCTGTGAAACCTGCTGACACCCTTTCTGGTAGAGCAAGCCAAGAATGGTAAACATCTGACCAGAAGACTCAAAACCTGACCTCCAGGTACATCTCAGGTGGCAGTACCACTAATGCTATTTCCATGATAGCTGTCTTTTCTTGAATTACTCTGTTTTGTTCACTCTGCATTTTTATTAGAGGTGATGTTGTTTGATTGTGGTGTTACATGTTTTCTGGGTGTCTTTTACGTTTCTTTTTCTGATCCCTTTGTCGACAGTGCTGTTTCCTATACCATGCATAACCTGAACTGGCTATAATAGTTCTTCTTCGTGGTCACTTTCCTTGGGACATGGGTATTTCGGTTACATATTTTCTTCTTCTTCTTCATAACCAGTGATTTCTTGTACTAGTTTTCCTCTCGCTGCGAAATTTTATGATGTCAAGGTTAGCTTATACATGTTTGCTGGGGCACAAATTTTCTTGAGGACTTTGGATATTTGGCAAAAACCTAGAATCAAGGGTTTCAAAGGGTAAAGGATGTGTTTACTGTGCCTAGACACAGTAAAACCCCTACTTACGAAAAAGTCAGTTCCGTAGGCTTTTGCTTAAATTGAATTTTTTTGTAACTCGAAACAAACCCACAGGAAAAATTTTTTTTACGTAAGTCAAAGCAAACCCATAGGAAATCGTGTAAATTGGGACATGGTTTTAGCACAAAATCATTATGTAAATCAAATTTTATGTAACTCGAGGCATTTGTAAGTCGGGGTTTTACTGTGTTTTCCTTATCAGGAAACTTACCATGACAGAAATCCTTAAATTTGACAATGAACAGAGTTCTTCAATTGTAGCTGTTTTAAATTGTTCCTGTAACAAGTAGTTGTTCTAAATTCAGATAAGGGCAGGAACTTTGTAGCAGGAAGATGTAGAAAACATCTTTCAGCCTGAGAACCAAGGATTAAAATAGCCACACATTTTATTGCAAAGCTAGTGGTTAATATGAGAGACATTTTCACCATTTAGAATGGAAAAGAAAGTAATTGTGAAGCCAGCCACTTCATGAAGAAGAGGAGGCTTTATAAAAAGTTGTACCAAAGAATTACAAGAGGGCTGGATTTAGCCCCAGAGCCAGACATTCCCACCCTCCCCATTGGTGTTGTATAGGGTGATGGGCATGGTAATAAGCTGAATTGCAGGCAAGTCTAGGAGATAAGATGTCTTGAACTGTCTGGTGGCTGCCTTCAAGTGCTGTATCTGATTCCAAATATTGGCTATCATCAGGGTGATCAGCCATGAAAATTGTCCTGGGAACAATATAATAATGCAGTAATACCCTAAAAGATGATGGAATCAAATTATTGCATTCTATATGCCAGCAGATTTTTTTTTTGGGGGGGGGGGAACAGTGGCCACAGGATTGGAAAAGATCAGTATACGTTCCAATCCCAAAAAAAGGGCAATGCCAAAGAATGCTCAAATTATCGAACAATTGAGCTCATCCCACACACTAGCAAGGTAATGCTCAAGATAATACAGGATAGACTTCAAAAGCATGTGGAGAGAGAATTACCAGAAGTGCAGGCTGGGTTCCGAAAAGGCAGAGAGACTAGAGACCACATTATTATTATTATTGCCAACATATGTTGGATCATGCAGAAAACAAAGGGATATCTACTTCTGTTTAATTGACTACAGCAGGGCCTTTGACTGTGTGGACCACAACAAATTGTGGCAAGTTATTAAAGAGATGGGAATACCAGAACACCTTATTTGCCTCATGAGAAATCAGTACATGAGTCAAGAAGCAACAGTTAGGACAGAATACGGAATGACGGAGTGGTTTGGAATAGGAAAAGGATTAAGACAAGGCTGCGTTTTGTCACCCTGCTTATTCAACTTATACACAGAACACATAATGTGCAATGGAGGAATGGAGGAATCACAATATGGGGTCAAAATTGCTGGGAGAAACATCAACAATTTGAGATATGCAGATGAAAGGTGGAGGGCAAAAGAAAAAGGGGCAGCCAAAGATGAGATGGCTAGATGGTATTGTAGACACAATGGGCACAGAGCTGGGCGGATTGAGGAGGATGATGGAAGACAGAGGTGCCTGGAGGACAATGGTCCATAGGGTCGCTAAGGGTTGAAATTGACTGTGCGACTGAACAACAAAATCTTCCATTTGCCTTCTCCATCATGGTATGACATCTGTGCCACTGATAAAGTTCTGCAAGTCACTTTCTGCTCCTGAGCCCTTTTGGCACACAAAGTCCTTCTCAGCCCCAGGCCAGTATTGATGGAGCTGCTGCCCTCCATCAAAATGGATGCAAGTGGGATTTAATCCACTTGGGGACCATCACCCTTCCCCGTGGACTTCGGCACCCATGGACATTAGTCCTCAGGGTTGTCAGGTTAGTTAACCACTGCCTGACAATCAGTGTTGAATCGCTGGCAATAGGGTCTACTCTATTACCATAGCAGGATAACCTGGGCAGTCAGGGTCTGGTGGCCTAGTAAACATATTTCTGAGTGCTTGTACAGTAGCAGAGAAAAACAACTGAAGCATGCAGAGCATGGGGAATAGGTTGCCCTTTCTCAGTGTTCTTGCCAGCTTCACGCATGAAGGTCAGTAGGTTGGGGAGATGTTTTGAAGGTCTGACTGCATGCATATGTTTCCTTCATGTTCCTGCATGTTTTGGATTTTTAATTTGTAGGTGGAAGGAGGTCTGTACATTCAGCCAAGCACACAACATGCAGCTAGTAATTAACAGACAAATAACATTCTGTTTATGGTGATGTTGACTGTTGCAGAATAGCTGCAATACTGCTTTGTATTTATGGCTGGTCTTAAAAATGGATTTTGTAAAATCTCATTTGTTGTAGGTTGTCCGTGTGGAACCATTGGTCTCAATGGGAGAGTTAACAGCGCACCTCAACCCCATGGGCTGGACTATTCCAGTGGTGCCAGAACTTGATGACCTTACTGTAGGTGAGATGTCTTGAGATTTATTCATTTTCTTCCTGTTGTTGTTCTGCTGTATCTGAATCCGAATATTGGCAATCCTCATGGCGATCAGCCATGAAGACTGTCCTGAGAATATAATGCAGTGGCCTTTCATCTGCCTTCCACATCGCAGCATGATACCCATACCTGTGATCCAGTTCCGTGAGTCACTTTCTGGTCCTGAGCCCTTTTGACATGCAAAATCCTTATCAGCCCCAGGCCAGTATTGATGAAGCTGCTGCCCTCCATCAAGATGGATTCAAGTGGGATTTAATCCACTTGGGGACCATTACCCTTTCCTGTGGACCTTGGCACCCAAGCCGTTAGTTCTCAGGGTTGTTAGGTTAGTTAACCACCACCTGACACTCGGTGTTGAGTCGCTGGCAGTAGAGTCTACTCTATTACCATAGCAGGATAACCTAGCCAGACAGTCAATTCTTTCCAGTTCTTCTAAAAGAATTTCGTATAATTTGCAAATTAGGCTCAGGAACCAAAATTCTTTTTAGTTGACATTTTTCTGTATGGCCCAAGATATAAATATATGATGCCCACCTACCTTCACATCTTTTGTTTCTAGGCTGCTTTCTGTGTCAATCAAAATACAATTCACTTTCTTCTTCTGTTTTGCTCAGGTGGCCTGATCATGGGAACTGGCATTGAGACTTCCTCCCATATCTATGGGTTATTTCAGCATAGCTGTGTGGCCTATGAACTTGTTCTTGCTGATGGAAGCCATGTCAGGTGTACGCCAGTAAGAGAATTTGTTCCTTTCTTGTGGGTTATTGTGCTATGCTTTCCGTGTATCAATATTTAACTTAGTTTGGTGTGCTTTTTACAGGACGAAAACCCAGATCTGTTTTATGCAGTGCCTTGGTCTTGTGGCACATTGGGCTTCCTGGTTGCAGCAGAAGTCAAGATTATTCCAGCTAAGAAATACGTGAAGTTGCATTATGAACCTGTGAGAGGACTAAAGGCAATTTGTAAGAGATTTGCAGAAGAATCAGGGAAGAAAGAGAACAGTTTCGTGGAGGGCCTGGTCTATTCTTTGGATGAAGCTGTCATAATGACAGGGCTTTTGACTGATGAAGCTGAGCAGAGCGAGGTAAAATGGATGATATATTCCTAGGGATATGGCAAGAGTAGACCATTCAATATTGTATATTGAATGAGACTAGCTAATTGAGTATTGTCAACAGTGACTGACAGTGACTTTTTAAAGATTCTGGACAAAGGTATTTCCTAATTTGGCTAGAAATGCTAAGGTTGGAACTTCATACCTTCTGCAAGCAGCATGCATGCTGTGTACCACCTAACCTATGGTCTCATCTTCTTTGGCTTAGGGACATTTGGGGGTTGGTTGGAAGAGGTGACAGAACAGATTTGCCTCCATCTGCTATAGATTTCAACTGGTTGCTTTGAAACTGAGAAAGCTCTGCTGTTTTATACCAGTTTGTACGTTATTCTTCTTTTTCTGCCATATCCAAATCCGAATATTGGCAATCATCATGGCGATCAACGATGTTGACTGTCCTGAGAATATAATGCCGTGGTCTTTCATCTGCTTTCTGCAATGCAGCATGGCACCCATACCACTGATCCAGTTCCACGAGTCACTTTCTGGTCCTGAGCCCTTTTGGCATGTAAAGTCCTCATCAGCCAGTATTGATGACTCTGCTGCTCTCCTTCATGATGGATTCAAGTGGGATTTAATTCACTTGGGGACCATCATCCTTCCCTGTGGATTTCAGCACCCAAGCCCATTAGCCCTCATGGTTGTCATGTTATTTGACCGTCGCTGGCAGTATGGTCTACTCTTATTACCATAGCAGGATAACCTGGCCAGACACCATATATTTTACTACTTCCTCTAAAATTGAAATGGGGAACTGGTGGTACTGTGGATATTTCTGGCCTGGACCTCTTCTCCTCCCTCACCATTGGTTATGTGAGCAGGGACTAAGGAGCTGCAGGTCAGTATCTGAAAGCTGACTTGTTGCTCATCCTTGCCCTAAAAAACATCTGAGAATTACAATTTGGTGAAGATGCTGAGAATTATTATTGTGTATGGATGGACTCCCCTACAGAATAGCAAAAATAAAATAAAAAGTACTGTGGCATTTTTGAGAACATACAGGCTCACACTTCCTGAAGTCAACTTGTTAATCTCAAAAGGTCCACGGTATTTTTGTTGGTTTTTTCTGCCATTTTCTAAAATAGACCAATACTTCTGTGAAAACAGCTGCCTTAGTGAACAGTAGTTCTTTGGAACTAGAGACTGGTTGTTAAGTTAATCTAAGGATGTGTCTTGACAAAAGAATTGGGTTTCCAGTCTTTTTTTTAAAAAAAAAAATTGAGTTAAGGTCATCTGGTGCTTACGTTAAGAGCCCTGGTGGCACAGTGGTTAAACTGCTATACAGCAACCAGAAGGTTGTGAGTTTGATCCTGACCCGGATCATCCTTTCGAGGTCAGTAAAAATGAGTACCCAGCATGTTGGGGGCAAAATGATAATTACCTTGTGACTTCCCAGAGACTGCACTAAGCACTGTGGGGTGGTATAGAAGTGTAATTGCTATGTCAGTTTGCATATTAGTTTTTTGAAACCTTGTCCAAATAAGTTGTGTTTTTTTTTAATACTGCACCCACTACCATCAAACAGCTTCCTCATTTCCACTTTCCCCTCTGGGTCCCCAATAGGGTTTTCTTTCTTACATGTCCCCGCCACTGTTAGGCAGGCAGGCAGCCTCCGTTGCAAAGAGGTCTCCCTCGACTTCTGTCACGGAGCTATTTCTGGCTGCAAAACCATTGGGTGCTTCCTTCATCACCCTGCCCTGCGCCCACCAACGGGTATAAATTATTATTATTTATTTTATTCAACTGTTATGAGACAGCTGTGCGTTGTGTATTCCTCAAGTCTTTGGGTGGGCTTTGAACCTGGCAAAACTGACATAAGCGTAGTACCTTTTTTGCTAATCAAGACACACCCTCAGCATGTAGTGCAGCAAAGTATTTTAAATCCAGGATGAGGAACTTCTGGCTTGCCATCTTCCTTGTTGCCCTGTCTGTCCTCTGTACCACCACAAGGTTTTAAGGAACCCTCTGCTGATCTCGGTGGAAGCTTTCCCAAAGTCTAACACCAGTTGGAACAAAAAGGTTTGTCTGGGAGGGGATGTTCCTGGCAAGGGAAAAGACAGCTGCTCCCCAAGGCTTCCACTTAATCAACCTTGTTCCCACCTATGTCGTGCCTGCTGCAGAGAGGCTTTTAAGATTACTGCTTTGCTGACATCAGTCTGATTGCAATGTGGGAGCGCGTCTTAAGTATACATGAGCACACCTGTGAGTTGAATGTAGGCTGTCACGTAAGGGGCCATTTATACCAGCAATGGGGAATGACTCTTCCCACTGTTGGTGGTTGCTTGAGTCATTGTTTGCTTCCTGATAACCAACCAGAAAGGGTTCTTTAGCCTTGCTTTCAGTGTTTGCTAACTCTGACTGATAAGGTTATTCCTTCTAAGTCTGGGGTGCCCAAACCTTTTGGGCCGTGGGCCAGTCATGTGGTTCAGCGGGCCGGTCACATGGTTCCTCCTACCCGAAGCGAAAGTAAAACACACCTTGCAATCTGTTTTGCAACAGGATGAGATAGATTTTAGGCTGCCATTTTCTTTGCTTAAACCAGGGGTGCCTAAACTACGGCCCATGGGCCAGATCCATCCCTTGACACCAATTCATCCGGCCCACGCAGCCCTCGTCGCTCCTGGAAGCGGACGTAAAACCGGCCCGTTGAACCATGTGACCGGCCTGTGGTCCAAAAGGTTTGGGAACCCCTGACTTGGAAGTAAAAACCTTATCAGTCAGAGTTAGCTGTACGGACGCGTTTTACTTCCGCTTCCATGAGCGATGCAAACGGTGTGGGCCAGATGAACTGGCATCTGGGTCTGGATCTGGCCAGTGGGCCATAGTTTGGGCACCTCTGTTCTAAGTTATATCCTTTAAAATGAACAACAGCCCAGAGGAAAGCGACTTTGGCTTTCATTCAGCAGAACCACCACCACCACCACCCATCGTGGTTATCTGGCCCCAAGATCTTTGAATTCATTGCCTTAATAATCAGAGAAGACAAGTCTTTTCAAATTTATGCAGGAGTGAGACAATACCTCTTCTAGGTCACTTTAAAAAATTCCAAACTTTGTAAATTTGGAATTTTTAAAGTGACCTAGAAGATGTTTACTTTCCAAATTAGTGTCTAAAGATTAGCATTTTTTTTAGCACTGGTGGAAGATCATTCTACTTCTTGAAGATTTATTTTGAAAGCATTATGTCCTTACAGCACCTACTTGCAACATGCTTGACTTCACTCTAGAAGCCGCCTAGGAAATATTTTTAGCTATATCAGATTAAAATCTCACCAGGGCATAAACTAAGTCATTTTGTGCCGCACATCTTTTGTGATGCAATCTATTTATTGAACTGTAAACCCTAGAAGAGGGTGTGTTTTTATTATCAGTGGTACATCATACGCTAGTACAGGACTACAGACAAGGGAATTCTCTTGCATTTCTGAGAAGCGGTTAAAAAGTGCTACACATTGGTTATTGCATGTTGTAAGAATTGCTGAATCATGAAGAAAAATCGTGATTTTTAAAAATTGAACGCCTTTATTTTTAGGTTAATAGAATCGGAAACTACTACAAGCCGTGGTTTTTTAAGCATGTGGAAAATTACTTGAAGGCTAATAAGACAGGAACTGAATATATCCCAGCAAGGCATTATTATCACAGGCATACACGGAGTATTTTCTGGGAGCTGCAGGTAAAAATCTAATTCATGCAAGTTAATTGTGGTATGTCTATTTGTTACGGTGCTTTCTGGCTGATGGCTGCTTCCTCCTCAGTCCATCTTTCATTTTCATAATAATAGACTTGGTGAGTAGGCTGAGACATCACATTTTCATAGTGTATGGCATTGAGCTAGGTATAGAATTATTACAGAGAGACAGAGCAAGCTTTTGTCTTAGGACAACACAGATAAGCCTAAAGTACACTGCTGTAGTGGTGTAGTAGTAAGGTAAAGGTAAAGGTTTCCCTGAAAGCCAGTCATATCCGACTCTAGGGTGCAGTGATCATCTCTGTTTCAAAGCCGAAGAGCCAGCGCTGTCTGCTTCTGCAGACGTTTCTGTGGTCATGTGGCAGGCATGACTAGACACCAGAGCGCACGGAGCGTTGTTACCTTCCCACCGAAGTGGTCCCTATTTATCTACTTGCAATTTCTTGCTTTCAAACTGCTAGGTTGGCAGGAGCTGGGACAAAGACGGGAGCTCATTTCGTCCTGCAGTACTCGGGAATCGAACTGCTGACCTTCCGCCTCCCAGTCAGCATTTGAGCCACTGAGCCACTGCAGTCCCCTGTAGTAGTATGATGGTGAATAAAACCACTTTTTATTCACAAAGGAGACCTTGTGCTGCAGTGATTTAAGGAGGGGTTCCCAACCTTTTCAAGCCAGGGGCCGGGCCACACTCTCTCAGTCAGCTTTGAGGGCCAGATGGCCATTTTGTCCTGCCTGCACAATGGGGGCAGTCATTTTGTCACAAAGCTTCAAAGGGGTGGTCATTTTTTCTCTCGAATGCCCTTGGAGGGGTGGGGGCAGCCACGTGAAATGGTGCATGGTCCAGATTCATCCCCTAAGAGGCCTTAGGTTGGGAACCCTTGGGTTAAAGTGTAGTACTGCAACCAAAACTGCTGAAGTTAAGAGTTTAGTCCTGATGGGCTCTAGATTGACTCAGCATTCCAACCTTCCAAGGTAAAATTAGTACTCCACATGTTGGGGGCAAAAATGCTAATAACCTTGTGAACCGCCCAGAGCTCTAAGCGCTATGGGCTGATATATAAGTGTAATTGCTATTTTCCTTTGTACTATTCGGCAATCCATTGATTCAAGCATGCATAGTTGAGCTTGCAATAATTGTTTATTGAGAACTGGTGCTGATCCATTATGCTCAGGACTGGCCTTTAATATTGGAAAGGCAAGCACTATGGCAGCTATTGAGAAAATACAGCGTCCAGTTCAGAGGTAAAGGCTGCCCTTGCTCCAAAGCCAGTCGTATCCGACTCTAGGGTTCAGTGCTCATCTTGGTTTATAGCCAAAGAGCCAGCACTGCCTGCATCTGCAGACATTTCTGTGGACACATGGCAGGCATGACTAGACACTGGAATGCTGTTTACCTTCCCACCAAAGGGGTCCCTATTTATGTACTTGCAATTTCTTGCTTTTGAACTGCTAGGTTGGCAGGAGCTGGGACAGAGACGGAAGCTCACCCCATTGTGCAGCACTTGGGTCTCAAACTGCTGTTCTGCCAACCTTCCAGTCATCAAGTTTGGCATCTTAACCACTAAACTACTGCAGTCCCGACCCAGTTCAGAGAGACAGAAGCAAATGTCTACGCTTTTGGGATAAAGGGCAATGTTTCGTTCTAGATGAAAATATTTTCGTAAAAATTAATAAATTATTTGAGAACCCAGGGATTTCAGTAGCCAACTGATACATAGTGTTTCACCTTGACTTGAAAGAGAAGGAAGGGGTGATTCAGCTTCATAACTGTATCATCTGCATCAGGTTAGCATATGGCAAGTTGAGCAACAAGTGATGTTGGTGATAGTGTGCTAATTTAGCAATTGTCTTTTGAAACACAGGTTATTTGAGTTATCTAACATAAACATAGGGACTGGCTCAAGTAGTAGCTAAGATGCTGACTGGAAGGCGGCGGGTCAGCAGTTCGATACCCAAATACTGCAGGACGTAATGAGCTCCCATCTTTCTCCCAGCTCCTGCTAACCTAGCAGTTCGAAAGCAAGAAATTGCAAGTAGATAAATAGGGACCACTTCGGTGGGAAGGGAAACAGCTTTCCGTGTGCCTGCCATATGACCACGGAAATGTCTCCAGAAGCAGACAGCGGTGGCTCTTCAGCTATGAAACAGATGAGCACTGAACCGTAGAGTCAGATATGACTGGCTTTCGAGAAAGGGTGCCCTTTACCTTTACTAGCATAAGCATAATTTTTTTTAAAAAACATGCTAATTTACCATTACATAGGTTTGTGGGAAGGAAAAGACTTGTGATTGTTGGGTGTGTGTGTGTCTACTAATGTAGTCATTGGACTAAATCCAAAGTAGCTTCCTTGCTCCAAACTACACCATTGCACAAGTGGTTGTGTAAGCAAATGCAGAACTAGATGTGCAATTAATTCATTCCTGCGGATGCCTAGAGGCTTGTTAAGGCTTTAATGCCACATCCTCAAAGATTACATCTTCCATCTGTTGTGGCACTGGTACATCATTAGCGGCTATTTCACTTTAAGAGATGCAAGAATTAAAAGGAAATTTTTCTTCCTTGATAAGAGAAAACCACTTGAAACCCTGAATAGTATGGGGGAAGAAGCCATGCCTGCATCTTAAGTGCCAGTAGCACCTTTCAGACATGCATTGGAATAGGACATCGACCTCAAAACAATCTACAGTCTTTCCTGAACTGCATTTCCAGAAGTCACCAAATCTCACTGATTTGCACCAGTGGTGGTGAACTTAGGGCACGTGTGCCAGGGAGGGCACTCCCAGCCCTCTCTGTTGGCATGCATGGCATCACTTCCTCCCTTCCCTCAGCACAGAGTTTGCTCTGCCCAGCAGCCCAAAGCAAGTGCTTCCTCCCTCCCCCCAGCACAGAGGTTGGCTTGCTCCTCTGCCCAGCAGCCCAATAGTTTCACATTACTGGTTGGTCTTCTATTTTGTTTTATTTTTATATTACAGGATATTATTCCTTTTGGCAATAATCCTATTTTTCGCTACCTGTTTGGCTGGATGGTTCCTCCTAAAATCTCCCTTTTGAAGCTGACCCAAGGAGAAGCAATCCGAAAGTTGTATGAACAGCATCATGTGGTGCAGGATATGATGATCCCAATGAAAAACCTTGAGCAATGTATTGAAACCTTCCACAGTGTCATTAAGGTATGAATATCTTTGTAGCAAGTAAGCAGTACAGGCAGCAAGTGGGAGATTCTGGCCTCCATGCATCAATTCTACGTTAATAGTGTGATTCTTTTTTGACCTGTTGTCCCTAGGTTTATCCTCTGTGGTTGTGCCCTTTCATGTTACCTAATAACCCTGGTATGATTCACCCCAAAGGAGACGAAGTGGAGCTCTATGTAGATGTTGGAGCTTATGGAGAACCCAAAACAAAACACTTTGAAGCCATGGCTTCCACCAGACAATTAGAAAAGTTTGTAAGGAATGTTCACGGGTAAGGGAAAAATGCTTCTTTGTTGAGGGAATGAGAAATCGTGGGTCTCATTTAGCTTGCTCACGTTCTACTATTGCATGAATATCAAGTTTTGTTCATATTTGCTATTTTAGATAATTTTATCTTAATGTAGACTGTTTTTAACCAAAACATCCACACCTTTAAACAGCTTTTAGACCTTTTGGTCGCTGAACTGCTGAGCAATCTGAAGTACACAAGAGGCTTTTCCCTCCCACATTACAGAATTTAAGTACAGTAGAACCCCACATAATGAAAAAACTCCATTCTGCGAGTTGCTTCACTATGCGTTTTTCCCCGTAATGTTCGTTATCCGGGGTTTCCATAGACCAGGTATACACTGGTTACCAAAACCCCTGCATAACGAACATTTTTTTCGTTATGCGGGGTGTCGCCCTTGCATAATGAACACTTCGTTATGCGAATTTTTCGTTACGTGGGGTATTACTGTACTGTATATGGTACAAATTCTGTTTCTTTAATCATTTAAAGACAGGCATATAACTCTTTTGCTGAGCAGGCTCTCCTTTGCATGAACGGTGGCACAATGGCTGTGACATTGAGTATATGATAGCGATCTGGTGGTGCAGTGATTAAACTGTACCACCAACTGTAGCCAAAATGTTGTGAGTTTAATTCTGACAGGAATCAAAGTTGACTCCGACTTCTGTCCTTCCAATGTTGGTAAAATGAGGACCCAGCATTTTGGGGGCAAAATGCTAATTACCTTGTGAACTGCTCAGAGAGTGTACTAAGCACTGTTGAACAGTATAGAAGTGTAATTGCTATATGATAGGGATCTTTCTAAGGTAGGAAAACAAATGTGTAGTTTCCTTTATATGCATCTGATTTCATCTAGATATTAATTTTTGAGAGTCTGATGCTGGAAATACTATACAGTAAAACCTCGGGTTACGACAGAGGTCCGTTCCAACAGCCTCCGTCGTAACGTGAAAAAATAGTAACCCAAAGCACGTTTTCCCATAGGAATACATTGAAAATAAAAAAGTCCCGACTGGACCAAAAATAATCCAAAAAAATACAAAAAGTGCCAGACACGATCATCCCCCACCCCCACTAAAGCAACGGAGCGATCTCCCTACCTTTTCCACGCTGTTTGTGGACTTTATCTGACAATGACAGTGACACCTCCGCAGCAGTAAGCACTGCATTGTGACTTCGGGTGTTGGGGTGGCCATTTTAATTTCTGAAATAGTTGTGGTGGCCATTTTGAAATTCAAAATGGCTACTGTAACTGTTTCAGAATTTAAAATGGCCACCTCCTCTCCACCCGAAGTCACAACACAGTGTTTACTGCTGCGGAGGTGCTGTTGTCGTCAGATAAGGTTCCCAAACAGCATGGAAAAGGTAAGGAGATGGCTACCATCTTAGAGTTTAAAATACAGTAGCACAATTTTTGGTTGTAAACTGAAAATCACTCGTAACTTGGGGAATTTTTTAAATGTGCGGTTGTAACCCACAGCAAGCGTAACCCAGGACAGTCGTGTGCCAGGTTTTTACTGTATATTGTATTACATCTTCCAAAAATCTCCCAAATAGCATGGCTGGTGACTAAATAAATTGTAGTACAAATGTTTGGAGCTACAATCCAACCCTTTTCCAAACTTTGTTGAATGATTTGTGTGCCAGGACACGAAACCCGAACAAGGGGTGTTATCCCCACCACCCCCAGTCAGAGCACTTTGTTTTATAAATCAGAAAAGACTTGCCAGTATTTTCTGTTGTGACGATTCTAAATACTCTCCTTATTTCCTTCAGTTTCCAGATGTTGTATGCAGATTGCTATATGACCCGTGAAGAATTTTGGGAAATGTTTGATGGCTCCCTGTACCACAAACTGAGGAAGCAACTTCATTGTAACAATGCTTTCCCTGAGGTTTATGACAAAATCTGCAAAGCTGCGAGACATTGAGTCCAATTTACCCAAGCAAGCCATCAGGAGAAGTTGGGTTTAAGAATTACTAATTGCTCTGTCCTTAGCAAAACCACGTTGTTGCTGTTCCAAAGACTTCAAGTATATCTGTGGTGTGAGAGTAGGCACTTCCTACCTTTGTGTGAAAGTACGACTGGCAGTAATTGCTTTTTTAGGATTGCCAGTTTTAATCTAGGCAGTTTAGTTTAGCTAGCAGTCTGTATATCTTGTAGACGAAGAATGGAAATATCAGAGCCCTAAAGTAGAGGAATGGTGTCTTAGAAAGGAGAAGCCTGCAGTACAACTAATAACTGCCTGCCACAGAAAGTTTTATGGAGATATGTTCCTGCAGATGGTGTTGGGTGGCATCCCATTTTCTAAATTGTAGCCTCTGTGTGAGTGGAGTGCCAAATATGACTGCCAAAGGAGATTGCCTTTCAAATGTCACCGTTGCCTGTATCGTATCACTAACCTTCCCTAGGATTTCCATTTGCATAAAATTAAACTGAATATAAACATTCATGACACACAGCCTTCCTCACCATTGGGGATGCTCGTTGTTTGATGGGGTTTTCAGTCCAACATTTTGTGGGAGAAATACGAGCTGCCCTGCACCTGTAATGAGATTCAGAATTGCAAACCTGTGTGGACACTGTGGAGAATAATAGCTTAGGGAGCAGTTTGAACCCAATGTAAAACCCTGCTTCAACAACTTTTCACATTTTAAAATGTGTATTTATATTACTTTATAGTTCAGTTTATGGTTCTTTTGCTTCAGGGAAAGGCAGTTGCTGGTGTGCACTGTGGAAGGAAGGAATTCATATATTTATCTTTCCTATTATTAAAGCAACTGTTTTATTTCACTCCATTTACCTCCTGGTTTCTTAGCATATATTTCTGAAGGGTTATTGTGCGTCTGTTGTTGCGTATCTGTGCGACTTTATAATGTTGGTGCTTTTCTTACAAGACATGGAATGTGCTAGAATGATCAGTATCATGGGTACAGATGCTGGATTAACAGGTTTATAATGCGCTTATCAGAAATAGAACACTTGTCTTATTTGTCTAATGGTACATTGACAGGATTGCTGCTTTTTGTGCCTACCTATTTTATAATTATTTTGCTCATGTAATGCATAGTGGGGTGGGTGATACACGGCAAACATCAAGCATTATTTTAAAAGGCAGCATTTTCCCCTTCATTGTCTCTACTATTTGTTGATAACTTTTAGAGAGGAGCTTTTATCGTAGGTCTTTTTCTGTATTTAGTAAGGATTTTTTTAGTGCCTTAAACCTGCTGGAAGAAACCTATACTGTATCCTTTTAGGCTATCAATTTTTAGAATAGAATAGCAGGTAGAAATACTTCATGTTGGTGTATTGAGAGCGAACCAGGTTCTTCTTGATGGTCCCTGTGAAATCACACAAATGGGTTAATCACTGCGCATGTGCAGACCATATGTAACATGCCAGAGCTTTGAGGGAGACCACAGGTTGCTTTTGTCCCTCTCTTCACAAGCTTTCCAGCCAGCGAGCCCTCAGGTCTTCTTCAACCACCATAGCGTTCAGTCTTTCATCATTTCAGACCTTTCATTGATATTTGCATGAATATAGTCAACCATTTTGTATATACAGTAGTTCATTTCCTCTTCCTTACTGTTCTTTTTTAAAAATGTAGTTCATTAGCATTTTTAGGGCCTCTTAGGCCCCCTTTAAGCAGTGCAAGGACTGCAACGATAAGATCTCTGTTAAGGATGGTCACTTAAAATGCCTCTACTGCTTGGGCAAAGGTCATCAGAACCCGGCATGTCCTATTTGTAAAAGTTTTACTAGAGTAGCGTTAAGAAACTGAATTGTGGTTTAAGTTACACCTCAGGCAGATGTTGCTTCAGGTGCTGGACACTTTATCCCCATGTAAAAGTTGTCCTTTTTTCGCTCCATGGCTAGACATCCTATTGCCTATGGGTGTGTTAAGAAGGGCTATGCCATATCTTCTCAGAGAATTTCTAAATGGCTTACTATGACTATCAAATTATAAGATAGCAAAGAAGACTCTGCCAAGGCCATCTGAATGCCCATACAACTTGGGCGGTTTCAATATCCACAGTCCTTTTACAGGTGGGGTAGCCCTGGCCACTATCTGTAGAGCTGCTACTTGGTCACAACCATCTACCTTTATCGAGTGCTATAAATTGGACACTAGACAGAAATTTGACACATTGTTTGATCGTTCATTACTGTCATCTGTTATGCCGTGGTTCCCACCAACCAGTAAGTGACCTTGTTACCCATAGGGACCACAAAGAAGGACAGTTGTAATGGGTTTTTCAAGTGGTCACCAGTAAATTCACACAGCCCATCCCTGCCCTCCCCTTGGTCTGCCACACCTCGTTATCTTCAGACACATTGGTGCCAGACGTGAGGACTGGCTAGGGCAAAGAGAGATAGGCGGAACCTGGGATTTCCCTCAAAGCTCTGGAATGTTCTGAATGGTCTGCACATGCGCAGTGATTAACCCATTTGTGTGAATTCACTGGTGACCACTTGACGAACCACAGTTACAGGTAAGCAACCTGTCCATATTCATTGACAGGAACATGTCCAGATTTTTGTTTTGCAGTCTGATGCTATAAAAAAAGGGACCACATAGCTCACTGGTTTTTGGGAGGCCATATTCCCAAATAAGTATACATATAATAATAGGCTTTTTCTGCTATATCTGAATCCAAATATAGGCAATCCTCATGGCGATCAGCCATGAAGACTGTCCTGAGAATATAATGCAGTGGCCTTTCATCTGCCTTCTGCATCGCAGCATGACTCCCATACCACTGATCCAGTTCCGCAAGTCACTTCTGGTTCTGATCCCTTTTGGCACACAAAGTCCTCAGCCCCAGGCCAGTATTGATGAAGGTGCTGCCTTCCATCAAGATGTATTCAAGTAGGAATCCACTTGGGGACCATCACCCTTCCCTGTGGACTTCGGCACCAATGGACATTAGTACTCAGGGTTGTCAGGTTAGTTAACCGCCACCTGATGATCGGCATTGAGTTGCTGGCAGTATGGTCTACTCTATTACCATAGCAGAATAACCTGGCCAGAATGGTGGTAATAGGCTTAGAGAGCCACATTTCTTCATAAACTAGCCCAAGTAGGCTACATGGGAAGGAAGAAGATTATGAGACTCTACCTGGTAACATGGAGCAGTCTGTTGCATGCTAGAAAGCTTATTTGTACTGCAATACATTTTCTCTCTCACTTGAGTGATGCTTCCATCCACACTGGAAATACGTATTGTCCCATGACACGCTAGTCTTTAGATTAATCATTTGTTTATTTTTTATTTATTTTATTTATTTATTGTTAAATTTTTATACCGCCCACTCAGCCAAAGCCGACTCCGGGCGGTTCACAACAGTGGGTAAAAACAGATAAAAACAAATAAAACAGATAAAAACCAGCAATAAGAACCCACCCCTAAAAAAAGAGGGGTGCAGGAACTGAAGAAACCATTGTCTGATTATTGCCATTCTTGTTCCTAGCCCCTTCCTTGTCTTCAGCTGTCATCATTCAATGGGCTGCAACAACTTTCCTTTTTTGTTAAATGAAATGATGTAGTGAAAAAGTGATAAATCTGCCTAGCATGGTATATATAGAATTGCACCATGTTCGGAAATGAATTAAAAGATTAGATTTGGCAAAAGTACAAGAAGTAAAAGAACAGATTTCTCCATCGCCTATTTTAATGTCACAACCCACTGCATATTAACTATCTGCACTGACTACAGAACAGGATAATTAGTGTGCTGAAATACAGTTCTAGTACTATACCAGAAAATAGCAAGGCAGCTGTAAAAAGGGATGGGACAGAATGTTGAAACATGTATAATTTGAGTCAAACTAAAGCACACCAAAATTATCTACCATATATACTTGAATATAAGCTGACCCGAATATAAGTCAAGGAACTTAATTTTGACCTTGAAACCTAGGAAAATAGATTGACCGGAGTATAAGCCAAGAGTGGGAAATGCAGCAGCTGCTAGTGAGTTTCAGTAATTAAAATACATGAAAATACAGTAAAATTAATTATTTTAGTTATTTTTAAAACTGCATTTGCACCACCCACCAGTGGTGGTGCTGCAGGTAAAGTGGGTGGGCAGGTCAATTGCACTGAGGCAGGAAGTGTTGCTCTAGCCTAGCCTCTTGTTCCCCCTGCAAGGAAGGAGAATGGCTTCCTCCCTCCATCTTAGCCACATGGAACAGGCACGAAGGTAAGTGAAATCCTTTCTTTTTCCACAGCAATTTGGAAAGGACATGATTGCATTGTAGAGCTTCTTTCTTCATCTGCGGTTTTCCATAGGAATTAATTGAAAACAAACTTCAGAATAGGAGAACTTTCAATGTACAGTACTGTATTCTAATGGAAAATTGTGATTTGCCCTCTTGTGGCTAATTGTGTAATTGCGCCTCAACTTATTTTGCCGCAGAAGTCCCGAAATTTACTTTTAAAATGTCCAAATCACTCAAAAAACCATATTTTTAGACCCTCGTGGTTGTTGACCCATGTATAAGTTGAGTCCCCTTTTTGTAGCTCATTTTTTGAGTTAAAAAACTCGGCTTATACTCGAGTATATATAGTAAATAGCAATATATGGTATGCCACTTTAGACAGGCTCACTGTTTCCAGCAGTTCCTGACTAGAATTTGAAATACTAAAGCATGCCTGTTTTCGTTCTCAGATCGATATATGTTACTGGCCTTCAGTTAATTAAACCTATTTTAGGTAAAGTGGTGAAGGACAGGCCACCAATGTATCCAACAAAAATGCTGTTTAATATTATAGCAATAAGTAAACTTTGGCTAGGATGCTTACATTTCATGTTTTTATAATGAAAGCTATTAGCCTCTTTGCATCCAATCCAAGTTTATAGAGCATTTTACACAGATTTGGTTTTTTAAAAATTATACCTCGTTTAACAAAAATGTGTTCTAAGACTGATTGAAGACACCTAGAAATTCTAAGTGCTTTTATTTATGTGACTGTCTAAAGGCATATATTGTGGATGAGGACACAGTGTAGCCATTCAGTAGCTCACTCACACACATGCTGTGAGCTGTCTGAAAATTATTACGTGGGGAGAAGTATTATTTAAGCTTTAGTAGAGCCCAGCTAGCTACCTGGAATGTTTTCTCATAGAAAATGGTGAAAAGCATTAAAACAAAACCCAATATACTGTACCATGCTTTTTAGCATGAGGCTGGCCAAATATATTTTGCCACTGGAGTTCTAGATGGTGCCTCATTTAATGTACAGAAGCCATCTGGACTGGAAGTGGAAACTTTCATTAGTGCTAGTGATGGAACAACAACCTCTGCCATGGCTGAAGACAACCAGCTACTTTAGGCAGCCTAAGATTCTGACTATACAAGAAAATATATCTTAACCTATAAATCCAAGGGTTAACCGTTGGAACTGGCTATAGGTTGCTATGCCTCGCCCTACTTGCCTGCACTCACCCTTCGTGCACACGGCCGATCTGGGTACGCAGGTCAACAAAGGATTGAGAAAACCGGCAGTGGGGCAACAGCCCCACAAACGCGAAAAAAGGGAAACAACTTCCTTTCCCAATGTTCTTTGCGCCGCGCCCACCACAGCCAATCAGACTGAGAGGCGCGACCACAAAGAACATTGAAAAACGCGCCGCGGCCAATCAAAATTGATCCGCAGGGAAAAAAACGCAGCACAAACACAAAGCACCAACCCATAACTACAAGCCCCAGCGTCCTGCGCGCCATGAGCGCGCAGAACGCTGAGGAAACCGGCGCCCGAAAAATGAAAAAGAAAAACAACTCACAGCCAAGCACACACCAGCCGGCTTTCTTTCCCTCACCAACAGCGCCTGAAGGTCCCGACTGGAGTTTCCCCTTTAATATCAATGGGTGGGGGTTGCAATCCCCCTCTCCGCTGGCTACCCTAGGGTTGGGAGGTTTGTGGGGACAAAAGGGGTATGCCCCCCCCAACCATTCTGGACCCAGGAGACCAGGGAGAGTGGATCGATTCCCCCACCCCCTCCTAAAGAAAACCCCGTCTTTAAAGAGAAGAAACCAAGCACTTTCTTCTCTTTAAAAACGGAGTTTTTATTAAAGGGGAAACCCCGATCTACTTTCACGACTCCACACAAAGCACCATAACACACTAAAGCCCCCCTCCCCACCACCTAGCCCACCCTTCCTAACCCCCAACGACCATGCCCCCTCCCCATCACCTAGCCCACCCTTCCTAACCCCAACGACCACGCCCCCTCCCCATCACCTAGCCCACCCTTCCTAACCCCAACGACCACGCCCGCTCCCCATCACCTAGCCCACCCTTCCTAACCCCAACGACCACGCCCCCTCCCAATCACCTAGCCCACCCTTCCTAACCCCCAACGACGATGCCCCCTCCCAATCACCTAGCCCACCCTTCCTAACCCCAACGACCACGCCCCCTCCCAATCACCTAGCCCACCCTACCTAACCCCAATGACCATGCCCCCCTCCCCACCACCTAGCCCACCCTTCCTAACCCCCAACAACCATGCCCCCACCCCACCACCTATCCCACCCTTCCTAACCCCCAATGACCATGCCCCCTCCCCACCACCTAGCCCACTCTTCCTAACCCCCAATGACCATGCCCCTCTCCCCACCACCTAGCCCACCCTTCCTAACCCCCAATGACCATGCCCCTCTCCCCACCACCTAGCCCACCCTTCCTAACCCCCAATGACCATGCTCCCTCCCCACCACCAAATAAATAAATTTTAAAAAATTACTAAAAACACAGTCAAAAACATCCAAAAATACACAAAAACAAACACACCAAAAACAATACGAAGTAAACAAAAACACAATAAAAAACAAAACAAACAGACAAAAATACAAATTACACACACACACACACACACCCCGCCCACACACACAAAAGAAAGAAAACAAGCAAACTTACCAAAAGATGTCCTACCTCCACCAGGACTGGAAAAGAAATGAATAAAGAAAGAGACTACTTACCAGAAGAAGCTCCACCCAGAGGCCAGGAAAGAAAAAACAGTCAAAATACAATAACCCCTACCAGCACCACGTGCTGGCCACAATAGTAAAAACAATTCAAAAACACACAACAGCTCCAAACAAAAGGCCACAAGAGTAAAAAAAAGTCAAAAACATAACACAAATTCACAATTTTACACAAAAGGTCACACCAATAAAAACAAGTCAAAAACATTACACTAAAATGCACTTTAACACAAATCACAAACATATGTCAATAAAATAAAATAGAAACTTTTAAAAATCTTGTGCTGAGTTTTAACTCAAATTTAAACCCAAAACATCTAAACACATTTTAAAAACATTGAATGTAAAAAACATTTACTTTTGCATTATTAAACTTATGACCTACAGTACAAATAATTAAAAAAATTCAAAAAACTAAAACATTATTCGCTTACATAAAACAATTTGAAAAAATTATATCATACTTTGTTCTTTTATTAATCCTAAAAAAAAACCAAAAAAAGCAGATCACACTTAATAACAGCCAAGCCAAAAAAATTTTTACATAAATAAACATTTAAAAAATTAAAATTACAGACTAAGCAATTTTTAAAAAACATTAACACAATTTAACCTTCCAACACAATTTAAAACAGCCCGGCAACGCCGGGCAACCTCTGCTAGTATATATATATATGGAAAATAGCTTGAATTTGAGGTGGGCTGATTTGCATCCCCCCCCCCCCTTGGTGATTAAATAACACAAAGGAAAATGAATCATGTAAGAGTTTCCCTCCCCATTATTAGATTTTTCCCTTCCATCTCTAAGCCTTGTATATTTGTAATTATATATTTTTAAAAATGAGTCCATTTGAATCACTTCTGGCTTATGATCTGGATCAATGCAGGAAAGGTAAGAATAACTGTGTTTGCCCACAGCTCTCCCCTTTTAAAAATATTTTATTTTACAACTCTTGTGTGCAGAAAGAAATCAGCACTGAGGAGTAACGAGCAAGATCCCCCCCTCCACCCACAAGTCTGGACACCTCAAGTTAATAATGGCGCATTCACGTAGCAAATTGACTAAAGGAATGCTTAATAAATGTTTGGTCACAAGACAGAGAATGCAGAAAGAAAAAGTAATGTTTTTGTAGAAACCGGTGGGAAAGGAAGCAAATATTTTTTACTTCTCCCCCCCCCCAATTTTTTTTATAATAATAATAATAATTTGGCTTCTAGCTCCAGCCAGCCTAGCAGTTTGAAAGCAAGAAATTGCAAGTAGATAAATAGGTACCACTTTGATGGTAATGAGCAAGATCTCCCCCCCCCCCCAGTATGGACACCTCAAGTTAGTTTGGTCCCTATTTATGTAAGGAAGTTCATGAGATCTCATTGGTTTGCCTCTGGAGTAAACATGAGGAGAAAGATCAGGGCACCTTAACTCCTCTCCTGGCTTGCTCTTTAATCTTTTTCTCTTTGAACAAGGGTAAAGATATTTGCTTTTGTTTGTTTACACCTTGGGGCAAAGCTAATAAGATTAGGAAGACTTGCTATACCAGCCTTCCTAATCTTATTAGGCCATTCCCTTTTAAGTGGGCCACCTGGCTGGCCAATTGAGAACAACATTGTTTCTCCCCTGTGGCCAATTAATGTAGGGAGACCAGAGGAAACCTACATTTTCTGGTCCAACCAACTTCACAGTGAATCAATGATAGCGAAATGGAATTTCCTTTGCTGGGCTACGACACCTTAAAGGACAAGCTGGAGTGGACAAACAGTCCCGTTTTCCAGGAGAGCAGAACAGCTGCGGTGCTCCGGAGAAATGGCTACACCCTGTATTACAGGGGTGCTCAAACCTTTTGGGCCACGGGCCAATCGTGGTACAGTGGGCCGGTCACATGGTTCCTCCCACCAGAAGCGGAAGTAAAACGCACCTTGCAATCTGTTTTGCAACAGGATGAGATTGGCTGCCATTTCTCTCCTTAAATCATGGCTTCCCAAACTACGGCCCACAGGCCAGATCTGGTCCCCAACACCAATTCATGCGTCGGGGGCTAGATAAATTGGCGTCGGGGCCCGGATCTGGCCTGTGGGCTGTAATTTGGGCACTCCTTCTGTAGGAGGTCTGATTTGACTGCTATGACTAGTAATGCCCCTTTCCTTCAACATCTGTCTGAACCTGTTGTCTTGCTCTGCCTAATATGAGGGTTAGTCCCGACTGGGCATGAGGTGAAACCAGAGACAGACCAAGAGGTGTGGGCTACTCCATATTTGCCATATACAGTGATACCTCATACAACGTCCAAACTTGGTTCCACAAGTTTGGACTTTATACGCATTTGGACTTTGTATGAGGCATACAAAATCCTAGCTGCGATACAACGTCCAAATCCTTGTTGCGATGCCTCGTACAACGTCGTTTCCATAGAGATACATTGTACTGTAACAGTAGAGACTTCAGGGCAAAGTCAAGGACATAGACAGGAAACTGACAGAACTTTAAGAAATCTTTGTCTAAAGGCTAAATACATTACAAAAACATGTCAAACAACCCTGATTGTCCAAGAACCTGAAGAATGCTGCAAAAATCTCAGGAATGCTTCTAAAAATTCGGACGAAAAAATTCAAATAAATCCAAAATCATGCTCAAAACCACTCCTAAACACTCTTTGCCTCGTGCAAAACCCAAAAGAGCAATGCATGCATGTGTCCTGCCTTTTATACTGCCCAGGCACAATGCAACCTGGGAAAACCCCAATGCCTCATACAAAGTCACAGCGACTTTGTATGAGGCAACTTTTTTCAAGGAATTAGGCGATGTATGAATTCAATGTTGTATGAAGCGGACTTTGTATGAGGTATTACTGTATCTTTATTATCCTATCCTCAAAACATGCCATTGTGTCATGCAGTTTTTCACATCCAAGGTCATAGCAGAGTGTGTGTGTTCTTGTTCTCTGTTGCTGTGGCTAAAATGAAATGGACTTCCTCATTCTAATCCATTGCCATCAACAACCTTTCTGTTTCTGTCTTGCAACTGTCAACTGGTTTGTACTGGTGTGCTTGAGCAGGATGTAAGCTATTATAAAATGCTGTTTTGTTGTGGATGAATAAAATTGCATTGGGTGTTCTTTCAACTGTACGTCTGATACCATTAGGCATTGGGTTCAACCATAATGTGTGTGGGGTAATGGCATCCTTGTGTTGCTGGCTAATCTTTCACTAGGTCAGTCGAAAGGAACTGCAGAATGAACTCACCAAAAGGTGCCTTCATTTTGGCAGTTTCACGTCTGGCCTAGACACGGAAGAAGAAGAAGAAGCATAATGTGTGTCCATGTTTTGGATCTGCCACCATAACCTTCTAAAAAAACAAATTAGAAAAATGTAGGACATCTGCAATTTTCTGGATGCCCCCATTATGCTTCAGCTGCTAGCTCGAAGTGTCTAGAACAGTGATGGTGAACCTTGGCACTTCAGATGTTCTTGAACTTCAATTCCCAGAAGCCCTGATCAGCAGGAGTGCTAACTTGGACTTCTGGGAATTGAAGTCCAAGAACACCTGGAGTGTCAAGGTTCGCCATTACTGGTCTAGGATGAGGAGTCCTTTGTTCATGGAGTTTTGGTGTATGAGAGTCAAGACACACGACACAGCCAAGGGCTGGGTTAACTCAGGTTTATTGCATGGTGGGCAGAGGGAACATGAGGTAATGGCGGACAAACAGCTCTATATATATGGTAGTAACGTATTTGAATGTGGCTCCACGATAGTCCATTGGCTACGGGCCCGCGTGACGTCATTGCTAGTCACGCCCTTCTTGTCCAGGTGTAGGTAGCGGCGGGAAAGCTTCCCGCGCTGCGGTCTTTGATGGGTTTGAACCAGGAGAGCTTGGACGCTCGCTGCTGCCAGCTGGTGGTCATTAGCTCGCGTCCTATTACAGGGTTTATAGTGATACAGCTGAAGGTTACATTGTTACTCATAGGCAAGGTTACATTAGTTCAGATACATTGACATCACATGTGGAAGGTTACACTGTTAGAACACAACACTCCTCCCCCCTAGGATGAGACGAAGTCTCTCAACCAAGATGGCTTATTTCGAACACGCTGGGGTCTCGGCGCGGGCTGCCCTGCCCTGGCTTCGCTCCCTCCTCCTTGCTCCCTGGCTTCCTGCCCTGGAATGGGAGAGGATGACTTGTTAGTTGATTGCCGCGACTCTGCGGCTTTGTTGGAGGGTGTGTGCTTTGTTTGGGGCGAACCGGGGGCACTAGGGGCTAACGAAAAACCCCTCTTCTCGCTTGGATGGGTGGGGGAGCACTCCAAAAAACCCCCCCGGCTCGTAAAATCAAAATCAAAACCGGATTCGGGGGACGCGGCGGCGGCCGCACATTCCTTTTCCCTCCCCCCGGGCTCTGATAGAACTGGGGTATCAAAAGGATATGAGTCGGGATCACTGCTTTCCCCCCTGGTTTCGGACTGATGTCCCTCACTGTCTCCCCCTTGGGCTAAACGGGTGGGGGAGAACCCTATCGCTGAATCCTGTTGCTGAGCCCCACTGATCGGCCCTTCACTCACTCGGCGCCTCAGTTGGTCAGCGTGCCTCCTCCAGAGGAGGCCGGTGCTCGTTTCCACCCGATATGACACTGGCCCCGTCTGTTCTATTATCGTTCCTGGCACCCAGGCCGGGCCTGCGTTGGCATAGTTCCTGCAGTGTACAGGATCGCCTACGCCGAACCCTTTCGAGACTGCTAAACCTATGTTCTTCCCCTTGTCCTCAACCCTCGACGGGTCCAACCTGGACAAAAGCGTGGTCAGTTTCCTCCGCATCAGCAGCTCAGCCGGCGAGTATCCAGACGCTAAGGGGGTCACTCTGTACGCTAACAGAAATTGACAAACTTGGTGATTTAGATCTCCCGGGCCCATGCGCCGCAACGCATCTTTTGTTGTGCGCACCAACCGTTCCACTTGGCCATTCGTGGCCGGGTGAAACGGCGCAGATGTGATATGCCGAATTGCATTTGCCTCCATGAATGCCGCGAACTCAGCGGACGTGAAACAGCTGGCGTTATCGCTGACTAGGGTGTCGGGTAAACCGAACGTGGAAAAGACCCTCCTTAGCTGGCGAATGGTAGTGGTGGAGGATGTGCTCTTTACCGGAATGACCTCCAGCCACTTTGAGTATGCATCCACTACCAGGAGAAACATGGTCCCTCGGAACGGGCCAGCAAAATCTACGTGCACTCTGGACCACGGTCCCCTTGCTGCGTCCCATTCCCTATGCGGGAGGCGGGCCTCCTCCGGTCGGGAGCATTGACATGCCTCACAAGTGCCGACCATATGCTCTATGTCGGCGTCCAGCTGGGGCCACCAGAAATAACTCCGGGCCAGCGCCTTAGAACGGACGATCCCCGGGTGGCTGACGTGCAACAGCCGTAGCACTTTTGGCCGCAGGGACGTAGGAACCACCACCCGTTGGCCCCACAAAAGGCACCCCCTCTCTAACGACAACTCTACTCGCTTTCGGAAGAATGGGTCGAATTCCGTGCCTGGGGATGACGCTGGCCACCCCTTCTGCACCCACGAACATACCTTCTCTAGAATTCTATCCTTTCCGGTCGCCCTGGCAATGTCGGCCGGTACTATTGGGGGTGACTCTAAGACCTCTATTAGCAATACCTGGCGGTCTCTTCTTATCCCTGCTTTTTGGTCGTCCGACAAGGGTAACGGTGACCGTGAGAGCGCGTCTGCATGGCTGATCTCCTTCCCTGGCCGGTACTCTAGCTCATGTTGATATGCGTTAAGAAAAATAGCCCACCGCAGCATCCTAGGGGACAGAATCTGTGGCGTGGGCTTATTTGCAGTGAATATCCCTAGCAGGGGTTTGTGATCCGTCACGATTTTGAACGGCCGACCATACAGAAAATCGTGAAATTTTTTGGTTCCCGCTACTATCGCAAGTGCCTCCCTATCGGTCTGTGCGTAATTCCGCTCTGCTTGGGACAGGGACCTTGAATAAAACGCTATCGGGGCCTCCCTTCCGTCGTCCAACACGTGGCAAAGCACCGCCCCCACCCCCACCGGGGATGCATCACAGACTAAAACTATGGGCCGTTTGGGGTCGAAATGAGTCAGTATAGCCTCGGACGTGAGGAGTTGCTTTAAATCTGTGAACGCCCTCTCTTGCTCGTCGCCCCACAGCCATTTTTCCTCCTTTTGAAGTAACCGATGGAGCGGCTCGGCCACGGACGCCTTCCGCGGAAGGAAGGTATGATAGAAATTGAGGAGCCCCAGAAACGACTGTAGCTCGGTTTTGGAAGTGGGGCGAGGAGCTTTCTTGATTGCGGCTACCTTAGATTTGGACGGCCTAATTCCTTCGGGCGTGACACGGAACCCTAGAAACTCAACCTCAGTTTCGAAAAATACACATTTGTCTTTCCTCAGTCGCAGCCCCGCTTTCTCGAACACGGTCAGGACCTTATCCAATCTGTGAGCCAGCTCGGCCTTACTCCCCCCTGTTATCAACACGTCATCAAAGTATGGCAACACCCCCTCCTGCCCCTTCAGGAGGCGTTCCACTAGCGACTGAAAAATGCCGGGTGCCGAGTTCACGCCGAACTGCAACCGCGACACCTGGAACGCCCCCTTATGTGTGACTATCGTTTGTGCCGCCGCTGTGGCGGGGGTTACCGGGAGTTGCTGGTAGGCCTGTGCTAAATCAAGTTTAGCGAAACACTTTCCCCCATTCAGCCTGGCCAGGAGGTGGCTGACCACTGGCACCGGGTATGCATTAGGGCGGATTGCCTTATTAATGGTACACTTATAATCAGCGCAAATGCGCACCTCCCCGTTAGCCTTCAGTGCTGTTACAATTGGAGTCTCCCACTCCGCGGAATCCACAGGAACAAGAATCCCCTGACCCACCAGTTTGTCCAGTTCCGCCTCTATTTTGTCCTTTAGCGCGAACGGTACCCTGCGCGGCTTGAGTCTTATCGGGCGGACCTCCGGGTCTAGGTCGAAGGCTACAGGGGGTCCCTTGAACTTTCCCAGTCCACTTTTAAAAACGGTGGGGTGTGCGTTACACACCGCTTGTATCGGGTCCTCCCCTACGGCATGCACCCCCCCTATGAACAGACCTAACGGCTGAAACCACTGTGTCCCGAGGAGGCTACAACTTCCCCCTTTGAGTACTACTAGGGGAAGCTCCACAGAGTGTCTCTTAAAACGGACCCGGAATGTCCCGACCCCCAACACTGGAATGCTGTTCCCCTGTACGTCCCGTAGTGTGGCCCTCAACGCTTTGAGCTTGGGCCGCATGTGGGGGTCGATTCTTAAAAACTCTCTCTGGGGAATTATAGAATAGGAGGACCCCGAGTCAATCTCCATCCTAATAGGGGTCCCTTGTACTAGTACCTCAACGAAGTAATGGGCCTGTCCCGCAGAAACGCTGAACACAGGAGCGTCGACCTCGCTGTCGTCCGAGATGCGGCCCACGCCGTCCTGCTTCCTCGTTGTCCGGACGCCATCTTTGGACCTCGCCGGACGGTCCGGCCTGGCTGAGCGGTCCTGCGACTGTCTCCGGCCCTCTTTCCATTTCCTGCACGCCTTGGCGATGTGCCCCCGACGGCCGCAGTTGAAACACTCGGCTTTCCTGAATGGGCACCTCACGCGCTCATGGGCCGCTCCGCAACCATCGCAGCGGCGCCCTCCTCTCCGGACCTTCTGGACCTCTTCGCCGTCGCTGCTCTCGGAAGATGACTTCGAGGTCGGTCGGGTTGCATGTACCGACTGACCGGACTTCCCGTGCGACGAGCTTTCCGCTTTGCCGGCCCTCGGACGCCACTCACGCCACTTGTGCATCTCGTCTACTCCAGCATTCGTGGACTCCGCGGCTTCCGCGGCCTCTACAACCTCTTCCAGCGTGGGTGGCGGCTCCTTGTTCATGAGGCTGCGCTGCACTTCCTTGTCCTTCAGGCCGCACAGCACTCCGTCCCTGAGGGCCATCTCTAGGAATTGGTCCCATCTGCAGGGGGCGGCGGCTACCCTCATGGCCGATACGAATGCTTCTACCGACTCGTCCGGCGCTTGGACTCGCCTCCAAAACGCGCTCCGAGCGGGAAACATTGCCCTCGAGGGTCGGAAACGCTCACGCAGCAGTTTCATGATGTCCCCGGCTTTGAAATCACTCATCTTCTTCGGTGCGAGGATGCCCACCAGCGTCCGCTTGGTCTCCATCCCCAGCATGCGGGTGAGGATGGCCCTCTTCCGTTCCTCATCGTCTTCCTTGACTTTGAGTTCCACCAGTGCCGCCTGGAAGTCCATCTCGAAAAGCTCCCAGTCTTGCGGTTTGGTGATGTTGAACCCGCTCTGTGTCCTGGCTCCCTGGGGATCCATCATCCCACCTTCGTCGCCAATTTGGTGTATGAGAGTCAAGACACACGACACAGCCAAGGGCTGGGTTAACTCAGGTTTATTGCATGGTGGGCAGAGGGAACATGAGGTAATGGCGGACAAACAGCTCTATATATATGGTAGTAACGTATTTGAATGTGGCTCCACGATAGTCCATTGGCTACGGGCCCGCGTGACGTCATTGCTAGTCACGCCCTTCTTGTCCAGGTGTAGGTAGCGGCGGGAAAGCTTCCCGCGCTGCGGTCTTTGATGGGTTTGAACCAGGAGAGCTTGGACGCTCGCTGCTGCCAGCTGGTGGTCATTAGCTCGCGTCCTATTACAGGGTTTATAGTGATACAGCTGAAGGTTACATTGTTACTCATAGGCAAGGTTACATTAGTTCAGATACATTGACATCACATGTGGAAGGTTACACTGTTAGAACACAACAGGAGTTCTAATGTTCATGGAGTTCTATATGGCAACATAAACATAGCCGATTGCTTCTTTGCAAACTGCATCTTTCAAATGTGTTGGCTTTCATTACTTCTTTAAAAAAAGAAACTTAAAATAAAAATACCTTCTTTAGCCTAAGAAGAATCTTAAATGCCTACCATGCTGTAAGTTAGTACAGAGGAATCTGTTGCCACAGCTGTCTGGTTAACAGCCGCCAGGCAGCATAAAATTATAGTATGCATGGTCAAAAACTTAAATTGACTAAAGGAATGCTTAATAAATGTTTGGTCACAAGACAGAAAATGCAGAAAGAAAAAGTAATGTTTTTGTAGAAACCGGTGAGAAAGGAGGCAAATGTTTTTTATTTCCCCCCAAATAATTTGGCTTCCAGCTCCAGCCAGCCTAGCAGTTTGAAAGCAAGAAATTGCAAGTAGATAAATAGGTACCACTTTGGTGGGAAGGTAAACAGCATTCTGTGCACTCCAGTGTCTAGTCACATGTCCACAGAAACGTCTGCATATGCACAGTGCTGGTTCTTTGGCTATAAACGGAGATGATTACTGAACCCTAGAGTCTGATACAACTTGTTTTCGAGCAAGGGCTACCTTTACTAAATACAGTAACTTGAAAGAATCACAATTATTTTCTTTCATGGGTGTGTTCTTCTATCAAACAGGATTGTTTATCATGCCCTGCCTCCACAATGCCATAAAGGACCTCCTGACCTAACAGTATCAGGAGTGGATCCAGGACAAAGATAATGTTACCTTACATCGGGGTTCTCAACCTTTTAAAGCCGGGGGCTGGGTCACGCTCCCTCAGACAGCTTCTGGGGCATACCTGTCAACCTTCCCAGATTGGCTGGGATTTCCCGATTTTCGGCGCCGATTTGCACCATTTCCCGCCCGCAGCTGCCAAAACCCCGGAATTGACAGCGGGGGGAAAGAGGTACTGCGCATCCCTTCTGCGCAAGTCACATTCTACGCAAGCGTAATAGGGTTCTACGCAAGCATAAAAGCCTTCTATGCATGCATAGAACGTGACTTGCGCAGAACCGTTGTGCGCAGGTCCCAGATTGTCCAGAGGTATGTTGACAGGTATGTTCTGGGGCCAGATGGCCATTTTGCCCTTCCTCCACCAAATGGTGGAGGCAGTGCCACCACCCCCCACCACCCTGAAATGTTGCTGTGGGCTACATATGGGCCATGGGTTTGAGAATCCCTGCCTTACATTGTGTAAACTATTTGGACTTGTTCAGAAGCATAATGCAAACCAATGCCTATGCTAGTGTCAGATAAAGGACCACGGGCTTTCCTTGCATGTTGCTTTACGGCCCTTTTCCTGCTCACAATCACAAGGAGGAACTTTATGCTTATATTCTCTGATTTCCTGAGTGCTAGTGAGCATCTTGATTTATCGGGCCAATTTTCTCCCCTCCAAAAATGCCCCTACAGGTGGGGTGGGGGGACCTTAAATCTGAAATGACTGGAATCTTCCTCTAGTTTTGAAAAATGGGCATTTTGGGGTTGAAATGGTAAACAGAGCCCTGCATCATGTTTAAAAGGTCAGTTGTGTCACCTAGACCAGTGATGGCCAACCTTGGCACTCCAGTTGTTCTTGGACTTCAATTACCAGAAGCCCAAGTCAGCACTCCTGCTGATCAGGGCTTCTGGGAATTGAAGTCCAAGAACACCTGGAGTGTCAAGGTTAGCTTAGCCATCACTGCCTTAGAACCTTCCAGGAGATTGTTTTCATGGGTTCTTTAGGCTTTGCTGGTGGTGCTGGCGGTGGTTGTACTAATGCCTACTTTGGGAGCTAGCTCATTCTCTGCTATCTTCCCTTTGCTTTTTTGGAATAGTTTTAACAATTTTTAAGAAGTTTGGACTTGTGCCAAAAGCCAGAATTGAGAAAAATGAAATATAACATCCTGAATAAGGTAGCCCCTTTACTGGTTAACAAAAGGAAAGGTGCACAAAAGACGTAAACAAAAAAGAGGCACTCCATGAAAGAATTGGAATCAACAAAAATAAGGTTTTGCTGCTCATATTCCTAGAGTTGCTGTTTTCCTCCACCTACTTCAAAAAGATATCTCACTGAACATTTGCATTGGCTGTGGATCTGTCTGTAACTTGTGCATCCTTTGAACTCCAGAATTCTCAGCAATAATTTGTATCGATGCTTATCATACTGTCTGAAATCTCTGGTGGAAACCTACTGACAAGAAGGAACGGTGACACCGTTTTTCCACTTGTAAAAAGGGCAACCTCAAGTGGTGTGAAGGTTACACAGAGAGGAAAGGGGTACACAGAAACAGCCTCCTCGAAGACTGTAGTGTTTTTGAACCACAATCGGGCGTACCCTGGTAACGGCGACCTTGTGTTACTGGCTGATCTTTCTCACACTTGGTCAGGTGGAAGGGACTGCAGAATGAACTCACCCAAAGGTGACTTCATTTTGGCAGTTTCACGTCTGGCCTAGATATTGAAAGAGAAGAACTGAGAGGAAACATTTTCAGTTTCTGCATCTATCAATTTTAATACATAATTACATGGCAACAGTCTGGCTGGAATGAGAAATTTGCATTTACCAAATTCCACCAAATGTCTTGATTTTTTTTAAAAGAATGGTATAAGTAATTGCCAGAATTATAGCGATAATTACAGGATCAGTATGAGACAACAATGCAGCGAACGTCTAGGTACTGTTTTTCTTGATTATATACAGCTTTGTTGGCAGAATTTTCCATGAAAATTAACTAGAAGTGCAGTCCATACTTGGCTGCTTCAATTTTCAGGAACAACGTCTAATTAAGTGGCCTTTGTTAACAGGAGTGATCCGTTGCCTAAAAAAAAGATAATGAGTTGGAGAAGAAGGGTTGGTACAGTCTGAACAACTTTTCTTTTTCAGAGCTGCAGATTAACCTTCAAACAAATGTTTTAGGGTCAACTAGCTGGTATGACTTACTCTGCCTACAGATACAATTCTGTGGACCATCTTATGTTCTTTAAACTGTTCTTCTGCCGTATCCAAATCCGAATATTGATGATCCTCATGGTGATCAGCCATGAATACTGTCCTGAGAATATAGTACAGTAGCCTTCTGCCTTCCGCATCGCAGCATGACACCTGTACCACTGATCCAGTTCTGCGAGTCACTTTCTGATCCTGAGCCCTTTTGGTACACAAAGTCCTCATCAGCCCCAGGCCAGGATTGATGAAGCTGCTGCCCTCCATCAAGATGGATTCAAGTGGGATTTAATCCATTTGGGGACCATCACCCTTCCTTGTGGACCTCAGCACCCAAGGCCGTTAATCCTCAGGGTGGTCAGGTTAGTTAATCGCCTCCTGACACTCAGTGTTTAGTCACTGGCAGTATGGTCTACTCTATTAAGTAATAGCAGGATAACCTGGAATATTAATTTTGTAAGATGCCCAGCGAACAGTTGTTAATTGGTAATCATAAATATGACTAAAAATTCCTTTAAAATAAATGTCCAAATTCTACTTTGAAACTGTATTGTAATCCAAACCCAGCATTTTTAGACTAAGACATATAAATTAAGCAAAGGGTGCCAATTCTAAAAATCTGATTAATTTGTTCAATTAAAATTTAAACTTCATATTTAGTGTTGGGGATTTCAAAGTCACTTATCTCCTCTGTACATTTACATGTGTTCACTTACTGTAAACACTTGTCCCTTTCGAGGTTACTAAGATAGCGTTTTGCTTCATTCATATAAAGTGAGGCATATCGGATTTTCTTTGGGTACTTTTCATGTTTTGTGGTGTCATAGCGGCCAACTCCAACTGGGTTCTGTAAGCAGAAAGTAGACAAGAAGCCACTTGGGATGTTAATGCTGATAGTCATGAGAAATGTGTGAGATTGATGCATATTCTCTGTGGCTACACAGTTTGAATCCCAAATGCCCAAGAGAGGGACCAACTGAGATCACCCAAAGGATGCATGACTGATGGGTTTACCTATCCTGTCCAAATGCAGGTTTCAGAATACCACCTGAAAGATGGACTGGTAAACACTTCTGAGCACTTTATACATGGAAGATCCTAATTTGGAATCTATTTGATATCATATGGTTCTAATTAGTTGCCACCGAAGAGTACATATTTACATGTTTCTCATGTTGTTGGGAGAGACTTCTGACTGGAGAATGTAACTTGTAGGTACTGTACTAGTCTTGAGATGAAAGTTAAACAGTTTGGATGGGATGAAAATGAGCCCACACCAGTCTTCTTCCACTAACACAGGAAGTGGCTGGGTAAGATGAGTGAGAAAGCTGTCCTTGTTCCTGTAGATTTCCAAAAGACTTTTCAGATAGCAAGAATCAGAGCAAATTTATAGGAAGACATATTCTTCCGTGTCTAGGCTTGGCATGAAACTGACCAAAATGAAGCCACATTTGGATGAGTTCATTCTGCATTTCCTTTCGCCTGACCTAGTGTGAGAAAGATTAGCTGGCAACACATGGTGGCCATTGCCTGGAGTTCGCCCGATTGTAGTTCAAAAATACCACAGTCTTCGAGGAGGCTCTTTCTGTGTACCCCAGGAGGACATGTATAAACATGGCACAGTCTTTAGTCCTGACTATGACATGTGTATTCATTTTCCTCTACTGATCCACCCCACTTGACTACTACCAAAATCAGAAGTTAGTGGTCATATATATGTAATTTTTTTTACATATATTTGATCACAGAAGTAGTGATCAAATATATGTAATTTTTTAAAATATAGATATGGAAGAATTCTACTTCTAAAAGATGGCTTGAAAATAATGTCAAATGCTTAATACATTGGCAGGTCATCTTTTCCTTTTGCGTAATTGTGTATGCTGAGTGACGGCAACTACAGTCCCAAGTATCAGGCTGGCTGCTATTGCTGAATCTACCACTAGGGATGTCAATATATCTGCCAAGATACAGCCAATACATTTTGTTGTTGTTGTCACACTTCTGTGATCAAATATATGTAAAATAAATTATTTTATTTTTTGAACCACAATCGGGCGTACCCCATACCTGTCAGGTATCCTGGATTGGCCGGGATTTCCCGCATTTCTGCACCGCTTCAGCCACTCGCCCACCACCCGCTGCCGGCATCCCATAATTTGACCGGTGGGTGGAAGTAGTTACTGCACATGCCCTTCTGCACAGTACCCATATGGGCACACTTTACTTCCGCTTCTGGGAGCGACGAGGCCAGCACAGGCCGGATGAATCGCAGTAAACCCATTCGTGTGGATTCACAGGGTGCTTGGACTTCTGGGAATTGAAGTCCAAGAACATCTGGAGTGCAAAGGTTCACCATCACAGCTCTAGAGAGACCCAGCGACTTTTCCCATTCAGAGCATGTGCTCTGTGTGAGCTTTGTTTCTTCCCTCAGGTTTGCAAGAGAAACTGCTGTTATGGTAACATGAAGATAAAATCATTGCTCAACATCTCTCCCTGCTTAAAGTGGAGCAGTCATACCACGAGTGAAGAATGTTGTTGAGTAGAGTCGGTAGACACTTGGTAGACAGTTGACTGCCAAAATCAAACTATATTACACAAAGTCCCTTGCTAGAAGTTGGAATCTGTTAGTCTTCCAGGCTAGTGATTCAGGAAGACTTTTGTTACTGAACAAATTATTCAAGTCTGAGTGCTTACCTGCAGGTGACCAACCAAATCAGACTAATTTACAAACTACAGGAAGCATGAAAACTTCCTGCTGTGACAAACAGACTTGTTCAACAAATAAGGAATTTCTTTTATCTAATGACAAATATCCATCTTGCTTAGTTCTGACTCCAGAAGAATTATCACACACTTCAACAGCTTTGGTCATTTGTGCTTGAAAAAGTTACTCCCTGGACTTTAGCTGGACAATTCTGGGAGCTGTAGTCCCCCCCCCCCATTTCCCCGCCCAAGGTAGGTTATGCAAGCATTGATTTGAACACATTTTATTTGAACTGGTGGAGAGGAGCAGGCCTACAGGTATTTACAACCCACAGTGGCCAATGCACTATATTGAAGTCAAAATGATCCATTCCTTCTCTTGTAATGCAGTCTCAAGCCAGCTGCCTGCCGAAAGGTTTAACTGCAGCCCTGTTATCAATGACACTTAATCACCACCAGTGAAGTTCCCCATCAATTATAAAAGAACCTTCATTCTTGACCTCTTTTAAGTCCTCTGCTCTCTAGCATCAAGGAAAGAAAACTACCTGGGAGTCCTTACCTGTCGCCTAAGTGGAAGTGAACTCTTTCAAAGGAAAGCTTTCCCTAACTGTTTGAGTCTTTCCAGCTTTGTTCCAGCTCACCACAGGAACCCAGAAAAGATGAATGCAGATGGTACAAGAAAGGCCACAAGGAGAAGGAGGGAAAGTGCCAGAGTCATCCCTTTGGCAGATCATTACTAAAAGAAACTTTCAGCCGGTTAGCAAGAGAATTACAACATACTGACATATAGAACTACTGTAACTTCAAAGGGTCCCCTCTGTCCAAGATAAGGTACACCAGTACCTGCTGAAAACAAAGAACTGAGAATGGCAATGCCAGTGCATAATGCACATGTCCTAACCAGCAAGCATGTCCATAGGGAATTGGAGTCTTAGTCCAGAACCAGAAAGCTGTGCACACCCATTGCTGGGCCTTCAGTGTGTGTGTGGGGGGGTGGGGGTGGGGCACATTTACTTCCACCACCACAACCAGTTACAAAAGATTCTTACGAAAGCAAAAATGTTTGCTTTAGCAATAGCAATTTCACTTATATACCGCCCCACAGCTCTTAGTGCACTCTGGGTTGCTCACAAGTTAATTAGCATTTTGCCCCCAACATGCTGGGCACACATTTTAACCGACCTCAAAAGAATGGACGGCTGAGTCAACCTTGATCCCCATCAGGATCAAACTCACAATGTTTTGGCTGCAGTACAGCAGTTAAACTACTGCACCACCAGGGCTTTTCTACTGGGGGGGAAAACCTCTCACCACCTATGGCTGATTTTATTTAATGGGATGTCAAGTGAATGCTGAAGAGTACCTGAAATATGAAATTAGTGGCCCTCATATCTTCCTAAATAACACAAGGTAATTTTTGAGACTAATTCATTCTTTAAAAAGTTAAAAACGGGGGTACATGTGAAAGTACAATGGGGGAAGAGATGCCAGAAGGCCACATTTGAGACCTGGGGTTTAGCTGGACAATGTAGACAAGGTTCTGTGGATTGCTCATCCCTGCTTTACAGAGTTGTGGCCAAAAGACATTTTTAAAAAATCAGCTGCAGGATCAAGACAGTTCTCCATCAAATGCAAAATAGCAGGGCCACTGTAATATGTGTCTATGCTATATTTTTGTGCATCACCACACAAAAATATATGCTGTCTATGCTCTCTAAAGGAAATCAGCTAGAAATACTACTCTTTTATATTTCAATGTACAGTATTTTATCATGGGATCGTAATGACCATCGCATTTGAAAACATCGCCAAAGAAACTAGTATGCTAAGGAAAGTCTGGTAAAAATGAAAATGTAGCTTTGTAGGGCGTTCCCACAGAAAGAAATATTCAAATATTGGGCTATTGTAATGAAGAGTAAAGTTGGAATTGTGCAAGGCAGTGAAATAGAAAGCCTCCGGCAAAAAATGTTCTCCACTCAAATAAGCATCCATTCAAACATCCCACATAAACACACCTCCTGTCAAAGAAACCACAGAAGGGATGAGTCACACCCTCGAGGTAATATCTAGGTAATATCTGAATGTAATATCTACGTTGGATTTACAGTAATGCAGTGGTTGGGGAGCTAGCCTTACCACTAGACAGAAGAAGACAATTGCCTTGTGCAGCAAAAAAAGAAGATGCAGTACAATCACTGCTCAACACCTCTTCCTGCTTTAAGTAGAGCAGTCATACCAATAAAACAGAGAGAGTTTGCAGTAACTTTTAATACACCCAAAGGGGATGTTTATATACAAGAGTGAAGGATGCTGTTGAGTGCTATCAGTAGACACTTGACTACCAAAACCAAACTATTAAACAGAGCCCCTTGTTAGAAGCAGAAATCTGTTAAATGTTCCAGATTAGTGATTCAGGAAGATCAATGATTTAGGAAAAAACTATGCATGTACCACATGGCCTGTCCTCTACCCTTTAATCCTGTGGTGGCAAATCTATGGCACATGTGTCAGAGGGGGCACTCCATGCCCTCTCTCTGGGCACACATGCCATTGCCCCAGCACAGAGTTCACCCCGCTCATCTGACCAGCAGCCCAATGGGAGCGCTTCCAACCTCCCCTCAACACACAGTTCACCCCTCCCCTTCTACCCAGCAGCCCAATGAGAGCGCTTCCTCCCTGCCCTGTCTGGGATAAGTCGGGCAGCTCACATGCGGCATGAGGGTGTGGCGCAGACGGCAGCCTGTTGATCTGTGGCAAAAGTGAATTTGGGCACATGGTCTCTAAAAGGTTCACCATCACTGCTCTAATCCCTTCTTCTTCAAGTGCTATATGCATTCCAAATATTGGCTATCATCATGGCAAAATTCTTCCTGTTCTTAACTCCTTGGAACAGATCTTCCAAGCACATTCCACAGCAGTCTCTTCAGCCACGAGGTCCTTCTAAATCCAGGGTATTTTCCCAGGAATCTCCACTTGCATAACTAGTTTGTATTCCATACTTTATGTCATTCCTCATGATATGCCTAAGGCATTGAAACTTTCTTTGTTTAGTGTCCTTGAACAGTTCTTGTTCTTTATCCATTCAGCTCAACATTTCTACATTACTCACATGGTCAACCCATGATATCCTTAGTAGCCATCTGTAGATTCACATTTCAAAAGCCTTGATTTTCTTTTCAGAGGTTTCAGTCAGTGCCCAAGCTTTAATTCCATATAGCAACACTGGAAATATGTAACACCTCACTATTCGGATCTTCAGAGCAAGAGTTAGATCTCTACTGCATAACAAATGCCACATTTTTACAAAAGTGGATCTTGCTTTTTCTCTTCCCATTCTAATCTCTACCTTGTGATTCTTTTAATCCCAGTTAACTATAATCTTTAAAGATGCTGTCAGACAGAGATATAACTCGTGCCTATAAAATTTGTTGTGATTATCTAGAGAATATTTTTAAATTGGCAAAAAGGATAGACTGTGGAAATCCTGATAAAATACCCAGTATAGTAATACCTCATACAAAGTCTGCTTCATACAACATCGGATTCATACAATATAAAAGATAGGGCACATGTGTGCATTGCTCTTGTGGTTTTTTGCACAAGGCAAAGAGTGTTTAGGAGTGGTTTTGAGCGTGATTTTGCCTCATACAACATCGCCTAATTCCTTGAAAAAAGTTGCCTCATACAAAGTCGTGCGACTTTGTATGAGGCATTGAGGTTTCCCCAGGTTGCATTGTGCCTGGGCAATATAAAAGGCAGGACACATGCGTGCATTGCTCTTGTGGGTTTTGCATGAGGCGAAGAGTGTTTAGGAGTGGTTTTGAGCGCGATTTTGGATTTTTTTTAAAAAAAATTCATCAGAATTTTTAGAAGCATTCCTGGGATTTTTGCAGCATTCTTCAGGTTCTTGGACAATCAGGGTTGTTTGACATGTTTTTGTAATGTATTTAGCCTTTATACAATGATTTCTTAAAGTTCTGTCAGTTTCCTCTCTCTTTCCTTGACTTTGCCCTGAAGTCTGTGCTGTTACAGTACAATGTATCTCTATGGAAACAACGTTGTATGAGGCATCACGGCAAGAATTTAGACGTTGTATGAGGCTTTGCGGCTAGGATTTTGCATGCCTCATACAAAGTCCAAATCCGCATAAAGTCCAAACTTGTGGAACCAAGTTTAGACGTTGTATGAGGTATCACTGTACAACAGGACTTGTTCCACAGTTTGCACCATGCCAGGTTGGCAGGGGAGAAAACATCGGTCATAAGGGATAGATAAGTATCTTCCCTCTAAAAAGGTTGTTGACAAAGCATTGAAATGGGCCAGGGTAAAAGCTCACCAATGTCTAGGAATTCTAAAAATAATCTGTTGGGGCAAAGGTCTTGCTGTGCTTCCCGACCACTTTATAATATGGAATTTGGACTCTGTCAAAATGGAGGACTGTACTTTATAGCATTGTAGGGCTCTGATAAAGAAATTCTCTAGCCTAGGTTTTTTCTTTTTCCTTCTGAAAAAGCTGCTAAGCAAGTTTAACTTTTGGGGTACTGTATCTGCTCCTGATTTTCCAGCTCTATGCCCTCCAAATCGGTTGAGCTGCGACTCCCATCACCCATAGCCAAAGGTCCAATGCAAGTGGAAGGTAGAGGTAGGGGAATACTGGCTTGATGTCTTCTTTGCCATCCCTCAGGTGACACAGAAAATCTGGCTTGATCTCCCTTGCGCGTTAAGAAATCTTTATTAGGTTTCCTTGGCTAATAGGGTTTTCCTGTGGTTTGAAAAATGGTATTTAGAAGTCCTTTCTTTCTGACTGAATGATATTTTTATTTTCATCTTGTTGATCTACCTTAAGGCCTACAGAAATGTTCCCATGTTCCTAAATGTGCTTTTCTTAAGTAGTTTATGTAAACTAAAAAGCATGAAGATCTAGTGCTAGTATTTACATTATCTGAATCATCTTTCAGTTACAAAGGGCTAGTTTGCGCTGCACTTTTTCTGAGGTCAACCTTGCAAGATGAGTTAGTCCTAAGAAACAATGACTTCTCTAAGCTGACCTAACAAATCTGAAGGCCAAAGCCTAGAATTTTGAACCCAGGTCTGCCCCATCTAAGTCAAGATCTTACTACCACACATCTCTCCGCTTACCTGGAGGGGTACACAGAACATACCTGTCAACCAATATGGACAATACGGGACCTGCGCAGAACGGTTCTGCACAAGTCGCCTTCTATGCATGTGTAGAAGGCTTTTACGCTTGCATAGAACCATTTTACGCTTGCATGGAACCTTTCTACGCATGCGTAGAAGGGGTCTACGCAAGCGTAGAAGGAGTCTACGCAAGCATAAAAGCCTTCTACGCATGCGTAGAAGGCGAGTTGCGCAGAAGGGATGTGCAGTACCTCTTTCCCCCCGCTGCCAAATTCCAGGGTTTTGGCAGCTCCGGGCGGAAAATGGCAAATTGGCGCCGAAAAATGGGAAATCCCAGCCAATCCGGAAAGGTTGACAGGTATGACACAGAAAGAGCCTCCTGAAAGACTGTGGTATTTTTGAACCACAATCGGGTGTACCCAGGGCAATGGCAACCTTATTGTGCTGACTAATCTTTCTCACACTAGGTCAGGTAAAAGGAACTGTGGAATGAATTCACTAAAAGATAGCTTCATTTCACAGTTTCATGCCTGGCCTAGACATGGGAGGAAAAGAAAAAGCTTACTTGGACAGATTCACAAAAATCGCCAGAAAAGAGGTTTAAAGGGAGATGGAAGGAGAAGGAAAATGTTCTGCTGCTCAATCAACTTCTACTATATCGCTTGTTACTCACAGCATTTCCAAAAAAGAGACGATATGCTTTCCGGTCAAATCTTTTTGCACCAGTCCAGAATGGTGGTTGATTTTCAAATTCTGCTCTCTTAATTGGCTTTATGTCATAGGAGCCTGGTCCTGCTTTGAACTGTAACAAATACATATGCAACAATTTTCATTCTCTTTGTTCATTGTTGTGGCTGATGTTTCTCTAACTGGGCACAGAGTACAAAGCACTACCACTAGGGGACATCTCTGATGAAATCTTGTTTTATAGGGAAAAACAGGGAACACACTTAATGGCTGGTTCAACACCAAAAATTTCCACACAGAAACCACTACCTTATAGTTTTGCTTCCAAATGAACATGCACTTAATCACACACGTTCCCTGCTTGGAGAAAGAAGTGGCACATGAAATCAAAGATTCTACTCTATTGACCTGCTTACTGGTTGAGAAAACTCTACCAGATCTGGGCCTGACATCATTCCATCCGGCCCACAACACCCTCACTGCTCCTGGAAGTGGATGGGAACGCGCCTGCCAATGTGCATGTGCATCCGGAACCACTCCCGGAAGTGGTTCTGGATACCCCACATATGCGCAAATGCACCTGCACCACTTCCGGGAGTGGCACGGATGTATTTGCGCATGTGCAGGGGCTTTTGGAACCAATGTGCCCACACCATTCCTGAAAGTGGTTCTAGATGCACATGCACAAATACATCCATTTCCAGGGGTGTCATCAGGCCAACTCAGCTGTTCTGGAGGCGTGCTCAGGTCCCTGGCACAAAAGGTTTGGGCACCCCTGTATTAGACAAAAAAAAATCCTATTTCAATAGGCAGTGCTTTCCAGTCACACCACTATGGGCAGAGGAAATCAGTAATGAGTTAGTATGAAAAATCACCTACTCGTTCACGTGGGTACTGGTTAACTGTGGCCCAGTAGATCCGTTCAGTTGGGCTAAGAGGATTCCAAGCAAGGCTGCTGAAAACACCATGTTTCTTTTTCTCTTTCGTCTCCAGTTCTTCCAGGAAGCTCTTCACATTACAGTTATTCAGTTCAGTGGATTTTTTCTATCAACGTTAAAGGAAAGGAGAAACTGCATGGAAGGAGAAATGCATCTAGCCAATATGTGTGGCTCCACCAGAAACAGTCACACCTCTCTTTTGGATGCTTTTTGGTTAAGCCAGCGGTCCACCTCAGGGGGACTTAAATTCCCAGAAGCCTAAGTTAGTACATTGGCTGATCAGTGCTTTGGGGAATTGAAGTCCAAAAACCAAAGATTGGGAAACACTGGATTAAGTCCTACCATTAGGTAGAGCAAGCAACTGCCCCAAGAGGCAGATATTGGAGAACAAGGAGCTGCTCCTCCTGAGCCTCCTACCCTTCCCCTGCCTTGGAAAACAGAGCTGTTAGTATCATACATCCTGTCCTGCACCTTTAGATTGGCCTACAGCCCTCAGGTGGTAGAGAATCTTAACCCATTATAAGGGCTGAATTAAAATTCAACTGCCCAAATCCAGTACCGTATATACTCTAGTATAAGCTGAATTTTTAGCCCCAAAAATGAGGTCCAAAAAGGTGACTCAGCTTATACATGGGTCAGCAACCACGAGGGACAAAAAATGTTTTTGGAGTAATTCCGCAGCTTCGGCAAGTAAATCAAAAACAGCTGATTGGTACGCCATTACCACAACTGGCCATAAGAGGGCGCAAATCACGGCTTTACATAAGATTGCATTGAAAATGAATTTCTTCTATTCTGAAGTTTGTTTTCAATGCATTCCTATGCAAAAAAAAAGCAGATGGAGAAAGAAGCTCTGCAAAGCGATCGCGTCCCCCTTCCAAACTAGTGTGGAAAAAGAAAGGATTTCACTTACCTTCGTGTCTTTGTTCCCAAGATGGAGGGGAAAGCCATGCTTCTTGCTTGCAGGGGAAACAAGAAGCTAGGCTAGAGCAACACTTCCTGCCTCAGTGCAATTGATCTGCCCACCCACTTCCCCTGCAGTGCCACCACTGGTTGGGTGGTGCAAATACAGTTAAAAATGCAGTAAATTAATTAATTTTACTGTATTTTCATGTATTATAATTATTGAAACTCACTAGCAACTGCTGCATTTTCCACTCTCAATTTATACTTGGGTCAATCTATTTTCCTGGGGTTTCAGGTCAAAATTAGGTACCTCGGTTTATATTTGGGTCAGCTTATACTCAAATATATACGGTACATTAAGATATATGGAATGGAGCAGAGTGCCATGTTGGCCTTCACTTCAGACAGCAAAATGTCTTAGGTCAGCCCTGAATGCTTCTCTTAATCTGTTATCAGGAAATATATCACACTTTTGTGGATGCCCTTGCATGTGAGCCCAGTTATCTAGAAATGGATCAGGTCCAAAGATCTTAATAACAAAAAGTATCCATTGTACTGTTTGTATGCTTATAGGATATACATTTAATATAGTACAAGAAACATAGTATGATACTACGGTATATTTAACAAAACTTCAAATTGAAAATTTATAATCTAATTTTGTTGGACTGTAGGATGGATATTAGAGCCTGCTTTTGGACTAGCCACACCACAGTGGGTTCTAGAAATATGTCATTTGGAATTTTTAGAGTACAAATCCCATAATTCTCTATCCTTGGAGTTCTATCTGATAGACAGAAAATATGTCTCACTTGAGAAAAAGACCTAAATTTCCAAAATTTGTAGCCCAACTAGTCTTAACTCTGCTCAAACTTTTTGTTTGGAAAAAAAGCTGCCCCCATGCCAGCTGGGAGCATCCTTTGCAAACCAAAACCTTGGGTGGAACTAAACTTAGGCAAGCCTCAAAACTTTCAAGCTTACACCTGTTCTCTAGGCAAGTCACATCTAGGTGAGCGTCTTCCCTCTTTGTTTAATCTATATACAGAGCATATATGAACAAAAATTTCATTAGATTCAGTTGAAGGAGGAGTGGGAAGTGGAGCTGAAAACTTAAGTACAGTACTTTAAGATTTCAGATGGCACCAGATTAATGGCTGAAAATAACGATTGAAGCAGCCATTTGTGAAGATAAAAAAGTATAAAAGAAGAATAACAGTTGAACATTAAGAAAGCAAAATTATTGATTACAGGAAAGTTACATAAATGTGGATAATGAAAAAATTGAATTATTACAGATTTTATCTGTTTTGACTCATTCATCAGTCATAATGGAGACTTCAGGCAAGAAATCAGAAGAAGACTAAGACTCAGAAAAGCAACTATGAAGAAACTAGAAAAAATCTTTAACTGTTAAGAATGTGTCATTGAAGATTAAAGCCAGGGGTTCGCAACCTACGGCCCGCAGACTGGCTCCGGCCCCTGATGCCATTCCATCCAGCCTGTGGTGATGATCCCAGAAGTGGAAGTGGGTGCATTTACAACAGCTGTAAACACACCCATTTAATTTAATTTAATTCTTAAATTTTTTATGTCGCCCACTCATGCAAACCTGACTCAGAGCGGCGTACAACAGTTAAAAAACATATAAAAACAAGTTAAAAATCCTAAGTCACCCACCCAGCTACCCCCACCTCACTAAAAAAAACCTAAAAGGGAATAGAAGGAAACAACAATACAGAAGGAGGGACAATAACTGGACTCTGGATGGCAATGAGCCAACAGGCTGGGGCAGTAGTCCTATTAAGGCCCCATACATGCCCTGCCAGCCAGGTTTTCAAACCTTTCCTGAAAGGCAGCAATTCTGTCTGTAACCTCAATTCTGTTGGCAGGAGGTTCCAGAGGGCTGGTGTGGACATGGAGAAGGCCCTTCTTCGTGTCCCATGCTTGCACAAACAAACCCACCGTGGTTTGCGGCAGTGTTTACAACGGGAGGAAACCACATGTCTGGCCTGCTCAGCTAATTGAGGATGAGTGGTCTGCCCTGTGGCGCAAAAACCTTGAGAACCCCAATAGAGGCTAAGATCGCCCATTTTACAATGTTCCTGATTACTATGGATATATGTGAACGCTGTTTAATGTAACATATATTACATGATTTGTTCTGTTTTGAGATCACAGATTCTATTCTCTCCCCGCTCCCCCGCCCCCCCTGCCCAACCTTTTTAAAACCCAATCTGAACCTTACTGAATTCCACTACCCCAGAAGGCAGATAAGTGGAGAATTCACTCAGGAATGAAGTCATTTCAGTTAAACTGGAAATTCAAGCTATATATTACAGATTACCAGTTGTTAGACCTGAAATCATGCTTGTATAGCTGAGACTGATTTAGGCATATTTTTGTACCTGAGAAGTCAGACCTGAAAATGGAGACTCTGTTTCCTTCCTTAGGCCTAATCACAAACCAAAGTAGGTAATTTGCAAATAATGGGAGGCGAAATGAGTTCACCCTGTGACAATATGTTGCTTTCAGAAGTTAAGGAAATATATCTTCTAATGAAAAGGTTTTATGTCGGGAACAGTAAAATGCTTCTGAATATTTTATAACTAGAAATATCTGGAGAGGTACAATATAACTCTGAATTGCCTTATTTATTTTTTGTTTGAATTGCCTTGATGGCACATTTGATGCACAGTGCTGTCCTATCACCATTGTCCAAGCAGTGCTTAACACCCAGCCCACTCAGCTTCTGTATGCAAAATGGGGTGGTAGTTTGTCCTTTGCCACTAGCGACAAAAAGATTTTTGGTCAAGCCTGTGGGGAAAAACCTTGTAAGTGAAGGAGAAGAATAAACATACATCAGTTGCATAATGCCCACAAATAATAGGCTTTGACCTGTCTCCAGTGAAGGTGTCATAGGGACCTCTCTTGCTGACCACTCGCTTCAGTGTTTCGTCCATACTGTTTTTGAGATTGTAGGTGCCAGGTCCCAATCCGCTTCCCTAAATACCAAATACCAAAATGTGTTAAACAGTAGCACCTATAGCTTCAAAGGCAAGGAAGTGGTTATCAATTCGATGCTCCTCCTACAGCCTGAGCTGCACACTCCCAATAAACAAACAAAACTAGGAGAGAAACCTATCCCCCAAAATACAATAAAACCCCGAGTTACGAAAAAATCGGTTCCCTGGCCTATTACATAACTTGAATTTTTTCATAACTCGAGGCATGCATTAAAAAAAATAAAAAATAAAAAGGAGAGATTCCCTACCTTCTGGCTGCTGCTGCTTCCTTTTCTTACACTTCCGGTATGGCGGGGAGTGATTTTTAGTGCACAAAATGGCGGCAGCGCCATTTTGGGCACTAAAAAAACTGAATTTTCAAGTTACGTTTCTCTCTCTCGTAACCTGGGGTATTTCGTAAATCATTTTTTTTCATAAGTTGGGACCTCAGTTTACGGGGGGAAATCATAACTCATAAAATTTGTATCTTGAGGTGTTCATAGGTTGGGCTTTTTCTGTAGACAAAAGGTGTTTTATTTATAGAGAATTAAAAGGGGATGTTTAATGGGAATCTGAAATATTTTATTCCTGTATTTATGGCTTCTTAATGCTTTCAGTTAACACTTTTTAAAAAAGGTCTTTTGGTTATCAATATTGGCATTTTGCGATATTTATAACTCATGTTTCATAGGACACATTGGAATATTGTTTATGGATTCTTGTATATTTGTATAAAAACAAATATGTCTTTTTACAGTTTTCCGTTTAGACTGATTACAGGAAACATGGTAGACATTTTGAAATAATGAATACATGCAATTTGAGAAACATATCTCTCGGTTTTGTCTTCCAAATGAGCAGTGCCATGCTGGTGTGGATTCAGAGTAAGGAGACCAGATTTAATAAAGAAAGCAGAGTGCCTGTACCTGGTTTAGAGCAGGAGTTTCCAACCTATGGCCCATGGCACCAAATAATCTGGCCGACATCGCTCCAGCCGCCCCCACAGCCACCAGCGCCAGTGCCAGAATTGGCTGCAGACTCATTTATGATAGCGTTTATGGAGGGGAACCACCTGTCCAGCCCGCTCAGCTGTCTTAGGGGACATGGTCAGGCCCGAAACATAAAAAGGTTGGGAACCCCTAGCTTAAAGGGAGAAATTTCAGCATAAGTAGCGTCCATTAAAAGCTGCACCTGCTGAAATGTCCTTTTCTAGCACACTATGAAACATACAGGACCTCTGTCCTCTTTTCCCATCAAGTCACCCCTATCTTGGAACAATCTGCCTGCAACTATAGTAGGGGCAGAGAGCAGACAGCGTCACCTGGGAGGGAAAGGTCTTAAAATGGAAAGCTTTGAAGCTGACCCTTCCTCTGCTTAATTTTTCTGTTCCTAACCCAATGCTAGTTAGGAGCTTTCAATCTGAGCTGGAAGGTGCTAGTCCTAAAAGCCTTCCATTTTAGGCCTTCCTCCCAGGTGTCTCACATTTAGATGTCGGTAAGGTAAGTAGAGCTGGTTAGACATCTCAGCAGTTAAAGGTACCTGGCTATGTTCAATTCCCATTGTGTCCCACAGGGAAAAGAGCTAACCTGTGTAATTATGGGCAAGTTGCACAGTCCAGCATGTCACCTGAAGGAGAGAATGATAAACCACTTCTTTGCATTCTTTCTTTTAAAAAAAATACTCTGGAAAGGGTTGTCATAAATCAGAATTTACTTAACTGTTAGCAATTATTAAGATAAGGGGAATCCCCAGAATGGAGATTTGTGGTACTTGTAGCCCTAAATACCTCAAATGCCATTCCTATTCCTAGCAACTCTCCTTCTGTTGGATTAGCTAGAGTGGTAAATTTCAAAGTGCAGGTCCTCATTATGATAGTTCCAATGCCCTCTGCCCAAGGACAGTTGCAGGCAGCTGTGTACATTAGCAACTAATTCTATTGTTCCTTCTTTAGATGTATACCTTTTGTAAAGTTAATACATCTGTGCTCATTCAAGAAGACCAAAATATTGTTGTGGTCCACAAAATACTTTGGAATACGGCAGGGATAGCTCATGTCAACACGCTGCTGAGAAATGTCACACCCCTTTGTCCTCCACTACATTGAAGATTCCAAGTATGGTTAGAAAAGACAAGATATCTGGGAGGGGATGGATGATATCATAATTTCTGCTCATCAAAAAGTGCTGGTGCTTCATTCCATGACTCTACTCCACCACTGATTTATCATTGCAAAACAAAAAGACTACAGCAATCAAAGGCAGCCAAGAGAAGAATTAAGAAATGCAGCTTGCCATATCAAGGAATGCAGAAGATTTCGAAGTTTTGCTGTCCATGATTCCGAGTGCAGATGCAGAGCGTTTTTCCCTTTGTTCCAGGGCAGCATAAGGACACCCATAGGTTCCAGGGCCAGGATAACATTCCTAAGGAGAGGAAAGGACACTTAATGCTGTGGTTCTCAAACATATCACATTTCATTTTTTGAGAAACTCTCGTACCTCTCTACTTTCCCTTTATCATCACCCAACTCATTTTTTAGGAGCAGGGAGAGTAACAGTTGTTTTAACTTAAAACAGGGTTTTTTTCTTATCAAATTTCAGATTTTCTATCTATCACAGAAATTGTGTAAATTTAAAAATCTGTTCTGTAAGTTTAAAGCTGGATTTCCCCCCCTTTAGTTTTGCAGAGTGTATTTAACAATGGTAAGTATTCAGTGGGTGAATTTTTCCCCAGTCATGATTTTTCTTTAAAAAATAAATAAAAATGGTGCTTAGGAATTCATTAAAAGGGATACAGTAATTACAATGCATCAATGGACTTGTTTCATTTCTTACAAAGGCTAAAATCCAGTAGTGAGTTGCAACCAAAACAGATCTCTATAATCAATGGCCTTTATATGAAGTTGACTCCCAACTCCTACCTTAGCTGGTTTAGCCTACTTTGATTGTGACTTTCTACTGGATTTCAGTCAAAGTATAAAAATGGTACACTAGCAGATCATGGATAATAATGAGAAGGACTGGTTACATTTTAAAGGGAAGACAATAGAACAGTATACTCCAGAATATGGTGTGACTGTGCTTTAAGCAAATATATTAAGGTAAAATTTATCACAGATGCTGTAAATTGTATCTCTTGTATCTCACATTGTAAAACCTGCATTGAATGGGTGTTGGATTAGATGACCTTAGATATCCTTTCTACTCTCCATGTTGAAATTCAGTTGTTCAGCAGAAAAACTTCACCAATAAAATTTCTCCTCATCACACAGCTGTTAAGCCCTATCAGATGATAAGAGGAAGAGGGTGACAATATAAGGAACCTGTTGTCTTCAGGTACTGGTACTTAAATTTGCTGTTTTTTCCAGATCCTCCATAACAGGATTTGTGGAGTCTTTCTTTCCTTCAGGAATGAATAAGTGAACCTTAGACTTCCAATATTGTTAGATTTGTATTACTGGTAAGGTTGCTTCCTATTATTTATTTATTTGTTTATTCCATGCTTGTATGCCGCCCCACTCACATAGCGACTCTGGGTGGCTTACAGAGATACCAAATATAGAAAATATGGAATACAGTTACAAAATTAAATATCATTATCAATCACAGTAACAAAACAATTAATTTCAACAAAGAGATGTACACCCTTGGTGTCATCCTATGTTGGCTATACCACCCAGCAAAGTTGAGGTGAAGGACAGTATAGTTTAACACGTTAAGAAAGAAGTAGAAGGGGCAATTCTGATACAACACAAAACAAATATTTGTCTTGGCATTCTGTATAACAGATCAGAATGAAGAAAACATCACAAAAACATAAAGAAGAGAACTACATGAATAAATGCTTTGACAATTTGGCTACTTTTCTAGCAGGTAATACCTTAGAAATAATAAATGGGTTTTCTTCTATTAGTCCACTATGAGTCACTCTTGCTTCACAAATACTAACACCAATCCAGTTCAGGTACTGTACTAAAGTACTGAACCACAGAAGGCAACAGATATAACTATTCTTGCACCCCCACATCCCAAATCCATAGCGAGGAAAGAGTATGGATGTTATGTATGTATGTGTGCATGTTCATTATACTGTAAAGGCAAGAATGTAACCACTCCAAATACAAACGATCTCAGCTGTAAAGGAACGCGAGCAGACAGCCCATAGAGGGCAGCTGCGAGCGTTCAGTCTCACATGGTTCACATTGCTCAATCACGGACAGCCGCGGGAAAACCTTCCCCGCATTCAGCAGCAGAAGAAAGATCTGCATTCAGCAGCAGGAAAGGAGGCGTGCCTGGGCGAGGCCACGCCGGTAGCAGCCAATGAGCTACCGTGCTACAAGATTCAAATGTAGAGGGCTACTGTATATATTGAGATGTATCACCGCCATTACCTCATGCTTCACTGGAACGTCATGCAATAAACCTGTGTTAAGCCAACTTTTCGGCTGTCCTGTTGTCTTTGGTCCCATACACTAAATTGGCGACGAAGGTGGGATATGGCTGCCCACGGGACCAAGACATGCGCCGGCTACGAGATCAGGAAGCCGGGAGACTTGGAGCTGTTTGAGATAGACTTCAACGCAGCGCTGGTGGAGCTCGAAGTCTCAGATGAGGCCAAGAAGAGGGCCATTTTCGTCCGCATGCTCGGACACGAGACCAAGAGGACCTTGGTGGACCTGATCGCGCCGAGGAAGGTGAGCGACCTCAAAGCCACAGAGCTCCTGGCGGCGCTGCGCGCCCATCTCCGGCCAGCAATAGCGATGTTCCCCGCTCGGAGCGCGTTCTGGAGGCGAGTCCAGGCGCCCGGGGAATCGGTCGCTGAGTTCGCCGCGGCCCTGCGGCTGGCCGCCGGCCCATGCAAGTGGGAAACCCCAGACGTCACCCTCCGGGACTGCCTGCTCTGCGGTCTGAGGGACACAGAGACTCAGCGCGCGCTGATGAAAAGGGAGCCGCCTCCCACGTGGCAACAAGTCCTCGACACGGCACAGGCCGCGGAGGCCACGACTGCCGGGGTGCAAGAGCTTCAGGACTGGCGCCCGAAGCCCGCCAAGGCAGAGAGCTCGGTGCGCGCGGCCCGGTGAGCTTCAAACTCGTCTGCGGAGAGCGGCGACGACGAGGACGTCCGGAGGGTCCAGAGAGAGGGCCGGCGCTGCGACGGCTGCGGCGCCGCCCACGCCCGCGCCAAATGCCCATTCCACAAGGCCGAGTGCCACAACTGCGGCCGGCGCGGGCACATCGCCAAGGTCTGCCGGAAACGGCGCGAGGCCACAAGGAGTTCTCCAGACCGCTCGGCGAGGCAGGACCGCACCACGAGGCCAAAGGACGGCACCCGGACCATGAGAACGCGGGACGGAGTAGGGCACATCTCCAACGACAGCGAGGACGACGCTCCGGTTTGCAGCGTTTCCACGGAGCACCCCCGTTACTTCGTTGAGGTAGTAATACAAGGGGCCCCTGTTAGAATGGAGGTGGACTCGGGTTCTTCATACTCTATTATTTCCCAGGGGGAGTTCATGAAAATCGCCCCCCGCGTGCGGCCCAAGCTCAAAGCATTGAGGGCCACACTGAAGGACGTGCAAGGGAACCGCATCCCAGTGTTGGGGGTTGGGAAGTTCCAGGTCCAGTTTAAAAAGCACACCGCAACGCTTCCCCTAGTCGTCCTCAAGGGAGGTAAATGCAGCCTCCTCGGGACTCAATGGTTCCAGCCCCTGGGGTTGTTCATTGGGGGGGTGCACGCCGTGGGAGCACACGCCGCCGGGACTGATCCAATACAGAGCGTGTGCGACGCGCACCCCGAGGTTTTTAAAAAGGGGCTCGGAAAATTCAAGGGCCCCCCAGTGACTTTCGACCTGGACCCTGGAGTACGTCCAATCAGACTTAAACCGCGCAGAGTGCCTTTCGCACTAAAGGACAAAATAGAGGCGGAGTTGGACAAATTGGTGGGCCAGGGGATTCTTGTTCCTGTTGATTCTGCGGAGTGGGAAACTCCAATTGTAACAGCGCTCAAGGCCAACGGGGAGGTCCGCATATGCGCTGATTACAAGTGCACCATCAATAAGGCGATCCGCCCTAATGCGTATCCGGTGCCGGTAGTCAGCCACTTGTTGGCCAGGTTACACGGGGGGAGGTGTTTCGCTAAACTCGACCTGGCCCAAGCCTACCAGCAACTCCCGGTGACCCCCGCCGCAGCTGCTGCGCAGACCATAGTCACCCACAAAGGGGCGTTCCAGGTATCGCGCCTCCAATTCGGCGTGAATTCGGCGCCCGGGATCTTCCAGTCACTTGTGGAACGCCTCCTGAAGGGGTTAGAGGGGGTGTTACCCTACTTTGATGACGTATTGATTACAGGGGGGAGCCGGGCCGAACTAGCAACAAGGTTGGGAAAGGTCCTGACAATATTCGAAAAGGCGGGGTTGCGGTTGCGGAAAGACAAATGCGTCTTCTTCGCTACAGAGGTTGAGTTCCTAGGGTTCCGTGTCACTCCCGAGGGAATAAGGCCAGCCCAATCCAAGGTAGCCGCCATCAAGAAGGCCCCTCGCCCCACCTCCAAGCCCGAGTTGCAGTCGTTCCTCGGACTGCTCAACTTCTACCACTCCTTCCTTCCGCGGAAGGCAGCCGTGGCGGAACCGCTACACAAATTGTTAAAAAAGGACGAGGCATGGAAGTGGGGCGACGACCAGGAGAAGGCTTTCAATGACCTGAAGCGACTCCTGGCATCAGATGCTGTACTGACCCACTTCAATCCCAAACGCCCAGTGGTCCTGATATGCGATGCATCCCCGGTGGGGGTGGGGGCGGTGTTATGCCACGTACTGGAGAACGGTAGGGAGGCCCCGATAGCGTTCTACTCTAGGTCCTTGTCCCAAGCGGAGAGAAACTATGCCCAGACAGACAGGGAAGCACTAGTGATAATTGCGGGGACCAAGAAATTTCATGATTTTGTGTACGGCCGCCCCTTCACCATAGTGACTGACCATAAGCCCTTGCTAGGCATTTTCACCGCAGATAAGCCCACACCCCAAATCCTGTCCCCGAGAATGCTCAGGTGGGCCATTTTTCTCAACGCGTATCAGCACGCGTTGGTATACCGGCCCGGGAAGGAGATCAGCCATGCCGATGCCCTGTCGAGGTCCCCCATTCCCCGGGATTGCTGCCACGTGGGCGAGGTAGAGAGGGACCACCAGGTCTTAATGATAGAGGTCCTAGACTCCCCTCCAGTAGTACCGGCCGACATCGCCAAAGCGACAGGCAAGGACAAAACGCTGGCCACAGTTTGCTCCTGGGTACAGAAAGGGTGGCCCGTGTCTTCCCCAGCAGCGGAATTCGACACATTTTTCAAAAAGAAACTAGAGTTGTCCCTAGAGAGGGGTTGCCTTTTGTGGGGACAGCGGGTAGTGATCCCCACCTCTCTCCGGCCGAGGGTGCTTAAACTGCTGCACGTCAGCCACCCGGGGATCGTCCGCTCTAAGGCACTAGCCCGCAGTTACTTTTGGTGGCCCCAGCTAGACGCCGACATCGAACACATGGTCGGCACTTGCGAAGCGTGCCAAAGCTCCAGGCCAGAAGAGGCTCGCTCGCCACATAGGGAGTGGGACGCAGCAAGGGGGCCCTGGTCCCGAGTACACGTAGACTTTGCTGGCCCGTTCAGGGGAACGCTTTTCCTCCTTGTGGTGGACGCGTTCTCCAAGTGGTTGGAGGTCATTCCAGTCTCGAGCACCTCCTCGGCCACAACAATTAAACAGTTACGGAGGGTGTTTTTCCACGTTCGGTTTACCCGACACCCTCATCAGCGATAACGCTAGCTGTTTCACGTCCGCCGAGTTCGGGGCATTCATGGAGCGCAACGCCATTCGGCACGTCACCTCCGCCCCCTTTCACCCGGCCACCAACGGCCAAGTAGAGCGCCTCGTGCGCACCATGAAAGACGCGCTGCTGCGCATGGGCCCCGGAGACCTCGACCTGAAATTGTGCCAATTCCTGCTAAGGTACAGGGTCACCCCATTGGCGTCAGGGTACTCCCCCGCAGAGCTGTTGATGCGCAGGAAGCTGGCCACGGGAATCTCCAAGCTAGACCCCACGAGAGTAGAGGACACAGGGCGGAACATAGGGGTGGAACCCACAAAGAGTTTCAGCGTAGGCGCCCCGGTGCATTGCAGGAACTACGCCAACGCGGGGCCAGCCTGGGTGCCGGGCACCGTAATAGAACAAACCGGCCCCATCTCATACCGTGTGGAGACCAGTACAGGTTTCCTGTGGAGGCGACACGTGGACCAACTCAGGCGCAGGGTCCCCGGAGAGCGGGACAGAGACGAAAATAGCATCGAATCAGCGTTAGGGTACTCCCCCACCCGCTTAGCCCAAGGGGGAGGAAAAGGGGAACATGGGTCCCCACCAAGGGGGGAGGAAAGGGAATCGATCCACAGAGATCTTCTGCGGGAGTCCGCGGCAGAAAGGAAGAGCCCCGACCACACACATACCCCTCGGAAGTTTCCCCGAAACACAGATGCCCATAGAAGTTTAGACGTTGATTTACAGTACCAGGGGGAGTTAGCGGAGTGGTCCCCCACCCGTCCTAGCGAAAAGAGGGGTTTCAGTTCAGCCCCTGGTACTTCCAGTCCCAGTAGCCCCTGTGAGTTAGAATGCAATATAGCGCCAATTTCCCGGAGACCGACACCCCCAAGACGGGAGGCAACAGCAAGTCCGCCCACCACAGTCTCAAGGTCCCCCGAGCGGGGATCAGAAGGTAGCCGAACCACAAGGGCGACCTCATCGGTTCCGCGGTTCACAATAGGAGGGTCCCCGGGGTCCGAGAGCAACAGGCAGGGGTTCACCTCCCAACTGTCCATTCCATTCCCATCCGCGGGCGCAAGGCAGGCACGGACGCCCCACAGAGCCACTAACGAATCCCCGTTTCCAGTTGCAGGACAAGCACCCGCGGAGTCAGGGATCACAGGCTCTCCAGTACTAGGTCAGACGCAAGCACGCCCCAAGCGCAAGTGCGGCAAGCCACAATGGTTGCGGGACTTCGTCCCATCCTAGGGGGGAGGGATGTTATGTATGTATGTGTGCATGTTCATTATACTGTAAAGGCAAGAATGTAACCACTCCAAATACAAACGATCTCAGCTGTAAAGGAACGCGAGCAGACAGCCCATAGAGGGCAGCTGCGAGCGTTCAGTCTCACATGGTTCACATTGCTCAATCACGGACAGCCGCGGGAAAACCTTCCCCGCATTCAGCAGCAGAAGAAAGATCTGCATTCAGCAGCAGGAAAGGAGGCGTGCCTGGGCGAGGCCACGCCGGTAGCAGCCAATGAGCTACCGTGCTACAAGATTCAAATGTAGAGGGCTACTGTATATATTGAGATGTATCACCGCCATTACCTCATGCTTCACTGGAACGTCATGCAATAAACCTGTGTTAAGCCAACTTTTCGGCTGTCCTGTTGTCTTTGGTCCCATACACTAAAATGTTCTAGATCAAGGGTTCTCAACCTACAGCCCATGGGCAAGACCTGGCCCATGGCACCATTTAATGTGGCCCACATCGCTGATGCCACTGGAAGCAGAAGCATTTACAACAGCTGTAAATGCACCCGCGGATATCGTAAAAGCATTTACGACAGCATTTTACGGCAGCATTTATAGAGGGGGATGGGGGAACCACCAGTCTGGCCCACTCAGCTGTCTGGGGTGGTGGTGGTCCAGCCGGCAGTTTTAAAAGGATGAGAACCCCTGTTCTAAGTATGCAGTTTGCATCCTTATACACTGGAGGGATGAATGTCCAGCCATAACCATGCCAAGCCTTCATTTTCTGCTTTAGACCCTTCTCCTTTTCTTCACCACACATTTAATGGCTTATTTCAGGTAGAGATTTTACATAATGTAAAGATTTTGGGTCCTTTGTGATGGATGTCAACAAGCAACCCTCAAGCTTACTCACATGTAGGTCAGAGGGTGAGAAAGAAGGGGGGAGGAAACAATTGAAGGAGGAAACAAAAGGAATAAATGGAAGGGAAGAAGCTGTCTGTAAGGTATTGGCTCAAATCTAGCTAGAGCAAAAGTGATCTTTCTCCTCATTAGCCTGCTAATAAGTTGGAATATTCAGGGAACTGGGGTGAGAGAGTGACAAAGAGATGGCAAAAAGATCAAGAGAAAAGTCTGGCGAAAATAGTCAGAAATAGTCTTTTTGGCTCTGAACTCATTTATTTTGGGCCCTAATCCCAGGCTCTACCAGCAAGTAGTCACTAACAGATAATACCCAAGGGAACACAGCCCTGGAGAAAAGAGAGCTTTCTTCATGAGTAGTTGGTAGCTTCGTAGGAAGAAGGCAATGTTTACTGCAATGTATACTCCTCAGTATAGCAGTAGCGCACAAAATGGCAGCCCAGTCAGTTTTTGTGAAGGGTTAGAACAGGAGTTCTCAACCTTTTAAAGCCGGGGGCTGGTTCACGCTTCCTCAGACAGCTTCGGAGGCTGGATGGCCATTTTGCCCTTTGTCCACCACATGGCACTTCCTGGTGTGGTGGAGTCGGTCGGGGCCCCCATGAAATGGTGTCATGGGCCGCATCCAGCTGCAAGTTGAGAATCCCTGGGTTAGAACTAAGGTTACTAGTGGTTGATCGAAATGAAAACCCTGTTACACAGAAAAATCCTAGCCTTTAAAGGTAGACCATGTCCAGATACTGCTATTGTTCATTTCTTCCTTCCTTCCATTTGCTGCCATGCAGAGTCACAGGCTTACATGGCTGGACGTGGGAGACAGAAGCATGCTGATGGAGCTTGTTAAAGCATAGCGCTCATAGCTATAACAGTGTTCTTACATTCTCTTACCAAAGTACTAAGTTCTGTAATTGGCTTTTATTTCCATTGTTAAGACAACATTAAGGACAATCAGAGGTTGCATAAGTTCACGTTTTTTGAACGTCTCCCAGAATTCCATAGCCGCCATGGGAGTTTAGAAGCTAAAGTAAAACATTTACTAAACTGAAGTTGGCATACTTCAGATACATCCTGAGGAGACCAGACTCACCAGGAAAGGCTAAAAGGATAGAAAAGTGGAAGAAACCAGGACAAAAAGGAAGACCTAACAGGAGATGAAGGGACTCAATAATGGAAGGCATAATTTTTGTTTGTTGCATGCCACCAGGTAGCAGCTTGACAGAACAAGAAAAAGAAAAGTCTGATGAAGTAACATTTATATCACAGGAACAGTATTTATTTTATTTCCTACACATACATCTCAAATTTTGCATATTAAGTTCAAGTGGTGTTTCTGACTCTCCTTCTTTTATCCTCACAACAGTTCTGTGAGATAGATCAGACTGAGAGAGCATGACTGGATCATGGTCACCCAGGAAGTTTCATAGCTCAGTTGAGTTTTGAAGCTGGGTAAGTCCCAGGTACAAGTGTCACATTTTAACTACTAGATTACATCAACTCTCCTGCAACAGGAATGGATGAAGAAGGCAGCTTTCAGTAGAGTGACTGGAAAATATTTGTTCTTCACCTAAAATCCCAAATTATTGTTGGTTGTATGTCATCAGAAGGTTCTCACCTCAGACCCGTTAGTTTTAGGTTTGGGTGCTGTGCAATGTCCCTCATCAAAACTCATCTATACACAAAGAATATCTAGTTGTCTAAATATCTGGCCGGACATCCCACTACGGTAATGGAGTAGACCGTACAGCCAGTAACTCAATGCTGAGTGTTGGGGGGTGGTAAATAACCTGACTCTCTAAAGGGGCCAACGGCTAAGGACAGATGAGCCCCTTTAGGTGGGGTGATGGTCTCCTCAGTGGAGGAAATGCCACTGGAAACCATCATATTGAGCCCAATGGCAAAATGAGCAAAAGAGAAACTCTGATTCCCAATGGCCAAGGAGGTGGAAGAGGCCATGCCAGATGGACTGGCTGTGAAGTCGCACCTTTTTAATATCCTCAAGGCTGTGGCAGTCCATTGCAGTCCCAGTGTTACTGTAAATCCTGCATGTCTCATTTCATATGTGTCGCAGGAGATGGCTCCGTGATCATAGAGTGTGGGTCACTTCGTGGCAAGCTGGGATCCACCTTAAACACATCACACCAATGGCATTTTTATGCTTCAGGAAAAAAAATGCATTCTCAGATATGAGTTGCAGCCGACCATCTACTTGTCTAACTCAACCTCCCCAAACCTGCTGCCTCAAACTGGACTGCAGTTTTCATGATTTCCCCAGTAGGGTAGGGGAAGACTTTTGTTCTTTTGCTGTCCATTTCAAAGGTCTGCTTCCTCCAAGGAAAGAAATCAGAGCCTACCCTGATGCGGTCTTTGAATCTTGCTTCTTGAACATCACATATCCCTCTAATACTGCGTGGACGCATCTCCTGAAGTTGTAGAAAATCCTTATAGTTGTATGTTCCAGGACCCAGTTTTTCTTTCTTGTCCAGAGAGAAGCAGGGAGAGAAGACATGAAAAGCATTACATACATATCTTTTCAACAACCCTCCTCTGGCCTTGGAGCAGGATGAAGACTATACTTATGGTTCGTATGTCTAATTTCACTGAATGCAAGGTGGGAGGCCAACTAGAAGGTTCCCTGCTTAGCAATATTGTAGACACATTGTACAGTGTTTGGAAAATAATCATAATACATTGCCAGAAGCAAGCAAACTGTGTTCTTTACTAAATCTGTGGGAAAACTGTCAGTTTAATATAATAGAAGCCAAACACTCACCAGAGCTTTCTCTCTGTGCCATATTTCTTTAAAGTTGAAATGGGGCATTTGCGTGAGCCTGCTTGCCTCCTGTGCTTTTGCCCAGGAAGAACTTGATTTCTTCTGAAAGGAAGCAGCACTGAAGCCTCCATAGTCAACACTGTACGTGCCTGGTCCTAATTTCCGATTCTAAAAGAAATAGGCAGTTGATTTGTTATTGTCATTGTCATTATCATCTTCCTCGCCTATGGAGCTTTGGAAAAGATGGCACGGACAAGACCCCAAGACAGAAGTAATAATTAACAATTAGATGATAATTGTCATGGTTGGAACTAAGGGTGCTCAGAGTTTGGAGCCATTTAGCGTATGTGTTTGCACCAACACTCCTCTGTCCATTCTCTTTTATTTTGAAGAATTGCCCCTGTCACTAGCAGCCATACTCAATGGGTCATCATGCGGGAAATATCTTAAAAGACGAGGGCCACTAGCAAAATGTTGCATTGAGACCCATCCTTTTTAGGCTTCCAGTTAGCTAACTATCCTGCCAACAAACCAGTTGTATTTCCAAGCTAGCCCAATCCTTCATCCTTCCCTCTCCCAACAACCCTGTGAAGTTAAGTGTTGGCTGGGATAGAAAAAATGTCTCTGGAATTTTGTGGGTGGTGGAACACTTTAATCACTTAATTGTCTACTGTCTTAGCCTTGTGTGCCTCAATTTCATTTTTTAAAATTCTGTGTTTAAGAGAAAACCACAGAAATATCCTGTTTATGTTGTATACAAATATACTTGAAGCTCTCTCTCTCCTGGGAAAAAGGGTGTTAAAGGAAGACAATGAGCCAATCGGCTTCAAGGATATTTGCATACAACATAAACAGGATACTTCCGTGGTTTTCTCTTAAACACAGAGTTTCAAAAAATGAAATTGAGGCACACAAGGCTAAGACAATAGACAAGTGATTAAAGTGTAAAAACAGTTCCATGAAAAATCACTATAATATGAAATGCAGTCAGCAGAGAATAGGGGGAAATTTAAAATAGAACTATTACAGTAAGCATGGCTTGCTGGCTACCTTCTTCCCCGTGAGGGGAAGCAAGCAGTCATGCTAAGGGGAGTGCCTAGGTGGCAGTTCTTCCTCCACCAGGGGGATCCCAACACTCCTCTGACTCTGGTATGAGGTACACACCTCATGAATAAAAATATAATACAATAATATACGGGAGATTTACATGCCCCCTGGATTTTTTTAAAAAATACAGGAGATTATAAAAAAATACATGATGGCGGGAAGAGGGGCTAAATTACAGGATTTTCCTGGGCAATACGGGATACTTGACACCTATGGGTATTGAGTGCTTTGGAGTAATTGCTTCATCAGTTGGAACCTTAAAAGGAGCATGCCTCTTGAGATGTAAGAATACACTGCAACATTTTGCAAACAGCTGTACCCTGCACTACATAGGTCCTAAACAGCCCTGGTGATGCAGTGGTTAAACTGCTGTACTGCAGCCCAAACTGCTCACATTGTGAGTTTGATCCTGATGGGGATCAAGCTTGACTCAGCTTACCATCCTCCCAAGATCGGTAAAATGAGTACTCAGTATGTTGGATGCAAATATGCTAATTACCTTGTGAACCTCCCAGAGAGTGCATTAAGTGCTATGGTGCAGCATATAAGTGTAATTACTATTGCTATCTTATTTTCTGCCATGCAAGGGGAAAAGTGAAAACAGAAGCTACAGATTTTGCAATGCCCCAAATAAAGGGTATTATTTGGACAGACATGACCTTAATTTTACTGTAACTATTTTCACCAGACTAAAACAAAAGCAACTAGAAAAAGCATCAATCCACAAACAGTGAAGCCCCCACCATCATTAAGAAAGTAGCAACCACTAAGTGAAAAAATGCATCTTGGATCTGAGCAATGTATGTGTCTAAAGTCTGCCCAGACTTCATTCCCATTCTATAGATCAGGGGTTCTCAACCTTTCAAAGCAGCGGGCTGGGTCACACTCCTTCAGACAGTTGAGCAAGCCAGACTGGTGGGTTCCCTGCTGTAAACGTTGCTGTAAAATGCATCCACAGCTGTCGTAAATGTGTTTACAGCTGTTTTTGCCACTTCAGGTAGCGGCAGTGGCAGCAGTGGTGGCAGTGAGGAAGATGGGCCATATAAAATGGCTGGATTTGGTCTGCAGGCCATAGGTTAAGAACCCCTGTTGTAGATTGCCTTACATGCCAATCATCATATTAGACCATTCTCAGCTTTTTGAGTGAGCAACATCTTATCTTTAAAAGCATTAACCTTATTCCAAAAGACAAAATATTTTATTTGTAGGTCCCCCCACTACATTGTCCAAAGTTTCTAATTTCTCATATTGATGAGTGCTTCTTTAGGGTGACCAGGTGCTATTCTGTGCATCACATCTATCGATCACTGCAGTTGATATTTCAAGCTGCTAAACAATGTGACATCACTGGCACAAATCCCCAAGAGATTCTGCCTTCTTCACATAGAATTGCAAGGAAGGGTTTCTGAGTATAAAAAAATTAAAACAATTGAATTATATTAAGGATCCTGAAAGATTTTTATTGCATGAGTACAGTGGTGAGTTGGCCCATAGGGCTACCGGGACTCAGCCCAGGGTGCCCCCAGATTTCCAGTACCATGGCGCTCCCCCCCTTGGGTGCCAATCCAAAGAGCTGAGCTGAGCTGCGATACCCAACCAAGTGGGGCTCCATGTTCCTCTGCCTGCATTCTCCTCCTTTGCTGCCAAAGAAAAGCTTACAAAAGCAGCTCTATCTACAAGGAAGCTACTGTGGCTTAGAGGTTGCAATTTTGCCTTGTTAGCAAAAGGTTTTCGGTTCAAATCCCCAGAGGGGAGTTGAAATTAGAAGGCGAGTGGGAACGTACTATATATTTTGTTAGGGTTAAACGCCCTCATCACTCCATGTCCAGCATGCCCCTGCATGAGTCACTAATTCAAAAGCAACTGTGGTAAAACTGAATCATAATTTCATAATTTCATCTGTGGAAGGTATGCCAAGACATAGACTCACCAAGTCTGAACAGACAATCTTACAGTATGGGGCCTGCAGGAAGGTACTCGGCCTCTTGGAGTCTGGATAAATTGCAGAGACATCAAACCTACACAGGAAACAAATGAAAAGGGCTGAAGGATATTTCTGCTGACATTTAAATTTAAAATTACCTTGCGCTAGAGCAATTAATAGAAGCATTGAAGTCCTACCTTCCCAACCTACTAAGGCATTTCATGTGCTATACTGGAGCCACCAGAATTTATAATCCACCATGGGCAGCTATTTTTGGACAGCCATGTCCATTGGATTTGTTCTACAGATATTTATATGAGTAGATCTGTATGACCATTATGCAGAACTACCAGTCCATATGGAGTGCTCTCCATACAATGTATTTAACAGGGTCATTGGGTGTTGGATGTCTTATGCGCCGATTGCATGCATAAAAGTGCTACCGTTACTTCAGTCTGTTTGGAAACATGTCTCCTTGACACAACATCTTAAACATCTAAGAAACTGTCAATAGTTAATCGGGTGAAAAATGCTCTCTGCTTTCCTCTCTAATCTCTGTGGGATGTGTACAAAACAGCAACCCTTCTCAGAATCATGCTCAAATATCTTTACCTGGCTGACTGAGTCCAAAAAGGCGCTCCCGTAAAGCCCTTTTGTTCCATTCTCCATCCTCTGCTCCCTGATATAGCTGATGAAAGAGGTAGAGGAACTTTCCTGATTGAAGACTGAAACAACAGAGAAGAATTCTGGAATTTCTCTGCCATGACAACACCAGACGCCAGAACTTCTGTTCCCACATATCTGGGTGGGAGGGGCCTCTGGGCAGCTTGCCCTGCTCAGAACGATTTATCAGCATTGTAGGCCACAGCTCAGTCTGAGTATCAGAGCCTGGGTGGAAGAAAAGGATATATTTTACATTGTCTAACCAACAGAGGAAAACACATGAAGTATCCATAGATCTTAAGTTACAACTCATCCAACAGAAGATCATGTTTAGAATATACTGGACATCACAGTCCCTTTTCAGAAAACTTCTGAGAAATCATCTATATGTTGATGCTGCAATTTTCTTGTGGCATTTCTCAGCCATTTGCTGTGACCATAACCACTTATAAACCTGTTCTGGAGATGAGTTTTTACACATATTGATTTTGCATTGAACCGATCTTTGATCTTTGTTGATGCTTATGAACTTTTAAAGGATATACCTACTTCTTGGAGATTAAACACCAGCCAGCATAGATGGACTCTCTGTGCCCTTATAATTGCAAAAAGACTTATTTTGCAACATTAGAAACAGAGATGCCCACCACTAGTAATCCAGTGGATAGAAGACCCTTGTTATGTATGTACAATGTTGCTTTAAGAAATGTATGAATGTAACCCGACCACAATTACAATGTAGCCCAGCTGTTAAAGGAATGCGAGTAAGCTGCCCATAGAGGGCAGCTGCGAGCGTTCAACTCACATGGTTCTCATTCCTCAAATCACCGGCAGCCACGGGAACTTTCCCGCACCAGCAAACTACTACGGAAAAGGGGCGTAACTTGGAACGACGTCACGCCGGTAGCAGCCAATGAGCTACCGTGCAACAAGATTCAACTGTATTGTACTACTGTATATAATGTGATGTATCTCCGCCATTACCACATGTTCATCCTGATCATCAACCAATAAACCTGTGTTAGTCCTCACTGCGACTCCTTCATTGTCTTCCGTGCAAGACACTAAATTGGCGACGAAGGTGGGATTATGGCGAATCCCAAAGTCAAGCCTTACCAGTTCGATGTCAGCGAGCCCAAACAATGGGAGCTCTACGAATGCCAGTTCTGGCACGCGATGGAAGCCGCAGGCGTCGACGACGACATGAGGATGCGCTCCTACTTCCTGGCCCAGGTGGGCCCGGCCACGCTGCGCATCCTGATGAGCCTTGTGGCCCCCAAGAAGGTAGAAGAGGTGCCCATCGACTGCATCCTGGTGCTGTTGGACGAGCATTTCCAGCCTCCCGTGTCGATCTTCCCGGCCCAGGTCGCGTTCCACAGGCGAGACCAGCGACTGGGCGAATCCGTGTCCGCCTACGCGGCGGCCCTCAGGCTTGCAGCAGTGCACTGCCAGTGGGACGACCTGGACCAGGCCCTCCGAGACCGCATGTTGTGTGGTCTGAGGGACGAGGAGCTTCAGCGGAAGCTCATGACCCGTGACTACCGCCTCACGTTCAACGAGGTACTACGGGAGGCCCAGGCGGCCGAGGCGGCCAGGAGCGGGGTCAGGGTGTTCAAGTCCCGAGGGGCCATGTCCGAAAGGGCCCGGCAGACACCAGCAAAAGCGGCCTGGCGGGCCCCCAAGCAGCCCGCCGGCACACCAACGGCGTCCGAGGAGTCGTCCACGACGGCAGACCCCTGCTCCAGCGAGGACGACGACATCCAGAGGATCAAGAAACAAGGAGAGAAGCGGCAGACCCGTGAATGGCAGGACCGCTGCTGCGACGGCTGTGGGGCGTCCCAAGACCGCACGAGGTGTCCGTTCCGAAAGGCCGAGTGTCACAACTGCGGCCAAAAGGGACACATCGCCCGAGTGTGCAGGCGCGGGCGAGTCGAGGACAAGGGCAATTCGAGCCATCCCCAGACGCACCAACGGAAGGCGGCCGGCACCCGGAAGGTCTCAGCCAACTACAGCGAGGCAGGCGTGAACCGCGTGGGCCTGGAGCACCGGCGTTTTTTCGTTGAGGTACAGTTACAGGGGTTCCCAGTGAGAATGGAGATAGACTCGGGGTCATCTTATTCCATTCTGTCTCAACGAGAGTTTATGCGCATTCCCCCAGATAAGCGGCCCAAGTTGCGGGCCATGAAGGCACACCTACGGGACATGCAGGGAAATGGGATCCCAGTGTTGGGGGTGGGGAACTTCAAGGTGAAGTTCAAGAACTACTCCGAGAAACTGCCCCTAGTGGTCCTCAAGGGGGGAGATGCTGCCTTTTGGGAACGCAGTGGTTCGCTCCCCTGGGAATCGAACTGTCCGGCATTAACGCCATTGAGACTGACCCAATGCGGGACGTGTGCAACGCACACCCGGACGTTTTCAAGAAGCGGCTCGGGACTTACAAGGGGCATCCAGTTTCCTTTGACCTGGACCCAGAAATCCGACCCATACGCCTCAAGCCAAGAAGAGTGCCTTTCGCCCCCAAGGACAAGATCGAGGCAGAACTGGACAAATTGGTGAGGCAGGGGATTTTGGTTCCAGTTGATTCGGCGGAGTGGGAAACGCCGATTGTTACGGCCCTTAAATCAAACGGGGAGGTTAGGATTTGTGCGGACTATAAATGTACGATTAATAAGGCCATTCGGCCAAATGCATATCCGGTACCCGTGGTCAGCCACCTACTGGCCACGCTACATGGGGGGAGGTGTTTTGCCAAGCTAGATCTGGCGCAGGCATATCAGCAGGTCTCCGTAACCCCGGCTGCTGCCGCTGCGCAAACGATCGTAATGCACAAGGGGGCATTTAAGGTAACGCGCCTTCAGTTCGGCGTGAATTCGGCCCCCGGAATTTTCCAATCCCTCGTGGAACGCCTTTTAAAGGGGATTCCAGGCGTCCTCCCATATTTCGATGATGTGTTGATAACAGCGGGGGCGAAGCAGAACTAGCGCAAAGGCTAGACAGGGTCCTTTCAATATTCGAGAAAGCGGGCCTCCGACTGAGACGGGACAAATGTGTTTTCTTTGCAAGGGAGGTTGAGTTCCTTGGGTTCAAGATAACCCCGGAAGGCATCAAGCCCTCCGAGTCCAAGGTTGTGGCTGTGCAAAACGCCCCTCACCCCACCGTGAAACCGGAGCTGCAGTCATTTCTAGGGCTCCTAAATTTTTACCATTCCTTCCTGCCGAGGAAGGCATCCGTTGCGGAGCCACTGCACGCGCTATTGAAAAAAGAGGCGGTTTGGCGGTGGGGAGATAGGCAAGAGAAAGCTTTTAGGGAGCTAAAGGCACTCCTATCCTCAGATACTGTCCTGACCCACTTTGACCCTAAGAGACCAGTAGTTCTAGTCTGTGATGCGTCCCCAGTGGGGGTGGGGGCGGTTCTATGCCACGTGTTGGAGAGCGGGAGGGAAGCCCCGGTAGCGTACTACTCAAGGTCCCTCTCGAAGGCCGAGCGCAATTACGCGCAAACTGATAGGGAGGCCCTGGCCATCATCGCGGGGACGAAAAAGTTCCACGACTTTTTATACGGCCGCGAGTTTACGGTAGTGACTGATCACAAGCCACTTCTGGGAATCTTCACTACCGGCAAACCCACACCACAAATTCTATCCCACAGGATGCTGCGTTGGGCCATCTTCCTCAACGCCTACCAGTATGAGCTGGTCTATCGCCCAGGGAAGGAAATCTCCCATGCGGACGCGCTGTCCCGATCTCCCCTCCCTAGTGTAGGGGACCCCACATGCGAGGTAGAGCAGGACAACCAGGTCCTGCTGATCGAGTCCCTTGACTCGCCCCCCATCCTCCCGGCCGACCTCGCCAAGGCCACGGCGGCCGACAAGATGCTGGCCCAAGTTAGTTCCTGGGTTAGGAAAGGGTAGCCCACTACTCCCCCCGAGGAACACTTCAAGCCATTTTTCAGGCGTAGAGTAGAGCTTTCTCTGGAAAGGGGCTGCTTACTCTGGGGCCAGCGGGTAGTTATCCCAGAGAAACTGAGGGCCAAGGTACTGAAGCTACTGCATACCAGTCACCCCGGGATCGTGCGCTCCAAGGCTCTGGCCAGGAGTTTCTTTTGGTGGCCCCAGATAGACGCAGATATAGAACGTTTAGTGGGCACGTGTGAGAGCTGCCAGAGCTCTCGGCCCGAGGAGTCCCGTTTACCCAATAGGGAATGGGACACGGCCCGCGGGCCATGGTCCCGAATTCATGTCGACTTCGCTGGCCCTTTCCGCAGGTCCATGTTTTTGCTGGTAGTCGACTCCTACTCCAAGTGGTTGGAGGTAATCCCCATGAACAGCACCTCCTCTGTGGCAACCATTAAACAGTTGCGCAAGCTTTTTGCCTGTTTCGGCCTGCCAGACGTCCTTGTTAGCGATAACGCTAGTACCTTCACGTCTGCAGAGTTCAAGACGTTTATTGAGCGGAACGCCATCAGGCACATTACCGCTGCTCCGTTTCACCCCGCCACAAATGGTCAGGTAGAGCGCCAAGTGCGCACTATGAAAGACGCACTGCGGCGCATGGGTCCCGGTGAGTTGAACCTCCATCTGTGTCAGTTCCTCATCTGCTACAGGACAACCCCCCTAGCTTCAGGATTCTCCCCAGCCGAACTCCTCATGAGGAGGCGTCCGGTAACGCTTTTTGACCGGATGGATCCGTCCAGGGTGGAGGATGAAGGGAGAAATATAAACATAGGGGGAGAGAGCTCCAAAAGTTTTTCGGTAGGGGATCCGGTTCACTGCAGGAACTACGCGGCTTCGGGGCCAGCGTGGGTTCCAGGGACAATCATTGAGCAGACGGGGCCAGTATCCTACAGGGTCGAGACTAGCTCGGGTCTACTCTGGAGAAGGCACGCCGACCAACTCAGAAGGCGAGTCACCAGTGAGGGGGAATCAGCGTTAGGGTCCTCCCCCACCCGCATTACCCAAGGGAGAGACTCGGCGGAACCCGCGGATTCAAATGCATATCCTGGGTTCTCGTCCACAGAGGAGGATACTTTGAAAGAGAGGGATCAGTTTGATTATGATTATGAGTTGCAGTACCAGGGGGGTGTAGTGGAGTGGTCCCCCACCCGTCCTAGCGAGAAGAGGGGTTTCAGTTCAGCCCCTGGTACCTCCAGTCCCCCCAGTCCTTTTGTTTTAGAATATACCATAGCGCCAACTCCCCGGAGACAAACACCCCCAAGACAGGCAACGGGGGGGAGTCCGCCCACCACAGTCTCTAGAACTCCCGGGCAGGTAATGGGGGGTGGCGAGGCCACGAGGGCCTCTTTGTCGGTCCTGAGATTCGTACTGGGGGGGACCCCAAGCTCCTCAAACGGTAGGCAGGGGTTCACTTCCCAACAGTTCATTCCATTCCCGTCCCCCAATGCAAGGTTACCGCGGAGCCCACACTAAGCCACTAATGAGTCCCCCCTTTCCGTTGCAGGACAGGACTCCACAGAACCAGGCTCCCCTATGTTAAGTCAAGCGGCCGCACGCCCCAGGCGCACGTGCGGCAAGCCACAATGGTTGAGGGACTTCGTCCCATCCTAGGGGGGAGGGATGTTATGTATGTACAATGTTGCTTTAAGAAATGTATGAATGTAACCCGACCACAATTACAATGTAGCCCAGCTGTTAAAGGAACGCGAGTAAGCTGCCCATAGAGGGCAGCTGCGAGCGTTCAACTCACATGGTTCTCATTCCTCAAATCACCGGCAGCCACGGGAACTTTCCCGCACCAGCAAACTACTACGGAAAAGGGGCGTGACTTGGAACGACGTCACGCCGGTAGCAGCCAATGAGCTACCGTGCAACAAGATTCAAATGTATTGTACTACTGTATATAATGTGATGTATCTCCGCCATTACCACATGTTCATCCTGATCATCAACCAATAAACCTGTGTTAGTCCTCACTGCGACTCCTTCATTGTCTTCCGTGCAAGACACTAAAACCCTAGAACCATGATGGCGAACTTTGGCACTCCAAATGTTCTTGGGCTTCAATTCCCAGAAGCCCAAGTGCCCCATGAATCCACACAAATGGGTTTACTGCAATTCATCTGGCTTGTGCTACCCTCGTTGCTCCTGGAAGCGGAAGTAAAACGTGCCCATACAGGCGTGTTTTACTTCCGCTTCCAGGAACGTTGAGGGCAGCACAGGCTGGATGAATCGTAGTAAACCCATTCATGTGGATTCACGGGGGCTTGGGCTTCTGGGAATTGAAGTCCAAGAACATCTGGAGTGTCAAGGTTCACCATCACGGCCTTAGAACCTCATCAATATATGAATGTGTGGCTTATAGATGGCAGTTATTTGGAAGCCTTTTGTAAAAACCTATGTATAGACACCACTTTGTTTTGTTTTCCTTGCTCTCCACTTTTTCTTTAAAAAGGGAGAAGTCATCAGTTAATCCACATTGTTTTGCATTATAACACAAGGGGGGAAATGAAGAATTCTAGGGCTATGGCAGGAGGGAACAGCCAGGGGAAGGGTCCAGGTGGTAATTTACTGCTCCTATGATCACACAGAGGACACATCAACTACCAAAATGCCCAAAAAATTGTCTGGTGGGGGTTAGAAACTAAAACAAAACAGAAACCAGAATTGGCTAGAAATCTTAGAATCATAGAATAAGGGAGCCGAAAGGGGTCTATAAGGACATAAAGGTCAACCCCCATCTCAATGTAGGAATTAAAATCAAAGTACAGTACTATATATATAACAATTGGTGGTCTCATTTTCTCTTGAATCCCTCCAGTTTTGCAGTGCTCGCCATCTACCGAGGTAATTGGTTACATTGTCGTACTACTTAGCTTTGTTTTATTCAACAAAGATCTGGCTTCCTGTAACTTGAGCCCAGTATTTTGTGTCCTGCACTCTGGAATGATCAAGAACAGCCCCCTTTTCTGTATGACAATCTTTCAAGTACAGTAATACCTCATACAAAGTCCGCTTCATACAACATCGGATTCACACAACATCGCCTAATTCCTTGAAAAACGTTGCCTCATACAAAGTCGCTGCGACTTTGTATGAGGCATTGGGGTTTTCCCAGGTTGCATTGTGCCTGGGCAGTATAAAAGACAGGGCAGATGTGTGCATTGCTCTTCTGGGTTTTTGCACGAGGCAAAGAGTGTTTAGGAGTGGTTTTGAGCGTGATTTTGGATTTTTTTGAATTTTTCATCAGAATTTTTAGAAGCATTCCTGGGATTTTTGCAGCATTCTTCAGGTTCTCGGACAATCAGAGTTGTTTGACATGTTTTTGTAATGTATTTAGCCTTTAGACAATGATTTCTTAAAGTTCTGTCAGTTTCCTGTCTGTTTCCTTGACTTTGCCCTGAAGTCTGTGCTGTTACAGTACAATGTATCTCTATGGAAATGACATTGTATGAGGCATCGCGGCAAGGATTTGGACGTTGTATGAGGCATCGTGGCTAGGATTTTGCATGCCTCATACAAAGTCCAAATCCGTATAAAGTCCAAACTTGTGGAACCAAGTTTGGACGTTGTATGAGGTATCACTGTATTTGAAAAGTGCTCTTCTCGTATCTTTCCTCAATCTTCTTTTCTCAAGGCTAAATACAAGCAGTCTTTCCTTATAAGACCAGCACCAGATTTAAAAACAGGTACAGTGGTACCCCATATAACGAACACTTTGTATAACGAAAAATCAGTACAATGAAGTATTTGTGCGCTATTTGCAATGTACCGTATAACGAAAAAATGTTCGCCAATAGCTATCCGTATAACAAACTACATTGTCCATAGCAACCCGTATAACGGAAAAAAGTATATCAAAGAGCTCTGTGGAATGGAGTTTTTTCATTATACAGTCAACCCTCACATAACAACGCATTCGTATAGCATCATTTTTGCTTAACAATGCGTCATTATGCCCCACGTGTTCCTCGCATAACAACGCTTTTAGTGTCATTGTCTGGACAACAACTCTAAAATAACCAGACAACGATACTAAAAATGTCGTTATGCGGGAAACTCCATAGAAACCCACATAATAACAAAATTCGCTTAGCAACGCTACTTGGGGAACCAAGTAACATCGTTGTGCGAGGGTCTACTGTACGGGGTTTTACTGTACAGTGTACCTTGAAACGTTGCACAATAGAAATGAGCTTTATAACTTTCTTACAAGTTGAGACTTTCCTTATTTTCCTCCAGAAAATCAGGCTCCTTTTGCTCCCCACAAAAAACAACTTTTGGGACTCATATGTAGCCACATGGTAATAATGTTTTACCTTTGCTGGAGTAGGGGATACATACCCATTGCTCTTTTTAATTGTATCACTTGTACTGACCTCACTAGCCCTTAGAACAGGGTTTTTCAAGTTTTTTGTGCCACGGGCTGGACCACTCAGCCTCAGACAGCTGAGCAGGCTGAACACATGGTTCCCCCTGTTGTAAACGCTGCTGCAAACCGTGGCAAGTGTGTTTGCGCATGTGTGGGCACATTTACGGCTGTCATAAATGTACCTGCTTCCACGGTCGTTGCCATGGGACAGATGGAATGGCATCCGGGAGCCAGGGCTGGCCTGCATGCCATAGGTTGCGAACTCCTGCCTTAGACCGCTATTTGAATGAGCCTTACCAGAGATATCTTTCTTGCTGACCTGGAATCCAGACATAGGATTTACCTTCAGTTGCAAAGTTTGTACTACCTGGGCTTGGCTTCCAAAAATTGAAAGATAAAATTCCTGAAAAGAGACCAATATTAAAAAGTGCCAATGAGCTAAACCTTGCAGCCTATCCTGATAAACGAAGATCACTTGAATAGATCTTGTCTGTCTCTGTTTTTTGTCACCCACTGGCCACCTAACAATCCTGAACCAACAGCTCAGCTGTGGAATGACACAAACACCCCTCCCTTTTTCACACATCAGGCAAATCAGATAAACCAGAAATCCAGGTAAAGAAAGAGGCATAGGAAGGTAAACAATGTGAAAGGGCAGAGAAGGAGAAACAACAGCGGAAAACTAAAACCGGGAGAGTTGGTGTTCTTGAACCCTGTGAGCAGCAGACACTCTTTACAGTAGAGAAATGGAAGAAACAGAGGTTGACATTGATACTCTCATTGACGGGATGGATTATATTCCAGGTCACTTCCACCTGGATATGAACTTGAATTTTGAGTCTTCTGCACCTATGCATTTACAAGGGAGAGAAGTGAAGCTGAAACGAGAAAGCCTCATGTATGAGTTTGAGTTTGAAACAGGCCCACAGAGGTATGCCATCAGAAACCTCCTTGGGGTCTTTTCTTTCTACTTGGAAGAGGTGGAGCAAGCCAAGGAGATTTTCCTTCATATCTCTCAGGAGGACCCAGAGAATCTGAATGCTTGGTCCAACCTGGCCTTTGTTTACGACAGGCTGAATGATGAGGAAGAAGAGGCAAAGTCCACAGACAGACTCTCTTACTTAATGGGCTTGGATTCAGAAGGCACAGCCCAGGGGGAACCTCAGCTGAGAGCAGCCCGTTGCTTGGCTGAGCAGGGCTACGCTTACGCCTTTGACGTTGGGCTGGTAACTGAAGAAGAGAAGATACAGAAACTGACTGCAGGCCTCACTTTGTATGGCAAGGCCCTTGCTTATGGGAAGGAGGTGGGTAGACGGTTGTACCGTGCTTTGCCACTTGCTGTTTAATTGAGGGAAGAATTGGAATACTCTCAGATTGATACCCAGAGACATTAATCCGAGATAAGTATAGAAGTACAGTTTACTAGATGTTAGATTGATACACACATTTTCCTTCTCACTTTCTCCTTCTGGAAGTTTATCCACCTTTCCACTGGAATGAATTTAGAAATATAAGTGTTATACTAAGCACAAAGCTTGGAGATGTTTATTTTTTGACAATTATCTATAAACTAATTTTTTTTCCAGGATTCAACTATGGGTAAATCACTACATGATATTATATTAAAGTTTGATTCTAATCCTGACTTGGTACTGCAAGCGTATCAAGACCTATGAAATCATCTGACTTAGTACTGCAAGTGTATTTCTGATAACTAACCTTAGGCTTAAACCAGGGGTTCCCAACCTATGGCAACATTTCATATGGCCCGCTCCCGCTGCCACACCTGGAAGTGGAAGCTGATGCGTTTACGTCAGCCGTAAAATTTGCCTGCGCATGTGTAAATGCGCCCATGGCTGTTGTAAATGCAGAAGTGGGAACATTTACAGCTGATTAAACACAGGAGTGCACAAAACACTGTTTATATTGCCACTTAAGTAGTCCCTATTTATCTACTTGCAATTTCTTGCTTTGGAACTGTTAGATTTGCAGGAGCTGGGACAGAGATGAGAGCTCACTCCATCATGCAGTACTCACTTCAGATAAGATGTTCTTTTTTTATGTATCCCAGCCTTCTTATTCAGACTGTCCAAACAAAGGTGCAGCTTGCTGTACACCCAGTTTACATTCCCTTGCAACAACAGATCAAAGAAAAAAGGCAACTGGCTGGACTGGAATACTGTTTGCAATACCAAAATGTTTGCATGAAGGGGCAGGGCTATCTTTATACAACAGCAGGCAACCCAAATGTTTTAAAATATTAGAAAGAACACGGAACGGAGATCAAGATAGCCATTGGAAACAAAAGGAACAAAATGAATAATTGCCATGTAGTCACTTTAAAAATGTAGCTTTTCAAACTACTTAACTTGAAGCATTTTTGTAGCAAGAATGTGTCCCCCCGCCCATTTTTCTGTGAATCTTGGTTTCTTGTGCTGTTGCTCAGTCAATGAAATCTTTGCTGATTAGTGTCACAAGTTGTAATCATATACTGTAATTAATCAGTCAATTAACATTTGTGTAAATCACATAAAGGGCATCATTTGGCAGATCTGTAAACCAGGAAAAAGAATAAACTTTCCAGATCCAGCACCTCACAAGAAATTCACGCTGATTTCATTTGCTTTTACTGTCAAGTAACTCTTCAGAACAGAACATATATCCAGGTGCAAAGATTGGTTATTATTTGTTAAAAAAAACAAAAGAAAAAGAAAACCAAATGAACACACAAACTTTTACAAGAAATTCTCCCCTATTCCCACCAGATAGAACTCTTCATGGATTGTTGGAATCTTTGATTTCATATAGCTACTGTGTCCTGTGTAGCATTTGTAGGACTACAGTTATTATTTTCTTTTAACCCAGCTCTCTATTTCAGATTACTTTGGAAGAAAGGAGAAGCTGGTACTACACTATGGCCACAATGCATATCAGGTGAGAAGAAAAGCCAAAGTGAAAAAGCACCATTAGATCTCTTCTCAAACAAAATCTATTTAGAAATTAAAAAACAGGATTAGCAGTAAAGTCCACACTGGTCCAGGTTTTTTGTCTCCTGTGAGAAGAGCCCACAATGGTCTTTGGATCACTTCAATTTGTTCCCCATTTAATTGACACACCCACTGGTGGGATTCAGCAGGTTCGCACCAGTTTACCAGAACCGGTAGCAGAAATTGTGGCTGGCCCCACCCGTCCAAGTTTTAAAATAAAGTACAGTAATACCTCATACAAGGTCCGCTTCATACAACATCGGATTCATACAACATCGCCTAATTCCTTGAAAAAAGTTGCCTCATACAAAGTCGTGCGACTTTGTATGAGGCATTGGGGTTTTCCCAGGTTGCATTGTGCCTGGGCAGTATAAAAGGCAGGACACATGCATGCATTGCTCTTTTGGGTTTTGCACGAGGCAAAGAGTGTTTAGGAGTGGTTTTGAGCACGATTTTGGATTTTTTGGATTTTTTTCATCAGAGTTTTTAGAAGCATTCCTGGGATTTTTGCAGCATTCTTCAGGTTCTTGGACAATCAGGGTTGTTTGACATGTTTTTGTAATGTTTTTAGCCTTTAGACAATGATTTCTTAAAGTTCTGTCAGTTTCCTGTCTGTTTCCTTGACTTTGCCCTGAAGTCTGTGCTGTTACAGTACAATGTATCTCTATGGAAATGACGTTGTATGAGCCCTCGCGGCAAGGATTTGGACGTTGTATGAGGCATCGCGGCTAGGATTTTGCGTGCCTCATACAAAGTCCAAATCCGTATAAAGTCCAAACTTGTGTAACCAAGTTTGGATGTTGTATGAGGTATCACTGTAGTCCTAATTCGGGTGCAACACAGAGCTTTCCCCCGTGTCCATGCCCACCACACCACACCTACAGAGTAAGTAGTAAAAAAAAATTGAAACCCACCACTGGACACACCCCACGCCTTTCTCACCCTTTCTTGTGGTTGTCATTCAGCAAGCCATGGCAAAATTCCCCCCTTGTAAATGTAATAATATGTGACATAGCAAAACATCTACCTAACACGCTACACCTAACACCATCAATGTAGAATTTTGTTTATCTAGAAAAACACTACATCATAGGAAAATATATTTTACTACTACTACTACTACTACTACTACTACTACTACTACTACTACTACTACTACTACTACTACTAATAATAATAATAATAATAATAATAATAATAATAATAATAATAATAATAATAATAATAATAATAATAATAATAATAATAATAATAATAATAATAATAATAATCTACTTGGAATTACTTGCTTTCGATCTGCTAGATTGGCAGGAGCTGGGACAGAGATGGGTGCTCCATCCGTTATGTAGTACCATGGTCTCAAACTGCCAACTTGCTGGCCTTCCAGCTAACAAAGCGAGCTTCTTAACCACTGAACCACCGCAGTTTTAAATTTTACAAATTTAAAACAATAGAGTGCATAAGCATGTAGAGGCTTCACCATTGCCTCACTCATCCAACTCAGCATGGCACAGATTCCAATTAAGAATCATGAATCTTGATGTATTTTGCATAGCCACTGAACAGTTTTCTGAATCCCGCTGCCCTTAATGTGTAAATTGACAGTCCATGTCATTTTTCTATGAAGAAGTTTTGTGAATACAGTATAGGCATTAGTGTTAATGTTGTGTATAAGAAAGTATGCCTTTAAACAATGTAACAGAATAACTACCAGCTGTAACTCTGTAACCTCCTGTATTAGGACGCGAGCTAATGTCCACCAGATGGCAATAGCGAGCGTCCAGCTCACATGGTTCCAATTCCACAAATACCTACAGCGCGGGAAGATTCCCGCCACCACTCACCTGGACAAGAAGGGCGTGACCAGAAATGACGTCACGCAGACAGTAGCCAATGGGCTACCGAGGAGCCACATTCAAATGTATAGCCTCTGTATATATTGAGCTGTTCGTCCACCATTACCACATGTTCCCCCGGACCACCATGCAATAAAGATGCGTTAAACCAACCCTTCGGCTGTTCCTGTGTCTTGGTTCTCATACACTAAATTGGCGACGAAGGTGGGATAATGGATCCCCATGAGATCAAGACACACGCCGGTTTCGACATCAACAAGCCGGAAGATTGGGAGCTCTTCGAAATGGACTTCCAAAGCGCGCTGGTGGTGTCCGACATTACGGACGAAGGAAAGAAGAGGGCCATCCTCACCCGGATGCTGGGACGTGCCGCCATGAGAGTACTGGTGGACCTGGTTTCGCCGAAGAAGGTGAACGAGGTGTCGGTCAAGCAGCTCCTGAAAGCGATGCGTGATCACTTCCAGCCCTCGGTCTCGATGTTTTCGGCTCGAGACGCGTTCTGGAAGAGAGTCCAAGCGCCTTGGGAGTCCATCGCAGCCTTTGCAGCGGCCCTCCGGTTGGCCGCCGGCCCTTGCAAATGGGAAAACCTGGAAATCGCCCTCAGGGACCGCATGCTCTGTGGCCTGTGGGACAAGGAAGTTCAGCGAAAGCTGATGAACCAGGAGCCGCCCCCGACGCTGCACGAGGTCGTGAAGGCGGCGCAGGCCACGGAAGCCACGAGGGCCAGAGTCAAGGGGTTCAGGGAAAGGCCCCCACAACCCGACAAGGCAGCGGGCTCGGTGCACGCGGCCAGGCGAGCGCCACAATCCTCCACGGAGAGCAGCGAGGACGTCCGGAAGGTACGGAAGGATGGCCGACGTTGCGACGGCTGCGGGGCGGCCCACGACCGCGCTAAGTGTCCGTTCCGGAAGGCCGAGTGCCACAACTGTGGACGCCGAGGGCACATAGCCAAGGTTTGCAGACGGCGGCGCGGGGACCAGAGAGGCTCGACAGACCACCCACCGAGATTCCAGGAAGGCACCCGGCCCTCGAGGAAGCAGGACGGCGTGGGCCACATCTACGACAGCAGCGACGACGACACCCCAGTTCACAGCGTGTCCTTAGGACACCCCCGTTACTTTGTTGAGGTACTGGTGCAAGGGGCCCCCATTAGAATGGAGATAGACTCGGGGTCCTCATATTCAATCATTTCCCAGAGGGAGTTTTTGGGAATTTCCCCCAACTTGCGGCCCAGGCTCAAAGCGCTGAGGTCTACGCTGCGGGACGTACAGGGAAATAGCATTCCGGTGTTGGGGGTTGGAAAATTCAAGGTCCAGTACAAGCGGCACGCCGCGGAACTTCCCCTGGTTGTCCTCAAGGGGGGAAGCTGTAGCCTTCTCGGGACTCAATGGTTTAAGCCCCTGGGTTTGTTCATCGGGGGGGTGCATGCCGTTGGGACTGACCCTATACAAGAGGTGTGTGACGCGCACCCCAAAGTGTTCAAGAAGGGACTCGGAAAATTCAAGGGACCCCCAGTTGCGTTTGACCTGGACCCGGAGGTCCGCCCAATAAGACTCAAACCGCGCAGAGTGCCTTTTGCACTCAAGGACAAGATAGAGGCGGAACTGGACAAATTGGTGGGCCAGTGGATTCTTGTTCCTGTTGATTCCGCGAAGTGGGAGACTCCGATTGTAACAGTGCTAAAGGCTAACGGGGAGGTTTGCATATGCGCAGATTACAAATGCACCATTAATAAGGCGATACGCCCAAATGCGTATCCGGTACCGGTGGTCAGCCACCTGTTGGCCAGGTTACATGGGGGGAGGTGCTTTGCAAAACTTGACCTGGCACAAGCATATCAGCAGCTTTCGGTAACCCCAGCTGCGGCTGCTGCGCAGACGATCGTCACTCATAAGGGGGCGTTCCAGGTCACGCGCCTACAGTTTGGCGTGAACTCGGCGCCAGGTATCTTCCAATTGCTAGTGGAACGCCTCTTAAAGGGGCTAGAGGGGGTCTTGCCATACTTTGATGACGTGTTGATAACGGGGGGGAGCGAATCTGAATTGGCTGAGAGATTAGACAAAGTGCTGACGATATTTGAAAAGGCGGGGTTGAGGCTGCGGAAAGACAAATGCGTCTTCTTTGCCACAGAGGTTGAGTTCTTGGGTTTCCGGGTAACCCCTGCAGGAATCAAGCCCTCCAAATCAAAGGTGGCCGCCATTCAAAATGCTCCTCGCCCCACCTCCAAGCCCGAATTACAGTCGTTCCTGGGACTCCTAAACCTCTATCATTCCTTCCTGCCTCGGAAGGCATCGGTGGCGGAGCCGCTGCACAAGCTTCTAAAAAAGGACGAGGCATGGAAATGGGGCGAGAGCCAAGAGAAAGCGTTCAATGACCTGAAAAAACTCCTAGCCTCAGACGCCATACTAACCCATTTTGACCCCAAGAGACCAGTAGTCCTGATATGTGATGCGTCCCCAGTGGGGGTGGGGGCGGTTTTGTGCCACATGATGGAAAACGGGTGGGAGGCTCCGGTGGCGTTCTACTCCAGGTCCCTGTCTCAGGCAGAGCGAAATTACGCACAGACAGACAGGGAAGCGTTAGCAATAATCGCTGGGACCAAAAAGTTCCACGATTTCCTCTATGGCCGCCCTTTTACCATCGTGACTGACCACAAGCCCCTGCTAGGCATTTTTACCGCAGACAAGCCCACGCCACAGATTCTGTCCCCTAGGATGCTCAGGTGGGCCATTTTTTAAAACGCATACCAGAACGCGCTGGTGTATCGCCCTGGAAAGGACATAAGCCACGCGGACGCCCTGTCGAGGTCACCCCTTCCCCACACAAGCGGCCACGTGTGCAAGGTGGAGCAAGACCACCAAGTGCTCATGATAGAGGTCTTGGATTCACCCCCCGTATTGCCCGCAGAGATCGCCAAGGCGACAGGAAAGGACAAGACGTTGGCCCTGGTTAGCTCTTGGGTGCAGAAAGGGTGGCCAACGTCCCCCCCAGCGACGGAGTTCGCCCCGTTTTTTCAGAAAAAGCTAGAATTGTCCTTAGAGAGGGGGTGCCTCCTGTGGGGCCAGCGAGTAATTGTCCCTGAATCCCTGAGAGCGAGGGTGCTCAAACTGCTGCATGTCAGCCACCCTGGAATTGTCCGCTCCAAGGCATTGGCCAGGAGCTACTTCTGGTGGCCTCAGTTGGACGCCGATATCGAGCACACGGTGGGCACTTGCGCGAGCTGCCAGAGCTCCCGGCCCAAAGAAGCTCGTCTTCCGCACAGGGAATGGGACACGGCAAAGGGGCCGTGGTCCCGCGTGCACATTGACTGTGCGGGCCCTTTCAGAGGATCTCTTTTTCTCCTCGTAGTGGATGCTTACTCCAAGTGGCTGGAGGTTCTCCCAGTTGCGAACACCTCCTCAGCCACAACGGTTAAACATTTGCGGAGGGTGTTCAGCACGTTCGGCATACCTGACACCCTTATTAGCGATAACGCTAGTTGTTTCACGTCCGCTGAGTTTAGGGCATTCACCGAGATCAACGCCATCCGGCACATCACCTCCGCACCTTTCCACCCGGCGACAAACGGCCAGGTAGAACGCCTCGTGCGTACCACCAAAGACGCGCTGAGGCGCATGGGCCCCAGGGATTTAAACCTACAGTTGTGTCAGTTTTTACTAGGATACAGAGTTACCCCCCTAGCGTCAGGGTACTCGCCCGCAGAACTCCTAATGCGCAGGAAGCTGACTACGATACTGACCAGACTAGACCCCACTAGGGTGGAAGACACTGGGAGGAACATCGGGGTAGCGGGCACGAAGAGTTTCGAGATAGGCACCCCGGTTCATTGCAGAAATTACGCTAGCGCAGGGCCAGCCTGGGTTCCGGGCGTAGTCATTGGGCAGACAGGCCCCGTGTCGTATTGCGTAGAGACCAGCACAGGTCTACTCTGGAGGCGACACGCAGACCAACTCCGGCGCCGGATCTCCGAAAACCAGGGCGCTGACAGCACAGGAAAGGATTCAACGTTAGGGTTCTCCCCCACCCGTTCAGCCCAAGGGGGAGGAGAGGGGGGCCGGTGGTCCCCACCACAGGGGGAAGGGAAGGCATTTGTCCCCGTAGATATCCTGTCGGATACCCCCATAGATTCCCCAGTAGATGAGTGTGAGTTTGAGTTACAAAACCGGGGGGTTTTTTCGGAGTGGTCCCCCACCCATCCAAGCAAGAAGAGGGGTTTTGCGTTAGCCCCCAGTGCCCCCGGTTTTCCCACAATGGAGTTCCTCCCTACCCCAAAAGCCGTGGAACCGCGGCAAGTCGCTAACGAGTATCCCTCTCCCATTGCAGGACAAGAGACCAGGGAGCAAAGAAGCGATAGCGCCCCCGGGACAAGCCAGCCAGCCTTGCGCCCAAAACGCGTTTGCAATAAACCATATTGGATGAGAGACTTCGTCTCATCCTAGGGGGGAGGGATGTTGTGTATAAGAAAGTATGCCTTTAAACAATGTAACAGAATAACTACCAGCTGTAACTCTGTAACCTCCTGTATTAGGACGCGAGCTAATGTCCACCAGATGGCAATAGCGAGCGTCCAGCTCACATGGTTCCAATTCCACAAATACCTACAGCGCGGGAAGATTCCCGCCACCACTCACCTGGACAAGAAGGGCGTGACCAGAAATGACGTCATGCAGACAGTAGCCAATGGGCTACCGTGGAGCCACATTCAAATGTATAGCCTCTGTATATATTGAGCTGTTCGTCCACCATTACCACATGTTTCCCCGGACCACCATGCAATAAAGATGCGTTAAGCCAACCCTTCGGCTGTTCCTGTGTCTTGGTTCTCATACACTAAAGTTAAGTTTTTACCTTAATGAGTTACCGTATTTATTCGTGTATAACGCGCAAAATTTTATACCAAAAAAAGAAATCAAAGTTGGGGTGCGCGTTATAAACGAGGACTGGTGTGGCAGTGGCGGCCGGTCCCTTGAGGGCGCGAATGGTGAGTTCCCGCGAGTTCACGTCACCTTGTCGTGTACAGTGTGCGTCACAAATAGGGTTGTGCCGCTTCATTTCCTCGCCCACACGGGAGACTCAGTGAGCGCATGACGTCACCCACCCTACAAGGATGGCGCTGGCGTGGTTTTCTCCAGCAGAACGAGGCGTGGCCTCCGCCTCCAGCCATTTCCCGCCATACGCCTCCTCACTCCCGGAGTCCCACCCCTGTCGCAAGCCTCTTTTACTTCCTTTTTAGAATTGGGTCGGCTGTCTATTGCTGCGGCGGGTGAAGGGGAGGCGGGGGCGTGGCTTTGAAGAAATTGACGGGATCTGATTGGGTGGCGCGGGAGACGAGGCGTGGCCTGGAGGTAGCTCTTATGAACAAGCTTTTTCACCACGCATTCAATTACAATGCGTGGTGTGAAACAAAATTTTATACCGAGGTTTCATGGAAAATTAGGGGTGCGCGTTATACACGAGTGCACGTTATACACGAATAAATACGGTATATTGACTGGATGTGTTTTCTATGGCTTAGTACCATAGTTTTCAGATCCTCATAAGAATAGGCTCGGATAAAAGTGAAATGTTTGAATCCTGATGTGGACATGTTGATGCAGTTGGGAGTGGGGGGAATATCCCCTGCTTGATGATCAGCTAGAAACTTTCATGCATCATCATGTGGTTTGGCCTTTCATTCTACCACAAGCACCATTGCTTTCCCCACTGAATCATGGGCCTCAGGTTGTTATATTATATTTTGAAAGATGACAAGTTTTTAGTTGCCATGGGAAGGTGGTTAATTTCCACCTCTCTTTCACCACAACCCATAGGAAAGAATAATGTCCACAGCTCTATTTTGTCGCAAACTAATCCACAAAGTATTTTTTTTTATTGTAGAGATGATGGCTATGGTACAACCTCTCATATATCTCACATGCCTTGAAAACTCTATTAGAGTCATTATACTGTACATGGGGTGTGACTAGACAACAGAAGCAGCAGTAGATAGAAGTTGAACTAACCATAGCAGTTTCCTTCTTTGCTTTAGATTAGATGGGATGTGGATGAACAAGGGCAATGAGGAGGAGAAAAGGTTACCAGCCTTCAACAGAACCCTGATGTTGCTTCAACAAGTCCAAAAATCTTCCAACCCACAGTACAGAGGTAGGAGAAATCATGTAAGCAAGCTGCTAAAGTTATAAATCATATGAAGCAGAATGATCCAAAAGCAGAGTTTCTCTGGGCCCTAACTCTCAGAAACTCTCCTGGCCAGCACTGCCATGTCTTTAAAAAGAATAACCTTTCCATGCTTTTACTATTATAGAACCACCAGGTTCACAGAGACCCATTATAACAATCCAGACACATTACCCTTTGGATCCTGGTGAGGATGAACCCAGGAGAGACAAATGTGGATGGCTGAGGGAATTTACCTGTCCCAGCAGCCTCCCAACACCTTAATCCAGGGGTTCTCAACCTATGGCCCGTGGGTCAGACCCAGCCCACAGCACCATTTCATGTGGCCTGCGTCACTGTCACCGCCACAGGAAGGGGATGCATTTATGACAGCTGTGAATGTGCCTGCGGCTGTCGTAAATGCATTTACAACAGTTGCAGATGCATTTTACAGCAGCGTTTATGGCGGGGGAACCACCAGTCCAGCCTGTTCAGCTGTCTGAGGAGGCATAGTCTGGCCCGTGGCTTGAAAAGATTGAGAACCCCTAAAATAGCAGGATCATTAATGAGCACAGCATCTCCTAGGACCCCACTTTTTCAACTCTTCCAGAGGTTCTTCCAAATGAGGCATTGAATTCCCATGAACATTCATGAATACATCAGCAGTTTCTACCAACCCCTTCCCTTCATCCCACTGAAATCCTTTCCCCAATTAACTCAACACCAGGGAACAAGCCACTCTAGTCTCTAAGCTATTTGCCAGCCAAGATAAGCTACAGGTGTCAGGTCCCTTCCAATTACTGAGGAGCCTTATCCTCCCCTCCCCATTCACAGCTAGCCGTTCCCAGATTATATTGCCTGGTTTTTCAGAAGAGCACCAAAGCACAAAGTGCTAAAGCTGTTTGAGGGATAAGATTTGGCATCTTGGATAGCTATTGTAAAATTTAGTCTAAAACCTGGAGCGGAATCACAGCACCTACCAACCTGGAATCATCAGCTGCCACCACAGAGCACAGGAAGCTCCTTGAAGTCTTTTGGCAGTCACTCCCCAATAATATCTCTCAAGTTAATTTCACATGCCTTTGGATCCAAGTTAAGCAGAAAGTGAAGACTTTCCTAATCAGTTTCAAGCACAGCATCCAGTCTGTTGCACAGATGCTTGAGTTCCCATCAAGCCCAACAAGTGTAACAGTTCAGCAAGAATAAAGGGAATTGTAGACCAAAACATCTGACAGGGACCAGATTGGAGAAGACTTTTCAAATTGAACAGATCTGGTTCTTGTTGTCATTTTTGTTTAGCATTGACCTGGTGTTATCTTGGGATATTGCTAGAAAGGAAAGACTCTTTCTCAACTCCACCTATGGGCATCCATGATTGTGGTTACTCTGGGACTGATCCTCTTGACTGCTTTGGAAAGGTAGGTTACATAAGGTCAATTATGTTCTTATTTCTGTATTTTTAAACAAAAAATGGATTTAAAATCCTGATTCTTGACTCAAACCTGAAAATTTTTGCGTTGCTTTCTTCTTCTGACAAAGAGTAAAATGTGGGTCCTTTTCTAGAGAGCTGGAGAAACAGTCTTAGTGATCTTACAAATTAGATTCCCTCAGTGCTGCCTTTGCAATTAAACCTGTCACATGCTTATAGTCTGCATATGTGTCATGTTATTCTGAGTTATTTCTGAGCTGAGAGGTCTAGGATTGCTGGCAGAAATCCCATTATGGTAGGAGAATGGCACTAATGCCAACAGAACCGGGGAATGACAACAGAACTGCTCTGCTGGCCAAGATCCATTGGTGGAGCAGAGAGGGGGGGGGATAGGGAGTGAAAAGGTTAGGGGGGAGCCAAGTTACATTTCATCATAAGTTCACTTCTGTTAATTGTAGTCTTTGACATTTTGGAGCCCTTCAAAACTTTTGCAGCCATTATGCAACTTAAAGGGTACATTTTGCAAAAACAACACCCCAAAACAGTGAAACTGATAGGTCATTCTAGGATTCTGGTTAGCAAAAAAAAAAAAAAAAAAAAACAATTCCAGCATTGTTCTTTTCACTCCTAACCTATCCCAAAGGTTTGAAGTCAGTTTACCAATCCTGCTTTCTGCTCTGCCACCCAAAATGGTGTAATGTATGTTTGTATAAGAACTGTCAGTTGAAATGACCAGAATTTTTGTTTGTCTGATGAGGCCAGCTCCCAAATTTAGGCCAGGGGGCTGCAGTGGCTCAAGTGGTTAAGATGCTGACTGGGAGGCAGAAGGTCAGCAGTTCAAAACCTGAGAACTGCATGATGGAATGAGCGCCCGTCTCTGTCTCAGCTCCTGCCAACCTAGCAGTTCGAAAGCAAGAAATTGCAAGTAGATAAATAGGGACTGCTTTGGTGGGAAGGTAAACAGTGTTCCGTGCACTTCGGTGTCTAGGCATGCCTGCCACATATCCACAGAAATGTCTGCAAACGCAGATAGCACTAGCTCTTTGGCTATAAACAGAGGTGAGCACTGAACCCTAGAGTTGGATATGACTGGCTTTCGAGCTAGGGTGACCTTTACCTTTACTACTAGCACGTCTAGATGATTTCCTAGTACAACTATACACACCAACGCCTTTTCAAAATTTTCCAACCCACTTGTGGGAAGAGGAGTTACAGCAACAGTTTCACCAGATTTCACAATGAGAGGTCCACCAACTACAGTAGAACCTCGGATAAAGTCCAAACTCCGTTCTACAAGTTTGGACTTTATCCGAATCAAATGGGCAATGCATCGGATAATGTCGAAAAATGGACTTTATTCGAGGTTCCTATACCAAATACCTCAGATAACATCCATTTTTTTTTTTTGCGGTTTTGTGTGCATGAAAACTGCAACTTTATCCGAATCGGACTTTATCCGAATCGAACTTTATCCGAGGTACCACTGTATCTCTCAGAGATAGGGCACACAGTTGACTGACCACTTTTTTGCTTGACTATGTCTAATGTTATTTTACAACCTCCTTGAAGCTTGCTAGTGTCATTCTACTGTGTCATAGCAAGGACAAGGAGGCCACCATTTTGGAAGTAATTATTCCAAGTAGCTTTCTGTTTTGAGAAGAATAAGAAAACTTCAGAATGCTTCTCAGAACTAAAATGTTGTCTGAGAAGTTTTTGCTCAGAATTTGTTATCAATTCTCTTCCAAAAGTTTCACTGTTTGTGTTATGCCAATATAACTTGGTAAGAGGATTTAGGCCACTATCTCTGCTTCAGGTGCTTATAGTATCCTATATCAATTTGGTGGGTATAAAGGTGGGCAGTTTTTGGTAGCGTCTGGAAAAGTTGAAACTAATTCTGTACCACAATTTGCCGTTTGATTTTGCCAGATGCTTTATTTTCTCATGTACAGTACAGTAATACCTCATACAAAGTCCACTTCATACAACATCGAATTCATACAACATCGCCTAATTCCTTGAAAAAAGTTGCCTCATACAAAGTCGCATTGGGGTTTTTCCCAGGTTGCATTGTGCCTGGGCAGTATAAAAGGCAGGACACATGTGTGCATTGCTCTTGTGGGTTTTGCACGAGGCGAAGAGTGTTTAGGAATGGTTTTGAACATGATTTTGGATATATATATATTTTGGATTTTTTTCATCAGAATTTTTAGAAGGATTCCTGGGATTTTTGCAGCATTCTTCAGGTTCTTGGACAATCAGGATTGTTTTACATGTTTTTGTAATGTATTTAGCCTTTAGACATTGATTTCTTAAAGTTCTGTCTGTTTCCTGTCTGTTTCCTTGACTTTCTCCTGAAGTCTGTGCTGTTACAGTACAATGTATCTCTATGGAAACAATGTTGTACGAGGCATTGCGGCAAGGATTTGGAAGTTGTATGAGGCATCACGTCTAGGCTTTTGCATGCCTCATACAAAGTCCAAATCCGTATAAAGTCCAAACTTGTGGACTTTAATAGATCTCCAATTTATCAAGTCATTCTGAGGGTTCTTTGAAATTTGGTTGCTTATATTATTGAGCATAACACTATACAGTGTCCAAGAGCATTTCATTTCCATCCCACCCTTCCCGACCGCTTGTTATTATACATTTCTTCATTGCTGTGCAATTATCCTGGTTGCCCACTTTTTATGCCTCATGAGAAGATTAGGTTCAACATCTCCTGGGGGTCATGAAAAACTGGAAGGCACGCATCCATCTTGGTTGGATAAGATTGTGCTGCCTATGGAGCTGTTCTTGTTCATTGTATTTCTTCATTCCAACCCATGTATATGTTAATCACTCCTGAAAAGGTTGAATCTGTAACAGTGCCCCAATTGTGAATCTATTCAAGTAATCTTCTCTTGTTTATGACCATTACTGATCTACACAGAAGGTAGAAATTCACTAATGGAAAAAACATTTCATGGATTTGTTTTGCTTTTCAGGCCCTAGAAATAGCTAAGGAGAGCCCACCTGTTCTAAACCGCCTGGCAAAAATCTTCCATTTCCTCAGCAAGCAAGAGATGGCAATGGCTGCTTGCAACATGGCCTTAGATGTGCTGCCAGACCTAGTACTTAATTGGCAGGCCTACTGCATGCGTGCCAAGGTAGGCCTTTCCCTTTTTCAAACAATGCCTTTGAAATCTCATCTGACAACACAGGGAGGTTCTGGTTCCACATGGGAAAGGTACAGATGGAGCATGTGCCCCCATGACTTCTACTTATGTCTGATAAGAGCTCAGGACCAATGTCTGTTGAGTTCTACCTGTAGTTACATTAAAACAAAATCTGGTCAACCTTCTGTATACATTTTCAGTTCTAGGTGTAAGATTGTCTGCTCTCTGATGACTATAAAAATGACTGTGTAGTTAAGGATGTGCTTTGTAAAGTCAAAAGTTTGAAATGAGATTCCTTTTACACTAGGAAAACTCGAAGATATCTCCTGATAAAATATATGGGGCATCTGGCTGAGATTCAGCATAATGAACAATATGGTAGACTGTGGTTCCTTTTTTTCTGTCAGGGAAAAAAAACAATGCTGAGAAAGGATCTTCAGTGCAGCTTTATGTGTTAGCAATTTTTAAAAGCCTGCAAAGAAAGAAACATTAAGGGGGGCGTGTCATGATGGAGGGCTGAGAGGGACGAGCTTTTCTCCGCTCGGAAAGGAGAGAAAAGAAAGTGACTTTTTTAAAGTGAAAATAGACCCTGAAACCGGCTGAAAAATGGACTAGGAAAAAGGGAAGGAAAATTAGCAGTGGAAAATATATTGGATGCTCCAAAGCAGCGCCGAGAAAAAGAGGTAGGACAGAGTTTCGATCTTGAGAGCGGGGGGATGGGCAACCTGTAATGGCGACGAGTCCCCAGAGCTCTGGATCGAAGAACGGAAATTCTGGAAACGGGAGGAAAGCGGCGTTCTAGTAAAAGAGCTTAAAAGTATGGGCAAAGCATAAGTGGACGTCGGAATTAAAAGTAAATCTGTTGGGGGGCCGAAAGAGATTTTGTAGCGGGCTCGTTTGGTCTCGTCGCCCCCCCCCGATCGGAGACGTACGGAGTTTCGAGGCGCTGGAAAGGAGCAAAGGGGAAAGCGAAGAAGTTTGACGGTGAGCAAAGTTGTAAAGACTTATAAAGAGAAAGGGGGAAATAGAAAGCAGAAGTAAAGAGACTGATTTTTTCTTATTTTTTTTTCTTCCCTTTTGAAATGTTTTATGCCGGTGGGAGTGGATAAATTAACGGCTAAGTAAAAGGGGCAAGATAGTATTCCCTGCTTTCCTTCTTTTGTTAATTTTTTTTTCTTCCCCTTTCCTTGCCTCCCCCTCCCGCTATTGTGCTGTGGTCTAAGAGAACTGGTTTTTAAAGAAGAAGAGAGACGATAAGGCTGTCCCTGCATACATTTTTTTGGAGATACAAAGAGAAGCAAGAAGCTGTTGTGGCGTAGTTCTCTGAGAAATAAATTGCTTGTAGATCGGAACTTTGGAGAACAGGAAAGTGAACTCATCAGTGTTATCTTTGTCTCTGCTGACTCTCCCTTTTTCCCTCCTTAAAAGAGATTTGGAAATCGTTTGCAATTTACAATAGAGAGTTGGCTCCCCCTACAGTTAAATTTTGGAGATAAAAAAATTTTTTTTAATTGCTGTTATTTTTGTTTGGTTTTTTTTTTCTTGGCTGGTTTGAAGCTTTTTAATTTTTAAATATTTTTTCAAATAAGATTTTTCTAATCGTTTCTTTTTTAAAAAAAAAAATTTCTTCCCCCTTTTTTTTTCTTGTTCTTTTTTGTTTTTATTTTTATTTTATTTTGAATTTTGTGGGGAGGGGAAATATTAAAGTAGATAAAAATATAAGAGGGAAATTAATTAAATTTAAATTGGGACAACGGAAGTTTGAACGACTCTCTGGGTATACATGTGTGTGTATATGTGTCTGTAAATACACGCGCATATATAGGACAGAGAGAGGGAGGGGGGAGGTGATAAGGGTTAAGTACTGTATTTGGAAAGTTTAATAAAATTGGTTAGAGATAAAATATATGGTGAATTTTGAATGATTAAACTTTATATGTAAATCGATAATAAGCAGTTAGAAATATATTTGAATGAAACGGCAGGGGAGAGGGAAAGAGAAAGAGAAGAAATTGGCTTGGACAAGAGAGCAAAGACCAACGTCCTCCGATAGAAGTTTCAGGAGGCTTACAAGATTGGATGAGGAGAAAGAAGAAATGAAAAAAGCAATGCAACAAGAGATAAAGGATTTGGAGGAACAAGAGACAGTGAAAAAGATGGCACAACAACTACAGCAGCAGCAGCAACAGAAGACAATAATATCACCAACGGCGCCTACTCCATCTGTGGTAAAATCAATCGTGATAACAACAGCAAAAGTAACAACGACAACAACAGCTATGTCAACAGTGTCAACGACAGCGGCGATAGCAGGAACAACACCAACAACGATCGTAACCACGTCCACGGCCACAACACCAACGACATCGGCGACAGGGGGAGGAGAAGGAACTAAATCTGAATTTGAAATTCTTAACGAGAGATTTGATACCCTGGGGAATAATATTGGAAATATGTTTGCTCGATTTAGAACAGAATGGAAGAAGGATTTGCAAGATGTATTAGTAAACATTATGAAGGGAATTGAAGACATGAAAGAGGAAACAAAGACCATTAAAAAAGAGCAAGAAGAGATAAAAAAAGATCAAGCAATGATAAAAGTAGAGGTCATGGACTTAAAAAAGAAAGAAAAGGAAAGAGAAAATAAAGTTGGGGACCATGAAAAGAGATTGGAAAATGTAGAAGAACAATTAAGAAAAGCAAATGTTATAATTCGAAAATTCCCAGAGAATTCACCAGACAAATTAAAAGAAAGAATAGTGAAATGGCTTGACGAAATTATGGAAGATGGCTTCACGCCGCATGAAGTGGTAAATGTATTCAGGCTTGGTTCAAGAAGGGGTAAAACTGGGTCAAGGAATGTCATGTTAAAATTTGCTAATGTATCAGATAAACTGAGGTTAATGGCGCTTATACGTGAAAAAGGACCAGAGGTTTTAAAAGTAGAAGGCCATGACATTGAAGTGTACAACGACATTCCAATGGAGGATCGTTTCTGGAGACAGTCGATGAAGCCAATCACAAAAAGATTCCAGGAAAGGGGAATAAGATACAATTGGAAATTCCCAAGACAATTAAGTTTTTTTTATCTGGGAAGAAGATATTTAATCAATGAAGATATTAATGTCTTGGACGTAATGATAGATGCCAAATTATTGGAAGCAGGAACTAAAGAGTGGTTTGATTTGAAGGAAGAATTGATTATATCTGGTGGTTATAGAAGAAGGGATAGCAATGGAAACGAGAATATGCCAAAAGGGGCAGAAGGAGGAATAGCTCCGGACGGGGAGTAGGTTCAGGCCCAATCCAGACTCCTATGTATGACTGCACCCCCCCTCCCCCCTCTGAATTTTGGAGGCCATTTGTAAAAAAGAAATGGGGAGGGAGAGTAGTAGATTGTTTAGTGTATTTTTTCTTTTAGATGTTTTTTCCTTTTTTATTATTATTATTACTTTTTTGTATAAGGTGAAGGAAATGTTATATGTTGATCACATGTCCGTAGGAGGAAGTGGGAACTGCAAAAAAAGGGAGGGAGATACATAATAGATGAAGGATATAAAAGTATTAACATGGAACGTGAAAGGTACTGGTTGTCAAGTGAAGAGAAGGAGGTTGGAAGCGGCACTTAGAAAAGATAGACCGGATATAATTTTTCTTCAGGAGACCCATCAGAATTCGGAAAAAACCAATAAATTATTCTTAGGATGGACCCAAGTTTACGAAAAATCATATGGCTCCTCAAAGGCTAGGGGGGTCGCAACTTTGATATCAAATAGAGCGGGATTCGAGATAATAAAAAGTATATCAGACCCAGAAGGTAGATACTTGATAATAAAGGGGAAGATAGAAGAAGAGGAAATAACGTTGGTGAATTTGTATGTGCCAAATGAACATCAAAACAGGTTTTTAAATAAGATATATCGAATACTAGAGAAAGAAAAAACAACAAAAATGATTGTAGGGGGAGATTTCAATCTAGTAGGATCAAATATAGATAGCACGAATATGAAGAGAAGTGTAGGTGGAAATAAGACGTTTGTGTTAAATAACTGGTTGAAATCCTTGGGGTTGAAAGATACATGGAGAGTACTTAAAGGACAGGAAAGGGCCTATACGTATTTTTCACAAGTGTACAATACATATTCCAGAATAGACTACATATTTGTTACGGATAATTTGATAAGTAATTTAGATGGTATAGAAATTGGAATATTCAAAGAATCGGACCATGCAAAAGTATTGGTGGAATTGAAAATAGATGCTATAAAGAGCCCGAAAAAATGGAGATATAACGCCAGATTGTTTAGAGATAAAAAAAGTAAAGATCAAATGGTAGAAAAATGGGAAGAAAATTGGAAGTGGAATGATACAGGGGAAGTACGAATTGGTACCGTATGGGATACTATGAAAGCAATATTTAGGGGTGAAAGTATTAGGTTGGCAAGTATTAGAAATAAACAGTTAAAAAGTAAGCAAGAAGAAACAGAAAAAGAGATTAAAAGGTTACAGGAGATACATGCAATAACCAAGGATAGAAAAGTATATGAAAAGATGCAGGGACTAAGGAAGGAATTAATTGGAAATGACATAGAAAAGGTGAAAAGAGACCTAACATATTTAAAAAGAGAATATTTTGAATACAGTAATAAAAATTCAAAAATGTTGGCAAGAGCGGCTAAAGAAAAGAGAGGCAGAAGAGAAATAGGGATATTAGTGGATAAGGAGGGTATAAGGCATAATAAGATTAAAGATAAATGCAAGGTGGTCAGAGAATTTTACCAATCCCTATACTCTAAAAAGAGAATAAACCTAGATAAATTAAAAGATAGATTGGAAATGCAAATTAAAAATAAAATAAGCCAAGAGCATAAACAAAGAATGGAAGAATTAATAACTGAAAAAGAGATAAAAAAAGTAATAAACAAACTGAAAGTAGATAAAGCACCTGGTGAGGATGGATTACCTGCTGAGTTTTATAAAGAATTTAAGGAGATAGTAATCCCGAAATTGTTAAAACTTTATAATGGTATTCTTAAAGGGGAACAGGTACCTGCATCGTGGTATAGAACAATAATTGTCCTATTACCAAAACCGGGAAAAGATTTAGAAAAAGTAGAATCATACAGACCTATATCCCTGATTAATCAAGATGCTAAGATTTTTACAGCTATACTGGCAAACAGATTGAATAGTTTTATGGATAAATATATAAATAAAGACCAGGCCGGCTTTGTGAAAGGGAGATATATGACAGATTTAGTAAGGCGAGTTCTAAATTTAATAGACGTGGCAAGACAAAATAAAGAGAAAGTAGGTATATTATCATTAGATATTTTTAAAGCATTTGATTCTGTACAATGGGTAACAATTATCGAGATAATTAAGAGTTATGGATTCGGTAACAGGTTTATAAAGACAATAGAACAACTGTACCAACAAGGATACGCTAAAATCAGGGTTAACGACGGTTTAACAGAAGAATTAAGATTAGAGGCAGGAACAAGGCAAGGATGTCCCCTATCTCCAATTCTATTTATTATGGCGATGGAAATACTAGCTAATATAATAAGAGAAGACAAAAATATAGAAGGAATACTGGAAAATAAAATTAATTTATATGCAGACGATACTTTGTTAATTATGAAACACCCCAGAAGAACCATGGAAAGGATTCAAAAGCATTTAAAGGATTTTGAACAAATTACAGGTTTGAAGATAAACTGGGAAAAATCAGAATTAATTTTAAATAATATTGAAAAAGAAGAGCAAAGGAAAATCAGGGATGAATTTAAATTACAGATTAAAGGGAGCTTGAAATACCTGGGGATAAATATATCCAATAATTTAGAGGACCTGAAAAGACTAAATTATGATAAACAAAAGAAGGAACTTAAGATTAAAATTTCACAATATCAAAAACTGAAGTTGTCTTGGTTCGGCAGAATAGCACTGACTAAAATGATGTTACTACCAAAACTAAATTTTTTATTTGATGCCTTACCAATTCAGCTGACAGATAAGGATATTGAGGAATTTCAAAAACTATTTGATAGTTATTGTAATGGGGGACGCAGACCTAGAATTTTAAAGAAAATGTGGTATTTACCTCAAAAAGAAGGCGGTTTAGGAATGCCTAATTTAAAGAGTTATTATAAAGCCTTCCAGATAAAGAATGTAGTTAAGATACTGATGAAGGAGTCGGTTATCTGGGAGGGAATCGAGATGAACGAAGTAAAGGAAGTTGGTAAGAGTTTTTTTTTAGACAAGGAAATAGGAAAAATATCGATTAAAAACAGAATGATGAGATCTATGTTGGGAGTATGGAAGAAAGTTAAAATGAAATTGGCCCCGAATATCTCACCGATAATTGAAATAGAAGACTTGAATAACTTCCCAATAAGATTGGATAACGAGATTAAGGAAATTTTGTCGACAAATAGGGTTCTCCTATTGAAAGATTGGATACGAGTCTGCAAAGATGATGCGAGGAAAAGAGAGCTATATACCCAGATGAAGCTGAATTGGTTTCAGATAATTATGGTGAATAAGTGGAATAATAAATACTGGAGAGAACGAAGCCTAGAAAGAGACAGGACGGAATTTGAGGAATTAGTTTGGAAAATTAGGAGGGAGGAAACTGGTATTAAAGGGCTGGTTAGTAAAATTTATAAAATAATAAACACAGAAGGTAACCCACAAGAAACATTAAGAAATACATGGGAACAGGACTTGAACTTGAAAATAACGGAAAAGGAATGGCAAAATAAATGGAAAAAAAGAATTATGAGATCCCTATCGGTCAGAATAAAGGAACACAATTTTAAAATGTTATGGAGGTGGTATCTGACACCCGTGAGACTGCACCAGATGGATAAGAAGAACAATAAAATGTGTTGGAGATGTAAAAACAGTTTGGGCACATATGTTCATATGTGGTATGAATGTAAAGAGGTAGAAAACTTTTGGACAAAAATAGAGATCGAGATAGGGAAAATTATGGGAGTACGTCTCAGATTGGGACCAGATACCATCTTACTGACAGATGTTGAGAATATTAAAATAGATAATGATAAGAAAGAGTTGTTGTCTATGATGTTAGTAATGGCAAGAATGTGTATTGCAAAAAATTGGAAAAGTGATACAATGTTAAAAGTGCAGGATTGGTACGGGCAGATGTGGGATCTCGCATTGAATGAAAAACTAACATGGGAATTAAATCTTAAGAAAGGTATAATAAAAGAAAGTAGATTTTGGAAAATATGGCGAAAATTTGTGGAATACTCAATGACAAGAGATGAAATAAAAAAATTGACACCAGACCAAACGAAATTTTGGGAACAATAGAAATGAATGGGAGATCCCACAACCTCCTAGGACAATGTATATAGCACTAGGGTGATGAAGTCTGTAAGTGTATGTAATATACAGTCTGTCTTATCTTTTATATTATGATTTTATTTTTATTAATTTTTTTGTTATTTTTTTCTGTCATGTATAAAATGTTTGTTTCATGTCTTATGCTTTAAAAAATCAATAAAAATATATATATAAAAAAAAGAAAGAAACATTAAGGACTTCCTTATTTTTGATCAGCTAAAGCCTGATAGCATTGTGAATGAAAGGTGTTGTTTATTTTAATTGGATTTGGGTACATGCAATTTCCCCCCCCCCCCGCTTATAGCTTATATAAGCAAGGATTTTATCACACTTTATCTGTACGTATGTGAAGTCAACTTTCACAATGGCATGTCTTTTTCCTTATATATTTTAAAAATATTTCATATAATTTATTCTGGAAGGGCATTTCTTGAGATTCTTATAATAGGAATCTATGACTTCCTAAGACCACCTCACAAAGATGCAAAATCTAGCTCAAGGTTACCGGTACTTTCCCTCAGTGATAGTAGCTAAACAGTGTTTCAAGAAAGCAACAAAACCATAAAAAAGTCAATTGAGTCCAACATCTCTCTCTCGCTCTCTAGATACTAATTAAAGTATATTTGCGTGACTTGGAGCGGGTGAAGATAGGTTTGGGGGGAATGCCAGACCAGAAAACCCTCTTTCATGCCAAAGCTGATCTTGAGAATGTTGTGAAGGTGCACCCATGTCTGAAGACGTATCTTGATTTAGGCCAGGTAAGCAAAAGCTGCCAGACCATTAAACTGTTTCCACTTCATTATTTCATGTTCATGAATATAGAGACATTTATTTAGTCAAACGTTCAGAAGGCAGCAGGGGGGAGCCCAAATATGAGATTGGGTGACTTGATAAAGGAAGCCACAGCCTTGAGTTTGCAAGAGCAAAATTGGGAGATTAATGGAAGACATTATTTGGATCACTCATTCATAGGGCTGCCTTAAGACTGAGACAACTTGAAAACACATAACAAAATAAAAATTTTAAATCTCTTCTATATTATTTAGATATGTGAAATGATCTAAATATTTATTAAACTTATATGGCCATCCACCAATAAATATACTCTGGGCCTCTTACAAAGTAAAACCCAGACAGATGAAGTTTTAGAAGTACAGTATAGAATAACCAGCAGAAAACAATAAAATTTAGCATAAACTTTTCAATGCAACAGAATAATAATATAGTAAGAAATAATTCAGATTAAAATACTGTACAAAAATGCCAGGAGTCTAAGGTTGACTTAGAATGTGTTTCTTTATACAAGATTTGAGATTTATCCAGACATGTTTTGCCCCTACTTGGTTACATTTGGCTATAATTTCTTGGAAAGGAGAAGGGGCTAATTGGGATGCTTATCTGCACTGTACAGTGAACTGTTGATTCTTTTCTGATTAGGAAGTCAAGAATCTTCCAAAAATATTACAGAACTACACTTCCTTAATGGAGTTTTTCTTCTGGAGTTAAGAGGTAAAGCTAATTGAAGGCCACACAATGGGACCATTTTTACAATGGTTCTTACATTATAGGATTTTTTCTGGAGACCTCCCACAGCTTGACACTACAGATTTTTAGGAAAAAAAAGATGCTGAACCATCATTTTAAAGAAAGCAGGTTCGTTCACTTTCGTGTCAGAGATTACTGGCTTGGAAGGATTTTTTCAGGGGAAGCCCTAATGAGGCTCTTTTCATGTCCGCCGTCGTGCAGCGCTTGGGAATCGTGCAACTCTTGGGAACTGAACCTGTCTTTCCAGTCTCCAAGCCTAGCACCGTAACCACTAAGCCACCAGGGGAGTTGTAAGAAAGCTGGTTAGATGGATGGATGAATTGTATTTTCTTTTTATGGGCTTGCTTTTTGTTTGAATCACGATAGTAGTACGATTTTTGTTGTCTTCTGTATTTGTTGTGTACTGAATGTAATTGTAACCACACGAATGAGTGGATGTAACAATCTCTAATTGTAACAGTGTAACCTTCTGTATGAGGACGCGAGCTAGTGGCCACCGGGGGCAGTAGCGAGCGCCCAGCTCACATGGTACACATTCCTCAAATGCCTTCAGCTGCGCGGGAAAGATTCCCGCGCTCACCTCACCAGGACAAGAAAGGCGTGACCAAGGATGACGTCACTTGGACAGTAGCCAATGCCTGTCGAAGAGCCATATTCAATTGTATAGCCACTGCATAAAAGGAGCTGTTTGTCCACCATTACCACATGTTCGTACTCTGTACTCCATGCAATAAAGATGTGCTAGGCTAGCTTACAGCCGTTTCCATTGTCTTGATTCCCAAACACTAAATTGGCGATGAAGGTGGGATGATGGATTCCCACGGGGACAAGACACAGTCACAGCAACCGGTGTTCGACGTGACCCACCCCGAGCGATGGGACTGGTTCGAAATGCATTTCAAGAGTACGGTAGCGTTTGCCGGCATCATCGACGCGGGAAAGAAGAGAGGTCTTCTCATCACGATGCTCGGTTTCCACGTAGTGCAAGCGCTGATGGACCTGGTGGCACCACGAGAGGTGGAACAGGTTTCGGTAACCGAACTGCTGGCGACCCTGAGAAACCACTTCAAGCCCAAGGTATCCTTCTTCTCTGCCAGGGCTGCGTTCGCGAGGAGGGACCAAAAGCCGGGTGAGTCCATATCTGAGTATGCAGCGGCCCTCCATTTGGCGGCAACCCCATGCGAATGGCGGGAAATTCTAGACGTGGCCCTGAGGGACAGGATGCTCTGCGGGATGAGAGATGGGGAAACCCAAAGGAAGCTCATGACCCGAGGCCACGACCTCACCTTCAAAGAGGTACTACAAGAGGCCCTAGCTGCTGAGTCCACGAGGGCCGGGTACAAGCTTCTCAAAGCAAAGCCACCACAAGTAGAGGCAGCTGCATCCGCAGTCCAGGCGACTTGGAGGGCGCCCCCTGCCCCACGCTCGCCCACATCCTCAGAGGCCTCCGCCACTTCAGGCTCCAGTGAAGATGAGGGAGTCCGGAAAGTCAGAAAGGGGCTGAGCGAGAAGAAAGGGAAAGGGGGTCGGCGCTGCGATGGCTGCGGAGCGTCCCATGAGTGGAGCAAGTGCCCATTCAGGAAGGCTGAGTGCCACAACTGTGGACGGAAGGGCCACATCGCCAGGGTCTGCAAGCAATGCCGGGACGAGAGCAAGCGCCCCATGAGGAGACGGGATGGTGTCGGCAGAGTCTACGATGGCGGCGGCGACCCAGAGGGGGACCACGTGTACCGAGGAGTATATGCAGAAGACGACTTGGCCGTCCACAGCGTGCCTCTAGGGCAACCACGTTTTTATGTCGAGGTACTGTTGCAAGGGGTCCCTGTTAAGATGGAAATAGACTCGGGATCTGTATACTCTCTCATTTCCCATAAGGAGTTTTTGCGCATTCCCTCCAAGGAGCGACCCAAACTCAAAGAGATGAGGGCGAACTTAAGAGACATGCAGGGAAATGGGATCCCAGTGTTGGCGGTCGGGGACTTCGAGATACAGTATAAGGGACTCAGGGGGAAACTCCCTCTAGTAGTTCTAAGGGAGGGGGGTGTAATCTCCTGGGAACACAATGGTTCAAACCCCTGGACATCTTCATAGGCGGCGTCCATGCCATCGGGGGGATGAGATCCAGGCAGTGTGCGACGCACACCCTGAGGTATTCAAGAAGGGACTCGGGAAGTACAAGGGGCCCCCAGTTTCTTTCGACCTAGACCCGGAGGTCGGCCCAATTAGACTCAAGCCACGTCGGGTTCCATTCGCCCTAAAGGACAAAATTGAGGCGGAACTAGACAAACTGGTGGGTCAGGGGATTTTAGTGCCTGTGGACTCTGCTGAGTGGGAGACTCCTATTGTTACAGCGTTGAAAGCAAATGGGGAGGTGCGGATTTGCGCTGACTACAAGTGTACAATTAACAAGGCAATCCGCCCTAATGCCTATCCGGTGCCGGTAGTGAGCCATCTGCTAGCTACTTTACATGGGGGAAAGTTTTTCGCCAAACTAGATCTGGCGCAGGCGTACCAGCAGCTTTCAGTAACCCCAGCCACAGCTGCTGCGCAAACCATTGTAACTCACAAGGGGGCATTCAAGGTAACGCACCTACAGTTTGGGGTGAACTCGGCGCCGGGGATATTTCAGTCCCTTGTGGAACGTTTGTTGAAGAAGTTACCGGGGGTCTTGCCATACTTCGACGACATATTGATATCTGGGGAAGCGAATCAGAACTGGCCCAGAGACTAGATAAGGTCCTTACAGTCTTCGAATCCGCAGGGTTGAGGCTGCGGAGGATCAAATTGTGTTTCTGGCCAGGGAAGTTGAGTTTCTGGGGTTCCGTATAACCCCTGAGGGGGTGAAACCCGAGGAGTCCAAAGTCTCAGCCATTCAAAACACCCCTCGCCCCACCACGAAACCGGAGCTACAGTCCTTCCTGGGGCTGCTGAATTTTTACCATTCCTTCCTGCCCAGGAAAGCGTCGATTGCAGAGCCCCTGCATAGGCTCCTGAAGAAGGATGCGGTTTGGCGGTGGGGGGAGAATCAGGAGCGGGCTTTCAGGGAACTCAAGCAGCTCCTCTCCTCAGAGGCTATTCTAACCCATTTCGACCCAAAGAAGCCGGTAGTCTTGATCTGCGATGCCTCACCAGTGGGGGTGGGGGCGGTCCTTTGCCACGTGTTAGAGGGCGGGCGAGAAGCCCCAGTTGCCTTCTATTCGAGATCATTGTCCAAGGCAGAATGAAATTACGCCCAAACAGATAGGGAGGCCCTTACTATTGTGGCGGGCACAAAGAAATTCCAGGATTTTTTGTATGGTCGTCCACTCACCATTGTAACCGACCACAAGCCACTATTGGGTATTTTCACCTCAGATAAGCCCACTCCACAGATCCTCTCCCCCAGGATGCTTTGGTGGGCTATTTTCCTCAATGCATACAAGGGTTCATTAGAGTACCGCCCCAGGAAAGACATAAGCCACGCTGACGCACTCTCAAGGTCTCCTCTTCCCCAGCTGGGAGACCCAAAGTGTGAGATAGAGCAAGACAGCCAAGTCCTCCTCATAGAAGCCCTAGATGCACCCCCCATACTTCCTGTGGAAATCGCTGCAGCCACGGCAAAGGATAAAACTTTAGCCCTTGTTAGATCCTGGGTACAGAAGGGGTGGCCCATGGCTCCCCCCGCAGACGAGTTTGCTGCGTTTTTCAGGAAGAGGGTTGAGTTGTCCATAGAAAGGGGGTGTCTTCTGTGGGGGGAGAGGGTGGTGGTCCCAGAAGCATTAAGAGCAAGGGTGCTACAGCTTTTACATGTCAGCCACCCAGGGATTGTGCGCTCTGAGGCGCTGGCCCGAAGCTATTTCTGGTGGCCACAGCTAGACGCAGACATTGAACACATGGTGAACACCTGCGAAAGTTGCCAGAGCTCTTGCCCTGAGGAGTCCCGCCTTCCACACAGAGAATGGGACACAGCTAGGGGGCCGTGGTCCCGCCTCCACATAGACTTTGCAGGTCCATTCAGGGGTTCCTTTTTCCTGCTGGTAGTGGATGCATACTCCAAATGGTTAGAGGTGATTCCAATTTGCAGCACCTCATCAGCTGCAACCATAAAACACCTGCGCAGGCTGATAAGTACCTTCGGGATACCTGACGTCATTGTGAGTGACAATGCGAGTACCTTCACGTCGGCCGAGTTCCAGGCGTTCTTGGAGTCCAACGGCATTCGGCACATTACCTCAGCCCCCTTTCACCCTGCAACAAATGGCCAGGCGGAACACCTGGTGCGCACAATGAAAGAGGGGCTGCGGTGCATGGGACCAGGGGATCTGGACCGGCAGCTCTGCCAGTTTCTGTTGGCATACTGGGTGACGCCATTGGCGTCGGGATTCTCCCCCGCGGAACTCCTCATGAAAAGGAAATTGCACTCATTGTTAACCAGGTTGGATCCCTCCAGGGTGGAGGATAGGGGAAGAAACATTGAGCACAGCCCCACAAAAACCTTCCAGATAGGTGAACCTGTACATTGCAGAAACTACAGGGCCAGCCTGGGTGCCGGGTATAGTCATTAATCAAACGGGACCACTGTCATACTGTGTCGAGACCAACACGGGTCTCCTCTGGAGAAGGCACGCTGACCAACTAAGGCATCGAGTGATTGGGGGGCCGGACAGAGCGGTCCAGCAGCAAAACTCAACGTTAGGGTCCTCCCCCACCCGCTTATCCCAAGGGGGAGAAAACGAAGGGCAACAGTCTCAAACAAGGGGGGGAGCACAGGCTCAAATCCGTATCCTTTAGATACACCAGTTCTACCCAGCCCTTTGAAAGAGAGGAATGAGTTTGCCCCTGTTGCCCCTGAATTAGATTTTGAGTTACCAAACCGGGGGGGGGGTCGGAGTGTTCCCCCACCCGTCCAAGCGAAGAGCAGGGTTTTTCTTTAGCCCCTAGTGCCCCCGGTTTCCCCACATCCGCATCAGAAACCCATCCTCCCCCTTCTCCTACCCATACCAAAGCTGCAAGTCCGCAGCGAGTCACTAACGAGTCATCCTCTCCAATTGTAGGACAAGAGCCAGGAGGACACAGACGAGGGGGCACGGCCGAGTCAAGCATAACGGCCGCACGCCCAAAACGCACATGCGGAAAACCAGTTTGGTTGAGGGACTTTGTCCCATCTTAGGGGGGAGGGATGTTGTGTATTGAATGTAATTGTAACCACATGAATGAGTGGATGTAACAATCTCTAATTGTAACACTGTAACCTTCTGTATGAGGACGTGAGCTAGTGGCCACCGGGGGCAGTAGCGAGCACCCAGCTCACATGGTATACATTCCTCAAATGCCTTCAGCTGTGCGGGAAAGATTCCCGTGCTCACCTCACCAGGACAAGAAAGGCGTGACCAAGGATGACGTCACTTGGACAGTAGCCAATGCCTGTCGAAGAGCCATATTCAATTGTATAGCCACCACATAAAAGGAGCCGTTTGTCCGCCATTACCACATGTTCGTACTGTACTCCATGCAATAAAGATGTGCTAGGCTAGCTTACAGCCGTTTCCATTGTCTTGATTCCCAAACACTAAAGTATTGCAGTGGCTCGGCAGCTCCAGGGGGTTCTGGATGATACGGATTATCTGGACCCATTTCAGTCAGGATTCAGGCCTGGTTATGGTACCGAGACGGCATTGGTCGCACTCTTGGATGATCTTTGGTGGGAGCGGGATGGAGGCAACCCCTCTGTCCTGACTCTTCTTGACCTCTCAGCGGTTTTCGATACCGTCGACCACGGTATCCTTCTGGGCCGGCTCCGAGGATTGGGGGCCCAGGGCATGGTGTTGTCTTGGTTTTCCTCAGTCGGTGTCTTTAGAGAGTGGGGTTTCCAGCCCTAGGTTGCTCCCATGTGGGGTGCCTCAGGGCTCGGTACTCTCGCCTCTATTGTTTAATATCTACATGAAACCGCTGGGTGAGATCATTCGTTCCCATGGGGTGAGGTATCATCAGTATGCAGATGATACCCAGTTGTACATCTCAGCTCATGGGGACCCGAGTGATGCAGTTGAAGTCCTGACCAGGTGTCTGGAGGCTGTTCGGGTCTAGATGGGGGACAATGGGCTTCAGTTGAATTCTGGCAAGACTGAGTGGCTTTGGGTGCGGGGTCCCGTGTTATCCCGGGAGTTACCATCTTTGGTCATGGCTGGGACATCTTTGCCACAGTCAGATCCGGTGCGCAATTTGGGGGTCCTCCTGGACTCGCGGCTACTGCTCGAAGAGCAGGTGGCAGCCGTGGCTAGGAGGGCCTTTGCACAGCTTCGTGTCATTTACCAACTGCGCCCATTCCTGGACCGGGACTCCTTGCTCATGGTCACTCATGCTCTGGTCACCTCCAGATTGGATTATTGTAATGCGCTCCACATGGGGCTGCCCTTGGTGACCATTCGGAGGCTTCAGCTGGTCCAGAATGTGGCTGCCCGGGTTGTGATGGGGTGCGGGCATTATGCTCACGCCTCACCACTTCTCCGGGAGCTGCACTGGTTGCCGGTGTGCCTCCGGGTGCAATTGAAGGTGCTGGTTTTGACCTTTAAAGCCCTTCATGGCATTGGACCAGGTTACTTAAGAGACCGCGTCACCACAAGGAATTCAGCCCATCCTACTAGGGCATACAGGAGAGGTTCACTGGTGGTCCCATCAGTGAAAGAAGTACATCTTATTGGGACCAGGAAAAGAGCCTTTTCCGTGTCTGCCCCAGCCCTGTGGAACCTCTTACCACCTGATTTGCGTCTCCAGACGGATCTACTCCCCTTTAGAAAGAGGCTGAAGACATGGCACTTTCAGCAAGTTTGGGGCACGCTTGACTATACTAGTCAGGTCCGGTGGCTGATTTAGCCTATGTGAGGGGCTGCCCCCCAGGCTTGGTTATTCTGCTTTAAGAGGGTGGGGGTGGGTTGTTTTTTAATGACGATTTGTGTTTTAATGCTGGTTTTAATTGGGGTGTTAGGTTTGTTTTTAGTTATTGCCATTGAATTGTTTTTATTGTAATTTTTATTATATTGTTAGCCGCCCTGAGTGGTGTACCCACCAGGAGGGCGGGATATAAATGTGCAAAAATAAAATAAATAAAATAAATTGTGTGAGCCACCTTAGATCTTTTAAGGAAGGCATTACACTTGAGTGATCTAACTAGGCAGTGTTGCCCATCTCTTGTCAATAATATTAGGCCAGGACTAAAACTCACCAAAGCATCCTCTGTCGGATCCCATGGGCAAGGTGAAAGCGGAGGGCACACATCATGGTCTGCCTAGTCAATGGATGACGTGATATTTTATTTATTTATTTATTTGGATCATTTTTATCCCACCCTTCTGGTGCAAGTGCCACCCAGAGTGGAAACAAAATCAGTAAAGAATGCTCCCTGCAACTAGGAGAGCAATCTTAACACAATACAAAGTATTAAAACCTTTAAAAACATTAAAAAGACCCTCCTATACCCTCCCTAACCCCTTAAGAGAATAAAACAAGAGAAGATAAAACATACAAGCATAAAAACAGACATTATTTCAAATACCAACATATTGCAGGAGGCAAACTTATTACATATCACAGGAGGAGGCAGGCTTGGGCGACTACACTAACCAACAGGCCTGGGCGGTTCCACATGTTGGATCCCAGACCTGCTGGCACAACCAAGTCTTAAGTGCCTTTCTGAAGGGGAGTAGCTCCGTCTGGAGGCGCAATTCTGGGGGCAAGAGGTTCCATAAGGCCGGGGCAGACACAGAGAAAGGCTCTTCCCCTGGTCCCCATCAAGTGTGCCTCTTTCATAGAAAGGATCACCACAGAGGGAAAAAAACACCCCCGCATGCAGATGGACTTGATTTTTCAAGTCCTTTTGCATATGTGGAATGTCGTCATGGATATATCCACCAGTGTGTGGACTCTTTGCTGAGTAACGACTCCAAGGTATCCAAGGTATTGTGTTTGTACAAAGATAGATATTACACTCTTTCGTTTCCTCTCCTTTTAGATACATTATTACATGGGAGTGGATGCCATCCAAGAACGGTTCCTTGTGGATGAAAATGCACTGAATAATGCTCTCGAGTTCTTTACTAAAGCCATGGAATTTGACCTGGGGAATGTTTTGTCTGAAATCCACCTCTTGAGGGGGAAATGCCTTCGACTGAAAAAAGAAGACCTGAATGCCATTGAATGTTTCAAGCAGGCAATAGAACTGGATGGTGTGGGTTCCGTTTATACAGAGAGTTTTCGGTGCTTAATGGAAATGCTGCTTACCTTGTTTAGCCAGAAAAAAATAAATACAGAGTTGCTGATGAAGGAAACAGAGCTTTGGGTGAAGAAGGCTGAGGAAAAATACCCCAAGCAGCGTATTCAGCAGGAACTTAGGATGGTCTATCGCTATCATACAGCTGAGGTGGTTGAACTGTCTAAAGCCATGGTTGGTAAAGGGAAGACTGAACTGGTGAAGTTGCTCTTGGAGACTATGAAGTGTGACTTTAAGAAAGCCAAATGGAATAGGCGTTCACTCTCCTTTTGAGTATCTGTGTTTTCAGTCATTTCACAAAACTCTAGCACCTTACAGTAATTCAACTTTAATTGCCTAGGCAAAGAGACTATTTTGATAAAGAACTGCACAAATAAAACATGGTGCTTTCTAGTGCACACACTAAGTATTACACTATACCTATGGAGGGACTGGTATATATGTGTTGATATTTGGAACATTTGTTGTACCTCTTTTTGTTTATTTTACTATTAATGCTTAAATGTGGGTTGCTGGGATCATCTACAGAATAACAGGAAACATTTCAACATTGGAAGCTTGGAACATTTATTATGCATACAGTAAAACATTGCATAAAGAGTGCCTCGCTTAGAGACTAACTCGCTTAAAGAATGCTCTCTGAATGGTCACCTCACTTAACAACTAAAACCAACCACAAACTTGCTTAACAACTAAATCGGGGTTCGCAATCCCCCCACACCAGAAGCCACAATTGGTTACTGACAATGGTGTTTCTCTTAAAGAGCAAACTTGCTTAAAGAACAACCCCGTAGAACACATTATGCTCTTTAGCGAGGTACCACTGTATATAAAACAGCTTGCCAACAGGACAGAAAAAATACCTCTTCCCAGAAAAAGTTGAAAACTACCGTATGTGGTTGTTGTGTTCTAATGGTTTTACCCACATGGATTACAATGTATCTGAGCCAATGTAACCTTGCCTATAGCAACAATGTAACCTTCAGCTGTATCATATAAACCCTGTAATAGGACGCGAGCTAATGACCACCAGCTGGCAGCAGCGAGCGTCCAAGCTCCATTGGTCCGAACTCATCAAAGGCAACAGCGCGGGAAGCTTTCCCGCCACCACCTACACCTGGACAAGAAGGGCGTGACCCGCAATGACGTCACGCAGACAGTAGCCAATGGGCTACCATGGCACCACGTTCAAATGTATTACTACTGTATATAAAGAGCTATCGATCCGCCATTACCTCATGTTCCCTCTGTCCACGATGCAATAAACCTGAGTTAACCCAGCCCGAGGCTGTGTCCTGTGTCTTGGTTTCAATACACCAAATTGGCGACGAAGGTGGGATAATGGATCCCCAAGGAGCAGCCAGGGCACAGAGCGGGTTCAACATCACCAAACCGCAAGACTGGGAGCTGTTTGAGATGGACTTCCAGGCGGCGCTGGTGGAACTTAAAGTCAAGGAAGACGAGGAGGAGAGGAAGAGGGCCATCCTCACCAGAATGCTCGGAATGGAAACCAAGCGGACGCTGGTCGGCATCATCGCTCCGAAGAAGGTGAGCGAATTTAAGGCGGACGACATCATGAAGCTGCTACGGGAGCGCTTCCGACCCTCGAGGGCGATGTTTCCCGCTCGGAGCGCGTTTTGGAGGCGAGTCCAAGCGCCGGACGAGTCGGTCGAGGCATTCGTGGCCGCCATGAGGGTAGCCGCCGCCCCCTGCAAATGGGACAACATCCTAGAAATGGCCCTCAGGGACGGCGTGCTGTGTGGCCTGAAAGACAAGGAGGTGCAGCGCAGCTTGATGAATAAGGAGCCGCCACCCACGCTGGCAGAGGTCGTAGTGGCCGCGGAAGCCGCAGAGTCCACGAATGCTGGAGTGGACGAGATGCACCAGTGGCGTGAGTGGCGTCCCAGAGCCGGCAAAGCGGAAAAATCGGTGCACGCAACTCAACGGGCCTCAAAGTCGTCTTCGGAAGGCAGCGACGGTGAGGAGGTCCAGAAGGTCCGAAAAGGGGGGCGCCGCTGCGATGGTTGCGGAGCGGCCCATGAGCGTGTGAGGTGCCCATTTAGAAAGGCCGAATGCTACACCTGCGGCCGTCGGGGGCACATCGCCAAGGCGTGCAGAAAACGGAAGGAGGGCCGGAGGCAGTCACCAGACCGTTCGACCAGGCCGGACCGTTCAGCGAGGCCCAAAGATGGCGTCCAGACCACGAGGAAGCAGGACGGCGTGGGCCGCGTCTCGGACAGCAGCGAGGACGACGTCCCAGTGTTCAGCGTGTCCGCGGAACAGTCCCATTATTTCGTGGAGGTACTAGTACAAGGGGCCCCTATCAGGATGGAAATTGACTCGGGGTCCTCATATTCTATAATTCCCCAGAAAGAGTTTTTGAAAATCGACCCCCACGTGCGGCCCAAACTTAAAACATTGAGGTCCACGCTACGAGATGTACAGGGTAACAGCATTCCGGTGTTGGGGGTCGGGAAATTTCGGGTTGAGTTTAAGAGACACTCTGCGGAACTGCCCCTAGATGTCCTCAAGGGGGGAAGTTGTAGCCTCCTAGGGACGCAGTGGTTCCAGCCCTTAGGCCTGTTCATAGGGGGAGTACATTCAGTGGGGGTGGATCCAATACAAGCGGTGTGCGATGCGCATCCCGCCGTTTTTAAAAAAGGACTTGGAAAATTCAAGGGACCCCCTGTAGCCTTCGACCTAGACCCGGAGGTCCGCCCGATAAGACTCAAACCGCGCAGGGTGCCATTCGCACTAAAGGACAAAATAGAGGCGGAACTGGACAAGTTGGTGGGCCAGGGGATTCTTATTCCTGTTGATTCCGCGGAGTGGGAAACTCCAATTGTAACAGCTCTGAAGGCTAACGGGGAGGTGCGCATTTGCGCTGATTATAAGTGTACGATTAACAAGGCGATTCGCCCTAATGCATACCCGGTGCCGGTGGTCAGCCACCTTTTGGCCAGACTAAATGGGGGAAAGTGTTTCGCTAAGCTCGATCTGGCACAAGCCTATCAGCAACTCCCCGTAACTCCCGCCACGGCCGCGGCACAAACGATAGTCACACATAAAGGAGCGTTCCAGGTGTCGCGTTTACAGTTCGGCGTGAACTCGGCACCCGGCCTTTTTCAATCGCTTGTGGAACGCCTCCTGAAGGGGCTGGAGGGGGTGTTGCCTTATTTTGATGACGTATTGATAACAGGGGGGAGTGAGGCCGAACTGGCAAAGAGACTGGATAAAGTACTAACTGTGTTCGAGAAAGCGGGGCTGAGACTGAGGAAGGACAAATGTGTTTTTTTCGAAACCGAAGTCGAGTTTTTAGGGTTCCGAATCACTCCCGAGGGCATTAAGCCATCCAAATCCAAAGTAGCAGCCATCAAGAATGCCCCTCGCCCCACATCCAAAACCGAGCTACAGTCATTCCTGGGGCTCCTCAACTTCTACCATACATTCCTTCCGCGGAAAGCGTCCGTGGCCGAACCGCTTCATCGGTTGCTTAAAAAGGAGGAGACATGGATGTGGGGTGACGAGCACGAGAGGGCGTTCAGAGAACTAAAGCAACTCTTGACTTCCGACGCAATCTTAACGCATTTCGACCCCAAACGGCCGGTGGTCCTAGTCTGTGATGCATCACCGGTGGGGGTGGGGGCGGTGCTTTGCCACGTGTTGGATGACGGAAGGGAGGCCCCGGTTGCGTTTTATTCAAGGTCCCTGTCCCAAACAGAGCGAAATTACGCACAAACCGACAGGGAGGCATTAGCAATAGTAGCGGGGACCAAAAAGTTTCACGATTTTCTGTATGGCCGCCCGTTCAAAATCGTGACGGATCACAAGCCCCTGTTAGGGATTTTCACGGCAGGCAAGCCCACGCCGCAGATCCTATCCCCAAGAATGCTGCGATGGGCTATTTTCCTCAACGCATACCAACACGAGTTGGAGTACCGGCCCGGAAAAGAGATCAGCCATGCCGATGCGCTTTCGAGATCCCCTTTACCCTTGTCGGACGACCAAAAGGCTAGAGTAGAAAGAGACCGCCAGGTGTTGCTTATTGAGGTTTTAGACGCACCCCCCATAGTACCAGCCGATATTGCTAGGGCAACAGGCAAGGACAGAACGCTGGAGAAGGTCAGCTCATGGGTACAGAAGGGGTGGCCGGCATCGTCCCCAAGCACGGAATTCGACCCGTTCTTTCGGAAAAAGCTAGAGTTGTCCCTAGAAAGGGGGTGCCTGTTGTGGAGCCAGCGGGTGGTGGTTCCTACATCCCTGCGGCCGAGGGTGCTCAAACTGCTGCACGTCAGCCACCCCGGCATCGTTCGCTCGAAAGCGCTGGCCCGCAGCTACTTTTGGTGGCCACAGCTGGATGCGGACATTGAGCACATGGTCGGCACTTGTGAGGCATGCCAGGGATCCCGACCAGAGGCGGCCCGCCTCCCGCATAGGGAATGGGACACAGCAAGGGGGCCGTGGTCCAGGGCGCACGTAGATTTCGCTGGCCCATTCCGAGGAACCATGTTTCTCCTGGTGGTGGATGCGTTCTCCAAGTGGCTGGAGGTTATCCCAGTAAAAAGTGCGTCCTCCGCCACGACAATTAGCCAGCTACGGAGAGTCTTTTCCACGTTCGGTTTACCCGACACTTTAGTTAGCGATAACGCGAGTTGCTTCACCTCCTCGGAATTCGGGGCGTTCATGGAGGCAAACGCCATTCGGCATGTCACATCCGCGCCGTTTCACCCGGCCACGAATGGCCAAGTGGAACGGTTGGTGCGTACAACAAAGGATGCGCTTCGGCGCATGGGCCCGGGAGACCTAAATCACCAAGTATGTCAGTTCTTATTAGCGTATAGGGTGACCCCCTTAGCGTCAGGTTACTCGCCGGCAGAGCTCTTGATGCGGCGAAAACTGACCACGATTCTGTCCAGGCTAGACCCGGCGAGAGTCGAGGATAAAGGAAAAAACATAGGGTTGGCAGTCTCGAAAGGGTTCGCCGCCGGCGACCCTGTTCACTGCAGGAACTATGCCAGCGCAGGGCCAGCCTGGGTGCCAGGAACGATAGTAGAACAGACGGGGCCAGTGTCATATCGGGTGGAAACGAGCACCGGCCTCCTCTGGAGGAGACACGCGGACCAACTGAGGCGCCGAGTGAGTGAAGGGCCGGTCAGTGGGGCTCAGCAACAGGATTCAGCGATAGGGTTCTCCCCCACCCGCTTAGCCCAAGGGGGGGACAGTGAGGGACATCAGTCCGAAACCAGGGGGGAAAGCAGTGATCCCGACTCATATCCTTTTGATACCCCGGTTCTATCAGAGCCCGGGGGGAGGGAAGTGGAATGTGCGGCCGCCGCCGCGTCCCCCGAATGGAATTTTGATTTTGATTTTGCGAGCCGGGGGGGTTTTCAGGAGTGTTCCCCCACCCATCCAAGCGAGAAGAGGGGTTTTTCGTTAGTCCCCAGTGCCCCCGGTTCTCCCCCAAGGAAGAGCACACCTCCCAACAACGCCGCGGAGCCGCGGCAAGCCACTAACGAGTCTCCCTCTCCAATTACAGGGCAGGAAACCAGGGGACAAAGAGAAGGTAGCAAACCCGGGGAAAAGCAGCCCGCATCGAGACCCCAGCGTGTTCGAAATAAGCCATCTTGGCTGAGAAACTTTGTCTCCTAGAGGGGGGGTGTATTTTAAAGTGTGGGCTCGAGACGTTGTCTCGTCCTAGGGGGGAGGGGTGTTGTGTTCTAATGGTTTTACCCACATGGATTACAATGTATCTGAGCCAATGTAACCTTGCCTATAGCAACAATGTAACCTTCAGCTGTATCATATAAACCCTGTAATAGGACGCGAGCTAATGACCACCAGCTGGCAGCAGCGAGCGTCCAAGCTCCATTGGTCCGAACTCATCAAAGGCAACAGCGCGGGAAGCTTTCCCGCCACCACCTACACCTGGACAAGAAGGGCGTGACCCGCAATGACGTCACGCAGACAGTAGCCAATGGGCTACCATGGCACCACGTTCAAATGTATTACTACTGTATATAAAGAGCTATCGATCCGCCATTACCTCATGTTCCCTCTGTCCACGATGCAATAAACCTGAGTTAACCCAGCCCGAGGCTGTGTCCTGTGTCTTGGTTTCAATACACCAAAGTGGTTTAGAGCAGTGGTTGTCAATCTTGGGGTATTCAGATGTTCTTGGCCTACAATTCCCAGAAATCTTGGCCAGTATAGCAACAGTGTGTCTAATTACATGCAAATCTGTATGCATGTGAGACCAAAGATCAAAAGAAGAGCTCATTAATTATCAGGCATCTCTCCTTGCCCAAGATATCACTACCTTTACAGAGGAATAATTTACAGAACACAATTTTGGCTATTAATGATAATTTCCCCAGATCCTTTCAATAACATTTTAGTGATAATCAATTCTCAGATTTGTAAGACTGGCTCCTCCCATCCCCGTTTATCACAGCTCAACATTAAAGAGACATGAGATCAAAACCTAATCTTGAAACTTGAAAACAAGAATATGCCGATTTCCCCTTTCAGCTGAAACATTAGTTGGATTTCCTGACATGCTCTAAAAGAAGAGATATATTAAGATGTTGGCTTCTCTATTAGGAATATAGAATGGAAGATTCTCAATTAAATATTACTCACTTTTTCTTCTTCAGGTGCCATATCCATTACGGATATTGGCTATCATCATGGCAATAGTCTTCCTGTTCTCAACTTCTTGGAATAGTTCTTCTGAGGACCTTCCACACCAGTCTCTCAGGTTCTTCAGCCATGTAGTCTGTCTACATCCAGGGCTTCTCTTCCCTGGGATCTTTCCTTGCAGAGCCAGTTGGAGGATTCTATACTTTATGTTGTTCCTCGTATGGCCAAGGTATTGGAGCTTTCTTTGCTTAATGGTCTTAAACAGTTCCTGTTCTTTAGCCATCCAGTGCAATACTTCTACATTAGTCTCATGGTCAACCCATGATATCCTTAGCAGCCATCTGTAGATTCACATGTCAAAGACTTTGATTCTCTTTTCAGATGCTTTAGTCCAATGGTGGGCATCAGCAGGTTCGCCCCAGTTCGCCATAACCGGTAGCAGAAATTCTGGCCATCCAAGTTTTGAAATAAAGTAGCCCTAATTCGGGTGCAACACAGGGTTTTCCCCATGGCCATGCCCATCATACCACACCCACAGTGTGGTAGATTTTTTTTTTGAGCCCACCACTGCTTTAGTCAATGTCCAAGCTTCAACTCCATAGAACAAAACTGTGAATACGTAACATTACTCACTACAGACTATTATTTCATTTATTTTAAATTTTCTGACTGGGAGAAATGAAAGAACTGTGAAACTAAAGTGAAGACTGAGGTAACTCATGCTCTCACAGCAAGGCAAAGCAAGATCTCCTCAGTCTTCATAATTTACTGTGTTTACCTCAATGTGTTTTAGCATCTATCCTTGACTTGTTTTCTGAAATGATTTCTGGTTCATCTTCTACATGTTTTTCTATGCGGACTACTGTTGCCTTTTAATCATCTCTTTGCATTGTTTGGAATTTGAGAATGCAGCACTATATTTGAAGATCTTTCTTGAAATGCAAAGAGCAGTTTCACATAGGATATTTCTTTCATTATTTCTTTATTATCAAGCTCATGATGGGGGGGCATATTAAACACTCCCTCCCCACAGCTCAGCTTCTTATGCTTCTATTCTATTATTATTTGCATAACAAAAAGCCCGAATTAATGCAAAGGTAAAGGCTTCCCTTGCTTGAAAGCCGGTTTTGTCGACTTAGGGGGCAAATACTCGTTTACATTTACAGCCAGCACCCTCCGCATCTGCAGACGTTTCCATGGTCATGTGGCAGGCATGACTAGATGCTGAAGCACACAGAACTCTGTTACCTTTCCCACTGAAGCAGTACCTATTTATCTACTTGCATTTCTTGCTTTTGAACTGCTAGTTTGGCAGGAGCTGGGACAGACAACAGCAGCTCACTCCATCATGCAGCACTCGGGTCATGAACTGCTGACCTTCTGGTTGTCATGCTCAGCATCTTAACCAGTAAGCCAAATGGCACAGCCAGATTTAAAAACAGGCTTAAATTTAGGAAGCATTTTTATTGAAACAGACTAGGTAGCATAATTCTGAATATGCTTCACTGGGGGACCTTCACTATGTAATTTTTGCCATTAACCAATAATAAAAGAGTAAATATATATATTAACACATACTTCAGGGGGAAATATTAAATGAAAGACAAACACCACTGTGAGAAAAGTTGAAGGATTGGCTTTCAGCAATGGCAGGGTGTCTCTTAGCATTTCCCATTCTGACCATGTTCTGGAAGTTGAGATTCATTGGCCAGAAGCTTTCTAGCAACAGAGTTGCAGGGATAAAGATGAATAAAGAGGGCCAGTGCAAAAATAGAGAAGATGCTTGAATAGATACTATAATCGAGGGCTCCCGTTACAGAAGCTCCTGTATTGACATTTTGCTGAAGAGAAGAAGAAAGAAATATCTTGAGCAAAGAGTATGTATAAATAAATCTACAATAATCAAATCTTGTTACAGAACCAAGACACAAAGAAGAGTTATATCCATTGTGTTCAGGTAATTGTTTTTAAGAGCAGCAGGTTCCCAAGCAGGGCATTATATGGTAGTAAAAATATAGTAGCTTATTGCTAGTTTCTTGTCATTTAACAGGGAACAAAAATCAATCATATGGTGTGGGTTGCCTCACTTCATCTAACAGTAGATAATATTAATAATTGCGTGTCTGCTTAGGGGATGTCCGAATGAGGCTCCTTTCCTGTCCCCAAGACCTTTTCCCACCGAAGTGGTCCCTATTTATCTACTTGCAATTTCTTGCCTTCGAACTGCTAGGTTGGCAGGAAATTACAATGTGCCTTGTACTCTGATCTCCACACAAACAAAATCAGCCCCTAACATAGTTTTGGATGTCACCAAAGCAACATGGGGATGTATACACAGGGTATTTCCCACAGAAGCAGTAATAGCAGCAGTGAATCAGCACTCGGGTGATTTATCTACTTGCAATTTCTTGTGGAAATTCAGGTCTGACCTTTGCCTATATGGTGAAGAGGCTGATGAGCCACTTCACAATACAGGCAAATTAAACACTCCCCATGCTTCTCTGGAGAGGGGCAGGGAAAGTGTAATTTCCACCCTTCCTATCTGATGATTGTAGCAATACATCAGTTAGGAGAGTTAAAGATTTTTTCTTTGCTTTTCTCTGCAGTGCTGATTGCAAGCTACTCACAGCCAACAGCTTTGACTGATTCTACAGGGGGAAAAAGAAAAATGTTTACCTCTCTTAACTCATGTAGTGTTACAACAGTAGGAGAGAAAAATTCCCTGTCCCTCTGCAGAGAAGCAAGAGAAGTATTTAATGTATATATCTGATATGCTGAAGGGGCTCATTAGCCACTTCAGGATACCAGACGTTTATGCCAGAAACAGCCTTTGATGACTGTAAGGCTCCCATATATTCCATTCCCAGTGCCTGTAGACCAGGGGTGCCGAAACGATGGCCCATGGGCTAGATCCAGCCCATGCTGCCCTTGCCGCTCTCGGAAGTGAAATGCACCTGTGCATACACAAAACGCTGCCATAAATGCACCCGCGGTTGTCGTAAATGTGTTTATGACAGCCATGGGTGCATTTATGGTGCATTTTACACATGCATGGGCATCTTTTACTGGGAGTGCTATTTTTTAACCCCTAATAAGAGTTCAAAAGAAGGAATTTTTTTCATGCTACCGGGAAAAGAGAGCATATTCAGGCAGGGTATATAGGCTGCTCATGGGAGATCTTGGGAGTCACTACTGCCCTCAGCTCCACGTACTGTAGATGCTGAACAACCCTGACCTCTTCCCAAACACTCCTTTTGAACTCTTATCAGGGGTTGGGGGTTTTTTTTGGGGGGTGGGGGGGGGAGAGATGCCTGGATATGTTCTCTCTTTCCCATAGCATGCAAAAGTCCTTAGCACTAGTCAGCCTAGGATTGAGTGGGGCCTGCTGCACTCATTCCGTAGTAGCTGTATGTGACCCCTCTCCTCTCCCCATGCAATTTATACGTCACCACTCTTTCATATATTATTACCAACATTGCATGGAAGTTAATTGTAGGATATATATTTTCACAGCAGGATCTATGCCAGAAAAAGGGTTCATTAATTGGCTTAAGTCTCCTAGTACTTGACAGGAAACGCTCTACACATACATCATTATTTCTATTCCCAACTACACCTGAGGGCATGCTCTGATGCCATAGCAACAGGCACCAGACTGGTAAAACAGACCTGTTACTCACCTCAGGCCAGTCCCCAATGAAAGTCTGCTGGTCAATCAAAACCTTGATCCCCCTTTCCAAGACACAAACATCAGGGTATCTGGGGGGGGGGGGAATTAATTACATGCTATCTACTCATTTTGGCAGCCTACCATATTTGGTTCAGATGGGGTCATTTTGCCCAGACAGACCCGGTGCGTAACTTGGGGGTCCTCCTGGACTTGCAACTACTGCTCGAAGAGCAGGTGGTAGTCATGGCCACAATTGTGTGTACTCCAGGCAATGTGCTGGCTAATCTTTCTGTGGTGGCTAAAGTGGTTAAGACACTGAACTTGACAACTGGAAGGTCCACAATTTGAGAACTGCACGATGGAATGAGCTCCCATCTCTGTCCCAGCTCATGCCAATCTAGCAGTTCGAAAGCAAGAAATTGCAAGTAAATAAATAGGTACCACTTCGGTGGGAAGGTAAACAGCGTCTACCAGTGTTGAGGCATGCCTGCCACGTGTCCATGGAAGCAGATGCAGACAGCGCTGGCTCTTTGGCTGTAAACAAAGATAAGCACTGAACCCTAGAGTTGGATACAACTGGCTTGTGAGCAATGGTGACCTTCACTTAATCTTTCCATACACTAGCTCAGTGATGGTGAACCTTGGCACTCCAGGTGTTCTTGGACTTCAATTACCAGAAGCCCCAGTAAGCATTCCTGCTGATCAGGGTTTCTGTGGTTTGAAGTCCAAGAACACCTGGAGTGCCAAGGTTCGCCATCAATACACTAGGTCATGTGAAAGAAACTATAGAATGAATTCACCAAAAGGTGGCTTCATTTTGCCAGCTTCATGCACAGGGCCGTAGCCAGAGGGGCCCTCAGGGTGGGCTTGGCCCACCCTGAGTTAGCAGTTTGCCCATCCTGGCAAAGCATGGTTTCCCATAGGAATGCATTGAAAAAAAGGCTTTGTTGCCCACTCTGAAAAATATTCACCCACCCACATCTAGAATCCTGGCTATGGCCCTGGCTTTACGTCTGGCATAGACATGGAAGAAGAAGCTTACCTGGTATTGGAAGTAGGTACAATTTGGGCAAGGTTTTACAAAAGACACACAAACCAATACAAATACCATGTGGCATTAATGAGATAAAAGATATGATTGGAAACCTGATTCTTTTGAAGGTCAAGATGCAGCCTAATAACCTTGCCTATCTCAATCGCCATAAAGAGCCCTAGTGGCACACTGGTTAAACTGCTGTACTATAACTACAGCCAAAACGTTATGAGTTTGATCATGATGGGCCACAACGTTGACTCAACCTTTCATCCTTCTGAGGTCGATAAAATGAGTACCCAGCATGTTGGGGGCAAAATGCTAATTAACTTGTGAACCGTCCAGTGAGGGCACTAAGCGCTATATAACTGTAATTACTAATTAATCGGACAACAACTACGTGTTTAAGTGCAATAGGGTTTTCCGGCTCTTTTCCTTTTTGCATTCAGTGGACACTTGAGCATGCTTGCTAATTGAGGCCGGTGGTGGCTCAAGGGGTTAAGATGATGAACTTGGGGGTTGGAGGGTCGGCAGGTCAGCAGCTCGATACCTGAGTTTTGCAGGATGGAGTGAGCTCCAGTCTATGTCCCAGCTCCTGCCAACCTAGCAGTTCGAAAGCAAGAAATTCCCACTTCGGTGGGAAGGTAAACACCGTTCCGTGCACTCCAGTGTCTAGTCATGGCTGCCACATGTCCACGGAAAGGTCTGCAGACAGACACAGACCATACCTGTCAAGTATCCCGGATCGGCCAGGATTTCCCGTATTTCTGCGCCGATTTTCTCCATTTCCCGCCCAGAGCTGCCGCTACCCCGTAATTTGGCAGCGGGGGGGAGGAGTTACTGCGCATCCCTTCTGCGCAGGTCCTTTCTACGCATGCGTAGAAGGGTTCTGTGCAGAAGGGGATGCGTAGAAGCCTTCTACGCATGCGTCGAAGTGAGCTGCGCAGAACGGTTCTGCGCAGGTCCATTCTACACATGCGTAGAAGGCTTCTACGCATCCCCTTCTGCACAGAACCCTTCTACGCATGCGTAGAACGGACCTGCGCAGAAACGTTCTGCGCAAGTCCCATAATCTCTGGAGCTGCGCTTGACAGGTATGACACAGACAGCGCTGGCTCTTTGGCTGTAAACAGAGATGAGCACTGAACCCTAGACTCGGATACGACAAGCTTTCGAGCAAAGGTGACCTCTACTAAAATCTCCAACCCCGTCGACTTGAACGTTTCCTCTTTTTTTTTAACACACAACATTCCCACAGCGCTGGCCCCGCACACGGCAACAGGGAACCGGAAGTCTTTGCTTTGAAGCTCGTAGAAAGATAGGTCCCCTTTGGGGTGTTGCTCTCTTGTACTTCCTTGTTTTGGCCTGTCACCTGATGCGGTCCAGAGGAGAATCTTCTTTGCTATTGGCTGGCGCGTCTAGAAGGACTCGCCCCCTGCCCACCTTTCGGAATTCTATGGTCTGATCGGTCTCCTAGAGAAAGGACCATTGGCTGTGCGCATGCGTTGTCTCCCGCGTGGTTTCTGTGCACGGCGGCAGGGCAAAGAGTGATAGAAGTCAATGGGGCGCTTTGAGAAATACTGGAGAGCCTTTCGCGCGTGTCCCGGGGGTGGAAACTGCTGCTAACTCCACTAACCCCGTGCTTCAGAGAGCGGTTCCTCGTGGGACCAGATCTTTGGTGTTTACAGTTTAGGTAACGGGGTCGCTAAGTTGCTCTGCATCTTTACATGAAAGTAAGCCCTACTGTCTCCAATTACAGTTTAAGGCTTACTTCCAAATAAGTGTGCATGGGGTGACATCATTGACGTTCAAGTGGTCAGTGCCTTGCAGATATTTTCCAAATAGTGCAAGATGCAGCCAAAAATAAATGAGCACGCAAACCTGCTTGCTTAGTTGCCTATGTTGGTCGCAGCGCAGATTGGGTGTGACTGAATAATCTGGCCAGGTTATCCTGCCTATGGTAATAGAGTAGACCATACTGCCAGAGACTCAATGCCGAGTGTCAGGCGGCAGCTACCTAACCTGACAACCCTGAGGACTAACAGCCTTGGGAGCTGAAGTCCACAGGGAAGTGTGATGGTCCCCAAGTGGATTAAATCCCACTTGAATCCATCTTGATGGAGGGCAGCAGCTTCATCAGTACTGGTGAGGACTTTGCATGCCAAAAGGGTTTGGGACCAGAAAAATGACTGGATCATGCTGCGATGTGAAAGGCAGATGAAAGGCCACTGCATTATTTCATGGCTGATCGCCATGATGATCGCCTATATTCGGATTTGGATATGGCAGAAGAAGAAGGACTGAATAATCATGAGTTATGAGCCCATTGCTACCTCCTTTTTGAATCAAGAAAATGCAGGACCCAGTATTCTTGAGAAAGATGGATGCACCTTTCATCATTGCACGTTTATAGATGACTGATCTTGGTAGTGTATGTGAAAGACATGAGGTGGAAACCCAAGCATTTACCAAGTTCTAAGAGGAGGGCCATGGTGGCTTAGCGGTTAAGACGCTGAGCTTGACGACTGGAAGGTCAGCAGTTCCCGTGTGCTGTGCAATGAAGTGAGCGCCCATCTCTGTCCCAGCCTAGCAGTTTAAAAGCACGAAATTACAAATAAATAAACAGGTCCCGCTTCAGTGGGAAAAGTAACAGCATTCTGTGCGCTCTGGCATCTAGTCATGCCTGCCACATGACCATGAAAATATCTGCAGATGTAGACAGTGCCTGCTCTTTGGCTGTAAACGGGGATGAGCACTGACCCGTGCTTTCTTTAATTATATAAAATACTAACAGATTTTGATATTGAGATAACTGGCTCTTTCTGTATTGATCAGATAACAACAAAAAGGGTGAGGAATCATGTGTGACTGTTGCATGTGTATCTCTTTTGCTGTATATATATGTGTGCGTGCTTGATTGCAAAATTAGCCATAGTACTTTGAGTTTCATGTTTATCCAAAGAGGTTGGGAATAACATGTTATGTTCTATTACTAATAGCTAGGTTCCGTAAGAATCTATTTCAGAATAACATAGCACAGATTGTGTTGTATCAAAATTAATTCTTGTTTATTTTTTCTCTTTGACTGCAGATTTTAAACAGACGTTCCTTTGTGAATCTTGAAATGGATAGATTTCTTAGAAAAGGGAAAGTGCTATTTCCTAGTTTGACAAACTGGATTGTTTGGTGCCTAAACCAACAACATTGTTGCAAGTTTTATGGCAGTCTTCGTGCAAACCGGAAGTGTATATCCCAGCATTTTCAGGTGATGAATCTGCGTGAGGGGAGTGTAGCATTGCAGAAGTGGAAACCTGGGGAAATGACATGTAAAAGTCAGAGACTGATGTTACATGCAGGACTGATATATCCTGCCAGCCCTGGCTGCTACCACTATATGCCCTACACTGTCCGTGCAATGGAGAAACTCATTACACTGATAGATCAAGAAATGCAGGCCATTGGAGGTCAGAAAATGAACATGCCCACCTTGAGCTCAGCTGAGCTTTGGAGAGCCAGTGGAAGGTGGGAACTGATGGGGAAGGAGCTTTTACATCTGGCAGACAGACACAGTCAAGAATACTGTCTAGGACCCACGCATGAAGAAGTCATCACAAATCTCATAGCTTCTCAAGGCTGCTTGTCCTACAGGCAGCTTCCTCTCTTGCTGTATCAAGTAACAAGAAAGTTTCGAGATGAGCCAAAACCCCGTTTTGGGTTGCTGCGTGGCCGAGAATTCTATATGAAGGATATGTACACTTTTGATACTTCCAAAGAGGCTGCCCTCAAGACTTATGCCCTTGTGTGTAGTGCTTACTGCAACATACTTAACAACTTGGGCTTGCAGTTTCTTAAAGTCCAAGCTGCTACGGGAAGCATCGGGGGAACGCTGTCTCATGAATTCCAACTCCCAGCTAACATTGGTGAAGATCAATTGGTGGTGTGTACAAATTGTGACTTTGCAGCCAATAGAGAAACCATTGATCCCAATAAAGTGTATTGCCCAGTTTGTGAAGGAAAACTCATTGAGAAGCAGGGAATTGAAATTGGCCATACCTTCTATTTGGGCAACAAATACTCCTCTGTTTTTAATACTCGTGTCACTACTGCTGAGAATAAACTTGTTATGGCTGAAATGGGCTGCTATGGGCTGGGTGTGAGTCGGATCCTTGCTGCTTCCATTGAGGTGCTTTCTACAGACGATGCCATTCGTTGGCCAAACCTCATTGCCCCTTATCAAATCTGCTTTATTCTCCCAAAGAGAGGCAGCAAAGAGGAGAAAGGTGCAATGCTTGTGGAGGAGTTATATGATTGTATTGCTCAAGCAGTCCCACACCTTAAAGATGAGATGGTACTGGATGACCGGACTGAGCTCACCATTGGTAAAAGGTTAAAAGATGCTGATAAACTTGGGTATCCCTATGTTATAATAGGTGGGAAGAAGATTTTGGATGTTCCCTCTGTTCTTGAAGTACGGAACCAAAACACTGGTGAAATACTGTTCCTTACCAGAGAGGCTATTATTGACTTGCTAAGTAAAGTGTATACATCCTAAATACTCATGTTTATCTTGTGCTTGAATATGAACATGCTGATGCATTAAAGACAGGCCAAGGGGGATGTTTGGGACTTTTATTATTTTTGGTTTACTTGTATGGCCTTACCCATTGAATTCAATGTTAGGCAGTTTTACTTGCCCATTGAGGATGTTTTACATGGATGATTCTCAACATCAAATTCAGCAGGACAGCCTTTGGTTTTACTGCCTTCACTGACTGTTCTCCTAGGGCAGGGATTCTCAACCTGTGGCCTATGGGCCAGATGCAGCCCATGGAGCCATTTCATGTGGACCCCCACTGCCTCCACCACCAGGAAGTGCCATGTGATGGAGGAAGAGCAAAATGGCTGTCTGGCCCCCAAAGCTATCTGAGGAAGTGTGACCCAGCCCCCGGCTTTAAAAAGTTGAGAACTCCTGTCCTAGGGGAAGGGAAAATTAAGATGGATATGAATAGGGTTAAAAGAACTATCCTGAAATACAGTCTTCGCAATGTGGTTCATAGAAGCAGACCCTTACTTTGCTATCAAGCTGACAGTGTCTGACATAAAAGGGAAATCCAAAACCAAATTTTTGATTTTCTCATGTTTTTCTCATGCCCATACGGGTGTGTTTTACTTCCGCTTCCGGGAGCAACGAGGGCAGCGTGGGCCGGATGAATCACAGTAAATCTATTCGTGTTGATTCACAGGGTGCTTGGGCTTCTGGGAATTGAAGTCCAAGAACATCTGGAGTGCCAAGGTTCGCCATCACGGGTATATATAATATTGAATAAACTAAACAGGTCACTTTACTCTTACTGTTCTTGTGTAGATAAAGCAATATACAGTAGTTGAAATTTTTGAAGTGGTAGTTGTGTTAGTCTGTGCAAACATATATAATAAATAAAGCAAAACAAAAAAGTCAAAAAACCTTGTGGCGCATTAAAGACTAGTATATTTTAATGTTAGCTTTCACAGAACTAACTATACTTTCAGCCTAAGTCATTAACACCATTGTCAGCTTTCACACACAGCAAATTTTGTTTAAATGGTAGCCATGTTAGTCTGTGTAAGCATCAGAGAGTAAACAAAACAAAGTGACAAAAAACATTGTTGCACCTTAAAGACTAACTGCTGTATTTTAACGTTAGCTTTCATGGATCAAGTCCACTTCGTTTTTACTCTTTACTTCCTTTACTTTCCATCTTTGAATCCAGGGGAAAACATCATGGTTTGAGTGGCCCCACCTTCCACTGACTGAACCTCACAAGGAGAGGCTGTAAGGGAAGTGAATCTAGAGGTGGGAAAGAGTGGCCGTGCAAACTACCAAACCTCCAGCAACAGCTATCATTTCCCGACCTCATGCAGGTATGGTAGCCAGCCTGAGCGATCAAAGTCACCATGCAGTGAAAAAAAGAGCACCAGAGCTGCTCTGCTCATTTTTGAGGGACAAGTGCATGATATAGATAACAGCCGCCCTTGCTCGAAAGCCAGCCGTATCCGACTCTAGGGTTCAGTGCTCATCTATATTTATAGCCAAAGAGCCAGCACTTTGTGTTTGCAGATGTTTCCTTGGACATGTGGCAGGCATGCCTGGAGTGCACGGAACGCTGTTTACCTTCCCACCGAAGTGGTCCCTATTTATCTACAGTACTTGCAATTTCTTGCTTTCGAACTGCTAGGTTGGCAGGAGCTGGGACAGATGTGGGAGCTCATTCTGTCGTGCAGTACTCGGGTATCGAATCCCAACTTTCCAGTCTTCAAGCTCAGCACCTTAACCACTAAACCAACCCAGTCTCTGTGTGATATAGGTGTGTGTTTAAAGCCTCGGGTCTGCCAGCTCACCTCCAGGAAGAGCTTTATGGCATGAACAAGTCTTGAGGGTATGCAAAAGCAAATTGGAAGATGGAACATGGAAGAGCTCACACTGGACAAGGAATAACATCAAAGGGGGATCTGACTGAGGAGCTCCATTACATCACTTGGAGGACCCTGAATAGGCTGAGGGTTGAAGTCCCTAAATGCAAAACCAACATGCTCTAGTGGGGAATGCTGGTGGACAACAACACACCGTCTGAATGTAGAGAGATACAGGTTCCAGCTCATTTGCTGGTCTGCCAATTACCACCAGAAACATGTACTACTACTACTACTACTAATAATGTTGTGTGTCATAAATTATTCTAGATTTAAAGGATTTTTGCTGGAGAAACTGCTCGGGGGACGCCCAAGTGAGGCTCTATTCGTGTCCCCAAGAGCTGGGGCATAGACGGGCACTCAATCCGTCATGCATCACCCGGGTCTTCTCGAACTGCTGACTTGCCAGCCTTCCAGCTAACAAAACGAGCTTCTTAACCACTGAGTCACCGCAACCTGTACCCATGAGGACTTAATTTTGGCCAACGGCAAAGCCAAGAATGTGGCTACATTTTGGCAGTCATTTCCCCCCCGGACAGCATCCCTCCATCCCACCCCTATTAACGGGAAGGGAAGTAGCGCGGGCTTCCCACGACGGGTTGTCCCCATACGGGGCCGCCTCCGGAAGGGTGGAGCGACGCTAGCCGGGGCTAGGAGGAAAACCTCGGCATGGCGGAAGCTACGGGCGACGAGGAGGAGGAGGCGAGCATGGATGCTTTCCTGGACAAGTTCCGAGGTCCTCAGCGTTACGAGGGGGGCTTCAGCCCGACGAGCTGGGAAGAGGTGGGGAGAAAGGAATCCCCCGGTGGGAGCCGAGGAGGGAAACATGCAGGGGCAGGCAGCTATGTGCGGTGGGACGAGGGGGATGCTTGGTGATGGTAAAGGTTTCCCTTGCTCGAAAGCCAGTCGTATCCGACTCTAGGGTGCAGTGCTCATCTCTGTTTCTAAGCCGAAGAGCCAGCGTTGTCTGCTTCTGCAGACGTTTCCGTGGTCATGTGGCAGGCATGACTAGACACCGGAGCGCACGGAACGCTGTTACCTTCCCACCGAAGTGGTCCCTATTTATGTACTTGCAATTTCTTGCTTTCAAACTGCTAGGTTGGCAGGAGCTGGGACGAAGACGGGAGCTCATTTCCGTCCTGCAGTACTCGGGAATCGAACTGCTGACCTTCCGCTTGATGGTAACCTTGCTCTTAGTGTCAAAGCGTTAGAGCAGGGGTGCCCAAACTTTTGTGGACTGCGGGCTGGCCACGTGGTTCAGAGGGCTGGTCACTACGGCCTGGGGGCCATATCCGGCCCCAACACAAATTCACCTGGCCCACGAAGCCCACATCCATACCTGTCTACCTTCCCGGATTGGCCGGGATTTCCCGATTTTCGTCACCGATTTGCGCCATTTCCCGCCCGCAGCTGCCAAAACCCCAGAATTGGCAGCGGGGAAAAAAGAGGTACTGCGCATCCCTTCTGAGCAGATCGCCTTCTACGCATGCATAGAAGGCTTTTACGCTTGCGTAGAACTTTTCTACGCTTGCGTAGAACCCTTCTACGCATGCGTAGAAGGCGATTTGCACAGAAGGGGAGCGTAGAAGGGTTCTACGCAAGCATAAAAGCCTACGCATGCGTAGAAGGTGATCTGCGCAGAAGGGAGGCGCAGTACCTATTTTCCGGAGCCGCAGTTGACAGGTATGCCCACATCGCTCCCAGAAGGGCGCGTTTTACTTCCTCTTCTGGGAGCGACGAGGGCTTTGCAGGCCAGATGAATTGGTGTTGGGACAGATCCGGCCCCGGGCCGTAGTTTGGGTACCCCTGCATTAGAGAGTTGGGTGTTCCTTTGCTTTATTTCATATGGGCCTCACTCTTCTTTCGTCTATAGACAAAAAAAAAATTGTAGTGGTAGCTGTGTTAGTCTGCGTTTCAAGCATATCAGAGAGTAAACAAAAGAAAAACGTTGCAGCACCTTAAAGATTAACTGCTGTATCTTAGCATGTGCTTACAAAGATCAAGTCCACTTCTTCAGATAGAAGAGTGAGACTTCATGGCATCAGTGCATACCTATCAGATGCAGAGGTACTCAAGGTTTGGCTAGCATAACATATACGTTTACAAACCATATCTGAGAATAAACAAAACAGAAGACAAAGTGGCACCTTAAAGACTTTTATCCCTGGATCTACCATCTTTGGTGCTGGATGGGGCTTCTTTGCCCCAGACAGACATGGCGTGTAATTTGGGGGTCCTCCAGGACTCAGGACTACTGCTCGAAGAGCAGGTCGCAGTCGTGGCCAGGAAGGCTTTTGCGCATTAAAGGGCTCTGTGTTGTGCTTTAAAGGAAATGGCCAGAAAGCCCCTTTTTATTCCAGATTAGGTAAACCAGAAAAATCTGCCATTCTTTTGGTGCTTACTTGATGGCTTTGATTAACAATTTCACTTGCTAAGTTATTAGAAGAGAAAGCAATCCGTGCTCTGATTTTGTGATCAGATCAGCAGAATAAAGAAAAACGAATTAAGAACAGCTCTAAATGAACTCAGTAAAGAGTTCCTCTGAACAGGCAGCCTGTTGTCTTGGAGCAAGTGTATATAGGACTGGAGATCTGTGTTTGCATACAGGTTTCTTGCTTGGAGAATAGACTGTTACTAGTGTTTATAAATATAATTGAACAAAATAGAATAAAGAATTCCATCACGAATATGCCAGCATCTATGCTGTTTTGGGTTTGGGGTGGAGAGGGATGTGACTAAAGGAAGAATGTTTTCTGCTGTAGCTCCCACGTTATGGAATAGTTTGCCATATTAAATATGATCAGCTCCATCTTTAATTGCCTTAAGATAAGATAAAGGTAAAGGTCACGCTTGCTTGAAAGCCAGTCGTATCTGACTCTAGGGTTCAGTGCTCATCTCTGTTTCAAAGCCGAAGAGCCAGTGCTGTCTGCTTCTGCAGATATTTCCGTGGTCATGTGGCAGGCAGTACTCTGCAGTACTCTGGAATCGAACTGCTGACCTGCCGCCTTCCAGTCAGCGTCTTAGCCACTTGGAAAACAACTAAAAGTAAGTCTTTTTCATCAAGTGTTCTTACCTGAATAATCTCATTTATAAATAACTTGTATAATCTTGGTTTTGACTTAAATTACCAGGACCATTAGATAGATATTTTATAAGTTTTTAAGATAGTGGGGTAATTTGAAATTACAGTGGCCATCTGGGTGGGTATGTTTTTTTACTGACTTGTATTTGTTGTATTTTAATTTTTATATTTATTGTGTAGTTGTATTTGTTATTTTTAGCGTTTTTTTTAATGATTATCAGGGAGTTTTTGTGTGGGACTGCAGTGGCTCAAGTGGTTAAGATGCTGACTGGAAGGCGGCTGGTCAGCAGTTCGATTCCAGAGTACTGCAGGATGGAATGAGCTCCCGTCTTTGTCCCAGCTCCTGCCAACCTAGCAGTTCGAAAGCAAGAAATTTCAAGTAGATAAATAGGGACCATTTTGGTGGGAAGATCAACAGTGTTCCGTGCACTCCGGTGTCTAGTCATGCCTGCCACATGACCATGGAAATGTCTGCAGAAGCACACAACGCTGTCTCTTTGGCTATGAAACAGAGATGAGCACTGAACCCTAGAGTCGGATACAACTGGCTTTCGAGCAAGGGTGACCTTTACCTATCAGGGAGTTTTGTACACTATTTCTAGTTTATGTAATGTTGTGAGCTTCCCATAGTAGTACCATTTGTACTAATTGTGGAGGGATACAAATTCAATATATAAAATTGTTTGAACTCTTTCTTTTCTTCTGTCTTTGGTAATGGAATGTCGGCATTTCTTGGCAGGAATTTGACCAGATTCCAATATTCATGAAAAAAGCCCCCTGTGAAATAGATCCTAAGCAGAATCCTGACCTGGCATGTCTTCAATCTATTATTTTTGATGAAGAAAAAAGTCTCGAAGGTATTGTTTGTGATCTTTGATTCAAAGTTACAGCCAACGGGGTCATTTTTCTTTACCTTTTCTCTAGAATTCTTAAGAATATTGTTCTGTGACCTTTGTGGGTAGCTTGGGTTCTTTAGGTAGTCACTGGCTTTTAAAGGAGTATTGAAATAGTCAAATGAACCACCTAAAGATTATCTTTCTAAGGTTGTGATATTGAGTTTTGTGGTGTTGTTTTTCACCAGAGCAAGCTGAGATCTACAAGAATGAAGGCAATGATTATTTTAAGGAAAAGAACTATAAGAAAGCTGTGATATCTTACACAGAAGGTCTGAAAAAGAAATGTGGTGATCTGGATTTGAATACCGTACTTTACACGAACAGAGCAGCAGGCCAATTTTACTTGGGTAATGTTCACTATTCAAGATGCTATCTGGATGTTTGCCTCCCCCCCCCCCCCAACATGTTTCAGTAATCATAAATTTATTTTATTAAAAAGGTATTTTGGACCCATCCCTGAAGAGAACTATATCAAAAAGTTGTTCTTTCAATAGTTTCTCTGTAGTTTTAATTAATTTTATTATGTTTTTATCTGTGATTGTGAACTGCCCTGAGTCGGCCTAGGCCGAGTGGGCGGTGTAGAAATCGAACAATTAAATTAATTTTTTAATTAAAATGGGTACTCAAAGACAAATCAGTAGAATGTTACAACTAGATCTTTGCCTGTAAATGAAAACACTAGAGCCAATTGTATGACTTGTATTTTTTTAATAGGGAATAATATTAGGATTATCTATTTAAAAGCCTTTAAAGGGTGTATTTCTTCTTCCATGTCTAGGCCAGATGTGAAACTGCCAAAATGAAGGCACCTTTTGGTGAGTTCATTCTACAGTTCCTTTCGCTTGACCTTGTGTGAAAAAATTAGCCGCCAACACAAGGTTACTGTTACCAGGGTACGTCTGATTGTAGTTCAAAAATACCACAATCTTTGAGGAGGCTCTTTCTATGTACCCCAAAAGGTATACTAAAAAAACCATAATGGAACTGAAAATAACATACTCTACTGCTTACACTATCATATTCACAGTACCTTGATGATTAAATCATATATGTGAACAGAGGTGTTATAGGATATTTCTGTTTTCTTGGAGAACATTCTGTTCTATAGATAACACTCTTAAAGGCCAGAAGTGTATTTCATCCCAAAAATACCTGGTCAGACTGAAATATATAAAGTTGGTGCCATTTTGTGCACAGGTGGGCAGCATATTAGCTGCATGTGCTCCTTCCTCGGGCCATGTATGTGGTCCTGCTGCTTCCATTGTATTTCTGCTGCTGTCAGAACTGTATCATCCAGAAGTGGCAGTAGCATCAAGATGGAAAACAGTGTTTGGGCACTTCACTTTTTTAGGTAAGCAGACAGTCTATGTTGCAGACTGGTGAAGTTCTATGGTACAAATAGAGACTTCTCAATGAGCATCTTTTGATCAAACGAGACATGACATTAATGGTCTAGATCAGTGATGGTGAACCATTTAGAGACCGAGTGCCCAAACAGAGGGGTGGTGTGAACTCTGTGCTGTGGATGGGGGGGGGGGAGGAAGTGCTCCCAGTGAGCTGCTGGGTAGAGGGGTGGGTTGAACTTTGTGCTGGGTCAACATGCCCACAGAGAAGTCTGTGAGTGCTCCCTCTGGCACGCATGCCATAGGTTCGCCAGCACTGGTCTAGATGTATACTTTTAAAAGTAAATAGCCACTAATAGGACCATGCATCCTCATAATGAACAGTGCATTTCTTGCCAAAATGGATGATCTTTCATCCATAATTACTTTAAATTATATTAGGAACTGTTTAGTCAAAAGTCTTTCAAGGACTAAGATTCAGTTCTTTGTATGTGCAGGTAGAGAAATGTCTTTTAAGCAACCAGCATCCATAAAATTGTTAGCATATACTGCAGACTTTGTCAGGAGGAATAAATAATTTTAGTACAGTTTATTAAGGAAGTAGATCAGGCGTTCTCAACCTTTTTAAGCTGGGCGCCAGGTCATGCTCCCTCAGACAGCTTCGGGGGCCGGACAACTATTTTGCCCTTTCTCCACCACATGGCACTTTCTGGTGTGGTGGCGGTGGGGGGCCACATGAAACGGGCCGCAGGTTGAGAATCCCTGAAGTAGATGGTTATGTTAAGTGCAGCCTGAAAAGAAAGTTAGGTCATCACAAGTTGCACAGAATTTTTGCAACAAGAAAAACAGTACTTTTAAAAACTCCCCCCAATCCACCCTTCTTAAAATATTAACTAAAATAGGTACGGCATTTCCATTTTATGGTTAGAATCTTGTGTGAGTTATGCCTGCAGATAGGTGATGATGTCACCAGCAAAGGAAGATTTTCAGTTATTAAAGACTTCCTCCTTATGTCCTGCAGCGTGTTTGACTTTTGAGTAATTCCTTTCATTGCATGAAAGCTATGGGATAGAACAATGAAGTATTTTATTACCAAAATCACCACCAAATGTTATTAGCTGACTGATATTTTCAGCAGACCTGCTCCTTCCCTTCTTCGGCTGCCATGGCTTCCACACATTGAAATGCATTACAATTTCTGTGAGCTGCAGAACAGGAGGAAGAAACCTTTAATTACTGAAAACCTCCCCCTGCTGGTGGGACATTTTGTAGTACATTTTCCATGTTGTTGTTCAGTCGCATAGTCGATTCCGACCCTTTGCGACCCTATGGACCATTGTTCTCCAGGCGCCTCTGTCCTCCACCATCCCCCTCAGCCCTCCCAGCTCTGTGCCTATTGTGTCTACAATACCATCTAGCCATCTCATCCTTGGCCTCCCCCTTCTTATTTTGCCCTCCACCTTTCCCAACATCAATGCCTTCTCAAGTGAATCCTCCCTTCTCATTTGATGTCCAAAGTATTTTAGCTTCATCTTTGTTGTTGTTGTTCAGTCGCACAGTCGATTCCGACCCTTTGCGACCCTATGGACCATCGTTCTCCAGGCGCCTCTGTCCTCCACCATCCCCCTCAGTCCTCCCAGTTTTGTGCCCATTGTGTCTACAATACCATCTATCCATCTCATCCTTGGCCTCCCCCTTCTTCTTTTGCCCTCCACCTTTCCCAACATCACGGCCTTCTCAAGTGAATCCTCCCTTCTCATTTGATGCCCAAAGTACTTTAGCCTCATCTTTACTATTTGACCTTCCAATGAGCAGTCAGTGTTGATTTCTTCTAAGATTGACCTATTTGTTCTCCTCGCTGTCCAAGGTACCCTCAAAACTCTCCTCCAACACCACATTTCAAAGGCATCTATTCTTCTGCGTTCAGCTTTCCTAATTGTCCAGCTCTCACATCCGTACATTACCACTGGGAATACCATTGCTTTGACTATTCTAATTTTTGTTTTCAAGGTGATGTCTCTGCTTTTCACTATGTTCCCCAGGTTTCTCATGGCTTGTCTCCCTAGAATCAGCCGCCTCTTTATTTCATGGCTGCAATCTCCATCTGCAGTGATCTTAGATCCTAAGAAAGTAAAATCTGTCACTGCTTCTACTTCTTCCCCGTCTATTTTCCAGGAACTGATCGGGCCTGTTGCCATTATCTTGGTTTTCTTGATATTGAGTCTCAAGCCAGCTTTTGCACTCTCTTCCTTCAAACCGATCAAGAGATTCTTTAGGTCTTCCTCACTTTCTGCCATTAGGGTGGTGTCGTCTGCATATCTCAGATTGTTGATGTTTCTCCCAGCAATTTTGATCCCATATTGTGATTCCTCCATCCCTGCATTGCGCATTATGTGCTCTGTGTATAAGTTGAATAAGCAGGGTGACAAAATGCAGCCTTGTCTTACTCCTTTTCCTATTCCAAACCACTCGGTCATTCCGTGTTCTGTCCTAACTGTTGCTTCTTGGTTCATGTACAGATTTCTCAGGAGGCATATGAGGTGTTCTGGTATTCCCATCTCTTTAATCACTTGCCACATCTTGTTGTGATCCACACAATCAAATGCCTTAGTGTAGTCAATAAAGCAAAAATAAACTTGTTTCTGGTATTCCTTTGTTTTCTCCATGATCCAACGTATGTTGGCAATGTGGTCTCTAGTCCCCCTGCCTCTTCTGAAACCAGCCTGCACCTCTGGTAATTCTCTTTCCACATGCTGCTGAAGTCTATCCTGTATTATCTTGAGCATCACCTTGCTGGCGTGTGGGATGAGCGCAATTGTTCGATAGTTTGAACATTCTTTGGCATTGCCCTTTTTTGGGATTGGAACATATACTGATCTTTTCCAGTCCTGTGGCCACTGTTTTGTTTTCCAAATCTGCTGGCATATTGAATGCAGTAATTTGATGCCATCATCTTTTAGAGCTTTGAAAAATTCAACTGGGATACCATCATCTCCACTAGCTTTGTTGTTTGCAGTGCTCTTTAGGGCCTTTCTGACTTCACTCTCCAGGATGTCTGGCTCAGGTTCAATTTCTTCATCATTGTGACTATCAGGAGTGTTGAGTTCCTTTTTGTAGAGTTCCTCTGTGTACTCTTTCCATCTTTTCTTAATCTCTTCTGCATCAGCTAGCTCCTTTCCGTCTTTGTCCCTTATCATGGTCATTTTTGCTTTAAATGTTCCCTTGATTTCCCGGATTTTTTTGAAAAGATCTCTGGTTCTGCCTTTTTTTGTTGTTTTCTTCCATTTCTTTGCACTGTTCTTTTAGATAGTTTTCCTTATCTCTCCTTGCTTTTCTTTGAAATTCTGTGTTCAGATGATTGTATTTTTTCCTTTCTCCTTTGACTTTTGCGTTCCTTCTTTCCTCTGCTATTTTAAGAGCCTCATCAGACAACCACTTTGCTTTCTTACTCTTCTTTTCTTTTGGTATGGTTTTCTTTGCTGCTTCCTGCATGATGTCCCTCATCTCTGTCCATAATTCTTCTGGCACTCTATCTATTGAGTCTAAGCCATTGAATCTGTTCATCACCTCCACCGTGTATTCTTTAGGGATGCTGTCTAGGTGATATCTGTCTGGTCTCTTTGTTTTCCCTATTTTCTTTAGTCTAAGCCTGAATTTTGCAATCAGTAGGTTGTGATCTGAGCCACAATCTGCTCCAGGTCTTGTTTTTGCTGACTGTATGGAGGTTCTCCATCTTTGGCTGCAGAGTATGTAGTCAATCTGGTTTCGGTGTTGGCCATCTGGTGATGTCCATGTGTAAAGTCGCCTCTTGTGTTGCTGGAAGAGGGTGTTTGCTATGACCAGTGCGTTCTCTTGGCAGAACTCTATCAATCTTTGTCCTGCTTCATTCTGTGTTCCAAGACCGAACCTGCCTGTTATTCCCTCCACTTTTTGATTGCCTACTTTGGCATTCCAGTCTCCTAGAATAATTTGAACATCATTTCTTGGTGTTTGTTCTATGAGGTGTTGTAAGTCCTCATAGAACTGGTCCACTGTGGCTTCATCTGCACCCGTGGTTGGTGCGTATATTTGGATCACAGTAACATTGAAGGGTTTGCTTCATCTTTACTATTGGTCTATACAGTACATTTTCCATATGTACTGTATAATTTATGCACCTGGATTTTGGCCTATGTAATAGTATCCTCTGTTATAATTGCTCTTCACAGCTTAATTAACATTGTTACATTTAAGTCCAACATCTCCCGTGCAATAATTAGATCCAGTTTTTTCCTTAGGGAGCTAACCAATCTGCATACATAAAAGCTTTACAATGAAGCTTTTACAAGATATGGAAACCATTTATTGAGTATACTATAAAGAAAGAAAAGGGGAACAAGCCACCACCCGAAAAACTAGTTTTTTGGTTGGAGAATTAATTAAAGTGTGTACTTGTTTTAATTACTCAGAGAATATGTAAGAATAATACCTTATTGTTAACACCTAATCAATGGGGAAATAACAAGACTTTTTTTGTATTGTCTTGTATTGATGCTTACTATAATGTTGTAATTTGTTGCATGTTTTTTTCCTTTCTTTCTCTTCATTTTGAAATTCTCAATTAAATTTTTATTTAAAAAAGCTTTTAAGTTCAGTGTGATAGCCAAGTTTTACACAGTATGTTTTGTTTAGGCAACTATCGCTCTGCTCTCAATGATGCTATTGCAGCAAGAAAATTGAAACCCAACCATCTCAAAGCAATAATAAGAGGTAAGACAGTTTGTGTTTGTTATTTTCCAATGGTATTATCATCAGGCTAGCATCTAAGAAATGAAAGAAAAAGTGGCCACATTGTTTTATAATGGGCATGTTAAATTGTGTGTGTTGGTGGTTAGGGGTGGTTTTGGTGAGTGCGCACACACGTGTACACACACACACACACACACACACACACACACACACACACACACACTGGGCTGGTTTGAAATGTGCAGCCCAGTAGGGGTGTGTATGTGTGTGTGTGTGAGAGAGAGAGAGAGAGAGGAGGCTGCATTTGTGGAGGCTGTGCCGGGGTGAGTAGAGAGGGAAGGGGGGAGGTGAACCTTTCCCCCCCTTTCCCTGCCTTGGGCAGGGGATAGGGAAGCAGGGAAGGGTGGGTAGGGGGGGAGTGGGATTTTGTTCTCCTTTCCCTGCCAGGGGTTGTGGAATGTGTGTGTGTGGAAGCAGGGAAGATTTGCTTTCTCCGTCTCTTTCTTCCCCCCTCTCGTCTTCCATCACCCCTCTCTCTCTATTCCACCCTCCTCTCTCTCTTCCCCCCCTCTCCCTATTTCTGGCGTGTGCTTTCCCCGTCTCTGTCTTCTACTTACCTTTTCTCTCTCTCTCTTTTCCACCCACTTTCTCTTTCTCCCCCCTCTCTTCCCCCTCCTTTCTCTTTCCCTCCTCTCTCTTTCTTTTGCACACTTTTCCTGTCTCTCTCTCTGTTCCACCCTTCTCTTCCCCCACTCTATCTTTTGCTCTATTCTACCCCTCCTATCTCTCTCTCTCTTTCCCCACCCTCTCTATCCCTCCTCTTTCTTTTCTTTCCTCTCTCTTTCCCCCCATTTTCCCCCCTTTTCTCCCCCCCCCCCCAGCGGGATAGCTGGCCTTGCTCGCCGTGGCTGCGGGAAGATGAGGGGCTCCCTCTGCTTCCTGCAACCCCGTCGAAGCCAGGGCGAGGCCAGCACCAGCCTTGCTCGTCGGGATGGTGGTGATTGCTTCCCTGAGGAGCTTTGGCGCCACGGCATTTTTTTTTAGCGCATGCATGCCGGCTTTCCTGGCCTCCTCCGCGCTCGCGTCCCTCAGCCTGATTGGCTGAGGGGTCACGGCACGGAGGACGCTGGGAGTTGTAGTTCGTTCTTGCTGTTCGCGTTTGTGGGGCAGTTGTCTCACTCTTGGCAGTCGGACCCTTTCAGCGATGCTCCAAGGGTCTTCAGCTAAGTGCAGGCGGCTCGGTTAGGGATAGTAGGGACGGGTGCAGGCGTGCATGCCGGACACCAACGGCCCTAGGTACTTCTTATAGGTAAAGATAGCAGTAAATATTCCGTGCGCTCTGGTGTCTAGTCATGCCTGCCACATGGCCACGGAAACGTCTGCAGAAGCAGACAACGCTGGCTCTTCGGCTTTGAAACAGATGAGCACTGAACCCTAGAGTTGGATATGACTGGCTTTCAAGCAAGGGAAACTTTTACCTTTACTAAATATTTTACACCTTGTTTAACAAGTGAAAGGTGTACTTTCAGCATGCCATTAAAATGTAACTTAATGCAACTCTAAAGCTGCATATGCTTCTAGTAAAAGGAAGGAAGGCAACAATAAGACTGAAAATCTTAAAGTATTGGCAACAATAAGACTGAAAATCAGGCATCTATAACTTCCAGATCAGTGTTTTGACCACTTGATGAATGTGTTTCATTCATCAAGTGGTGAAAACATTCCTAAAAATGTTAACCATCAGTAAGTTTTTTCTCCTTGACATTATTAACCCTAAGTATATTGTTATGTATTTTTGCTGTTTAATGTAGGTGCAGTAAAAACCCCTACTTACGTAAAAAGTCTGTTCCGTAGGCTTTTATGTAAATCGGTTTTTTACTTAACTTGAAGCAAACCCATAGGAACAATGAATTTTTACATAACTTGAAGCAAGCCCATAGGAAAATATTTATATAAATCAAAGCAACCCCTTAGGAAAAACTAATTTATTATGTAACTCGAAGCAAGCCCATAGGAAATTGTGTTATGTAAATCGGGACATTTATATAAATCAGGACATGGTTTTAGTGCAAAAATCATTATGTAAGTTGAATTTTATGTAACTCGAAGCATATATAAGTCGGGGTTTTACGATATATGTATTAAGTATTTGAACACTTTTCCAGGAGCACTTTGCCATCTGGAACTCAGACATTTTTCTGAAACTGTGACATGGTGTGATGAGGGACTCAAGATAGATCCGAAGGAAAGGAAGCTTCTGGAACTAAGAACCAACGGTGATAGACTAAAGGTCAGGAGGAGCAAACAATGGAAACTAAATCATGAAATGGTAGACTAAGATTGACACAAAATAAGCCACCTCTCACTGTTACGATGTAGATTTATCTGTCTTTCAGCGCACTGAGGAACGGGATTTAAGAAAAGCAAAATTGCAGGAGAAAAAGGAACAGTCTCAGAAGGATGCTTTGCTCAAAGCCATCAAGGTACCTTTTTCTTTTGTTAGTAAAAAAAAAATCTGTACATCGTTAAATGTTTTCAGTTGTGTTTTAGATCCTTGTTTCAAGTTGGGTCTTTTGTTTGATGTAGGATCGGAATATCAAAATATCTCTGGCAGCCTCAGAAGATGACACTGGGATAGCCACAGGTCTTGCAGGGATATCTCTAGAGGCCCTTAACCCAGAGAATGCACTTGGTGCTAAAGTCTGTTTAGAAGAGAATGGCCGTCTTACGTGGACAGTGTTGTTCCTCTACCCTGAGCATGGGCAAAGTGACTTTATCTCTGCTTTTCATGAAGAATCCAGGTGAATTTTTTTTAAAAAAAGATAATGTAAACACTAAGCAATGTCATAGTTCATCTGCTGTTTTCTAGTGTTTCAGCAAGACAATTGAGATTTTGCTCGAGAGAATGTGTCAGGACAGGGCTTCATGTCTGCTGGCTTGATCCTTTGCACTGGGGGTTCCCAACCTAAGGCCTATGAGCTGGATCCAGCCCACGGTGCCGTTTCATGTGCCTCACCCCACCCCTCCAAGGGCATTTGAGGAAAAAAATAGCCACCCCTTTGAAGCTGTTGGGACACAATGGCTGCCCTCATCATGCAGGCAGGGCAAAATGACCGCCCAGCCCTCGAAGCTGACTGAGCATGACCCAGCACCTTGCATGAAAAGGTTGGGAACCCCTGCTTTGCACACATATTAGATTAGCACTGCATGGGTTGATACCATAGAAGGGAACCTTCAGGAACAATACTTTCAGAAGTCAAGTTATCCAGGAAAAGCCAGAGTTGACCTACTCTCCTTGGAGTGATCTGTGGTGAAGCCTGTTCCAAGTCCTAATTTTGCCTCCTCAAATATTGTGGTATTTTTGCACCATAATCGAGTGTATCCCAGGCAATGGCAATCTTGTTGTGCTGGATAACCTTGCTCACACTAGGTCAAGCAAAAAGAACTACGGAATGACTTCACCAAAAGGTGGCTTCTTTTTGGCATAGTTTGAAATGGTGGCCATGTTAGTCTATGTTTCAAGCATATCAGAGAGTAAACAAAACAAAAAGACAAAAAACATTGTGGCACTTTAAAGACTAATTGCTGTTGACAGTGCCTATTAATAAGAGGTAATTCAAGAATTAAGAGAAATACATTGACTGCAAGCCTTTTATAGATTTCTGTTACCCTGAATTACAAAGATGTGATCACATCCTGAATTCAGCTCTAGTAGAAGTAGCCGAAGCAGAACTGTTCCATGCTGCACAAGCTTAGGTGAATAACAGTAATGCATCTTCTGTTACAGATTTGTTGACCATTTAATGGTCATGTTTGAAGAGCTGCCACCCTGGGATGTAGAAAGAAAATATATTCCTAGTGCACTAGAGGTAGGAAATTGCCTCCCACATCTGTCACTTGTTAAAATTTGTCTTGAAAACAGCCTTACTAATTTATGAAATGGTTAGGACACTTTTCAGATTAATTTATCATGGAGGTTAGAATTCATTAATATGTGTTTCTCTTTATCTTATTTATAGTTTTCTGTGTTACCTTGCTCCCTTCTCTCTTGTATAACGTAGACCAGGGGTCGGCAAACTTGGCTCTCCAGGTTTTCTTGGACTTCAGTTACCAGAAGTCCAAGTCAGTACACCTGTTTTCAGGGCCTCTGGGAATTGAAGTCTAAGAACATCTGGAGTGCCAAGTTTGCCGAGTCCTAGACAGAGACCCCAGAATAAACATATTTCAAATTCTATGACCAGAATCCTTTAAAGAAAATCTGTGCATAAACACGGTCATGCATTTTTTTTGCTTTTAGCAGGCCTTGCAGTTGCTTGACATACATATCTTTCTAGTATTTAAATGTAGTGCTGCTTGTTCATATGATAAGGTGGTTTATTTCTTGCATTAAATTATGCAGCTCTATTTTGAAGATGATGAAAGAGGAGAGATATACCAGATAGGCACAGAAGCTACATTATTACAAGTGCTGCAACACCGAAGGTGAGATGCTGAACTGAATGCTATTTATCCTGAATATGCTATTCATCTAAAATGATATGTAGTGTTAAGGCTCAATCTTCCCCAAATATAATGACGACAATTTCTATATATAAGAGCCACCAAACATGGTAAGTATTGGCATTCATCAGATTTTGATGTGAACAGTATCAACCCGCCAATGTGCTTATTATTTTATAAGCATAACTTCTTAAAAGTAAATGGAATAAATCTGCCTGTATGTTCCATACCTGGATTAGAAGGTATGCCCGTGATGGTGAACCATGGCATTCCAAATGTTCTTTGACTTCAATTCCCAGAAGCCCAAGCACTCTGTGAATCCACACAAATGGGTTTACTACGTTTCATCCGGCCGGTGCTGCCCTTGTCGCTTCCGGAAGCGGAAGTAAAACATGCCCGTATGGAGGAATGGTTAACCCAGTAGAGTTTTAACCGTATGGGCGGTTTTACTTCCGCTTCTGGGAGCGACAAGGGCAGCGCGGGCTGGGTGAATCGCGGTAAACCCATTTGTGTGGATTCACAGGGTGCTTGTGCTTCTGGGAATTAAAGTCCAAGAACATCTGGAGTGCCAAGGTTCGCCATCACAGACTTAGAATATGGCAAAAAGTACTATTTACTTGCTAATTGGGAGTTAAACGGGAAGTAGTTATGATCAACACACACACACACACACGATTTCTCTTGAAAGTTAAATATCAGGAGACTACAGCTTAACGTTTCCCATATTTTTTGCAGGTACTTTGTTCAAAATGGTACTCCTACATTTTTAGTTTTGGTAAAAGATTCTCCTTTCTCTAAAAACTATTTCCTTGGGAAAAAGATTCATCGACTGAAGGGAACAAACATGAACTCTTGACTGGAAGAAGAGACAAACACAATAGGAATAGCATTTAAGCAGACAAACCTCTTCAGATTTATGAAGTGGAAAGATTGAAAAACCTCATACATTATTATTTCTTCCTACCATAATCAAGATGGCAGTTTATTGAAATTCCACCTTTACAGCTTATTGAAATTCCGTTAGTTTAGAGACTGGTGCTATGGACAGCAGCTCTTTTATGTTGCCTCTTTGTCTATCCTGCCTGTGTCTCACCAGAAATGGTCATTTTATATTTAAAGGGGAAAATATGAGTAGTAAAGTCTCCTCAATAAAATGAGCTCCATCTAGCAGCGTTTGCCCAGAGTTGTTGTGAAGCAGCACCAAGATGCGTTGTTAAGTGAAGGCTATTTCCACTTTCCTATGAATAAGACACATTGAACTTCATGGGATTGACTTCTGGGTAAATAGGTGTAATTTTGCCCTGGGGGAAAACCCTCCACATCACAGGTCATACTGGGGCAATCGTACTTTCATTAAAATTTAATAAAGCCACCCAAGTGTCACCAAGTGTCAGAAGTTGTATTTCACACAAAGGCTTCTACCCCTGTGCTATATGTTTAGATGGCCATTTGGTTAATAGCATTCTCTCGCCAAGGCATGTAATATGAAAAGCCAAATTGTGTAGACCTGTGACTTCTTGTCTTCGTACAGCTCTCCAGATTGGATGCAGATTCTTGTGGAGAAAAGGCAACCTGTTAAAATATTTTCCTCCCCACCACCACATGCTAGTGCAGGGGTGGCCAACCTTTTTACATTGCAGGCCTGACCACGCCCCCAACAGCTGAGCAGCCCGGACCACACACCCCAGAAGCGGATGCGACGCGTTTACAGCTGTCGTAAATGCGCCCACTTCTACATTTACAACAGCTGTGAGCATGTTTACGCATGCGCGTATGTGTTTTACAGATGATCTAAATACACCGGCTTCCACTTCTGGGTGTGGTGAAGGCCGGATGTAATGGCGTCGCAGGCTGGGTCCAGCCAGTGGTCCATAGGCTGGGAACTCCTGTGCTAGTGGGATCCAGGTTCACCATTTCCTCACTGCATAGAATATTATGCCTTACCCTTGTAGTAATCTTCTTGAGCATGGAACTGATGAAACTACTACTTTCAAGTAGGATCTAATATGTAAAGGTAAAGGTTTCCTTTGCTCGAAAGCCAGCCATATCCGACTCTAGGGTTCAGTGCTCATCTCTGTTTTAAAGCCGAAGAGCCAGTGCGGTCTGCTGCTGCAGATGTTTCCGTGGTCATGTGGCAGGCATGACTAGACACCGGAGCGCACGGAACGCTGTTACCTTCCCACAGAAGTGGTCCCTATTTATCTACTTGCAATTTCTTGCTTTCAAACTGCTAGATTGGCAGGAGCTGGGACAAAGACCGGAGCTCATTCCAGTCAGCGTCTTAGCTACTTGAGCCATTGCAGTCAGGCATATCTGATAAGTGAGATCTGAGGAGTGAGGCAAGATGGATGGTATATGGTGCTCCAACACTTGATCCTAACCCATGTGGAGATCTGCTACATTGCATTTGAAACACTCAGCCTATTCTGAAATGGCAGATTTTTTTAAAAAAATGATTTACTCTGAAGCACAGCAGGGAAATAAATTCATTACCACAGTCAGTTTTAACATCCAGTTGCTTTGTGTGTATAAAGACTTTATTTCAATTTATTTTAACAGTCACGTTATAGTAGAAATATTTCAGTTAAGAAAAGTATTTCTGCTTCTTATAAAAATATTAGAAAATGAGAACTGCTTTTTCCCTGGCTAGATGTGGCAGGCGTGGCTTAAATCAGAGGTGGGTGATTGTGGCTCTCCCTCTGGTATTAGGCTACAACTCTCATGGGGTGATGCAAAATTTCAGCCAAAAACATCGCGGGGACAAGATACGCAGTCTCCTTTTAAAAATACCTACCCCTAACTGGACTGCTGCCATCTTAAAATCCTAACTTTGACTCTCTTGGAAGACTGAAGAGGACAGAGAAATAAATTGAAGTGATAAAATCTTTGGCATTGTAGCTATCAAAACTTATTTCATCCATATAAAATACTTGGCTTTGAAAGTTTAAAAAACTGACTCTTAATCAAGTACTTTAGTTTACCTCCGCCTCTTACAGATGTTTGACCAAGTAGTCTGTTCAACATTTCCATTAGAAAGTCTAATTAAGCAACTGGAATCTTAAAGGTCTGTGGGAAGTAAACGTGTCAGGAGCCAGTGCCATAATTGTTTGTTTTCTAGCATACCACTGGAACTTGGTTACTCAATACCTTCTTTGTAGGCGTGCCTTCTTGTAGCCTAGACCAAGGTTCCTCAAACTTGGTTCTCCAGGTGTTCTTAGACTTAAATTCCCAGAAGCCCAAGTCAGCACGCCTGCTGATCAGGGCTTCTGGGAATTGAGGTTCCAGAACATCTGGAGCCACGTTTGAGGAACCCTGGCCTAGGCCAGTGATGGCTAACTTTGGCACTCCAGGTGTTCTTGGGCTTCAATTCCCATTAGGCCAAGTCAGCACTCCTGTTGATCAAGGCTTCTGGGAATTGAAGTCCAAGAACAGCAGGAGTGCCAAGGTTAGCCATCACTGGACTACACTGTTTATAAGGTTTGATACTATCCAGTTTCAGGCATCTGCAAGGAGGCTTGTAACTAATCCCCCATGAATATGGCAGGCCTACTGTGTAGACAAAGCTGGGGCACCAATTGAGACAAAGGCTACAGGAGTGTTCTTAGAAGTAGCATATAACCTGCCCTGAGCTCCAACCTAGTGGAATAGTCAAATTGTACCTAAGGAGATCTCCCATTGAGAACATCAATCAATAAGCAAACAATGGAGATTCTCTTGTGTGCTTCTCACTCATCCATTCAGGATTGTCAATGGAGTTTAGGGGAGTCTCCAAGAGCATCCACTGGCCAGAGTATGAAACTCTACGACAGTGATAGCCAACCTTGGCACTCCAGCTGTTCTTGAACCTCAATTCCCAGAAGCCCTGATCAGCAAGTGTGTTAACTTGGGCTTCTGGGAATAGAAGTCCAAGAACACCTGGAGTGCAAAGGTTAGCCATCACTGGCCTATACTATTATTTAAATCATTATCCATATCTTCACAAACCCATGCTAAGGCCAGGCAAGAGATCTTGTTTGGGTTCACAGTGGTGAAAGATGAGCAGCCATATAGTAGAGGCTCAAGCCATTGCATGCTATGCAGCACAGGTTGCAAAGGGAAGTGAAGCCATGGTAGATGCTCAGTCTACTTGTCAGCTCTTTGTAACTAGTATCCAGTTGACGCAGCCGTATAAGCGATCTGTTTGAGGACAACCCAGTGTTCACTCCTAAGCCATAGCTTTTCTCAATCAGGTGCATTTCAGCCATGATGTCCGAAGTCACTTGCCCAAACCAATGAGCATTTAAAACAGCAATTACGACGCAAATGAAGAAGACTGTAATCTGGAAAGGACAGAGTTATGTTGGGGATTTTTATTGTCAGGCAGTAAAAATCAAGTTGTGATTCACATACTGTACTGTAAACTGCCACAATTTTGTGACTTGAGTTCTAATTTTGGGCTGGCACAAGCACTTGACCCAATAAAAAAAAGGCCAGAGCCCAGCAATGCAGAAGAGCTATAATGCTAGAGCAGTGGGTGAGACTCTTCAGTGGGCATGGAGACAAATTCTAATGTCCCCAGACCTTACCTTGGACCCAGATATTGCTGGTTTCTCGTCAAACCAGTTCTTTAGAAAATACTATCACAAAACTGTAACAAAGCACTAATAGTAGACTAACAATTTGATTTATTCTTAGTATATAGGTTTTTTTAAAGGAAGAACCTGCTTACCTGCATAGTTTCTTCCTCATTGAAAAGCTCACTGGGATGGCACATAGCAAAAATGGTCAAGTTGACAAAAGCACAGGCAGACTCAATGTGAAAGTAATAAGGGAGGAGGAAGCTCTGAATGAATCCAAGCATATGTTGTGAAAGATTATCGTTCATCACAAAACCTGCAAAGGAAAAGGGCTGTTTAAACCTATTCTCATCCTACATATACACTTAAAATCTTTAAGTAGATACGTTTTGAAATGTTGTATTGAGGCAAAATAAGCAGATATATCTAGGTTTAACTTGGTGTGTAGATGGTTTTGTGTGTGTGTGTGTTTGTTTTGATCTGAAACAAATATTTGCGTCTCTAGCTTTGGTTCATTTCTTATTAGGCTTTTTTTGATGCCGTCCAGAGTGGGAGAATATCTCACATTATATTTTTGGGGGGTGGGGGGTTTAATAAATATAATAAATAAATATTGTTTATTAAGAGAGTATTTCAAGCATTCTCATACTTCTGTGTCAATCACTTTTACATGAACAGACGTCCCGTGCTATCTCCCTGTTAGCTAAGATAATAAAAATTGCATGCTATCAAGTCAATTTTGACTTACGGTGACCTTTCTCAGGGTTTTCTAGGTAGAGAATCCACCAAAGTGATTTACCATTCCCTTCTTCTGGGGGCCTGCCCTAGGATTGTGCAGCTTGCCCATAGCTACACAGGCTGGCTTTTCTCCCAGGAGGTACAATGCGAAATCAAATCCCCAACCTCTGGTTCTGCAGCCAAATATAACTAAACCAAAAGGCCAGAATTTTCATCTGTCTATGATCTGCAGGTTTATTCCTTTTTTTGCTCAAGCCAAATTACTTGGCATCCCATTTGTGGCACATTTTCCCTGTGGAAGCTCAAATGGCAACATGATCAATTGCACTTTGCCACTAAATTTACTCATCCAAGCTTTGGGGGCTTAGTGACCATGTCATGGTTCTAGCCCCATGGACTGTGCGTTCTATTCTTTCCTAGTTATTCTGAATTATTGTAAATTATTTTAAAGTTGCTAATGCTGCCTGTACCCTACCCAACGATTGCTGAATAAAGAGCTAAGCAGAACTATGGTAACAAACAGGTAAACAAATGCACATGTTTATAGTCAACCCACTGGGTTCCCCCAAGTATTCTTATATGCCACAATCAGTTTTATGTCTGCAGGAATACCATTTCTTCAAATATGCTCAATATCCCTCAAAGGTCTCTTACTAATAAATAAATAAAAATCCCACTATGATTAACTTGGCCTTTGAGCCTCCACGTAGAACAGATCCAACGTACTAGAAATGAAAGTAACCCAGATCTGCATTCCCCAAAAAGTGGAAAGGAAAACTAAGTGAAGCACTTTCACGAAGGTTGAGGGATCAGCATTGGTGGGCATGATACTTGGCACGGACAGTCACTGGTAGTGCCTTCAGCCAAACATCAGCTTAGGAGCCTCTCTCTTTCACCTGTCCAGAGATACCAAAAGACAACATTAAAATTATTTTAGTCAATTACAGTTTTCAGTGTACTGAAGAAAAGTCATCCGCCTCCCAAACTGAAGAGTGATTGTGATGTCAACACAAGCAACACACTTTTCTTAAAGGCATCCACTTAAGATCTTCAAATGCCTTGTGGAGTAGATTAATAAAATAGTTTGATCAACTCACACATGATATTCATAAAACTGGGTGCAACATTTTGCACCATTAACATCATTTTTTTATTAAAAAATCCTCCAGTTTATGAGGGATATTGTCCTTTTGTATCCATGATTCAAAACACTAGGAGAAGGATTCCCAATCTGTGGCCTGTGGGCCCGCCTCCACCATACCAGGAAGTGCCATGTGGTGGAGGAAGGGTAAAATGGCCATCCAGCTCCCGAAGCTGTCTGAGGGAGCGTGACCCAGCCTCTGGCTTTAAAAGGTTGAGAACTCCTGCACTAGGATATGGCATGATATTGCTGTACAATATAGTGCCTGCATTGCCAGAGGGAAAAAGGAGGCCAAACTACATAGCAAAGGACAGCTTGAATGTTGATGACAGCAATGTCGGCAGTCAAGATAGTCTGTAGGGTACCCTCTTGTGCTCATTACCATTCACAAAAAGACATTAAGGAAGGAGAGATCCCAGAACCTGACTCCCTTCTTACCCAAAAACAAGGGGTGAAGGTCATGAGGATCAGGGCTTTTCCCAACACATTTTCTAGGTATATTGTCTGGAATATATGGAGTGCTGTGATACAATATCTGCTTGAGGTCAATATATCCAGATGATTAGTCACATTCATGAGTGAACTGGCTCTTGAACAGATTACATATGTATATGGAGAGAAGTGGCTTTGACTTCAAATACTGGATTTTGCAGATTCAGAGGAAGTGGGTCTTTCTTCACAACTGCATCAGAAAGCTTTCTCTTTTTTTAGCTGAAGCATGGTACCAACTGAACTTACTTTTGCTGCCACTCTTGTTTTTGAATCTGAATGATAACAATATTTCAAATACTTGGGGATATTGCATCATACCTGTCAAGTATCCTGCATTGGCTGGGATTTCCCGTATTTTAGCGCTTGTTCCTCCCCTTTCCCACCGCTGCCCAATATTTTGAACGGCGGGGAAAGGGGTTATTGTGCATGCACGCCCATCACAAAGGGGCTATGCGCATGTGCAAACGGGTTCTGTGCATGCACAAGTGGGTTCTGTGCATGTGCAAACGGGTTACTGAGCATGCACACCTGCACATGCGCAATAATTTCACGTATTTTCCAGAGCCGCGCTTGACGGGTATGTATTGCATAAATTCTGATATTAAGAAAGCTGAGATAACTGACAATATTTTCTGCTCCATTCATCTTGCTGTAGAGCACCATTATTTAAAATGAGATACTTTGCAATAAGTATCTATACCTTTCCTTTAGCCTTCTTTCTAAATGCATAGTGCTCTAACCTTGAGTATTTGAAGACAATCAGCCCTTCTGGAACATGGCTGAGACTTCTTTCACCATGCAGATGACTGGGAGCACTGTGCACCAGGTAGCAAAGAGCAGAAGCATTTCAAATACAGTAAAACCCAGGGTTATGAATGATCTGGGTTATGTTTGTCACAGTTTACGATGGCAAATTAAATTAAATTAATTCCTCGGTTTACGACCTATTTTCGGTTTACGACCAAAAATCGCACTATTTTAAACTCTAAAATGGCAGCTGGGACCATTTTAGAGTTTTAAATGGTGCCCGCCCCCATCCGCCAGAAGTCGCAATTCAGCGCTTACCGCTATGGAGGTGCTGCCGGTGGTGGCATTTTTGCTGCTGTTTCTGGACTGTCCGCCACCTCTACCGGCAGCGAGACCTTATCTGCTCGGTTTCGATTTTCGTCCAAGCTCCCTGGGCAGCGCTACAGCCAGGAACATGTGCCTCCCCCAGGTGTGCGTCTGGGGGAGGCACATATTTTCAGCTGTAGTGCTGCTCAGGGAGCTCGGATGAAGGTCAGAACCGAGCAGATAAGGTCCCCAGACTCTCCCGCTGCCAGTAGGGGTGGAAAATGGGCTCCCCGGGTGGCTTGACAAACAGTGGCGGGGAAAAGGTAGGGAGATTGCTTTGTTGCCTTTCTGGGGGGGGTGACAATCATGTCTGGCATTTTTTGGGGTTTTTTTGTTTTTATTATTATTATTATTATTATTATTATTATTATTATTATTATTATTATTATTATTATTATTATTATTATTATTATTATTATTATTATTATTATTATTATTATTATTGGTTTGGTAGGGATTGTTTCCCCTTTGTGGGGGTGGGGGATGACTGTGTCTGGCATTTTTTGGATGTTTTTGTGTGGGTTTTTGTATTTTTTAAAAAATGTATTTTTGGTCTGATCGGGACCTTTTTTTATTTTCAATGCATTTCTATGAGAAATGTGCTTCAGTTTATTATTTTTTCGGGTTACAATGGTGGCTGTTGGAACGGACATCCGTCATAATCTGGGGTTTTACTGTAACAATAAAAATAGCTGGAATGTGACTATATTCCATCTGTGTCAAACTATTTTAACTTAATGTTTTAGAACTAACAAAATGGGGAAGTAAAGGTATGAAAGCGACACATGCAACAGAAAAACATGCACACCCTTGGTGCATGGAACTCACATCTTAAAAATGTATCATGTGATTAATTATTGTCATTCATTAATAAAAAAAATTAAAAATGATACGAGGGAATGAGATTTGGTTACACTGGAAGATTCTTAAAAATCAGGCAGATGCTAAAGCAGTGGTTCCCAACCTTTTTTTGGCCATGCCCCACCTAAGCACTCTAAAATCCTGATTTCTCCCCCCCCCCATGACATATCATCCTTATTATTCAAAAGGTGAACACCTATTCACATGGAGGAACCCTAAAAAGCCATTCACTGTTAATAACTGATTCTCAAATTGCTCTCCTTAAAAATCAAATTGACCCACGTTGGGAACCACAGCACTAAAGGAATGCAGATCCAGATAGATGAGGTATTAATGAAGAGTGATTGCTGTTTCTTTGTACCAGTAATGTTAATCCATTCCAGAGGCAGTGTGGTAAAATAATTCGAGTCCTGGATGAATAACTCATTGGTTTAGGTAGCTTTTTGCGGAGCCAAAGGTTGGGAGTTTGATTCCTCATTCTGCCTCCTGGGAGAAAATCTGGCTTTGTAGGGACAGACAAGCTGCACAGTCTCAGGGTGCACTCAGAAGGAATTGTGTGTACACTTGTGTGTATTCTCCGCCTAGCAAACTCTGAAAAGGGTCACTGTAAATCAGAATTTCACCTGAAAACATGCAAGCTAGAACTTAGGTTAGCTAAGTTCTAGTGCCCACTTAGGTACAAAATTCAATGGATGATCTTAGGCCAGCTACTTGCAGCCTGGCTGATCTCACAGGGCAGTAGTTTTTCTAAGTGGTGGAAAAGACAGTTGTGTATGCCACCTGGCTCTCATAAAAGGCATGACAGGGTATAGTACAATTGCTCAATATTGTATCTTTGTCACATGCTATCAAGTCACTTCTTATTTGCTGCAGCCCTAGTAGGATTTTTGAGGTATGTGACATGTACAAAGAGCAGTTCACCATGGCTGTTCCCAGTAAGAATTTGAACCCAAGACTCCTAAGTCCTGGTCCAATATTCTATCAGCCCACACTGAATGAATGAACCTTTGAAAAGGTTTCCCTTGCTCAAAAGCAGGGGTGTGCAGGGCACCATGGGAAGGCGCTGGACAGGGAGTGGTAGGGATGCCCATTTGGGTGTGTGGGTGTGAATCCTATAAATTGCTATTGGAGCCCCATGGCGCCAGAGGCGAGGGCAGGGTGGGACAAAGCCTGATTGCCCGATATACCAGCACGCGCCTGCTCAAAAGCCAGTTGTGTCTGACTCTAGTGTGCGGTGGTCATCTCTATGTACAGTCAAAGGGCCAGTGCTGGCTGCATCTGCAGATGTTTCTGCAGTCATGTGGCAGGCATGACTAGATGCCGGAATGCACAGAACATTGTTACCTTTCCCACCGTAGTGATGTCTATTTATCTACTTGCAATTTCATGCTTTCTAACTGCTAGGTTGGCAGGAGCTGGGGCAGACGACAAGAGCTCACTCCATTGTGCACTCCATTAGGCCAGGTGTGCCTAGACCCTAATCCAAGGATGTCCAAACTAGGCATCCCTAGTTTTACTTCCCGTGTTTTACTTCCACTTCCAGGAGCGACGAGGGCAGCGTGGGCCGGATGAATTGCTGTTGGGGCTGGATCCAGCCCACGGGCCCTAGTTTGGGCACCCCTGGTTTAAGCGGAGAAAATGGCAGCCTAAAAAAATCTATCTCATCCTGTTGCAAAACAGACCGCAAGGCGCGTTTTACTTCCGCTTCCGGCGGGAGGAACTACATGGCAGGCCCACTGATCCACATGACCGGCCCACTGAACCACATGACCAGTCCATCCATGGCCCATAAAGTTTGGGCACCCCTTCCCTAATCTCTTTAGGACAGGCATGTCGTGCCAAAGGGGTGCGCCCAAATAATCTTTCAAAAAAAAAAAAGGCTTCACTAATGCGAATTTTAAAGTATAAACTTCAAATCTCGAACATGTTTGCTTCCCATTCCCGCATTTTTCATTACACCCATTCAAAGCCGCGCCCAACAGCCGTATCGCAGTAAAGGTTTCCCTTGTTCGAAAGCCAGTCATATCCGACTCTAGGGTTCAGTGCTCATCTCTGTTCGAAAGCCGAAGAGCCAGCGCTGTCTGCTTCTGCAGACGTTTCCGTGGTCATGTGGCAGGCATGACTAGACACCGGAGCGCACGGAACGCTGTTGACCTTCCCCACCGAAGTGCTCCCTATTTATCTACTTGCAATGTCTTGCTTTCGAACTGCTAGGTTGGCAGGAGCTGGGACAAAGACGGGAGCTCATTCCGTCCTGCAGTACTCGGGAATCGAGCTTGCTGACCTTCCGCCTCCCAGTCAGCGTCTTAGCCACTTGAGCCACTGCAGTCCCTTCCGTACCCCAAAACACTGGCAGCAAAGGGACCCGACAGCACAAGGACCAAATGCCCCTCAAGCAAAGCACTTCCGACTCCCAAACGTGAAAACCAGACTCGAAAGGCAGGCTAAAAAAAAAGCAATAAATATATAAATAAACCTCCACCAGATTAATTACCTTAATTAATGATCCATAACCGTATACGGGGCACGTGCAAAGGCAGCGTTTCCTCGGGGCTCACAGAGTCCGATAAGTTCAGGGAGGTGCAGAAAAGCGTAAAATAAACACGACCAACAACCCACCCCCACCCCAGGAATGCGTATCCAAATGGAAAGGAGGGGAAGGGGCGTCGGCACAGACGGACCTCGTGGCGATTTCCCAAGCAGCCAAATTACACCCGTTCCGAAAGAGGAGGAGGAGGGCCGTGTCTGTCTGTCGCCAAGTTACTCTCCGGCCCCGACGAGGCTCCGCTCCTTACTCCTTCCAGTTCCACGGATTTGGGGCGCACGTGCTTCTCCTTGCGAGCGAGGAGGAATCAGCTCGCAGGCCCTGGGGGAGTTTTGAAATAAAGTAGTCCTAATTCGGGTGCAACGCAGGGCTTTCCCCTGGCCACGCCCATTATACCACGCCCACAGTGTGGTAGTAAATATTTTTGGAGCCCACCACTAGACTGCACGTCCGTTGCACATCCCTCTTTGAGGGACTTGCTAGGCTCCGTTACAACAGAACATAAACGAAAGTGGGTCACTCACGGAAATGGATGTCTGAAGTGACTAGAAGGGATGAAATCATGAATGAGATTGTGAGGGGAAAAACTGGAATAGAACCCCATTCAAAACGACATCCAGAAACAACTGCGGTGGCTTAGTGGTTCAGACGCTAAACTTGACAGCTGGAAGGTGGGCAAGTCAGCAGCATACCTGTCAAGTTTTGGATTTGGAAATAAGGGAAATTTCCCACAAATAAGGGATACTTGACAGCTATGCTTATCCTGTGCTGCCCTCCAATGGCGGCAGTAGGGCATTGCAGTCTAATTAATAAGGGATGATGGCGGGAAAGAGGGTAAAATAAGGGGTTTTCCTGGCCAATAAGGGATACTTGACAGCTATTGTCAGCAGCTCGAGAGCCAAGAAGTGCTGCACGATGCAGCGAGCTCCTTCCTCTGTCCCAGCTCCTGCCAACCTAGCAGTTCGAAAGCAAGACATTGCAAGTAGATAAATAGGGACCACTTCGGTGGGAAGGTAAATAGCATTCCTGTGTCTAGTCACGCCTGCCACATGACCACGGAAACGTCTGCAGACGCAGACCGTGCTGGCTCTTTGGCTGTAAAAGGAGACGAGCACCGAACCCTAGAGTCAGATACAACTGGCTTTCGAGCAAGGGCGACCTTTACCTTTACAGAGATAACAAATAAAGTGGTTTGCCCGTTTGGAGAGAATGGCTTGGAACTCCATACCTCATAAGGCATATGACCAGGAGGCAGACCCAGAGGAAAGTGGAGAGATAACATCAAAGACACGTTACAAGAACACCAAATAATGCTGGTGGAGGCTGCTAGACATGCCAGAACAAGAACCTTTTATTGCCCTGTACACCCGTTGGTTGCATACAGATGTTTTTCAAAGTCACAATTAATGCAAAATTTGGTAAAGAATATAGATTTAAACCTACTGATGAAGAAAAGCCTCTTACTCTTATGCCTGAAAAGAGATGGGCGCACCTATATTGTAAGCGTGCTCTTTACTGATTTCTCTATGCATGACAACATCAGAAGGAATCCGTTCCATTATATAATAGAATACCAATACCAATAAATTAGCCAGCTAGTTAATCCTCTGTGCCCTCAGACACCAACTATTTTATTAAAAACGTATGCCTGTTTTCAATGTGTGAGTTTGTGTTGTTAGCCGCCCAGAATAAGACAATCCCCTAGATGGGTGGGGTATAAATACTGTATAATAAATAAATACCTGAGCCTTGCACTGCATTATTTGCAAATATCTACTTGGTTTTCATTTACTCAAGCAAATTCTGACTTGCTTCCACTAAATCCCTATACTACTTTTATAAGGGAACTAGCTAGTCTAATTAGAAACCACCATTCTTTGATCAGGTTCCCATCTATTAGTTCACAGTGTTTAAGCCTGACAGATTTTCACCATCCCTTCCTCTCCAAAAGCCTTGTCTTTAAGATAAATCAGCTTAGAAACCACGTGGCCTTGAGTTTTGCTACAAAAGATAGAATTGATGGTCCTTGCAGGAAATAAAAACCTACAAGGGAAAACACTACCAGTAACCACCCTGAAGGAAAGCAAACTCCTGAAGTCCAATACATTAATATAGTGTCAAATTTTTAAAAAGATGGAAGTCTGTGTAATCAGCTGCATGAAGTGTTATGGTGTTTTCCATGGGGGGGAAAGGTAGAATTTAAAACTGGGTAAATGGAACATATATTATGAACAGTTATAATTACCAAATTAACGGGGAAATTACAAACAGTTGTTGAGTGATAAAACACTGATTCTCTGCATCAGAGCTGATTTACACATAATTGGTTTCTTACCTATTTCAGACTAGAGTTCTTTGTCACAATTTTAAAAAAATTGGTCCCCAGACCATTAATAGCACCAAGGTAAAGTAAAGGTAAAGGTTTCCCTTGCTCGAAAGCCAGTCGTATCCGACTCTAGGGTGCAGTGCTCATCTCTGTTTCTAAGCCGAAGAGCCAGCGCTGTCTGCTTCTGCAGACATTTCCATGGTCATGTGGCAGGCATGACTAGACACACGGAACGCTGTTACCTTCCCACTGAAGTGGTCCCTATTTATCTACTTGCAATTTCTTGCTTTCGAACTGCTAACAATATTTAGTTTCCACAAACTTCTTAATCCCCTTGTTTAGGCATGTCTACATGAGTATTTCTCTGACTCAGAATCCTTTGCTGCTCTCAAATGTAAAATTCTGGTACCCATTACTCCCAAATCCTGTGAAAACTATTTGCTACACTATAGTTTCACTATAAATGCAACTGTAACTTCAAGTGAAAGCATGTGTAGTACTGTATATTGGACAGAATGTTGAACAGTAACTTGGAACCTGAGTTCAAATTCCCATTCAATTTCCACCATGGAAAACCACTGGAGGATGACCGTGGTAAATCACTCCTCGGACAGCCTACTTGAAAACCTTGTTACAGTTTCCCTACAGCAAAAGTGACGTGACAGCCACTGCTACTCCAAAAATTTGAGCTGGTGATCTTATGCTTTTTATGACAAACTTCTCTTTTTTTCCATCTCATGCAATCTCAAGTGCAGCCAAAAGTGAACATGGCTAAGCCTCAGTGGGCGATTTTATGACCAAGTATTGGACTGTCTTTGGGTGAGTGCTTCAAAATTTTACCATTGTAACATCACAGACTGTAAGTTATCTTTCCATTCCTGTAGCCATTCAGAAGAGTTCCTAAAGCAAACCTCTGTTAGAAACACATGAAACTCCTAAACAAGTTGTCTCTTAGGTGGAAACTACATGGGCCATTTACCCCACAAATTAGGTTGGAAAGGACACTGATAAACTTGAATTAAAGCTCAGTGAGTACACAATGTACAGCTGAATGTGTGGAAGCCTGTTGTGGAATCATATCTTCTGAGCAGGGAATTGTAATCTTTTGTTCATTCGCCGCGGTGGTTGACATTTTATTATTACTCGTTTGACATTGCTTTCATCTGTTTTCTGCCATTTGATCGTGTGATCTGAAGTAAAGGAGCACTCATGGAAATACCAATTCCCTTCAACTGAGCACTCCTCATCTCCCAACCATTTCTTTAGTGGTTAAGACACTGAGCTTAAAAACTGGAAGGTCATGGTTTGATACTCAAGGGCTACACTTGGGGACATGAAAGGAACCTCATTCGGGCATCCCCTGAGTGGAGTTTCTCCAGCAAAAATCCTTTCAACCCAGAGTAATCTCTGACATGAAATTATTATTACCTCATTGCTGGGACAGGCTTTGGCTAGAACACAGGAGGGGGGGGGGGGTTGATTGCCAATCAGCATTTGTTAGCACCTTATTAAGACAACTTCTGCTTCTAAAGCTCTTTGTAAACCTACCTAGAACAAATTCACCTGGGGAGGCCAATTTCCACAGGTGCAAGTCAATTCATATCCTCCACCACCCCAGTATACTTGCATCCTCATTTAAATATTTTCTCCCTTAGCTCTCTTGTGTAGCATTGCTGATGAGTTGATATGTTCATTTCCTTGGTCTTCTGAAATGTCCCACTTTCTTTTTCTTCTTCCTACTTCAGCTCCTGAATTTAAGCTGAAAATTAAGTTCCTGTTCCACACCACGAGAATACATTTATTGCAGTCACAAATCAATAAAGCTTGATTCAAACAGAATAAATTAGATCAAATACAGCTTAAATCTTTGGAGGAACCAAGACAAAGTTCTTACTTGACCATCAGCTTCCTAAAGTGTGTAAATTTTAAAACAATTTCACTGTGTTATTAGCAACATAAGGGGAGTTATCAGTTGAACAGAAAGATTGCAGCTTCTAGGCAGATTTCTTAATCTAATGTATTGCTGAAATTGTCATCCGATAGTGTGTTTCTGCTGTACCACAAACCATTCCCACCCTAAGGGCTGCAATGTAAAGATGAGAAGACATTTCTGCAACTTACTTTTTATGGTCAAGACAGTTTGCCAAGGACTTTCAACTTCCTCAAAATGTTCGTATCTGATCTTACCTCCTGTGTAAGACCAAAAGAACAATTACTTTGATCTTGCTGTTTGCATAATTTGTATAAAATGTCTTTGGTGTATTTTCACATTGTGAAGTTAAGTACACACAGATAGAAATCCTGTTACAGTACTTAATGTAGTGAGTCACAACTAAAGCAAGTCCATTTGAATCAATCGAATTATACAGAGGCATTGACTTACCAAATCCACAGTAATTCAGTGGACCCACTCTAGTGTAACTTACTATTTAAGCAATAAGATTTTAGCCACAGACAGCAAGCAGAAAAAGGCTGGTGCTAAGGAAGACACAACCTATTAGTTGATTCTAATTTTAATACTTCAGTTAGGATGTAGCTATTGTAGTTTTAAATTATGTAAATACAAATACCCTGCATAATGAAAAAACTCAATTCCACTGAGCTCTTTGCTATGCAGTTTTTTTTTTTTGTTATGCAGTTCCCTATGGGAGCTGACCCGCATAATGAAAAAATATATTCATTAACCGTGGTTCCCATTAAGCAGGTATACCCCAGTTACCAAAAACCCAGCACAACAAAAAAAATTCATTATGTGTGGTATCGCCATTGCATAATGAACACTTCATTGTGTGAATTTTTCGCTATACAATGCGTTCATTATGCGAGTTACCACTGTATACACAAATGAAGAAAAAACACTCTTGAAAATTCTCTCCTCTGCAACATACATTCCTGATTGTTGCAGCTGTTGGCGGAGGCTATGGCAGCTGCTACTCATATCCGAGCATACATGTTTTCCAGGAAGTCATTTTCTCAGTTGATGGATGTGTCTCTGGTAACTCAATAAACTGGACTTGGCCTGAAACATGCGACCACACACACATTACACTGAATAGATGGTGGAGGGTTTTAGTGTCTGTTCCAGGAGACATGGAAAGAGTCGCAGTATGGACTAACACAGGTTTATTGGTTGATGATCAGAACGAACATGTGGTAATGGCGGAGGTATCTCACATTATATACAGTGGTACAACACATTTGAACTTGGCTGCACGGTAGCTCATTGGCCGCTACCGGCGTGACGTCATCCGGGTCACGCCCATCTTCGGTGGTGGATCAGAAGTAGTTGTTTGCTGCGGGAAGTTCCCGCGGCTGCAGGTGATTTGAGGAATGATGACCATGTGAGTTGAACACTCGCAGCTGCCCTCTATAGGCAGCTTGCTCGCGTTCCTTTAACAGCTGGGTTACATTGTGATTGTGGCTGGGTTACACTAATACATTTCTTGGGAAGTGAACTCCTGCCTACCGCTTGAGGAGCTAGGGGTCCCCCCCAGCACGAATCTCGGGACCGACGAAGAGACCCTCGTGGTCTCGCCTCCCCCCGTACCCTGCCTGGGAGTGCCGGGGACTGTGGTGGTTGGACTCCCCCCCCCGATGCCTGTCTTGGGGGTGTTGGCCTCCTGGGAGCTGGAGCTATGGTGTATTCTAACACAAAGGGACTGGGGGGACTGGAGGTACCAGGGGCTGAACTGAAACCCCTCTTCTCGCTAGGACGGGTGGGGGACCACTCCGCTACACCCCCCTGGTACCGTAACTCATAATCATCAAACTGATCCCTCTCTTCCAAAGTATCCTCCTCTGTGGCTGAGAACCGAGGATATGCCTTTGTATCCCCGGTTTCCGCCGTGTCTCCCCCTTGGGTAATGCGGGTGGGGGAGGACCCTAACGCTGAATCCCCTTCACTCGTGACCCGCCTCCTGAGTTGGTCAGCGTGCCTCCCCCAGAGTAGACCCGAGCTAGTCTCGACCCTGTAGGACACTGGCCCCGTCTGCTCGATGACTGTCCCTGGGACCCACGCTGGCCCTGACGCCGCGTAGTTCCTGCAGTGAACCAGGTCCCCTGCCGAAAAACTTTTGGAGCTCCCTCCCCCTATATTTATGTTTCTCCCTTCATCCTCCACCCTGGACGGATCCATCCGGTCAAAAAGTGTTACCGGACGCCTCCTCATGAGGAGTTCGGCTGGGGAAAATCCTGAAGCTAAGGGGGTTGTCCTGTAGCAGATGAGGAACTGGCACAAATGCAGGTTCAACTCACCGGGACCCATGCGCCGCAGTGCGTCTTTCGTAGTGCGCACTTGGCGCTCTACTTGACCGTTTGTGGCGGGGTGAAACGGGGCAGCGGTGATGTGCCTGATGGCGTTCTGCTCCATGAACGTCTTGAACTCTGCAGACGTGAAGGTACTAGCGTTATCGCTAACAAGGACGTCTGGCAGGCCGAAACAGGCAAAAAGCTTGCGCAACTGCTTGATGGTTGCGGCGGAGGAGGTGCTGTTCATAGGGATTACCTCCAACCACTTGGAATAGGAGTCGACTACCAATAGAAACAAGGACCCGCGAAAGGGGCCAGCAAAGTCGACATGGATCCGGGACCATGGCCCGCGGGCCGTATCCCATTCCCTATGGGGCAACCGGGACTCCTCGGGCCGAGAGCCCTGGCAGCTCTCGCACGTGCCCACTAAACGCTCTATGTCCCCATCTATCTGGGGCCACCAAAAGAAACTCCTGGCCAGAGCCTTGGAGCGCACGATCCCGGGGTGACTGGTGTGCAATAGTCTCAGTACCTTGGCCCTCAGCTTCTCTGGGATAACTACTCGCTGGCCCCAGAGTAAGCAGCCCCTTTCCAGCGACAGCTCTACTCTGCGCCTAAAGAATGGTTTGAACTCTTCATCGGGGGGGGGGGGTCGTGGGCCAGCCCTTCCTAACCCAGGAACTAACTTGGGCCAGCATCTTGTCGGCCGCCGTGGCTTTGGCGAGGTCGTCCGGGACAATGGGGGGTGAGTCGAGAGACTCGATCAGTAGGACTTGGTGATCCTGCTCTACCTCGCATGTGGGGTCCCCTACACTTGGGAGGGGAGATCGGGACAGTGCGTCCGCATGGGAGATCTCCTTCCCTGGGCGATAGACCAGCTCATACTGGTAGGCGTTGAGGAAAATGGCCCAACGCAGCATTCTGGGGGATAGTATTTGCGGTGTGGGTTTACCGGTAGTGAAGATTCCCAGCAGTGGTTTGTGATCGGTCACTACCGTAAACTCGCGGCCGTATAAAAAGTCATGGAACTTTTTCGTTCCGGCGATGATGGCTAGGGCCTCCCTATCAGTTTGCACGTAATTGCGCTCGGCCTTTCAGAGGGACCTAGAGTAGTACGCTACCGGGGCTTCCCTCCTGCTTTCCAACACGTGGCACAGGACCGCCCCCACCCCCACTGGGGACGCGTCACAGACTAAGACCACTGGTTTTTTCGGGTCGAAATGGGTCAGGACAGCGTCCGAAGACAGGAGTGACTTAAGCTCCTTGAATGCTCTCTCCTGCCTGTCCCCCCACCGCCAAGCTGCGTCCTTTTTGAGCAGGGCATGCAGTGGCTCCGCGACCGATGCCTTCCGAGGCAGGAAGGTATGATAAAAATTTAGGAGCCCTAGAAATGACTGAAGCTCCGGTTTTGCGGTGGGGCGAGGGGCGTTCTTCACGGCTGCAACCTTTGACTCTGAGGGTTTGATCCCGTCCGGGGTTACCTTAAAGCCTAGAAACTCAACCTCCCTCGCCAAGAATACGCATTTGTCCCTCCTCAGTCGAAGGCCTGCCCTCTCGAACACTGAAAGGACCCCATCTAGCCTCTTTGCCAACTCTAATTCGCTCCCCGCCGTTATCAACACATCGTCGAAGTATGGGAGCACGCCTGGAAGCCCCTTTAACAGGCGTTCCACAAGAGATTGGAAAATTCCGGGGGCCGAATTCACGCCAAACTGAAGGCGCGTTACCTTAAACGCCCCCTTGTGCGTCACTATCGTTTGCGCGGCGGCAGCAGCCGGGGTTACGGAGAGCTGCTGATACGCCTGAGCCAGGTCTAACTTGGCAAAACACTTCCCCCCATGTAACGTGGCCAGCAAGTGGCTGACCACGGGCACTGGATATGCGTTTGGCCGAATGGCCTTATTAATGATACATTTATAGTCTGCACAAATCCTGACTTCCCCGTTCGACTTAAGGGCTGTAACAATCGGCATTTCCCACTCCGCCGAGTCAACTGGAACCAAAATCCCCTGCCCCACCAATTTGTCCAGTTCCGCCTCGATCTTGTCCTTTAAGGCGACGGGCACCCTCCTTGGTTTGAGGCGGATGGGCCGGATTTCTGGGTCCAGCTCGAAGGAAACGGGGGGCCCTTGTATTTCCCGAGCCCCTTCTTGAAAACATCCGGGTGCGCATTGCACACGTCCTGCATTGGGTCAGTCTCGATGGCGTTAATGCCGGACAGTTCGATTCCCAGGGGAGCAAACCACTGCGTTCCCAGAAGGCAGCACCTCCCCCCTTTGAGGACCACTAGGGGCAGTTTCTCAGAGTAGCCCTTGAACTTCACCTTGAAATTCCCCACCCCCAACACTGGGATCCCGTTTCCCTGCACGTCCCGGAGGTGTGACCTCATGGCCCGCAGTTTGGGCCGCTTGTCTGGGGGAATACGCATGAACTCTTTTTGGGACAGGATGGAATAAGATGACCCCGAGTCTATCTCCATCCTCACTGGGACCCCTTGCAACAGTACCTCTACGAAAAACCGCTGGTGCTCCAGGCCCACACGGTTCACGCCTTCCTCATCGTAGCTGGCTGCGACCTTCCTGGTGCCGGTCGCCTTCCGCTGTTGCGTCTGGGGATGGCTGGAACTCCTCTTGTCCTCGACTCGCCCGCGCCTGCATACTCGGGCGATGTGCCCCTTCCGGCCGCAGTTGTGACACTCGGCCTTTCGAAACGGGCACCTCGTGCGGTCGTGGGACGCCCCACAACCGTCGCAACGGCGGTCCTGCCGTTCTCGGGACTGCCGCTTCTCACCACGCTTCTTGATCCTCTGGACGTCATCATCCTCGCTGGAGTAGGGGTCCGCTGTTGTGGACAACTCCTCGGACGACGTTGGTGTGCTGGCGGGCGGCGTGGGGGCCCGCCAGGCCGTCTTCGCTGGTGCCTGCCAGGCCGCCTGTACTGGTGACTTGGCCCGCTCGGACGCGGCCCCTCGGGACTTGAACAGCCTCACCCCGCTCCTGGCCTCCTCGGCTGCTTGGGCCTCCCGCAGCACCTCGTTGAACGTGAGGCGTTGGTCGCGGGTCATCAGCCTCCTCTGCAGCTCCTCGTCCCTCACACCACACAACATGCGGTCACGGAGGGCCTGGTCCAGGTCATCCCACTGGCAGTGAACCGCTGCAAGCCTGAGGGCCGCCGCGTAGGCGGACACGGATTCGCCCGGTCGCTGGTCTCGCCTGTGGAATGCGACCCGTGCTGGGAAGATCGAGACGGGCGGCTGGAAGTGCTCACCCAGTCTCTCCAGGATACGGTCGATGGGGACCTCGTCTACCTTCCGGGGGGCCACCAGGGTCATCAGGATCCGCAGCGTGGCCGGCCCCACTTGGGCCAGGAAGTGGGAGCGCATCTTCGCGTTGTCGTCGACGCCCGCGGCTTCCATCGCGTGCCGAAACTGGCACTCGTAGAGCTCCCATTGTTCGGGCTTGCTCACATCGAACTGGTACACCTTGACCTTGGGATTCGCCATCGATCCCACCTTCGTCGCCAATTTAGTGTCTGTTCCAGGAGACATGGAAAGAGTCGCAGTATGGACTAACACAGGTTTATTGGTTGATGATCAGAACGAACATGTGGTAATGGCGGAGGTATCTCACATTATATACAGTGGTACAACACATTTGAACTTGGCTGCACGGTAGCTCATTGGCCGCTACCGGCGTGACATCATCCGGGTCACGCCCATCTTCGGTGGTGGATCAGTAGTAGTTGTTTGCTGCGGGAAGTTCCCGCGGCTGCAGGTGATTTGAGGAATGATGACCATGTGAGTTGAACACTCGCAGCTGCCCTCTATAGGCAGCTTGCTCGCGTTCCTTTAACAGCTGGGTTACATTGTGATTGTGGCTGGGTTACATTAATACATTTCTTAAAGCAACATTGTACATTCATATGAAGCAGCATGGTACATACACAACAAGGGTGTAGTTGAGTTTGACAAAGCTTTCATGCTTGTTGCTTAGCCTCTTCATGTCTGCAGCATTCTCTTTCGAAGTGATCGGTAGCAGCAGAGATAGTTTGGCACCAAAGTGGGCGATCTATGGCCGCTGCTTCCCAGGTTTGTGGGTTTATACCTGACATCTTCAGGGTTTGTGTCAGCTGGTCCTTATAACGCTTCAAAGGAGCTCCATGAGGTCTTGTACCAAAACTAAGTAACCCGTAAAGAATTCAATGTGGAAGCCTGGAATCCAGGGCCAACATCAGAAATTTCCGGGCCCGGTATGCCCCCCCCCCTCGCATTTTGGCCATGCCCCTGTGGTTTCTGCATGTGCATGGTCTGTTTGCGCATGTGTATATTGGTGGATTCCCGGCAGCACCACACCCTTGTGGTTTTCTGCGCATGTGTGGTCTGTTTGCGCATGTGCACATCATTTGTTTCCTGGCACCGACGGGCTCCCGTCATCTCCGGGCCCGGGACAGGAGTCCTACTTGTCCTCCCCTGATTTCGGCACTGCTGGAACCATCCATATGGCGGACATACCCTATCCATCTAAGATGGTGGCCTATGATGGAAGCTTCAATGCTATTCAATGTGGAAGCCTGGAATCCAGGGCCAACATCAGAAATTTCCGGGCCCGGTATGCCCCCCCCCTCGCACTGGCCACACCTGGGGTTCGCACTGGCCACACCTGGGATTTGCTTTTTCCACGGCCCCAAAAGCGATTCCCCACCTCCAGTCGACACCGGACATGAGCCTCTCCCAGGGCCTATTCCATTAGTCCCAGAATCAGAGGCTGCTGCGCCCGGCGCCCATTCCTCTGGCCCCCCACCAGGCGGGGAGCTCAAAAGAAGCTGGAGCTGCCACTTCCTCATCTGCAGCTGGATTTTCCAAGTCTCTTTTTCTATTACTGGTTAGATTGTTTTTGATATGTCCTGTGGCTTCACTGTATAGTTGTTATGCTCATTGATATGTTTTTTTGGATATGTCCTTTTGATATACTGATTGTTGATATTTTGACTTGTTGTACTGATGTATTGTGGAATTTATTGTAATTGTATTGTAAGTGTATTGATTATTTATTTTTGCATTATCACACTGTTACATTGTACTTATATTAACTTGCTGTTAGCTGCTCTGAGTTGGCCTATGCCGAGTTGAGCGGGATACAAATCTAAATAATAAATAAATAAATAAATAAATATTTACATTTGCCTTCTAGAGGACTGCAATGTTGGTGATATAGTCATCCCACTTGATGTTGAGGATGGACCTTAGCTTCTGTTGGTGAGAGCACTCGAGCTTTTTGATGTCTTGATGATAGAGGGTCCATGTTTCAAAATGAATTTTAAAAAACTTTTGAAAGCACACCCATTGAAATAACAATTTAACACTCATTCGTTAAAAACACCTTCCTTAGCAGCCAAGTCAGTTGCAATCCAAAACCTCATTTTTGGGGTTTTTTAAATTGTGTCAGAAGCACACAAAGGTGCTTTCTGGGTTGAAAGATTTTTGCTGGAGGAACTCTGCTCAGGGAATGCCCAAATGAAGATCCTTTCATGTCCCCAAGATCTTTTCCCCACCAAAATGTACCCTTTTTATCTACTTGCAATTTCTTGCTTTTGAACTGCTAGGTTGGCAGGAGCTGGGACAGAGATGGGTGCTCATTCTGTCATGCAGTACTCAGGCATTGAACTGCCACCCAAACCTCTATAGTGGTAGTGTTGAGCGCTAGGGTTGCTAGGTAAGAAACATACCATTCCTTGAGATTCAGAACCCAAATCTGAGACCAGAGGGTGCTCCCTTGTGATGTCACAGAGGCAGTGGGAGCAAGGATTGGGATGGACAGAACTTCTGGGGTAGCAAGTTATACATGTATGCACTGGGGAAAATCTGAGGACAGCTGAAAAGGCACGCACCTGATCACCTTGGGAAGATTGCTATGATTTAATTTTTAATTTAATTTAATTTTTCAACTTTTATGCTGCCCACTCAGGCAAGCCCGACTCAGGGCAGCTTACAAATAATCTAAAAACACATACAAAACATAAGAGTATAAGAACATTTAAAAACAATTTAAAAACCACCCACATTAAAAGACCATGATGGGAGTGATCTCCCTTAAAGTCGCCTCTTTGCTGAGGCAACACTCCAGCCTGCCCCCCAAATGTAGATGCCCTACAACTGGACCAAAAAGTCTAGTTTGGGGACAGATTGGGGTCAGGCTAGAGCACATTTACTTCTGTATCATGTGATCATCAGGGAAATGATTGCACTAGACCACTCCTCAAGTGGTCCAGATTGCAATCTATATTTTCCCATGTGTGATCCACACCCCAAGTAAATGGTTACTTTTAGCTATCTTGAGCCATGAAAAACAGCTGGGCAGAGAAAAGAATGCACTCAGAGGTTGTACCTCATTGGTCATTCTCATTAGGACTCACATCCTGTTTGGTCTTGCCACCACTAAGATAGAACACATGGCTACTTCAAAGCAATGTTTAGCAATAGCATTTACACTTCTATACTGCCTGATAGTGCTTAGTGCACACTCTGGGCAGTTCACAAGGTAGTTAGTATTTTGCCCCTCACCCAACATGCTGGGTACTCATTATACCTACCTTGGAAGGATGGAGGGCTGAGTCAACCTAGATTCATGCCAGGATTGGACTCACAATGTTTTGGTTGCAGTACAGCAGTTTAACGACTGCACCGCCAGAGCTCTTTTTGCTGGCTCAAGGGGTCTAATGGAAAACCCACCACACAAGCCTAAAGATAATTTCTGACCCCCCAAGTCTGTGTGCTGCTAGAGCCATAGTTTGCGCAACAAGAAGATTCTCTTGTCATAAGAATGAAGCTGCACTCTGTGCCTTCTGCCATATGGCACAATGGGTCTATCCAAATGTGCACATGCACATGTGTGTGTGTGTACGCATGCATGTGCACACACACACGCAGAGAGAGCGAGAGACTCTCTTACCTGTCTGTTCCTGGCTTATTTGTGGACTGTGCAAATGCAACACACATACCAATGTCTATGTGCTGGACCAGTCAATCTGGAAACCAGTTGTGAATGGACACCTAGGTTTTAAAGCCACCTCACATGCTGGAATCCAACATTCCACTTTTCCACTATTGCTTGGCTTGAGATTCAATGCCCTACCTGGAGATGCAGGAAAACACAGTGGTCTTTTGAAACTACCGTGGATGCTGTGAGAGCCGCCAACTGCTGCGTTATACCCACAAGGGTCATCAAACACACAAAGGGGAATTCACAGAGAATACTGTAACCCACAAATATCATTCTTTTCACACCCAACCTCCCACCTAAATTCCAAGAAGCTTTCTAGGTCCCTTCTGCCAGCTTTCCCCCTCTCTTCCCTTCCAGCTTCCCCCACCATTCACTCCCATTAACACCATTCACTCTCCATTAAAAATTCCACCTTTCCATGCACAAAGAATGTTTACAGGAACATTGACAGGTTTTACGTATGCCAATATTGATTCAGTGTTTCAGGTCTAGCATTGATACTCAATTAATGAAGGCACAGCAAGGCACAAAGTTTTGACAAAAACCAGAACATGTTTTTATTACTCAAATTATGTGTTCAGAAAGCTTTTTGAGGAGTCCAGAGCATACCCATCAAGCGCGGCTCTGAAAAATACAGGAAATTACTGCGAATACGCAGTCATGCATGCTCAGCAACCCCTTTGTGCATGCACAGAACCCCTTTGCGATGGACACACATGTGCAGTCACCCTTTTCCCCGCCATTCAAAATACAGGACGGTGGCGGGAAAGGAGAGGAACGAGTTCTAAAATACGGGAAATCCTGGCCAATACAGGATACTTGACAGGTATGGTCCAGAGTCTGGTGAAGGTCACACCTTTCACCTCCCAATTACTTATGTTTTTGCCTCTCCCCCTCTTTCTCCCAGCTCTACATCTTCATTTTCTTCCACTTATCTTCTTCTGTCACTGGAGTAGCCTTCATTTCAATTCCCAGGGATGCAGAGTTTGGACAGCCTTTCTGTTGCATCCAAGAAGAGCAAATTTCAGGACTGGGAGAGTAAGGGCTGGACCTGGTGGGTTTTATTTGATTTTTTCCCCACGTCCCAAACCATGACATTTGTTGCAGTTAAGTAATGTATGGTTGTGAGAGCTGGACCATAAGAAAGGCTCAGCGCAGAAGAATAGACGCCTTCGAAATGTGGTGTTGGAACTTGGAGGAGAATTTTGAGAGTACCCTGGACATACCTGTCAACCGCGGCTCCGGAAAATACGGGACCTGCGCAAATGGTTCTACGCAGGTCACCTTCTACGCGACCTGTGCAGAACGGTTCTGTGCATATCTCATTCTACGCATGCGTAGAAGGCGACTTGCACAGAAGGGATGAGCAGGACCTCTTTCCCCCCGCTGCCAATTCCGGGGTTTTGGCAGCTGCGGGTGGGAAATGGCACAAATCGGCCCCGAAAATCGGGAAATCCCGGCTAATCTGGGAAGGTTGACAGGTATGACCCTGGACAGCAAAAAGAACAAATAGGTCGATCTTAAAAGAAATCAACCCCGACATCTCCTTGGAAGGTCAAATATTGAAGATGAAGCTAAAGTACTTTGGACATCAAATGAGAAGAGAGGATTCACTTGAGAAAGCCTTGATGCTGGGAAAGGATGAGGGAAAAAGAAGAAGGGGGCAGCAGAGAATGAGATGGCTAGATGGTGTAATGAATTTGGAAGCTTTAATTATGAAAATAAGCTCACTAGAATGTGTCACCATGATTCAGTTAATCACAGCAGCTTGTAGGCTGGAGAAACAAAACCTTTCCATCCAGCTTTGCACTGAGATTTTCCAGTGAAGTATTACATTACTGGGATGAGCACCTCTAGCGGCTCCTTTAATCATCAATGGAGAGATTACCCAGACCCACCTCAGCGCAAGTTCACACCCTTTGAACTTGAGAGGTGAACCACCCAGAGAAGGGGAAGGGGTAAAAGCTTTGGCACCTTGCCAGGAAAAGGTCTGATCCTGGTAATGCGACCTTGAGAGATCTTACAGAGATAACAGAAATCCTATCTGTTGATCTAGCTTCAAGGTCACTTGACATTCCTAAGGTGTCACTTTTTTGGGAATAAAAAGAGCCACTTTTTTGGGAATAAAAAGAGCAGTTAGAGCCCAATTAGAGAGATCTTTGGGGGACTTCTTTGGATTTAGTGAGAGCCTTTGATCCACAGGACAACAATGGACTTCTGAAGAAGATGAGGCTGGGACTGACCGACTCTTTGAAGCTTATCAGAAGGGAGGCAGACTTGTCATCTGATTTAGTCTGGATTTGAAGGCTGAATACTTAGAAATATTCTGGCTTTCATACTTAGCCAGATTTTGCGACAGCTTCGGACTTTGAAGATATTCTGATAGCTTGGAGAAGCTATTCTTAGAAACTATCACATTTCTTATTTTATTAGACAAAGTGTTAAGTAGGCTTTGTGTCTAGATTAGTTTGCTAGAAACTAGAATGCTTTTAGATTAGATTTTACCCAAAAAGGGGACGTTTATTTTGGTTCTGATTTTGCTAAGTTTTAATTTCACGTTTTGCTATGTTTTGCTTGATGAAACAATGCATTGCTTTATGGACTTTATTTTATTCTTTAGTCCAATAAAAGTGGGAGGCCACACAAGGTCTCTTACATAAGAACATAAGAACAGCCTTGCTGGAACAGGCAACAGCCCATTCAGTCCAGCATTTTGTCTCACACAATGGCTCACCATTTGCTTCAGGGTATTCCCAAGCAGATGCCTTCACCTACTTAGGATTCCCTGGAAATGGCATTGAGAGATATCCTGCCTATCTCTCCAACCCGGAGGTTGTCCTTAGGTATCCATAATTATAGCCATTGATACCTTGTCCTCTATGAACTTGTCTCTTCCATAAAGACAATTGGAAGTGTTACGTCCAAGATTGATGTGGTCCTGGAATAAGGGTTTTTTGGCACCACATGCACCTGCTTACCACATATAAATTATAATTACTGGAATTTTACCATGCTACTCCAAATCTCCCATGGCTCAACCTTGAAGAGCAGGCGGAAGAGAGATAAGGGGACTTTCTCAGGCAGAAAGCACAACATTCCACGGCTGGATTTTAGGAGTTGTGGGAGTTAACCATTGCCCTGAGTCCTGGAAAAGAAATAATTTACTCTCAACCCAGTGCTCTCCCCCCCTTCCCAATAGATGGCATTGTTGACACAATGGGCACAGAGCTGGGGGGGGGGGGGTTGAGGAGGATGGTGGAGGATAGGGGTGCCTGGCATGTGATGGTCCATAGGGTCGCAAAGGGTCAGACTTGACTATGACTGAACAACAACAAACTTACAAAACACATCAGCCTTGAATAAATGGAAGTTGCATCCTCTTCAAAGAAACCTAAGACAGTGAAGAACCATGCACAAATTTCTAAAACCAGGCATTAGGGTTTTAAAAATATTTATATGAATATATAATCTGAAGAGAAACCAGGACATAATATTTGTAAAGTGAGTAAAAAGACACAATGTGAAGAATTCTATAGCCCTGTCTGCCAGTGGTAGCCAAGCTTGGTGCTCCAGCTGTTCTTGCACTTCAATTCCCAGAAGGCCAACTCAGCACACCTGCTGATCATGGCTTCTGGGAATTTTAGTCCAAGAACAGCTGGAGCACCATGGTTGGCCACCCCTAACTAAACAGCAGGTCTCTTGTGTGTCAGATAGACAAGGGTTTTCCAATGTCATCCTTTAGCGGTGCCAAAACCTGGGATTTTCTGCATTCAGTGCCTGTATATTTTATCCTTGAGCCATAAAATCTTGCTATAATTCATTTGCAGTCACTGGAGGAGGTTCTATAGAGATTAAGAAATGGGAAGTTCCACTAGTCCAAACATTACATATCCATCTTACAGACCATTTTTTTTCTGCAAAGAGTAGGACTGCAATCAGAACAGCCTTTCGAACAGCGCCTTTCCTCAATGTGACAACCAGATGATGGCAGTAGAAGGCCACTTTTAAGAAGAGTACCAGGATTTCTCACGATGGAAGCCTTGGAAATTAATTAAAACTAACCTCCGTGGCATCCACCTCTTTAGCCCATCAATCCTGGTTCAGACTTTATTTTAAATTCAGTTGGTGTGCAGTTCAGTTTCTGTACCACATGCAGGTATGTTTATGGTATAAATTGGCACAATGTTGAGGTGTGACAGCATAGAAAAATATGTGCTGCACTCCATATACATCTGTTAGCAGCTTGTGACCCTATGAGGGAGGGGGTGACCCCCAAATTTGGGGGCAAGCCACCTTTCCTGATGCACAATATGTCCCGTCTTTATCTCCCTAAGATTGGGCATAGGTTTGCATCTATGGATTGAACAGTCATTATAACAACACCAATGTTAGAAAGAATAGAAAATACCAGGTTTTGCAGTTACATGGCTTAATTGCTGGATTTGTAATAATATAATTGTGTGCCATCAAGTCAACTCTGACTTATGGAGACCCTTTCAGGGGTTTTCTAGGTACTGAATACACAGATGTTGCTTGCCATTCTGGGGCATCCTGAGACTGGAGATTGTTCAAGGCTACATAGACAGGTCTTTCCTCCAGCAAGAGCAATAGGGAATCAAACTCCCAGACAAATCACTGAACTATTCACTAAGCCTCCTAGGTAAGGAGCCACGCCAGCCAGTATAGTTATGGGCAAGCTACACAATCCCAGTGCACACCCAGAAGAAGGGATTGGCAAATCACTTCTGAGTATTCCCTACCGAGAAAAACCTGGAAATGGCTGCCATACATCAGAATTGACTTGACAGCATGCAGTTATATATTATTATTAAAAGTTAGTCCTATATTCAGTGCTACCTGATTAATAGGCACTACTGTTGTACATGTTACAGCTGGTTCTCCCATTAAGGAGACTGACATAATTAGAAAACCCACTTTGTTTCAAACTAACCAAGCTAAGTGCAACCAATTGAATTCCATAAACCATTGCCAGATAAGCAACTGATAGAGGCCTTGGTTGTTCCCTTAGGATAAACTGTAACATGGTTCTTTAGATATTGTTGATATACTATCTCCACATTCCCCCTCCCTGCTATGTGTCATAGCTCTTGGTTGTTGAACTGGGATGAGACATTTCCCCACTGTGCCTTGTAGGAGAAAATTTGGCCTACATGGCTTTAGGCAAGGTAATATTGTCCTAGAGCATTCCAAAGGAGAAGGAAATGATAAACCACTTCTGAATGATCTATACATAGGACAGAGGAACCTTAAGTCAGAACTGACATGACAACACTACTTCATTCATTCATTCATTCATTCATTCATTCATTCATTCATTCATTCATACTTCAGTTCCCCTCATCCCATGATAGCTACAGCTGATGGATTTTGTAGTCCAGGAACATGTGAGAAGCCATGTGTTCCCTGCCTGTGCCTTAAAATACCACATGGCAACAAAGTGAGAGTGCTAGACTGAAATTCCTTAATTAATTTTACAATTTGTCTCAGCAAATCTTGGGAATGGTACTGAAATTCTAGTTTGTTAATGAATCAAAGACAAGATTCTCTGTTTATTGCTTTTCCTATAACTGTGAGCTATTGTGACCTACAACTGTCCATTAACCTCTTACTTGCTTGAGTGACTGTTTGATTGCCTCCTGAACTTGAGTTATATATACCTTCCCATTTTGGCCATTTATGCATCCAATAAAGTAATGGCCAAAGTGGGAAGATATGCTTATATCACCATAAATGTGGCAATCTTCAAGATGCAAAGGATATTTTATTTTTTCTGCAGTTGGGTAACAGTAGTACAGTTGCAACTTCTACTAGCCCATACTACTGGCTATGCTAGCTGGAGAAAATAAAAACTGCTGTTGGATTCTATATGGGGAGCCACACATTCCCTATCTGACAACAAAAAAGAATACTTAGAAGGTGCTTTGGTGTTATATATGTCAAACTTTCTGTGGACTGATCAGTCCTGTGAATTGGGTTGTGTGTAATGTGTACTTTCTGGAAGCCTAGCTGGTATGAGTAAGACATACTTCCTATTTGGTTGTGTGTTTAGGTTTCTTGTCCACGGTACTTTGACCCATTATAATGGTCGGCTTTGATTGTAAGTTATTATTGTGAGTTTAATGTAGTATAGGTTTATGGGGTGTAATTTTAAAATAGGTTTTGTTTGCTGTATGGGGGATTTTATGATGTTAGCCACCTTGAGTAGGGATGTATTGTTCCCTAGAGGGGTGGGATATAAGGGGCCATTCAACAATTACATGATCCTCGAGGGGGCGGGGTCTGCCATCTGAATTATGGAAAATTACATGGGGGCAAGGGGGGTCAGGTCAAAGATTACACAATCCATTTGGAGCTGTTGTGGTTTCGAAACATGGCACTTTTTCAGGTTTAAAAATGATCTCTGGGAATTTTGATCCAATTTGAGATTATTGAATTGCTTGTGCAGTCTGCATTAGGCACCAATAGTGAAAAGCTCTAAAAAAATAGAGTTTCGATACAAAAGTTCTGGGTTACTTAATTTAAAAAGTGGGGGTTCAAAGAGAAAATTACGGTCAGATTACACGGAGGGGAGGGGGTCAATTTCCCCCCAAAAATGGATCACGTAATTGTAGAATGGCCACTAAGTGTAAAAATTCATTCATTCATTCATTCATTCATGTAGCACACAGACTAAATTAGGGTTTAGGGGCTCCCCCAAAGGTCAGCTAGGTGTAACAACACTGGCATTCCACTGCCCTTCCTTCACATGAAAATAAGTGGCTCAAATAAGCAGCTGGAAGCAGGAGTTATAAAAAGGAAATGCCTTCTCTAGGCAATTGGCTGTAAATCACTTCCTTATGGCTATCTTATATGACTAAAATCTTGAACCTGGTTGCCATGGTTTTACTAAGCATGGATGAGAGCACCCTGAGGATTTGGCCCAGCCTATATACTGTAAGCTCTGCCCTGTCTTGGGATATGCAAAGTAAGCACAGTGCTTAAGGGGGATTTACAGAGGTATGTCTGAGGCCTCCTGTATGTACAGTGGAATGAGTTCAATTGTTATGAGATCCTGAACCCCAGCGTGTATATGGCTAATGCTGTAATTTTAACAGAAGCTTTTTAGATAAATATCTTCTCTTAATCTAGTAGGGTCGGGAAAGTTTGGAAATGATAATGCCAGTATTATTTCAAACTTGTTAATTTAAAACTGACAGGGTTTTTTTCTTCTGGTGTCTGATATGAGCTAACATTTATCCATGTACTTCTGAAAAAGAGAGGGCCCACTTCAGAATAATCTGAAAACAGCTGAATTTGCATATATGACATCAATGCAACACATTATAGATGGGGGAAAATACACTTCTGTGTACAGTAATACCTTGGATAACGTTTGCATCGGATAACGCTAAAACTGCATAACGTTAAGCAATCTGGAAAAAATTGCATCCCATAACATAAAAATCCTATGGGATGCATCGGATAATATTCACTAAAGCCTGTGCCTGTTACAATGTATCTCTATGGAGTTTTAACACTATGTGATTCATCCCATAGGCTTTTAACGTTATCCAATGCATGCATCGGATAACGTTAAAAATTGGATAACACTAAGACTTGTGGAACAAAGTTTTAGCGTTATCCGAGGTTTTATTGTTGTTGTTCTGCTGTATCCTAATCTGTATGTTGGCAATCCTCATGGTGATCAGACATGAAGACTGTCCTGGGAAAATAATGCAGTGGTCTTTCATCTGCCTCCCACATCGCAGCATGACACCCGTATCACTGATCCAGTTCTGCAAGTCACTTTCTGGTCCTGAGCCCTTTTGGCACACAAAGTTCTCATCAGCCCCAGGCCAGTATTGATGAGGCTGCTGCCCTCCATCAAGATGGATTCAAGTAGGATTTAATCTACTTGGGGACCATCACCCTTCTTGTGGAATTTGGAACCCAAGCCTTTAGTCCTCAGGGTTGTCAGGTTAGTTAACCGACGCCTGACACTCGCTGTTGAGTCTGTGTATTCTATGTACCTGAAACACCTTGGAAAGGTTTGCCCTTATTCCTAAATGCCTTGTAGGCACACAACATTATTATGGTAACTTTTATATCTTAGGTAAAGGTAAAGGTTGCCCTTGCTCAAAAGCCAGTCGCATCCAACTCTAGCATTCTGTGCTCATCTCTGTTTATAGCCAAAGAGCCAGCGCTGTCTGTGTCTACAGATGTTTCTGTAGACATGTGGCAGGCATGCCTAGACACAGGAGTGCATGGAACACTGTTTACCTTTCCACCGAAGTTGTCCCTATTTATCTATTTGCAATTTCTTGCTTTTGAACTGCTAGGTTGGCAGGAGCTGGTACAGAGACAGGAGCTCACTCTGTCACACAGTACCTGGGAATCGAACTCCAACCTTCCAGTCAATGAGTTCAGTGTCTTAACCACTTGAGCCACCGCAACTATACTAATAACTTTTTTTCAGTATTTTTAGTTTGGATTACAATTCCCAGAATCCCCCATGGCCTGCAAAATAGTAAGTTTCCCCACATATATATGCACCCTGGGAACTCCATAATTCAAAAGAAGCAAACCATTCTAAACTCTGTTTTGTTCTCCTTAAGGATGTAGTCAAGATGGACTTTAGTCTCAAAATACTGCCAAGCCTACAGGATCAGCAAAAAGAAGGAGGGACAGATCTCAACACAAGAATTCAAAACTACAATATTCTGAATTTAAGAGAGTTCAGAAGCAGCTTTCTCTTCTCACCAAGAAACCATCTGTAAGTATTCTGGACTATTGAATTGCACTGCACAAAACAATTTTGCTACTGGGAATAACATGTGATTTACATGATATTGAGTGTGCTGACTCCAAATTTGAACTCTGAAATTACCTATCACATACAGATTTTAAGTTATAGGCATGTTATAGCTGTTCAAATGGTCGGTAACTGGGTAATATATTTTTACATGGGAACATTATAACAGTTGCAGCTACCACTATGCCTGCTGCTGCCACAGCTGAATCATGTCCCCTGGTGGCATGCATGTTCCAGCAGCGACCAGGCATGTCTGGGCAAGTCAGTGAGCTGACGTCAGAAATAGATATATAAGGCGAGATGGACCAAGGACTTGTCTCTAGTGTGAAACTATCTTATTGGATAGTACAGCTAGGGCAGAGTGAGGCTGTTTTCAGCTAAAGATCAGTAGGCACAGCTGTGTTAATAAACCAGACAATTTTTGCTATATGCATAATTAACTTAAGATCCTGAAGTCCTAGGCAGAATCAGATTTCAGATTTGGATTCAGCGCACTTGATTTAGTGTAAGACACAAGGATTAGACCAAGTAGCAGACAATATTTATTTATTTTTGTGACGCAGTGATCCAGCATGGTAGATGAAGGAAATAAATGCAGCAGGAGAACAATTCTTCTTAAGGCAGTGTTAGGTTGTCAGAATAAAATAATGGTACAAGATTGACTGAAAAAACAAGACAGAAAAAGAAGAATGTATTCCAAGAAAGGACCAACTTATTGAAGAAGACCATGAAACATTTTGGGAGGGAAACTCCTTTAAGGTATCATGGTACTATAAGAGACTTATCCAAGGAACCACTCAGTGACTAAAGTGAAAGTTCAGCAAAGTGTTAAGGAAATCCTCTGCAAGACAGCAGAAGATTATATTGGAAGGAAACTCCTTCAAAGCTGCACAGGGCTTTTAAAAGGAGATTCTTGCAGGAGAGAACATTGCTCACACTAGATTAAGATGTCTTTGTTTTGAATTCTGGTCTCAGGGCCAACCTTTCTGCCTGAACCTATGGAACCTTCCTTCTATCACCATTTATTTTCTCTCTATTTTTTTAAAATAAGCCTGCAGCTTTAAGGACATACTGGTATCTGCCAAGGAATTGGCGTATATAAAACCCAGGAAAGTCTGCAGCATGAAGTGCCTTTCCTCCCCTGGACGAAAAACAGTTGTCGTGACTGTGATCTGTGCCGTGGCGGTGATTTCTGCTTGTATAGCTCTCACCGTGTATCGGGTAGTCAACTGGAAAACCTCACAGCAAGGTATTAAAGCAAACAGAAAAAGAAAGGAGTCAGGAGTTGTGGGTGGGTGCTCTCCTGGCAAGACTGGCATTCATTCCCCCACTGTTATGTATGGAACTTGTGCCATACATTTCTTAAAGGCACAAGTTCCATACATAACATCCCTCCCCCTAGGATGGGACACCCACCCTCATCCCCATATTTGTTACAAAGAGAGCAGTGGACACTTTCTGCCAAGACAATCCATGATAGAGAGTCAACCAAATGCATATCAATGGTTTATCCATCATGAAATCTGCCACAAATTTGTCAATGGCAATGGTTGTTTTCTCTCCCAGTCTCAACAAGTATGAGGTTTGTAACATGATATCCTTTAGTGGCTGAACTTAGGTTGATTTATCATTGTACAATTATCAGTCTCTGTTGACTACCCTTTTTATCTTTAACATTATCTAGGACTGAGAAAAGCATGTCATTAACTTGAAAAAATCTGCGCTATAGCCTGAAAATACAGTACAGTATTTTGAGACAAAAAGGGACTGCAGTGGCTCAAGTGGTTAAGATGCTGAACTTTGATGGCTGGAAGGTTGCACTTTGAGATCTGAGTACTGCACAATGAAGTGAGCTCCTGTCTCTGTAACAGCTCCTGCCAACCTAGCAGTTTGAAAGCAAGAAATTGCAAGTAGATAAATAGGGACCACTTTGGTGGGAAGGTAAACAGTGTTCCATGAACTCCGGTGTCTAGGCATGCCTGCCACATGTCCATGGAAATGTCTGCAGACCCAGACATCGCTGGCTCTTTGGCTATAAACAGATGAGCACTGAAAGCTTTCAAGCAAGGGTGACCTTACTTTGAAACAATTTTTCTAAAGCACTTATTAAATTACCCCCCCCCTCCTTTCTTTCTCAGAAAGTATAGTTGCATTACTTCTGAGCTACATGCTCAGTACTTGTAACTTTTTGCTACCATGCTCAGCTACTGAAGGTGCAACTACATTGATCATTAATGTGGGAAATCTCTGGGATTGGGATAACAGATTCACATCATTTCCCATTGACTACACAAGGTACAAGTTAATGCAAATCAGCTTAGAGTGCACCTCATCCCAAACCTACATCTCCTCCCCCCCACCACCACCACTTTCCACTCCAGGGGTTTCTTATTTTCGGTAATACAATGCATTTGCATTGGTTCAGGTGATGTGATCAACTGAGCCAATGTGGAAAGGTTTGCAGTCATTCTATGTGGCTACAAGGGAGTGAACAAGACCCAACAGTGGGCAAACAGGCTGCTATTTGAATCCTTTCCTCCCCAAGCTTGGTACTCCCAACCTGCTTGCTTTCTTCTTTGCTTCCTTTCCTGTTTCTTTTCTATTGTTTCCTTTATGTAAGGCTTGATGTCCTAGTTTTTGGGTACCCTGGAAACCAAAGAAAGGCAAAGAACTAGGATTCAGGAGAAAGAGGGGAGGAAATTATCAACCTGCCTTGTTTGCATCTTGCTAAGGTACAGTAGGCCTGCTGTAAAGGTGCTTCCTGCAAATTTCTTAAGAAGCTGCCTATGTTCTCCTCAATAATTGCTAACTCTTGTTAAGACAGCTAAAGTGAATACATCTAGGGAAACCCAACTTCCAAGGAGCAATTCCATAGCTGATCCATCCTTAGTTTCATCCTTAGTGGATTATTTTTATTTATTCTTTGATTGGTTGATTTTTACTGGAGCTGATATTTAATTTTGATCTGTTTTATGCTGTAGTGTATAAAATGATGAACTACGATTCCAGTGGTAAAGGGTAAAAGCCAGTCGTATCTCAAAAGCCAGTCATTTCTGACTCTAGGGTTCAGTGCTCATCTCTGTTTATAGCCAAAGAACCAGCACAGTCTGCACCTGCAGACATTTCCATGGACAGATGGCAGGCATGTCTAGACACCAGAGTGCATGCAACACTGTTAACTTCCCACCGAAGTGGTCCCTATTAATCTACTTGCAATTTCTTGCTTTCGAACTGGTAGGTTGTCAGGAGCTGGGACAGAGATGGGAGCTCACTCTGTCATGCAGCACTCAGGTCTTGAATTGCTGACCTGCTGACCTTCCAGTCATTACGTTCAGCATCTGCACCTGGGTTCAAATCCCCACTAAGTCCTGTAAACAAACTCTGTGTGTGTGGAATTATGAAACCAGTCCTTAATTATCTCACTTACCTTGAAAATTCTGTTAGGATAACTATAAGTTGGTTCCAACGTGTCAGTGCACACACAAACACAAACACAAACAAACATGCACACACATACACACAGGCACACACGCGCACATGCACACGAATGCACACACACCACACACACGGTAACGCTGGATACTATTATTAAGTGTTGTATTCTATTGTTTGATCTCATCTTGAATTTTCAAAATAATTTTATTTTGCAAAGCAACTAAGAAATATATTTTAAAAATGTTCTGCAAATCCCCTGTTTCAGATAAGTCCACAGGCAAAGGGTTTGGAGTCAAAGTTCTGTAAATCATGAATACCTGCATTCTTTCACATCTAATGAAATGCAGCTCTTTACTCTGGATCATATGTGTGTGCCTGTACAAAAGTAAATGCTTATATTTCAGGGTTTGCAATCTTGGTCTCACAGGCACATAACTGATTCCATGACGTGAGTAATTCAATCAATCCAGAAAGCAGCTCTGTTGACAGAAAAGTAGTGAAATGGCCCACCAGCCATTGCGAAAGAATCACACTACAAGCTATGGAGCCTATAACATCCCACAATTTATCCAAACAAAAATAAAAACTGAAAAACCTTGTGCTATTTCATAAGCTAACAGTTAGCTTTTTAATGTCTGAAATCCTTTTGCTCGCCATAGCAAGTCACACTAGAGTAAAGTAAAGGTAAAGGTTTCCCTTGCTCGAAAGCCAGTCGTATCCGACTTTAGGGTTCAGTGCTCATCTCTGTTTGAAAGCAGAAGAGCCAGCGCTGTCTGCTTCTGCAGACATTTCCGTGGTCATGTGGCAGGTATGACTAGACACCGGAGTGCACAGAATGCTGTTACCTTCCCACTGATGTGGTCCCTATTTATCTACTTGCAATTTCTTGCTTTAGAATTGCTAGGTTGGCAGGAGCTGGGACAAAGACAGGAGCTCAGTCCGTCCTGCAGTACTCGGGAATCGAACTGCTGACCTTCCGCCTCCCAGTCAGTGTCTTAGCCACTTGAGCCAAGCCTATTGAATTTATGGGGATCTGATGAGTCAACTCCTCCAAAAGATCCATTCAGTCAAATGGACTAACTTTAGTTGTGATTTACTTTAGTTGCAATTGTTGAAATTTCCTCTTCTTTAACTATCTGGATAGTATATTTTCCTCAGGAAAACAAAAAAGGTCTTCTCATGGAATCAACTGGTACTGTAATGGAATTCACCTTTTCATTAGGTCACAGCTCCTCCACGCACCACTTAACACTAAAAACAAGTTTTTTAAAAAGGCAAATGGTATTTTAGGCTGTGTCAACAGAAGAATAGACTCCAAATTATGTGACGTTCTAATTCCTTTCTATTCAGCATTGGTTGGGTTTCATCTTGAGTATTATGTTATCTTTACAAGAGTGTCCCTCTGCAATCTCTATTGAACAAACAAAACAATCGCCATGCAAAACAATTAACTAATCTTCATTAGAAAAGGTCTTAACATCAAACAGGGGTCTTAAGTCACTAGAAGGCAGAAAATTCCCCATTGACTCATGCAATTTGCAGCTTAACTAATCATTGTCTTTCTTTCTTGAAGCCATTTATAAATGATTGCCAATGTAGTCACACTCTTAAATCTGATGAAGTGAACTTGAGCCATGAAAGCTCATATTAGAATATAGCGGTTAGTTTTTAGGGTGCCAAAAATTTATTATCTTCTTTTATTTTTTATTTTGTTACATTTCTTGTCTGATATATCTTGAGTAATTGTGTCCAGTTCTGGCCATTGTACTTTAAAAAGGATTAAGAATCTGAATACTGTATAGGCGATCATCAATGGTGATCAGCCATGAAGACTGTCCTGAGAATATAATGCAGTGGCCTTTCATCTGCCTTCCGCATCGCAGCATGAACCTGTACCACTGATCCAGTTCCACGAGTCACTTTCTGGTCCCGAGCCCTTTTGGCATGCAAGACCAGTATTTATGAGGCTGCTGCCCTCCATCAAGACGGCTTCAAGTGGTCCCCACTTGGGAACCATCCCCATTTCCTGTAGACTTTGCCACCCAAGGCCATTAGTCTCAAGGTGGTAAGGCTAGTTAACTATCACCTGACACTTGGTTTTGAGTTGCTGGCAGTACGGTCTACTCTATTACCATAGCAGGATAATCTGGCCAGGCTATGGATGATTATGGAACTGGAAATCAAGCCCTATGAGGAAAGACCAAAAGAAATGGGCATGTTTAACCTTGAGAAAAGAAGACTATGGAGAGATGTGATAGCACTTTTAAATTACAGTAAAACCCTGGGTTACAACCGCCTTGGTTTAAGTTTGCTGCGGTTTACAATGGCAAATCCTATGGAAATGCCATCCCAGTTTACATAATTTTTAATGTATTTTTTCCAGTTTACAATGATCAATTCAGGACCATTTTCTTTGTTTTTCAATGCATCCTTATGGATGTTTTGGTTTACAATTTTTGGGAGTTACAACAGAGGCTGTTGGAATCAACCTCCGTCATAACCTGGGGTTTTGCTATACAGTACTGTACTTGAAAGGTTATCATACATAGGAGAGGCTGGATCTGATCTCAATCATTTTACAGTGCAGACACACAATAATGGGTTCAATTAGAGCAAGGGTTCCCAACCTTTTCAAGCTGGGGGCCGGGTTACACTCTCTGTCAGCTTCGAGGGTCAGATGGCCATTTTGCCCTATCTGCATGATGGGGGTGGCCATTTTGTCCCAATAGCTTCAAAAGGATGGCCATTTTGTTTCTTGAATGCCCTTGGAGGTGTGGGGGGGGCAACATGAAATGGTGCTATGGGCAAGTTTTGGCCCACATGTCTTAGGTCAGGAACCCCTGAATTAGAGGGAAAATCTCCCTGAATGTTTGACCAGTATAATGGTGGAACCAATTACCTTGGGAGGTCGTGAGAGCTCCAACACTGGAGAGGTGGACAGCCATCAATCAGAAATACTTTGGTTTGGATTCCTGCAGTCAGCAGGAGGTTAGACTCAGTGGCCTTTAGGCCTCTTCTAGCTCAATTTTCCTATGATTCTATGATAAATGGACTTCCAGCCACTTCTTGGTTTGCTCTTTTGTTTATGGAAATATGGTGGCATACATAGTTCTTGCAAGATTTGTAGGGGTAAGGGGAATTCCTATTAAATCTGCCCTTACCTGATTTATTGCCTTAATTATAAAGGGCAGTTCATTATTTGTTTCAAAAAAATTGTTGAAATTATCCATAGTCTGAGTAATTTTATGAGATTACTTAAACTTGAATAATCAAGGAACTCTGAATGTTTTCAATTGACTCAAATGTAGTTTAGGTTAGGAGTATCTATTGATAAGCTTATCTTCATTTCTAACACCATACTTCACACTGAAATGTGTGAAACACTGTTACAAAATATTGCAGAAATGGGACTCAAACATCGGAAATGCCATAGGAAGTTGTAATACTTTTCGCTTCTTTCCCCAGTCTTTTAATTCCTGTCTTCATTTAACTTTTAGCAAGAGCAGCCTGAATCTATCTCTGTACAATTTCCTCTTTGAATATTGATCTTTCAGAAGCAGCATCCCAGCCAGCCTTCGATACAGGTGGAGATATGTTGGATTATCTGCTGAATCTGAGGAGAATAGACAGAAAAGATGGATTACTGGTTACCTGGTACCATGCCGCAAATAAGAAGAGTGAAATGGAGGCAGCTTTAAAAAGTAAGCTGTACTCTCCTGCACTTTTCTTGGGATATGTATGGTTAAAAGTGTCAGAATAAGAAAGGTGCTCATTATTTATGCTTCAGGGTGCCCTCTGCTTTCCACCTTAAATGCAGCCTAAGCTAAAACGTTAATACCGTGGAACCTCGGTTAACATAATTAATGCATTCTCTGGGACGTTTCTTACAGCGAAAATTACCGGTACTTTAACCGAATTTCCCATAGGAATGCATTTAATGCAATTTCCCATAGGAATGCACTGAAAACCAAAACACATTAACTGAAATGCAGCTTCCCATAGGAATGCATTGAAAACCAATTAATTTGTTTCCCGCACAAAAAATCTGTAAGGCGAGCCACTATTTTCTATGGATTTCCTTTTGTAATATGATTTTTATGTTAACCGAGCTGTTTGTTAACTGAGGTTCCACTGTACAAACCTACTGTGCATCATTAATAAGTCTTAATTGACAGGAAAACATCTGCAGTTTATTTAACAATTTTTTTTTCAGATGAAGAGTAAGAAAATAACACAGAAAATAACTATAAAAGGCTATTTTCAGATTTCAGATAGAGATTTTAAATACATGTCTCTTCACATAAATCAGAAAATAGTCAAGTCACCATAACTGTGAATTTGGGTAAACTTTAACATATTAACTACATAATTCCCTAGAGTTAATCAAGGCACTGAAATCTGTGAAGATAAGGGGGGAAAGGATGGCTCACACTGCAGTGATAAGAAATGAGCAATTGAGTCTTGTTGCTTGAGATAAGTTTGCTCTGTCAACATGGAGCACTACATTTCATGCAGTATTCTATCTGGAGGGGCTTATCACCTTGTGATAATGAAACTGGAAGAATGGACAGAAATGCTCAAGGCTGATGTGGGACTCTCCCACTTACATATCAACTTCCTAGGCATGTCTTACATCAGGCACTTTATCAGAAAAATCAGGCTTTCACCGGGCAAGTGGAGGGACACTTGGAATCTCTCCAGGTGAAGGGGAACAGAAAGATTTCCATTGAGGGATGACTACCTAGGAGGGTTACAATTTGACGTCCAATGCAGAGAATGCTGCACACAGGAAATTGTACATGAAGGTAAACCACAGTCCAGCATATTGGAAATCATATTATACAGATTTCAGTAAGATCTGTATAACTGAGGCATTTTCTAGCAGACCTCTCTTTTGTTCTGTGAGCTAGTTTTTTCTGTTCTTTGGACAACAATTCATATTAAGTGGTGAGGTGTTATTAGGTCACCCCTCTCATGAGCCCTGACCATAGTCAAGCTGGCTAGACAGTGGGGGCATAGCTGTCAAGTATCCCGTTTTGCCCGGGGAAAACCCCGTAATTTAACCCTCTTCCCACCATCATATATTTTTAAAATACTTTTAAAATTCTTTATGCTGTATGTAAATATACTTGAAGCTGATTGGCTCATTATCTCTTCTCTCTCCTGGGAAAGAGGGGGTTAAAGGGAAGAGACAATAAGCCAATTAGCTTCAAGTATATTTGCATACAACATAAAGAGGATATTTCCGTGGTTTTGCCTTAAACACAGAGGTTTAAAAAATGAAATTGAGGTACACAAGGCTAAGACAGTAGACAATTAACTGATAAAAGTGTAAAAAACAGTTCCATGACAAATCACCATAATATGAAATGCTGTCGCAGCAGAGAATGGGGAAAGAGATTTAAAACAGAATTATTACAGTAAAGCTGGCCTGCTACATTGTTCTCCATGAGAGGCAGGCGTGATGCTAAGGAGGGTGCCTAGGGGCAGTTCTTCCTCCACCTGGGGGAGCCCAACACTCCTCCTTGGTTCTGGTAGCTCTTCCTCTTCTAGGCTCTTGGATGTGTCTGGATTTTGGGGAGGAGGGGGTTTGGCTGGGTGGGGGTGGGGAGGGGAGGGGGCATGGCCTGGTGGGAAGAGGGGTGTAGCCCAAAATTTCTCTTATTTTCATGTCCAAAACTTGTATGAGTGGAGGTTGTAATCCAATCACATCTGGGAACCTACCATTATTGAAAAATAAGCTTTGTTGGTCAAGGAAAGATGATACTTACCCATTGCATGATTAATAAGGCCTTCAAAAAAACCTACCTTGCTGGTGCACAGTAGCAATGATGCTAAAGTTGAAGACACTGGTGAAAAACCTCAGAGGAATTAGCGGATTGGGTGTTGTAGCAGGAGCAACAAGACTAGTGGTGGGCATCAGCAGGTTTGCACCAGTTCACCAGAACTGGTAGCAGAAATTCTGGCTGGCCCTGCCCATCCAAGTTTTGAAATAAAGTAGTCCTAATTACGCAGGGCTTTCCCCCGGCCAACCCCACCATACCATGCTCACAGTGTGGTAGTAATTTTTTTGGGAGCCCATCACTGAACAGGACATGTGATACTTTAAAGCAGTGAGGGTGAACCTATGGCATGCGTGCCAGTGGGGGCACTCAGAGCCCTTTCTGTGGGCACACATGTTGTCACCCCAGCACAGAGTTCACCAGAGTTCCTTACTAGAAAGCCAGAGGGATGCGGGGCTGGCCTGCTCTCCTCCCCCTCTCCACACGTGCCTGAGACCCACCCCTCTGCCCAGCAGCCCAATGGGAGTGCTTCCTCCCTCCCCTGTTTGGGGTAAGACGGGCAGCTCACATGCGGTGCGAAGGTGTGGTCCAGATCGCAGCCTGTTCAGTCTGTAATGAAGGTGATTCTATTATTGTGTTTTTCTTTTAAGACAAAAGTTGTTAATGTATGAGTTGTTTTTCTAAACTTAAACCTCAGTATTCATGTTAAATTACCATGTTGGCACTTTGCAATAAATTATTGAGTTTTGAGTTGCAGTTTGGGCACTCAGTCTCTAAAAGATTCGCCATCACTGCCTTAAAGCAATATCACCAAAATCCAGTTGTATCTTTTACTGTGCACATACCGGTAGGTATCCATTATGCATGCAGTTTCCTATTGCATGCACAGTGGGGGAATCCATTCAAACCCCTTGTGCAAGTGGAAACCCCTGTTCTTTCAGTGAGATGACCTCCAGCTTCTACAATTGCAAGCCAGAGATCACCAACTAAGAAAAGAATGCCCTACCCATGGGACCACTATGCTCTACATTTACAAAGAGAATTCTATCTTAACACATCTCTTATGACATATGTTAAACTTCACATGAACCAACTACTGATGAAATGAATTCTAATCAAACCCCTTGTGCTTATGTCCATTTAAACATGTTAGTTATTAAAGAGCTTCAAGGAGTACTACTGACCAAATAGCAATTTCCCTGCTTAATTGGTTCTCTTTACTGTTACAATCCACCCACTGTTAATGCATTTATTCCATACCATAACGTAGACGAATATAGAGATTTTAGAATATATGTTTGCTTTATCCAAAAGATTGGGCTGGCAGGAGTCTGGACCGAGTGATGCATGCCTCCACATTTCTGTGATTTGAGGCCAGAGAGGAAGAGTAATGCTCAGGATACAGAATTAAAGAGCCATATGGAATTAGACATTTTGATTCCATTATTTATCCCCAGAAAAGAAGATGCCCATATCCAGTTTTCCTGGAAGTCACTATTTCTGTCCAGACAACCTCATTAGTGACCATAGGTGTAGCACAATAAATGTATAGTGATCAATGTTGAAAACACTTTCTGAAAACACCCAATGGAACATCTTTACCTATAAGAAGGGGCGTTAACCATTGGTATCCGGCATGCATGCCCACACCCGTCCCTACTATCCCGTACCGAGCTGCCCGCACTTACCTTAACACCATCCGAGCATTGCCGCAAGGGTCCGCCAGCCGCGAGTGGGGCAACCACCCCATGAATGCAAACAAAAAATAAAAACTACAAGGCCCAGCATCCTTCGCGCTGTGCCACCCCTCAGCCAATGAGGCAGAGAAGGGGGGCCGCCGGCACGCTGGCACGCTGGGGGAAGACCCAGCCAGCAAAAGGTAAGTGCAGTGGGGGTTAGGGAGTGGGGGGAAGCACGGCCCCGGTAACCACACCGCCCCCCGCCCCACCACCTTGCCCCCATTCCCTAACCCCCACCACACTTACCTTTTGCCAGCTGGGCCTGCCCTTTCCCCCTCGGCATGGCCTTCTGGGAGTCGTCGCCGAGGATTGGTGGGGAGGAGGGAAATCTCCTCCCCCCAACTTTGGCAAGGTTGTGTGTGTGTGTGTGTGTGTGTGTGTGAGTGTGTGTGTGTGTGTGTGTGTGTGTGTGTGTGTGGTCACCGAGGCTTCTGGGGAGGAGGAGGGGGAGCCCTTCCTCTCCCTGTGGAGCTATGGAATGTGTGTGTGCATTTTGTGTGTGTGTGTGTGTGTGTGTGCGTGTATGTGTGTGTGTGTGTGCGGTTGTGTTGTGTGTGTGTGTATGTAATGAGTGTATTTGGTTGTGTTGTGTGTGCAGTGTGTGTTGTGTATGTATGGTTGTGTGTATGGTTGTGTTGTGTGTGTGTGTATTGAGTGTGTGTGTATTGTGTGTGTGTGTACTTGTGTTGTTTGTGTGTAACCCCTACCACCAAAAAACACACCAAAAAAAGCCCGGCAGTGTCGGGCAAAAATATGCTAGTATAAATATAAGCAGGTTCTGGGCATTTAAGTTCTATCACTCAACTTTATTGAGTCTAGCCCGTGCTTCCCAACCTTTGGGTTTTGGACTTCAATTCTCAGAATCCTAAGTCAATTGCCCAAAGCACTGATCAGTCAATGTACTGACTTAGGCTTTTGGGAATTGTAGTTTCCCTGTGGGGCATGGGCCCCATGTTGGGAACCACTGGTCTAGACTCAGCTTAAGCAATCTTTCTAACAGAAATATGACATATTGTGACATCCAGGAAAATGGGACCTGAGCATCTTCTTTTCTAGAGATAAATAATGGAATCAAGTCTACCAATATCATGTTGCCATCTTCCTTCAATCTGTCATCATCAAGCTGTGCTGGATTACAATTCCCACCATTCCCGCATTGCTGGGTGTGGTGTGATTGCAGACTGAAACATCTGGAGGGGGGGTCACCAATTTGGATAACATTGCTCTACCAATTCCATATGCAGCATCCTTAATTCTGAATTAACTTTATGTGTGACAACAGGTGATGTCATGGCTCTGGAATCTGATGTCACCATTGAAGGATATAACACACCCAATGAAACCAACAATCCCATCATGGCCCACCCCCCTGACATCTACAGTGACAACACTCTTGAGGAATGGTTGGAAGCAGTGCTTAGATCCTCCAATAAAGGTATGTTGGTTGAACAGATTCCTATGGAAAAGACAAGGATTCCTGTTTGTTTGTTTGCTTCCCCACCCCCACCCCCAAAATTGATTTTATCTGAAAGATGCATGATTGACAACAGGAGCTAGGAATCTCAGAGCATCCAGCTGTTTTATACCATTCATTGGTTATATGTTCTAAGCTTCTGGAACTTGAAAGCAAAAATATCTCAGAGATAGGAGGTATCCATCTCAGATTTATGTGCAGAGGAAACGCAGGGCTTTATCAGTTGTAATATGCATGTAAGTAGCCAAGCAGATGTGTAGTTGACTATTTGCATGTCTTATGCACCCTGAATTCAAACTTTGTGCAACTCATGTACATTGTTCCCACTGAATATCTTTTCACGTGGTTGCCACTCTTACAACTATACACATTTTTAACATAAACTTGTCATCTAGGTGTGATACTTCTTACATCTGAGGAAATGGATTATAATCCATGAAAGTTTACACTGAAATAAACCAGTTCATTTTAAAAGTGCCACAATACTTGGTTTTTTTTATACATGGTTGAATTCACACTTTTCTTCCCTCCCTCCCCAAAATAGCTATCAAGCTGGATTTCAAAAACATCAAGACAGTTGGCCCTTCTCTAGACATCTTAAGAAAAACCTCATCTGAGTTGAACTTTGACAGGCCTCTGTGGCTAAATGCAGATATTCTGAATGGCCCAAATATACCTTTTGACATTGCAGTCAATGCAAGCGCGTGAGTAAAATTCTTACGTATATGTCAAGTTACACTTTGCATTTCTTACTTCTTAAAAAAAATGGAAAACTAAGAGGATGCCTTAACAGTAAGTCAAACCATTGGACCCAAAATCCAATTGGAAATCCCAAGTACATTCAACTCATTCATTTAAACAATTGTAGAAAAGTATGTCAATTTACATGTAAATCCCTTTGATTCAGTGTAACTACTAGGGTACACAGAAAGAGCCTCCTCGAAGATTGTGGTATTTTTGAACCATAATCAGGTGTACCCTGGTAATGGCAACCTTGTATTGCTACCTAATCTTTCTCACACTAGGTCAGGCAGAAGGAATTGCAGAATGAACTCACCAAAAGATGCCTTCATTCTGGCAGTTTCATATCTGGCTTAGACATGGAAATGTATCTACTCTATTTGGGACTCACAGTATGACTTTGGCCTTGGTCTTCATGTTTTCAGATACAGTAGAGCCATTTCCTTGTCTTTTGATAGATCTATTGTGACTTGAATCTTGGGCTTCTGCCACTGAGTCTTGATCCTTCCCCTCTGTCACTACATTAATTATGACAAATATTAGAAAAAAATTACTTGAGCATTATGGTCTTTGGCTAAGACAGTAAGCTAATTATTTTGTTTACAGCAGCCTTAATAATCTCATAAGCAAGTATTTGTATAATACAAAGAACTGATTTTTGCCGATTACTAGAAAGATCAACAAAGATTTTCCATAGATCAACAAGACTGATGATAAAGGGCAGTTTCTGAAGCCTTCAGCAGGTAGATTGACCATGCGGGGCACACATTGTGTTGAGAATAACTGATATACAGACTGACCATGGTCAGAGCATAGGAGCAGGAAATGTGCAGGAAATTATACATGATTTTGCAGAGGCATATGAACAATCTGCCTGTGAAGTGGAGGATTTGCCAGGAACATGCAGTGTGTCTATAGACAAACCCATTTGCAAAGTTCTCTAATACACACTACATACTTGAAACAGTGCTTAGAGTGTGACTACATTCTGAATCCAAATTGGGGAAAAATTGTCTTTGCTGCAATTTGAATCGCAGCCTCTGTTACGTTTCAAAATCACAATCCCTGTTCACACAGCAAGGATCAGGAACTGGCACTCCTACCCACAGCCCCCTTCTTTCCTTCCTTCCTCTAGCCCAAGGGTTCTCAACCTTTTCCAGCCACAGGCCAGACCATGCCCCCTTGGACAACTGAGTGGGCCAGACGTGGTTCCCTCCACTATAAATGCTGCCGTAAAACACATCTGTAGCTGTTGTAAATGCATTTACTACAGCCGTGGATGCATTTATCACACATTTTCAGCTGTTTTTACCACTTCCTCTGCTTCTGGCAGTGGCAGGAGAAAGGGTGGTGCATTTTTTGCTGTTTTCGCCACTCCCGGCAGTGGCAGTGGCAGTGGCAGCAGGAGTGAGGGTGGCAGGCCACATGAAATGGTGCTGTAGGCCATAGGTTGTGAATCCCTGCTCTAGCCCTGCCTCTGCCTCGTCTTTCATCGAAGTGCCTCTCAACTCTCACCTCCCTCTCCCTCTCTTCCTCTTCAGTAAAGTTTTGCACAACAGCTCCTGGTAGCATTGGTTGTGTCCCTCAGCAATAGTAGCAGCAGCTATAAGATGATTTAGTTCTACTTTTTCTCTCCTGAGTCACTCTCCCTCATCAACAAACACTGCTCCTTCTTGGTTGCTGCTTTTGCGGTGGTTGAGACATGGAAAGAGAGGATGTTGGAGGCAATGGATGTACCAAGCGACTGAAGGATGGGAGTTAGTTAAAATCCAGACACTGGGGGACTCAACTTTTCTTCTGTCTCATGTTTCCCGTGCCTGATAGTTCTTTTCCTGTGCTGTTCTCTCTCCCTCACTCCCATATGGCTAAAAGCTAGAAAGAGACAGACACAGGTTCGCTCTCTCTGATCCCTCTGTTATTTGAGGCTATCACTGATGTATTGTACAGTATTACTATATATCAAAACAGCACTAGCCAGTTCTGCAAAAACTGAGGCAAAGGAGAGGGACAGGCTTGTTTAATCTTACTAGCTAAACAAGTTTAAACAAACCTGCCCTTCTGTTCTGTTCATTTCCTTCTGCTTCGGTTCTTGCAGAAATAGTTAGTGCTATTCTGATATACTGTATTAATACAATGTATCAGCAAGAGCCTTGTTTGTTCCAAGAAAATAATAATAATTAAAAGCCTCAGAAATGCACAGGAGAAGATCAGAGAAGTGTCTCTCTCAAGTCCTTTAACATTATGTCTCATTGCCTAAGTCGCCACACCACCAAACATAGATATGCCCCCCTCCCAGTCCTTTTACACATTGAAACAATGGCCTGCATGCACAAAAGTCAAATCAAATTCTTCGTCTTCAGGTGCCGTATCTGTTCCGGGTATTGGCTATCTTCATGGCAATAGTCTTCCTGTTCTTAACTCCTCGGAACAGTTCTTCTGAGGATATGCCACACCAGTCTCTCAGGTTTTCAGCCATAAAGTCCCTCTATGTCCAGGGCCTCTCTTCCCAGGGATCTTTTCTTGCAGAGAGAGTTGGAGTATTCTATATTTTATGTTGTTCCTCATGAGATGACCAAGGTATTGGAGCTTTCTTTGCTTAATGGTCTTAAAGAGTTCTTATTCTTTATCCATTCAGTGCAATACTTCTACATTAGTCACAAGTCAACCCATGATATCCTTAGGAGCCATCTATAGATCCACATTTGAAAAGCTTCGATTCTCTTTTCAGATTCTTTAGTCAATGTCCAAGCTTCTACTCCATCTAGCAACACTGGGAATACGTAACATCTCACTATTTGGATCTTTGTAGTGAGAGTTATATCTCTAATGCATAACAAATGTCACATTTTTATAAAGGTGGATCTTGCTTTTTCTGTTTGTATTTTAATCTCTAACTCAGGATCCTAACTTTCAATTAAAATACTCCCCAAATAAACTATTTTATCTACTCTTTCAATTTCTTGTGTTCCTGCCATTAGCTTGCCGTGAGTTGGTGTTCAGCTTATAACCAGATATTTCGTCTTCTTGGTGTTGAGATCCAAACTGTATTCTGTGCTTGAAGCTCTAACTCGAATTCTTCCTGCTTGGAAAAAGTACAAGCCCCCAACTGCACAGTACAAAGTCATGGATGGCTTCAATTCCACCTATGCATCATGCAGGCAGCAAAAAATACTTCGAATTCATCTGTTTTTTTAATTGTGTAAATCCCACAGCATTTGAATTATACTCAGCCACTTTAGTTTAGTATGAAGTCTACGTAGAATTATTCCAGATGGGAATATTTATTCCACACATGGTCCTTTCTGCCTATTGATGCCAAAAGAACAACTGTGATTTGTATCCAAGCATCTCTTTAAGAATCCAATCCCTTTCTCTTAAAGATGTCTTAAAGAAACCACTGAGAAATCTACCTCTCTCCCGAAATGTCTCTGCTGGAATTTTTTGAGTGCTAATTGAAAACTACCACCGCATTGCAGACAACGGCTAATGGGAATGACTAAAGTCTGCCCATAGGTTTTTGTTTTAGTAAAAGATAGTTAAAAGAAATCATGCTTTCAGAAAGAACAAAAAGGAGTGGAAAAATTGCCAACCAGCTGTAACAGCTACCATCTTGCTTTATATTTCCTGCATATTTTCTGTATGTAGCATAAATTCTCCTTGGAGCAGATCCATGTTAGGCTCAAACATGCCCAGCATTTTCTGTGTGACAAGGCTCCAAATTATCCTTGTTTCTCTCGTCCTTTGCTAACACAGAGCTTCCCTGAGCCAATTTTGCAATGACTGAGAACACACGATCCTTGATAAATGCCAAGTGTCTACTTGATTGTGTCAGATGGCCAAGTTGGCTTGTGTCTGGAGACCTGCTTTTAATCACAAGGCAGCCAAGTAGGATTTCCTTCTCTGCAGCCTGCAAAAGACAGCCCAAATCTCCAGCTGTGTATTTGTAGGCTACTAGCGTCTTGGATTACATTGGCACAGCACTGCAGTTCACAGAAAACACAAGAAGATATAACAAGAAAAAGCCCTTGAGATACTGGCTACACTGTAGGATATGCAGAAAACCTATGGGGACCAAAGTGAATCCCAGAGGCACCAGATGTTACAGCAGGCTGTCTCAGAAGACAAGCAATGAGTCTTATTGATTCCACCCTGAAGAACAATTGTAATGGGCTCTTTTTTAAAAAAAAAATGTATACCATTGCAGCTACAGTGGTACCTTGCATAACGAATGCATTGTATAGTGAAAAATTCATACAACTAAGCATTCCTTATGCAATGGTGATACCCCGCATAACAAAAAAAAATCATTATGCGGGGATTTTGGTAACCGGGATAAACCCGCTTAATGGGGGGAGGTAGGATGAGGGTAGTTTTTAAGGTTTTACTGTTTAAGTTATTGAGCTTTTATTCATTGTTTTTTTAGTGGGGGTCATTGTTTTTATCTATTGTTGTTTATAATTGTTTTTAGTATCCATCTGTATGTTATTAGCCACCCTGAGTGGTGTTCCCCACCAGGAGGGTGGGATATAAATCCATAAATAAAATAATGAGAACCCCGGTTAACGGACATTTTTTCCCTGTTATGCGGGGCATCTCCCATAGGGAACTGCATAACGGGAAAAACTGCATAGCGAAGAGCTCCGTGGAATGGAGTTTTTTCGTTATTCGGGGTTCTACTGTATATTGCTATGAGTTCGTTTTTCTCTCCTAGATTCCTGTCACTCATCCAGGAGAAGTTCCCAAACTGCACTATCTCACCAGGATGGACAAATCTCTATTTACCTTTCTTTCCAAACAATACATATACAAAGAAAATGGTTGAGGAAATGCATGCCCTTGTGGGTAATCTGTCTCAGCAAGTCACTTTCCCTGTAAGAGCTGTCATGGCAAGGCCAGCATGGCCTCATTTGAGCTGGCTTTTGAGTCAGTCCAAAAGGTATGGTATGAGCAGCACACAGATTCAATTTTTGGTTTGTTAGTTTGTTGGTTGGTTGGTTTGGAAGGAAAGAAAATTCAGAATTACTAGTTCCAATCTCACACAGACACTAAGAATTAGTGGCTTCTAATTCTTAGGGGGGTCTGACTTTTGAAATAATGGTTGTTCACATTATAATTACTCAGTGGGCTTTAAAAATGTACTACCACACTGTGGGCGTGGCCAACTCTGTGGGCGGGGCCAGGTGACTGGGTAGGTGTGGATAAACTGCTGTATTTTAATGTGAGCTTTTGTGGATCAAGTCCACTTTGTCAGACCATTAGTTAGCAATACACTTCGATGCTCTAATTTTCCTTTAAAGAGTAACTGCAGCAGAGTAACTGCTGGCTCAGCCTCACCCCACTCCAGGTGCTCGGACCCAGCAGCAAGGATGTTGGAGTTGCGTCCAGAGTGGGGTGAGAGGAGGAGGAGGTGGGTGTGGCAGAGCGGGGCAGTAGGCGGGGCCAGCCAGTTTTACTACCGGTTCTCCCGAACCTGTCCGAACCTGCTGGAGCCCACCACTGTAATTACTCTAAAAACATATCTGGAAGAAGCAAAGGAGTTTCCAGTTTGCTCACGGAAAAGGATGCGGCAGAGAACATGGTTGCTCAACCTGCTTCTCTTTCCCAAAATTCTTTCAATGAAACCATGAACTCATCCAAGGATGTCTGCCATACAAAACTAGCAAAGCATCACAAAAGATCTTCTTCATAATGTATATAGTCTGGACCAATGGTGGGCTTCAATTTTTTTTACTACCACACTGTGGGCACGGCCAGGTGACTGAGTGGGCGGGGTTAAACTGCTGTATTTTAATTGAGCTTTTGTGGATCGAGTCCACTTCATCAGACCATTAGTTAGCAATTACACTTCAATGCTCTAATTTTCCTTTAAAGAGTAACTGCAGCAGAGTAACTGCTGGCTCAGCCTGGGCACCCGGACCCAGCAGCAAGGATGCTGGAGTCGCGTCTGGAGTGGGGTGAGAGGAGGAGGAGGTGGTGGGTGGGGCATGGTGGAGGTGTGTGCAAGGCCAGCCAGTTTTGCTACCGGTTCTCCCGAACCGGTCCGAACCTGCTGGAGCCCACCACTGGTCTGGAGATTTCTCTCTTGCTAAATATTTTGGTCTCAACAACCTGCAAGGATCTCAGGCTAATCTCCAAATGCCCTTTTCCCTAGGTATAGCTTGACTTTGTGGCAAGGGGAGGATGATCCAGTGACAGTAGATGATCTCCTGTTTATCCGAAAAAATAGTCAAGCAGAGCAAATCTATTATGATCTTTATGATCCTGTTTTGTCTCAATTCAAAGACATGGCATGTGAGTATTGGAGTTTATTTTTTAATACAGAGTATTCCCCCCTCTAATGCAGAATATCCCTGCACCGAGATAAAGAGATGGCAAAGTGGGAGCATGCAATATTGATGTCTTATGTGGTGCAGTATGTCAATTATATGATACAACAAGCTGGCTGGTTAACTCAGGGGTTAAGGTATCTAGCTGAGATTGCAGAAGTTAAAGAGTTTGATTCCCTACTGAGTCTCCTGAGGAAAGACAGCCTATGTGATCATGGGCAAGCTCCACAGTCCCAGGACACCCACAGAAGAAAGGGACGATAAACCACTTCTGTGTATTCTTTACCTAGAAAACTCTGGAAAGGGTAATCATAAATCAGAATTCATTTGATGGCACACAATTTTTATTATTATATATGATGCAACTGATGTACAAGAATCCCTCCTCACTTCTTCCAGGTGAGCAACACAGCAGGCTTGTAAACAAGATCTCATTCACTTCCTTACAGTGATTTCCAGTTCAAATTATCAGACAAGGAAGTGTTCCAAAATATGGTATTTCAGTCTGTTTATTGCAGCAATAAATACATGGATAAAATGAGCAGAAGAGGCAACAAAATCTTTTGTTGTACAGTAAAACTTTGCATAAAGAGCACCTTGCTTAGATACTAACTTGCTTAAAGAGCAGAATTTTCTCTGAGTAGTCGCCTTGCTTAACAACTAAAACCAACCAAAAACTCGCTAAACAACTAAATCGGGGTTCACAATCCCCTCCCCCCCCCGGCCAGAAGTAACAATTGGTCACTTACAATAGTGTTTCATTTAAAGAGCAAACTCACTTAAAGAGCAATCCTGTGGAACACATTATGCTCTTTAAGCGAGGTACCACTGTATTTGCAAGACTTTATTTAGGGTTGCATACCTCATGGTAAATCACATGCACAAAAACTAACAATAACAAAATACACATTAGAAACTAAGCAAACATTTTAAAAATGGTAGCAGGGGTGAAAATATAGATATCAAATATTGGATTGTTTTGTGAAGGGGTGGTATACAAAAATCTCAAATTAAATTAATCTATGCTGATGTTAACCTTACTTTAAAAGCTCTTATAATTATTCATGTTTTGAAGACTATGAGCAAAATCGTGTGGTGTAACTTAGTGTCCAAGTGGAACTCAGATCTGCTGTTAGAAATGTTTAATTTGTAATAATTAAAAGATTCCTGTTGCCCAATTTTATGTTCTTTATGTTCTTGCTCTGGGGAGCCTTGGGACAGAGAGGAAGAATCTTTAAAAGTAAAACATTGGAAGTGGTGGTAGCAATCCAGTGGTGATTTTTTTTTTTACTTCTCTCTCTCTCTCTCTCTCTCTCTCTCTCTCTCTCTCACTCACACACACACACACACACACACACACACACACACACACACACACACACACACACACACACACACACACACACACACACACACACATTTATTTATTTATTTATCTCCCCACCCCACCCCCCACCCCAAGGCTGGTAGACAGGAAACTTTTGATAGATGTAAATTAAATATTTCCTGGGCCCAATCTATGTCTGCCAGACTTTTTACCAGTGTTTAGTTACTTCAGTCTCCATTACACTAGATATACAAAAATTCTAGGAGAGGAAGTGGGTAAATATGTTCTCATTCATAGAATCTCAAACCTGTAGAAACATGCTGTAAAAATCTGAAAACCCATGTGGTCCTGACTGACAGGGAAGGAAGAGAGAGATTAGAATTTGAATTCTAAAGACTGTATAAGCATTAACATATTCCAATGGATAAGTGATCTCAAATAAAGTGTCAGTCTCTGAATTACCCAGCCTTCGTTTTACTTCTTTCTTATCTCAACAAAAAGTGCTACAAGCACCTCTGCTGATTTAATCAGAGGAACTGGGATACAGAGAAAGAGCCTCCTCAAAGATTCTGGTATTTTTGAACCACAAGTGGGCATACCCTGGTAACGGCAACCTTGTGTTGACGGCTAATCTTTCTCACACAAGGTCAAGCAAAAGTAACTGCAGAATGAACTCACCAAAAATGCCTTCATTTTGGAAGTTTCATGTCTGGCCTGGACATGGAAGAATCAGAGGAACTATAGAGGTTTCAGTTTGCAATTTTAGTTAAGGAACACGGAACTAAAAAAGGAACTAATTTGTCTTTGTCCCTACAGTGAATTCTGACCACACTGGATTTCTTATAGAGGAATGAGGGAGCTGCACTAATGTTGGCAACATGTTGGCCACATAATTGGTTCATGAGCTACAGTCAGATCTTCTCCTTTAGTCGTGGCCACTACCCAAACAGTTTGAAAAGAAAATACCGTACATGGTGCTCAAAAACTCGAGAAAACGACTGACAGCAACAGAATCATTAGCAAGCTGAAGTATCATCAGGAGAATTGTAAAGTGATCTTGGAAGTTCAGGTGACTATTGTGGCCCGGAACAGCTTTGCCAAGTTCGAATGCTCTTCCCAAAGATGACAGATCTGGCCACAGTTTATAGTTTGCAAAAAGAACACTTCCAAAATCATAGGTAATGCATTAGGTGTAAGCCAGGTGTCCTCTGCTGCAGGCTCTATCAGTGACATCATGACCACCTTACATCAAACGCACTGTCTGCCTGTTTATTTCCTGCCCTTTATCTTAAGCATTGTGGGAACAGGATACCTGGAAGACCTTCTCCTCTTGCTCATAGTTTAACATCTGCTTTAGAGGCCCTTTTGTATGTTTCACCACCAAAGAAGATGATGCTGTTGGAAACATGTGAATACGCTATTGTTTTGTTTTAAATCTCCTGCCAACCTAGCAGTTCGAAAGCAAGAAATTGTAAGTAGATAAATAGGGACCACTTTGGTGGGAAGGTAACAGCATTCTGTGTGCTCCGGTGTCTATTCATGCCTGCCACATGGCCATGGAAACATCTGCAGAAGCAGACAACGCTGGCTCTTCGGTTTTGAAACAGAGATGAGCACTGAATCCTAGAATCGGATACGACTGGCTTTTGAGCAAGGGAAACCTTTACATTTAACTTTGTTTTAAATATGTCATTAATAATAATTTCATGTTAGAAATTATTCTGGGTTGAAAGGATTTTTGCTGGAGAAACCCTGCTCATGGGATGCCCGAATGAGGCTCCTTTCATGTCCCCAAGATCTTTTCCCATCGAAGTGGTCCCTGCTGATCTACTTGAGATTTCTTGCTTTTGAACTTCTAGGTTGGCAGGAGCTGGGACAGAGGCGGGTGCTCAAACCGTCATGCAGTACCCGGGTCATGAACTGCTGACTTGCCGGCTTTCCAGCTAACAAGGCAAGCTTCTTAACCACTGAGCCACTGAAGCCCCTAATATGTCATTGATAGTGTATGCAGCTTTGGAGTCATTTTGTGTGTTTTTTTTAAAATGTGAATTACAGTACCTCCATTCTCCGGCTGAAATCCTGTTCTGAAGGTCTACCTGTGCAATATGAATGACTGTGTATGAGCATATCTCATACGCAATGTGACAAAGTCACATGCATTCCAAGATCACAAAATAAGTCTTTTATACAGTGGCAATCTGCTACTGCCAATGACGTTTTTCCTTTTGCATAAACAAATTCTGCTCAACAGGATTTCAGCTTGTTTTAAACCAGGGATAGCCATATTGTGGATCTTCAAATGGTAGCTATTACCTCCTAACTAGCATAGTTATTGGTAAAAGATGTGGGGAGCTAACATAGAAAAATTAGGATGGTCATAAACTGCCCACCTCTTTTTAGAGGCTGATTTCTTCTGACCTTAGTTTAGCCATTTTTTTTGATATTTTAAGGTCCCTAAAGATGGTTGAACGTTTTACATTAACAGTTGATGAAAGGTAACTCAGAGCAAATGTTTATGTCTCATTGCTATTTTCCTTTATAAAATGTACAATAATGAAAAACAGAAATTTAGTGAATTAGGTATTTTTAAACTATATATTTAATAGTTATTTAAAGGCAGATTCAGAAAGATCTGTGTAATATTTACTTTAACACATCTTTGAATTTGGTTACTCACAGGCAACAAATTATCTTTCAAAAAAAAAATATACAACTGACAATTAGAATAGCTACGGATCTGCATATTTTGCCCTGGTGATCCAATGCAGAGCACTGACACTTCCTTCGTGGATCATGCCATTATACATGTTCATTGTTAGGTACCACTGTTGTATGTGTGGAGTCAGAAGAGTTTATAATTCTTATCTTGCTTACTGACTGATGTATTCTGTAAGCTTTCCGTGACACCATTCCTTGACTTCTACAAGACTTGCTCATTGCCACCTTGGGGTCCCCCATCAGGAGAAAGGTGGCCTATTAATGCAATAAATAAATAATGCTCAACTTGATTATATACACTAACATTTCAGATTTATTGCTCACCTATTTGCTATCTTTCTTCACCACTGATCAGATAATCATAATGGAATTACAGGGCCAGAAGGAATCCCAAGAGTCATCAAGTTCAGCCTTTTGCTAAACCAAAAGATCTATAGCTTTATAATATTATAAATTTGATTTCCAAAGAATTATGTCTGAGTTACTCTGTGCTTAATTTCATTTTCCATGCTTGCATAATATGAATGCAGCAGCATGGAATTTTGCAAAGCAAGAAGGTATTATAAGCAAACTGTAATTAGTTGGCAGAGACCAGTGGATATCAGCTTTTGTGAAGCCGGGATCCACTTTTAAACTCATTTTGTACTGTGTTTCATTGGTGCCTTTAGTCCTTTAATAATCCAAAGGCATAATGAATATTCACTATTTTTTACATCAAGGCATCCCGCTGAAAAGTTATCAACTACTGCAAGAATTTTTACACCTGGATTTTTCGCTCCTGGAAAACCACCGTCTTTTTTCATCATTAGTAGCATTAGACAAAACCATTGCATTTTGCACAAAGAACACGTTGTGCACAAAATACAGTTGTTCTTGTGAGAAATACATTTTTGGTGCAAAATACAATGTTTTCTGGCGCACACACAAAGAAACAAATTGTTCCACAAATGCATCCAAATTCCAAACCCTTGTAATCAAACATCTAAAATTTTCTGATTTTACCTGCAAAATTAAAATATGGAATCAATTACATTTCTAATGCCATCACATGTATAACTAGTGTTTGCTAAGGATTGATTGACCTGTCTGACCACTGGAGCATCCAAGATGAAAAGCCCAATGATATACTACCAATATTAAAGCTTCTGCTTTGCTGAAGTCCAGGCTAGCTTAGGGACTTCTACCTCCCGTAACAGCATGCCTGTGTGTTAAGGGCACAGATGATGGGGACAAGATAAAGGGGCTTCTCATCAGTGCTAGATCATGAATATGCAAAATGCAACCTCTAAAGCAGGGGTTCTCAACCTACAGCCTGCGGGCCAGATCTGGGCCCTAGCACAATTTCATGTGGTCCGTGTCACCATCGCCACCAGAAGTGGAAGCATTTATGACAGCCATAAATGCGCCCCCGGCTGTCGTAAACACATTTACAACAGCTGCAGATGTGTTTCACAGCACCATTTACAGCAAGGAGAACCACCAGTCTGGCCCGCTCAGCTGTCTGAGGGAGCGTGGTCTGTCCCACGGCTTTAAAAGGTTGAGAACCCCTGCTCTAAAGGCTGTTTCTCTGTCCCTGGCCAGCCAGATACTCCTGCCAAATAAATGTCTTGCCCCCCAGGAGCTTTAAGGAGAGATGAATTGCATTCAGGGTCAGTAAAGGCACTTTAAATGGGTTGAAAAAAGCTTGCAATATTTAACATTTTAAAAACTCTGATTCCTTTTCAAACCTTAAGCAGACTTCTTATTCACTTATTCTTCTGCCGTATCCAAATCCAAATATTGGTGATCATCATGGTGATCAGCCATGAAGACTGTCCTGATAATAAAATGCAGTAAACTTTCATCTGCCTTCCATATCTCAGCATAACACCTGTACCACTGATCCAGTTCCATAAGTTACTTTCTGGTCCTAAGACCTTTTGTCACACAAAGTCCTCATCAGCCCCAGGTCTGTATTGATGAAGCTGCTGCCCTCCATTAGGATGGATTCAAATGCAATTAATCCACTTGGGGACCATCACCCTTCCCTGTGGACTTTGGCACCCAAGCTGTTAGTCCTCAGGGATGTTAGATAACTGCTGCCTGACAGAGTTGAGTAGTTGGCAGTACGGCCTATTCATACCAGGATAACCTGGCCAGACTAATTCACTTCTGGTCTCATCATTTCTTCTGCATTTTTGGTGGCCTGTGCAACAATCTGGGGTGGGGGGTTGGGGGGGGGTGTAGAGAGACCACCTGCTTTTGCATCTTCAGGCAGGCATTCGCTTCTTTAGATTCATGTAGGGCTTTCTTTGTTATCTTTTACTGTATTTTGTAACTTTATAATATTTAATTACAGATTATAATTACTATTAGCTATTCTGAGTGATACAAATATAAATTTTTCTTTATGCAATTGTGTCTATCTTTCCATCAAAACATATATAAACAATATCAGAACCTGGGAATACCCTATTAAGTTGGGAAGGGCCTATCCTGGCCTTCTATGGGTTGTTCAACTCAATCTCTCAACTAGCCCTGGGAAGCAATAAGAAGAGTCACAGTCCAGGAGCATCTGGAAACTTAAAGCCCTTTAGAATAGGAAGCCTGTGGCCCTGCAGCTCTCATCTACCTCTCCTGTTCAGCTCAAAGGAGAACTGAGATTCATTAACATTTAGAGCAGGGGTTCCCAACCTAAGACCTGTGGGCCGGATCTGGCCCCAGGACCATTTCATGTGCCCCCCCCCCCGCCCCTCCAAAGGCATTCGAGAAACAAAACGGCCACTCCTTTGAAACGGTTGGGACAAAATCCCCACCCACCCACCCACCCCCACTATCGTGCAGACAGGGCAAAATGGCTGTCTAGTTCTCAAAGCTGAATGAGAGAGAGTGACCCAGCCCCTGCCTTGAAAACGTTGAGAACTCCTAATTTAGAGGGCCAGAGGTTCTCCAGTTGTTTTAGAGCATAGAAAGGAAATGTAAATGTAAACACATACAGAGAAAATCACTTTCGCCAAGAAAGTTTAAATTTGCTTTTATTGCCATTTATTTCAATAAACCTCCACAGCTCTGAGAATTGTTGTTGCAATCTTGCATTGACAAAATGTGTACAAAAGGAAGAGAGAAAAGAACCATTGCTCAAAATGGGCTCGGGTACTTGATACATGATTGCCTAATCATAAAAAAAAGGGATTTTCATCCAAAACACCAAAGGGTCAAGTTGGAATGATGTTTACATAGGAGGAACAGATGCCTCTATGGCAAAATAATCTGATCTTCCTCAGGCTTAGATTGAGCAGGAAAGTACAGATAACTTCCAACATGCAAGGAGGGCCTAAAAAGATAACAATCACAAATCAAATTAAAAACTTCTTCCTGTAAGTGACATACCCGAGCACCATGCTGCACTTGTGTAGTGTAAAATATTCATCGGAAGTAAAAACTTTTATCCAAACCCCACAAGTATTCTCCACCAATCTCAGTATTGTTCTATAGATCTGCCAACAAATAACATTTCTTCCACAACACTCATTCTGAATTCTTGTGAAAATTCTCCTGGTTAAAAAAAACACCTTTAAAAATAGATTCCACTACCACCACTTCTATATTAAAAAGTCACATTTTTGTACAATTTATATGATACAGAATTTTAAATACAATTTTTTACCTCCACTCTAGTTATGTAGTGTGCCGGATAAGGCAAAAAAGTGTGTATTTTCCTGTCAATCAAATAAACGCAAAGCTTCAATAGAAAGACGGATTTGCAAGATCAAAGAAGAATTTTCACAATTTGCTCCTTGGAAAAGTGAACACACACATGCCATGATCATGACAGTTTTGATCATTAAATTCTTCCGGATAGAAATTCCCAGTCCAATCATAAAGTAATCCAAATGGCTTCTCTCAATATGCATGGACAAGTCTGTTCAACAAGTCTGTTTTTCCTTTCTCTTTCTTCCTTATATACAAAGAGACATATTTACAACAGTGGTTCTATGATTAAGGAGTCTGAGGCTCATTGCAGGCATCATCTTTGCTTTTCAGCAGAAACTGCTCACAGGATTGAAAGGTGGAATAGAAGGTTGAAGACAGACCAGCAATGTTAGTTGTGATGTATGGCAGTACATCTGAAGTGGCATGAAGGTAATAGGAAACCTAGAAACAAAAACATTTGATAAGTGGATAAGTAGCTTTTCTCAACCTGATGTTGCAGCACCAGATTGGGGACGCTTGAGACAGTTTTTGACAAAGCCTCAAACATGCTGACCCTGAACTAAGATCATCTTCTCAGAAGTATCAACTGCATTGCCATTGTAAATCATCTCCTTGTGCTCATGTCTAAATTTCAACTTACACAAAACATTCACTTGTTCCCAGGCAAGTGAGGCAGCTTAACTTCACAGCATTAAAAATCAACAAACAATCAATCAGTTAGTTTATCTTTATCAGATTGAACATGCATCACCAAGTGGATTTTCTCCTTCCTCCCCTAAGCACCAGAACATCTTAAACTGTTTTTGTATGTAGCATACACCCGAGAGAGCAACTCCCAAACCCAGTTCAAATATAAGAAAGCCAACCACACTGCAGCTATAACAGTCATTAATTGCTTTTAAAAAATTAACATGCCATGTAACCATTGACATATGATGCCAATGTGTGGAATAACCACTGACACATGATTTCCATAACTTCAATGACTGCAATAGTCACAGCTGAACTGCAAAAAACTGGTTGCCACAGCTTTTCTCCACATGACAATAATCATGAGCACATTCAGCATTATACGCCTGGAAAGAACAACGATTAGAAAAATATTCATAGAATCTTTGGCATTTCATTACTGGAGGCATATGGTCCACAAAGGACCACCAAGAGGTTTGCTTCCAACACTGGATAACATAAAAGGATGCATCCCACTATCAAGGTAAATAAAGCATACAGAAGGAGACACCCAAAACTATTTAGGGAAGACTCTCTATAAAGCTGGGAAGCCAACCTTAAATATTGGTTTCTAAAACCAGATCCAGTAAAGCAGTTCAAATACAAAATGTGCAAAGGATGCTGTGAAAAGGTTCTATCTAGAGGCTTGAGAAAACACTGGGTTCACCATTTTCCCTTTCTTTATATGGCAGTTAAGGTCTCTTCCACGTTTGTCCAAATTGGGCAGAATTAACTTCCACTAACTTCCAAACTGCTGTATGCAAACCTCACTCACAAAAACCTATGGTTTAAAGCAGGGGTGCTCAAACTACAGCCCATGGGCCAGATCCAGCCCCTGATGCCAATTCATCTGGCCCATGCCACCCTTGCCGCTCCCAGAAGTGGAAGTAAAATGTGCCCGTACGGCCTGAAAAGTTTGGGCACCCCTAGTTTAAAGCTAGGTTTGGAGATTAGCAATAATCATGTAAATTTCAATGTCACTGTCAGGTATGATTGGTACAACCTAGAAACAGAAGTTAATCCCTACCTACGCAAGAAAGAAGAAATTAATGACCCTGAGAAGTATCCCCAATACACCAAGCCACAATTTGAAGGACAGCCTAAGCAGTGCGAGTGCTGTCCATTGCTCTTCCATGTGGTTAGAGATAAATTCTTACTTTGGTGAGCTCATCTGTTTCCTGCCAAATACAGAAGCCAGAACATAAAGTCTCCCCTCGTTTATACTCTGGTTTTGCTGGATGTGTTGGCAACGTGACTGATCTGAAAGCTACAACATGTGGATCACTGGAAAAGAAGGTAATTTGGTTAGAGCAAGTGATGGAGAATCCAAGTTAATTTGGAGCCAATTTGGCTGAAGCAAATTCTGCTTTGACATTTGGCATGCCTACAGCCACCACCAAGAAGACATCCTTTTCTACTTATTATTTTTTAAATAAATGCCATGAACTTAATTTATTTCTTAAGTTCATTTTTGGATGAAATCATCTTTGAAAAATGACTTTAAAAAACGAACAGGGACCTGAATGCCAACACAGGTTTTATGGATATGTATGCTTTATTTTCAGGGTGAAACAGTCCTAAAAACCTAGTCACGATTATTAGTCTATTTAGCCCACTATTCTCAATAAATAAATAAATCAGTGATCCTGGATTTGAAGCAGGTCTCACTTGGAGATATTTGGTATTATCTGATGCCGTCCAACCCAGGTATTAGCCAGACCCAAACCTGCTTATCTCTAGAAATCTGACAACTGTTGTACTCAGAATGGGAAAGGATGCTTGTTGACATACCCTTTACTGCATGGTTTTCTTCGTGACACCAGGATAACAAAGTCTTGAGGCTTTTTCTCCTCACTCTCTGTTTGGCTAATGACATGATATATCATGTCATCTTTGTCTACTTGCTGGACAAGTTCAGAACTCCTAAAAAAGGAATTGTTGTGTGTAAGACAAAAGCCAGGAGCTAGAAATCAAAGATGAATCTCTTCAGAAAGGTGATGTCAGCAGACATGCAAATAGTCAAGTTAGAAGGAGAACAAAAATATTCTGCCCTCCCTTGGGCGTCCCAAAAGCATCTGAGCAGTTCCTTTGGAAAATAAGATGCTCAACTAGAAAATCTGTGCCACAGCAATTTAAGCCATACAATACAATGGAGAGAAAGAACAGACTACTAGATTACCCTCAGAGGATGGAGAAAGACATGGTACAGGATGAAGGATCATATGTACCACAATCCAACTAAGTCAATCACTCCAGCTGGGGTGTTATGTACTAAGAAGATACATAATGTGTTGGACACAAAATCCAACTTCATGAGAAAGTCAGCTTTCATTTTAATTTTAACTGCTTGGCCAGAAAGATCCCTCAATGCCTCAAGACAGGGAAGGGAGGATATTTCCCCTAATTATGGCAGCCTATCACTTTTCTCAAGTACTTACGCATAATGACTATCCCATTCATGTCTTCGTTGGAGGTCTGACAGCAGCAAAAAGGCTTGCATTGCATCAATACAGATGGTCATCTCCATTCGGACAGAGAGGAACTTGTCTTCCTCCAGTGTGAACATCTTGACCTTAAGACAGTGCACAGAAAAGCCATCAAAATTAAAAAGGCATGCTTAACTAAAATACTCTTGATCACAGGTCAATTCAAATGTAACCCAGTGCAAGCAGTATCACCATTGTTCACAGAACACACAAGACAGACAACTCAGGGCCGTTCTTGCAGGTAGAAAGGACTCTTCTAGATTCTACAAGGACCTCTGTCCACCTACAAAAGATCCTATGCTACCACCACACCTTATCTATAGAGAAACATCACTTTCTGTGTCTTTCACGTGATTAATGAATTTACACCCCCAGTCTTTTCACTGCTGTAAAGTTCGGTTTCACTTACCAGTGATAACTTTCGTTCTTCGAGTATATAGTTTGTGAATACACACTCATGGGGTTATGCGCCTGCGCAGAACGGCCGATCGGAGGCTTTAAAAGCTATTGGTCAAAAGTTTTGGCGGTAAGACCGCCCACCGTACCGCCCACCCTGAGGCGCCCGCGCGCCATTTTACCTCAGTTCCATACTTAAGCCAAGCACAGGATAAACCAATTGATCTCATCCGTGCAGCTCAAGAGGGGAGGCAGGGTGGGTAGTGTGTATTCACAAACTATATACTCGAAGAACGAAAGTTATCACTGGTAAGTGAAACCGAACTTTCTCCTTCGTATAGTTTGTGAATCCACACTCATGGGAGATTAGCAAGCTCACACTTACTTGGTCGGTGGGCAGTCGGATGAGATGATCCCACGATGAAGATGATGACGGTCAGGCAGGGTGAACTGTCAAGGGCGATGGGCCCGGAGACCCCGAGTGAGGACGACACGGCCAAGCCTGGCGTCCGCAGTGGCTCTGGTGTCCACCCTGTAGTGCTGGACAAATGTAGAAGGTCTGGACCAGGTGGCAGCCTTACAGATGTCCTCAAGCGGTGTGCCCTCCAGAAAGGCCGTGGATGTTGCAACCGCTCTGGTAGAGTGCGCCCTGACATGCGGTGGAGGGGGCAGCGATGCCGACTCGTAGGCCAAGTAGATGGTAGAGGTGATCCATTTGGAGAACCGCTGCGCTGAGATGGGTTCACCTTTGGACTTGCCCCCATACGCCACGAAAAGGTGTTGCGACTTCCTGAACTCCCTTGTCCTGCTGGTGTAAAACAATAAAGCCCGTTTGACATCCAGCGTGTGCCAAGTCCTTTCTTGGGCGTTAGCGGGGTTCTGGAAGAATGTTGGCAAGGAGATAGTCTGTGCCATATGAAACTGGGAGACCACCTTGGGGAGGAAGGTGATGTCCGGTTGGAGCACCACACGGTCATTGAAGAACTGGAGAAAGGGTGCGTCCGCCCGCAGGGCGACCAGTTCACCAGCTCGTCGAGCAGACGTGATGGCCACCAGAAAGGCCGTCTTCCATGTGAGGAGACGAGCATCCGCGGTAGCCATGGGCTCGAAAGGAGTCCTGGTGAGCGCGTTAAGGACGGTAGAGAGTGACCATTGGGCCGTCGGAGTCCTGACCGGCGGGAAGGCGTTCCGCAATCCCTTGAGGAAGCGTTTCACCGTTTGGTCGCGGAAAGCGCCAGAAGCGGGCGAGCCAGCTGGAGAGTGAGCCACCACCGCTGCGAGGTGTACTCGGATGGAGGCGATGCTGAGGCCAGACTCCGCCAGATGGAGGAGGTAGGTCACGACGTCCTGCAGTTCCACCTGCGAGAGGGGGGTCTGCTGAGATGCCAGGAAAGCACAAAAGCGTCTGTATTTGGAAGCGTAGGACTTCCTTGTGGACGGGCGCCTGGCTAGTTCCAGGATCCTGGACAGTCTGGGGTTATCCTCCACGCGGTGAGGTGGAGGCTGGGCAGGTACGAGTGGTGGAGCTGGCCCTGCTCCATCTGGAGGAGCGTTGGTGACTCCGGTAGCGTGCGATACTGAGATGACATGCGCAACAGCAGCGGAAACCATGGTTGGCGGGGCCATGCTGGGGCCACTAGGATGGCTCTGGTCCTGTGCTGGAACATTCTGGTGAGGACCTTCTGGACCAGGGGAAACGGAGGAAAAGCGTAGAAATAGTCCTGATCCCACCGTTTCATGAAGGCATCGCCCTCTGAGTTGGCACCGATGCCCGCCCTGGAGCAGTACCTGTGGCATTTCATGTTGGACTCCGATGCGAAGAGGTCGATGTTCGGAGTCCCCCAGGCCTCGCAGAGCGACTGGAACACCTCGTCGTTCAGTTCCCATTCGTGGGTCGTCGAGGTGAGGCGGCTGAGATGGTCGGCCAGGACATTCAGCTTGCCCTGAATGTGCACTCCAATCGGGAAAATGTGCCTCTCCAGGCACCACTCCCAGAGTTGCACAGCGAGGTAAAGAAGGGTGGTGGATCGTGTTCCTCCCTGCTTGTTCAGGTACGCCACAGCCGTGGTGTTGTCCGAGGCCACTTGGACCGCCTTGCCCATGAGCAAGGTCTCGAAGGAACGGAGGGCCTTCCAAATGGCCAGCAGCTCCAAGTAGTTGATATGGTGCACCATCTCCTGAGGCGACCAAGGGTTGTTGACCGTGAGAGTCCCGCAGGCAGCCCCCCAGCCGAGGTTGCTTGCGTCGGTCAATATTTGCAGCGAGGGTTGCGGGGGGTAAAAACTCTTCCCCGTTGCCACGTTGAGTGGTGTCGTCCACCACACCAGCTGGTCCCTCAGCTCCGGGGACGGAGTTAGCCGTTTGGACTGACTCTCCCGGAGCGCATAGAATTCGTGCAGAAGCCACGACTGTAGGGACCGGAACTTTAACTTGGCGTGAGGGACCACAGCCGTCGTTGAGGCCATAAGGCCTAGCAGTCTTTGAGCCTTTTTCGCCCGGATGCACGGTTTGGTGCGTAGGTCGTTCACTCCCTGCGCGATGTCCTGCAGGAGCTTCTGGGGTGCAAAGGCTCTGGTGGCAAGCGAGTCGAGTACCGCTCCGATGTACTCGACGCGTTGAGAGGGGATCAGCTTCGATTTGGTGAAGTTGATCCTGAGGCCGAGACTCTCCATGAGGTGGACCGTGAACTGCGTGTCCCGAATGGCCGACGAACTGGTGGGGGATACGATCAACCAGTCGTCGATGTATGGGAAGACCCTGATTCCCCGCTGGCGAAGGAAGGCAGCCACCGGAGCCATGCATTTGGTGAAGACCCGCGGTGCCGTGGCCAGACCGAACGGTAGACATCGGTACTGGTAAACCGAATCGCCGATGCGGAATCGAAGGAACCTCCGGTGCTCCTCGAGGATGGAGACATGGAAGTAAGCGTCCTTGAGGTCTATGACTGTGAACCAGTCCCCTTTGTTGATGAGGGGAAGGACGGTCTGCAGGGTCACCATCCGGAACTTCCTGGTGTGGATGCATTTGTTGAGGCGGCGCAGGTCCAGGATCGGGCGAAGTCCTCCGTCCTTCTTCTGGACCACGAAGTACCTCGAGTAGAAGCCGTTGTCCCAATCGGGCAGGGCCACCCGCTCGATGGCTCCCTTGGACAGAAGAGTTGATATTTCTTCCTCCAAATGGGGGGACGAGGTGGTGAAACGATGTCTTCCTACCCGAGGCGCCCGCACGAACTCGATGGCGTAGCCAGAGGACAAGATCCTTAAGACCCACCGGTCGTCCGTGATGCCCGACCATACCTGAAGGAAGTTCTGGAGGGGGAGGTACGGAAGATGGAGTGTGAGAGACTCGGCCGTCGCAGCTTCAAACGCGCGACTTGGACTTAGCGTCCGAACGCTTGCCGTGTCCGTAGGGTTGGTAGCGCGGCTTGTGCTGGCGTCGTTGTTTGTAAGAGCCAGATCTGGGCTGCTCCACGGGGCCACCCTGTTGTTGCGGGTTCCCCTGGTAGCGCCGCGTGAAGGGCTGGAACCTCGGCCTGGCAGGCGGAGCCGGCGTGGTGAGCCCCAGAAACTTGGCGGTGGAGTTGGTCTGCCGCATTTCATTGAGGACCTTGTCCGTGTCTTGCCCAAAAAGGCCTTGCCCGTCGAAGGGAAACTCCTCGATGAGCTTCTTCATAGCGTCATCGAGGGAGGTGCCCCTAAGCCAGGCGTGGCGGCGGAGCAGGATCGCAGACGACATGTCCTTCGCCGCATAGTCATTTATATGCTTGGCGGTTCGCATCTGTTGCTCCGCCAGGAAATCGCCCTCGGATGCCAGCGCGTCGATCCGTTTCTGGGCGTCGGCAGGTAACGTCGCCGTTTCGGCCTTCACCCGCTCCCAGAGGTGAGACTGGTACAGGCCCATGGCAGCCGAGTAGTTGGCGGCGCGGAGGAAGAGGGAACCGGTGGCGTAGAATTTGCGGCCCACCGCGTCCAGCTTCTTCCCCTCCGGGGTCGACGGAACCGGGAACCCGCTGGTGGCCATCCTGTGTTGGAAGGCCTTGACCACCAGGGAATTCGGCAGGGGATGTGCCTGCAGGAACTCGACGTTCTCGTCCAGGACTCTATACATGCCGTCGAGCCTGGACGAAACGGAGTGCGCCGACACCGGCTTCCTCCATGTTGCCTTCGCCGACGTCAGCATGGACGGAAGCATGGTGATATGGACCGGCCGTACCGCACGCCTGTCCAGTTTTGCGGCCATTTGGTCCTCACCTTCCAGTGGCGGCTGGTCCACCTTCAGGTTCAACGCGGTCCCCAGGCACGTCAGCATGGCCGTGAGCGAGCGTTGATCCTCACCACGCGGTGGATCAACCGCGCCGATGGCCTGGTCCGGCGTCCGCTCGGCGTCGACGTCTCCCTCGTCCTCCTCCGAAGAGGCGCTGGAGTCATCGGAGGACGAGGGAGGAACTCTTACATCCACGTCGGGACCGCGCCAGTACGGCCTGGGCGGGCCGACGGGATGGGAGTCCACCGCTTCAATGACTGGACCAACCCGCGACGATGTGGGTGGGCCAGCGGAGCGGACACTCGACCCTCGGGAGGTCGGTGGGGCCACAGCAGGGCCAGCATCCCTGGGGCTTGCGGTGGTCGGTACCGGAGCCGCAGAGGCCGCAGGCCTGGAGGTCTGAAACCGGTTGGCAAAAGTCTGAGCCATGACCTCAAACATCTCCTTCAGGAACTCCCTGTGGGATGGGTCCCCCACCGTCGGGAGCGACGAAACGGTGGCCGACGAAACGGTGGCTGGCTGGGTCGGCGACGAAACGGTGGCCGGTAAAATCGGCGACGAAATGGTGGCCGGCATGGTGATCGCCGCGTCGTCGAGCGTCGGAGTCCTGGGCCTTGGGGAGACGGAGGCCTGCCTCATAGGCGAGCGGGCCCTCCCACGAGGCGGTGACGGGAGTACCTAAAGTGGGCAAGCTGGAGCCCCAGCCCTGCGTCCTTTTTCAGGCGAACCCGAGGAGGACCGTCCTCCCCAGATGGAGGACCCAGGAGATGGACATCTCGCGACCGAGTATGGTGGCGAAGGTCCCAGAGACACAGGGGTGTGAGGAGTAGGCGGGAGCGATCGCCTCTTCTCCGACCCGCGCTTCTTTTTCTTGTCTCCGTTCTTGTCCCTCTTCTTCTTCTTCTTGATGGTGGCGGAAGAAGAGGTCGAAGGCGGCGGAGGCTGAGAGACGCTAGCCGAGGTAGAAGCGGCCACAACGGGAGCCAGAGAGAGTTCCATCAGGTGCGCTTTGAGCCGGTAGCTCCGGTTTTGCACGGCCAGACGGGTGAATTTCTTGCAGTGGGGGCAAGACTGGCTCTGATGAGACTCTCCGAGGCAGAAAAGGCAGAGGCTATGCCTGTCGGAAGCCGGAAACTTTTTCAGGCAAGCCGAGCACTATTTGAAGGCCGCGGCCATCAAAGAAAAAATTCTTCCAACGGAAGTTTCTGGAACGCGGTTACCCCGAAGGGCTGGCCAGCCGCCACCCCCTTGAGGGGGGAAACGGTGACCGAAGCGAGTAGGTAACTGAGTCCACCAGAAGGAAGAAACAGCACCGGGGTGGCGATCCTGCCCGAAGGACAAGATCACCGAGAAAAATTGTTGAAATTTGCCAAAAGACTTTCCCTCAGAAGGGCGAAAAAATTGAGGAAGCTCTCAACGATCGTCCTGCTGCTACGGCGGAAAGAAGAGAACTGAGGTAAAATGGCGCGCGGGCGCCTCAGGGTGGGCGGTACGGTGGGCGGTCTTACCGCCAAAACCTTTGACCAATAGCTTTTCAAGCCTCCGATCGGCCGTTCTGCGCAGGCGCATAACCCCATGAGTGTGGATTCACAAACTATACGAAGGAGAAGTATATTTTCTGTCTAACCAAGGAAGGTGTCTGAGTGCCAGACTTTCTCACTTAACATCTGGAAAAGCATTTGGAGACACTTAAGACACATGAACAGGGCATTCCAGACTAAATACAATAGCCTGAGGATGGAGCTAAGTACCTTGTCTCTTTCAGATGCAAGCACCCAGTTGGCTTTAGCGACCAGTGTTTTCAGTGCCGTAACATTGTTGTAACTCAGATAAACCTGCATTAGAAAGAGAGAGAGAAAAGAAAACACAGTGCACAATGGTAGCTTTTGATCTTCATATTTTATTTGCTAAGGAATCCAGCAGCAACAAATTTTCTTCCCATTTTTCATCCTGGTTGTTGTTGTTATGTGCCATCAAGTGACATTCAACTTACAGTGGCTACAGTAAGGTTTTCAAGAGACATGAGATATTTAAGCAAGTTTTACCACAGCCATCCTTAGTGTGTTTCCATGGTTGAGCACAGACCTAAACCCAGGTTTCCCAAGACCAAGTCTGTCACTTTATCCGCTACATCTCATGCTCTTACCAGCCCATAATTTCTTTATCACTGAATTAAAGGCCTATGGGCAAGGACTGCTGTGAACCTTTATCTGATGACCTAGAACAGGAGTCAGCAAACTTGGCTCTCCAGGTGTTCTTGGACTCCAGTCGCACAGAAGCCCAAGTCAGTACACCTGCTTATCAAAGCTACTCGGAACTGAGGTCGAAGAACATCTAGAGAGCCAATTTTTCTGACCCCTAACCTAGAACATGCTAAGCACTCTTGAAACAAATGTTATCGGTGGGAGCATACTTGTCATTTAAAATATTGTTATATAAAATCCCTTTTGTGACAGTGAGTTCCATGGAACAGTTGGTGACTCAAGGCCTCTACAGTTCTGAACTCCAGAAAACATCTAGAGGAATTCCTAGATTCCCACCAAATTTCTCTAGATGTTGCACAATGATAAGCCCTGGGAATCCAGGAGAACCATAAAAACAGCCTATAATTGACTTCCTCTTTCTGTTTCTGATGCCCTCACTCTTCACTATCCCAGATCCAGCTGGAGACTGTCACAATCACTTACAGGCAGACATGTACCTCTTTGAAATATTGTACATTTTTGGGGAAATGGGCAGCTCTTTGTTAGGAACCTGTATATGCTTAGACCAGGGATTCTCAACCTGCAGCCTACAGCACCATTTCATGTGCACACACACACACCGCCTCCACCACACCTGGAAGTGCCATGTGGTGGAGGAAAAGCAAAATGGCTGTCCAGCCCCCGAAGCTGTCTGAGGGAGTGTGACCCAGCCCAAGGCTTTAAGAGGTTGAGAACTCCTGGCTTAGACAATCCTGAGTGTAGACCCCCAAAATCTAAAGCTGTTACTGCAAAAGTCAGCACCAAGCAGACCACTAAGGGAGCTCGTTCAACATTTACTTTACCTTGTTACTTTCATCCCAAGGCACAGACAAAGGAACTTCTGTATGCTTACAGGAAATGACATATTTTCTGCAGAAAACAGAGGAACACATTGTAATGCTGACTGTCAACAAAAATTTAAAAGACATAAATACCTATTGCTTAATATCTGTTGCTTAAATAGAAGCAACAGATGTTTTTAAAATTACCTTCTTCAGAACAATATATGAAATATGGTCTCCGTTAGCACCCCTTTCGATGTAGCCATCCAAGTGGCTACCTGAAAACAATTTATGATACCATCTCAATTAAGCCATTTGAGCTAGCCTAGTTATGGAAGATGGTGTCTTCAAGATTTCTATTTTTATATAGAACTGCTTTGTGAATGGCTGTAATTTGTTAACTGCCCAGAATAACTATCCAAGTTAGTTGGGTGGTATTGGGTGTGGTGTTGGAGGAGAGTTTTGAGAATCCCCTGGACAGCAAGAAAAACAAATAGGTAAATCTTGGAAGAAATCAACCCTGACTGCTCCTTAGAAGGTCAAATAGTAAAGATGAAGCTTAAGTACTTTGGACATCAAATGAGAAGAGAGGACTCACTTGAGAAAGCCTTGATGCTGGGAAAGGTGGAGGGCAAGGGAAGAAGGGGGCGGCCAAAATGAGATGGCTGGATAGTATTGTAGACACAGTGGGCACAGAGCTGGGCAGGTTGAGGAGGATGGTGGGGGACAGAGGTGCCTGGAGGGCAGTTGTCCAAAGAGCCGGAATCAACTGTGCGACTGAACAACAAATAAAAATCCAATCAGTCAATCAATAAAGGCAGGTGGCCCTCAGAGGAAAATGTGAGGTAATTTAGGGAAGCCTTTGAAAAAGATATATTTTTTGCCTTGACAATTGCCTGGCCTTAATAATGGAATGGACAAAAATAGACAAGCTTAAACTGAATCCTGACAAGACGGAGGTCAGGATGTTGTAGGGATTGTATGCATTACTAGGTGACCTTATCCCCACTTTGGGTGGGATGGCTCTTATGCTGAGGGATCAAGTTTTCAGTCTGGGGGTCATATTAGATCTGACCTTGAACCTTGACTCACTACTTTTGGGAGTCTGTAAAGCTGCTATCTTTCAACTCCATCAAATTGCCCAGCTGCGACCCTACTTGGACAGATGTTCACTTCCAAATCTAGTCCATTCCTTGGTAATCTCACACATTGACTAAATGTAATGCTTAATGCTCTTTACATAGGGCTGCCCTTATCCCTGATACAGAAACTTCAATAGGTCTAGAATGCAGCAGCCAGGTTGGTGTCAGGAACAAAGAAATGTAAACTTTTTCCCCAGCCTTGGCAGATCTGCACTGGCTTCCCGTTCCTTTTCATGTCAGGCACAATGTGTTGTCTTTGGCATCCAAAGCCCTATATGGTTTAGGACCTTTTTATCTGTCGGAGCATCTCTGCCATAGAACAACTGCACACATCACTCATTCATCACAGGGCCTCCTTGGTGGTGGCACCCACAAGTGAGAGGTAATACAGCCAACCTAAAGTATAGGTGATCAAAACTTCATTAGTATAGTTTTTTTAAAAAGAAAATAAATTTCTGCAACCAGACAAAATTGTATGGTTATTGACTTGGCCATTGAGGTACACTGATAAACTGTGGATGGAGAGAGAGAGTTTCTATTTTGTATTTGCCCCCAGTACCAAAATTTGGAAGGTATTTAAAAATAAACTTGCTTGTTGCTTGAAGAAGCTGGGCTATTAGTGTCTCACAGATGAGGATAAATAGTTCATAGATACTACCTTTGGAAACATCAAGCTAGTTAGGATGTAAAATGCCAGAAAGGGCATGCCACAACCATTTACCTCCATACGGGCATGTTTTACTTCTGCTTCCAGGAGCGATGAGGGCTTCGTGGGCTGGATGAATTGGTGTCGGGGGCGGCATCCAGCCCCCAGGCTGTAGTTTGGGTACCCCTGATCTAATCCCTATGGGTTTCTGATTGATTGCATGTGGAAGAGGATACAGTGGGAGCACCAAGACAAAAAGTTCGGTTTCACTTACCAGTGATAACTTTCGTTCTTCGAGTATATAGTTTGTGAATACACACTCATGGGTTATGCGCCTGCGCAGAACAGCCGATTGGAGGCTTGAAAAGCTATTGGTCAAAAGTTTTGGCGGTAAGACCGCCCACCGTACCGCCCACCCTGAGGCGCCCGCACGCCATCTTACCTCAGTTCCATACTTAAGCCAAGCACAGGATAAACCAATTGATCTCATCCGTGCAGCTCAAGAAGGGAGGCAGGGTGGGTAGTGTGTATTCACAAACTATATACTCGAAGAACGAAAGTTATCACTGGTAAGTGAAACCGAACTTTCTCCTTCATATAGTTTGTGAATCCCCACTCATGGGAGATTAGCAAGCTCACACTTACTTGGCCGGTGGGCAGTCGGATGAGATGATTCCACGATGAAGATGATGACGGTCAGGCAGGGTGAACTGTCAAGGGCGATGAGCCCGGAGCCCCCGAGTGAGGACGACACGGCCAAGCCTGGCGTCCGCAGTGGATCTGGTGTCCACCCTGTAATGCTGGACAAATGTAGAAGGTCTGGACCGGGTGGCAGCCTTACAGATGTCCTCAAGCGGTGTGCCCTCCAGAAAGGCCGTGGATGTTGCAACCGCTCTGGTAGAGTGCGCCCTGACATGCGGTGGGGGTGGCAACGATGCCGACTCGTAGGCCAAGTAGATGGTAGAGGTGATCCATTTGGAGAACCGCTGTGCGGAGATGGGTTCACCTTTGGACTTGCCCCCATACGCCATGAAAAGGCGTTGCGACTTCCTGAACGCCCTTGCCCTGCTGGTGTAAAACAATAAAGCTCGTTTGACATCCAGCGTGTGCCAAGTCCTTTCTTGGGCATTGGTGGGGTTCTGGAAGAATGTTGGCAAGGAGATAGTCTGTGCCATATGAAACTGGGAGACCACCTTGGGGAGGAAGGTGATGTCCGCCTGGAGTACCACACGGTCATTGAAGAATTGAAGAAAGGGTGCGTCTGCCCGCAGAGCAACCAGCTCACCAGCTCGTCGAGCAGACGTGATGGGCACCAGAAAGGCCGTCTTCCAGGTGAGGAGACGAGCATCCGCGGTAGCCATGGGCTCGAAGGGAGTCCTGGTGAGCGCGTTGAGGACGGTAGAGAGTGACCATTGAGCCGTCGGAGTCCTGACGGGAGGGAAGGCGTTCTGCAACCCCTTGAGGAAACGTTTTACCGTTTGGTCGTGGAAAGCGCCGGAAGCGGACGAGCCAGCCGGGGAGTGAGCTAACACCGCTGCGAGGTGTACTCGGATGGAGGCGATGCTGAGGCCAGACTCCGCCAAATGGAGGAGGTAGGTCAAAACGTCCTGCAATCCCACCTGTGAGAGGGGCGTCTGCTGGGATGCCAGGAAAGCACAAAAGCGTCTGTATTTGGAAGCGTAGGACTTCCTTGTGGAAGGGCGCCTGGCTAGTTCCAGGACCCTGGACAGTCTGGGGTTATCCTCCACGCGGTGAGGTGGAGGCTGGGCAGGTCTGAGTGGTGAAGCTGGCCCTGCTCCATTTGGAGAAGCGTCGGTGACTCCGGCAGCGTGCGATACTGAGACGACATGCGTAACAGCAGCGGAAACCAGGGTTGGCGAGGCCATGCTGGGGCCACCAGGATGGCCTTGGTCCTGTGTTGCAACATTCTGGTGAGAACTTTCTGGACCAGAGGAAACGGAGGAAAAGCGTAGAAATAGTCCTGATCCCACCGTTTCATGAAGGCATCGCCCTCGGAGTTCATTCCGATGCCTGCCCTGGAGCAGTACCTGTGGCATTTCGTGTTGGACTCCGACGCGAAGAGGTCGATGTTCGGAGTCCCCCAGGCCTCGCAAAGCGACTGAAAAACCTCGTCGTCCAGTTCCCATTCGTGGGTCGTCGAGGTGAGGCGGCTGAGATGGTCGGCCAAGACATTCAGCTTGCCCTGAATGTGCACTCCAATCGGGAAGATGTGCCTCTCCAGGCACCACTCCCAGAGTTGCACAGCGAGGTAAAGAAGGGTGGTAGATCGTGTTCCTCCCTGCTTGTTCAGATACGCCACAGCCGTGGTGTTGTCCGAGGCTACTTGGACCGCCTTGCCCGTGAGTAGGCTCTTGAAGGAACGTAGGGCCTTCCAAATGGCCAGTAGTTCCAAATAGTTGATATGGTGCACCATCTCCTGAGGCGTCCATGGGTTGTTGACCGTAAGAGTCCCGCAGGCAGCCCCCCAGCCGAGGTTGCTTGCGTCGGTCAATATTTGCAACGAGGGTTGCGGGGGGTAGAAACTCTTCCCTGTTGTCATGTTGAGTGGTGTCGTCCACCACAGCAGCTGGTCCCTCAGCTCCAGAGACGGAGTTAGCCGTTTGGACTGGCTCTCCCGGAGCGCGTCGAATTTGTGAAGAAGCCACGACTGCAGGGACCGGAACTTTAGCCTGGCGTGAGGGATCACTGCCGTCGTTGAGGCCATGAGGCCTAGCAGTCTTTGAGCCTTTTTCACCCTGATGCACGGTTTGGTGCGAAGGTCGTTCACTCCCTGCACGATGTCCTGCAAGCGCTTTTGGGGTGCAAAGGCTCTGGTAGCAAGCGAGTCGAGTACCGCTCCAATGTACTCGATGCGTTGAGAGGGAATCAACTTCGATTTGGTGAAGTTGATCCTGAGGCCGAGACTCTCCATGAGGTGGACCGTGAATTGCGTGTCCCGAATGGCCGACGAGCTGGTGGGGGATACAATCAGCCAGTCGTCGATGTATGGGAAGACCCTGATTCCCCGCTGGCGGAGGAAGGCAGCCACCGGAGCCATGCATTTGGTGAAGACTCGTGGTGCCGTGGCCAGACCGAACGGTAGACATCGGTACTGGTACACCGAATCGCCGATGCGGAATCGAAGGAACCTTCGGTGCTCCTCGAGGATGGAGACATGGAAGTAAGTGTCCTTGAGGTCTATGACTGTGAACCAGTCCCCTTTGTTGATGTGGGGAAGGACGGTCTGCAGGGTCACCATCCTGAACTTCCTGGTGTGGATGCATTTGTTGAGGCGGCGCAGGTCCAGAATTGGGCGGAGTCCTCCGTCCTTCTTCTGAACCATGAAGTACCTCGAGTAGAAGCCGTTGTCCCAGTCAGGCGGTGTCACCCGCTCGATGGCTCCCTTGGACAGAAGAGTTGATATTTCCTCCTCCAAATGGGGGGACGAGGTGGTGAGACGATGTCTTCCCACCCGAGGCGCCCGCACGAACTCGATGGCGTAGCCAGAGGACAAGATCTTTAAGACCCACCGGTCGTCCGTGATGCCTGACCATACCTGGAGGAAGTTCCGGAGGGGGAGGTACGGGAGGTGGAGCGCGAGAGACTCGGCCGTCGTAGCTTCAAACGCGCGACTTGGACTTAGCGTCCGAACCCTTGCCGTGCCCGTAGGGCTGATAGCGCGGTTTGTGCTGGCGTCGTTGCTTGTAAGAGCCAGACCTGGGCTGCTCCACGGGGCCACCCTGTTGTTGCGGGTTTCCCTGGTAGCGCCGCGTGAAGGGCTGGAACCTCGGCCTGGCAGGCGGAGCCGGCGTGGTGAGCCCCAGGAACTTGGCGGTGGTGTTAGTCTGCCGCATCTCATTGAGGACCTTGTCCGTGTCCTGTCCGAAGAGGCCTTGCCCGTCGAAGGGAAACTCCTCGATGAGCTTCTTCATAGCATCATCGAGGGAGGTACCCCTAAGCCAGGCGTGACGACGGAGCAGGATAGCAGACGCCATGTCCTTGGCCGCATAGTCGTTGATATGCCTGGCCGTTCTCATTTGCTGCTCCGCTAGGAAGTCGCCTTCGGATGCCAGCGCGTCGATCCGTTTCTGGGCGTCGCCGGGCAACGTCGCCGTCTCGGCCTTGACTCGCTCCCAGAGGTGGGACTGGTAAAGGCCCATGGCGGCCGAGTAGTTGGCGGCGCGGAGGAAGAGGGAACCGGTGGCGTAGAATTTTCGGCCCACCACGTCCAGCTTCTTCCCTTCCGGGATCGAAGGCACCGGGAATCCGCTGGTGGCCGTCCTGTGTTGAAAAGCCTTGACCACCAGGGAATTTGGCAAGGGGTGAGCTTGCAGGAACTCGACGTTCTCGTCCAGGACTCTGTACATGCCGTCGAGCCTGGACGAAACGGAGTGCGCAGACACCGGCTTCCTCCATGTCACCTTCGCCGACGTCAACATGGACGGAAGCATGGTGATATGGACCGGCCGTACCGCGCGTCTGTCCAACTTGGCAGTCATTTGGTCCTCACCCTCCAGTGGCGGCTGGTCGACCTTTAAGTTCATAGCGGTCCCCAGGCGCGTCAGCATGGCCGTAAGCGAGCGTTGGTCCTCACCACGTGGTGGGTCCACCGCGCCGATGGCCTGGTCCGGCGTCCTTTCGGCGTCGACGTCTCCCTCATCCTCCTCCGAAGAGGCACTGGAGTCATCGGAGGACGAGGGAGGAACTCTTACATCCACGTCGGGACCGCGCCAGTACGGCCTGGGCGGGCCGGCAGGATGGGAGTCCACCGCTTCAACGTCTGGACCAACCCGCGACGATGTGGGTGGGCCAGCGGAGCGGACACTCGACCCTCGGGAGGTCAGTGGGGCCACAGCAGGGCCAACATCCCTGGGGCTTGCGGTGGTCGGTACCGGAGCCGCAGAGGCCGCAGGCATGGAGGTCTTAAACTGGTTGGCAAAAGTCTGAGCCATGACCTCAAACATCCCCTTCAGGAGCTCCATCTGGGATGGATCCGGAACCGTCGGGAGCGACGAAACGGTGGCCGACGAAACGGTGGCCGGTAGAATCGGCGACGAAACGGTGGTTGGTAGAATCGTCGACGAAACGGAGGCCGGCATGGTGATTGCCGCGTCGTCGAGCGTCGGAGTCCTGGGCCTTGGGGAGACGTAGGCCTGTCTCGTAGGCGAACGGGCCCTCCCACGAGGCGGCGACGGGAGCACCTGAAGTGGGCGAGCTGGAGCCCCAGCCCTGCGTCCTTTTTCAGGCGAACCCGAGGAGGACCGTCCTCCCCAGATGGAAGACCCAGGCGACGGACATCTTGCGACCGAGTATGGCGGCGAAGGTCCCGGAGAAACAGGGGTGCGCGGAGTAGGCGGGAGCGATCGCCTCTTCTCTGACCCGTGTTTCTTTTTCTTGTCTCCGTTCTTGTCCCTCTTCTTCTTCTTCTTGATGGGGAGAGCGGAAGAAGAAGCCGAAGACGGAGGAGGCTGAGAGACACTAGCCGAGGTAGAAGCGGCCGCCACGGGAGCCAGGGAGAGTTCCATCAGGTGGGCTTTGAGCCGGTAGCTCCGGTTCTGCACTGCCAGACGAGTGAATTTCTTGCAGTGAGGACAAGACTGGCTCTGGTGAGACTCTCCCAGGCAAAAAAGGCAGAGGCTATGCCCGTCGGAAGCCGGAAACTTTTTCAGGCAAGCCGAACACTGTTTGAAGGCCGCGGCCATCAAAGAAAAATTCTTCCAACGGAAGTTTCTGGAACGCGGGTACCCCGAAGGGCTGGCCAGCCGCCACCCCCTTGAGGGGGGAAACGGTGACCGAAGCGAGTAGGTAACTGAGTCCACCAGAAGGAAGAAACAGCACCGGGGTGGCGATCCTGCCCGAAGGACAAGATCACCAAAAAAAATTGAAAACGAAGTTAGCCAAAAGACTTTCCCTCAGAAGGGCGAAAAAAATTGAGGAAGCTCTCAACGATCGTCCTGCTGCTACGGCGGAAAGAAGAGAACTGAGGTAAGATGGTGCACGGGCGCCTCAGGGTGGGCGGTACGGTGGGCGGTCTTACCGCCAAAACTTTTGACCAATAGCTTTTCAAGCCTCCGATCGGCTGTTCTGCGCAGGCGCATAACCCATGAGTGGGGATTCACAAACTATACGAAGGAGAACTGAGGCTAGCTGTAGTTCAGTTTCAATTAACCTCAAATTAACCTCAATTAACTTGACCAGTTTCCCTGGTTAATTAAGACCCACTGTCAACAGTTTTTGTTGTATGCAAATAAAATCTATGAAGATTTGCTTTGGGGCCTGATGGAAAAACAAACAAGTGGTCCATCTCAGTTAAATGATGTGTATTGCAGTTTTGGAACCAGTTCTAGCCTTTGATTCAATCGACACCAAGTTAGACAGAAAGTCAGAGTCACAAGACACTCTTGTTCTTTGCTCAGCCATATCACCTCTTTATAATCTCATTCTTTCAGCATAAGATAAGATAATGTGAAGACACAGAGATTTGACTGATATCAGCTATCTATGACCTTCAGGGTGAAAGAGCCACAGTGAAGGGATCCACAGTATTTAGTACTAAAAGGTCTCATTCTAGCAAGCTACATAACTAGAGAAGTTTTTAACAGAGAATCTTGATAAGAGATCAGACAGTGCAAAGTTCACAAAGATACGCTGAATTAAGAAAATGAGAGAAGAATCAAGGATGTTCAACACTGTCGAACACTCCCACATTCCTTTCAGCTCCATAACAGAGGGCACTAATGTATTGATCATGGATACTAAAGCAGAGTCTGGATATTATTATTTTTTAATTCACAGCTACTAGAATTTTCCATTCAGTCCACCAGAGGCCATGTGGCTAGAACAGTGATGGGCAGTCTTGGCCCTCCAGCTGTTCTTGAACTTCAATTCCCAGAAGCCCAAATCAGCACTCCTGCTGATCAGGGCCTCTGGGAATTGAAGTTCAAGAACAGCTGGAGGGCCAAGACTGCCCATCACTGGGCTAGAAGAATCTGAGTAATATAGTCTAAAATGTAACTTTTCTAAGCTGCTCTAGCATGTCATCTCCAATCAGGTCATTACAACACAAGGAGGCACTTGCAGGGAAATATGCATGTTGAACTGGTAATGGGAATAATTGCACTTGAACACCTGAAGCCACACCTGCAGTTGTAATTGAAAGTACTGGTACATGTGCTTACTGACGAACAGCAGGGAAAATGGGAATGGAGCAATTATGACGTTGCATGTGGGATATCAGGTTATCCCTGATAAATGTGCTTTAAATGACCACACAGAAGTCAGCGGAGAGAGGGAAGTTAGTTGACAATCCATCTCATTTGAGGCTTCTTAAGACAGCTCCGTGGTAGCTGTCCAGATTTGGATAAGACATGGATACATCAGAGCTACTTTAACAAGCTGTTGCTCAGCAATTTCTTCCTTGCTCTCTGCTGACTTCTTCCTCACTTTTTTCTTTGGTCTTCAGGTGCCTGAGCATGTCAGCACTTTCACCAAACGCTTAAAATAGTTTGGAGACAAGAGGTGTTTAGTTGAGGGGAAATGACACTCCATGAAAGTCCCTTTCCTACCTCTTTCCTTTGAATGAGGAATCTGGGAGAACCAGCTACTAATTGTCCATTCAACTTTGAAGCTGCATCAATTCAGGCAATCCTATAAGAACATAAGAACAGCCTTGCTGGAACAGGCCACAGGAGCCCATCCAGTCCAGCATTCTGTCTCACACAGAGGCTCACCATTTGCTTCAGGGTATTCCCAAGCAGATGCCTTCACCTGTTTAGGATTCCCTGGAAATGGCATTTCCCTGGAAATGCCTATCTCTCCAACCTGGAGGTTGTCCTTAGGTATCCATAATTATAGCCGTTGATACCCTTGTCCTCCATGAACTTGTCTAATCCTTTCTTGAAGCTGTCAAGACTGACAGCTGTCACCACTTCTTCTGGCAGGGAGTTCCATAGACCAGTGATACTCTGGGTGAAAAAGTACTTTCTCTTATTTGTTTGAGAACTAGTACCCAAAAGTTTCATGGAGTGCCCCCTAGTTCTAGTGTTATGCGACAGGGAAAACAGTTTTTCCTTATCTACTTTGTTCACACCGTGCATGATTTTATAAACTTCAATCAGGTCACCTCTTAGACGCCGTCGTTCAAGAGTGAAGAGGCCCAACCATTGCAGCCTCAGATGGTAAGGAAGATGTTCCAGTCCCCTAATCATTCTGGTTGCCCTCCTCTGCACTTTCCCCAGCTCCATAATATCCTTCTGGAGGTATGGCGACCAGAACTGTACACAGTATTCCAGATGGGGCCTCACCATAGATTTATAAAGAGGCAAAATGACACTTGCTGACTTATTTATTATCTGTACCCTTCCTAATGATCCCTAGCATTGAGTTTGCTTTTTTCACTGCTGAGGCACACTGGGTTGACACCTTCATTGAGCTGTCCACCAGGACACCAAGGTCCCTTTTCTGGTTTGTTGCAGAGTTCAGACTCCATCAGTTTATAAATGTAATTGGGTTTTTTTGCCCCCACGTGCATCACTCTGCACTTACTAGTGTTGAAGCTCATTTGCCACTGTTTTGCCCACTCCCCCAGTGTCAAGAGATCCCTCTGGAGCTCCTCACAATCTCTCACAGTTTTCACTACCCTGTATAATTTAGTGTCGTCAGCAAATTTGGCTACCTTGCTATTTACTCCTACTTCTAGATCATTTATGAAGAGGTTGAAAAGCAGGGGTCCCAGTACTGAACCTTGGGGGACCCCACTCTTTACTTCCCTCCACTTGGAGAAGTGTCCATTTAGTGCTACCCTCTGTTTCCTGTCCCTTAGCCAGTTGCTGATTCAGGACAAGACCTGTCCCTTTATTTCATGACTGGCAAGTTTATTCAAGAGCCTTTGGTGCGGGACCTTGTCAAAAGCCTTATGAAAGTCCAGATAAGTACAGATAATCCCACTTCCTCAATTGATGTAAAATCATTTGATTGGGGAGAGGGGACACGGAAACCCCAGCAGCAAAGAAAAAATATGTGGGGGGGGGGAGGATCCCTGGACCATATTGTGTGATCCAGGGGTCAGCAAACTTGGCTCTCTAGATATTCTTGGACTTCAATTCCCAAAAGCCCAAGTCAGTACACCTGCTGATCAGGGCTTCTGGGAATTGAAGTCCAAGAACATCTGGAGAGCCAAATTTGCAGGCCCCTGGTGTAGTCCACAGAGAATAATATATATAAGACAATCCCAACCCCAGAGCATTTACTGTATTATTTGTCAATATTATCACCTCCTAATTCAGGATCAGGATGAGACTACTGGAGAATTCCCTGTGGCAGTAATTTGAATTATAAGTAAACAGTAGAGGAAACACAAACAACTCCCATGTCTGCGATCCCCTGATTCCATGCTAATACGATGAATACGCTTCTCAATTTGTTGAAATTCAGTTTTTAAAAAAGAAGACATTTGCATTTAAATATCCTTATTTTTAACATGGATCTTTTGTTACAAAAAAAATTATTAAGGCTGAAATCTTGTTGCTAAGCATAAGAAAATTGGTAACTTTCAGCCTGTTTCTAACTGGCAAGTAAAACATCCCTGCTGCAATGCTTGGGTACATGTGCACAAAAACACACACACCCTCCAAGCCAACATGTGTGAACGCCCCTGGGACTTTTTATTTGCGATCTAGCAATAGACTGAAAGTTACAAATCTTCTAATACTAAACAACATGATCTTAGCATCTTAAGTGTGGATGTATCCTTGAGATGGACAGCTTATAAGAATGCATATCTAGGAAGGTTTATATCAAGAATGGGAAATGTGTGGCTCTCCAGACACTGTGAATTGCAACTCTCATCAATCACATAAGCTCAAATCAGCATATCCCATGATAAGGCAAGATAGGAGCTTCAGTCCAGTAGCAGACAGAGGTTCATACAGGCTCATTTCCTCATTTACATATTTCTAATTTTCTTTATAATACTGCTGCAGAAGCAAAAGCTTGGGATTCTTTTTAAAATTCAGTTACCTCCCCTACAGATGTACAATAAGGGGAATAATTTGTGATGAGTAAAGTTGAGCCAGAAAGAGAAAAGAAACAAGTCAAAAAACATAGGAACTACCTACTAAACCATTCCCTACTGGGTGATTTTTGTGGCACTGTCTCCAAAATATATGATATTCTAGGCCAGGGGTCCCCAACCTTTTTTTGCACCATGTCTGCCAGCCACAGCTTGAATATGGGCAGTATGACACCTCTGCACACAGGCGTGGGGTGGGGGGCATGGGGAGAGCCACACTGTAGCTCAGAAACAAGGAGGACGGGCCCAACTGCCTGCCAGCCCACACCGTTTGCCTCGGGCAGCGAGGTATCACACTGCACATAGGCGGAGGGAAGGGAGCCCCACTGTAGTTAAGCAATGTGGAGGAGGAGCCTGGCCACCTGCCTATCTGCTGTGTCTGAAGCCCATGCTCTCACTTTGTTCACCAGGTAGACCTGGCAGAGCACATTGAGGGCAGCAGGCTGCCATCAGGGCTCCCAGCACCACCACACACACACACAGCCTGGTTTGGGACAGCCTGTGGCCCTGTCCTGGTCCATACCCGTCAAGTGTGACTCGGGAAAATACGGGAGCTACTCCGGCCCGGGCACGCATGCACAGCAACTCCTTTGCGCATGCACAGAACCCCTTTGTGCATGCACAGAACCCCTTTGTGCATGCACACTGCTGCCTCTGATGGGCATGCATGCACAGTAACTCCTATCCGAGCCATTCAAAATATGGGATGGCGGTGGGAAAGGGGAGGAATGAGTGCTGGAATACGGGAAATCACGGCCAATATGGGATACTTGAAAGATATGTACTGGTCTGTGGCCTGGTGGTTGGGGACCCCTGTTCCAGGCCACCTAAGGAAAAAATGGGGGGGGGGGTTTCCTGAACTGGTAGCAGAAATTCCGGCTGCCCCCACCCATCCAAGTTTTGAAATAAAGTAGTCCTAATTCGGGTGCAACGCAGGGCTCCCCCCTGGCCACGCCCACCGAGTAGGTAGTAAAAAAAATTGAATCCCATCACTGGAGGTTTTCCTGCACTACCGCACCGAGGCAGCATCACAAAGATAATTCTATCTGGTGGATTCTGGGAGTCACAGTCCAAAAGGTATTTTCCGAAGCCCTTACAATGTGAACTCACTCTCTACCTCCCTAAGGGATTGTATTTCATTCTGAGTTGCCTTCATAAACAGGTATTCCTGCTTTCCCAGGCATTTGGGAGCCACCAAGGCACTGTACAGACACTTTATTTCTCTGCCTGCTGCGCCACTGTGACCAGACCATGTGGTTGTGATATTCAAGCAGACACCTTGACAGCAACAGTGGGGGAATGGATAAGCAAGAAATAAAGATGTTAAAGGAGAAAGGCCCCTCTGCAGGACGATGCTGTGAGCTCCTGAGCCAGAGCACATGCTGTTTTCAGTAGCTTTCTGCCTTCTCTCACTACTCTCAGGAGAGCACACTGGTTTGGCATTAATGCCCTAAGAACCATGGCCTTAAGGATAATGCATGCGGTTCCCTGTCTGTGTTCTATAATAAATTATGAATTAGAGACAACCAAACAACAAGGCTATAAATACACTATGAGGTTTTAGTGACATAACAGGAGGCAAACTGAAGGGGCCCCTGATGTCACCATAAGGCAGAGCTGGAAACTGAAAGTTGCACTGAACTGAAGAGGAGAGATTTAATAAATAGGACTTGCTGCAAAACCAGAAAACGGATTGCAAAAGCAAGGGAGAGAAAATGTATCTTGATTATCTTTACGGCTTGCTTTTTCTGTCTTCCATGAAGACTTTCCCTTTATGCTTTCCTTGTTTCCTACACTTCTGATAAGTTTTGGTATAAGAATACCATTAAATAAATACATTTCATGTCAGAAATTACTCTGGGTTGAAAGAATTTTTGCTGGAGGGATGCCCGAATGAGGCTCCTTTCATGTCCCCAAGATCCATCATGGAGCACTCAGGTATCAAACTCTGACTTTCTATTCTTCAAGCTCAGCGTTTTAACCACTAAGCCACCACGGTGCTGCTAAGACTGTTGAATACATAGGACCGTGATGATGAACTTTGGCACTCCAGATGTTCTTGGACTTCAATTCCCAGAAGCCCAAGCACCCTGTGAATCCACAGTCTCCTAAGATAATGTGGACATCGTTTCTTGGTTTCTGTTCTATGAGGTGTTGTAGGTCCTCATAGAACTGGTCCACTGTGGCTTTATCTGCACCAGTGGTTGGTGCATATATTTGGATCACAGTGATATTGAAAGGTTTGCCTTGTATTCTGACTGACATCGTTCTATCATTTTTGAGATTATATCCCATTACTGCTTTTCTCACTCTTTTATTAACGATTATGGCTACTCCATCCGGGCATGTTTTACTTCTACTTCCAGGAGTGACGAGGGCGGCCTGGGCAGGATGAATCACAGTAAACCCATTTGTGCAGATTCATGGGGGCTTGGGCTTCTGGGAATTGAAGTCCAAGAACATCTGGAGTGCCAAGGTTCGCCATCACAGACATAGGATCTAGTGTTGTGGATCATACAGATTTCTGTAGTTGCTAAAGGAAATTGGCTTCCTAACAATATTTTCCCCCAAATTCTTCTTCTTTTTAATAAGAGCACATTTTTTCACTCTTTGTTGTGGAGATTATGCAAGCATGACATCACTATCCACCCAAGGCTCCAGCATTGAAAGAGTGGCACTGGTAAGACTTGCCTGATTCCAAGATCCCTTATGACCAGAGTTGAGCCAAGCAGTTTGTTCTCTGCCACATGATGCACATATTCCAAAGGGTTAACTCTCATCTCCCTTGCAGTGCTGAGACTGAGTTTTAGGAAGCATGCTAGTAGTAGAATGAAGTATAGGAAAGGTAAGGTAAAGGTTACCCTTGCTCGAAAGCCAGTCGTATCCATCTCTAGGGTTCAGTGCTCATCTGTTTATAGCCAAAGAGCCACTGCTATCTGTGTCTGCAGACGTTTCCGCGGATTTGTGGCAGGCAAGATTAAACACAGGAGTGCACAGAATGCTGTTTACCTTCCCACCAAAGTGGGACAGTCCCTATTTATCGACTTGCAATTTCTTGCTTTTGAACTGCTAGGTTGGCAGGAGCAGGGACAGAGGCGGGAGCTCACTCCATTGTGCAGCACTCGAGTCTCGAGCTGCTGACCTGTCGACCTTCCAGTTCAGCATCTTAACTACTAAGCCACTGCAGTCCCAAAAATGAAGTAAACTTCTGGGCATATGTGAAGTACCTGCTATTGTACTTCTGATTATACAGAAAATATTTGCTATTGCAAAAATTGGGGGAGGCAAGAACCTTACCCACATTACACCAACTAAGAGTGTAATCAGGCAGGAAGAAAGGATTTTTGAAAAAAAGATATTGCTGAAAGTGTGTGGAGTGATTTCTCTTAAAGCAAGGGTCTACAATCCTGGCTCTCCTGATGTTTTTAAGACTTCAATTCCCAGAAGCCCGGATCAGCAAGTGTATTGACTTGGCCTTCTGATAGAAGTCCAAGAACACATGGAGAGCCAAGTTTGCTGACCCGTCTTAAAGCAACCTTTCTGTCATTGAGTTTTGCTTTGCTCAGTTGCTCAGTATGCTGTCACTAGGAACACACCAGTCCTTTTGTTGAGCTGGAGGTGAGGGGAAAAGCCAAAATTCCTGCAAAAAGAGTCGGTCTCCAAGTATCTATGGATATAACCCAGCAGCAACACACAGAGAACATGGGGGAAATGTTACACCTGTATTTGATCATTTCTGTCTTGGGTACAGGAATACAATGCTTCCCCCAAAATTTTCTATAATGGAAGGAAATTGTATATGACTGTGGTTACAACTCTGCATTCCTCCCAGCAGAGAGGGGGAAAAGCAGTATGAGGAAGCTGACAGACAGGGTAATAATAATTTCCCCCACTTACCTATCGAGTCTAATCTTTTGTCTAGCACTAGCTTCTTTAAACCGTCTTTCGCCATCCTGTTCACAAGAAACAAAAACAGTGGGTTATGTTTCGAGGAGCTATAAAGTATAACAAAAAGCAGATTCAGACTAAATAAACTGAACGTATATTGCAAAAGAGTTCCAGCTTACCCTACTTATCCTGTAGTGGGGCTTACAGGCTGGAAGGGACTTTATCAGGGCTTGAGTCCACTGACAAGGAATGCTAAGATTGATTACCAGTCAGCAACAAAGCTTAGGGTACCAATCAGTGCACCTTGTGTCCCTAAATATTCCATTCCATCTGCCTCCCAGTCGATTTTCATCCCTCTTCATCAGAAACCTGAGGAACTTCCTCGTCAAGTGGCTAAGACACTGACTGGGAGGCAGAAGTCAGCAGTTTGATTCCCGAGTACTGCAGGATGGAACAAGCTCCCGTCTTTGTCCCAGCTCCTGCCAACCTAGCAGTTTGAAAGCAAGACATTGCAAGTAGATAAATAGGGACCACTTCGGTGGGAAGGTAACAGCGTTCCGTGTGCTCTGGTGTCTAGTCATGCCTGCCACATGACCATGAAGCAGACAGCACTGGCTCTTCGGCTTTGAAACACAGATGAGCACTGAACTCTAGAGTCAGATACGACTGGCTTTCAAGCAAGGGAAACCTTTACCTAATATATAATTTGACCTTCTAGTTTTCATTGGACTATTCTGCATGACCGTTTTTCAAACGCAGGCTTTCTAGTCCTGGGACATCACTCTGTTGACTATGCTACATTCTTCTTCTTCTTTTCCTTCTTCTTCTTCTTGTACCATATCCGATTCCAGATATTGTCAATCCTCATGGTGATCAGCCATGAAGATTGTCCTGAGAATATAACAGTTGCCATTCATCTTCCTTTGCAGTGTGACACCTGTACTACTACTGATCCAGCTCCATGAATCACTTTCTGGTCCTGAGCCCTTTTAGCATACAAAGTCCTCATCAGCCCCAGGCCAGTATTGATGAAGCTGCTGCCCTCCATCAAGATGGATTCAAGTGGGATTTAATCCACTTGGGGACCATCACCCTTCCCTGTGGACTTCACCAAGGCCACTACTCATCAGGGTTGTCAGGTTAGTTAACCGCCGTCTGATGCTCAGCACTGAGTCACTGGCAATATGGTCTACTCTATTATCATAGCAGGATAATCTGGCCACACTCATGCCACATTGGATATCCCCATCTTTTGGAGAACTATACAAATGTTTAGGAAAAAAGATGGGAGTTATCCTACGTTTGCTGACACCTGTCCTCTTGTGAGTGGTTGGTGTCATTTTGACAATATATCATCAACAACACTTGAGTCTGCACAGCGACAGAATAACATTCACTCTGTCACACACCCAAATCAATGATCTTTTCTCTCTTTTGCATAATCGCACAAATGTATATCAACTAGTGATCTGAAGCACCATCCCTTACAGCACAATCAGGACTGCCACTAACGTTTTATTTTCAATTTCTGTGACTTCTGCTGCCCATTTTTGTTAATTTTCCATAGCACCATTCAAGTTTAAAAATCCAAAGGTTCAGCCAAAAGGATGATTTGCATAATTAAGTTTGCATGGCAAAGAGTGGAAAGGAGCTTGTTCTCTGGCACAAATCAGCAGCAAACCTCATCTGAAAACTTATAATTTACTCAGGTCTGGCAATGGCAGGAGGCAATGTGACAAGCCTGGCTCCAATATATGCATCTGTATGTCATCTGAATATATTTTTTTTGAGGAGTGGGTGATAAAGAAATCATTCGTTACTCTATATTTGACTTTAAACCATGTATGCAAGTAAGGTCAAAGGTTTTTAATGGGTCTTTTAATGTGATTTTTTTAATGTTTTTAATGAATGTTTTTATGTTTCTATGCTGTTGTGAGCTGCCCGGAGTCACTCCGGCGAGGGGGCGGTGATACAAATTCAAATAAATAAATAAATAAATTAGAGAGGTTTGAGAAATTCAGATAACTGGAAATATGGGAAAAGGAACAATAAATACACCATCACCTTCAGAAGGCATCTTAATTATATAATGAGGGATCCTAGATAAGCACCTCCTAGCACTACAACAGGAAGTCCACTGATTTTTCAAGTACTAAGTATATTACACTTTTACTGTATATACATGATGCTGCTTCCCAGTCACACCAGTGGGAATGACATATCTATTCTGGGTGGAGAACAGGAAGGATCAATTGTCCTGAGTGGCTATTAAAAAACAACAACAACTGGCAAGCATTTAACTAAAGTTAAATGCAACGGCCCACTGCTAATCATGAAACGTAGAATTCTAAGGTGTGAACCCAATTGCTAGTCCCAACCAGACTATAGCTACTGAATCACGTAGATTGCAGGTACAATCAGACAAGGAAGCAGGATTGTGTTGGACTGTGCTGAAAAGAGCTGCTTTGCTGGTTGCAATCTCATTTAAATCGACCTTTCCATGCAGACATGATCTAGGCCACAAGGCTCTAAAGGGAAAGGTCACCCTTGCTCGAAAGGCGTCGTATCTGACTCTAGGGTTCAGTGCTCATCTCTGTTTACAACCAAAGAGCCAGCGCTGTCTGTCTCTGCTGACATTTCCGTGGACATGTGGCAGGCATAACTAAACACCAGACTTCACGGAATGCTATTTACCTTCTCACCAAAGTGGTACCTATTTATCTACTTGCCATTTCTTGCTTTTGAACTGCTAGGTTGGTAGGAGCTGGGACAGAGACAGAAGCTCACTCTGTCATGCAGCGCTCAGGTCTTGAACTGCCAACCTTCCAGTCATCAAGTACAGCATCTTAACAACTAAGCCACCCAAGGCTCTAGTCCAGCTTTAAAAACAAAACAAAAAGGTCTGGATGGGCATGGAACAGGGTTAGTTTGGTTCACAATTTGCTGTACATCACACAGTCACCAGAAAATAGTTTGAACCAGACCATGTCTAAAGCGGTCCAAAACATGAGGCTGTCTCATTGCACCTGTAAATACATCTTAACCCATTGTTTTGTTCAGTCTTTTCTAGCTTGGACTCTGAACTGGATTTGGCCTTGTCTGTTTCATGTTTGTTTTGGATCATAAATATGGGCTAGAATTAAGTCAATTGGGGGAACACATGTTATTAAAATGGAAATTGATGAGAAGGTTTTATTTCTATCTGAAAAATCTAAACAATTTAGGACCGCTCTTTACTGGTTTTCAAAACGACAGATGTTTCATACCCCTGGTTCTGGTTTCAGCACTGGAAGCGTGCGTGGCTGACCTTCTTCATCCAAAACCACAAAGGTCATGAAGGCACTGTTGATGTGTCTCCGGCTGACTTTCATCTCATGTCCATAGGCTTCTACACACACCCCAACCTCCATGCTGGAAAGAATAAGAGCTATTTTTTTGCCACAGCAATACACAATATGCACAATATTGTCCAATAGAAATGTACTCAAATAGACAAAAATGCTAAGAAGCAAGCAAAATATCTGGATTACTTTTTTAAAAAAAAATTGAAAGATCGTAAACAACAATGGGTGCAGAATGCAGCTGCTTGGCTAATGCTGGGGACTGGATAGAACTGATAAGAGCACACCTTAAATGTCGCCTTAACTTGAAGATCTTAATAGGGCCATTGTTAAGTTTGGCCCAACTTGATGACACATATCACATGCTGATATAATTATTCACAGAGATGAGGTCTATTTTTTGTATGTCCTGTATGCGTTCCCACACCCATGGACCAAACCCCTTGAAATTTGGCATGCACCTGCCTTGGCGCTCCAGCTTGGTTTGTGCCAGGGAACCGGGGCCGATGGGGGACCCTAACACCCCCCCCATGAGAAAAATGAAAAAACAAAAACAAAAGTTCTAGCGGCCACTGCGGCACGGCATGGTCAATCAGGGAGGCCAGCACGAGCACGGGAGAGGCGGGATGACAGCGCAGCCAATCAGGGAGGCCACCCCCCCAAAAAAAAAACCCGGCAAAGCCGGACACTAAGCTAGTGATACCCGTAAGTGTGGTAAATTCTAGAAGTTCTTATTCCCTATGACTTTTCATATACTATACACCTTTGTTTTTGTTTTTTAAATAAACCTCTGCTTTTTAACTTTCTCTCAAATGATACGGCTTGTTTCACTGAACCATGCAATTGTTTAATCAGAAAATTTAGTTAAGGTTTCTACTATTCTCTGAACAATTCTTATCAAGGCCTAGAGCAGTGGTTCCAAACACAGAGCATACACACACTCCACAGTCCCAGAAGCCTAAGTCAGAACATTGGCTGATCAGTGCTTTGGGGGATTGACTTAGGCTTCTGGGAATTGAAGTCCAAAAACCAAAGGTTGGGAAACACTGGACCCTAAGGCATCTTTTCTCAACCGGGTAACTCCTCCATTTTTCTAGACTCTAGAGCAGGGGTGGCCAACCTTGGTGCTCCATCTGTTCTTGGACTTCGATTCCCAGAAGCCCTGATCAGCAGGTGTGCTCTAGAGCTACAAATGCATGCCAGCATTCCTGTCTACTGACCTCTCTGCTAGATCTGACGGAACTTATAAACCGAAATATCTGCACAGTGCTAAACTGGGGAAGGCTGCTTCAGAGGATGGAAAGGCACACCTGTTTTTAAACGCATTGTTGACAATGGCCTTGAAGATGAGTCGGTCTCCAACTTGAGATGGCCCCCTGAAATGGAACATTTCAATTGTCTTCAGGGTGGGGTGGGAATGGCATAATCGGCTGGGGAAGATAAGAAAGACAGAATTTATCATCATCTCTGAAAACTAAATGATCAAAATGGCATATTTACTTCTGCGGAATGGGCTATCCTATCCCTGTCTTTTAAGATGCTTCTAAACAAGAGTTTCTAACAAAGGTGGGACATGTTACCTTTCTAGATCACAAATTCCACAAATCCCCAGCCAGCAAAAATGTTCCTACACTAGCTGAGGGATTCTGGCAGCTATAGTTCAAAAAAAGCGACGGTCAGAAACCCTGGTTCCTAGGGCTAACACTTAAAAGGCATGGTTCAACTAACCTGACATTCCTTCTCTAATATATTTTTTCCTCTGATAAGAAAAAAAGAACAACTTGTGGGAAAGCACAGGAGAGCTGCTATTTGATCCCTCACAAATGAGGCAACACTACTGCACAGTTCTCCCAAGTCACAGGTTATAATGATCATCATTCACAAAACAGCTTGCATTCTGGATGTGAATACTAAGCCAAGCTTTTTCCTCATGCTCTATTGCTATAGAGCAGGCATTCACAACCTGTGGCCCACAGAGCCATTTCATGTGGCCATCTGCCCTCGTCCGTCCGCTGCCGCAAGTGGAGGAAGCACCAGAAATGCGCAGAAAATGTAGCAAAAACACTCCAAAAACATGTGAGAATTTGCCAAAAATGCAAAATATGCACGAGGATTCACATGGAACAAAGTGGCCGGCCCACTGAGCCATCTGAGAGGGAGTGATCCGGCCCACAACCCAAAAATGTTGAGAAAGCCTGCTATAGAGAGAGTCTCTGTCAGCCCAGAAGGGCAGTGGGACCTCCCAACAACGAGGGGGGCGTGGGCAGCTTGTGATTTAAAACATGAACTTTGGGAGGGGGGGCTTCAGAAAACCCCAGCATTCATGCAGACATACAGCCACCTATAGGGAAGCTGCCAGTTTGCCACTCAATTAAAGCAAAATACCATCTTTGTCACTGTTCAAAGCCTTGGACAAAATTACGTCCAGTGAGGAGGCCGCAAAGGCTAAGCAGAGAACTGGCCCTTGCAGACAAGAGTCTATGAGTTAGCCTATATTTAGGGATAAGGCAAGAAGTACATGCATAGGGCTGTCAGAAAGAATGAAGCACATGAAGCAGATGTGTTTCTGAGGCAGCCAAGGGAGGCAGGACTGTGGCAGCACACAGAATAAAGCTTTGACAGCAAGCAAGTCAAGTCCCCTTGAGAGAAACAATTTCTTTCCATCCTATCCAAGTGGATACTGGTTTCAATAAGGACCTTCCTTCTTGTGGGACAACAGCAAAAATGAGCAGCACTGTGCTTTTTCAGATAGCAGAATAAGATGTGAAGGTCAAAACACTAGAGCACCTCTCATCCTAACAGGAATTGGGGCAGATGTGTGTTAAGAAGAAGAGAGGGGAAGGGAGAACAGCTCCAGAAGGACAAGGAAAACCAAGGGCAAAGAGTCATGGGAAAAGATGAGAACCCGGGGGATTTTTTTATTTATTTTTACAAAATATTCTCCTCCAGAGGACTCAATGTGGCTTTACAATATTAAAACAAAGAGTGTAAAAATTGGAGGGGTGGTGGTCCCTAAGCAAAATAGCAGCCTCCCTCATAGGCAACCAGTTATTGAGAAAAATCCTTTGTTGTTGTTCAGACGCACAGTCGATTCCGACCCTTTGCGACCCTATGGACCATTGACCTCCAGGCACCCCTGTCCTCCAACATTTTCCTCAGCGTGCCCAGCTCTGTGCCCACAATACCATCCAGCCATCTCATCTTTGGCCGCCCCCTTCTTCTTTTGCCCTCCACCTTTCCCAGCATCAAGGCCTTCTCAAGTGAATTCTCCCTTCTCATTTGATGTCCAAAGTACTTTAGCTTCATCTTTACTATTTGACCTTCTAAGGGGCAGTCAGGGTTGATTTGTTCTAAGATCGACCTGTTTGTTCCCCTCGCTGTCCAGGAGACGCTCAAAACTCTCCTCCAACACCACATTTCAAAGGCATCTATTCTTCTGCGCTCAGCTTTCCTAATGGTCCAGCTCTCACAAAAAGCCTACCTGAAGAGAAATGTTTTTGCCTGCTCATGGAAGAACATCAAAGAAAGGGCAAGGCTGACCTTCCATGGAAGGCAGTTCTAGAGTCCAGGCGCAGCAACAGAAAAGGCCCTTTCCTGAGTCCTCACGAAATGTAGCTGTGAGGGTGCTAGGATGGAGGGAACAGTCTCCCTCAATGCTTTTAAAACCTGGGTAGGCTTGCAATGGGAGAGGCAGTATTTCAGATAGTATGGACCCAAGTTCTTTAGGGTTCTATACATCAAAAACAAGGGAGTGTGGTGGGTTAGTGGTTAAGACATTGAACTTGATGACTGGAAGGTTGGCAGGTCAGCAGTTTGAGACCTGAGTGCTGCATGATAGAGTGAGCTCTCATCTCTGTTCCAGCTCCTGCCAACCTAGCAGTTCAAAAGCAAGTAGATAAATAGGTACCACTTCGGTGGGAAGGTAAATAGCGTTCCGTGGACTCTGGTGTTTAGTCATGCCTCTCACATGTCCACGGAAACGTCTGCAAACACATACAGTGCTGGCTCTTTGGCTATAAACAGAGATGAGCACTGAACCCTAGAGTCAGATATGACTAGCTTTCGAACAAGGCCAACTTTTACCTATACCTTTACATCATAAACAGCAGTTTGAATTCTGTCCAAAAACAGTCCAACAGCCCAAGGAGCTGTTGTTACAGGGCAATCTTATGATACCCAAGCTATGCTATAGGAGTTAAATTGGATCAACTTCAGCGAAACCTTGATTTAAATGTATGCAACATTTCAAAAGAAAATAGGGTTTAAAGTAAATCTGGCTAAACAGTAAAACAAAATATAATGGCAAACACTGGTCAACTTGAGGCCAACAAGATGTTGCAGAATTACACTTCTGACCATCTTTTACTTTTGGCTGCAAAAGTCATGGTTCATGGATTCAACAACATTAGAAGGTCTCAGGTTAATTGCCTGTTCTCTGGAGGACAGAAATATAAAACCAAAAGAATATAGATTTCCTAAACATAAAGCAATCTCCTGTGATACTCCTAATGGAACTCACACTTGTTGTGTTGCTAAAACCTGCACAGGAGCTTCACCAGCCTGTTCTTACCTCACTGTGATGTGTGGTCTGATGCCCCCTCATACCCACAGATAAACATCTATTTATGATTAGCTTCCATCAATTTGTATCCAATTATGGTAAAAACCTATCCCCAACGAGGGAGGAAAAAAATGGAAAACTAGAAAATTGGTGGTCTGCTGATAACTGGTTAAGGTCCACTATTTCTACCCACATCCTTGTGCCTCTTAATTATTACTTAATTTATTTGACACTGGGCACCTCACAACACTAAATAAACAGGAACAAATTATACAATTCAATCAAAGACCAACGGAACAAAATTAAATAACAAGAATAAAATGCCTACCTATAGGATGTCCAAATAAAACAATCAACATCACCAGTATATCATAAACCAATATTCTTGATGAAACAAGAAGGCACAGAAAATGTATCCAGGTGCTTCAACTTACAAATACACATCAGTTTAGCAAAACGCTATAATAATGAGAGCAGCATGCCACAAAAAAAAAGGCAGGAACATCCTGATGAATCTTAAATGCATTTAGAACAAATCCACTGCCTAGGAGGTTGTTGTGGACATAGAACATGAACAAAATGCAGACACATTAAACTGTCTTCAAAGTTCTTCTGTGTTTGGGATGAAGGAGACTTATGGAGAGGAGGCTGCCTATATATCTCAAACTCCAAGTAAGAAAAGCTCCATGTGAACTCATAAGCGCTGAGCAGCACAAGGCAGCAGCTGGCAGCAAACAGATGTAGGTCATTCATATATGGCTCCACAGTGCCACCTTCTATTAAATGAACCAGAGTTTAATGGAGTTTAATAAGATCCATCCCAGTATAACTGCCTGTTCCTGGGCTAGAAGGAAAACATCACAAAGAACAGGATGAAATATCCTCTGTTTCCTGCAATCTGAGAAACGCAGAGCATATCCTCATTGTGCTGGGATATAGCATCCAGGAGGGCAATCTCAGACTTTTATTCAGACCAGGAAAAATATGGGTCCACAGTATTAGCCAATTTAGCTGCCACTGTTTGCTCATAATGAGAAAGCATAGTCACATCAACAAGAAAGTGTTGGAAATCAATGGCCCCTTGTCTCAAAACCTAACATACAAATCTTTATGAATTTGCAGTCCTAAATTTTAGGTCAGCCAAGTCAAGCAGGTACAGTAAAACCTCTACTTACGTAAAAAGTCTGTTCTGTAGGCTTTTGCTTAAATTGGTTTTTTTATGTAACTTGAAGCAAACCCATAGGAAAAATTATTTTTATATGTAACTTGAAGCAAGCCCATAGGAAAAAAACTTTTATGTAATTCGAAGCAAACCCATAGGAAAAATGAAATTTTTATGTAAATCGAAGCAAACCCATAGGAAAAAGAATCTTTATGTAACTCGAAGCAAATACATTGGAAATTGTGTAAATGAGGACATGGTTTTAGCAAAAAATCATTATGTTAAGTCAAATTTTATGTAACTTGAGGCATATGTAAGTCAAGGTTTTACTGTACAGTGGAACCTCGGTCAACATACAGCTCGGTTAACATAAAAATCGCATAACAAAAGGAAATGCATAGAAAATAGTGGCTCAGTTTACGGAATTTTTTCGGAACAGATTAATTGGTTTTCAATGCATTCCTATGGGAAATTGCATTCAATGCATTCCTATGAGAAATTCGGTTAAAGTAATTTTCGCTGTAAGAAACGTCCCAGAGAAAGCATTAATTACGTTAACCGGGTTTCACAGTATTAAAGTAGGTTTCTAGGAGATGAATTCAAAATTTCACCCCTGCTGTCAGCCACTCATGACAAAATGCCAGTTCTAAAATGAAGGGGAAAGGGTGAGTACCATAGGGGGAGAGAGATTTCTTTAAAAACAGGCAACACTTTGAAAAAATGGTGTGTGTGTGTTAAAACCTTCACTATACCCATGTTAGTATGGAGAGGTGCCATCTGGCTCAGGAAGCCTGACAGCTACAGTAAAAGAGACTCTTTTCAAGATCTGACCATACATAAGAAATACTCAAAGCAGAAGCCATAGCAATAACAATTACAATTATATACCGCCCCATAATGCTTGGTGCACTCTTTGGGTGGTTTACAGGTAATTAGCATTTGCCCTCAACATGCTAGTTACTCATTTTACTGACCTTGGAAGGATGGAAGGCTGAGTCAATCTTGAGCCCCATCAGGATTGAACTCTCAATGTTTTGGCTGCAGTGCAGCAGTTTAACCACTGCGCCACCAAGGGCTCTTATGAGCAGCCATTTTAAATAATAAACTACCACCGTATTATCTAGTTTTATCCCAAAGATGAAGAAGCTGACCACCTTGCTGCTATTGTGGCCACACTTTCCATCCAGGCCATGATTTGCCCTCCAAATGTATTCTTTTGATGATTAGCATGGGGTGGCAGAATTAGCTCCACACTTTCCACTCGGGTCTCTTCTGCCGGGACCGCTGTGTTGCAAACTCTGTTCTCGAGCTCTGTTTAAAATTTAAAATAAAATAAAAAAAGGGGGGGGGAGAAAGCAACCTTCTCATGGCTGAACTACCAAAAAATAGCTGAGACCATTCCTAGATCTTTGCCAATCTGCTGGGAGCCACATCAGGGATGAACAAAGGACAGGAACTGCTGCAGGCTACGTGAAGCATACAATGGTTCCTGTCAAACATAACATTCTGTCCCAAGAAGAAACATGCTTTCAGGATTTGTGATTTTTTAAAAAAATGCAATTTGGTTAGAACAGTGATGGCGCACCTTGGCACTCCAGGTGTTCTTGGAATGCAATTCCCTGAAGCTCAAGTCAGCACTCCTTCTGATCAGGACTTCTGGGAAATGAAGTTCCAGAACATCTGGAGTGCCGAGGTTTGCCATCACTGGTCTAGGTCAGTGACAACGAACCTTGGCACTCCAGCTGTTCTTGGACTTCAATTTCCAGAACCCCTGATCAGCAGGAGTGCTGACCTAGGCTTCTGAGAATTCAAGTCCAAGAACAGCTGGAGTGCCAAGGTTCACCACCACTGGTCTAGGTTAATACACAGAGGAGGTAGGCAGTTACCACAAATTGAAGTATAGAAAGCCATAAATATTGCTTTACACCAGAGATGGCAACCTATAACTCAAGGAACCACACATCGTTGTAACCCTAAAATATCAATTCTCAGTCAAGTGGGCAAAAGGCAGGCTGGCTTGTTGTCACTAGGCAGGTTTGAAATTCCTACATTTATTTCTTTTTTTTTAGTGAAATGTTCTCTTTTAATTCTAGTTCTTACATGCATAATTCTAGTTTTTACATGCATTTACTAGCAACGTCATTTTTGGTGAAGTAAAGAGAAAAATATATGTAATAAATGCAAAATAAAACGTGTTTGGCAGACGATGTACCTGTAGCTTGCCCTATGAACACATTTCCAAGTAATAAGGGGATGCCGCCTGGCCTAGTGTCAGAAGTAGAACCATTGGGATCAACCGTGCATATCAAGGATGTCCAAGGCAAAATGCAGTCTATGAATTATCTATACAGAGACATTTAATCTGCACTCTGGGTGGATGGATATGCCTTGACTGAGGCTGGATTTCATTCAGCTAGAAAACAGCCTCAATTCCACTCCCAGTACATTGTGACTGTCTATTCCAAGGGTTCCCAACCTTTTCAAGACAGGGGCCGGGTTACGCTTTCTCAGTCAGGTTCAAGAGCCGGACGGCCATTTTGCCCTGCCCGTTTGAAGTTATCCCAACAGGTTCAAAGGGGGTGGCCATTTTGTTTCTTGAATGCCCTTCGGGGGCATATGAAATGGCACCATGGGTCAGATCTGGCCTACAGGTCTTAGGTTGGGAACCCCTGGTCTATTCCTACTGCCTGTTCATGAACACGCCTTGTTGTTTTCAGCATGGACTGAATCTCAAGTGTTCCAGAAAAGAAAACTATCCACCCATCAGTCAACACATCAGAAAATAATCTTGCAGGTCACTCTACCAGACTGCACAGGACTCTTAGAGACAAGGCCTTTGATTGTATCTGCATGGGCCAGTCGCATACGCCGGCGTTCAGCAGCAACACTGTATTCAATTTTCTCCTCTTCTGTTTTAGGAACCAGGGGCTTTAACTTGATCTACAAATTAAAAGTGAAAGAGAGATTGAAAGAGAGTATCCAAAATACTTTTTCACCCATACTGGAACATCAAGTGTGCTGCATTAGAACTTTGCACATAGGTGAGAACACACAGATATACAGCATACAGAACATATATGAAGACAAAAGCAACGTGACACATGCTTGGGGAATTTTTTGATTGGTCAAAGTTTTAAAATCCATTTTATCAAACCATATAAAGGGTGGATTTTGAGAGGCCTTTTACATACATCTTTACCATTTGCAGCCCTATTAGACAACTTGGGCAAATCTAGGGGTCATTATGTCTTCTGAGGACTTACTTCAAATTAAAAAGGATCTGGATGAATGGTGTTTTTTTTATTAAAAAAAATAGAAATCAATCAAGTTTTTTTAAAAAAGAAAACAGAGGGAAAAGCTTTTTATTTTCCCTTAAAGTGAAACATGCTTGGCTTTGGAGAATTTTTGCACCTGAAAGCTTCTTGCAGCGCCATTATCCTTGTTTTGAGCAATCCGTAATATTTCCACTTCCCTCCAGACCTATCACTCCCTGGAAAATAGATGGGGAAGAAGTAGAAGCAGTGACAGACTTTACACTCTTAGGATCCAAGATCACTGCAGATCATACCTGTCAACCCGCGGCTCCAGAAAAATGGGACCTGCGCACATCGCTTGTGCGCAGGTCGCTTTCCACACATGCGTGGAAGGGTTTTACCCCTTCCACGCATGCGTGGAAGTGCTACGCCGCTTGAGCAGCCCCTACGCAAGCGGCGTAGTGCTTCTGCGCATGCGTGGAAGGGATAAAACCCTTCCACGCATGCACGGAAAGCACTACGCCGCTTGCGTAGGGGCTGCACAAGCGGCGTAGCACTTCCGCGCATGCGCGGAAAAGCGTTTTTCCCCGCTACCAAATTACGGGGTTTTGGCAGCGGGGGGCGGGTTATGACATCAATCAACGTCAAATTACGGGTTTTTCCCAGCCAAATCGGGATGGTTGACAGGTATGCTGCAGATGGAGATTGCAAGCAATGAAATAAAAAGGCGACTAATTCTCGGGAACGTAGTCAAAAGTAGAGACATCACCTTGAAAACAAAACTTCGCATAGTCAAGGCAATGGTATTCCCGGTGGTAATGTATGGTTGTGAAAGCCTGGCCATAAGGAAAGCTGAGCGCAGAAGAATAGATGCCTTTGAAATGTGGTGTTGAAGGAGAGTTTTGAGAGTCCCCTGGACAGCGAGGAGAACAAATAGATCGATCTTAGAAGAAATCAACCCTGACTGCTCCTTAGAAGGTAAAATAGTAAAGATGAAGCTAAAGTACTTTGGACATCAAATGAGAAGAGAAGATTCACTTGAGAAAGCCTTGATGCTGGGAAAGGTGGCGGGCAAAAGAAGAAGCGGGCATCCAAAAATGAGATGGCTAGATGGTATTGTAGATTCAATGAGCACAGAGCTGGGCGGGTTGAGGAGGATGGTGGAGGACAGAGATGCCTGGCGGGCAATGGTCCATGGGGTTGCAAAGGGTCGGAATCGACTGTGCGACTGAACAACAACAAATCACGCCTTGATCAGAAGTCAGACCAAATATGTTCATTGTGGCTTTCTCCCATATATGAATGTAAGCAACTGCAAATTTTGCTTACTTTCCAAACACTGTACAAATAACACAAGTTCTATATATCACAACACCAATAATATCAAAGTGCATTTATGCTAGCTTGCTCCACTTCATAGTAAAACAAAGTCTGTTCCGCTATGCACAGCAGAACTCCATAAGTTAAAGCAGCTTACTTTGTATTGGTAGTGCTACATCACAAGTATTTAATGCACTTGCACAGTTATTTGAAAAGGTTATTTTTATAAATAGATGTTGAAAACTATGAAGCAATAGTCAGAATAGTCATTGCATATTACTCAAAAGAAATGATCAAGGTGTTGGAGTAGGAGATGGAGGGATGCTCAACAGTGCTATTTTTGTTCCTAATACCCAAGCTCAAACTTAAAGTAGGTAACTCTTAGCAAACTATACCTACCTTAGCTGCTGGCTTGCCTTGTGCAACAAAAGTTGCATATGCCTTGCACACATTCCATTGCTTTCCATTGCAGAGATCTTCATAGCTGACTTGTACACCAACCTAAAAGAATTGTCAGAGAAAAGGAGGGCATTGAATGAAAAAGATTTCCCTTTACTTGTCTAGTCTTAGCTACTTCAGTTCAGAAAAGAACATTTTGAAGGAACTGGATATGTTTCTTTCCCCCAACAGAATAATCCATGGCACCTGAAGGAGCTGCATTGTACAACAGCTGTGTGTGTGTTCTAGTTCTTTCCCATAGTCTGGCAATTCATACTTCTGAATATTTAAAGCAGAACAGGCAGTCCAATTATTGTATTCTATGTACTGCTGCTTTCTTAAACAAATGAATCACACACAAAAAAATGTTTGTTCCCTGGGGCAGCAAAATAAAAAACAAGCATCTTTGGGATCAAACTGTTCCCTCCTCTAATGAAGCAAGCCAAGTTGTGAACAAAAGGAATGAGCATCGGGGTGCCTTGGCCTTGAGCTTGGATAAATCCTTGTTCCATGGGCTTCCTATAGAAAAGCAAACAGTTAAGGGAAAGAATACCACTTAAGCCCAAGCCTATGAATGTTTTGTGCTTTGTAAAATGTGGTCTCTGGCTGACAGAAGTAACTGGTTTTAGATTTTGAATTCTATCCTGATGATTGTGGATAATAGAAGTGGAGTTGAATGCAGGACATGGGCTCTGTGTAATGCATGGCAACTATGGCAACTCTACTTTTGATTAGAATTCTCATTTTCTTTCTTTTCTGTAGGGTGGAGGTGGTGTAATCATTAGATTCTTTAATTTTCCCTACAGGCAAACCATAAACTGAAATGCTGTTGGTTAGCATAGGAAGTTGCAATTAGGGTAGGCCCATTTGAATCAATGGCACCTACAGAAGAGGTGACTCACCAAATCCCCACTGATTCTTTTTTCTCCCATTTCATTTACTTATTCCATTTCTATACCACCCATCTGACTTAAATGTCACTCTGGGCGGTCAATATAATGAACAAAACATATATAATATAACACCCTCCTCCAGCCTTTAACTATCAAAATATTCAATATAGAGCACAAAATAACCCAAGAATAGGTGGCCATAGATTATTCAGCAGTGGGGGAAAACAAGATCAGCTCAAAGGTAAGATACAGTAGAACCCCGCATAATGAAAAACTGTTCCACGGAGCTCTTCGCTATGCGGTTTTTTCGTTATGTGGCTCCCTATGGGAGATACCCCACATAACTGGGGGGGGGGAGGAGAGAAGAGAATTCATTAACCGGGGTTCCCATTAAGCGGGTATTCCCCGTTACCAAAAAACTCGCATAATGGAAAAATCGTTATGCGGGGTATCGCCATTGCATAACGAACGCTTTGTTGTACGAATTTTTCGCTATACAGTACGATGTGTTCGTTATGCAAGGTACCACTGTATTTACAAATGATTTCTTTAAAAGTTCTGCCTTGGCCAACTTCCAAAACACAGACATATCCTGGAAGACTATTCCAAAGTATTGGCACCACTATCAAGAAAGCTCTGTTTCTGATAGAAGTCTTCCTGGCCAAAATCAGGCAGCCCACAGGTTTGAGAGGTTCTGGTTCTCAGAATTTCTCTCCCAGTATGACCAGTAGCCATGTCAACTAGAAGATTCTAGGAAATATATATATATATATTTTAAAAAAGAGGAACTTTCAAAACTCTGGTCATATGTGATAAAAGGCACTGAAACAGGGATTCAACAACAGTACTATGAATTACAAACCTCCATGCTAGAGTTAAATGCTCGATTCACTTTTGCTTTGATGTTGACAACCTGTCCAACACTAAGAATAAAGAGGAAGAAATAAAAACAGGTAAGGAATGTTAGAATACATTTGGCACCAAATATCCTGTGGTTCTAATATTTAGAAATAGTTAGTGGATGATCACCAAGCAGAGCACTAATAGGCAGCTAATTAGTAGCCACAACTCTACGTGACTGCTGCTGTCATGGTCCATTTATTAGAACAGCTTGCTGCTCACATCCACCCCCTGACTATCTCAGATGCCATACAGATTAATTCCTGAGCCCTGCATACCAGGTCACCTGGACAGTTGATGGTACTATGGAGTGGGGGGGAAGAAAAGTCTGGGTAAACCTAGAAATGTGCAGATTTACATCACTGCTGCTTTCCCCAAGTCCCAAGCGGAACTTTGCAGGCCCAAGCTGTATGTAGTTTTCTGGTTCATCAGAAAGGCCACAAAGATGTGATTTTACCCTTGGTTAAATGCATGTTTAATCATATTCCCTACTTGGTAAAGGAAAGAGAAGATGCAACCCCTTAAAAATTTAGCTCCCTCACTTCAAGATGTTAAGATTTATTTCCTTACTTCCTTCTACTTTAGAGAGGTGGCAAGATACCCTCTAGCGAAGTGTTGGTGAACCTTGACACTCCAACGGTTCTTGAACATCAATTCCCAGAAGCCCTGATCAGCAGGAGTGCTGACTTGAGCTTCTGGTAATTGAAGTCCAAGAACACCTGGAGTGCCAAGGTTGGCCATCACTGCTGTATTTTGATTAAGAGTTCTAGGGAATTCAAAAGCTTACACGTTTCTATGGCATGTTGGTTGGTTTTAGTAAAAATCTTGTCCAACAATTGGACTTGTCCTCTCCACACGCATCCTCCATCAACAGCTCAGCTACCTCAGAATGTTTTTTATTTTTAAAGAGTAATGGTGAATTCCTCCTCTTTCAGCTGCCCAGCATAGGAAACTAATGATGAGTCATATGACTATGATGAAAAGGATCTGGTGGAGTGCTCAAGGCTTGCTTCAACATCATGCTAGTCTTCCTAAGTGCTGACATCACCAAGTTAGCACAGATTCAAGCTGTGGATTCAAGCAGACCATGACTGATAATGAGAGGTGGTAGCAGTGCTATGGTTGGAGTGTCAGACTAAAACTTGGGTTCTAGTCCCCTAGGTTCTAGTCCCCATGACCCATAAAACTCAAGGTCAAATTGAACATTACAGGTGGTGCATCATTAGAAGAGAGGTCTTTAAGTGCCAACGTATATGTGATTGATACAGGAAAAGCTTTTCATAACTGTTGTAGCTTGTAAATCAGTTTGCTTTAGTTTGTGATTAATCATAGGGGTCTTTGCAAACTACTCAAACATAAAGGTCTGTCAGAATCACCTATCCAGAGCACTCATAAGAACATAAGAACAGCCTTGCTGGAACAGGCCACAGCCCATCCAGTCCAGCATTCTGTCTCACACAGTGGCTCACCATTTCCTTCAGGGTATTCCCAAGCAGATGCCTTCACCTGCTTAGGATTCCCTGGAAATGATATTGAGAGATATCCTGCCTATCTCTCCAACCCGGAGGTTGTCCTCAAGTATCCATAATTATAGCCATTGATACTCTTGTCCTCCATGAACTTGTCTAATCCTTTCTTAAAGCTGTCAAGACTGACAGCTGTCACCACTTCTTCTGGCAGGGAGTTCCATAGACCAGTAATCCTCTGGGTGAAAAAGTACTTTCTCTTATTTGTTTGAGAACTAGTACCCAAAAGTTTCATGGAGTGTCCCCTAGTTCTAGTATTATGCGATAGGGAAAACAGTTTTTCCTTATCTACTTTGTCCACACCGTGCATGATTTTATAAACTTCAATCAGGTCACCTCTTAGACGTCACACTCACATGATTTCAGCTTCTAAAGAACACATTACCATATGCTATCTGTATCACACAGTCTGGCCAATCTCTTTCTCACCCTGACCTACCTCACAGGGCAGCTCTGAGTATAAAGCATGAAATAAAGCCATACATCAGGTCGGTGAAAAAATAAGATAATTGTTAAGTCATAGTAAATGGGATCTTTGTAAGGCACGAACAATTAAGACTATAATGTCCTCACCTGGAGCTCATGTAGGATTCTGTTTATGATACTCAGCATTATACTACCAAGTAGCACACACTAGTCTTAAATCCTTAAAAGGATGAAGGACCATCTAAAACTACTATAGATAATTACGGAAAATAAATAGTACTATTGCTGTAAAACCCAAAAGTTATGTTTAAGACAAGTGTCCCAAATCCTGATGCTTAAATTGCAGGAGAGTAGGCCCACAAATCAGTGGTGATTTGATAAATCAACTGCCTAAGTTCAATTAATTCAAATGAACTTACTCTACCTGAGACTATGTTAAAGTAAGTCTCAGAGTAAGCTCATTTCAATCAATGAAACATACATGGAAGTAGACTCATAAAATCACCTTTGAATAAATAAGCCTACTCTAGTACAATTTACTGTGCTAGGAACAGCATGTTGAGTAGTATATCATTAAAGTAAAAGGCAGAGTATAAATCAAATTACAGTAACAATACTAGGAATCACACAGCTTTCACCAGAGGTTAGTAAAAACTGAAATTTGGTGAATTACAAAATATGTTACTACTGCCTAAAATCTGCTACCTATATACAGGATCTGTACCTCAACTTCATCCGTGCTGGCCTTAAACATCCAAAAGTCACAAATGCACAGAAAAGATTATATACTGTGGTAATGAAGAGAGATACTAAGCAAAGACTTATCTGCTAACCAATTCACTTTAAACTTACAGTACTGATCCTTCTTTAATTGACTAAAACTGCAGGAATTATATGCAGACAAGCTTCATATTTTACAACCAAGGAACCTGACATGCAAAAAGATAACACAAATAGGATGAAGGCCCAAATAAGTCTCTCTCTCTGTCAAGTTATTAACAACTTTGTCCCACTTCAGAGACATGTATTATTTTAATAATGAACAATTTAGTACATCTTACTACAAGTCAGTTTGCTTCAAAGCATGTTAAAAAACAGTACACTTGAGAGAGGCTCTTGGATCAACTTCCTTTTACATGAGAACTGTCAGTAGTTTGGTGGGACACAGAGCTAAAAAAAAAAACAGCTGAGAAAACAAACCTGAAAAATGCAAGAATGAATGGAAAAGTTGCTTTTGGGGAACACATGCCCCAGAATTCTTCTAGCCAACAGAACAACTTGAGGAGTTGTAGTCCACAAAAATTACATTTCATATCCTACATAAACAAAACTCTTGAGCTAATTGACAGGCTACAAGGCCCACAAAGAACATTCATTGTTATAGATCTCACTAAATGCCAGGGGTGTGTATTGATCCTCAGAGCATTCATGCAAATTATGAAGAACAACTGCCTTCTTATTACCTAGAAATGTCATCCATCTAACACAAAATAATTATCCCTAGCAGGCCTTCTTACAGTATAATATGCTTACTCAAAAGTAAATTCTATTGTTCTCAAATGGGCTTACTCACCAGAAAATGCATAGAGGATTTCAATCATTATACTTACCCCTCTATGGACTATTTGAGGGCCCTATTTCTATTAAAACGTGTAGCAAATATATCCATTATTTAAAATTAACAGTTTACATCATTGATATTAATTGCACAGTCAGGGAAAAGCTGTTTCTAGATTCTCAAAGCATGGCCACAGCATTGCAAGTATATCTGGATGACACTGAAGCACTGGGTTACATTTTTGTCAGCTGACATTTGGGAATGCATTCGCATGACAGCAGACAGAAACTGTAACGCTCTAGCAAGTGCACTCCACTTAAGTCATGTAAAGTGAAATTTTCTGGGTGACCTGATCAGACAAAGCATTTAAACTTCCATTTTGCACTTGTATGTATCTCAATGTAGCTAACACAGAACAGTTCACATTTCTAAAGTTGTGAAAGCCATCCTTCATTCTAGGACCTTACAAAATCCAAAAAAATACACTCTCTTATTTTTTTAAACACTCCTAATTTGGGTTTAGAACATAGAGTTAAAGAATTATTCAGGGGCAAGGAGTCCATAAGTCTTCGTAAAGCCCCTTCCAACATTTTGACGCTGGCCCTACAAAATGTAGACTATTCGCTTTCCATTCAGCTTTAGATAATTGGGAAGAAAAATAAATTATTCCATAGAAAAGGAATTCTTCAACTGGCAATTGCCTGTTTCCAGAAGCCTGGGCAGCAGATGGACAAAGCCATAGTTCAATTTTTCACAGCACTTTGCCGTCATATATGCAGCCCTCCAAAGAGTTTCCATTTGCTTTAGGGTTTAGAATTGTACAACTGAAAGAACATCTGCAAAAGCCGAATCATTTAAACTTTAAGAAGAACTGACTAGATACAGAGCGAGAGAAAACCAAGCTGGTAGGCACATTCCGAACATTGGCAGTCAGGTTAATTAACTGTAGTATTTCAGGATATCAGTGGGTCAGGAGATCAGCAAGCTAGCCTAATGTTTTAAATGTTTCTACCGCAAACACTCAGACCAGGCATTGTTCTGCCCATGTGAATACCCAAGAGATTCTATGTGCAGCTGTCTAATGTAAAGGGACAGGCGGGGAAGAAAGCAAGTGGATGTTGATTTTTAAAAATGTATCATATTAGATTAGAAAGATACATCTGCATAAAATATTTTTGCAGGATGAGAAGGAAGCATAGGATCTTCACATACTTCACATCTAAGCAGTGAGAGTATTTCTATCCAAGCCCTGAACCTGCCTTGCTCTTAATACTTCCACAATGAAATTCAGCAGAAGACTTGTGGGTGAGACTTCCTAGCCATAACACATACAAACCAGTCTGCTGTATCTAGAGAGGTCCAGCTGAAGTCTCCTTAGCTCAAGCTTAAGACCTTTTAATTTGCTCAGCCCTTAAAAAGCTGTGTTTTATTGTGGTGGTTCAGTGGTTAAGGAGCTTGCCTTGTTAGCTGGAAGGCCAGCAAGTTGGCAGTTTGAGACCCAAGTACTGCATGATGGAGTGAACTTCATCTCTGTCCCAGCTCCTGCCAACCTAGCAGTTCGAAAGCAAGAAATTGCAAGTAGATAAATAGGGACCACTTCAGTGGGGAAAGATCTTGGGGACATGAAAGGAACTTCATCCGGGCGTCCCCTGTGTAGAGTTCCTCCAGCAAAAAAATCTTTCAAACCAGAATAATTTCTGAAATGAGATTATTGTTGTTGTTATGATTATTAGAAGACACTGTACTTATGAATATGGAATAAATGAACAGAGAATAAAGTACTGAGTATTAGTTTTGCATATTTTGCTTTTTCTACACACTGAGCTAACATTTTCAGTGAGCTTTACACTAAGACTCTAGCAAGAAGGTCTAGCAGTGGATAAGTAAGAAAGCCTAAATAGTAGATTGTTGGGCAAAGTGCCTTGCAAAGCTAATTCTTCCACAACTTTTTTTGTAGTTAATGTAAGCACTATAATACGCAACCAGAAGTGAATGAAGTTTCTCTCTGTATGGAGCCAGGTGGCACTTTAATGAAACTGTAAGACCTACCCACCCCAATTTACTTGCATTTTATTGAATCAGAAACCCTAGTCACTCACTCAACATGCATGTGCCCTCTACACAGGACGAGGTGAACATGCCAACCCTGGTTTTCTGTTTTTGTTTTAATCACTTGAAAGTGACAGTATGAAGTATAAAGGCTGCTGTAGACGTGTAGGTGTCTAATGTGAGATAGAACACACACAAAAAATGGTCTTCTGGTTCTTATGGGGAGCTGTGTCCAGCTTTCATACCCATACAGAGTGATCAGAAATACAAGAATGTGGGTGACCTAGGACTTGGTCTCCAATGAAGAATTCTTATTACACTTACTCTGATCCTGTTGCTTTCATATTAAAATAAAAAAGTGGGTCTATTAATCTCCCCACATCTCATATAGAGGGCACACACTTTCAGAATGATAGGACAGGACTACAGAACTGTAGGTTTGGAAGGAACCGCTGTGGATCTTCACGTCCTAACTCTTGCCAGTGCAGGATTTTGCAGCTAAAACATCCCTGCCAGATAGCTATTCAACTTGTGTTTTTAAATACACAAAAAGGGGGTCCACACTACCTTCCAAGGTAATCTGTTCTACTGTCAAAGAGCTTTTACCATAGGAAGCTCTTTCTAAAGTTTAGTTAAAACCTTTTTCTTGTAATGTGTATCCAACAAATAATTCCGCAATTATTTTCTAGAGGAAAAGAGAACAAATTTGCTCCAATTGTACTTGAGTTATTCATAGAGACATAACTAGGCTGAAGTAAGTGAGGTTTTGATTAAAGGCCCCAAAATTTACAGAGCGCAAAAATCTGCTGTTGGGTGGACATGACTCTATTGACCCCAGGTGCATGTACAACTTCTAGCCACACTTGTCCAGGCAAAAGGAAAAAAAGTGTCTCAGTGTCATACTAGTTGTGGTTCTGGTTATACAGAGCTCTTTCTTAAGGGAACAGCCTGGACTAGATCGTCAACTGGGCCCAAAAGAGATTGAATCCAATGCCACAGACACAGGTCATCATTCTTGTAATTATACTGGGAATTATGTGGATTTTAATGTTAGGAGCCAACCTTGTACCAGAAGTACAGAATATATAAAATGAGGTTGTGTGTGTGGGTGCTTGGTGTTCCACCTTGAATTCTTGAGGGGAAAAAAGAAATGGGTAAACTTATTATTGCTGTTTTTGAAGGAAAAACTGAAAGTGATGAAGTGCACAGACTGCAGGTGTGAGAACAGCTTACACACCTCACCTCTGCAGTACACCTAATTTGACATAAGCTAGCACGCTGGTTCTCTTTCAAGAGCAACACTACAAGTCTGATCCAGCTTGCTATTTATTCTTCTGTGTGCACATCTTACTCTCTTTCACACTTTGCTGTCAAAGTTAATATGACTTATGACAGAATCTCTAAGAGTTACATGGCCAGACTTCGATTAGTCCAGTACAACCTGGAGTGGGATTCAAAAGCTCAGGTTTTCAAGGCTGCCTAATTGCATGAGCACAAAACTCACAGCAAACTTGCCCATTCCTACCCCACCCATACATGTCAAGCGCAGCTCCGGAGATTACGGGACCTGCGCAGAACGTTTCTGCGCAGGTCCATTCTACGCATGCATAAAAGCCTTCTACACATGCGTACAATGGACATGCGCAGAAACATTCTGCGCAGCTCACTTCTATGGATGCGTAAAAGCCTTCTACACATGCGTACAACGGACCTGCACAGAAACGTTCTGCGCAGCTCACTTCTACGCGTGCGTAGGCTTTTACGCATCCCCTTCTGCACAGAAGCCTTCTACGCATGCGTAAAAGCTTTCTACGCACGTGTAGAAAGGACCTGTGCAGAAGGGATATTCATTCATTCATTCATTCATTTATTTGATTTGTATGCCGCCCACTCAGCATACGCCGACTCAGGGCGGCTCACAGCACATCAAACAATAATACAACACAGGAAACACACTACACAGTACAACAAAACACAGCAAATACAGCAACACCCCAGCAGTGCAACAACATCCCACACATCTCTCCCCGACCCCAACAAGTCCCAACAGGTCCTCGAGGTGCCAGCGACGTCGGCGTCCTTTTCTGCTCTCCGGGCGGGCGGGCCCGGAGAGCGAAGGCAGCTGCGGCGGCTCCGGCGGCGGCTCCCACCTGTCTCCACCCCCGGGGCCGATGGCGTGGGCTCCCGGGTGAGACAGGGAGCTCCTCGAGGGGCCGGCGTCGTCGGCGTCCCTTTCTGCTCTCCGGGCGGGCGGGCCCGGAGAGCGAAGGCAGCTGCGGCGGCTCCGGCGGCGGCCCCCACCTGTCTCCACCCCCCGGGCCGATGGCGTGGGCTCCCGGGTGAGACAGTAACTCATTTCCCCCCCGGCTGCCAAATTACGGGGTAGCGGCAGCTCCGGGTGGGAAATGGCAAAAGTCGGCGCAAAAATACGGGAAATCCTGCCCAATCCGGGATACTTGACAGGTATGACCCCACCCTAAGCTAGCTAGTCCCATTCAACCAGCATTTTAGTCTCTATGAGTACAAGTCACTTTGACACTCTCCAACAGGATTTGTGTGGCCTAGACCTTTTATAGTTATGACGCCTGTACTAGTTTGCCAAAGTATTTCTTAGGAGTCTCCACTTCTCTGGTCTGAACTTTAGCCCTACAAAATATATGGAGCCTAATTCTAATGTAGGAATGGGTTAGCACTGACAAAAAAAAACACATCAGCCCCCCTCCCAGTTTGGTCTCTAGTACACAAAATGTTCTGTGGCCCCCAATGCTTCCCAAATTTGATAGAATTATCCCTTCCACTTCACAGCCAGTCCCAATTGCTTTGAAATCACACTCCTCAACTCTCCTGATCTTTGGATACAAGTAATAGCGTAAATTTAACCTCTCATTTTGGAAGTGAAGCAAGAGGTGCTGAAACTGAGCCTCTTCAGTTACAAGCAGCTATATTTTGGAACACTTAACAGATACTCTGGTGATCATTGGTGGTGCAGTGGTTAAACTGCTGCAATGCAGCGAAAAGGTTGTGAGTTCGATCCTGATGGGGGAAACAAGGCTGACTCAGCATTCCATCCTTCCAAGTTCGGTAAAATGAGTACCCAGCATGCCAGGGGCAAAATGCTAATTACTTGTAAACTGCCCAGAGAGTACACAAAGTGGTATGGGGCGGTATATAAGTGTAATTGCTATTGCTCTCTTGATACACAATGTTATGCCTTTTTAATGCTTGCTGCAGAACCTTTTATTTGACCAAGTGTTTTAGAACTTTTCATTCTTTATAAAAGTTTTTTTAATTATTACTTCTCTTCTGCATTTTTAATGTTTCATATGGAGCATTGTCATTAAACAACAACATTACTTTTTTTTCATTCCTCACTGTGAAAAAAGAATCCACTGCATTTATTTTAACCTTTCCCTATTGCCTGAAAAGTAGTTTGCAAATATTTAAAAGAAGCAATGAACTGCAGGCCTTGTCTTTGCTTAATTATTTCATGTCACTTAATGAAACAAAATACCCAGAAATGTTGGGTATCTTAAGAGAATGCATACCTCCACTATGAGCTGAAAAATTCTGTACCTTCTCAAAATGAGTGGACATCTCAGTGAGTTACAGGTGAAACTCGTAAAATTAGAATATCGTGCAAATGTTCATTCATTTCACTTAAAAGGTGAAATAAATATATGAGATAGACTCACTACATGCAAAGCAAATTATGTCATACCTTAATTCGTTATAATTGTGATGATCATGGCGTACAGCGTACATGAGATTATGTTATAATTATGGGGTACATGAGATTGGGGGGTTGGGGTTTTCATGAACTGTAAACCATAAGCATCAATATTATAACAAAGTAAGGCTTGAACTATCTCACATTGCATGTAATGAGTCTATCTCATATATTTGTTTGACCTTTTAAGTTGCATTACTAAAATGAATGAACATTTTTTACGATATTCTAATTTTCCGAGTTTCACCTGTAGGTATCTGGCTGCAGAACCAGAGGTTGGGAGTTTGATCCACCCAAGTGCCTCTCGTAAGAAGTGGCACCTGTGTATCCGTGGGTAAACTATCCAGTTCCAGGACTCACCCAAAAGGAGGAAACAGTGAACCACGTCTGAGTATACTTTGAAAACTCTGAAAGGGATCACCCTAAGCCAGAATCAACTTGACAGGGCATTATTATTATCATTATCTGTATGAGTGAAACCGACCGTGCAAACCGAATTTTCCAAAACTCACAGCTATTTTATAACCTGATATAGTTCACATCATCAAAATCAGGAGTTCTCAACCTTTTAAAGCCGGGGGCCAGGTCACGTTCCCTCAGACAGCTTTGGGGGCCGGATGGCCATTTTGCCCTTCCTCCATCACATGGCACTTCCTGGTGTGGTGGAGGCGGTGGGGGGGGCACATGAAATGGTGCCATGGGCTGCATCTGGCCCATGGGCCACAGGTTGAGAATCCCTGATTTAAATGCATAGCAAACTGCGCCATAACTCAAAATAAGAATTAAGGCCACTTCACAGCTCAGAGGTCTAGTGCTCACATTATAGTACTTTATACACAGCCCTCTGAGTGGAAAATATGGGACCTGCTGGTGCCTCTAATGTCCAGATTGACTTGTGACATAAATTGCTACCATATGGAGAGGTGCCATGTGGTGCGTGCGTGTGACTCTCTCTCTCTTCTCTTCCTTTGCCAGAAACGCAGCCTGCTTAAATGCAAATCGTTTGGAAAAAATAAGTGCCTTGGCATTTCCAGGGCTGGGAGAAATCCACATCAGAAGCCCTGATGCAGCACTACTGGTGTTCACAATACTGTACAGTACTGAGCTTAATGGGCCAATGGTTTGCCTCAGTGTAACAAAGATATATCACAAAGAAGCAAGGTTCTCCTAAACCCAGGAAAACTTTGGGTCTTTTAGATGTGGGTGGCTATGCTCCAATTAAGCTTGGCCAGGACAATCCATGGTGAACGATTATGAGGGTTGCAGTTCAAGAACATCTGGAGGCGCAGACGTCATAAAAAGTGCTACAAAGATGGACAAAGGGATTATACTGTAGTGGGAAAGCACATCTTTCATATGTAGAAGGTACTCAGAGGGAGTCTCCTCAAAGATTGTGGTATATTTGAACCACAATCGGGTGTGCCCTGGGCAACAGCAACCTTGTGTTGCCGGCTAATCTTTCTCACACTGGGTCAGGCAAAAGGAACTGCAGAATGAACTTACCACCAAAAGGTGCCTTTATTTTGGCAGTTTCATGTCTGGCCTAGACCCGGAAGAAGAAATATGTAGAAGGTCCCAGGTTCAATCCATACTATCCCCAGCTAAAAGAAAGAGTCCCTTTCTACAGTCACAGTAAACTTTGATTCCTCAGACTCAGAGATTTACCATCGCCTCTTATATTAGATTTTGCCATTTGGAGCAAAATTTCTCTTCAGGCAGGCCTTTGCTTTTTCAGTTTTATATAGTGCCTTGTTTTTATTTTCTGTTGTTGTTTTTTAAATTAGTTTTGCTATTTTATTTTATTGCTTTTAATTGTTGTTACCTGCCCATACTGGTGTGTAAACACTAACATATTTTGTATAATCATTTATATTTGAAACAAATAAATATATAACTAGACTGAGCAATCAAGTATGTAATACTGTACTGTGATAAACAGGCAAACAATATGACCTGGTATAAATTGCCTTCCTACATTCTAGACTAAGACTCTTTAAGAGAGGGTGAAATTTATTCTTGCAGTGAGCCATATGTTGTGTGATGATTCTGTAAAATACAAGAGTTGCATATTTAGATACCAGGATGCTTCAAACTGTCCTGGGCTCAAGACCACTCAGAAGCCATAATCCTATGAATCAACACCAGATGCTAGTGAGTGGTCTGTGCTCATTCATGAAGGCAGTTTTGGGGAAATGTTCCCCAGGAGTACCCTTGTTTATGGGATATTTATTATTACATTTTTAAAATGCAGCACTAATAGATGTTGCAAACCCTCACCATCAGAAAAGTGTGCAGTGAAACCATTAAAATTAATAACCAGTAAACACTGAAGGGTTTAAAGAGCCAAACTGAAAACATACCTCTTGATAGTATTCTTAAACACTGTGAACTACTACTCTAAGAAGAATGCATTCCACATATAACATAAATAATCTTATGTTGTACAGTAGCCAAACACACAAAATAAACAACCTGTTCCAAAATCCTATTTGTGCAGTTCAACAAAACCCCTGAGACTGAACTTTGTCCCTCTCTAAATCCTGTATCTTCCTGCCACCCAATGCTAAGGAAACTGGGAGTGGGAGTATTTTAGCCCTTTGTCATTTGCACAACCTTCTTTGTTAAAACAAAAGGCTACCCTCCGGTCACACTTTAAGACATTAACATAGAAGGAATCAAATGATTGTTGAACTCCAGATTAGCTCATAAATTTTCTCCAATGTTTTTCATTGGCAGCACCAGCTGAGAGCTGGGGAAATTTATCCAGATCCTAATTAACATGCCACAAATTTCTAAATCATCTGCATTTGCTACAGACACATAAGGGGGTTAAGATACAGCTTAAAATCCAGTTAAACTGCAAAAGGCAAAGAAGGGAAGCAGTTACCTAATTGTGTGCTCAAAATAGATATCATCCACCGAAGCTGTGACGCAGGGGCAGCATGCATGCCTCTCGGCTGAAAAGGCAAACAAACCACATTAGCTATGTACATCGTTGCAACAAACAGGGCTCTTTCTGTTTGTAGCAATTACACTCACAGGCTTAAGAGGCAAACCATAGATGTTAGTTGCATGATAAATATCAGCACCACAGTAATATACATAAAAACTACATAGTCCAATTGACCAGGACTACTGTCAAGTGAAATACAGTACTATCAAGATTATCCCCATAGTCAGGATTGGGGAAAATTCCCAGACACATGATCATCTAGTTCAGTGTTTCTCAACCTTTGGCTTTTGGACTTCAATTCCCAGAAGCCTAAGTCAGTGCTTTGGGAAATTGACTTAGGCTTCTGGGAATTGAAGTCCAAAAACTAAAGGTTGAGAAACACTGGTTAATTGCATAAAAAGCCTCTCCTGGCACATAGGAATTTGAAACATTATTTTCCAGCCCTTTACAAACCTGATTCCTAAATAGTCAAGGCTAGTTCTTCAGTATTTGAAATATTTATCCTTGTCCAAAGATTATGCAACAATTCCAACATGGTGATTACCTATCTATTTTCTATCTTACTAATTAATTACTTTATTAATTATGAAATCATCTTTTCACCTCAGAAGCAGCCATATTAATGGAGCATAAAATAATGTATGGCCCCCCCCCATGAAAGTATAAGCCTTTATCAATAATTCTCCTTTGCACCAGTATTTTAGATCAAGGGCTGATTACAACAGGACTGAAACTGTAATCAGTTTAATTGACAGATTAAGTAGACTAAAGGTTTTGTTGATTAAACACTGGAAGCCAAAAGGTTTTGTTGATTAAACATTGGAAGCCAATTTTAATTGCAATGTTAATTTTAGCTAGGGAGCTAAGAGGAACTTCCACAGGTAAAGGGGCTTCCCCACTTCAGAAAGTATGAAAAATACACAACAATGAGGTGGGAGTGGGGTGGTACAATGTTGAGGATGGGCTAAATATGCAGACATACTTCGCCTTTTACAATACTTACACTATATATGTGAGTAATTTGTGAATACGATTTAGATAAGAGGAAATATCTGCTCTCCTGGTTTCTGCAGCAACACAAATGCTAGTTGCTCAATTTATTCTTAAATTTTTGTATTCTTAACTACATTCCCTCAATTAATCCAATCAATTGAACCAATCAATGGCAACTCTTTTGAGTAATTAAAAAGAAACCATGCAAGTATTCAAGAACTGCTTGAGAGTTTGTAACCATGAACATAAAACTACCAAATTCAACACAGATCCAGATCTAAATGAGGAAATGCCTAAAAGGTCCAGTACCTTCACATTTAGTTTATGAAGAAGGAATTGCTAAGATCTGTTAAATGAGAAACATGTTTTGTTGTTGTTGTTCAGTCGCACAGTCGATTCCGACCCTTTGCGACCCTATGGACCATCGTTCTCCAGGCACCCCTGTCCTCCACCATCCCCCTCAGTCCTCCCAGTTCTGTGCCCGTTGTGTCTATAATACCATCTATCCATCTCATCCTTGGCCTCCCCCTTCTTCTTTTGCCCTCCACCTTTCCCAACATCACGGCCTTCTCAAGTGAATCCTCCCTTCTCATTTGATGCCCAAAGTACTTTAGCCTCATCTTTACTATTTGACCTTCCAATGAGCAGTCAGTGTTGATTTCTTCTAAGATTGACCTATTTGTTCTCCTCGCTGTCCAAGGTACCCTCAAAACTCTCCTCCAACACCACATTTCAAAGGCATCTATTCTTCTGCGTTCAGCTTTCCTAATTGTCCAGCTCTCACATCCGTACATTACCACTGGGAATACCATTGCTTTGACTATTCTAATTTTTGTTTTCAAGGTGATGTCTCTGCTTTTCACTATGTTCCCCAGGTTTCTCATGGCTTGTCTCCCTAGAATCAGCCGCCTCTTTATTTCATGGCTGCACTCCCCATCTGCAGTGATCTTAGATCCTAAGAAAGTAAAATCTGTCACTGCTTCTACTTCTTCCCCGTCTATTTTCCAGGAACTGATCGGGCCTGTTGCCATTATCTTGGTTTTCTTGATATTGAGTCTCAAGCCAGCTTTTGCACTCTCTTCCTTCAAACCGATCAAGAGATTCTTTAGGTCTTCCTCATTTTCTGCCATTAGGGTGGTGTCGTCTGCATATCTCAGATTGTTGATGTTTCTCCCAGCAATTTTGATCCCATATTGTGATTCCTCCATCCCTGCATTGCGCATTATGTGCTCTGTGTATAAGTTGAATAAGCAGGGTGACAGAATGCAGCCTTGTCTTACTCCTTTTCCTATTCCAAACCACTCTGTCATTCCGTGTTCTGTCCTAACTGTTGCTTCTTGGTTCATGTACAGATTTCTCAGGAGGCATATGAGGTGCTCTGGTATTCCCATCTCTTTAATCACTTGCCACATCTTGTTGTGATCCACACAATCAAATGCCTTAGTGTAGTCAATAAAGCAAAAGTAAACTTGTTTCTGGTATTCCTTTGTTTTCTCCATGATCCAACGTATGTTGGCAATGTGGTCTCTAGTCCCCCTGCCTCTTCTGAAACCAGCCTGCACCTCTGGTAATTCTCTTTCCACATGCTGCTGAAGTCTATCCTGTATTATCTTGAGCATCACCTTGCTAGCGTGTGGGATGAGCGCAATTGTTCGATAATTTGAACATTCTTTGGCATTGCCCTTTTTTGGGATTGGAACATATACTGATCTTTTCCAGTCCTGTGGCCACTGTTTTGTTTTCCAAATCTGCTGGCATATTGAATGCAGTAATTTGATGCCATCATCTTTTAGAGCTTTGAAAAATTCAACTGGGATACCATCATCTCCACTAGCTTTGTTGTTTGCAGTGCTCTTTAGGGCCTTTCTGACATGTTAGAAGGAATAAATCACTCCTAGAAACTCAGAAGTAATTTAACAATTACTGTCTTCATTAATGATCATATGAATCATAGAATCACTAGTTGGAAGGGGCCTTTTAGAGTTTTTAGACCATCAAGTTTTAGGTAATCCTGCTCAATGCAGGAATACAAAAGACCACAAAGGGTACAATCAAGTCCAAAGGGGTGCAAAAGTGGTTAAACAACACTATAAAGAAAAAGCATAACTGGTAGGGAGCCTTTCTTAGACAGTAAAACAAATAAGAGAAACACAATAAGAATGAGCACAATAGGTCAAACAAACTTCATTCGTGAAAGCAATGAAAGAACATGAACAGTGATTTGCTAAATACATTTCACAATGCTAACTTATCTTTAGGAGTGTCCAGCCATAAATACTACCTTTGAAAAGCAATGATATGAGAAGAGTACAACGAGATTAAAGAAAAGTTGTTTGAAAATGTTCGAAAATTAGCCAATGGCATCTACATTTTAATCACTGTTTTGAAAAGAGTGTGATCTGATCTATATCAAATCAAGGCACATAGTTTATATTAGAATTCCTTAAAATATCTAGTGTTGAAATTATTATAATATGTGTAATTTATATTTTTGAAAAGTTTGCTTAACTAGAAAACTGTGACACAAAGAAGACCAAGGAAATTAAGAGATTTCTCATGCTCAGTTTTGTCGAGACACAACTGGTTGAAACCACCACAAAAACTAGAATATTTAAACTCACTTTAAATAACACTTTACAAATGATGAATTGGCAGAAATTCTAAAAAGAACATGTGTTAAAGTTTTTGACCAATTTCCTTGTGAAAGCTTCCCAAAGGCAGATCCCTTTATGATCAATAATTTGTATCTTGTCTATAAAATAATCTGTAATTAGCTAAAATTGTAGAAAATACAAAGGTGCTTGCATGGATGGTTCTTAATACAAAGAATGCAAAATCATTCGTTCATCCATCTACATATTTTGGTTGTGATGGTAGTAGTGGTAAGAAATAAAAATGGAAAAAATATTTGGGAAAATGCAGAAGAAAAATGCAGGAAGATTGCAAATGGAAGATAACATTGGCTGGCTCACCACCCTGGCATAACAGTCTATTTAAAAAGCATTGTGATAACAGCACAACAAAAGTATGATCTCAAATGTTTTCTCATTAGGGCTATAAGGGCTTCCTGCTCAGCTCCTCTACAAGGGACAGTGCTGTGGGGGAGAGGAGTAGGCACATTAGACAATGCTTCAAGACTAACCCCAGGATATTTTTTCTGCAGAGTTTAAAGATAAAAAGGTCTCCCATTCCAAATATAGAAGTTAGCCAGAGTGGAGCTCACTTCAACACCAGGAATAACATAGTGTTCTCCTCCACATGGGAGGATGGCAAGAAAAGTCTGCAGTAATGTGGTCCCCTCGGACCAGTGATGTAGTGGTAAATCATGCAGATCCAAGTGTCTGTCTCTTGGTTCTCTACAGCTAGCCAACATGGACTCAGAACAAGTCTATGAATTCTGTGTTATGTGCCTTCAAAATCAGAATCAACTTATGGGAACTGTAACAGGGCTTTCAAAGTGTGTGAAATGTACCAGAAGCAGCATGACCAGTTAGTTCCACATCACCACACCCAGTGAGTTTCCAAGGTGGAGCAAGGCTTGGGCAACCCCGTTTTCCAGAATCCTTGCCCATCACTTTTAATCTACTTCTTCTATCACGTCCAGATCAAACTTCTGGACTGCCAAAATAAAGCCACTTTCTTGGCAGCCAAATTTAAATCCTCATCGGTGCATGTTTCTGGCAGTAATGGGCTGACCAGCAAATGAGCCAGATTCTGTCTCTCTCCACATTCACGCAGCATGGTTTTGTATGCCAACGGCCCCCACTTGAATAGAATAGACACCTTTGAGATATGGTGCTGGAGAATTTTGAGAGTATCCGGGACAGCAAAGAGAACAAATAGGTTGATCTTAAAAGAAATCAACCCCAACTGCTCCTTCGAAGGTCAAATATTGAAGATGAAGTTAAAGTACTTTGGACATCAAATGAGTAGAGAGGCTTCACTTGAGAAAGCCTTGATGCTGGGAAAGGTCGAGGGCAAAAGAAGATGGGGCGGCAGAGAATGAGATGGCTAGATGGTACAGTGATACCTCATACAACGTCCAAACTTGGTTCCACAAGTTTGGACTTTATATGGATTTGGACTTTGTATGAGGCATGCAAAATCCTAGCTGCAATGCCTCATACAACGTCCAAATCCTTGCCGCGATGCCTCGTACAACGTTGTTTACATAGAGATACATTGTACTGTAACAGCACAGACTTCAGGGAAAAGTCAAGGAAACAGACAGGAAACTGACAGAACTTTAAGAAATCATTGTCTAAAGGCTAAATACATTACGAAAACATGACAAACAACCCTGATTGTCAAAGAACCTGAAAAATGCTGCAAAAATCCCAGGAATGCTTCTAAAAATGTTGACGAAAAAATAAAAAAAATCCAAAATCATGCTCAAAACCACTCCTAAACACTCTTTGCCTCATGCAAAACCCACAAGAGCAATGCACGCATGCGTCCTGCCTTTTATACTGCCCGGGCACAATGCAACCTGGGACAACCCCAGTGCCTCATACAAAGTCACAGCGACTTTGTATGAGGCAACTTTTTTCAAGGAATTAGGCGATGTTGTATGAATTCGATGTTGTACGAAGCAGACTTTGTATGAGGTATTACTGTATTATTGATGCAATGGGCACAGAGCAGGCTGAGAATAGTAGAGGATAGGGGTGCCTGGCATGTGGTGGTCCATAGGGTTGCGAAGGGTAGGAATCGACTTGTGCAACTGAACAACAAAAGCCCCCACTTGAGCATGCTGGTCTTGCATATTTGAATTTTATTTTGGTTACATTTTAAGCTAGGACACCAAACACTGGGTAGAAATGTTATGCTTATCTATTTGGTGCCCAACTTGACTTTGGGGAAGGGGGGGGGAACCTGGCAGTAGGGAAACGTGAGGACCCATGGCATCCAGAAAACCACCAATGTAAGACCTCTCCAACCAACCCAAAGCCCTTCCCGCTCTCCCAGCGCGGCAGGAACCTGGACGCGCCACCTTAAGAGCCAGCTCAGGGGAGGAGGCCACACGCACACACCAACTAACACACGCACACATAGTCACACGCTCGCTCGCTCGCCTTTGATTCGGCAGGGCCGGGAGGGAAGGTTGCCAAGGCACCGGGCGCCCGCCCCTCCGTCTGCCCCAGCCCCCAGGCTTACCAGAAAGGCAGGCGGCCGTGTCGATCCATTTTAGGAGCTGCCCAATGCTGAGCTCGCCGCGGTAGTTCGTGTGGGCCGGCTGCACCAGCTGACTCATCTGCACCTCGGTGGCGTTGCGGGGACTCTCCATGGCGCGCGGCTGGCGACCCCCCGCCTTGGTCGGCGCCGAGCCGCTGCCTGTTGGTCCTGCTGGAGCCGCCCCGGGACTCTGCGGAGGCGGAAACAGGGACGACCCGAGAGAGAGAGGGAGGCAAGAACAAAGCAGGCGGGTCACTATGGGGCGGTCACTATGGGGCAGCCCCTGGTGCAACGCCGTAGAGCCGTGATGGCGAACCTCGGCACGCCAGATGTTCTTGGACTTCAATTCCCAGAAGCCCAAGCACTCTGTGAATCCACCCGAATGGGTTTACTGCGATTCCTCCGGCCCATGCTGCCCTCGTCGCTCCCGGAAACGGAAGTAAAACGCACCCGGATGGTTAAGGCTCTTCCGGGTTAGCCCTTCCTCCCTACAGCATACCTGTCAAGTGCCCCGTATTGGCTGGGATTACCCTGTAATTCCGCGCCGATTTTCTCCATTTCCCGCCCGGAGCTGCCGCTACCCTGTAATTTGGCAGCAGGGGGAAAGGAGTTACTGCACATCCCTTCTGCATAGGTCCTTTCTACGCATGCATAGAACCCTTCTAAGCATGCGTAGAACCCTTCTAAGCATGCGTAGAACCCTTCTATGCATGTGTAGAAGGCTTCTGTGCAGAAGGGGATGCGTAGAAGCCTTCACATGCATAGAAGTGACCTGCACAGAACGGTTCTGCACAAGTCCATTCTACGCATGCGTAGAAGGCTTTTACGCATGGGTAGAACGGACCTGTGCAGAAACGTTCTGCACAGGTCCTGTAATCTCTGGAGCTGCGCTTGACAGGTATGCCATACAGGCGCGTTTTACTTCCGCTTCCGGGAGCAACGAGGACAGTGCGTTGCCGGATGAATCGCAGTAAACCCATTCGTGTGGATTCACAGGGTGCTTGGGCTTCTGGGAATTGAAGTCCAAGAACATCTGGAGTGCCAAGGTTCGCCATCACGGCCGTAGAGCTACTAAGTAGGGATCCTCGTTGATGGCTCCATTGATTGCACTGGTTTCCCCCACCCCAGTTCCAAGTTTATGCAGTACACTGAGTGGGAGTGGGGGGTTATATACGCAGAGACATGCCTTTAAAGGCCACACCCACCAGGTTTTTTTCCTGGTCTCACCAACAAAATAATATCTAAGACGGGTGCCCAAACTACGGCCCATGGGCAACTATAGCCTGCTGGCTGGATCCGGCCCCCAACACCCAATTCATCCGGCCCATGCCACCCTTGCTCCTGGAAGCGCATTTTATTTCCGCTTCCAGGAGCAAGGGTAATGCAGGCCGGATGAATTGGTGTTGGGGGCCAGATCCAGCCCACGGGCCATAGTTTGGGCACCCTAGTTTAAGCATGGAAAATAACAGCCTAGAAATCTATCTCATCCTGTTGCAAAACAGATTGCAAGGTGCATTTTACTTCTGCTTCCAGTGGGAGGAGCCACGTGACCAGCCTGCTGAACCACGTGACCAGCACCCGCCCAAAAAGTTTGGGCACCCCGATCTAAGATGCCCTCACTTTGAGGGAATCAGACAGAACAGCTGTGTGCAGGGGTGTCTTTTTAGGATATATTTCAGTCCCATTTCCCTCAGGTGACCCTTCTTAAAAATTTCATTGAATAGGCATTCCTCTTTTCTCCAAGAAAGCTGCTTCCTCCCGCCCAGTAAGGTGAGGTTTGGGAAGGGCAGTGACTGCGATCAAGCCCAGGTAACATGACCTTCTAAGTAAACACATGCGCAACCCTACGTCCTTGTGTACACATGCAAGAAACTTTCATCTCTTAAAGCCCTTATGAGTTTATCAACCTTCTCCCTCCCCCTCTCCTTTTGTCAAAAGGGTAAAAGGAAGGGAAACTGCCAAGTAGAAGCCAGAGAATGTACATAAGGACGAAAATTTAATTAAATTAATGAAACTCTGCAGGCAAGTGTTAAATGGGCACTTCTGTCCCTTTAAACCAATATTGTTGCACCATATACATAAAGAACAAGAACTGTTTAAGACCATTAAACAAAAAACTCCAATACCTTGGGCATATCATGAACAACGTATAGAATACTGTACTGTACTCTGCAACTCGTTATGCAAGGGATACAGCAATAAAAGAAGAAGGGTTCTACTTGGATTGTTTAATTTGGTCTCTCAACTGCCATATTGTAAATTATGCCTAGTTATCTCCTGGAAAAGAGTCTTGAGAGTCCCCTGGACTGCAAGGAGATCAAATCAGTCAATCCTAAAGGAAATCAACCCTGACTGCTCCTTGGAAGGACAAATACTGAAGCTGAAGCTCAAGTACTTTGGCCACCAAATGAGAAGAGAGGACTCACTGGAGAAGGCCCTGATGCTGGGAAAGATCGAAGGCAAAAGGAGAAGGGGACAGCAGAGGGTGAGATGGCTAGATGGCATCATTGATGCAGTGGACATCGATATGGGCAGACTACGGAGGATGGCAGACGACAAAGGGGCCTGGTGTGCAGTGGTCCATGGGGTCACAAAGGGTTGGACTTGACTGTGCGAATGAAGAGCAAAAATCTGTTTTTTGGGAGAATCACCAGTTTTTCAAATGGCACTCTATATTCAATATGGTTGTGTTTGGGAATTTGGTGAAGATGTGCTAGACCTCACCTTATAGAAATCATCCAAACAAATAACCAAACAAATAACTAAAGCCAAGAGGAACTATTTCCAAGTTAATATAATGTGGAGTCATTCCGACTTTCATGTGTGGCATCTTACTAACAAAGCTTTCTCAGATCAAAGAGAGATGTAAGGCATGAGCAAGAATGGAAAGTCCTTCCTCTTTCTGCTCACCAAGCTGAGTGATGATGGCTGCTAGTCCTAATGAGTTGGGGAAAGCGAATTAGCTGCCCAAGACAGGACATTCCAGTAACAACAACGCAATAATTTCCTTGTTCCAGTTCATATGTTGTGGAGGGGAGCCATTCATAACCCTATCGCCTCCACTAATTGGGCCAGAATGGAAATAAGGAGCTCATCACAGGCAAGGCTGTTCTATTAATTATTTAATAATACTAATTGTGTGTTTTCAAGTTAATTTTGACTTGTGGTGAAACCTTTCCGAGTTTTCTAATTAGAGAATATAGAGAAGTGGGTTACGGCCATCTTTCTCTGGGGGCACTCTGGGACTGTGCAGCTTGCCCAAAGCTATACCGGTTGGCAGTTCTTTCAGGAGGCCACAGTGGGGAATTAAGTTCCCAGCCTCTAGCTCAACAGCCAGATACCTAAACCTCTGAGGTATCCAGACAGCTGTCTATTATTTATACAGTCTAGCACATCTTCACCAAATTCCCAAACACACAACTATATTGAATATAGAGTGGCATTTGAAAAACTTGCTCTCCTTTAACCATAGCTATCAAGTATCCCTTATTGGCCAGGAAAACCCCTTATTTTACCCTCTTTCCCGCCGTCATCCCTTATTAATTAGACTGCAATGCCCTATTGCCGCCATTGGAGAGCAGCACAGGATAAACATAGCTGTCAGGTATCCCGTATTTGCTGGGAAATTTCCCTTATTTCAAAATCCAAAACTTGACAGGTATGCCTTTAACAAGCATAGTCCTTCATTTGAAGAGACTTAGAATTTCCAACTATTTTTTTTTACTTGTTTGTATCATACCTGTCAACCTTCCCGATTTGGCCGGGATTACCCTGTAAATTGACGTCGCTTGACGTTATAACCCGGCCCCCGGTGCCAAACCCCCGTAATTTGGCAGCGGGGGAAACGCTTTCCGCGCATGCGCGGAAGGGTTTTACCCCTTCCACGCATGCGTGGAAGCGCTACGTCGCTTGCGTAAGGGCTGCGCAAGCAGCGTAGCGCTTTTGCGCATGCGTGGAAGGGGTAAAACCTTTCCACGCATGCGTGGAACGCGACCTGCGCACAAGCGATGTGCGCAGGTCCCGTTTTTCCGGAGCCGCGGGTTGACAGGTATGGTTTGTATCCCGCTCTTCTAGTGCAAGCGCCACCCATATACATATACATTAAAACATGCAAACTTATATATAAATCAAGTGTTCCTTTCTGGCTTCCTTTTTGGTCCTGTGATAGTGTCCTCCTAATTTCACACAGTGACTTCCTAGTAGATGTTTGTGACATTTGATGGTTGGACTAAAGAGAGATGTTGAAGCAGCGTGGTGAGGAGAGAGGCAAAGTATAATTTCAGGATCATCAGAATCCTTGTTGCACCTCTGCCCTTTTTATTTTTCAATTACATACAAGTCCATAGAAGATCTACATCACAAATTGTTCTAAATACTGTACCAATAAAGATGGTGGGGGGTTGGGGGAGGGTAGAGAAGGAAAAGACAATCTCTTTAGAATTGAAATGGAATCCCTCTGTCAAACTTAAGCCATCCTTCCTAAATATGAGGCATTCCATTTCACCGCTGTTAAAATAGATTCCCTTTCCACATAAGCTTTGACATGCGAAGTAAGCAATTATTTGCTTAGCTGAAACACAAAAGCTGGGATTTGCTGAGAGGGTTAGGTGCTCAACAGCAACCGAAGTTCAGTGACTCTCCATAAGCCAAGTACACACACAACAGGGTCACCCCTAGCTTAAAGTAACTCTCTGATATGGTCTGCTCCCCGAGGCATCTGGATAACAGCTGGAGTATCTTCAAAAGTCTTACACTCCCCATTAGAAAAGGGGTACATACTCCCCATCAGCAGACAAACTGAAGTCTATACTGTAGGCTCTAAGGAAATAATGACCCTACTCTACTCCTCCATTAACCCAGAAAGGTGCTGGGAGCAAAGAGTGACACAAGAAGAATGGTTTCGGGAGCCAATGCTGCTTTGTTCCAGAAAGGCTTTAAAACATATTCTTTGGGCTGAATGTTGACAGCCAGAAAGGTCTGATCATTTATTTTTATTTATTTAATTAATTAATTTGTGCAGCCGCCCCAATCGACATGCGACTCTGGGCGGCGTACATAAAATCCCCAACGTTTAAACCAGAGAAACCCTTAAAATTCCTAAAAACACTGAAAAACTACCTCCCAATCACATCAGTTAAAAATCTAGTTAAAAACTTTTAAAAGCATGAGTGATCCTGCTGTAAATGACCCAGTGGAGGGGTAGGGTGGTTACCTCTCTCTCCACCTCCCCACACCTGATCTGCCAGCCAGGTTTTCAGGTCTTTCCCGAAGGGCAGCAGCTCTGTATGGAGATGCAGTTCAACTGGTAGGAGTTTCCATAGGGCTGGAGCCGATACCGAAAAGGCTCTTCTTCTAGTGCTAGAGAGGCAGTTGGTATTTTTAAAGAGCCCCTCCAGTCCGCTCTAGTGGGATGGGCAGATGTCCTTGGGGTAATGTGATCTCTTAAGTATCCTGGCCCACTACCATGTAGGGCGTTAAAGGTAATTACCAACACCTTGAATTGCACCCAGAGGCACACTGGCAACCAATGCAGCTCCCGTAGCAGCGGCGAGGCCCGGGCATAACGCCCGCACCCCATCACTACACATGCAGATGCATTCTGAACCAGCTGCAACTTCCGAATGGTCATTAAGGGCAGCCCCATGTAGAGCGCATTACAATAATCCAGTCTGGAGGTGACCAGAGCATGTGTGACCATAAGCAAGGAATAAGGTCCAGGTGCGGGTGCAATTGGCGAATGACACAAAGTTGTGCAAAAGCCCTCCCAGCCACGACTTCTACCTGCTCATTCATTCGATTTGTATACTGTCCATATAGTGCGATCCACTACCCTGTTCAGTTTGGAAATAAAAATTCAACCCCCTCTCCAAATTAAAAAAAAATACAAACAAATCATAACAATAAATTAAACTAACAAAAAACCAATAATAACTATAAGCAAATGGTTCTGACAGCAATGCCCCCCCAACCTTAGCAATGGGTCAAGGCTCTACTTAAGGAACAAATCCCTGAGGGAGCAGGCCTGACCCACCTCCACCAGACCTATACAAGTCTAATAAAAAAGTACAAAGCATATATGTTTCTATGGAACTGCTGAATTGCCTTTAGGGTCCCATGAGATTAAAAGAAAGAGACACTATTTCTTTTCAAACAGTGACTGTGGCATGTGTTTGATGATCTAAAAAAAATTAATAAAATTTTTATGTGCAAAGCACCGTTAACAGATACCTAAGCACATGATCTTTCTGAATGACTCATTTGCTATTCAGAATAGATCAAGTTACTAACCTAAAATCCTTTTTCCCATCTGCAAATTTAACAGACGTTTATGGAGCTAAATCTTATCCTTTTATAAGTGCATTAAAAGGGGGAAATCTATTTTTAAACAACCATTTCTTTCTGCAAATGCAGCGCATGTGCCCCCTCTCCCAAATGTAACAATCTATACATTCATAAAAATATTGACAGAACAGTTCTGTGAGCGTCTAGCCCAGAAACAAGTCCTATACAGTTCAACAGAATTTATTTTGTCCAACTCGTTTCTTTAACTACAATCTTGCCAAAGTAATAATAATGTGTATTACAGCAGGTTCAACATTTAAGTCCTATTCAATATTATCAAAATAATTATCTTGCTCAAATAAAATATAGTAGTTTGTTTCCGTGTCTAGATTTGTGCACAAACGTGTGGGAGACAGAGAGACTGTACAAGCCGCATATGCAGTGACCATTTCCAGACAGAACTTCCCAGACAGGCATTTAGAAGGCAATGACCCACTATTCCATCTTTTCCCAGTGTGTCCTTGTTTCTTCCATCTATATAACTAGCTGCAATTACAAGATATGCTAGAAACAACTTCCAGCTAATGCTTGGAAGCCCTTCTCTTTTCTTCTGAAAACTGGAAGTTCTCACCACCCTGTAAATCACTTCCTTCTTTGTCCCCCTCCCAGACATTTGATGATGGAGGGAAATCCAAGATGCTTTCAATGTTATGTTGCACTAGCATTTTTTGCCTGGCCCTGCTGGACAGTTATTATCTGTGGGTGGGTGGTTGGGGTGGTTTTGGGGGAGAGCGCCTCCCCTTATGGATCGCTGCCTGCTGCCTTTGTTTTTTCCCCATTAACTGTTTCAAAGGTTGCTTCGTGTCAGCCTTTGAAACAGTTAATGGGGAAATGCAAAGGCGGCAGGCAGCGATCCGTAAGGGGAGGTGCTCTCCCTGGCAGATCGCTGGCTGCTGCCTGTCTATTACCCCCACTGCTGTTTTGTGTTAGCTCTTGGAAAAGCAGTGGGGGGTAATACAAAGGCGGCAGCCAGCAATCAAGCAGGGAGAGCACCTCCCCTGATGAATCGCTGCCTACTGTCTTTGTTTTTTCCCCTCAACTTACCCTACCACTGTAATTTGAGGCCGGCAGCAGCCTTGCTGCGGCTTTGGCGGGGTAGTTGGGAGGAGGGGGAGTCCCTCTTCTCCCTATGGTCCCGGGGAAGGTCAGTGTTGGCCTCGCCGTGGCTTTGGCGGGGTTGGGGAAGTGAGGGTGGCGAAGCTCTGCGTCCGCCTTCGGCGGCCTTGCGCTCCCTCTGCATGAGGTGGGTTTTTTTTATTTTGCACGCACTGGCTTTTCCGGCCTCCTCCGCGCTCACGCCCTTCAGCCTGATTAGCTGAGGGGTTGTGTGGCACAGAGGATGCTGGGAACCATAGGGGATTTTTTTGGTCTGATTCGTGGGGCGTTTGCCCCACTCTCAGATTCTGGACCCCTGCGGCGATGCTTGCAGGGTAATAAGGTAAGTGTGGCCGGCTCAGTACAGGATGGTTGGGCCAGGTGTGGCCGTGCGAGCCAGACACGCACGGCTCAAGCACCTTTTTATAGGTATAGATTACAGATATACCACAAAAATGAGCAAAATGTCAGTTTCAACTACATGTAAACTGGCACCCCTCTTCACTCAAACCAATCAACTAAGCCAATTTTCACAAGGGACAAGTTGTCTGGATGTTGTAAGTCTATGTCAGACATTCACAACTTATGGCCCACAGGCCAGATATGACCTACAGAGCTATTTCATGTGGCCCTCCACCCTCATTCTTGCCACAGCCGCAAGTTGCGGAAGCACCGAAAACACGCAGAAAATGTGGCAAAAATGTGTGTTTTCATGCAAGAACTTGACAAAAACACGCAAAAACACACCAAAAATGCACGTGAGCTCACTGAAAATGTGCAAAAACACACGAGAACTCATGCAGAACCACATGACCAGCTTTCTCAGCCATCTGAGGGGGAGTGATCCAGCCCACGACCTGAAAACACAACTAGTATTGAAGATTATGGCAACTTTGATCCAATAGCATGCAGAGGGCCACCCATTCACAGCCCATGATGTATAGCAGGGATTCTCAACCTGCAGATTTCATGTCGTCCCCCCCCCCCGCCTCCACCACACCAGAAAGTGCCATGTGGTGGAGGAAGGGCAAAATGGCTGTCTGACCCCCGAAGCTATCTGAGGGAGTGTGGCCCGGTCCCTGGCTTAAAAAGAATGAGAACTCCTGATGTATAGCATAGGCACACATTTGTTTACCAAGAACCATTTTTGTTGGTGTTCAGTTGCACAGTCGAGTCAGACCCTTTGCAACCCCATGAACCATTGCACACCAGGCACCCCTATCCTCCCACCATCCTTTGCAGCCCACTCAGCTCTACGCCCATTCTGTCAACAATGCCATCTAGCCATCTCATCCTAACCAAGAACCATAGTAGTACCTTTATCCATGAAGTCTGATGAAAAATATATTCATAGGCTGCTCATTAGCTGCACAAAAGGTAATCACCTTACCTGTTGTGACATCTGTTATTCTGTAGGCCCAACAAAGGCAGAACTGTTTGGTCTTAACACGTAAACTATTCCAGCCAAAAGAACAGAACTATTAAGTTGTAACAAGTACTCCATCCTGTACTGATAATACTGGATGAAGTACCAAAGTTCTCCACAGGCAAGGCCAGGGCATAGAGCAAATGTCAGTGGCCGAGTCCTTTCTACCACAGACAAGTTTGCCTCATTCACTCTTTGGCATCACATGACAACATCAGCATCAAGAGTGACGCATTCTCAATGTGTCAAAGGGGAACTGGCTTACGTGCAGACTTCCCACATCCAACATCCTCTAAATGTGCTAAATTATAAGTCTCATCATCCCTTGCAACCACCTCCTGGCTGAAGATGATGGTGGCTCTAGTTCAATGTATCCAGAGAGTACCAGCTTGCGAAAAGCTGAGCTACATCATAAGTGCCCAAGGAAGCAGTGAAAGAGAGAACATTTTTTGAGTGTTAACGTCCAAATGAAGAAAAGATCTCATTGCAATAGCAACTGAAAATAATCAAGGGCATTGTCTTTCTGAAATGAAACATGCTGGAAGCATTTTAAAAATAGAAAAAGAGATGTGAACCAAAACACAGAAGCCTCAAGCTGATCTTTTAGACCAAATTGTTCGTGATCAGAGATTTTAGCAACAGTCCTTCCTCTCAGGCTGCATTTTGAAGTGGGCAAGCTGGTGCCAGAGGCAAAAAATCCTGCAGCAAAATCAAGAGAAAGAAAACACTATTTTATTTCTGATCTGACCCCCTTGAGTGCAAATACAACCTTCATTTTATCAACCTGTGGAAGTACAGCTGTTCATATCCTTATAACTAACAATCTTTTCAGTACGAGCTTTCACAGATCACGATCCATTTCCTCAGACACGTGGGATACAACATTTAGGCTTCAGTCTTGTAAATGTCCCAGAAGAGTCAGCCTGTAAGCAGTACAGTTCTAGGAAGCCCCCAGAAAAAGAGAATGGAAAAATCACACCTTACTACTCTCTACCTAGAAAACACTGAAAAAGGGGTTCCATATGTCTGAATTTAGTGGACAACAGATGGTTATTATATTTGTATACACAAAGTCACAACTAAAAGAAGCCAATTTGAATAAATGGAACTTGCAGAGAAGTTGACACACCAAATCTTCACTGGTTCAATGGTTCCTCTTTAGTTGTGATTTACAAGTCTAAGGCAAAACAATTATAGCCATCATGTATAAACCAGGAATGGCATAGAATACTCCCGATATCTATCCTTGATTCTATACTATTGCTGCAACAGTGACTGCACATGATTTGCAGTACAGTACAGTCTTCACTGCAGGACACTGATTGATCTTTTGGTCTGCATCTGGATTTATTTATTTATTTGGATAATTTATATCCCGCTTTTTTCAGAAAAACAGTAGCCAATTGAATCTCTTTGCATCCTTCAATCACAAATAGCAAGGGGGAAAATTAATTGCTCAGATCACAACTATTCTTAAAATGCAAGTCATTAGTTGTTTCAATAAGAAACAAAGTCTAAGACAAGCAAGACAAAGTCTTTACATCCTGAAACCACACAATATTAAAGGGGGGGAAAGTTTCCGAAATACTGAATATCAAATAGCTCCTTCATTATGTGGTGCTGGTCTAAAGGCTGTTTAAACGTAGTTTAAGCAAAGCTACAGTTGATTTCAGTAGAACTTAAGGAGTAATGGGTATACAGTACAGTGGGCCCTTGATTAACAACGCGTTTGAATAGTGTCATTTTCGATTAACGACGTTCTGACGTTCCCAATGTAATTATTCAAATAACGACAAAAATGTCGTTATTCGAATAACGACAAATTGTGGTTTTTACCTTCGTTATTCGAATAATGATGTCGTTATTTGAATAACAATGGTAAAAATACCATCGTTATTCGAATAGCAACATTTTTGTCGTTATTCGAATAACAACGTTATTCGAATAGTGATGCTACATTTCTGTCCCCTCTATTTCCAGCCAAGAAGAAACCTTTGTTTCAGTTTATTGGGTGTGTGTGTGTGTGCATGCTGAATTACTGGTAACCCTTTGTCTAACTATGTAGATTGGGAGATAAGTCAGTTCTGATTTATGGCAACTCTTTCTAGGTACAGAAGACTCAGAGGTAGTTTACGGTACTCCTTTCCCCCCTGGGGACAGTCAGGAACTGTGATTCTTGCCAAAGAATTTTTAGATAGGAACCTTCAGACTTCACAACCAGATTCCTAACTTCTTGTGCTATCATTCCAGCCAACACCAGTGGAATCTGAAATCAACTCCTCTGGCTTGAGTCGGAAGCCCACATTTTGAAACTTTTAACAAAGAAAACCAGCACACACATCTAGCTGTAATTTTTGGAACTTACCATAGGTTTTTTTCTACAATCATCCACAGCTCTGTGCTGCTCAGCTTGATGAAGACTTATATAAGGTTGAAAGCTAGCTTATGTCTGTTATTATTATTTTTAGTAGTCTTATAAATGTGGACAGTTTCTCTACTGAGAAAAGTCTGGAAGAATCACCATAAGCCAGAATTGACTGATGATTATTATTATCTATATCTATAAAGCAAGGACGTACGTTTGTGTGTCCTTAATGCGTGGCCATACGCAAATTTAACAGACGTTTATGGAGCTAAATCTGAAAATTGGACTGAACCTACCTTGCACGTCCCACCGGTCAAAGAGGGGGGGGCGGAAGCCCCACCAGCAAGGATATCCGGTTTGTCACCATTGCGCATGCGTGCGCCAGCGCACATGCGTCACCACCAGGCTTCTAAAACTAACGAGGGTGTGCATGCATGCACCAGTGCACGCACGTCACATCCGAGGCTCCGGACACCAGCAAAGATCGCCAGTTTGGCGCCGGTGTGCATTCATCAACACTGGGCTTCCACAGCCTGCCACAGCCCAATGGCCGCCTTCTCAAGCCGCTGCCTAGCAAGGCACCGCCACAGACAGCATCCTCAAGCCGTGGGCTGGCGAGGCGGTGCCATAGGCACTGCCTCAGCCCTGCAGCACCACCCAATTTCAGCCAGGGACGCCCAGCCCACAAGGCCCATGACAGCGCGACAGCGCGACAGCGCGACAGCGCGACAGCGCGACAGCGCGACAGCGCGACAGCGCGACAGCGCGACAGCGCGACAGCGCGACAGCGCGACAGCGCGACAGCGCGACAGCGCGACAGCGCGACAGCGCGACAGCGCGGGGGATGTCAGAAACTACAGGCCTGTTCCCACCTCAAAAGGTACAGTCAGCATGAGAGAGAGGGGCCCTGCTGCATCCCCGGCCCGGGTTGGGTCCGTCCCGGACGAAGGACAGGCACCTCTGCTAGTTAACAATAAAGGTATCATCCACCCTTACCTTCAGTTTGTGTACAAGGAGCACATCACTTTTTTGTTGTTTTTATTTTATTGTGTAAATATAAGTCCTTTTTCCAAATAGACTATTTGATATTGCTGTCATGGAACTATGAAATCAATATGCAATGCATGGCCATTTGGTATTTTCATGGTACATGGTACTGTACCTTCTTTCAAAAATCTGGATTGAGCAGCAACTCAGGCAGCAAGCTTTTTTCTTTTGCTCCTCATCTAATGCTTGGTCACCGGACCTATTTTGACTCTGGGTATGACATCTCTAAATAAGAACTAAACAATTATGTTGTGTTGCATATAAATTATCTCTAAGGGTCTTCAGGTCAAGAAAACCTTTCCCTGCACTTCTTTCCCCATTTATTTAACCTTGGATTATCAGCAGGCAAGATGCTCCTAAAACCACCTGATGGAGGCAATAATTGTTTTAGACAAGTTGAAGATGAAAGAAAGAAAAAGCACACCTAGGAAGAAGAATTGCAGAGGTGCCTGATACTAAATTTTCCCTGCCTAAGAATTAATTCTAACAGCAGTTTTGATCAGTTCTCAGAAAATAAGCTTTGTTTACTTGTCCTTCAGGAAAGGAAAGGTAATGACACTAATAAATGACTATTCAATAAGAGAGAGAAAGTGACAAGCTGTTAACTAGACAAGCTGTATAATTAAGGCCAAGCTGGTGGCAGAGGTTGGCCCCCACGCCCCTTCTGCCACTTTATAGAATAAGGAATCTGGAGCTGAAGTTAAAAAAAAGTGTTCTTTCCAGAAATGGAGCTTTAAAATGAAGGAACGTTTAATGTAATGAAGAGAGAAACTTGACATTACCTTTGTTGTCATATTAAATTGCCCTCTCCTGAACGTATTTAGCTACATAAAAGGGAATTAAGGGACAGGTTCTAATTGTTCCAGTCTCTTACAAGGAATTTCCTTGCCTTTCTTTTCAAAGAGAGGATGTGTCAGACAGGATCTCAGCAATTAAGCAGATACCTGCCCCTGAAGTTAACAAATCCTGCCTGCAGAATGGGATCTGGTGTTAACACAAGGCTTGATTAGAAGGGACAAAAAGCCTTTGATAGTCAGTCCATTGAAACCTGGTCTAGCCAAGCAAGAGTCAGTCAGTTATTATTTAGAAGCCCAGGCGCTGCCTGTCTCTGCAGAAAAGACATTAAAAACTAGTGGATAAAATGCCATGGAATATAGCAGGGGTACCCAAACTTTTCAGGCCATGGGCCGGTCACATGGTTCAGCAGGCCGGTCACATGGTTCCTCCCACTTGAAGTGGAAGTAAAATGCACCTTGCAATCTGTTTTGCAACAGGAGATAGCTTTTTAGGCTGCCATTTTCTCTGCTTAAATCAGGGGTGCCCAAACTACAGGCCATGGGCCGGAACCAGCCCCTGAGACCAATTAATCTGGCCCACGCCACCCTTGCTGTTCCTGGAAGCGGAAGTAAAATGTGCCCATACGTGTGCATTTTACTTCCGCTTCCAGGAGCGTCAAGGACAGTGCAGGCCAGATGAATTGGTGTTGGGGGACGGATCCGGCCCATGGGCCATAGTTTGGGCACCCCTGGAATATACTGTAGGGGAGAACTTTGTACAGTAAAACCCCAACATATATGCCTCGATTTACATAAAATTCGACTTACATAATGATTTTGTGATAAAACCATGACCCGATTTACACAATTTCCTATGGGTTTGCTTCGAGTTACATAAAGATTCTTTTTCCTATGGGTTTGCTTCGAGTTACATAAAAATTCATTTCCCTATGGGTTTGCTTCGATTTACATAAAAAAATCATTTTTCCTATGGGTTTGCTTCAATTTACATAAAAATTTCATTTTTCCTATGGGTTTGCTTCGATTTACATAAAAATTTCATTTTTCCTATGGGTTTGCTTCGAGTTACATACAAAACCAATTTAAGCAAAAGTCTACGGAACTGGCTTTTTCCCCGTAAGTAGGGGTTTTACTGAATTCCTTACAGGAATTAGACATACTAATGGGCCTTTTTGCCATTTCTTTTATTTTCAAGTGTAGGCAGGACCAGGGCAACAGCCTTGCAATGTGCAGGAATGCAGTTTAATATTCACAGCGCAGCCTTCATAAAAAGTCGCTGCACGTCTGTGTCACTGCAGAGACTGGATATTTATGCACAGCCCCCTAAGTATTGTTGTGAAGGAGGGTGGGTGGGCTTGTTTTGCTCACAGCGAGTTTCCACTCTCCCCTGGCCTAGCAGAAGCAGCATGCAGATGTTTGCATTTGGGTGGAAGAAGGGATATGAGAGAAAGCAAAGAGCATCAAAAGAAACACTGGCAAAACCAACCTCTCTGGATGAGACATGTTAATATACTGGGTCATACTGGGCAAAATGAGAATTTCTAGAGGACTAAATAAATACATTTAGTGTCAGAAACTACTCTGGGTTGAAAGGATTTTTGCTGGAGAAACTCCACTCAGGAGTCCAAACAGGCCTTCCATCCACTTTTTTTAAAAAATCAAAGTGAAAAAGTGAGAATTTTTCATAAAAAGGTGAGCAAAAGGTGACAAAATGTGGGCAAATCCTCGAGGTCTGCCTTTGATTTTCCACCAAAATTCAAATTAAAATAATCAAAACTGCAGTTTTATATTCATAAAATAGGTATAGTGACAGTGGGAAGTCAATAGCAACACAAAAAATAGCATATTGAAACATTTATTTCAAAATTCAATAGGCTCACGTCTTTTAAAATTTAACTTAAAAAAACAGAACAAAGTAAAGAATTATTGGCTTGACTAGGGTAGATATACAATTTACAAGATAACTACCTACAAGTATGTTACATGAGATCAGTAAAAAGGACAAACGTAAAGTAAAAATCTAAGCAGGAGCCGGGTCGTCAGTATCATCAAAATCATTTTGTCTCTTCTTGTGGTTTTTGAACAGCTGGGGACAGTCCACAAGATCCACTGTGCAGCACTCAGGTATCGACCCCGGACCTTCCAGTCTCTAAGCTCAGCATCTTAACCACTAAGCCACTGCAATGCTGCTTCTAGGGGACTGATTGAGATGAATCAACTTCTAAAGTGTAGGAGTGGTAGTGCAGCAATGCATTAAAAGCAGGCAGATCTGCATGTCAAGGGGCTTTGCACGCATCGTATGTATATGAAGCTTCTGTTGATAGCAGTTCCTAATGCATCAATCATACTGCTCCTTGTTTGTGTGCACACAGGACCAGCTAGGACATTGGTGGGGAATCTATGACAAGCGTGCCAGAGGGGGCACTCTGTGGGCATGCACGCCATCACCCCAGCACAGAGTTGGCCCAGCAGCCCAATGGGAGCGCTTCCTCCCTCCCCCAGCACAGAGTTCATCCACCCGGATCACAGGTGGCAAGAGGGTGCGGTGAGGATGGCAGCCTGTTGAGTCTGTGGCAAAGGTGAGTTTGGGCACTCAGTCTCTAAAATGTTTGCCATCACTGAGCTAGGCTACAGCTGAATCCTGGCAAGACTGAGTGGCTGTGGGTTCAGGGTCCTGCGTTATCCCAGGAGCTGCCATCCTTGGTCTTGGATAGGGCTATTCTGCCCCAGACAGACCGAGTGCACAACTTGGGGTCCTCCTGAACTCACGACTGCTGCTAGAAGAACAGGTGGCGGCCGTGGCCAGGAGGGCTTTTGCACAACTTCATGTAATTCGCCAGTTGCACTCGCTCTTGGATAGGGACTCCTTGCTCATGGTCACACACGCTCTGGTCACCTCCAGATTTGATTATTGCAATGCGCTCTACATGGGGCTGTCCTTGATGACCATTCTGAGGCTGCAGCTGGTCCAGAATGCGGCAGCCCGGGTAGTGATGGGGGCGCAGGAGTTATGCCCATGCCTCGCCTCTGCTTCTGGTTACCAGTTTGCCTCTGTGTGCAATTCAGGGTGCTGGTTATGACCTTTAAAGCCCTACATGGTAGTGGGCCAAGATACCTAAGAGACTGTGTTGCCCCAAGAGTGTCTGCCCATCCAATGAGAGCGAACCAGAGGGGCTCCCTCACTGTGCCATCAGCTAGAGGGGCTCACCTCTCTAGCACAAGGAGGAGGGCCTTCTCCGTGTCTGCTCCAACCCTGTGGAACCTCCTGCCAGTTGAACTTTGGTTGCAGACGGAATTGCTGCCCTTTAGGAAAGGGCTCAAAACCTGACTGGCAGGGCAAGTGTGGGGGGGCTGATGGGGAAGTGGCCCCCACCCGTTGGCTCCTCTAAGATAAAGTGTCCCTCCTGTACTGATGGGTGTGGGGGGTCTTTTAAGGGCCTTTTATGGTTTTTATGGTTATTAATTGGGGTTATTGTTGGTTTTAAATGATTTTTAGTATGGTTTATTGTTTTGAATTTGTTGTGAGCCGCCCTAGGGTGAGGGGGCGGCATACAAATTTAAATAAATAAATAAATGTTGCAGAAAGGTGAAACCTTCCTTTGAACGTCATCAAATGACCTTGGCCAATCTTCTCTCTTATCCAAACCCCACCTCACATGGTCATTGTGAAGAAGAAAGAGCAGAGATACGCATGTGCCCTAAATTTTTTGGAGAAAACCCAGTACAAAAATTATGTACACCAAATGGACACACATGTCACCTGATTCAACCTTGTTCATTTGCTTCTTTAGGAAACAGCAATCATTTTTCAAGTATTGTACAAAAAAGTTTTGAAGCTCATCAAAACAATATACTATCAAAACTTAGTAAATTAATAAAATAAACTAAGAATTCAGATTTGGAGATGGTGATTAATCTCTTAGCGGACAACTATTTTTCCATTCTTGAAGAAAGACGCTTCTCTTCCTTGAGCCAAGCTGTCCCACTTGCAACACAGCAGAAACAACTAACCTTGTTTTGAACATTTTTATTCTATTTCATTATTAGATTTGTAGCTTGCCTTTTTCTCCAAGGAGCAAAAAGAAGAAGTAAATATTTTTTCCCTCTCCTTCTTTTTACACATCACTATGAATGTAGGCTAGATGATTGACTGAAAATTACTACTGGAAAAAAAAACAGCTTTGTAGATTTGTAACATGCCAGAACAAAAAGTTCTGGTGTGTATGGACTATTTTCTTGATTTGAAAAAACAACAGCATGCATTGTAACTGAGTAGCAGAACGTCTGTTTCCCAAGCAAAACACCCTATGCTCGATCACTACCCTCACTTGAAAAACCTGTACAGTATCTGAAACTCTCAACAGCTGTTGCTTTTAAGAGTACCTGACGCTACAGAAATCATTTATGACCATCATTTGCATACATTCTGAACCACACAACAAAGATGTTGTTGGCTATTGAAAGATACAGAACAAAGTCAATACACAAACAAGTCTTCTAGCACTTTAATAGTTATGTTCAGATGTTTAAATATGTATAGATTACCACCACCATCTTGTTTGTCACTTCCATTAGGCAAAGGTAAAGGTCGCCCATGCTCATGTGGCAGGCATGACTATACACTGGAGTGCATGGAATGCAGTTATCTTCCCACCGAAGCAGTATCTATTTATCGACTTGCAATTTCTTGCTTTCACACTGCTAAATTGGCAGGAGCTGGGGCAGAGATGGGAGCTCACTCTGTTGTGCAGAGCTCAGGTCTCGAACTGCTGGCCTGCTGACCTTCCAGTCATCAAGTTCAGCGTCTTAACCACTAAGCCACTAGACAAGTGTTAATCTATTATGGACTTCAATGAATCTGCAAAAAGCTCACACTAAATCCAATCTCTTTGTCTTAATGGTGTCACATTGTTTTTGGTTTGTTCTGTTTTACATGGCAAGTAGTCGAACATGACAATATCCCTCTTTTAAAGTTGGCTGCCAAAGTGACAGGCATTGCTCTGAGCTGAGAGGAGCAGTGAAAGTGGATGACTTCCTCTGAAGGATGTACATGCTAGCTGCCTCTCAGCTTTTGACTCACACAGTAGCAAGTCCCTATTAGGTACTGCAGAGGCACTTCAGCTGCAGACATCAAGCACACAAAGGCCTAGCACTGTGATGGTGAACCTTGGCACTCCAGATGTTCTTGGACTTCAATTCCCAGAAGTCCCCATATGGGCGCATTTTACTTCAGCTTCCAGGAGCGACGAGGGTGGCGTGGGCCAGATGAATCGCAGTAAACCCATTTGTGTGGATTCACGGGGGCTTCTGGGAATTGAAGTCCAAGAACATCTGGAGTGCCAAGGTTCACCATCATGGGCCTAGCATCATAACCCCCACCCCCTACAACCATGCAGCAGTTTACCAGGTGTAAGTGCCTTTTGCTTGTTATTAACTACATCTCAGGGACTCTGATGTATCTAAGCAATGGGAAGAATTGAATTGCTTTCAGGTGGAGAGGAGTCAGCAGTAGGTCCCTGGCATGCAAGCTGTTAAGACCCTTCCCTCCAGGCTCTGATCCCTCCATGCCACACCGCTGCTGCTGTAGCCACTGCCATAACATGGAGCCACCAATCACTCACTCCCCACATAGCAATTAACTCGATGCATTTTCTGAGTGAGCAACAGCAGCCGTTCTGAATCAAACCTAGGCTCTGCTCTAGCCTGGTGCCACATTAGATTATCCAAAATTGAATAATCTGATGCCAAACATTGCACTGCAGGTACCCCAGCATGGCAGGTTACTGGCATAGAGTGTATCCAAACATCGGTATACCTCAGCTCTCATTCTGATGTACAGCTTCCTACCTAGCAAGAATACCTGGCATGGAAGAGGGGGGAGAAGTATGCGGTGCTGTGCTAAGGCATCACTTACTTCCAGCATGTGCTAAACAGATGCTATGCTACAGTCTGGTGATAGTGGATATGACAGGCTCAATAGCAGGGAGCTCAGCATCCATGGGCCCCTAGCAAATGGCAGTTTCACTATTTTGGTAGGCTCCCTTAACTCTTCTCTATTGCAGGTTGCTGTCACATTGTCTCACCTGCTAGTGTACAGCCTGGAGTTCTGTTTAGTAAAACTTAAATTAATTCAATAACAATTGAACTAGCTAAATTTACAAACTAGTATGCAGAGCTGGCTGGGGACTACGGTGGCTCAGTGGTTAAGATGTTGAATTTGATGACTGGAAGGTCAGCAGTTGGAGACCCAAGTGTTGTATGATGGAGTCAGCTCCCATCTCTGTCACAGCTCCTGCCAATCTAGCATTTCGAAAGCAAGAAATTGCAAGTAGATAAATAGGTACTGCTTCGGTGGGAAAGGAAACAGCGTTCTGTGTGCTCCGGCATCTAGTCATGCCTGCCACATGACCACAGAAACATCTGCAGATGCAGACTGCGCTGGCTCTTTGGCTGTAAACCAAGATTTGCACTGCCCCCTACAGTCGGATATGACTGATTTTCAAGCAAGGGCAACCTTTATCTTAAGCAGAGCTAAGGGTGAAGCATTGCTGATGTCTGCCAATGTTTTTCTTGTAAGACTATACCACTCTGGGCTTTCAGGGAAGAACATATAGTAGCATAGAAGTGACATGGTTTGGATCTTTCATCACTAACTGCTTAATAAAAATTACCCCACCAGCCTCGTTCGAAATGGCCATCACAACAGTGATGAAGTCTGGTTGGAAGGTGCCATGATCCTGAAGTCAGCATTTCTCAGTGCTGGGAAAATATGTCACCATATTGAGCTGTGCATACAGATTTGCAAAATAAAGGCCCATCCATTGTATTGAAGGTCACCAATAGTTAATGTTCATTTTTTTTCATACAGCTGCCACCACCACAAGGATCTGTCACAGCAATGACTTCATGGCTGTCGACATTGGGTGGGTGGCTTAAACAGAAAGCTTAGCAACTATGTGAAGAAAAGGTCAGACAGAAAAGGGAAGTCAGAGCCCCAGTCATATCCAACTGAATACTTTTTCTCCTTTCCTAGCTGCACACTGGCAGTTTTTAGCTCCGGTTGCAAAATTAACAGCAGTTGTGCTCCAAGGAACAGACATCCGTAATTTTACAAAGGACTGTCAGTGTTTCTGTTTCAGTGACTCATTGAACAGCCTGCTTTGTGTGTGCTGCTTGCTGCTAATCTAAGCACTAAGCATATATGTGCATGTGCGCACACACATATTCAAGCTATACCTGCTGTGCTTTTCAAAGCTGTCTTCCTGAACATGCCTCATTAAAATCCTCCTCTCTGTGTGCTCTTTTTTTTACAGGGCTTTTGAGTTCCCCCTCCAGCACACCAATACGCACACACATCATCATGTCATGTAGATAATAAATAACAGTGACAGCCCAAGTTAAGCCTCCTTTTTAGAAATGCTTCTGTTTTCCGCTAAAGTTTGTTGCATTCCCAGTGTTTAATCCTGGAACACAGAACACGAGTGCTATTCCTGGATCTGTGACTTCCTTTGAAATGTATCAGCCTACATGCCATAGGCAATCACATGGGCATCTGGCAGAAGTGGAGATAAAAAGGGTGCACGGCCCCCTCAACCCTGAATTTATTTATTATTCTAATACACACAGATACACTCTATTGTAGTGGCACACACTATGCACACATATTATGTTAACGTACCACTGTGCAACTTCCCCTCTGACCTCTAGAAGAATTCTTGCAGACACTCTTGGACAAATATGCCTGTTGCAGCGATGCTCAACCTCATTGCAGGCGCACCCCCCCAATAACGGACACAGACAACATTGAAAGTGGATAACAGCAAAGGGCCACATTTATTGATTCAATGCCCTAGTCCGAATTATAAATTTGTATTGGTAAAACGACCAATCATAATTCCTAAGGCAAGCAGGCCGAAGTAACACTGGTAAGGTACCACCCCAAAATTGCCAACGGCAATTGGTTACAATGTATCAATTTGTATCAATTTGTTTGTCAACAACAAACAAATTGTTGACCGTAGTCAATAACTAACTCATGACCCCACCCTCTGACGCGTATCCGTGAAATCACAGGGGTGATGCATGCTGGTTAGCAATCATCATCACCCCATCGCCTGGTTCGTCGTTGACCGGACAACGTTTAACTACTTTATTCCTGTCTAGTTTTGTCCAGTCAATTGCGAACCTGCCGGATACTTGTGGGTCATACTGTTTACCTTACCAGTGCTACCCGCCCATGTGACCAAAGGCAACATTAGGAACGAAGAGAGACCCCTATATCAAACCATAGCAACAGTGTGGGATGGGCAAAAAAGCCAGGACCCGAAGCCAATATGGGTCCCAACCAAAAATTCCCACCCGGCCCCGAAGCGACCATAATCACACTGTTAACTAGGGAGGGGGTGGAGGGGAAAAAACTTCTCCGCTCCGTCGCTGAGGCAAAATGGCAGCACGGCTGCCTCGTGGCCACCCCTTTTATAAGGGAGCTGGCCACGCCCCTAACTACCCGGATTCTCTGTCCTGTGGGGGGGGGGCCCGCAAAGTGCGCGGCGGCCATTTTGGCGCCGCGCTTGCATTGCAGGCGCACCCCCCCAATAACGGACACAGACAACATTGAAAGTGGATAACAGCAAAGGGCCACATTTATTGATTCAATGCCCTAGTCCGAATTATAAATTTGTATTGGTAAAACGACCAATCATAATTCCTAAGGCAAGCAGGCCGAAGTAACACTGGTAAGGTACCACCCCAAAATTGCCAACGGCAATTGGTTACAATGTATCAATTTGTATCAATTTGTTTGTCAACAACAAACAAATTGTTGACCGTAGTCAATAACTAACTCATGACCCCACCCTCTGACGCGTATCCGTGAAATCACAGGGGTGATGCATGCTGGTTAGCAATCATCATCACCCCATCGCCTGGTTCGTCGTTGACCGGACAACGTTTAACTACTTTATTCCTGTCTAGTTTTGTCCAGTCAATTGCGAACCTGCCGGATACTTGTGGGTCATACTGTTTACCTTACCAGTGCTACCCGCCACACGGAGGGGCTTCACAGAAGACCTGACGCCCCCCCCCAGACCGTCAGCTCGGTCAACAGGCCTGCTCGCCAGTCACCCAACAGGAGGTCCATACCTCCTCGCGACAGATGGACCCCATCCCCTGCTTACAAGTCACAATTTTGTAGACTAATATCGGGGTGATGACTAACCCGTCCCCAAGCCCTGGTGGTGAGAAACCGCGCCACTGCCTTATTGACCGCGCGCCTAGCTCGGTCAAGGGCCAGGAGGTTAACGCCCCCTCTGTAAGAGTGGCGCGGAACAATGTCCGACCAAACCAGGGCTGTGGCAGGCCAGACATAATGCAAGTAGGCAAGGTCCTCGCAAATCGCATGCTTGAGCGATAAGCCGGTGACCTGGCCCAAATCATTGCCCCCCAGGTGGATAATTAGAATGTCAGGCGGGTCAGCCCCCAGGCCAGAAAAAAGAAAAGGCCGCAGCTCCCGCCATAACATCCCAGGCTTACCGTGCCATGAGAGACTGGCGTGGTCACCCAGTCCCAGTCGGGGTCCCCACTCTGTCGCCGCAGCGTAACGCGCTGCCCTGAGCACATAGCTGTGGCCCACCAGCCATACTGTCACCGGTGTAATACGACACCCAGGGTCTGTAAGAAAATTGAGAAAAAGGGAAGGTAAGGTGACTGGATTGGTACTCATGGCGGGAGTGGGCGCACGTAAAACTGAAAACATTGTGAGCCCCACCTCCCCATGCTACGTATGTCAGCCCCAGAGTACCCAAAAGCAGCTGCTGTAGAAGCTGCGCCAATCCGGAACGAATGTGTGCCATAACGGGCACCTGGTAGGCCCACCCTGGTGAGGGCTCTGGCTGTCACCTTCCAAAACTGAAATTTAGTAAGGGGAGACCCATCTTGGTGACAGAAAAACGGGCCGTGGTGCATGCCACGCAGTGCCAGGTATTCCTGTAGGGCACCAACCGGACAGATGTCTGCCAAAGAACACCGTAGCAGTCTTACTCCACTGCCTACGCCATGCTGATCTGTTTTGGAGGAGCGAATCCTCAACTGGGCCCAGTCTTTGGCAACATATACATCTCCGAGTTCCAGTGCCCTACCACTTGCATCCGCCTTAGACAGCATCACGAGTTCGCTGATGCGGAGCGCTCCAAAAAATGCCACCGTTGTGGCTGCATGAAAAAGGGCTGCCTCATAATGATCAAAACAGAGGCCTGGCCAGCCCCGGGCCAACTGGGTAAGAACCCCTGGGGAAATAGGGTGCCGGTCGTCCGGGCAACGCCCGCGCTCGCGCACCCACCCCTCCAAAACGTGTCTCACACGGAAGTCAGAGGTGGTATCCACATGACCCCCTACTTTGGCCATAAAAGCCAACGCCGAGAGCTTGGATGCTATGGTGCGAGGTGCAAGGCCCTGTGCATGCAGGTGAACCATGAACCGCAGAACATGGTCCACCGGGATAGGCCAGGTCTCTGGCAATTGAAATTGAGTAGCAAAAGCCCTATACAAATTGAATGCTTGTTGATACGCCTTACGCGTGCGTGGCGCTAGTGACAGGCCAATCGCCCGGTTCACCTCTCCTTGCCAATAGTCCACATCTCGTCTGGGAGTGGCGAGGGAAATTCCTCCGCTTCCGGGGCCAAGGCGCGGAACCGGGAGATCTGCAGGCGGGACAAAGCGTCAGCAATATCATTATTAACCCCTGGGACATGCCTGGCCCTGAACAAGACGTTGAGGCGCAGGCAGCGCAGTACAAAATGGCGTACTAGATCCATAACCCTGGGCGATTTAGAAGTCTGTGCATTGACAATGTGAACAACAGCAGCATTGTCGCACCAGAAATGCACCACCGAATTGGCCCACTGTTCGCCCCATAGCATCAAAGCCCCGAGAATGGGAAAAAATTCCAGGTATGTGAGATCCCGCAGGCGACCTGTGCCTGCCCATGCCGGTGGCCACCCACCATAGGCCCACTTCCCATTGAAGTACATCCCATAACCCAGGGATCCTGAGGCATCAGATTGGATCTGGAAATTGGGGGATGTCAGGAGGTCAGACCTCCAAAATGAGACCCCGTTGAACTCCCTCAGGAATTGCAACCAGACTAACATGTCTGCCCTGATACCCCGGGTGAGCCTGACTCTGTGGTGGGGCCTGGATAACCCTGCCATGGCGTCGCATAAGCGCCGGGCAAAAGCCCTGCCCGGTGCGACCACTCTGCAGGCAAAATTGAGGTGCCCGTGTAGCACCTGCAGCTCCCTCAGGGATGCCTTACGCTTGGCCAGCAATTCCAAGATAAGGGTCACTATCCTAGACACCTTGTCACCCGGTAACCTAGAAGCCTGTACTACTGTATCAATCTCAACCCCCAGGAATACTAGTTTGGTCGACGGGCCCTCGGTCTTTTCGGGCGCTAAAGGGACACCAAGTTCCTGCATTAGCGTCTGAAATGTATTGAGGAGACGTGCACACGTGTCCCAGCCCCGTTCACCCCCGAATAAAAAGTCATCCAGGTAATGGGCTACAGACCGGGACCCTGACCTGCGGACGAAAGCCCACTCTAGGAAGGTACTAAAACGCTCGAAAGCCGAGCATGAAATGGAGCAGCCAAAAGGCATGGCCTTATCAAAATAATACTCCCCTCTAAACTTAAAACCCAGCAATTCAAAGTCGCCCGGGTGCACCGGCAAGAGGCGAAAAGCTGACTTAATGTCGCACTTGGCCAGCAAGGCACCCGGGCCACACGAGCGCACCATGCGCAGCGCATGGTCGAACGATGTATACCTGACCGAACAAAGGTCATCAGGTATCGCATCGTTGACCGATCGGCCGGCTGGGTAGGACAAATGATGAATAAGGCGAAACTCACCTAGGGACTTTTTGGGAACCAAACCCAATGGCGAAACCTTAAGGTTGGGAAAAGGGGGTGCGGGAAAAGGTCCGGCGACCCTGCCCGCGTCTAATTCCTTTTTAATGCTGGCCTCGGCTACCTCCTCCCTTCCTCTGAGGGATAAAAGGTTGGGAGCATCCTGAGGGGATCTATCACCCATAAAAGGGATACGAAATCCCTGCTTAAAACCTTGGATAAGGTACTCTCTGTCCTCTCCCCTTGGGTACGATGCGAGCCAGCGCTCCAGCATGTCCACCTTAATTGGGGAGGGGGCCTTTCGGAGAACTAGTTCCATCCGTGGCAGGCTTGCCAGCCCACTGTCCACCCCTCCCTCTGCCTCGCGCCCCCCCAGGCTTGGGACAAGCAGAGGCTGCGTGGGGACCAGAACATGTGGGACACTCGTGCTTATACCTGCAGTTCTTCCGACTGCAGGAACCATTGGTCGAGAAAGTCCAGCACAGCAGGCGGGCTGGAACCCCCTGCCCCGCCAGTTGGCGGGTAGCCTGCGCTGGAGCTGCTCGCTGGACCGCATGTCCACAATGGTATCTATCCCCCGGGGCAGGACGTGTGGGTGTCATATACAAGAGCCACAGTCTCTGGCACGGCTCATCCCATCTCATCTCGGGGTGCAGGGGAATCCTCATACGGAATTCCTCATCATATGCTAGCCATGAGGGGCCCGGGAAATCTACCATCGCCCTATATATGTTGTCCAAATATTGGACCATGGGAATAGCTAGATCCGGCCGCGCCCTCAAATATACCGCCATGTATATCAAATAAGCGGGGAGCCAGTTAGCCCAGGTACGCGGCGGCTTACGGCGGCGTGCCTGCTCCTTGTCCTTCTCGTCCTGACCCTCCCTTTCTTCCTTAGTGGGCTCTCTATTCAGGAGTGAGAAGATATCTACGTACTCCCCCCGCCAAATCTTTTCTCTGGTAGCCTGAGCCAAGTGATCACCCAATGGCAAGGAATACCCCGCCGTCGGCAAAGCCGAAAATGGGACAGCTGGCCTACCCAAAGGGGCCTGAGTTAACCCTGCCGCCCCAAGGAAGTTCCCAGCAGTGTAAGAACCAAGGCCCACCCCAGCGGGCATGGTGGCAGTAGTTGTCGCCGGGTGTGTCGCCAGTGGCATAGCCCCCGCACCACCCGCGCGAGGCCAAGGCCACTGAAAAGTCCCCCCTGTATTGGGAATGTGTGTGGATGTACTCGTTTGCACCATATACTCACATGCTGCACCCCCGCGGGCCACCCCCAACGGGGGTTCCGGCCCACTGGGGGCGTCGGAGCTCACGACCGGTGTAGAGCTCATCACCGGGGCTTGACCCGCACCAGGTTGCTGGCTGGGGAGCTGCGAGGCAGTGGCCGGAGCCGCGCCACCCGCCTGCAGCAGCTCAACCCTCCCCGCCGGCCGTTGTCCTGCTGCCGACAGCGCCTCAAAAGGTACCCCGAAAGGGGCACCTGCCTGACTGGCCCGGGCCAAAGACTCCTCTAAGGCCGCAATACGGGCCAGTAAGGTGTCTACATTAACCATAGGTAAAGAGCCGGCCGGCCCACCTGACCCTTGCATGGGGACAGTTCCCTGTACCCCATGGCCCATAGGTGGCCATTGGCCAGGGCCGAAGCCCGGTAGGGCTGCTGAGGAAACCTGCCAAGGCAGGGCACCGGGCCACCCCCCAAGGCTAGAGGGCCCCGGGAGAGGCTGCGGCCCAAAAGTAATCGGCCCAACGGATTGGGCAGGAGGAGGAGCGGTGTCCACCGCTCGCGGGCCGCGGGCCGGAGCGCCCTCCGCGCCCGCACTCTGATCGGGCCAAGGGGCGATAGACCCCAAGCCACTAGCCCCGGCCGGGGATGGCAAAGGAGGCTGTTGAGGAGGCGGCACCGCGGTCCTCCGACCTGGGTTGCGCCTCCTAACAGCCCGGGCTGAATTCGCAGCAGCCTTCTTTTTGGAAGGCATCTCGAGCAAAAAGGGAAGCTAGCTAAGCAAAATCGACCCAAAAAGGCTTCCCGTTGATACCAACGAGCGACGGAGGCGCAGGGAAAAAACTTCTCCGCTCCGTCGCTGAGGCAAAATGGCAGCACGGCTGCCTCGTGGCCACCCCTTTTATAAGGGAGCTGGCCACGCCCCTAACTACCCGGATTCTCTGTCCTGTGGGGGGGGGGGCCCGCAAAGTGCGCGGCGGCCATTTTGGCGCCGCGCTTGCATTATGTGTAAAAGTTGTGCAGAGTTCAGATTCCACTATACATAAAGCTTTTTACTGTTTTTAGAATTATGGAAAGATAGTTTATGTCCTGTGCTTTATTTTGGTTAAACAATTGGAACAACTACAAAAAGGAATAACAAAGAATCTGCCATTTTTGAAAATGTAGAAGGAAAAGAGTACATCATCATCAATCATCATCCTGCCTTTTCTCCCATGAGTTCAAGATGGCTTACTAGGCTTTCACCCTCATCTTCGCAATAAGGCTGCAAGAGAGGTCAAGTTGAGACAGACATATAGACAGACAGAGAGTGAGCAGGACTAGCACAGAGTGAGCTTCATGCGTAAGCAGGGATTTCAGCACTACAATATTCTCAAGAGTCCCAGTCAAACAAACAACCCCCTATTCACATATCTCCTATGTGAAAGATGGTTTAGATCAGGGATTCTCAACCTTCAGCCTACGGGCCGGATGCGGCTCATGGCACCATTTCATGTGCCCTCCCACTGCCTCCACCAAACCAGGAAGTGTCATGTAGTGGAGGAAGAGCAAAATGGCCATCTGGCCTCCGAAGCTATCTGAGGAAGCATGACTCTGCCCCTGTCTCAAAAAGGTTAAGAACTCCTGGTTTAGATGATCAGTGAGTTATGAGGCCATCTTATTCCCCAAGAGCAAAACAACAACTGTTGCCATTCCTCCAGGGTTAACCAGGTTCTACAAGAGGGAAGCCCATGTGCACATCCAATGTGCATTACCAGGGTTCCAGTTCTTACTAAAGGCTATACACATAGAGGTACCTGTGCACAGGATTTCCTCCTTTAGATATACACACATAACATGAAGTTATCAAAAGGTGAGAGACATTATTGTCAGGGATAGAAATGTAGATGTGTTGTAACTCTGGTCATGTCAGCACCTTTTCGTATGAACAATGCAATAATATAACTGAAGCCAATAGAAATGCCAATAGGAAGAGCAGAAATAAACCTGATGTGTTCAAAAATAACAAAATCCTTCCAACAGTTATGAGAAGTGAGAACTAGGACTGAAGACTTCATTCTAAAAAAATTATATTTGAATCTGTGATGGATCTTAAGTCAACTTTAAATCTAGGCAACTCCTAATGAAAAAGTATTGACAATTTCACTCTCCACTTCTCTTTTTTGACTTAGTAAACCAGTGTTTCCTGAATCTGGTGCCTTTCAAATATTTTCAGTTACAGTCCTCAGCAATTCTGACCCCATATTAACTGGGACTGATGAAACTGGAGTCCAAAACATCTGAAGGATGCCAGGTTTAAGAAAGGTGGCTCAGGCAATAGAAAAACAAACAAACAGAATTGACTGGTAACTTGCTTACATACCTCAAAGAGCTAGTCATATTGGGTAATTATAACACTGCTTTTCAAACCAAATGTTTACTATCAAATAAGATAATAAAAATTATTTCTAGAATGGATTGACAATTCTATTTAATGTATACATTAGGAGCCCTAGTGGTGCAGTGGTTAAACTGCTGCACTGCAACCTAAAGGTTGTGAGTCTGATCCTGGGTCAAGGTTGACTCAGCCTTCCATCCTTCCGAGATTGGTAAAATGAGGACCCAGCATGTTGGGGGCAAAATACTAATTAACTTGTGAACCGCCCAGAGAGTGCACTAAGCACTATGGGGTGGTATATAAGTGTGATTCCTATAATTCTTATCAACATAGGGCAACCTTGACTGGGAGATGGCTACCACAAAGAAGGGAAACCTTGCAGGCTCCAGCTGTTGATCAGTTGTTACTTTTGTGACTTTTTTCCTATTTGCCAACCTATCAAGGACTGATGGGAACTGGAATGCAAAAAACCTCCAGAAAGGTTCTCCTTCCCCTTACAGGACAAAACATGATGAAACCACGAGGCTCAAATCCCTGCAATTAAAAAAAGTATAATGAAAGCTACGTGTTTTACCTCATTCGTTAAGTATGATGAACTGTATATTATCTGTTTAAGAATAAAAACACAAACCTTGCTAAATAAGTGTAAGTGTTATTTGAGAAAGGTAACAAAAGGGCCAGCAAATACTATATTATGACCCTAGGGAATTCAGTTGTTGTTTTTAACGGCCCAAGACTATTATACTTTAACAATCTTGCTTTGGAGTGTCAGAAATTGAATAGAGAACACCTAAATTATTAATCTAAATTCCAGAAACATTAACAAGGTAGAAGCATATTTTTCAGAATACCAGGCTATTGAAACCAACCAACTGTCTATCCTCATTAAAACCTTCAGTCTCAGTCAGCTGTCAAAATTTTGAAAGCTGTTGACTGATGCAGCCTTTAAGGTCACCATGGCAACAAGATACATTACCTAGGTGATGGCGCTCTTACATTGTCACCCCTTGGGTGACCTAGTTCTAACCAAAAAAGAGGAAAAAAATGTTTCTATTATATTTTGTATATAAGCCTTCAAGCTGAATATCCCCACTACCAACCAAACACTGCCATGATTTTTTTTCTCATTTAGGCACACAAGAATTTACTAAGAGGCCAATAGACACAATTAAGAAGATTGGCTATGACTGTCTCCGGGAGAAGGAAAACGAAGAACTTATTTTCAATTAACTATTAGACAGCACATTGGAAATTATTTGAATATTCATGAAGAAATTAATACAACTTTTCATCTAAAACGGTTGACTTCATTCTTGTTGCTTTACCTCATGCTGGACCACTGAGACAGAATGAGCAGAAAGTTACTGGTATTGGTGTACCATTCTCCCCATAACCAACACTCCCTACCAGACCTGACAGGATGTATCTCTGCAGCTGTGTTGAGGTTCCCCAGATTCTTAATTCCAGGGATTTCAACATATATGTGGAGATCACTGCTAAAAGACGCAGTAACAGAATACCTGATGAACAAATCAAGGTGGGCTGGCCATGTTGCATGCACAAGTGACAATAAATGGAGTGCCAGAATAATGAATTGGTATCTGAGAGATCGCAAAAGACCTAGGTCCATGATGGTGAACCTTGGCACTCCAGATGTTCTTGGACTTCAATTCCCAGAAGCCCTCATGAATCCATACGAATGGGTTTACTGCGATTCATCCGGCCCACGCCGCCCTCGTACGGGCGCATTTTACTTCTGCTTCCAGGAGCGATGAGGGTGGCGTGGGCCGGATGAATCGCAGTAAACCCATTTGTGTGGATTCATGGGGGCATCTGGGAATTGAAGTCCAAGAACATCTGGAGTGCCAAGGTTCGCCATCATGGACCTAGGGGAAGACCAACTCGCAGATGGGAAGATTTTCTCAAGAAAAATGTTAGACCAACATAGAGAAGAACTGCCAGGGACAGATCGCTATGGATAGAAGTGGTGCAGAATGGCATTGCGGAGATGTCTACTCATACAAGGACTCCTCGCTTAGTCCCATCAGGTTATAACTACTGTATTGCATAAAATCTTTCCCCACATAAATCTGAGCAATCTGGCCCCATGACACAAAGATCTTACTGAGACTGTTCTGAATAAACAAAGTTAGGGTTCTTTCCTTTCCTTTGCTAAAGCTGTTTAAACCCTGTTTAAACCCTTATTTTTTAAAAAAAATAAGAGCCCAAAGACAAATATCCTAAGAACAAGGCTGAAACCATACCATACCTCTTAGAAGGAAAAATGATATTGGGAAAGAATTCAGTCCAGCAGAATACTTCTAAACCTCACCTGTTCCTAAAAGAAAATTGCTTTAATCTGAATAGGTATACTAACTTAGCTAGTATGAACTGGTTAACAGGACTGTAAATAAGAACAGCTAATTAGAAACAACCAGATAAGAAAAATGACTGAGGTGCAAAAATGTAGGTAAAAGTTGCCCTTGCTCAAAAGCCAGTCATATCCGACTATAAGGTTCAGTACTCATCTCTGTTTATAGCCAAAAAGTCTGCATCTGCAGACGTTTCCATGGACATTTGGCAGGAATGCCTCAACACGGAATGCTGTTCACCTTCCCATCAAAGCAGTACCTATTTATCTACAGTAGAACCTCAGATAACGTCCAAACTCCGTTCCACAAGTTTGGACTTTATCCGATTTTGGACTTTATTCGAATCAAATGGGCGATGCATCGGATAACGTCCAACAAATGGATGTTATCCGAGATTCCTAATACCTCAGATAACGTTCATTTTTTTAGCAGTTTTGGACTTTATGCGATGCATCACGTGTGCATAAAAACCGTGACTTTATCCGAATCGGACTTTATCCGAGGTACCACTGTACTTGCAATTTCTTGCTTTCAAACTGCTAGGTTGGCAGGAGCTGGGACAGAGATGGGCGCTCACTCCATCGTGCAGTACTCAGGAATTGAACTCCAACCTTCAAGTCATCGAGTTCAGTGTCTTAACGACTTGAGCCACCACAGCCCCTTGCAAAAATTTAGTGAAGCATATATATGAATTTTACTAAGTCAACATGAATGGCTAGCAAATAAGCTGTGGATTATATTGGCCAAAGAGGCACCAACATTAACAATCTCAATCATTAAAATGTTGAGAGTGTGATTACTAAATCTGCACAGTATGAGAAGAGAGCAGAGAGAACTACCAACTCTTAGATATCTCTTCTGCAGCAGCTGAATCTCTGTTATTCAGAAAAGTATAAATTCCAGGGATCCATCCAACCCATCCACCTCTCCCAATTCTCCTCCATGGCATCAGACAAACTAATTCAATTTTCCAGTTATACAGCAATTCACACCTTTTCACAGCAACATAGAATGTCAATTAAAGTGGTGGCGGCATATAATATAGCTGAGTAAAAACAGCCATTAAAAAGTCTGAATGACATTCTTGTACTTTTCCCAGTTAGAAATTGCAAGTGGAAGGAACTGTGGTGGAGGGGAGAATTATTATACAGTATATGATTAATTAAAAGGGTCAGGGCTACCCCAAGAAATATTGGTCCACTTTCTCTGGAAGCATGGGAATTGCCACAGACACATATAGGATTGTTGGATGGAGCAGAGATGAGGTAAATTAAAACTTTCCAGCCATCTAAAGGATAAAGGTAAAGGTCACCCTTGCTCCAAAGCCGGTTGTATCTGACTCTAGGGTTCAGTGTTCATCTCTGTATCATAGCTGAAGAGCCAGTGCTGTCTGCTTCTGCAGACGTCTCCATGGTTATGTGGCAGGCATGACTAGACACCAAAGTGCACGGAACGCTGTTTACCTTCCCACCGAAGTGGTCCCTATTTATCTATTTGCAATTTCTTGCTTTTGAACTGCAAAAGGAAAGGGCTCTGCTTATGCTCAATATCTGGCTGGCACTACTAGCACGAGAATAAGGAATTATTATCACTTTTTTATGTATCTATGGGTTTATTTACATACTTTTTGTAAATGCCAAACAGTTCTCAGAATGCCTTGCTGCAAACAAAACAGAACCATTGCATAGTAAAACAAGGAAAAGCAGAGCCTGACGTGTAGCATCTAAAAGCCTGAGGTAAACAACTATTTTTGTCTAGGGTTGAAAAGATAAACTTAGCACCATGTGAGAGTTGCCACCTGTTACTTCAGGGCAAAATGTAAGATTAGAGGTAGATTCCTGTGATGCTACAGACATGGAGCAGGCAGGAGTTAGTTGTAAAGGAAGCAAGCACCATACATTTGCAAACCCTTTATACCGAGCCAAGTGTGTGAGTCCTGGCACCAGGTGGAAGTTGGTAGAGGTGTGTGTCCAAACTTTAAAGCCCAAATGACACAAAAACTTTCTCCTCCTGCAGTGTTGCTCACCCTCCCTGGAAGCTGAAGAATACCAGTTCCCTCAGAATTTAGCTGTCACCCTGAGATGGGCAATCCTAAGAAACATACCTGAGGTAAAGGTAAAGGTCAGCCTTGCTCGAAAGCCAGTCGTATCTGACTCTAGGGTTCTCTTTATAGCTGAAGAGCCAGTGCTGTCAGCATTTGCAGAGGTGTCCATGGACACGTGGCAGGCATGCCTAGACACCGAAGTGCACGGAATGCTGTTTACTTTCCCACCAAAGTGGTCCCTATTTATCTACTTACAATTTCTTGCTTTTGAACTGCTAGGTTGGCAGGAGCTGGGGCAGAGACGGGAGCTCATTCTGTCACAAAGTACTCTGGTTTTGAACTGCTGACCATCCGGGGCATCTCAAATGCTGGATAAAGCTACTAATGAAAACCTTGAGCTCACTATCCATTTTAATGCATAAAGAAGAAGAAATACTCTGAGAAGGCAGAGGTATTTGAAGAGGTTCATCTAGAGGCCAGCAGTTATGTACCGTAAATACAGGAGTTAGTTGTTAAAGTGCCACAATATATTTTTGTCTTTTGTTCTTGTTTGTTCTATGATTTGCTTGTACAGATTAACACAGCTACCACTTTAAAAAATTCAACTACTGTATATAATATTTTGTAATCTTTTAAAGGGAAAGGTTGCCCTTGCTCAGAAGCATACCTGTCAAGATGCAGTTGAGAAAATACAGGGAGCACCGCTGCCTCTGACGGGTGCATGCACAGGAACCCCTCGCGCATGCGCACCTCCACCTCTGATGGGTGTGCATGCACAGTAACCCCTTCGCGCATACAGAAACCCCTCACGGATGTGCAGAAACCCCTTGCACATGCACAGAAACCCCTCTGATGGGCACGCATGCGCAGTAACCCCCCCTCTGGCTGCTCCAAATTCTTGATAACGGCAGGAAAGAGGGGTAAAATATGGGATTTCCCAGCCAGTACGGGACACTTGACAGGTATGCTCAGAAGCTAATCATGTCTAACTCTTGGGTTTGGTGCTCATCTCCATTTATAGCCAAAGAACCAGTGCTCACTGTCTGTCTGCAGATGCTTCTGTGGTCATTTAGCAGGCATGACTAGTGCTCGGAATGCTGTTTACATTCCCACCAAAGTGGTCCCTATTTATCTACTTGCAATTTCTTGCTTTCGAACTGCTAGGTTGGCAGGAGCTGGGACAGATGACGGGAGCTCACTCTGTCGTGCGGCACTTGGGTCTTGAACTGCTGAGCTGCTGACCTTCCAGTCATAAAGTTCAGTGACTTAGCCACTAAGCCACCACAGTCCAAGCAGTTATGTAAGTACTCTGATATATCTTTTCTACCTTCTTACTTGGTTTATTCTAAGAGTTCTTATGGCCTACCTTGCAACTTTCTGTTTGAGAGCCACAAAGACTTAGGTTTCCTGGAGGAACCTGTGGAAAGCAACCAGGGGAACAGCCACCCAGAACAGCATGGCATTAACCTAAATAGACTTCCAGATCCGACCAACCCTTTGATTCCTATCACCTCTTTTATTCAGCACAAAAAAATAAGTAAAACATTGGGAAGGGCGCAAGTTTAAATTAGTACAAGCAACCTTGCTTCCTGCTGTTTGGGAGACTGTTGCTTTCCCACTTTATATATTAACCTAGATTCTCCTTTGTTTCATCTCGTGTATTCCCATATTTATAACCATCAGAACATCTATTACACTTTCTGGGAATATTTAAAAACAGAAAAAATGAGCAGCAATCACGATTTTCTCATGAGGGATTATTGGTATATAATTAAGCAATATCCATAGTAACCAAGCAAATCTGCATTAAACTGACCTACTTTGAAGAATTCTGTCAGCTTGTTGGGGCACTGACATATTATCTGACAAGGTCTCCCCAACTCTGACAGCACAACAGCATAAAAAGCAGTTAATTCTTTCCAATAAAAAAGTCTTTAAAACACAAAGAACCGAAGTTCTCGTTTTCATATACAGTAATCAGAAACAAAACAGCAGCCTTGGCTAGCTTTCTGTCCGCACTTACAATTAAGTAATTTTAAACAATTGACCTAGCAAAGGCATTAAGATGAAGGGAAATCATTGACTGGCGAAGGCATCACACAAACTTTGCCACCTCAAATTATTGAGAAATAATCAATTTGTAAAATAAAATTGGCAGTACAATAAAACTTAACAGAAATGTTGCTTGCAGTTTTATGCCTGGGCAAGCCTCCACTCATGTTGTGTCATGTGCAAAACCCTAATGCAGATATGCAAGACTATTAAACATTATGCAAATATTCCTAGACTATAACTAGAAACTGCAGTTTCTATCCTTCTCCTTTCCTGCTGTTACCTCCCAAAGCCAACTGCACTCAGATTCCCGCAGCACTTCAGCTTTCTGCTTTTTCATTCCTCAAGAACTGGATGTTCCTCAGTGCCTCAGGAAACGCACGGCAATCATACTCTTGAGAAAGTAAGTACAGAAATCATTCTGCCAAGGACGGTCAAAGTCCCAATCTTGCATATGTAACTGTATCTCAGGAAAACAGGAGAATCCTTAGGTAAAAGAACAACGGTGTTCCTTACCAATAGGCTGAAAGGTGAGGTGTCTCTCATGGACAAAGCTTGGACAATGTGCCCCTCTTTTCAAAAGACATTGCACATCTTCAAAAAGTTTCACTGCTTTGTCTTGGCTCTCTGCCCAGCCAGAGGTCCTGTCAAATTATTCCTCTCCTTTGTATGTTCCCATTCATTTCTGGTTATTTTATTTCAATAAATGTTACATATGTGTGGCAGTAATGAAGATCCAGTGTGTTGTGTATGGATAGAGTGACAGATTAGGACTAAGGAGGCCTGGGTTGAAAATCCCCACTCAGCTGTGGAAAATCAGTATGGTGGGGGTGGGTATTTATTTATTTATTGAATTTCTATACTGCCCATGTGAATGTTATCCCACTCTGGATGGTGAACAAACAAAAAGAAATAACAATACCCACAACAAATCAAAACCCACCACCAACAAATACATCATAGACTAAACTAAACTAAACTAATTGGTGTCAGAGGACATCGAAACTGAACCTAACTGGCCAATCTATTGACAAGGGAACAATGCCCTGAATGGCCTCCTTGAAGAAGAGCATTTTTAATTGTTTTTTTATAAAAAGGTAGCCACTGATGGGTGCAGTTCCACCGGTAGTGTATTCCACAGTGTTGGTGCCACCACCGAGAAGGCTCTATTTCTGGTTAAATACTTTCGAGCCATCCTTGGGGTTGGCACCTGGGTAGTGGAACTGGTAAAAAATAACTCCGTAAATATCTCACTTATCCTGAAAACCATGTTAGGGTTGCTATAAGTCAGTTCTGACTTGATGGCACATAACAAAATGGCATTCACTAGGGTCTTCTTACCCAGCACATTTCCAATAACCTTCTGCTTCTCCTGATCTTTCTATATATAGTATTAGCACAAAGTATTTATGGTTGAGTCTCCCTTGCTCAACACTCATCCACAGATAAAGGAGGAGTCTTCCAGTATTATAGAGCATCTGGCTCCCTGACAAACTTTATACAGTGGAACCTTGCTTAAAAATGCATTGTCTGGGACCTTTTGTAATACGAAAAATTTGCAAAGTGAATTTCCCATAGGAATGCATTGAAAACCAAAATTTGTTGATGGAAATGCAGTTTCCCATAGGAATGCATTGAAAACTAATTAATCCATTCTGGGGGGGAAATTGTTAACTGAGCCACTATTTTCTATGGATTTTCTTTTGTTATGTGATTTTTGTGTTAACCGTGCCATTTGTTAGGTGAGGTTCCACTGTATAAGTTTTTCCACGGCAGTAAAAGAATACAAAATACAGTAAAACCCTGACTTACAAATGCCCCGGTTTACATAAAATGTGACTTACATAATGATTTTGTGCTAAAATCATGTCCCGATTTATATAAATTTACGTAACATGATTTCCTATGGGTTTGCTTTGAGTTACATAAAGAAAACATTTTTCCTATGGGTTTGCTTCAAGTTACATATAAAAATATTTTTCCTATGGGTTTGCTTCAAGTTACATAAAAAACTGATTTAAGCAAAAGCCTACGGAATGGACTTTTTGCGTAAGTAGGGGTTTTACTGTAGTTTATTTCTTGTAAGTGGTAGCCGTGTTAATCTGTGCAAGCATATTAAAGAGTAAACAAAACAACAAAAAAGACAAAAAAACATTGTGGCACCTTAAGGACTAACTCCTGTATTTAAATGTGAGCTTTCATGGATCAAGACCACTTCATCTTATAACTGACATAGCGGACTTGATCCACAAAAGCTCACATTTAAATACAAGAGTTAGTTAGTCTTTAAGGTGCCACAACATTTTGTCTTTTTGTTGTTGTTGTAGTTTACTCTCAAATATTGTACACTGGCAATACAGCAATGTACCATATACAAGTCAACATTTGTTTAGCTATTAAAAACTCCATTCTGTTTGCTACGTGGCATCAAGTTGCATTCAACTTATGTCCGCCCCTAGTAGGGTTTCTAAAATATGTAAGATATTTAAAAAGTGCCTTTATCAGTTCCACCACACAAGCCTTGGTGAGGACGACTCTTCTTTCTCTTCCTCTTCAGTTTGGAAATGCTTTAAGTCCCATTCATTCTGCATATAATATGATTGACATACCTTGGGATATTTAACCCTAAATATTCAAATGGTCAAACGGTCCAGTTGAGAGAATACAATAGTATAAATGGGAGAAAGGTACAAGCAAGGGTGCGAGTTAATCCTGAAAAGACAAATTTCTGCTTGGGAGACTGTTATGTCCGGCCCTTGCAAGCAATAGTCCAGACAACGATGAACAAAACAGCAACAAGTCTTTATTTAACAGTCTATTCCAGATGAGCTTACAAGGCGTTCCAGACATGGAGATGGCTATACAGTCCCATGGAATCAGTCCCTCCGGAGTGTGCCAAGGCAGGAGGCAATACCTAGCTACTTTAGGATTGTAGCATAATGGAGGATTCCCAGGCTAGCACGTTGCTGGCTACCTGTACAGTCAGAGAGGGAAGTATAGATCCGGTCCGCCACCATCCCTTTTTTACTGGTGGGGTTTATATAGTGTCTATATAGTGTCTCCCCGGTGGTGGCTTCTTGATACAAAGTAGCGACCCTCCAGACAACCATAACTAACCAATCATAATAGGGAATATATGTATTTAACCAATGGAGAACAGGATCCAAAACCGTAGCCAATCACAGGACTTTGATTAGCATAATGAGCGCGCCCTGTGCAGGTGTTTTCGCACCACTTTCTGTTCCTAATTTGGAAGGCGGGAAACCGCCATTTTCCTCTTGCAAAGGCGCTGCCCGTGCTACTTGCAAATGTGCCTGAATACACAACAGAGACTGACATAAAATAGTTTGGAAAACAACTTACTGCTGAAAAACCAAGTCCATTTATGTTTTCTGCAACAGAGGAGACCGTGCTAACCAACTTAAGTCAGAAGTTTACACTCCTCTCTCAGGATATTTTTCAAACTGAAGTGTACATCTTCCTTTCCCCCCACTATAAATATGTATTTACAAAAGAAAGGTAACACCTGAAGCCAGAAAAGAGCCTATATCCAGTTCTGCCTAAGAAGGACAGTTCAGTGGGGACAGAGTTTTGCTTTACCAGTAACTCACTTTATGGCACCTGATATCAATCACTCTAGCAATTAACGTAGTAGTAGTAGTAGTAGTAGTAGTAGTAGTAGTAGTAGTACTAACAACCCAATAACACCCTTAGTTCAAATAGCTTCTCTCTCTCACCCACATTCACCTTACCCCCAGCCCCTCTCACCTTCACCAGAGGAAACTAGGCACTGCAATGGAGCATTCTTATGCAAAAGAGAGTCACTTGGAAGGAGCAATCAGCTCAAGCAGTGATTTGAGGTCATGGAGAAATACCAAGCCATCTGCTCCCAATACTTTTCTGATCTCATGCTCTTTATGAGCCCGTCCCTAGAGCTTTGTGAGGCACAGCCTCTCCTGGGCTGTTCTTTGGAGCACTTTACACCCACAACTTCCGTGAATAGAGAAAAAAAAGTTTTCTTAAGGTGGAACTTCGGGTATCTCCTCCTCACTGACTGCTTTCCAAACCTTTCAGCTAATGTCTGCCCGCCACTGCCACATAAATAAGAAGGATTTTCTCTAGAGCAGTGATGGTGAACCTTGGCACTCCAGGTGTTCTTGAACTTCAATTCCCAGACGCCCAAGGCAGCACTCATGCTTATCAGGAGTTGGAAATTGAAGTTCAGGAACTTCTGGAGTGCCAAGGTTCACCATCACTGTTCTAGAGTCACGGATCTTGAAGTCATGCCAGGAGCCAAGCCTACGGACTGTCCTTACTAACTCATAAGCAGAAAGAAAATAGAATTGAGAATCTGTTGATTTCTCAGCTCCTAAGGCACACAGGAGCTATAAATTTAGTCTTGATTTTCGCCATGACAAAGTCCGGTTGATTTCTTTTCTCACAAGCTTCAATATGTCATGTCCATTACAAAACCTCCTTCAAGCCATAGGCTTTTCCCCCACTTCCAGGTAGCCATCACACCCTATATCTTGTATACCAGGAGTTCTCAACCTTTTAAAGCAGGGGGCCAGGTTACACTCCCTCAGACAGTTTTGGCCGATGGACGGCCATTTTGCCCTTTCTCCACCACATGGCACTTCCTGGTATGCTGGAGGCAGTGGGGGGCCACATGAAATGGTGATGTGGGCCTCATTTGGCCCCTGGGCCGCAGGTTGAGAATCCTTGTTCTATACTGACAGTGGTTCTCCTGAGTTTATAGTCAGGGAAAAAAGACCACAACAGTCTTATCAGACCATGGCATAGGCTGGCAAAAAATGCAGAATCAGTATAGCCAGGAAGCCTGGTTTATTGTGTAAGGAGAAAAGACAAGTGTGACTACCAGGAATACATAATCCAAGCTTCATTAAGGTTAAGTGCAGGGTGCTGATTTCCACCCTCCCCCAGTTTCCCACCAAATGAATACTGTATATAAAATTACTCTTCCCTTTCTGCTAGTAGCAGAAGTTACAAAAGTTACATTTTTACAGCAATTCCCAGAACCTCAATGAACACTGTAGCGATGCCTGGCCGCTAGGGCGGCGTTAGAGCCCGGAGGAGACTGATCAATGACAACACGAGGCAACAGGAGCGAGATCAGATCAGTAGTTTATTGGGAAAAGGCAACATCATTTATAGGGAAAAAAGCGCAACGGTGGCAAGCTGTCATCTGACAGGAAAATTACCTCACCCACGTACACAGGTTAATGGGGAACTCCTCAAAGGGAAGTTAATCAACTTGGGGCAAACATGGGTTTAGGGACCTCATTGTCTTGGGGATTAAGCGGGGACAAACATGGCTTATTTGCGCCCGGGATTTCCCGAGCCGGGAGGTGAACTATGCACTTAATGTTTGACCGAAGTCAGCTATCTGCTTACTTGGCAGCGTCGCAGGTCAGGTCACGGTAATTGGGTGAATCAAACCCTATATTTTATTCACCCCCCTTTAATTTGGCGGCCGCAGAGCCCACGGGCTGGGAGCGTCTCTCACCGCGGTGGCCTCTGGCGGGCCGTTCCATGCCCTGCGGGGCATGGGGAAACCGCATCTCCCCTTTATTTTCTATTTAAGGACCTGACTGGCGACCTTGCGCAAGAGCGGCATCAGCTGTTGAGCGGGTATGACGTCACGGGGTTCCCTTCTGCGGTGGCACTTCGAGATCAGCGGGGGGATACATTGAGCAAAGCAACAAACGGCAATGCCTAGTATGACTACCCCCACCACCGCCTTGAGCACCGTCTGAAGCCACCCCCAGGGGATCCATGACCACATCCAGTTCCACAGGGAACTCCACCAAGCCCCCCATGCGGAACCCTCAGTAATACCCTTGACTATGGTGTGGAGGTTCGTGATCTGGCTTTGGATCTTACGGGAGTTGTCAGTAAGATTGAAGCAGCACATTCCATGAACAGACTCGCAACCCAGGTGGTGCAGCAAGAGGAGGTAGTCGATAGCCGCTCGATTGTCAAGAACGGCACGGCGAAGCTCGGCCTGTTCCTGATTGAGGAGCGCTATCGCTGTGGAGGTATGGTTGATGGCTTTAGCCAAACCGCAAGCCAAGCGGCCAATCCTCCGCGCGTTGCCGACGGCCAAGCCTGGCACGCCGACAAGGCTGACTGCAAGGGATACATACTCAGCGGGACTCAATACTCTGAAGCTGCTGTCACAAGAGCTGTCTAACTGGGCTGTGCGTGTGTGCCGTATGAGTGGGGAAACATTTGAAACATTGGAAACATGTGGAACATTGGAAACATTTGTGCTTGGGGCAATCATGTCCTTAGTAGGAAGTAACAGTGTCAAACGACTGAGACAACACATTGAGTCCGACAGGTTCGCAGGAATATAGTTCCATGTGAACTGGTTGCAGGTGAAAAACCACCCTGAAGGTAGGGTGACGTGAGCGTACAGCGAAGTGAGGGTCTCTGGTTTATTGCAAGTCCAGTTGCCGCTGCCGGGGTCAAGGCAGCGGCGCCGAGCCGGACCGCCTGAGGTGCAGCCGGTCATTCGGGTGCAAGCAGCGTCCGGGCTGACCGCCACTCGAGGGGTATGAAGAGTGGCTGCGTCAGCCGGCAAGGTTGATGCAAGTCGCAGTCCCCCCCAGCGTGCATAGGCTGAGAAGGTGGTAGGAGTGTGTGGGCCAAAGAACGCCTTCACCAACCAGTCGCCATCCTTGGTGCGCGCGTCCAGAGTGTGGCACACGGGGATGAGACAGGTGCTGAGGATAGATGCAGAACCAATGTCCTGCTTCAGGCAAAAATCGGACTGGTTGACGAGACCCGCCAACCTTTCCCACAAGTTGTACTGCATTCGTGCAGAAAGATCTTCACCAGGCGGCAAACCGTCGGCCTGGATTGGAGTAGCCTGAACGCCTCCCCCCAAAAGCAGGGAAAGGGCCAGGATGATGGTGATCGCCGCTGTGTTGGCGTGAATTAGGGCAAAAACTGCAGCTGTGAGGTTCTCCGGTGTCGGCTCTTTCTCCTCGCGCTGAACGGCGTCCTGGGCGTCACTGCAAAGAGCCTTGACCATCCCCCAGGTGATCTTGGGCATCGGCGGCCGTTTCCTCCGGCGGGTCCTCTCGGTCAGGGTGAGGCCCTCCATCTCCGGGATCGGACTCGGGTCGGCCTGGTTCCACGCCATGCGGTTCCAAGTAGGGCTTGACACACCGGGCTGGAATCCAGACGACACCTGTGGGAGACATAACTGCAGCATACCCTCTTCCCCAGGTTATGAGCGGCACCGGGCCCCTCCAAGAAGGGTCTGGTGGCACTCGGTACCGGACCATAGGTCGCGGGAGAGCTTCCGAACGGCGGAAGTGCTTCTCCTGCGGCGTACAATCCGAAAAAACATTAAGGTGATTGTAAGTGAACAATACCTTGTTGAGGCACATCTGTGCTTCTCCCTGTGACTTGGGGAGGGCTGGTGGCTCCCCCCTTTCTGTTTGTTTGTCAATATAGGACTTTAGCGTCCGATTGACCCGCTCTACAATCGCCTGCCCTTGCGGATTGTAGGGAATTCCAAATGTGTGCTTGATGTCCCAAGTCGCCATGAAGGCGGCCAACTGCCTGGAACTGTAGGCCGGCGCGTTGTCCGTCTTCACGTGCCGCGGCTTGCCCATCGCCGCAATGCAGGAAAGGAGGTGCTGCTCCACGTGGGAAGCCGCCTCCCCTCTCTGCGCCGATGCCCAAACGAACTGAGAAAAAGTGTCAATGCAGACGTGCATGTACTGCCATCTGCCGAACTGCGGCACATGCGTGACGTCCATCTGCCATACCTGATTAGCCTCTGTCCCTCGTGGGTTGACCCCCCACGAGGGCCCCCCCGGCGCTCCTGCGCAATGCTGGCAAGAGCGGACTATACCTTGGGCTTGAGAGAGCGGCAGATTGAACTGTCTAGCAAGTGCCTTGGCATTTTGGTGAAAAAAGGCATGACTTTGGATTGGAGTAGTGAAAACTCCCAAAACAGAACGTTGCTGAATTTCCTTTGCCGCCGCATCCGCTCTGCTATTGCCCGCGGAAATCGGACCCGGTAGGTCTTGGTGACTTCGAATGTGGGCAATATAGAGCGGCTCTGTGCGGTTCCGCAAGTGAAATTGAGCAGTGAGAAACAGGCTAAGCAAATTCTTGTCTATCGCGGGAGTAATGTAAGCTCCCGGCAGACTGTGAAGCAAATTCCTTACATAAACCTTTGTCCCCCAGGCTGGCCTGGAGGTCAGAAAACATTGCGCTGCCGAGCTGCGGCAACGCTACCAAAATGTCGTCCATGAAATGACACACAATAGCTTTAGGGTAAAGGCTTCGGAACTTTGCCAGTGCGTCGTGAACATAAATTTGGCACAGGGTGGGCGAATTGAGCATGCCCTGTGGCAAAAATTTCCACGCGTACCGCTGCGTGGGCTCGCCGTGGTTCACGACCGGCACTGTAAAGGCGAACCTTTCCCGGTCCCTGGGGTCTAAGGGGATTGTATAAAAGCAATCCTTGAGATCTACGACTAGGATCTCCCACCCCTCGGGAATCATGTTCGGATTTGGGATGCCGCATTGAAGCGGGCCCATCGGCTGAATGCATTTGTTGATCTCTCTGAGATCGTGGAGGAGTCGCCACTTCCCCGACTTCTTCTTAATCACAAAAATTGGCGAATTCCAGGGGCTTGTGGACCGTTCTATGTGTCCTGCGTCTAGCTGTTCCTTGACTAGCTGCTTGAGGGCAACTAATTTCTCTCCTACTACCGGCCATTGTTCTACCCATACCGGAGTGTCGGTGAGCCATTTCAGTGGCAACGCCATTACCCGAAGGTAAGCGTAGCACCGTACTGCTGCAGAATGTCTCGCCCCCAAAGGTTGATGTGCACGTCAAGAATGTGCGGCCGAATTACCGCTGTGCCGTCAGCCCTTGGGATTGTGACTTCTACCCACTCTCGGCTCCTGAACGCTTCCTGAACGCCTCCTACCCCCCACACATCGGAGACCGGCTCAATGGCCCACTCTCTTGGCCACTGGCTCCTGCTAATCACTGACACATCCGCTCCGGTATCGAGTAACCCTGAGAACACCCTTTTGTTCAAAAATACCTCGATAACGGGGCGCTGCTTCCACTCAATGTTGGTCTCCACTGTCGCTAAGACCTGGTATCCTTGCACTGCCTCACTCGCGCTCGAGCGGTCTGCTGAACCGGACTCTGAGCTGTCCCTGAGCCTTCCCTGGCTGCCTGCTGGCGAGTGACAAGGAACCATGATCAGTTGCGCTAACGTGTCTCCCTTGTGGATCGTTTGGGGCAGGTGCGTCCAAAGCTGGACCTGGAGAATGCCTGAAAAATTCGAGTCAATGACTCCTGGAATTATGAAAATCCCGCGTGTTCCAGCTACACTACGGGGCAAAACTAAGCCTATAAAGCCTCTGGGCAGGGGTCCCATGTACTGGGTGTCGACTAGATAGACTGTGCCTGGCAGGTCGCACGTAACGTCCGCCTGGCAAGTCAATTCTAGCCCCGTGCTGCCCTTGGGGCTGGCCTGTGCCCTCGCAGTGCCTGGGAAGTGCCTAGACTCTAGTCTAGCTCTGGGGAGTTCTGGATCTGGGTGAGGGAAGCCTCTGTTTGGACTGGGGCCAGAGACGTGCCCGGATTCCGGTTTCCCGAACTCGGACAAAACCTGGCCCAATGGTAGCCCTTCTTGCACTTCGGGCAGAGGGTGTTCGGAGCCTTGGGGCGGCCGGACTTTTGTCCGCCCCCCTTGGATCGGCACTCCCTAGCGAAGTGGCCGACCTTGCCACAAGTGTGACATGCCCCTTTGGTCTTTCCATTGGATCTTCTTCCCCCCTGCACCGCTGCCGCTAGCAGACCCATCTTATAGGAGTCTGTGCCAACGTCGGAGCATGCTCGGATCATGTCCGTTAAGGTGATGTCAGGGCGATTGCCCAGGGACTGCAAGACTTTACGGCAGTCCAAGTTGGCGTTGTCTTTGGCTAGCTTAATCATGAGCTCTTCCTGGGCTTGCTCATTGTCAATCTGCCTGCTGATTGCTTCTTCCAGGCGATTGATGAAGTCCATGTAGGGCTCTTGGGCTCCCTGCTTAATGGCGGTGTAATTCTTGGCCGTTTTGCCAGACGCTGGGACCTTGAAGTATGCCCTATAGGCAGCCTCAGCTGACATCTCTAGGGTGGCGAGAGGCAAGTTGATCTGAGCGTTGATGGACTCAAAGGCACCTGAACCATACAACTGGTCAGGGATTACCGCGCCTCCCATCCTGGCAGCCCGAGCTTGCGCCTCTAGGCGGAACTCGCTGTCCCAAATCATGTACTGGCTGGGGGTAAGCATCATCCTCATGACGGCTTTCCAATCGTGAGGAATCCACATGGTGGTTTCGCACACTTGCTGAAGCGTGCCCCTCGTAAAACGGCTTTGGAGCCCTGTCTCGGAAATTGCTTTCCGTAAAGCCATGAGAAGCTTGTACGGGACTGGGGAGTGTACTACCTGCTGTGCGCCCGTGAGCGCGTCCATCTCCAAGCGGATGGGACAAATCTGTCTAAGCTCAGCTAGCTGTTCAACTGGCAATTCCCCCTTCTTGAGTTCTATCTCAGCTGTGCGCTGAAGGGCACTCTTCACGACTAGGGAACCTGGGGCTGTCAGAGAAGCGCCAGCGCCTCTCATCCCTTGCGTTCCCTCGGTGACGTCTGCAGCTGTCACCGCGGGAAGGCTCCCTGCGCTACTCTGCTGATACTTGAATGTCGGATAGAGTGCGGCGGGCGCAGTCGGCTCGACTGGCATGCCTGATGGCTTCTCTAACGGGGGTTCTTCCGCCTCTACCCGGACTGGCTCGATCTGCTCTAAGAGTCTCCTACATTTCCGCCATGTGCGGACTATCCCTCCTGGAGCTTTCGGGGTCTGCTGAATGCAGTCTCCTATCTGATCCCAGAGCTTCAGGGTTAACGTACCTACTTCTGGGTAAAGTAAGCAGTGTTCCCTGAGGTACGCCAAAAGTCTCGCTAGCTCCCTGCTGTGAAATCGGAAATTAAAAACCCTGGCCAGGATTATGAACTCTTGCTCCCGAGTTCTTTGGCTAGCGGACGGACTTGGTCTATGAGAACAAGTCCCCATATTACCTGCGATGGTCCTCTGAGGTTTCCCCCTCGGGACGAAGAGCGACGCGTCTTTGCAGGCAACAGGTTCGGGCGACGGGTGTCTGGGGTAGACCTCGGAGCGTGGACCTTCTGCCACGGGCCCTTCTATCGGCCTCTGCGATGTCAGGGGCTCACAGCCTGCCCTGAGCGGAACGCGTTTCCCTCTATGGCAAACCTCTCGAAAGCGGGGAAGGAAGCGGTAGGAATGTCTCTCTGGAATGCCTCGCGGCGGGCCGTTCTCTGTCCGGCTGGCTGCCGACCAGAGCGCCGCGCTATCCTCCGGGCTGGCGGGTCGCGGTTCAAGCGCAGAACCGGACCGCGTGGAGCGCTACTCACGAGCAGACCTCTCCGGGGTCTCTTACTCACGAGTAAATCACGTCGGGGTCACCAGCTGTAGCGATGCCTGGCCGCTAGGGCGGCGTTAGAGCCCGGAGGAGACTGATCAATGACAACACGAGGCAACAGGAGCGAGATCAGATCAGTAGTTTATTGGGAAAAGGCAACATCATTTATAGGGAAAAAAGCGCAACGGTGGCAAGCTGTCATCTGACAGGAAAATTACCTCACCCACGTACACAGGTTAATGGGGAACTCCTCAAAGGGAAGTTAATCAACTTGGGGCAAACATGGGTTTAGGGACCTCATTGTCTTGGGGATTAAGCGGGGACAAACATGGCTTATTTGCGCCCGGGATTTCCCGAGCCGGGAGGTGAACTATGCACTTAATGTTTGACCGAAGTCAGCTATCTGCTTACTTGGCAGCGTCGCAGGTCAGGTCACGGTAATTGGGTGAATCAAACCCTATATTTTATTCACCCCCCTTTAATTTGGCGGCCGCAGAGCCCACGGGCTGGGAGCGTCTCTCACCGCGGTGGCCTCTGGCGGGCCGTTCCATGCCCTGCGGGGCATGGGGAAACCGCAGAACACCACACTGGCTAGAGAAGTGTTGTGGCTGAAAGAAAACATTTGGGAGTTAACAGCCAAAAAAAAGTAACTTTCCTAGGTTTTGGATGGTAGTGGAGGAGAGAGCAATCTCTTTGAAGGTATGGTGGGATCTGCTCCTGTTACAGACATGACATCCCTATATTTATGTACAGGTGAAACTCGGAAAATTAGAATATCGTGCAAATGTTCATTCAGTTCAGTAATGCAACTGAAAAGGTGAAACAAATATATGAGATAGACTCATTACATGCAAAGCAAGATAGTTCAAGCCTTACATTGTTATAATATTGATGCTTATGGCTTACAGCTTATGAAAACCCCAACTCCCCAATCTCATGTACCCCATAATCATCACATAATATCATGTATGCTGTGAGCCATGATCATCACTATTATAACGAATTAAGGCATGACATATTTTGCTTTGCATTTAGTGAGTCTATCTCATATATTTGTTTCACCTTTTTAAGTAAAATGAATGAACATTTTCACGATATTCTAATTTTCCGAGTTTCACCTGTAATGTATTATTTCTGCAAGTGAAGATATCAAAAGAAAATATGTGTATGAAACTAAGACACAGGACACAGCCTCGGGCTGGGTTAACTCAGGTTTATTGCATCGTGGACAGAGGGAACATGAGGTAATGGCGGATCGATAGCTCTTTATATACAGTAGGAATACATTTGAACGTGGTGCCATGGTAGCCCATTGGCTACTGTCTGCGTGACGTCATTGTGGGTCACGCCCTTCTTGTCCAGGTGTAGGTGGTGGCGGGAAAGCTTCCCGCGCTGTTGCCTTTGATGAGTTCGGACCAAGAGAGCTTGGACGCTCGCTGCTGCCAGCTGGTGGTCATTAGCTCGCGTCCTATTACAGGGTTTATATGATACAGCTGAAGGTTACATTGTTGCTATAGGCAAGGTTACATTGGCTCAGATACATTGTAATCCATGTGGAAGGTAAAACCATTAGAACACAACATCCCTCCCCCCTAGGACGAGACAATGTCTCGAGCCCACACTTCAACACACTCCCCCCCCTTAGGAGACAAAGTCCCTCAGCCAAGATGGCTTATTTCGAACACGCTGGGGTCTCGATGCGGGCTGCCTTTCCCCGGGTTTGCTACCTTCTCTTTGTCCCCTGGTTTCCTGCCCTGTAATTGGAGAGGGAGACTTGTTAGTGACTAGCCGCGGCTCCGCGGCGTTGTTGGGAGGTGTGCTCTTTCTCGGGGAAGAACCGGGGGCACTGGGGGCTAACGAAAAACCCCTCTTCTCGCTTGGAAGGGTGGGGGAACACTCCTGAAAACCCCCCCGGCTCGCAAAACCAAAATCAAAATCAAAATTACATTCGGGGGACGCGGCGGCGGCCGCACATTCCTTTTCCCTCCCCCCGGGCTCTGATAGAACTGGGGTATCAAAAGGATATGAGTCGGGACCACCGCTTTCCCCCCCGGTTTCGGACTGCTGTCCCTCAATGTCTCCCCCTTGGGCTAAACGGGTGGGGGAGAACCCTATCGCTGAATCCTGTTGCTGAGCCCCACTAACCGGCCCTTCACTCACTCGGCGCCTCAGTTGGTCAGCGTGTCTCCTCCAGAGGAGACCGGTGCTCGTTTCCACCCGATATGACACTGGCCCCGTCTGCTCAATTACTGTTCCCGGCACCCAGGCTGGCCCTGCGCTTGCATAGTTCCTGCAGTAAACAAGGTCGCCGGCGGCGAACCCTTTCGAGACTGCCAATCCTATGTTTTTCCCTTTGTCCTCGACTCTCGTCGGGTCCAGCCTGGACAGAAGCGTGGTCAGTTTTCGCCGCATCAAGAGTTCTGCCGGCGAGTAACCTGACGCTAAGGGGGTCACCCTATACGCTAATAAGAACTGACACACTTGGTGGTTTAGGTCCCCCGGGCCCATGCGCCGAAGCGCATCCTTTGTTGTCCTCACCAACCGTTCCACTTGGCCATTCGTGGCCGGGTGAAACGGCGCGGATGTAACATGCCGAATGGCGTTTGCTTCCATGAATGCCCCGAACTCCGAGGAGGTGAAGCAACTCGCGTTATCGCTGACTAAAGTGTCGGGTAAACCGAACGTGGAGAAGACTCTCCGTAGCTGGCTAATTGTCGTGGCGGAGGACGTGCTCTTTACTGGGATAACCTCCAGCCACTTGGAAAACGCATCCACCACCAGGAGAAACATGGTCCCTCGAAATGGGCCAGCGAAATCTACATGCACTCTGGACCACGGCCCCCTCGCTGTGTCCCATTCCCTATGCGGAAGGCGGGCCGCCTCTGGTCGGGATCCCTGGCATGCCTCACAAGTGCCGACCATGTGCTCAATGTCCGCGTCCAGCTGAGGCCACCAAAAGTAACTGCGGGCCAGCGCTTTCGAACGCACGATGCCCGGGTGGCTGACGTGCAGCAGTTTGAGCACCCTCGGCCGCATGGATGTAGGGACCACCACCCGTTGGCCCCACAGCAGGCACCCCCTTTCTAGGGACAACTCTAGCTTTTTCCGAAAGAATGGGTCGAATTCCGTGCTCGGGGATGATGCCGGCCACCCCTTTTGTACCCATGAGCTGACTTTCTCGAGCGTTCTGTCCTTGCCTGTCGCCCTAGCAATATCCGCTGGTACTATTGGGGGTGCATCTAAAACCTCGATTAGTAACACCTGGCGGTCTCTTCCTGCTCTAGCCTTTTGGTCGTCCGACAAGGGCAAAGGGGATCTCGAAAGTGCATCAGCATGGCTGATCTCTTTTCCGGGCCGGTACTCCAACTCGTGTTGGTATGCGTTGAGAAAAATGGCCCATCGCAACATTCTCGGTGATAGGATCTGCGGGGTGGGCTTGCTTGCCGTGAAAATCCCTAACAGGGGCTTGTGATCCGTCACGATTTTGAACGGGCGGCCATACAAAAAATCGTGAAACTTTTTGGTCCCCGCTACAATTGCCAATGCCTCCCTGTCGGTTTGTGCGTAATTTCGCTCTGCCTGGGACAGGGACCTTGAATAAAATGCAACCGGGGCTTCCCTTCCGTCATCCAACACGTGGCAAAGTACCGCCCCCACCCCCACCGGTGACGCATCACAGACTAGGACCACCGGCCGTTTGGGGTCGAAATGCGTTAGAATTGCGTCAGAGGTCAAGAGTTGCTTTAATTCTTTGAACGCCCTCTCGTGCTCGTCACCCCACACCCAAGTCTCCTCTTTTTTAAGCAACCGATGAAGCGGTTCGGCCACGGACGCCTTCCGCGGAAGGAATGTATGGTAAAAATTGAGGAGCCCCAGGAATGACTGTAGCTCGGTTTTGGATGTGGGGCGAGGGGCCTTTTTGATGGCTACTACTTTGGATTTGGATGGCTTGATACCCTCGGGTGTGATCCTGAACCCTAAGAACTCGACCTCGGTTTCGAAAAAAACACATTTGTCCTTCCTCAGTCTCAGCCCCGCTTTCTCGAACACAGTTAGTACTTTGTCCAATCTCCGTGCCAGTTCGGCCTCACTCCCCCCTGTTATTAATACGTCATCAAAATAAGGTAACACCCCCTCCAGCCCCTTCAGGAGGCGTTCCACAAGCGACTGAAAAAGGCCGGGTGCCGAGTTCACGCCGAACTGTAAACGCGACACTTGGAACGCTCCTTTATGTGTGACTATCGTTTGTGCCGCGGCCGTGGCGGGTGTTACGGGAAGCTGCTGATAGGCTTGTGCCAGGTCGAGCTTAGCGAAACACTTTCCCCCATTTAGCCTAGCCAAAAGGTGGCTGACCACCGGCACCGGATAAGCATTAGGGCGGATCGCCTTGTTAATCGTACACTTATAATCAGCGCAAATGCGCACCTCCCCGTTAGCCTTCAGAGCTGTTACAATTGGAGTTTCCCACTCCGCGGAATCAACAGGAATAAGAATCCCCTGGCCCACCAATTTGTCCAGTTCCGCCTCTATTTTGTCCTTTAGTGCGAAGGGCACTCTGCGCGGTTTGAGTCTTATCGGGCGGACCTCCGGATCTAGGTCGAAGGCTACAGGGGGTCCCTTGAATTTTCCGAGTCCTTTTTCAAAAACGGCGGGATGCGCATCGCACACCGCTTGTATTGGGTCCACCCCCACTGCATGTACTCCCCCTATAAACAGGCCTAAGGGCTGGAACCACTGTGTCCCTAGGAGGCTACAACTCCCCCCCTTGAGGACAACTAAGGGCAGCTCCGCAGAGTGTCTCTTAAACTCAACCCGAAATTTCCCGACCCCCAACACCGGAATGCTGTTCCCCTGTACATCTCGTAGCGTGGACCTCAAAGTTTTAAGTTTGGGCCGCACGTGGGGGTCGATTTTTAAAAACTCTTTCTGGGGAATTATGGAATAGGAGGACCCCGAGTCAATTTCCATCCTGATGGGGGCCCCTTGTACTAGTACCTCAACGAAATAATGGGACTGTTCCGCGGACACACTGAGCACTGGGACGTCGTCCTCGCTGCTGTCCGAGACGCGGCCCACGCCGTCCTGCTTCCTCGTGGTCTGGACGCCATCTTTGGGCCTCGCTGAACGGTCCGGCCTGGTCGAACGGTCTGGTGACTGCCTCCGGCCCTCCTTCCGTTTTCTGCATGCCTTGGCGATGTGCCCCCGACGGCCGCAGGTGTAGCATTCGGCCTTTCTAAACGGGCACCTCGCACGCTCGTGGGCCGCTCCGCAACCATCGCAGCGGCGCCCCCCTTTTCGGACCTTCTGGACCTCCTCGCCGTCGCTGCTCTCTGAGGACGACTTTGAGGCCCGTTGAGTTGCGTGCACCGACCTTTCCGCCTTGCCGGCTCTGGGACGCCACTCACGCCACTGGTGCATCTCGTCCACTCCAGCATTCGTGGACTCTGCGGCTTCTGCGGCCTCGACGACCTCTGCCAGCGTGGGTGGCGGCTCCTTATTCATCAAGCTGCGCTGCACCTCCTTGTCTTTCAGGCCACACAGCACGCCGTCCCTGAGGGCCATTTCTAGGATGCTGCCCCATTTACAGGGGGCAGCGGCTACCCTCATGGCGGCCACGAATGCCTCGACCGACTCGTCCGGCGCTTGGACTCGCCTCCAAAACGCGCTCCGAGCGGGAAACATCGCCCTCGCGGGTTGGAAGCGCTCCCGTAGCAGCTTCATGATGTCGTCCGCCTTAAATTCGCTCACCTTCTTTGGAGCGATGATGCCCACCAGCGTCCGCTTGGTTTCCATTCCAAGCATGCGGGTGAGGATGGCCCTCTTCCTCTCCTCATCGTCTTCCTTGACTTTGAGCTCCACCAGCGCCGCATGGAAGTCCATCTCAAGCAGCTCCCAGTCTTGCGGTTTGGTGATGTTGAACCCGCTCTGTGCCCTGGCTGCTCCTTGGGAATCCATTGATCCCACCTTCGTCGCCAATTTAGTGTATGAAACTAAGACACAGGACACAGCCTCGGGCTGGGTTAACTCAGGTTTATTGCATCGTGGACAGAGGGAACATGAGGTAATGGCGGATCGATAGCTCTTTATATACAGTAGGAATACATTTGAACGTGGTGCCATGGTAGCCCATTGGCTACTGTCTGCGTGACGTCATTGTGGGTCACGCCCTTCTTGTCCAGGTGTAGGTGGTGGCGGGAAAGCTTCCCGCGCTGTTGCCTTTGATGAGTTCGGACCAAGAGAGCTTGGACGCTCGCTGCTGCCAGCTGGTGGTCATTAGCTCGCGTCCTATTACAGGGTTTATATGATACAGCTGAAGGTTACATTGTTGCTATAGGCAAGGTTACATTGGCTCAGATACATTGTAATCCATGTGGAAGGTAAAACCATTAGAACACAACAGTATCCTCCCCAGAATCACAGCTGCCATGTTATGCTCCCCTCACAGACAGGACTGTATCTACAAAGGTTTCCATATGTGCACTTTCAAAATTTTGCCCTCTGTGATTAAAGCTGGTGCTTTTCTTTATATGTCTAGTTACGAAACCTTGCTGCTTTACACTTATCCACAGCTGCTTTAGCTTTGGATACTCCGATCAGTGGATACTCACTGGACCCCACTGTATGTCAACAATTTCATGGCTAATTAAGAACAATGCCTTCTCAGCTATTATCCCAAAAAGGCTTTTCTCTTCTAGGAATAACCGTATGACATAACTATTATGAAGAATCAAAAACGGGAAGCTCTGGCTCAGTTCCACAAGGATTTCAACACCTTCCGCCTCCTCATCACTGAGCCTAGTTCAATCCATACAAGAACAAGAACAAGAACAACAAGACCAAGACCACCACCACCACCACAAACAACAACAACCTACGTTATAGACCAGGGATCAACAAACTTGGCTCTCCACATGTCCTTGGACTTCAATTCCTAGAATCCCTGATGATCAGGTGTGCTGATTTAGGTTTCTGGTAATTGAAATCCAAGAACACCTGGAGAGCCAAGTTTGTTGACCCCTGTAACAGACATATAATGTAAAGCACCACTTCAAACCACAGGTCTACAGATTTCCATTCATATGCATGTGATGCAAACTTCCATCCAGTACACAATACAAAAATCTATTGTTTCTTGTCCAGTTCTGGGTACCTATCCGGCAGACATTCACACATCAAGGATTTGAAGAATGGCCAAGGTGCACCCCCTCCAGGTGCAACAACCCTAGCCAGCCTAGTGAGGAATGCTCTGAGTAACAGTTCCACACCATCTGGAGGGTCACACTTTATCTATATATAATTTAAACCAACCATTTATCAGACTATCGTACCAACCAAAGTGTCAAGAGGGGAGGTCAAGGCAGCCAGACAGATACCCAGGAATCATCCAGTGGGGCACACCCAGAAGTCTGAGCACTGAACATCAACTATATTTTTAACCCATCTTGAATAATGACACTTTGCTTTCATATATCAGGATAGTCCCCAATCTGTACTGGCTAATGCTTAGCCAGTTCTTCCTTTCCTTTCTTTTCTTTTTTGTGGGTCACTTAGTAAGCGTGACCTCAAAATATTATAGGCAATACAAGGCAGCTAGACATAAATGGGGAAACAATCCAATCCAATTAATAAGATTATTAAAGGTTAATACAAGGCACGGAAGGAAAGCAATGGATGTGCCCAATAAAATAAGAAAAACTATTCTAAAGAAGAAGCAGTGACAGATTTTACTTTCCTAGGATCAAAGATCACTGCAGATGGTGATTGCAGCCATGAAATAAAAAGGTGACTGATTCTTGGGAGGCTAGCTATGAGAAACCTGGGGAACACAGTTAAAAGTAGAGACATCACCTTGCAAACAAAACTTCACATAGTCAAAGCAATGGTATTCCCGGTCGTAATGTATGGTTGTGAGAGCTGAACCATTAGGAAAGCTGAGCGCAGAAGAATAGATGCCTTTGAAATGTGGTGTTGGTGGAGAGTTTTGAGAGTATCCTGGATAGCAAGAAGAACAAATTAGTTGACTCTAAAAGAAATCTACCCTGACTGCTCATTAAAAGGTCAAATAGTAAAGATGAAGTTTAAGTACTTTGGACATTGTTATGTATTGAATGAATGTTGCAAGGTTCCCTTTAACAGAATGTATCCAGTCGATGTATCCAATTGTATCTAATCAGAGACACATTGTAACAAGCTGTATAAGGATGCGAGCTAAGTGGCCACAGGTGGCAGTAGCGAGCATCCGGCTCACATGGTACAGATTCTCCGAATACTTGCAAAGCGGGAAACCTTCCCGCCACACCGCACCTGGAGAAGATGGGAGTGACGATCCATGACGTCACGCAGACAGTAGCCAATGAGCTACCACACCGGAATATTCAAATGTACAGTGTACTATAAATAGAGCTGTTTGTCCGCCATTACCTCATGTTCACCCTGACCATCATGCAATAAAGTTGTGTTTAGCCCTACTGCGGCTCCTTCTATTGTCTTCCTTGCAAAACACCAAAGACATCAAATGAGAAGAGAAGACTCTGGGAAAGGTGGAGGGGGAAAGAAGGGAGCAGCCAAAAATGAGATGGCTGGATGGTATTGTAGACGCAGTGGGCACAGATCTGGGCGGGTTAAGGAGGATGGTGGAGGACAGAGGTGCATGAAGGGTGGTGGTCCATGGGGTCACAAAGGGTCGGAATCAACTGTGCAACTGAACAACAAAACCCAGTAAAAAAATGGCTCAGCATCCCATACATTAAGTAAGATAGGAGAGCAACTAGGCTTAAGATGTGATCAGACAGTAGGAAAGGCATATGTACGTACAGTATGATTATACCAGAAAGGGGTGCTTTTCAAGGAGCAATCTTCCTTAATGCTGCTGTTGGGGAATTGCTCCACCCTGGCCCCAAAAAGTAGAAGCCCTACAGCTGAAACAAAAAGGCACGGACTAGGGTCAAACCGTTTTCCTGTACCTTCTGTGATTGCTGGGAAATAGATTGCACTAAGCCATTTCACAAGCAGTCCAAACTGCAATCTAACTCCCCATGTGATAACACCCACATTATATTAGGGTCTCTGTTGGCATTCCATGGGACTGTGATGGCTCATGTGGTTAAGATGCTGAACTCACTGACTGGTGCCCGTGTACTGCTTGATGGAGTGAGCTCCCATCTCTGTCCCAGCTTCTGCCAACCTAGCAATTCAAAAGCAAGAAATTGCAAATAGATAAATAGGGTCTGCTTCGGTGGGAAGATAAACAGTGTTCCGTGCACTCCGGTGACTAGCCATGCCTGCCACATGACCATGGAAACATCTGCAGACGCAGACAGTGCTGGCTCTTTGGCTATAAACAGAGATGAGCACTGAACCCTAGAGTCGGATACGACTGGCTTTTGAGCAAGGGCAACCTTTACCTTTACCTGGCATTCCATACAGAATCCTGTGTTAGCCAAGAAGGATGAAAATAAAACAAACAAACCTGAAAACAGTCATTTTGCCAGGTAAAACACTATTTGACTTAAGGCGATTTTGATGGACAGCCATCGCCTCCTTAAGCAGCAAATGAGGAACGAAAAGGACGATCACCACCAGAATCTACCTCAGAAAAGTGATAAGTAGGCAAAGAAAGGCTAATCTTTTCCTGTCAGACTTGGTGTGTTTCTGAAGGATTGCTTTCTTCTTCTTCCATATCTAGGCCAGACATGAAACTTCCAAAATGAAGGCAGCTTTTGGTGAGTTCAATCTGCAGTTCCTTTCACCTGACCCAGGGTGTGAGAAAAATTAGCTGGCAACACAAGGTGGCCGTTACCAGGGTACACCAGACTGTGGTTCAAAAGTACCACAATCTTCGAGGAGGCTCTTTCTGTATAACCCTGAAGGACTGCTGAAGTAGGTACACTGTCCCAAATGGAGGCTGCTCTTTCAGACGCTTTCGAGGGAAAAAAACACATCACACATTCAGCAGACTTGGGTACCCCGTGACAGTGACAGCAGAGATCTGTCAGAGTCTATCTTGATTCCCCCTTGCCCATCCAGTCTTTTACAATTGTAGTTTTCCAATCTTGCTGGTGATTCAGCTGGCTTTCTTGCTGCTTGAGATGACAACCTGAGCTGTTGTTTTGTGGAAATACCATCAGCCAGAATGGAACTTTCCTCATCTGTTTTTAGTTTGTACTAGTAGATTTTGCCCGGTGGTGCCGGGCTTTTTTAAATGGTGTTTGTATTTATTTATTTTTGTTAATGTTTGTAAAGGAGAGGCTAGTCTATATTTGAAATTTTTAATATGTTTATTTATTTATATATTTATTGCTGGGCTGTTATAAACTGTGATTAGTTGTGTTTAGATGTTTTGGTTTTTATTTTAGTTAAAATTCAGCACAGGATTTTTGAAAAGTTTTTATTTTATGTTATTGTCATGTGTTTGTAATTTGTGTTAAATTGTGATTTTGTGTTATATTGTTGACTTGTTTTTACTGTTGGGGCCTTTTGTTTGGGGCTGTTGTGTCTTTGTGATTTTTTTTTACTTTTGTGGCCAGCAGGTGGTGCTGGTAAGGTGTTTTCTTGTATTTTGACTGTTTTTTCTCTCATGGCCTCTAGGTGGAGCTTCTTCCGGTAAGTATTCTGTTTCTTTATTCATTTCATTTCCGGCCGCCGTGGAGTGAGGATGTCTGCTGGTAAGTTCCCTTGTTTTCTTTATTTTGTGTGTGTGTGTGTGTGTGGGGGTGTTGGTTTTTTGTGTTGTTTTGGTGGGGGGGGGGTTGGTTGTTTTTATGGTGTTTGGCTGGGTGCTGTTTGTTTTTTGTTATTTTTGTGTGTTTTTAATTAGGATGTTTTTGGTGTAATTTTTGGTTCTTTTTGTTTGGTTTTGGATATTTCTGATTGTTTTTTTTAAAAGGGGTATTTCCTTCCTGTGGGCCGGGCTCAATGCCTGGCCCATGGAAAGGAAGGGCAGGGGCAGGGGTGGGGGGACTTTCCTTCCCGCGGGCTGGGCTCGATGCCTGGCCCATGGAAAGGAAAGGCAGTGGCCGGGGGGTGGTATTTCCTTCCCGCAGCCTGGCCTCACTGGCCGGGCTGCGGGAAGGCCAGCACCGGGGTGGTGGTGGTATTTTCTTCCCATGGCCTTGCCTCGCTGGCCAGGTCGCGGGAAGGGCAGCGCCGGGTGGTATTTCCTTCCCGTGGCCTGGCCTTGCTGGCCTGGTCGCAGGAAGGCCAGCGCCGCTTCTGGCGGCATTGGGGGGGGGGGTTATTTCCTGTGGCCTGGTCTCGCTGGCTGGGCCACGGGAACCACAGCAGCGGTTTTTATTTTTCATGTGCCGGCTTCCTCAGCGTTCTGCTCACTCATGGCGCGCAGGACGCTGGGGCTTGTAGTTTGGCGTTTGTTTTTTCCGTTTATGTAGCAGTTTTTTTCCAGCGGCTTAATTTTGATTGTCCGCAGCACGTTTCTGAACGTTCCTTTTGGTTGCGCCTCTCAGCCTGATTGGTTGTGGCGCGGCGCAGCCCAAGGAACATTAGGAAATGGAGTCCTTTCTTTTTGTTTGCGTTCGGGGGGCTCCTGCCCCTCTGGCACAAAATTCAACCCGACAGTTACCTGCGAACCCCAGTTGGGCGAGTGCACTGAGGCTCGGTCAGGGCTAGTGGGGCCTGGCTAAACATCCTTTGTCACATTCCAATGGTTAACGCACAGATTTATAGGTATAGATTTTTGCCAGGAATGAGGGAGACAAGAGGGCAAAGAAGAGAATCTTTGCTCTTTCCTTCAGAACTTTCCCATTCAAATTGTATACAGCACAGCACAACATGGGTGGGCAGCAACTATAGGATAAATCAGGGGTGGCCAAACTACGGCCCGGGGGCCAGACCCGGCCCCCAACACCAGTAGCTGAGGCGTATGAAGTTCTCTCTTATGCAAAAAAGCGTGATATATATGACAAATATGGAAAAGAAGGCTTAAACGGAGGAGGAGGTGGAAGTCACTTTGATGGTCCATTTGACTATGGCTTTACATTCCGAAACCCAGATGATGTCTTCAGGGAGTTCTTTGGTGGATGAGACCCATTTTCATTTGACTTCTTTGGGTGGACCTTTGTAACTTGAGCTGATTTCAGTTTCCCTTGGTAGAACATAAGGCGCGGAGCACCCCACAGCTATAAGGCACCCCTCAGCCATAAGGACTTTGGTTTGTTGCTGGCCGCCGCTCGGAATTCTGCGTTATTGTATTTTTGTCCTCTTAGTGCTTGTAATTGAATTGAATTGAATTGAAATTTTAATTTATATACCGCAATTCTCAGCCCGAGGACCGACTCAATGCGGTTTACAAGTTAGAAGTACAGCATAATAATATCACAATAATCACACAAAAAATACAATATATCACAATACATTACAATATATTCAATACAATTCATTAAACAGTTACACCAAATGCAAAGTGCAAAAGCAAATACAAATATAGATTATACAAAATACCATTAAATACAGTACTGAAATCCCAAGAACAATTGTCCAAACCCTCAGCTCCATCCCGTCCATGAGACAAACCCCTGGCTTTGAAACATCCTCACTGGAGCCCTAAAGCCCCCACCACTTGGAAAATAATTCCAGCTGGACTCCCACCTCCCCCGACTGGGCGGGCCAGGGAAGGGAGCCGAAGGTGTTGCGTGGCTCTCGGGGCTCGGTGGCGGCGGCTATTCATAGCCCTGTGTCGGGAAAACGGCTCCAGCTGGGATCCCACTTTCCCCGACTGGGCGGGCCAGGGAAAGGAGCCAAAGGTATTGCGTGGCTCTCGGGGCTCGCTGGCGGCGGCTATTATATGGATTGTATTGTATTTTTGTATATTATATTGTATTTTTTTCTTTTTTGCTCCTGTTATTGATATTGCATTGCTTATATTGTAATGTGTTATTTTTGTACCATTGTGTATTTATTTATTTTGTATATTGTATACTTATTGTATTGTTACTGTTACTGTTGTTTGCCGCTTTGAGTCGCCTTCAGGCTGAGGGCAGCAGGATAATAATAATAATAATAATAATAATAATAATAATAATAATAATAATAATAATAATAATAATAATAATAATAATTCATCAGGCCTGCAAAGCCCTTGTCATTCCTGGAAGCATAAATAAAACATTCCCGTTCAGGCGCGTTTCACTTCTGCTTCCAGGAGTGATGAGGGCTTCGTGGACTGGATGAATTGGTGTTGGGGGCCAAATCCTGCCCGCATGCCATAGTGACTGGCTCCCTGAACCACGTGACCAGCCTGCAACCTGAAAAGTTTGGGCACCCCTGGGCAAAATTATGGGCAACTGGCGGCTAGCAAAACTGGCTCTTACTCCATCATGATGGGAAGGCTTTGCTGACAGAAGATAGATTTGATCTGTTATACACTGTCCAATCAATTAATGCATAAATAACAAAAGTAATAGCAATCACACTTATATACCACCCCATAGTGCTTAATGCACTCTCTGGGCAGTTCACAAGTTAATTAGCATTTTGCCCCCAACTCATTTTACTGACCTCAGATGGATGGAAGGCTGAGTCAACCTTGAGTCCTGGTCAGGACTAAACACACAAATTTTTGGTTGCAATTCAGCAGTTTATTTAGTAATACTACTGTATATTCAATTTCATTGCTGTACTTAACATAGCACAAATAATGTTTTAAAATTAATGATCCTCTTGAAGGCATTGAAATTTGCTGTCTTTTTAACGTTGTACAGATGTTTTACACATGTGTGAGTGAGAGATAAAGGAGGAGAAACAGTTAACTCCCACTTGTTACAGCCCTCTGAATAAACTTGTACCTCATAAGGATTTTTGCTGGCAAAAAAGCCATCTTGCAAATCAATTGCACACTGCTTTCATGAATGTTCATTATCTTGTTTCCTTCTTTAAAGAGAAATTGTCAGTGAGTTGAGACAATACCCAGATGGAAAGTTTGCAACTCAAAACCCCAAACTTCATTTCAGCAAAGGATAGACAGCACAGAAGCCGGAACTAGTTCCAACCACTCATCAGCAAACAGAAATCAACATCACTACATTAAAAACACACAAGAAAAAACACAACATACATCCTTTCCTTTATAATAGCTTGTCCAGTCAGAGATTAGAGGCACTAATAAATGTGTTTTAATGTAGAAAGCTTAACTGCTGCAACAGATTAGGCACGGATGTGGTGGATACACCATCCCTAAGGAATCTTGAAACTGAGAAGGGATATTTTTGCATCAAGTCATACTTTAGTTCAAGCCAGATGTAGAAATTGGATGTATGCAGTAATTCCTGGATGACATTCTAAAGTCAATCAGAAGAGCCTCTTTTGCCCTTAAAAATCCAAATACTTGTGAGGAATTTTATTAATGCATATTTCAAAAGCCAAAAAGGTTAAAAGGAATTGAATACGGCAATAAAAAACCCCTTTGTTGCAATCCACAGGAGAGAAAGGTCTTGCCTTCTAAACCTTTCCACTTGTTTTTATTATCAATATGCTTACTTTTCTTTAGAGCTGCTCTTTCCTGTATACTTGAATATTTACTCTCAAGCCCTGGGGACTTTCTGCTGGGTGTTGCCTGGCTGCACAAATTTGGCTTGACTTTTAAAGGGGAATAAGTAGACAGTTGCATAAGTAAGAATATAGATCTGAAATACAACTAGATCCAGATCTGAATGACATACAAAGAATTACATTGGTTCTCTATGTGTTGGCTATCAAAACTTAAGTGGCACGGTTTTTACGAATCAAACTAGTCAAGAAGAAGGCTGAAAACAAGAAACTCTATGGGCTATTGGGTCCATTCTGCAGCACGTTCCATAACACTGGCAGGAACAACTGGATTTTAAACAGAGCTCTAGAAATCAACAAAGATGTGGCACTTTAATTAACAGTTTTGCAAACCTTCTACCATCCTAGGTTTGCAGCCATGAATGCATATTGCTGGGGAAGGAGCGGAAAAAAGCACCCTGGCAAAATATTTGACTCCATTCCCTGAGCTCCAGCTTATACTGAAGGGTTCTCAAAACCAGACCACAAGATTCTTTAAAGGTTTCAAGGAAACCTATAATTATCAAAGGGAACTGTTTCACACATCAGCATTGGCTTTTCACACAAACATGAGAACTTTTTTATGCCACTTTCCTTTAGCCCTCCTTCCTGCCTTCTTACTGTTTCATCCCATAACTCTAGCTCTCTTTTAGCAATTTCTGCCTCAATCTTCAGTTTAACTGCATTTTGCTGTCATAGACCTGCTCTTCATTTTGGGATGGACTAGCTCCAAAAAGTTCAGTTTCAAAAATACCTCCTCCCCGTTCTCCTTTTGCTAAAACAATGTGTGACAGCTGGTACTCCAAGTTTTAGGGGACTGGATTCTCCAGAGTCCAGATACATAATACTCACATGGGAGAGAGCTCTAAAACTTTTCCTCTGGGAAGCTTAGGGGGCACAAAACATTATTGGATGCTGTCATGTGCCCCCTCCTTCATACCCACTTAGCCTGAATCTTACACTGCTTCTTGTTCCATGCTGCTCAACACTCTCTTGGCATCAAGTCTTTAGATTTTTATTCCTCATCCCTATTAGTATTGAGATGGAGTAGGTCACCTAGAACCGTGATGGTGAACCTTTGCACTCGAGATGTTCTTGGACTTCAATCTCCAGAAGCCCCAGTGAAGCCACACAAATGGGTTTACTGCAATTCATCTGGCCCATGGGCACGTTTTACTTCCACTTCCAGGAGCTATGAGGGCGGTGTGGGCCGGACGAATCGCAGTAAACCCATTCGTGTAGATTCATGGGGGCTTCTGGGAATTTTAGTCCAAGAACATCTGGAGTGCCAAGGTTTGCCATCACACACCTAGAAGATCTCTCCATTGCTTTGTGTTTCTAAAACGATTAAACACCTCTGAACACTCCCTCTTACCACTCCCTACTACTATGGTAGGATTGCTCCTGTCCGCATTCATAACAAGTCCCTGTCTTACAATTTTCATTTCATTCTTTATTAATTGATTAGTCATCTGCCCATACCAAGTTAAAATGTAGCAGAATGTATTAAATAAGATAGAATGGAATAAAAATATGTCGTAGAGTAATACAATATCAATAAAATGAGGTATAAAATATACATGATAAAATTATCAATTAAATTCAGCACCTTTGCATGCAACCCGTATCTGATCAATACAACAAATAAAACATCTTCTCTTTTGAATAGTCCCAACTATAAACTTGACAGTTCTAATGTTTATATATTTATTTGTGCCCTGAAGGAAATATCCTTTCATTGGAGTCTCAGTATTTTGTTCTATTTAATAATATCTGTAGGTACAGAGCTCTTGTTGTAGCATATAACTGACAACTAAATAGTACATGCACAATATTTTCTATTTCTGATGTTCCATAGACACATGTTCTCTCAGAATATGGGACATGATTAAATTGCCCATATTTAACCATAGAGTCTAACCGCTCAAATCTTGCTCTGATAAATGCTGTTCTGTGGCACTGAATCAAATTCATTGTCAAAAAAATTTTTATTTGAAAGTACAGTACAGTACTTTTTGTTTTTGGCCAGCCATTTCAAGGACCTAATCTTTGTAAGTGACTCAATATTGATTTGAGCATGGACATCCATGACTTTTTGAATGTTGCCATATCCCTCTCACTAGCTGGAAGTAGGTATTAAATTGAAAGACCAAGATGTGTAAAAATTTAAAAGAGTGGTCTACTTTATGTGGAAGATGGAGACATACCTTTCTGTTCTTCAAGGCATATTTTTGGTAATCTATTGACTTCCATTGAAAGATATTTTTTGCCAGTAATTAAGTGCTTTAATTACTGCTAAGCTGTATATAGAGTGACTACCTGTTTCTGCTCAGGCCACTACCATTGGAGTGTTGCTATGATTTCTATAATGTTTCTTTTAAAATGTGCTTGATTTTGTTGAAGTATGAGGGTTTTAGATAGACACCAGAGTTCAGCACCATATATTAACATTAGTATAATTTTAACCTTATAAACATTTAAATGGGGTACAGAACACTTGGGTGGTTATACCTAAGTAGTTTAATTAATATTTTAGAACTTGCTGCAACTTTTAAAGAAATTTATTTATGATGGTTAACCCAAGACACCATGTCTATAAAAACTACCCCTAAAAATGAGAAAGATTCTATTGGTTCTATTGGTTCTCCATCTATATGCCAGTTGTGTTTGGGATGACATTTCACCAAACCCACAATTTTAGATTTAACTCAGAAAGTTATAAGTTCAATAAATTGCCTCATCAGTCTTCTCAGGCTGTTTTGGAAGTGTGTCATCAGGACCATATAATCAGTTTATAAGACAGGGGTTCACAACCTATGGCCCATGTGGTGCCAAATAATTTGCCCCTGACCTTGTTCCAGCCACCACCACGAGATCAGCTGTGGACTCATTTACGGCCATTTACAACAGCCATGGACATGTTTTACAGCAGCGTTTGCAGTAGAGGGAATCACCAGTCTGGCCTGCTCAGCTGTCTGATGGGGTGTGGTCAGGCATGTGGCTAAAAAAGGTTGAGAACTCCTTATATGAGAAAATGTTAGTGTTTCTGTTATAAATCTTTGGCATATCCATGTCCACAGAATATAAAGAACCTGGGATGTAATTAACATAAAGATTGAACAATATCAGGGTCAATATAAATCCTTGTCTAACATCTTTATAGGTGCGAATTCGCTGTGTAAGCAAACCATTGGCTCCACTATGGACTTTCAAGCAAGTATTGGTATTAAGGGTCTTTATTAAGTACAAGAGCCTGGGTTCCATTTTTAATTTAGCAAGCTTTTTCCATTAGATGTCTCCATTTATATTCAAATGCTGCACTGAGATCTATAAAGGATGTAAATAGATGTTTGCTCTTTGTAGTATATTTAGTTATGAGGTGGTATAAGACAAAGCAGTTGTCTAATGTAGAGTATCCAGGTCTAAACTCAGCCTGTTCTTCTGCTAATATTTTTCCTTCAATTACCTCTAGTTTCTTGAAAAGATGTGTTGCGTACATCTTGGCTGTAATGTCGACAAGTTTTATTGGTCTGTAATTTTGGAGGGAAGCTGACAGTGGATGTTAGGTACCACTGGGGTATGTACCCTTTGGAACACAGTTGAAGCTACTTGTCAACATTGCAAGAGACAAGTGATACTAGTTTGAGGATGAGGGAATCAAGAGAACTTTGGAGGGTGAACTTCCCTTAAGGATTTCTGAAGGAATGAAGACCCTTGGATTGAAACTGAGTGCATGTTGCATTATATTGTAAGTTAATCACCATTGGAGAGTTAATTAAAGATTGTTCCTGCATCTGGTTGTGGAACCATTTGTCTGAGCAGCATGGAAGAGAAAGGACCCAGTAACAAATTATTAAAAGAGCAGAAATAGATCGAGGATCTCTCCATTATCTCTGAATGTTATCTCTTCTCAAGCCAAGTGGTCCATTATTTAGTTCAAGACTTTAGTCTAGAAATCCAGAATCACAATCAACAGAATTAACAAGAAAACCCCAAACAGAACAAGGTTGGTGTATCATCATCATCTTCTTCTGCCGTATCTGATTCCAAATACTGGCGATCTTCATGGTGATCAGCTATGAAGGCTGTCCTGCGAATATAATGTCGTGGACTTTCATCTGCCTTCCGCATCGCAGCATGACACCTGTACCACTGACCCAGCTCCGCAAGTGTGCTGACCTACCCCAGCAGGCATGGTCACTCCACAGCAGTGCTACACAGAGAGTCTATTCAAGGAGTGTCCAAAGAGCAAAGTCCAAAGAGCAAGCCGAGATCTGGTTACTGGTAGTTCAAGCAGCGTCTAGTCCAAAGGATGTCCAGGAATGTTGTTAGGGTTGGCAGAGATATCAGAGTCACGGCAGGCAGGTTAGGGTCTAGGCAGGCAATCTCAAGAGGTATCCAAAGTTAAGCAAGGCACTGGTCTTTGCACTGAAGAATTGTACCATTGCTGGAATGCTGCAACAAACTTGCTTAAAAGCCTCCCAGCTAATCGCTATTAGCTGGGAGCCTTCTCTGGTAACTAGTTCTAGCTTGCTTGTGTCGCAGGTGTAGCTCCTTTCTGAATATTTCCCTGCCTGAGGACTGGTCACTGTCAGAGACAGACTTCTGATCTGACAGGTCATCTGCCTGGGGAAACAGAGTTGAGCCAGAAGCAAGCTGAGATTCCTGGTTCAGGACATTCTCAAGTTCAGCTGCAGACAGAACTGGGCTGGGCATAGGAAGTGCCTCCTGATCCAGGTCATCTTCGGAGTCTGATGAGGACTGGATCACAACAGCAAGTCACTTTCTGGTCCTGAACCCTTTTGGCACATAAAATCCTCCTCAGCCCCAGGCCAGTATTAATGAATCTGCTACTCTCCATCAAGATGGATTCAAGTGGGTTTTAGTTAGTCCACTTGGGGACCATCACCCTTCCCTGTGGACTTCACCAAGGCCGCTAGTCCTCAGGGTTGTCAAATTAGTTAACTGCTGCCTGACACTTGGCATTGAGTCACTGGCAGTATAGTCTACTCTATTACCATAGCAGGATAACCTGGCCAGACTTGGTTGTAAATGAACTATAACACAGATCTTGTACTTACCTGTGAGCAACAAGAAAGTTGAGCATTATATTTTAAAATTGCAGCTATAACTGTAACTAACTACTCACAGCTTGAAACTATAATGGTGATTAATTACAATTTGAATAACCTTTTTGTCCAGGGTACAACTCATAATCTCGCCATCCTTTCAAGCTGAATCACAGCTTGGGTTATGCAAATAATAAATAGCAGTCTTTTTATTTTTTTAAAAACCAAAAACAGTTGCATCCTTTACTATAAAACATTCAAAAGAGGCTTGAGAAATATAAAGCACAAAACTCAGTTAGAGAGTCAGCATTATTCTGCGTAGAAACAGCTATATGTCCCCCTCTTGTTCTTTAGCAAACACTGAATGGCAAACCTGCTAAGGAAAGCTAGTGTTTCCCACTGAAAATGAAGATTAAGAGCTTGAAGCAACTAACATCACACCATTTATGGTATACCATTCATCTGGCTCAGATTTTCATCTGGCATACATATCCAGTGCATCTCCCCAGAGGTGGCAGTTTCCAGAACATTTTATAACATTGCTTTCCTTTCCCCACACACAAGCTTGTTTACAGTGTGTACACTTTTATGGCTATGGAAAGAAAAACAGCCTGTATAATCATGCATAGTAATCAGCCCTCATTATTTACTCTTAATGATTTTACAGTATTTTTACACTAGTCCCCTAGAAAATTTAGTCATCCCAAAGAGAATAGCTTGCTTGTAACCATTTGCTAATTGCACGTATGAATGTCAATTAATTCACTTAGCTAATTATCCACTCTATGAGCATCATGCACCAAAGAACTGTAAAAAGACAGGCATATGGTAATAGATTTGGAACAGAATATGGTATGTTGGTGTGTGTTCATTCAGCAGATGAGCGGTTGTGGGGGACACACATGTGTATTAAGTTAGCAAGTCAGCACACCCTAGATGAAAAGATGCTGTCAGCTTAGGGAATACAGCTTTTATAAACCATAATTACAGCATTATGCTAATTGTGACTGCATATTATCAACATATCATGGCACTGGGAGGATGTCGGAACATCACTACAGCTTCAAATTGGGGACTTCATCATAGGGCAAGCATTTAAGAGGTTCAAGTCAGCTCACTCCTTTTGAGGTTGTGCACAAGTAACAAGTCCCCTTGAGAAAGTACTGTGGGGAAGAGTACATCTTAATCATTGAGCCTTCTTGTAATCTATTCCCCCAACCCCCAAAACATTTCAAAAGGGCATCCACAGAAGTATTTAAGGGTGCCAAGCTATGTTTGTATTTTTCAATTGCATTTGGGTTCTAAGTACACAAAGAGAACATTGCAGAATACAACCAATTGGAAAAGTTCCTGCCCACCTTCCTTTGGAAGAAAGAAGGAAGGTCAACTTTTATTTACACAAATCCAAATATGAACAAGTGAATCATGATCAATTTTATCTTGTCTGTAACTGTACAACATAGTTGGGTGATCCCATGCTGACATCTTATAGCTGTGTCAAATTGTTGCTCTCCTGCTGATTCAGAATTGCAGCTAACTTTCTACATTTCAGTGAGATGGTATATTCGGCATCCATTCCTCACCACGTCATTAAGGTATGTACTGTATACATATAGAGTGCTTGCATTTGTATTCCCCGTATCTGAAGAAATGGATTTTGATCCACAAAAGCTCACCACAAAATAAATGTCAGTCCTTAAAATGCCACAATATTTTGCTTCCTCTCCTTTTCGCCTCTTTTTCCTCTTTATTTTTGCCAACATATTTAGATAGCATGCACTCCCAAATACCTACGAGCAGTTTTTCACATGGCTTCCTGTAACACATATAGTTATTTGCCTAACTTATTTGTTTGTTGGAAAAATAAATGGTACCTTGTTATGTATGTATGTATGCATGCTATGATACTGTAAAGGCAAGATTGTAACCACTCCAGATACAAACGATATCAGCTGTAAAGGAACGCGAGCAGACAGCCTATAGAGGGCAGCTGCGAGCGTTCACTCTCACATGGTTCACATTGCGCAATCACGGACAGCCGCGGGAAAACCTTCCCCGCAAACAGCAGCAGGAAAGGAGGCGTGCCTGGGCGAGGCCACGCCGGTAGCAGCCAATGAGCTACCGTGCTACAGGATTCAAATGAAGAACGCTACTGTATATATTGAGATGTATCACCGCCATTACCTCATGCTTAACTGGAACCTCATGCAATAAACCTGAGTTAAACCAACCCTTCGGTTGTCCGGTCGTCTTTGGTCCCATACATTAAATTGGCGACGAAGGTGGGATATGGCTGCCCACGGGACCAAGACATGCGCCGGCTACGAGATCAGGAAGCCTGGAGACTTGGAGCTGTTTGAGATAGACTTCAACGCTGCGCTGGTGGAGCTCGAAGTCTCAGACGAGGCCAAGAAGAGGGCCATCTTCGTCCGCATGCTCGGACAAGAAACCAAGAGGACCTTGGTGGACCTGATCGCGCCGAGGAAGGTGGGCGACCTCAAGGCCACAGAGCTCCTGGCGGCGCTGCGCGCCCATCTCCGGCCGGCAATAGCGATGTTCCCCGCTCGGAGCGCGTTCTGGAGGCGAGTCCAGGCACCCGGGGAATCGGTCGATGAGTTCGCCGCGGCCCTGCGGTTGGCCGCCGGCCCATGCAAGTGGGAACTCCCCGACGTCACCCTCCGGGACTGCCTGCTCTGCGGTCTGAGGGACACCGAGACTCAGCGCGCGCTGATGAAAAGGGAGCCGCCTCCCACGTGGCAACAAGTCCTCGACGCGGCACAGGCCGCAGAGGCCACGTCGGCCGGGGTGCACGAACTTCAGGACTGGCGCCCGAAGACCGCCAAGGCAGAGAGTTCGGTGCGCGCGGCCCGGCGGACCTCGAACTCGTCTGCAGAGAGCAGCGACGACGAGGACGTCCGGAGGGTCCAGAGAGAGGGCCGGCGCTGCGATGGCTGCGGCGCCGCCCACGCCCGCACCAAATGCCCATTCCGCAAGGCCGAGTGCCACAACTGCGGCCGGCGCGGGCACATCGCCAAGGTCTGCCGGAAACGACGCGAGGCCACCCGGAGTTCTCCAGACCGCTCGGCGAGGCAGGACCGCACCACGAGGCAGGACCGCGCCACGAGGCCGAAGGACGGCACCCGGACCACGAGGACGCGGGACGGAGTAGGGCGAGTCTCCGACGACAGCGAGGACGACGCGCCGGTTTGCAGCGTTTCTACGGAGCACCCCCGTTACTTCGTTGAGGTAGTAATACAAGGGGCCCCTGTTAGAATGGAGGTGGACTCGGGTTCTTCATACTCCATTATTTCCCAGGGGGAGTTCATGAAAATCGCCCCCCGCGTGCGGCCCAAGCTCAAGGCGTTGAGGGCCACGCTGAAGGACGTGCAAGGGAACCGCATCCCAGTGTTGGGGGTTGGGAAGTTCCAGGTCCAGTTCAAAAAGTACACCGCAACGCTTCCCTTAGTCGTTCTCAAGGGGGGTAAATGCAGCCTCCTCGGGACTCAATGGTTCCAGCCCCTGGGGTTGTTCATTGGGGGGGTGCACGCCGTGGGAGCACACGCCGCCGGGACTGATCCAATACAGAGCGTGTGCGACGCGCACCCCGAGGTTTTTAAAAAGGGGCTAGGAAAATTCAAGGGCCCCCCAGTGACTTTCGACCTGGACCCTGGAGTGCGTCCAATCAGACTTAAACCGCGCAGAGTGCCTTTCGCACTAAAGGACAAGATAGAGGCGGAATTGGACAAATTAGTGGGCCAGGGGATTCTTGTTCCTGTTGATTCGGCGGAGTGGGAAACTCCAATTGTAACAGCGCTCAAGGCCAACGGGGAAGTCCGAATATGCGCTGATTACAAGTGCACCATCAATAAGGCGATCCGCCCTAATGCGTATCCGGTGCCGGTAGTCAGCCACTTGTTGGCCAGGTTACACGGGGGGAGGTGTTTCGCCAAACTCGACCTGGCCCAAGCCTACCAGCAACTCCCGGTGACCCCCGCCGCAGCTGCTGCACAAACCATAGTCACCCACAAAGGGGCGTTCCAGGTTTCGCGCCTCCAATTCGGCGTGAATTCGGCGCCCGGGATTTTCCAGTCATTGGTGGAACGCCTCCTGAAGGGGTTGGAGGGGGTGTTACCCTATTTTGATGACGTGTTAATTACAGGGGGGAGCCGGGCCGAATTAGCAACAAGGTTGGGAAAGGTCCTGACAATATTCGAAAAGGCGGGGTTGAGGTTGCGGAAAGACAAGTGCGTCTTCTTCGCTACAGAGGTTGAGTTCCTAGGGTTCCGTGTCACTCCCGAGGGAATTAGGCCAGCCCAATCCAAGGTAGCCGCCATCAAAAAGGCCCCTCGCCCCACCTCCAAGCCCGAATTGCAGTCGTTCCTCGGACTGCTCAACTTCTACCACTCCTTCCTTCCGCGGAAGGCAGCCGTGGCGGAACCGCTACACAAATTGTTAAAAAAGGACGAGGCATGGAAGTGGGGCGACGACCAGGAAAAGGCTTTCAATGACCTGAAGCGACTCCTGGCATCAGATGCTGTACTGACCCACTTCAATCCCAAACGCCCGGTGGTCCTGATATGCGATGCATCCCCGGTGGGGGTGGGGGCGGTGCTTTGCCACGTGCTGGAGAACGGTAGGGAGGCCCCGATAGCTTTCTACTCTAGGTCCCTGTCCCAAGTGGAGAGGAATTATGCTCAGACGGACAGGGAGGCGCTAGCAATAATTGCGGGGACCAAGAAATTTCATGATTTCGTGTACGGCCGCCCCTTCACCATAGTGACTGACCACAAGCCTTTGCTGGGCATCTTCACCGCAGACAAGCCCACACCCCAGATCCTGTCCCCGAGAATGCTCAGATGGGCCATTTTTCTCAACGCGTATCAGCACGCGTTGGTATACCGGCCCGGGAGGGAGATAAGCCATGCCGACGCTCTGTCGAGGTCCCCCATTCCCCGGGATTGCTGCCACGTGGGCGGAGTAGAGAGGGACCACCAGGTCTTAATGATAGAGGTCCTAGACTCCCCTCCAGTAGTGCCGGCCGAAATCGCCAAAGCGACAGGCAAGGACAAAGCGCTGGCCACAGTTTGCTCCTGGGTGCAGAAAGGGTGGCCCGTGTCTTCCCCAGCAGCGGAATTCGACACATTTTTCAAAAAGAGATTAGAGTTGTCCCTGGAGAGGGGTTGCCTCTTGTGGGGACAGCGGGTAGTGATCCCCACGTCTCTCCGGCCGAGGGTGCTTAAACTGCTGCACGTCAGCCACCCGGGAATCGTACGCTCTAAGGCACTAGCCCGCAGTTATTTTTGGTGGCCCCAGTTAGACGCCGACATCGAACACATGGTCGGCACTTGCGAGGCGTGCCAAAGCTCTAGGCCAGAAGAGGCTCGCTCGCCACCCAGGGAATGGGACACTGCGAGGGGACCCTGGTCCCGAATTCACGTAGACTTTGCTGGCCCGTTCAGGGGAACACTTTTCCTCCTCGTGGTGGACGCGTTCTCTAAGTGGTTGGAGGTCATTCCAGTCTCGAGCACCTCCTCGACCACAACCATTAAACAGTTAAGGAGGGTCTTTTCCACGTTCGGTTTGCCCGACACCCTCGTCAGCGATAACGCTAGCTGTTTCACGTCCGCCGAGTTCAGGGCATTCATGGAGCGCAACGCCATTCGGCACGTAACCTCCGCTCCTTTTCACCCGGCCACCAACGGCCAAGTAGAGCGCCTCGTGCGCACCACGAAAGACGCGCTACTGCGCATGGGTCCCGGAGACCTCGATCTGAAACTGTGCCAATTCCTACTGAGATACAGGGTCACCCCTTTAGCGTCAGGGTACTCCCCCGCAGAGCTGTTGATGCGCAGGAAGCTGGCCACGGGGATATCCAAGCTAGACCCCACGAGAGTAGAGGACAAAGGGCGGAACATAGGGGTGGAACCCACAAAGAGCTTCAGCATAGGCGCCCCAGTACACTGCAGGAATTACGCCAGCGCGGGGCCAGCCTGGGTGCCGGGCACCGTAGTAGATCAAACCGGCCCCGTCTCATACCGCGTAGAGACCAGTACAGGGTTCCTGTGGAGGCGACACGTGGACCAACTCAGGCATAGGGTCCCCGGAGAGCAAGACGCGGATGAGAGCAGCATTGAATCAGCGTTAGGGTACTCCCCCACCCGTTTAGCCCAAGGGGGAGGAAAAGGGGAGCATGGGTCCCCACCAAGGGGGGAGGAAAGGGAATCGATCCACAGAAATCTTTTGCGGGAGTCCCCGCCAGAGAGCAGGAGCCCCGGGTTGCGGGAGTCCCCGTCAGAAAGGTGGAGCCCCAACCACACTCATACCCCGCGGAAACCGCGGAAGTCCCCCAGAGGCCCAGAGGCCCATAGAAGTTTAGACGTTGATTTGCAGTACCAGGGGGAGTTAGCGGAGTGGTCCCCCACCCGTCCTAGCGAAAAGAGGGGTTTCAGTTCAGCCCCTGGTACGTCCAGTCCCAGTAGCCCTGTGAGTTAGAATGCAACATAGCGCCCATGTTCCGGAGACCGACACCTCCAAGACCGGAGGCATCTGCGAGTCCGCCCACCACAGTCTTAAGGTCCCCCGAGCAGGAATCAGAAGGTAGCCGTTCCCCAAGGGCGACCTCATCGGTTCCGCGGTTCACACTAGGAGGGTCCCCGGGGTCCGAGGGCAATAGGCAGGGATTTACCTCCCAACTGTTCATCCCATTCCCTTCCCCAACCGCAAGGCAGGCACGGACGCCCCACAGAGCCACTAACGAATCCCCGTTTCCCGTTGCAGGACAAGCACCCGCGGAGTCAGGGATCACGGGCTCTCCAGAACTAGGGCAGGCGCAAGCACGCCCCAAGCGAACGTGCGGCAAGCCACAATGGTTGCGGGACTTCGTCCCATCCTAGGGGGGAGGGATGTTATGTATGTATGTATGCATGCTATGATACTGTAAAGGCAAGATTGTAACCACTCCAGATACAAACGATATCAGCTGTAAAGGAACGCGAGCAGACAGCCTATAGAGGGCAGCTGCGAGCGTTCACTCTCACATGGTTCACATTGCGCAATCACGGACAGCCGCGGGAAAACCTTCCCCGCAAACAGCAGCAGGAAAGGAGGCGTGCCTGGGCGAGGCCACGCCGGTAGCAGCCAATGAGCTACCGTGCTACAGGATTCAAATGAAGAACGCTACTGTATATATTGAGATGTATCACCGCCATTACCTCATGCTTAACTGGAACCTCATGCAATAAACCTGAGTTAAACCAACCCTTCGGTTGTCCGGTCGTCTTTGGTCCCATACATTAAATACCTTCAGTCACTTGCCCTATCCTGGCTGTGGCACACATTCCTAAAAAGAAGATATGAGATAGTTTACGAGATGGCAACTTCAGTGGACTTTCCCGCAAGGCAGCACTTTACTACATCACTCTGCTGCATGTGTAGAGCAGGGCAGAAATGACAAGCGTCAAAGTTGATTGTTTGAACTTCAGCTTAAAGGGAGAAAGCCTTTTTTAACAATGGTATCCACCAACTTACAGAAAAGCAAAACTACTCCCTACAGAAAGAAAATGCTTACAGCAAGGTTCTATCTCTGAGCTAAACAAGTCTTTCTCCATGCAGCAACATTCAAAAAATGCCAATTTTGCATCTTAAACTGAACCAGTAGAGAACATTCTTTCTTATGTCCTTACAGTATATGTCATGGGGGTGGGTGGGGGTGAGATCAGGATTATTATTATTATTATTATTATTATTATTATTATTATTATTATTATTATTATTATTATTATTATTATTATTATTATTATTATTATTATTATTATTATTATTATTATTGGATTTATACCTCGCTCTACTCAAGCACAAGGCCGACTCAGAGTGGCTACAACAATCAATACACATACAATTACAATATCGTAATAATACACATAATCATAAACCAAATAAATAATCAAAAATCCACAAAAGAGATACTTAGGTGGGGCATGGCTAAAAAAGGTTGGGAACCACTGCACTATAGCATAATACTAGTCTATCTCTATATGTATCATAGGGAATGATGAAGTTATAGCTAGATCAAGCAGCAAATGCAAAGCTGACTAAAGGTTTAAACTGCAGATTCTGCCATCCTATAGTTCCACTGCTTACCCTCTCTTATCCCCCTACCTCCCATCACATTTACATTTCCAATTTCATACATTCACCACCAAGGCTGTAAGCTGCAGATTCTATATATACCTGTATAAAATGGACTGCTACTTCACATTTATTTATTTGTAAGAACAGAGCCTGGCAAACATCACCATGCCATGAACATTTACACTTTCATTGATGATTTCCCTACCTCTGCATGCCTGAAAAAGTGATCTTGTATCACGAAAGCTCGTCATGCTATTTAATTTAGTGATACAAAAAAAGGTATCGCCTTCTTCTACATTTGTTTTGTATATGGATCACACGGCTGATTTGTTTGTTTGTGAAAATACTGAGGATACCAAGAAAAGCCACCTGAACTGCATTGACATTTTGACATTTTGACATTTTGACATCGGGACAACATCACTACAAATTTAACCACTAGATAATATTTAAATTGACTTTGAATTGGTTATAATTGGAATACCTAGTGTGTAAACCAAATCCCACCCACCCCACATTCTCTGATGGAGGGTACTGAAATTTTCATTGCTTTGACCTGGCCAGAGAAAGGGGCCTGTGTCTCAATGGAGCCATTTGGAAAGAGCAATAAGTAGAGGCTTGGTTTCCTGTGTCTGTTAAATGGGGGAGTGTGGGATCCGCGCACACAATTGGTCAACTGTCCCTGACAGAACCCCGGTAATGGGTGATCACCTCATTGCCAGGGGTTCCTGAGGGGACATAAATTCGGAGAGCGGAATATTAGAGAGAGTTTAATTCATCAATAGCTGATCTGACCAGCAGCTCAAACAATAGAGAACTAATGACTAACTCGCTAGGCACGTAATAGGTAATCTCGTGTCTGCGGATTCCTTTAAGCCCTAGAGCCAATACTAGCCACTTGTTTACCCCGGATAACATGGAACAATGTATTTCCCTTGCTGTAAATTAAGTTAGTTAATTAACTTCCCCTGTAGACTTCCCCAATCAACTTGTGTAAACATAATGTGTGAAGCCTGCCAGTACAATGGGTCACTATGCTTTTACATGCAGCCAGAACAGGATGAATACTGATGATTTGTCTTCATTAAACTACTGGTCTTCGCTCCATCTTGCCTCGTGTGTCGTTACTTGACCAGTCTCCTCCGGGACCCAACGGCCGCTTCACGGTTCCAATCCAGCTTGCACAACCTGCTTCGCGGCCCAGATCCAACATATGGTGACCCCAATGTGATCTACTCGTGAGTAAGCGATCTTCTCAGTCTGGTTCTACGCCAAAACCGTGTCCAAATCTTCCCGGAGGACAGTGCAGCAGCTCTGGTCGGAGAGCCATCCGATCTGAGTGACAGCTACGCTGCGAGGCATTCCAGAGAGGCAGAGCATGCTCCAAAGCTCTGAGGCATTTTGCTCGGCAAAAATGTGTTCTGCTCAGGGTCGGCTGTGAAACCCTGACTTCATCACAGAGGCCACCGAGGGCCTGTGGCCGCAGTCCACATTCCGAGTCCTTCCCAGAGGTTCGTCACACCAGACCTGTTACCTAAACTCAGACGCGTCGCTTCGTCCCACGGAGGAAACTTCAAAGGACAAGCAGGTAATATGGGGACTTGTCCTCAGTGACAACGTCCGACTGCTAACCAGAGAACTCACTTAATGGAGTTCAAGGCCCTGGCCAGGGTATACCATACACGCATTCACAGTGCCCAGTTAGCGGATCTTTTTGTGTACTTGGGGGGAAATTGTCTGTTTTATCCAGAAACAGGCATGCTTAACCTCCAACTTTGGGATAGGATAGGAGCCTGCATTCAGCAAGCACCTAGAGCTCCAGACAGCATAATCAGCACGTGGAGCAAGTGTAGAAAGCTCTTAGCAGAGGTAGACCCAGTTCCGGATAGAGGCCCAGGGCAGTCAGAGCCATCAGCCCCAACGGCTCTCTATCCATCATTTCAGCTCAAGCAGAGTAGTGTAGGGAGCTTTCCCTCAGTGACAGCTGCAGACGTCACTGAAGGAATGCATGGTATGAGAAGCGCTGGCGCTTCTCTGACAGTTAAAAGTTCCCAGACTACCAAGAGTTCCATCCAGCGCATGGTTGAGGAAGAAACCAGTAAAGGGGAGTTGCCAGCAGAAGAACTAGCTGAGCTTAGGCAGATATGCCCAGTCCACATAGAGGTAGATGCCCTCATGGGTCAGCAGCAAGTGACCCATTCGCCAGTCCCATACAAGCTGCTTATGGCTATATGGAAGGCAATCACAGAGACAGGACTTCAGAGTCGCTTCACCAGGGGCACGCTTCAGCAAGTGTGCGAAACTATGATGCTCATTCCATACGACTGGAAAGCCGTCATGTGAATGATGCTCAACCCCAGCCAGTATTTGCTATGGGACAGCGAGTATCATCTCGAAGCGCAGGCAAGGGCTGCCAGGATGGGCGGAGCAGTAATCCCTGACCAGCTATATGGTTCAGGTCCGTTCGAAGGTATCGATGCGCAGATCACCTTGCCAATCGCCACCCTCCATTTGGCAGCTGAGACAGCCTTCAGGGCTTATCTCAAGGTCCCAGCATCTGGCAAAGCAGCCAAAAATTACACAGCAGTCAAACAGGGTGCCCAGGAGTCCTACATGGACTTTATCAATAGATTGGAGGAAGCAGTCAGTAGACAGATAGACAATTAGCAAGCCCAACAGGAGCTAATGATGAAGTTGGCGAAAGACAACGCCAACCTTGACTGCCGTAAAATCTTGCAGTCACTGGGCAATCGTCCCGATCTGACTCTCACCGACATGATTAGGGCTTGTGCCGACGTTGGTACAGATTCCTACAAAATGGGTCTGTTGGCAGCGGCGGTGCAAGGCGGTAGGAAACCCAAAGGCAGGACCAAAGGAGCATGTCACAATTGTGGCAAGATTGGTCATTTCACTAGAGAATGCCGACACACAAGGGCAGTGGCCAAAACACCGGCCGTCCCAAGGCTCCGACCACCCCATGTCCACGATGCAATAAAGGCTTCCACTGGGCCAGGAACTGCCCGAATTCGGGAAACCGGAATTCGGGCTTGTCTCTGGCCCCGGTCCAAACAGCTCAATCGCTCTGGGAGAGCCAGAGCTGGATTAAATTCCGGTCACATTCCCTGCATTCTGGAGGCGCAGCCAGCCCTAGGGGTAGTGCGGGGCTAGATTTGACTTGCCAGTCAGAAGTCACATGTGACTTGCCAGGCACAGTCTATCTGGTCGATTCCCAATACATGGGACCCCTGCCTAAAGGCTATATAGGTTTAGTTTTGCCCCATAGTATTGCAGGAATGCGCGGAATTATTGTGATTCCAGGAGTCATTGGCTCCAATTTTTCGGGTGTACTCCAGGTTCAACTCTGGACACACCTACCCCAAACCATTCACAAGGGAGACATGTTAGCGCAACTGATCGTGGTTCCTTGGAAAGGAAAGGCTCAGGGACAGCTCAGAGTCTGGTTCGGAAGACCGCTCGAGTGCAGAAGGGGCAGTGCAAGGATACCAGGTCTTAGCGGCAGTGGAAACCAACATAGAGTGGGAGCAGCGGCCAGTCATAAAGCTATTTTTAAATAAAAAACCTTTTGATGGGCTATTAGATACCGGAGCTGATGTCAGCGTGGTCAGCCAGAGTCAGTGGCTGCATGAGTGGGCTCTCGAGCCGGTCTCCGATGTGTGTGGGGTAGGCGGTGTTTAAGAAGCGTTTAGAAGCCAAGACTGGGTAGAAGTCACAATCCCTGAAGCTGATGGCACAGCGGTCATCTGGCCGCACATTCTGGACGTGCACATCAACCTTTGGGGGCGAGACATCTTACAGCAGTACCATGCCACTCTTACCTTCTGGTAATGGCTCTACCGCTTAAATGGCTTACCAACAAGCCAGTCTGGGTAGAACAATGGCCGGTAGTAGGGGAGAAATTAGTCACCTAGCTGGTGAAAGAACAGCTAGACACAGGGCATATAGAACAGTCCATCAGTTCTTGGAATTCGTTATCAAGAAAAAGTAAGGGAAGTGGTGACTCCTTCACGATCTCAGAGAGATCAATAAATGTATCCAGCCAATGGGTCCGCTTCAATGCGGCATCCCGAATCCAAACATGATCCCCGAGGGTTGGAAGATCTTGGTCATAGAATTAAAAGACTGTTTTTATACCATTCCCTTAGATGCTAGGGATCGGGAAAGGTTCGCTTTTACAGTGCCAGTCGTGAACCACAGAGAGCCTACGCAACGTTACACGTGGAAATATTTGCCACAGGGGATGCTCAACTCGCCCACCCTGTGCCAAATCTATGTTCACGACATGCTGGAAAAGTTTTGAAACCTTCACCCCACAGTCTTAGTGTGTCATTTAATGGATGACATCCTGGTCGCAGCGCCGCAACTCGGCAGCAAAATGTTTAAAAACCTCCAGACCACTCTGGGGGGAAAAGGGTTACTCATTGCCCCAGAGAAAGTTCAGAGAACCGAGCTATTTTCATACTTGGGCCATCGGCTTCTCTGTTCTTTCGCAGCACCAGTTTTGCTGCAGATCAACTTAAAGGATTCAGTCACCCTTGTAGAATTGCAACAAATTTTGGGGAATATCAATTGGGCTAGACCGTATTTTAGGCTAGATATGGACCTTCTGAAGCCGCTCTTCTCGCTGCTAACGCTAGGTAAGCAGCCAGCAGACCGGATACACATTCCTCGAGAGGCGCGCTTGACTCTCGAAAAGGTCAACCAAGTTCTCAGCCAGAGATGGGTGGACAGGATTAGTCAGGGGCCATATGCTCCTGTTCTAAACCTGTACATAGTCCTGACAGGAGCCATGTTCACCGGAGTTCTGGGAGTAGACTCCGAGCGGGGGGGTGAGTATCGTGGAATGGGTGTACTTACCACACACCTCTTCCCGAAACATCATTCCTCCACAGGAACTGGTCTCCACAGTGATTTACCGAGGAAGGCTGAGAGCTAGGGATATCTCAGGGCACGATTTGGCAAAAATCGTGGTTCCATTCATAAAAGAGCAAATTCAGCAGCTGATGTAGCTCGGTGACTCACTTCCGATTGCATTGGAAGGATTCACTGGATGTTTGGCATTCCATTTGCCGAAAGACCCCAGACTCGTCTCGCTTCAAACGCAAACAGTCAGTTTGTGTGAGTTAATGCCCCTGGTTCCACTTCAGGGGCCTAGGACAGTTTTCACTGATGGGCGCCGTACATATGGTGTTCTTACTTGGCAAGAGGGCCAGGCTTGGCGCACGCTTCTAACTCTTCCGCAGAAATCCATGCAGCAGGCGGAATTGGCAGCAGTGAACCTCGCCTTGTGCACCTTTGCCAAAGAACGCTTGAACATAATCACTGACAGTCAGTATGTTTGGAATTTGCTTCACAGTCTACCGGGAGCGTACATCACTCCCGCAATAGACAAGAATTTGTTAAGTCTTTTCCTCACAACTCAATTTCATTTGCAGAACCGCACCAAAGCGCTCTATGTTGCCCACATCAGAAGTCACCAGGATTTGCCTGGACCGATTTCCACGGGCAATAGCAGAGGGGATGCGGCTGCAAAAGAAATTCAGCAATGGTCAGTTTTGGGAGTCTTCATGACTCTGATTCAGAGTCATGCATTTTTTCATCAAAATGCCAAAGCACTTGCACGGCAGTTCAACCTGCCACTTTCCCAAGCCCATAGCATAGTCCGTTCCTGCCCACATTGTGCAGGGGCAGTAGGGGGGCCCTCGTGGGTGGTCAACCCACGAGGGACAGAGGCCAACCAGGTGTGGCAGATGGATGTCACACACGTTCCACATTTTGGCAGATGGCAGTACATGCACGTTTGCATTGACACTTTTTCAGAGTTTGTTTGGGCTACGGCACAGAAGGGAGAAATGGTTTCCCATGTGGAGCAGCATCTCCTTTCCTGCTTCGCGGCCATGGGCAAACCACGGCACGTGAAGACCGATAACGGTCCGGCTTATAGCTCCAGGCAGCTGGCCACCTTCATGGCCACCTGGGACATTAAGCATACTTTTGGCGTTCCATACAATCCGCAAGGGCAAGCGATTGTGGAGCAGGTCAATTGGACGCTTAAGTCCTACACTGCCAAACAAACAGAAAGGGGGGAACTAGCCCTCCCCAAAAATCAGGGTCAGGCACAGCATTGTCTGAACAAGGTATTGTTTACGTACAATCACCTTAATGTTTTTTCGGATTACACTCCACAGGAGAAGCACTTCCGTCGCACAGAGGCTCTCCCGCGGCCAATGGTGCGTTACCGAGTGCCACCAGATCCTTCTTGGAATTAAGTTAGTTAATTAACTTCCCCTGTAGACTTCCCCAATCAACTTGTGTAAACATAATGTGTGAAGCCTGCCAGTACAATGGATCACTATGCTTTTACATGCAGCCAGAACAGGATAAATACTGATGATTTGTCTTCATTAAACTACTGGTCTTCGCTCCATCTTGCCTCGTGTGTCGTTACTTGACCAGTCTCCTCCGGGACCCAACAGCTGCTTCGCGGTTCCGATCCAGCTTGCGCAACCCACTTCGCGGCCCAGATCCAACAGGGGAGGGATATAAAATGGACTGCTACATCACATTTATTTTTAAGAACAGAGCCTGGTAAACACCACCATGCCACAAACATTTGGACTTTCATTGATGATTTCCCTACCTTTGCATGCCTGAAGAAGTGATCTTGAACCAAGAAAGCTCACAATGATTTTTTTTTTTAATTTAGTGATCCAAAAAGGTATCGCCTTCTTCTTCTATATTTGTTTTGCAAACTCTAAAAACTGGACCTAAACAGTGATTCTCCTTTAGCAACAAAAGAAGACGTTGCTGAACCCTCAGTCTCTCTTAAGATGGTAGAATTCCCAGTTACAGAAGCACGTGCACGCATACAGATGCATGCACGTGCAAACCTTGCTCTACAAAGAGTGTTCTATAACCTGGAAACTTGGTACTTCCATCTGCAAAGTGGATAATAAAAGCCGTTTTGCAGACATCTCTAGTGGGAAAGGCTCATTATGAAATGGGGAAGAGGCACTAGCTGGCGTATTAGACTAATAAATCAAAGCCTTGTGGATTCTTTTGCATTAGCTAGCCTAGCCTCTGGGAGAACTTGAGTTTCTGGCAGTGAGATGGGAATCCTAACCACAGTATTAAACTTTTGCGGCTGTGCTAGCAATCCGTCCTCAATCCGCTCCCAGCTAAAACTGCCCCCCCCCTTTTCAACTGAGCTTCCTTTGAAATCTTTGGAAGCTCAGACAGGCTGGCAAATTCAGCTGCAGCCTGTAAGTTAACCCTTTCAAGGACACATCCACGACTAGTCATGCAAACTACTGTACTAATGTACTGTTACATACATTCTTCCACTCTAAACTGCTACACTGTACTCCCCTGCTGTGTCTCCAAATACACAAATACTGCCTGTCATACAGGCAAGGCCTGGTGAAGTCATTCTGTTGCCTAAGTCAACAAAGCAAATGCCACCTAGCCAAGATTGCAGTTTGTTGTTTAGTCTCACAGACGATTCCGACCCTTTGGACCATTGCCCGCCTGGCACCTGTCTTCCACCATCCTCCTCAGCCTGCCCAGTTTTGTGCCCATTGCATCTACAATACCATCTTGCCATCTCATTTTGGCTGCCCCCTTCTTCTTTTGCCCTCCACCTTTCCCAGCATCAAGGTTTTCTCAAGTGAATCCTCTCTTCTCATTTGATGTCCAAAGTACATTAGCTTCATCTTTACTATTTGACTTTCTAAGGAGTAGTCAGGGTTGATTTCTTCTAGGATTGACCTATTTGTTCTCCTCACTGTCCAAGGTGCTCTCAAAACTCTCCTCCAACACCACACTTCAAAGGCATTTCAAAGACTGCAGTTAGATAACTAAAATATGCCAATTTCAATCCCAATCCCAAAAAAGGGCAATGCCAAAGAATGTTCAAATTATCGAACAATTGCGCTCATCCCACAAGCTAGCAAAGTGATGCTCAAGATAATGCAGGATAGACTACAGCAGCATGTAGAAAGAGAACTACCAGAGGTGCAGGCTGGATTCAGAAGAGGCAGGGGGACCAGAGATCACATTGCCAACATACGTTGGATCATGGAGAAAACAAAGGAATACCAGAAACAAGCTTACTTCTGTTTCATTGACTACACCAAGGCCTTTGATTGTGTGGACCACAACAAAATGTGGCAAGTAATTAAAGAGATGGGAATACCAGAACACCTCATATGTCTCATGAGAAATCTGTACATGAGTCAAGAAGCAACAATTAGGACAGAGTATGGAATGACGGAGTGGTTTGGAATAGGAAAAGGAGTAAGACAAGGCTGCATTCTGTCACCCTGCTTATTCAACTTATACACAGAGCACATAATGCGCAATGCAGGGATGGAGGAATCACCATATGGGATCAAAATTGCTGGGAGAAACATCAACAATTTGAGATATGCAGATGATACCACCCTAATGGCAGAAAGTGAAGAAGACCTAAAGAAGCTCCTGATTAGGTTGAAAGAAGAGAGTGCAAAAGCTGGCCTGAGACTCAATATCAAGAAAACCAAGATAATGGCAACAGGCGCTATAAGTCCCTGGAAAATAGATGGGGAAGAAGTAGAAGCAGTAACAGATTTTACTTTCTTAGGATCCAAGATCTCTGCAGATGGGGATTGCAGCCATGAAATAAAAAGGCGACTGATTCTTGGGAGACAAGCTATGAAAAACCTGGGGAACATAGTGAAAAGTAGAGATATCTCACTGCAAACAAAGGTCCGCATAGTCAAAGCAATGGTATTTCCGGTGGTAATGTATGGATGTGAGAGCTGGACCATTAGAAAGGCTGAGCGAAGAAAAATAGATGCCTTTGAGATGTGGTGCTGGAGGAGAGTTTTGAGAGTCCCCTGGACAGCGAGGAGAACAAATAGGTCAATATTAGAAGAGATTAGCCCTGAGTGCTCCTTAGAAGGACAAATAACAAAGATGAAGTTGAAGTATTTTGGACATCAAATGAGAAGAGAGGATTCACTTGAGAAGGCCTTGATGCTGGGGAAGGTGGAGGGCAAAAGAAGAAGGGGACGGCCAAAGATGAGATGGCTAGATGGTATTGTAGACACAATGGGCACGGGGCTGTGTGGACTAAGGAGGATGGTGGAGGACAGAGGTGCCTGGAGAGCGATGGTCCATAGGGTCGCAAAGAGTCGGAATCGACTGTGCGACTGAACAACAACAACAATTTTTTTCAAATCAATTTTTAGTCACATGAAATATGAATCAATGTTCATGTCCATGATGAAGTCTTGTAAATCACTTTATTTCTGTAGCTGTATACTGATCCTCACAACTACAATGCTTTGCAAATTGTTTCTCTTAAGCTGATTCTGAATGTGTTGTGCTTTTGGTTCTTGTCTTTCTCTTGCACTGAGAAGTACGTACAGATTTAAGGGTACATGGACATTTTCACATACATCACCAGTGTTGAAACATGAATTTGTTACTTGGTAGTTGAAGGTTTAAGTATACTAAAGGGAAATGTACCATGATCCACCTGGACATACATACAAAATCAGTACAATTCAACACATCAGAAATATCAGTTTAAAATTAAACAACCCCTCAAGACTGTTTTGGATAACCCACGTTTGGTGCACATAATGCAAGACTATATGTTCATCATGTAAATGAATTAATTTGATTTTTTCCCAACAACATCAACTTTGATACACGTGTTAATTTTAAATGTGTATCCACATTTCAGGTCAAGTAATTCTCAAAACTGGCCACATGAAACAGAAAATTCCGAAAGTGCTTACTCTCCTCACTGACAGTAAAAGTCTTCTTCTTTCTTCTTTAATAGTTCATTGACATCCAGTGTTGGATATAATAAAGATTGTATGTTGCCAAGGTTTCCCCAGTAGAGAATACACAGAAGTGATTTGCCATTTCTTTTTTCTGGGATAACTTGGGATTGTTCAGCCTGTCCATGACTATATAGGCTAGCTTTTCTCCCACAGGTCACAGTAGAGAATCAAACTCTCAACTAAATATCTATCCAGCCAACTGGAGATAAGAAAAATATCAAAATCCACTTTGACATAGTATCTTAATTAGACCATTCAAAACTATATAAAATGTTTGTACGTACGCTTTGAGTTCTTTAGATTTATTCACTAAGGAAATTATTATTTTAAAAATAGGAAAGAAGGGGGAGGGGAATATGTAACAATGTTGGAATTTCAACATTGTACTATCTTGAAGTGAAAAGGAAGGAAGGGTCTGCAAACAGTCAAATATGATGTGATGGTTTTAATTTTATGTTTCATCTCCAGTTGCCTGTAGGAATTCTAGGAAACAGGCAGAAAAGTTTTGTCCTCCATTTAAAAAAATGTGAACACAGAACTACCTCCATTCAGAAGGAAGGAAGAGAAAACCTTTATACCAGTGTTTTCCAACCTTTGGTTTTTGGACTTCAGTTCCCAGAAGCCCAAGTCAATTCCCCAAAGCACTGATCAGCCAATGTACTGACTTAGGCTTCTGGGAATTGAAGTTCCCCTATGGAGTGTGGGCCCCATGTTGGGAACCACTGCTTTATACTAATACTGTTAGAGACTATTTTAAATACTGAACTGCATCATGCAGGCTACAACAGGAACTGAGAAACCACGACATCATGCATGTATTATGAAAAGAAGTGTCAAAGTATTCTGAATTTTATGAGCTAACAATGAGCCATCTTCATGAAACATACCTGAAATCCTGTTGTAAAATCTGGATTGCTCAAATATTGCACTAAAATGATTGACTTCCTTTGCAGAACTCTACAGGATGATATCATACTTACAGAAAAACCCTGGGATTCACTGGCTGAAATCCTGTTGCTAAGTATAGCACATCAGTGAAACTTACTGAGAAGTTGACTTGCTAAATCCCCACTAATTGAATAGGTTCACTTAGTTACAACTTACTATGATAAACATTACGATTTCAGCCACTGTATGTTTCAACTTCATGTAACTGTTACATTTATAAGCATAAAGTGATGTTGTGTTGAAATGTTACTTTTAAATATTTATGGAACTGGTGACATTTGATTGTCTTTGTTCCTCCTCTGTGACAAAGTCAAATAGCTGCTTAACTAGTGTTGACCTCTAAATAGGTAGTCTATATAGAAAAAGAGGGACTGCAGTGCCTTAGTGGTTAAGACGCTGAACTTGATGAGTGGAAAGTTGGCAGGTCAGCAGTTCAAGGCCCGAGTACTGCAGGATGGAATGAGCTCCCGTCTCAGTCCCAGCTCCTGCCAACCTAGCAGTTCAAAAGCAAGAAATTGCAAGTAGATAAATAGGTACCACTTCGGTGGGAAGGTTTATTTATTTATTTATTTATTTATTTATTTATTTATTTATTTATTCATTCATTCAATTTATATCCCGCCCACTCAACACAAGGCCGACTCTGGGCGGTTAAACAGTGTTCCATGCACTCTAGGGTTTAGTCATCTCTGCCACATGTCTATGGAAAGGTCTGCAGACACAGATGGTGCTGGCTCTTTGGTTATGATGAGGACTGAACCCTAGAGTCAGATACGACTCTAGAGCAAGAGCGACCTTTATCTTTACCCATACAGAGAAAAGCATTACAGATAGGGTTAGCCAGGGTAGTATTTGAACCTTTCAGAGTTTGCAATTAAGTTTCCCAAGTCTGTTTTGATGGGGCAGAACAATGAGTGTATCAATTTGTCTTGACTAGTAAGTTACAGCAATTAACAAATACATTAAACTCCTTATATTGAATACTCTGGTATAAGAAGATGAATACAACCTTACCATGTTCCTAATAAATGATTCATTGCTTGCATTCTGCAAAAAATAACATAATATTCCTAGCACAGACACCATAATCTCTAACAACGCACAAAGGAAAATTTGCAAACTAGGCAGTGCATGGTGCTTAGCCTGCAGTTCTATATTAATGCAGTGGTCAGTACTGCATGCAGATTCAGTAGCTTGGAAGTCTTGTTCCCCCCCCCCTCCGCCCCACCGAAAAAAAACCTTTCCTTATACCTGAAGATTATTTTAACTTCATCCATCCAAAACCTAGAAAACCTCATCAGCCAAACTAAGCCTGAGAAAGTTTCAGAAAGAGAGAGGAAAATATTGTTGTCTCTTATACTTACTTCCCCTCTGATCTTACCAGATCAGAATTCTTCCAAAAAACCTCCCCACCATACATACACACACATTTTGTTCCATTTAAAGAATTTACACAGATTGCAGAAAGAATCCATCCACTTGGCTCAGAAATTGTACCTTTCCAGTGTAGGCTAACTCAGCATGTCAGTATGGTGCAGTATGACAGTGAAGTGCCTCCTTCAGAAAGATTTATTTTAAAATGAAAAACAAAACACTGGCCATATGTTTCAGAATGGCAAGCGACCATTTCAAAACAGAGAAGGATTTAATTTAATTTAATTTAATAGTCATATTTATATATGCCGCCCACTCAGGCAGAACCCAACTCAGGGCGGCAAACCCAACTCAGGGTGGCAACCCGACTCAGGGCGGCGACTCAGGATGTTGTCGTGTAGGACTGGGAGAGATCTGGTAGCAAAGGTATGGAACACTGTCTTTAAAAAAAAAACTCCCCCCTTTCCACTCGCCTTCACACACATACGTACAGAGCGGACTTGGCCCTGGGAAGTTGCCTCGCTAGAATAAAACTTTTTACCTTCAAAGGCTGAGATGCCCTGGCAGACAATATGTCAGGGTCCTATGAGGCTTTGGTGGTGAAAGAGTGCTGTATATGATGCAGTCAGTGGTGGACATCAGCAGGTTTGCACCAGTTCGCCAGAAACAGTAGCAGAAATTCTGGCTGGCCCCGTCCATCCAAATTTTGAAATAAAGTAGTCTTAATTCGTGTGCAACGCAGGGCTTTCCCTCTGGCCATGCCCACCATACCAAGCCCACAGTGTGGTAGTATTTTTTTTGTTGAGCCCACCACTGGATGCAGTCCACCACAACTCCCTCCTTTCAGCCTCTGCCAGCCTCTCCCAACGACCCAGGCACCCTGATCATACCCAGTCACAGGGAGTGTGGTTTTTCCATAGTAGCATGGATGTAGCAGTAGCAGTGTGTGGTGGAAGCAGAGAACTAGGTGCCAGTGCTATGCCCAAGTAGAAGCCAACAAGGTAAAGTCCCATAACAGAACTTTATTTTCTATTCCTGTAGGAATCGGGGCTGCAGAGGGCCGGAGGTCCCGGAGAAGACTGATCAAGAAACGATACGAGGCAATATGGAGCGTGATCAGATCAGTAGTTTATTGAGGGAAAGCTTCGACATATATAGGAGAAAAAGCGCAACGGTGGCAAAACCGTCATCTGACAGAAATCACATCACCTGTTTACTCGGGTTAATTGGGAATCTCTCTTGGGGAAGTTAATTAACTGGGGCAAACACAGACATGGGAAAACACCATTGTTTAGGGATAAGACTGGGGTAAACATGGCCTCTGTTTACATCTGGGATAAGACGGAGACTCGGAGATGAGGGATTACCCTAATGGGTAACAGAGTTAGATATTCGCTCTCTCAGCAGATCCGCTGGTCAGGTCAAGGAATTGGGTGAATCAAACCCTATCATTAATCCACCCCCCTTAATTTCCGTACTGGCAAAGGCCAGCGGCCAGGAGTCTGCTCAACTGGTTTAACCTCTGCCAAGGTCCCGTGCCAATTGGGCATGGGGAAACCGCATATTCCAAAAGAAGAAATACCTGTTGAGAATAAAATCCCCAAATCCCAAAGTCCATAGGGCTATTTTTGATCTAGAAATGTCCATGAAATATTTCAAAGAGCCAATAAGTCCATCAGAATGTCCATAAAGCTGTGGAGCAAAAGAACCCCCCAAAGTCCATGGAAATATTCGTCAGTCCATAAATGGCAAAGTGTTGAGATGTTGCAGGCAAGGCATTTCTCCAAGTTCATCAGAAATCCATCATCAATTCATTAGGCAGGGTATATCTTCAAGGTAGAATCCAATGCAGTCCAGTCCAATCCAATCCAATCTCGTTGCACTACATCCTGCCTTAGGATGTTTTTGTTCCCTCCAGGAAATAGAGTTCAGCTAACAAGAGCCTGGTAGCCCTCAGTTAGAGAACCGGTTTTAGGGCTCAAAAGACGGTCCTTTTAAAGAGAAATGAGTGACTTCTGCCACCCTTAGGAATTCAATGATTTCATCCTAATTACATCATGGAGCATTCCAGACTCTGCAGGTGTTACCTCCTCCCTCTGGAATTCATGACACCATGGGAAGGCACCTGACCCTCCATGGAATGTGTTTACCTCATGGAAAAGCATCTGGGCTGCCATTGGAATGGAATGTGTTTATGTCATGGGAAAGTCACTGTTCTTACAGGTGTCTTCTCAAAGGTGTCTGGGAGCTAACCTTCCCCACTCTACCTTGAACCTTTGATGTAACAGATCAAGGGCCAGAAAGAACATGGTCAGCAAAAGAGTTAAAAGTTCCCTTCCTCTTCGTAACTTCCTGGGTGGAGTGTAACAGCTGTTGATTACCTAATTTGTAAGGAACCAGGTCAAAAGTTAACTATCTTGCACAGCAGACAAAGTTTTTCTCTTACATATGTCATTCTCCTGGAATGTCTGAGGGAAAACATTCAGTGAGATGGGTTCTCAAACTCTTCCTGATCACATGGCACTTAAATTATTTCCATCAATCCAACCAAACATGTAAGTAACTAAGTGATTAATATTTCTACTTAATTAAACTCTTAAACTAGCTTAAAGAATGCATTTCTATCAGCTAAATTAAACATTTCTACTTAAAATCTAAACAGCTAACTTAATTCTAAGGTAAAGGTAAAGGTTTCCCTTGCTCAAAAGCCAGTCGTATCCGACTCTAGGGTTCAGTGCTCATCTCTGTTTCATAGCTGAAGAGCCAGTGCTGTCTGCTTCTGCAGACGTTTCCATGGTCATGTGGCAGGCATGACTAGACTCGGGAGTGCACAGAATACTGTTACCTTCCCACCGAAGTGGTCCCTATTTATCTACTAGCAATGTCTTGCTTTCGAACTGCTAGGTTGGCAGGAGCTGGGACAAAGACGGGAGCTCATTCCGTCCTGCAGTACTCGGGAATTGAACTGCTGACCTTCCGCCTCCCAGTCAGTGTCTTAATTTAAAGCATACTCACACAAGAGAGAAAGATATAAGAAGGCATCTCAGGATCATGACATCCCAGGCCGATGATTGTAGCAGGTGTTCCTCCCTTTAGGGTTACCATGGCAACCTTATCTCCCCCAAAGTGAAATGTCCCTTTGAGAAAGGTTGCACCTCAAGGCTGAGCCCTTGCAAAGATGTAGCCACTGGTTTGGCCTTATCTCAGGTCTGCGCCTCTCTGCAAAACTCCCCTTCTTCCTCTGGTTCATAGATGAGGCTTTCTCGATGTCTTTGAGGCTTTTTATTGAAGAAGTAATTTCATCAAAAAGCATATCAAAATGCAAATCAGAACAATCAATCTAACTCTACTTTGAATCCCTAAATACACTATCATGACTCAGTGATAGAGTCACCTATTCTACACTAACTTAACAAGCTAAAGAAAATAAAAGAAATAGTTAACTTTGCTAAGAAAACATTTCTTCTCTATGGGCTTGAAAGCCCCCATTAGGATTTCTTCCCTATGGGTCCATGATGCTGGTGTGAAAGGGTGTAGGCTTGCGCCTACCCTGGGATAGGTCCCCCTGAACTCACAATTTCTGGGGTTTAAATATGTTTTTGGGGTCCTCACACCTCACCTCCAGAATGTTAAGCACGTGAGATTATTTCATTGTTTTGACTAAGTGTTGTTTACCCAAACAGGTGTTAATGATGTAACCAAATTCCCAGACATGGGATGTTGTAACCTCAAATTCTCAGGTGTCTGTGAGGGGGTATTGTCACCCTGTCCCCAGATGTTGGATATCCCATAATCCACTTCTATGTGAAAGTCATCTTTCTCCTTTTTATAAGGTGGTGGGTGATTGACCAATGATAACCTTGGGAATCCCCCTTTTTATGCAAGTGTGAGCTCCCTCGCAGGTGTCTAAGTGATTGGCATTGCTACTTAGCAACCTAAATACATAGTGACATATTATTGTGTGGAATGTGTTTGTTATGCAGATGACATCAGTGTCTCCCTTTGAGAGTTAGCTATCCTCAAACCTACAGAGAATATACTATATGAATCTTAACACTTAATAAATGTAAATAAAATTAAAATATGAAATTATCCCTTGTGATTATCATGACAAGTCTCTCCTTAGGGAAGTTTAGACATGGTTTTGGACCAACCATTTTACAGTGGTAAACAGCATTCTTATATGAGATACATGTTTGGTAGCCAGGAAAAACAACACAACATCCTTACTCTGCCTACCAAACAGCTGCATTTGGAAGGGCTGAGGAATAAATGCAAAATATGACAGTAACTAAACATACATGTGTAGGCAAGTCAGGAAACAGCTTGTTGACATAAGTACTCACAATTTAGATACAGAAATATTATTTTCACAAAAGCTAGGCAAATAGTACTTGGTCACAAAAATGTGCACATTAATTTTCATATTGAAACATTTAGACCTACTCTGAATAAAACAGGGCAAGTTTACTTCCTCAGTAGTAAAAAAAGAGTTAATGTAATGTCGGTGGGAGCATTTGTGAAAGTACTGCATTCCCAATATGATCACTATTGCACTACTTTAAAAGTAAACAATTTCATCTTGTAATTTAACAGCATGAATCCTTCCTTTGCCTAACCAACAGTGTTCTGTACATGCTAAATCAATAATGCGACTGATCCAGGACACACCCAGTTTTGCAACTCATCCAATGCTTGCCTTATAGCATCTCTACCAAGTATGAGAAAGCAGTTCATAATTCTACTCCCAATGTTATGCTAGCCACATTAGCTTGCTCTCTTGGTTTGGGGAAATTGTTGAGCTTCCTGCTTTCGACCTTACACCCACTAATTCCAGGTTTCTAAAAAATAAACATCAGCAACAAGATTGCTTCTTAGGGAGGAAAGGGAACCTGTCTGATGAGAGGAATTGAAGAACTGAAAAGAAGAGCAAAATGTTTTTCATGTTTCCATAAATGTGGAGATTCCATCTAAAGCTCTCAGCTATGAAAGTTAGTTTGGTACTTTAAAGTGATTGTTTCAAGTGTGGATAGTCTAAGTACAGGCCACAGTTCCAGAGAATCAGAAAAACTAAAAAGGAAAAATCAAAGAAGTTTATAAAGCCTTACAACTCTGCTCTTGCCTGGAAGGAAGTAAACGTTAAACTGAATGTTAAGCACAAATTTTTCAAGGAGATTCCACCATGTTTAACCTAGGCATTACCTACTAAAGAGTAAGCAAAGGCATCACAAAGCTGCTGAAGACAATTATTTAACTAAAATATGTGCTCAGTTAATTCAGCATCCCACTTCAGCTTACAGATGAAAAAATGCAAAGAGTTTTCTGTTTTAAGTTAAATTCACAGAAAACAGCTTCAGATGCATGTCCCTTTCCAATGAAATTGCAGCACACCAAATTTCTAATTTGACATTAAGTCTCAAAACCACAGAACTCTGCATTAAATTTCATACATGTATTTGTCCTTCTGTGTCCTTCAGGCTAAAAATGTGTTAACCTATAAAAATTATAACACAAAAGGCACACTTTCAAAGTGAGCACCTTAAGATACTGCTAGAGCAAGACTCCTACTTATTTGGTAGAGGGTGAATATTTGGTAGTCTGATATTATAAATCACTAAGTCTATTCAAGACTTGGTGCCAGTGTTACAACTAAGTTTTACTAGTGCACCTAGAAGACAGGGGATGGGGTGCTAATCAGCACTTCTTTGCAGGCATTTAAAATACAGTAACTCTGCTATAGCTGTGCCTCCTGCAAATCTGGACAGATGCAACAGAAGCTGATTTAACAAGCTGCAAACAAGGGCTTATCACCAATTTTCTCCTCTCTCCCTCTGCTGACTATTGTGTGGTAGGCTAAAACAAATTTATCCAGAGAAACCCAATTTCCCCAGTGTGAATTCACAGCAATTCAATGAAGATTTTCCCCCACCGTGTAGTTATACTCTCAGTTTGGTTGTCCCATACTAGTAGTCACAGATGCATTCTATCACAAGCCGGGTGCAGTTCAGGTTCTAGGGAACCCTAAAGTAAGATGTCGTTCTGCCACTTTATTATTGCTATCCCTATCCATTCACTTCTCTCTCTCCCTTTGGGCCTAATCAGTACCAATGTCAACAGAGAGATATGAGACAACTATGACCTCCACACATGGAAAGGATAACTGAATGGGCAGCTGTTGCAAGGCACATTATGGCAGATGCTGGATGATACTGACCCTTAAAACTGAATGCAAACACACTCTTAAAACAAAACAACTAAATGGCTGGCTCTAACTTGTTAAGAATGCAGCTCTAAAGAGAAATTCCACAATCCATAGTAGAGACGGACACCTTAGTTAGACTCACTTAAAGATCACAAAAGGGGACTGGGGTGGCAGCAGTTTGAGACCCGAGTACTGCATGACAGAGTGAGCGCCTGTCTTTGCCCCAGCTCCTGCCAAGCTAGCAGTTCGAAAGCAAGAAATTGCAAGTAGATAAATAGGTACTGCTTTGGTGGGAAGGTAAGAGCATTCCAGTGCCTAGTCATGCCTGCCACATGTCCAAGGAAACATCTACAAATGCAGATAGCACTGGCTCTTTGGCTATAAACAGAGTTGAGCACTGAACCTTAGAGTCGAGCAAGGGTGACTTGATCACGAAACAACATGTAAGCATGATGTTCTCCAGAACTCTTTATCAGGCTTAATAGGAAATAAAGCAAAAAGGTTGGAGGTGAGTGGTCAATGCTGAAGCTATGGAGTCCATGTTTAATCAATATCTAAAATGACATGAAAAAGTTGCCTTGGACATTAAGTTTTTTCAAAGGGTCAACACAATAAACGCTGCTTTTTGCATAACTCGGAGAGAGAATATGGTGAATATTCCCAGCTACCACACTTCTAACAACACTGGGCCATCTTTTCCTCCAGAAATAGCTTCTGTAAACCTCCCAAAAACTTACTGTCTCTTTCTGTTTGCCAAAACTTGAATTTGTCCACTTTTGCGAAAATGTAAGGGACTGCAGTGGCTCAATTGGCTAAGACGCTGACTGGAAGGCGGAAGGTCAGCAGTTCGATTCCTGAGTACTGCAGGACGGAATGAGCTCCCGTCTTTGTCCCAGCTCCTGCCAACCTAGCAGTTCGAAAGCAAGAAATTGCAAGTAGATAAATAGGGACCACTTCGGTGGGAAGGTAACAGCGTTCCGTGTCTAGTCATGCCTGCCACATGACCACGGAAACGTCTGCAGAAGCAGACAACACTGGCTCTTCGGCTTTGAGACAGAGATGAGCACTGAACCCTAGAGTTGGATATGACTGGCTTTCGAGCAAGGGAAACAGAGAGCCTTCTCTGTGTCCGCACCGGCCCTTTGGAACCTCCTGCCTGTGAAACTGCATCTCCAGACGGAGTTGTTGCCCTTTAGAAAAGAACTAAAAACCTGGCTGGCGGGCCAAGTTTGGGGTGCAGGTGGAGGGGTGGCTTCCATTGGGTGGTTAATATAGGGGAGGATGCCTGCCCCACGGTTTCTTCAGTTCCTGCACCTCTCTCTTTTTAGGGGTGGGTTCTTATTGCTGGTTTTTATCTGTTTTATTTGTTTTTATCTGTTTTTACCCACTGTTGTGAACCGCCTGGAGTTGGCTTTGGCTGAGTGGGCGGTATAGAAATTTAACAATAAATAAATAAATAAAAATAAATAAATAAATTTACCTTTACTATGCTTTTATTGCATTTTTCTGACTTCAGCCAGCTTGACAGACATACTAACTGATTGCCACAGTTAGAAATATATAGCACAAAAATTCAAGTCATGTAAAATTGCATTACATTAAATGTGTAAAATGTGTAAAAGATGTAAAAAGTAACAAACAACAATATCAGAAGTGAGTAGTCCAAGCTTCTTTAAAACCCCAGGATCCTGCTCAGGTGTACCAATTTCTCTTCCCCTGACAAAGATTATCTCCATGGATCCCACCTCTCTTAGGTAACTTTGTTTCAAAGTTGGAAATAAATAACTCTAGAATATATAGGGTCCTCTTCTTGGTACATTATGGTCAGGATGGTGATGCCACTAACAGAAAGACAAGTTAAACCAACAAAATCACTAAACACTTCCCTTACATGATTAAAGTACTTCTTTGTGGGATATCCAATATGGTTAAGGAAGATTTTTAAAAAGAATTTACTTTTTATCTGTTTTAGAATATTGTTGTTGTTGTTGTTCAGTCGCACAGTCGATTCCGACCCTTTGCGACCCTATGGACCATTGTTCTCCAGGCGCCTCTGTCCTCCACCATCCCCCTCAGCCCTCCCAGCTCTGTGCCCATTGTGTCTACAATGCCATCTAGCCATCTCATCCTTGGCCTCCCCCTTCTTCTTTTGCCCTCCACCTTTCCCAACATCAATGCCTTCTCAAGTGAATCCTCCCTTCTCATTTGATGTCCAAAGTATTTTAGCTTCATCTTTACTATTTGACCTTCCAATGAGCAGTCAGTGTTGATTTCTTCTAAGATTGACCTATTTGTTCTCCTCGCTGTCCAGGGGACTCTCAAAACCCTTCTCCAACACCACATTTCGAAGGCATCTATTCTTCTGCGTTCAGCCTCCCTAATTGTCCAGCTCTCACATCCGTACATTACTACTGGGAAAACCATTGCTTTGACTATTCTAATTTAGAATATTACTTAGACCATGTACTTCAAAGGGTATGAAGTAAAATCTGCATATTTTCTACGTTGCATTTGTATGGCCATAATCCTATTAATTTATATGCTGATATAAATCAAATGCCATAAACTAGGAGTTCTCGATCGTTGCCATCACCACCACCGAAAGTGGACACATTTACAATAGCTGTAAATGTACCCACAGCTGTCATAAACGTGTTTACAACAGCCACAGCCACATTTTATGGCAGCATTTATGGCGGAGGAACCACCAGTCCAGCCCGCTCAGCTGTCTGAGGGTGTGTGGTCCAGCCTGCAACTTAAAAAGGTTGAGAACTCCTACCTTAAACCACAGTGAATTGCTGCTAGTTAAGAAGTTAACATCTATAATCATCATGTACCAAATCAACTGAGTGGTGTGCAACAAAGGCTAATGTTGACTTCTTAAATAGTGGTAGTTCACTACTATGAGTTATTCTGTACAACTAACATCAACGTAATAGGTATAAGTAGTAATACTAATGGGATTTTCTCCTATTTTTCCCTTTAGCTGTTCTCTTCTAAAATGTACCTTGCTACAGCATACTTAAATGTTGTTAGGTATATGTCTCTTATGTATAAAAGCTGTCATAACTCACAGAGGGATCAGCACTAATTCTTTAGTACCTTTTGTTCACTCATTGTTTAAAAAGGTGTCAGACAGTGTTGTCTCTGATGTGTTGAAAGCTTGGGTTTTTTCAAACTGTACCATTACATTTTTTTTCCAGAGCTGAGTGACATATCTGTTTTTGTCCAGTGTTGATTTTGTTGTTGTTGTTCAGTCACACAGTCGAGTCTGGGTGTGTGATTGGTAATGCACTATTTATCCAGTTTATGCTCCCTTCTCATACTGCACAAACCATTAGCACCAGCCAGATGGATGTACAGCTGTGAGGTGGGCCAGAGATTCATACAGTACAAGTGGCATCAAGCCAGAAGAAGTAAGAGGTTCTCACGATTTTTTTTTCAGAGCCTAGAGGAGAATAGAAGAGCTCGTTGGCTTATTGAAGTTGTGGAAAGTTCAGCCTCCATGGTATGCTTCCAAGAGATCTTGAGTGGAAAAAGAGAAATTGGAAGTGGCCAAAAGCAAAAACAGTTGAGGTTATGAAACCTCCTTCACATGGGTCAGCTGTCCATGCTCATCGATATCCTAAAAAGTAAAAAAAAACAAGATTTTCCAAAGAAAGCTGTCTTTTCTCAGACAATATCCTTTGTTGCATATTTATTCTGAGGAGGAGTCAGGGTTGATTTCTTCTAAGATTGACCTATTTAATTTGTTCTCCTTGTTGTCCAGGGGACTCTCAAAACTCTCCTCCAACACCACTGATTGTCACTTTCAGCCCTCAACTCAAACCCCTCACACACATAATGAAAGATCTCCAACCCACTTTGGACAAGAATACTTCACTCTCCAAAGCCCTTGGTGACAAACCTTTACTTGCTTATAGACAACCCTCCAATCTCAAACAACTATTGACACACAACACACTACACAAAAGTGAAACAGATGGGAACTAAACCTGCTGCAAACCCAGATGTCAGCTTTTCCTCCACATTCACTCTGGAAACAGTATTACTGGACCCAACAGCACCACACACAACATCAAAGGCAGTTTTACTTGTTCTTCTGCCAATGTGATTTATGCCATCTCTTGCCAAAAATGCTCTTCTGTGCTCTATATTGGACAAACAGGACAATCTTTGCACAAAAGAGTTAATGGATATAAATCAGACGTCCGGAATGGCAACATAAAGAAACCCATTTCAAACCATTTCAATCTACCTGGACATTCTGTCCAAGACTTGAAAGTTGCGATTCAGGAACAGAGAAATTACAAGACTAGGATCCAGAGATAGACAGCAGAAATAAAATACATCCATCTCTTTGACACCCATTGCAAAGGTTTGAATGTTAGCCAAGGGTTTCTGCAACATTATCAGATTTGATACACAGATTGTTATATTTTGTAATATTTTACCACCTTCACAAACTTTCCTATAAAATTCTCTTTCACTCCATAAGCCATTGATGGCGAACCTTGGCACTCCAGCTGTTCTTGGACTTCAATTCCCAGAAAACCAAGTCATTATACCAGGGCTTCTGGGAATTGAAGTCTAACAACAGCTGGAGTGTCAAGGTTCACCATCACTGACATAGGCTGTCCCACAGAACAAAGGATGTGCTCACATGGTAACACAAAGGTTAAACTCATTAGCAAATGTTCAATGCCAGGTGTTTGTTTTGAATCTTCCCAATATTTGCAAATGAAATAGTATCTTCCCACATTTGCAATTGAAAAATAGGGGGATTTATGGTTAATCTGAATAACAACCAGAGATCAGCTGCCATTACCAATTGTATGAAGCCACATTTATTTCTATGCTAGTCTGCTATGTTAATCAATCACTCTGTATCTTTGTACCTGATGTGTATAAAATCATGCCATGAAGCCTCACTCCTCTGTCTGATGAAGTGGACTTGATACACAAGAGCTCACATTGAAATATATCAGTTAGTCTTTAAAGTGCTACAGCGTTTTTGTTTTGTTTATTCTCTGATATAAATGAAACAAGAGGCAATGACTGCAACTTCTAACAGCAAGTAAATGTTTAAGAAATGAGTCAGGAATCCACAGAATTTTTTTAAAAAAGCTTAATTACATTCATTTTTAAAGCAAACAAAATGCTTGGAAAAGAGAGGCTTATTGGTTGATCTGCCTATCCTATCATGGAGAAGTCAACTGAAAAGGTCCCAAGATGCCTTAGATCCAATGTATGAGGCAGTTGGACAGATAAAACAATTTTGGCAAGAATGGGCTACTGCTATTAATCCTCTTCAAACAGAGCTTGGAGATATGTTGAATTATTAAGGCTAGCAAATATTAATAATCAAGCCTTCTAATTGAGGGACTGATCATCAACAGTCTATAAAAACAGGCTGCCTGGTCAGTCTGCAAGCCCAAATTGAATTCCTGGAATATAAACTGAGATGACTCAATTTGAGAGAGAGTGGAGTCAATTCTCTAGAATCTGGAACTGTCTTGATTACTTAAACTGATTCTGTTTGCTGTGTTGTGTCCTGAACTGCATATTTCAAAGGAGGATTTTATTTCAGTGCACAGAACTTCTCCTCCCTCAGTAAGGGGAATCAGAAAGCCTTGGGGATGTAGTTGTCAGATTTGCAAGAAAATACAGGAAAGGTGCCACCTTAGCAGCTCTTAAAGACAAGAATCCTATTGTGTCCCAGAATGCAAACATACAATTTTGTCAAGATATTTATCTCTTAACTTTACAACACCATTCACAAGCCTCTTATGTGAGAAAGGAATTACATACAGAAGGTGGTATCTAACAGAACAGATTATTAATCTTGATGGGAAAAGAACCATTCTCAATTCACTCTCTGAGGCATAAAATTGCCTACTTTTTTGTATATAATCCCTCCTGGACAAATTCCCACCTTCACAGAAAAATAATTTTTTATCATTGCTTCTACTTTCTGTAGAGTGCTAAATAAAAAGGAAAGACAAATGGTTGTTAATTCTATGAGCATTTTATATAATTAGAATTTTATCTAATGATCAGATTTCAGTGCTACTAAATTCCTTCTCCATTCAGCATTTTGCAAATAATGGACTAACAAGGTTAATTGGTATTGCTGGAAGTGTATAAAAAATAATGTTACTGTTGTCCCATCTACATTCCCCAAAGTTTTACCCTCTTGTTGCTGTTACCCTTTGGACGAAAGCCTGGAAATCACTATGTAAAAGGCCATTTCAGATGAATTTTAGGAGTCCCTTTTTTTTGGCCATGATTAATATTCCACAAATTGGTTGGGGTTTTTTATATACAGTATTGGTTATATTTCATGTTTACATGTTGCCTTCATTACTATCTGGACTTCTGATTGGTTTCGATGGCTTCCAAATTACAACTGCCCTTAAATTATTTCAAGGGATCTTCCTATTTGAAACTAGGATGCCAGATCTGAAAGTGACATCTTTTAACATCTAGAGTGGGGTCCCAAATTAAATGAGGTCATAGCTGGAGCATTATAAAATACAAGGACCATGAAATATTAATGATATAAGAAACCCATTAGAAAGTACAGTAGATTCATTCTCCTTTATAGCATAACTAGATTAAACTCCTGTTTTTCAGATGCAGCTTCTTCTAAATCACATGGAGTACATTGCCTTCTGTCTATGGATAAATTTCCGATGTGAACATAAGAACAGCCTTGCTGGAACAGGCCACAGCCCATCCAGTCCAGCATTCTGTCTCACGCATTGGCTCACCATTTGCTTCAGGGTATTATTCCCAAGCAGATGCCTTCACCTGTTTAGGATTCCCTGGAAATGGCATTGAGAGATATCCTGCCTATGTCTCCAACCCGGAGGTTGTCCTTAGGTATCCATAATTATAGCCATTGATACCCTTGTCCTCCATGAACTTGTCTAATCCTTTCTTGAAGTTGTCAAGACTGACAGTTGTCACCACTTCTTCTGGCAGGGAGTTTCATAGACCAGTGATCCTCTGGGTGAAAAAGTACTTTCTCTTATTTGTTTGAGAACTAGTACCCAAAAGTTTCATGGAGTGTCCCCTAGTTCTAGTGTTATGCGATAGGGAAAACAGTTTTTCCTTATCTACTTTGTCCACACCGTGCCTGATTTTATAAACTTCAGTCAGGTCACCTCTTAGACGCTGTCGTTCAAGAGTGAAGAGGCCCAACCGTTGCAGCCTCAAATGGTAAGGAAAGTGTCCCAGTCCCCTAATCATTCTGGTTGCCCTCCTCTGCACTTTTTCCAGCTCCATAATATCCTTCTGGAGGTATGGCGAACAGAACTGTACATAGTATTCCAGATTGGGCCTCACCATAGATTTATAAAGAGGCAAAATGACACTTGCTGACTTATTTATTATCTATACCCTTCCTAATGATCCCTAGCATTGAGTTTGCTTTTTTCACTGCTGAGGCACACTGGGTTGACACCTTCATTGAGCTGTCCACTAGGACACCAAGGTCCCTTTCCTGGTTTGTCGCAGAGAGTTCAGACCCCATCAGTTTATAAATGTAATTGGGTTTTTTTGCCCCAACATGCATCACTCTGCACTTACTAATGTTGAAGCTCATTTGCCACTGTTTTGCCCACTCCCCCAGTGTCAAGAGATCCCTCTGGAACACCTCACAATCTCTCACAGTTTTCACTACCCTGTATAATTTAGTGTCGTCAGCAAATTTGGCTACCTTACTTTTTACTCCTACTTCTAGATCATTTATGAAGAGGTTGAAAAGCAGGGGACCCAGTACTGAACCTTGGGGGAACCCACTCTTTACTTCCCTCCACTTGGAGAAGTGTCCATTTAGTGCTACCCTCTGTTTCCTGTCCCTTAGCCAGTTGCTGATCCAGGACAAGGCCTGTCCCTTTATTCCATGACTGGCAAGTTTATTCAAGAGCCTTTGGTGCGGGACCTTGTGAGAAGCCTTCTGAAAGTCCAGATAAACAATGTCAACTGGATCCCCCTTATCCACATGCTTGTTGACACTCTCAAAAAATTCCAACAGATTAGTGAGGCACGATTTGACCTTGCAAAAGCCATGTTGGCTCTCCTTTAGCAGCACCTTCTCTTCTATGTGCCTATTAATTCTATCTTTTAGGATGGTTTCCATCACTTTACCTGGGACACATGTCAAACTGACCAGTCAGTAATTTCCTGGATCACCCCTGGTTCCTTTTTTGAAAATTGGTGTTACATTTGCTACCTTCCAGTCATCAGGCACAAAGCCTGACTTGAGGAGGAAATCATATATTTTGGCTAGGAGATCAGCAATTTCATCTTTAAGTTCCCTGAGAACTCGTGGATGGATGCCATCTGGTCCTGGAGAAGAATGACAGGTTCCTCTTTGTAAAAGGATCTACTGGTGATGTTAAGTAATCCCAAATTCTAAAGTCTATTATGTAGGACTCCAGCTAAAACAAATATTTCATATACTTTTTGGGTCCCAATGGCTACCATCAGAAATAAAATCTCAAGATTTAGACAAATTAAAATGGCTTTTATTTCTCCTTGTAAAATGTGATTTCATTTCACTGATAATCAATCAATTTCTTAAGAATGCAATGCTGTAAAAATGTAGAAAGATTGGCAAGATAAATTGTTTCCTGCTATCTCCCCAATTATCATCTTTGTTAAAGATAAAGGTCATCCTTGCTTGAAAGCCAATCGTACCTGATTCTGTTTACAACCAAAGAGCCAGCATTGTCTATGTCTGCAGATGTTTCTATAGTCATGTGGCAGGCTAAACATCAGAGTGCATGGAACACTGTTACCTTCCCACCAAAGTGGCACCTATTTTCTTGCTTTCGAACTGCTAGGTGGGCAGGAGCTAGGACAGAGATGGGAGCTTGTTCTGTCATGCAGCACTCGGGTCTTGAACTGCTGACCTGCTGAACTTCCAGTCATCAAGTCCAGCATCTTAACCACTAAGTCATCACAGTCCTTGTTAGCCATCCCTTTATTTTATGATGCTTGTCAAATTGACTCATTTTAAATTGTGGAAAGACTGTGTTTTATATTAAGAGATCTGTAGAATAGTTCTGGTCCCACACCAGGTGAGTAACTGTTAAATCAAGGAAGTATTATCTCACCCTGATTTCAAATATTCCTGGTTATTAATTTTTCTCCCCTCCAAGCAGTGAAAGAACAAGCCACTAGACAATTGACTGCATTTGAAACATTGCTACTAGCCTCAGAAAATATCCAACAGGGGCTAGCTTCAATATTATATGAAATACTAATTCAATCCCACTATGGCTGTAAATTAGGTCCCAAAATGGTTTGGGGAAGTGATTTGGGGGTGACTATATCTAAATGGCAGGCTCTATGGAACAAAGCTCCTTTCAGATCAATTTCCTCCAAATCTAACAAACATTCTATTAATCTTCTGCACCGGTGGCATATTACACCATTCAGTTTTAATTCTTCTTCCTCTATGTCTAGGCCAGACGTGAGACTGCCAAAATAGGTTATATCAATAAATAAGACAGTTCAAACTATTGTAGGAAATTTGGGAGTGCTGGTATATACTTTCATAAGTGATAGTAAATATGCCCTCCAATTCAGTTGTTCTGGTCCAGAGTGTTGTTGTCTTTTTAAAAAAAATCAGAAATAGAATAACCTGGTCTGGCCAGGTTATCCTGCTATGGTAACAGAGTAGATCATACTTGCCAGCAACTCAACACCAAGTGTCAGGTGGTGGTTAACTAACCTCAAAACCCTGAGGACTAACGAAATTGGGTGCCGAAGTCCACAGGGAAGGGTGATGGTCCCCAAGTGGATTAAATCCCACTTGAATCCATCTAGATGGAGGGCAGCAGCTTCATCAATACTGGCCTGGGGCTGAAGAGGACGTTGCGTGCCAAAAGAGCTCAAGACCAGAAAGTGACTTCTCAGGACAGTCTTCATGGCTGATTGCCATGAGGATCACCAATATTTGGATTCAGATATGGCAGCAGCAGAAGCAACAGCAGAAGAAGGAGGAGGAGGAGGAGGAGGAGGAGAATTAATCACAGGGCAAAAAAATTACAAGGTTGCCAGAACCAACTCTTTTCAGGCAATGGCAAACAGCTTATAAACAATTGACTGTATTTTTCTGTATGGCAGGTTTAGAAATTGACACAAACTGGAACTTGTAATCTATCTTTACATGCATGGAGAAATAGAAATATGGCATACTGCTGTAACAGAAAAATTAATACACCAGTTCAAATTAGTAAACAACACTTCCAAGATGGGTTTTTTCCCCCAACATATGGTCTCCCTTTATTCTTTAATGTTAATAAAAATGACAAGACTTGTTTCCCAACAGCCTTGCATGCAAACCTTTGGTGCTATATTCTAATATAATGCAGATTACAATGGTGTGAAGGTACTACAGTACATCAGATTATACATTTCAAGTGAAGCCTTGCACTATTATTTTGTTGTTTCCATTTCTTTCAACAAAGATGTTTTTTTTAAAAAAAAAAACGGGGGAAACCCCAATAAAAATTGAGAACAATGGTCTAAATTGGAGACTGTTCTAAAAGTACTATGAAAGTTTGGAGCACACCAGATTTCACACATACACACCCTGTCTGGTTTCAAATACTTTGACCAGGTCTTTCCTTCCTTCCTTCCTTCCTACTTATCAACTTTGTGGAACTCTCTACCCATTAAGTTCCATTACTACATTTTTTTAAAAAAACCAACTAAAATGCTTCTCTTTAGAGAGGCCTTTAAGGCCATACAGTATTACCAACAGCAGCAGAGCAGGATTTGACTAACCTATACTATCGGCAATATGTGCTGGGGTTGTTGTTGAGGTTTTTTTTTTTTTTGGAGGGGGGGGAGGTAGAATCGGTTTTGTTTTTTATTACTTATAATTTTATTCGGTTTGTTTATTCTTTATGTTTAATCTCATATTGTTTAATCATATTTTGATTGTAAAGATTTTTTTAAAAAATGTAAGTTGCCCAGAGTGGGAGAATATCCCAGATGGGCGGGATATAAATACAAATAAATAAATAAATAAAACTTCTCCCGAGGTACGAGGTCTCCCAGCAACAGTGGTCCTTTCCCCATGGCTACTGGGAGAACCTTTTGTTGACGAGTTTTATTGCATTCCCTAATCTCAAAGCCTTTTTTTTTTTGCGTCTCTGAGAATGACAGATGTAGTAGGCTCAGCTCCGTCGCCTGACCCCCACCACGCCATCGCCACCAAGACAAAGAAGGGCGCCCAGAGAGAATAAAGACCTGCTAGCCCGGATGCGCCTTGCGTCTGCATGCGCGTGTGAGCATGTGTGCATGTGTGTCTCTTCCCGCACGCTCTTACGGTACACACACACAACATACCCCAGACAACAACAACAACAACACTACCGCAGCCTCTACGGATTTTTATGCTGGTGTAAGGAATAAAGCTCGGGTGTGTGTGTGAGAATAGCATCCAGTTGTGTGTGTGTGTGTGTGTGTGTGTGTGTGTGTGTGTGTGTGTGTGTGTGTGTGTGTGTGTGTTCTCGCCCGCTTTCTCTCCTTTCCTCTGCCTACCCACCCCTGCCCCTTCGAGCCACGCAGCGCTCTGCCAAAATCAATCTCTCCTGCTCCCCAAATTGGGGGATGAAAAACGCTGCTTTGGCTGGGGAAGAGAACCGGAGGGGTCACGGTGGGTGCAGCAAGGGGGAGACGTCTCTAGGGGGCAGTGTTGCTCCGAGCAGTCACCGCGGCCCGTCCGTCCAGCTTGCACCGCGGTTATGCCTCCTCTCAGCAATGTCCTCCTCCTCCTCCTCCTCTCCCACTCCGCCTTTCATTCCCTCAGCTCTGCATCCTCTTCCCTCTCTCCCCGACTCCCTCCCTCATGGCAAATGTCAGCCTCAGGAGGAATTAGCCGTTGCCAAAACCCCAGGGAGGAGGAGGAGAGATCTGGTGTGGCAGAGCTGGACAAGTACACACACACACACACACACACACACACACACACACACACACACACACACACACACACACACACACACACACACACACACACACACACACACACACACACTCGAGCTGCTCTCCCTCCCCCACCGACCACCCCCTTCAATGCCTGGCAGGCAGGGCAGCACCCCAAAGCAAACCTACTGCACCCCCTCTTTATGGGCATGAGGGGGGAAAGGGGGACCCTTCCTTCCTTCCTTCCTTCCCATATTTTTCCTTCTCCCTGGTCGGACGAGTGAAGCAGGGGAAAATATACCCAGGCATGCTTCCATGAAAACACCCCCACCATTCCCCAGCTTCTTCCCACAATAAATGGCTCCATGAGGAATGAAAGCGAAGCAGAACATCTACAGCAAGAACATCTACAGCAAGAAATTCCTCCGAGAAAGATGCGTTTCCTGTTTCCAAACTCCAAATTCTAGATCTGGCGGAAGAAGACCCCTCGCGCTCTAAGAGCCCAACAAGAGACCCCTTTAAAAGAAAGAAACAAAAAGGCAAAAACCTTGTGGCATCTTAAAGACTAAACTGTTGTACAGTGTATTTTGATATGTACTGTGATACGATAGTTACTAGATATGGCCAAGAATAAAGCAGTTAAGTCTTTAAGGTGCCACCATGTTTTGGTCTTTTTGTTTTTAAAAAGAAAAGCTCTCCACGTGAACAATGGTTTCTGTCTGGTGAGGGTGGGTGGGCTCAGTGGTGGGCTCCCAAAAAATTTACTACCACACTGTGGGCATGGTATGGTGGATATGGCCAGGGGGAAAGCCCTCCATTACACCTGAATTAGGACTACTGTACTGTACTTTATTTCAAAACTTGGATGGGCAGGGCCAGCCAGAATTTCTGCTACCGGTTCTGGTGAACTGGTGCAAACCTGCTGATGCCCACCAATGGTTCTACTACCCACCCACTTCCCCTGCGGTAACTACCTGGGTAAACCATGGTTTGAAAGTACTGTAACCCCATTTTCCTCTCCGCAAGCTCTGCCTTTGGGGATAGTGGAAGAACAGACAAGTTCATGGAGGACAAGGGCATCAATGGCTATAATTATGGATACCTAAGGACAACCTCTGGGTTGGAGAGATAGGAAGGATATCTCTTTGATCCTCATGGCTTGTATATATCACTGGGTGTTATTATTTTGTAATGTACAAGAATGAACCTTACAAATTTTTGGCATGTTAAATATATAATCAAAAATAATGGGGAGGAAAAGGTTGACAAGTGATATATAGTATAGATATTTATGTAAAGATATAAGTTATGGGGCATAGGTTGTAAGAAGGTATGATATATATATAACGTTCAAGAATTGGTATTGTTCACAATGCCATTATAATAGAGTGTAAGCAATTTCCAAAAAAAAAAAAAGGGGGGGATATCTCTCAATGCCATTTCCAGGGAATCCTTTAAGAAAGGATTAGACAAGTTCATGGAGGACAAGGGTATCAATGGCTATAATTATGGCTACCTAAGGACAACCTCTGGGTTGGAGAGATAGGCAGGATATCTCTCAATGCCATGCCCAGGGAATCCTAAGCAGGTGAAGGCATCTGCTTGGGAATAATACCCTGAAGCAAATGGTGAGCCACTGTGTGAGGCAGAATGCTGGACTGGATGGGCTGTGGCCTGTTCCAGCAAGGGCAAGGCTGTTCTTATGTTCTTAATATTGAGCATGCTATCAAGACATTCTCTCCCCCCCCCAAAGGAAACAAGATGGGGTGGGGGAATGAAAAATGGGGGGGGGGAGTTTCCTGGGGAAGAAACTTTACACCTAATCATAGGGAGGGGGGGGGCTTGAAGAGGAAAGGAAAGGAACAAACCACATAGACCTCCTTTAATTGAAACCATCTCTGCAGCAGGGGAGGGGGGAAGGGGGACGCTTCCCCCCCCCCCTCGTGTCCTATGAAATCATAATAAGAAACGTACAAGAGAGGTTGGGGAGGGAGATAGGATTGGAGAAAGCTAGACTGAAATCCTGCAGGCCCCGGAACACAGTTTTGATACTATGGTTACTTGATCTGACCAAAACATGCAGCAAAGAGCAGTGTGTGACAACAACAATAGATCAAGCAAGCAGCAAAGGAAATTCCTTCCGGGATGGACAGAGTGGAGGGGGGGGGGGGAGGAGGAGGAGGAGGAGGAGGGCTCCCTGGCTGGAACTCTGAGCCACGCGTCTCCGCCAATCAGAGGCCAGCAGGCAGCAGTTTCAAAATGCCCCTGCTTTTCTCGTCGGCTCCCCTCCCTTTCCCTCGCTCTCTACACAAGAATTGCTGAGACGTTTCTCTACACACGTCTCTGTAACCCTCGGAGTGCTGTAGCAGAGAGAGAGAGACTCTCCCACCACCAGAGACACACAGTGCACGCAGCTACCACATTCCTGAGCCTCTCCCCCCCTCCTCAAACTGCTCGAGTTTGGGTCATAAAATAAGGCTGCCCACCCCCCATTTCGTGGTTGGTATTCTTCCAAAGATCTGAGCGGGCAGTGAGAAAATAATCATCGGTTAGGTCACCGTGATGGTGAACCTTGGCACTCCAGATGTTCTTGGACTTCAATTCCCAGAAGCCCAAGCACCCTGTGATGGGCTTACTGCGATTCATCCGGCCTGCGCTGCCCTCGTCGCTCGCGGAAGTTAAACGCGCCTAGACGGTTAAGACTCTTCTGGGTTAGCCCTTGCTCCATACAGGCGCGTTTTACTTACTTATTTATTTTTGCACATTTATATCCCGCCCTCCTGGTGGGTACACCACTCAGGGCGGCTAACAACACGATAAAAATTACAATATAAAACAATTCAACAACAATAGCTAAAACAAGACCCAACAACCCCAGCTAAAACCAGCATTAAAACACAACCAACCAAACAAATCATCATTAAAAAAAACAACCCTCCCCACCCTACCCATGTTAAAACAATAGCCAAGCTGGGGGGCAGCCCTTCACATAGGCTAAACCAGTCAGCGGAGTTGACTAGTGGAGTCAAGCGTGCCCCAAGCCTGCCGGGAGTGACGAGGGCAGCGCAGGCTGGATGAATCGCAGGAAACCCATTCGTGTGGATTCACAGGGTGCTTGGGCTTCTGGGAATTGAAGTCCAAGAACATCTGGAGTGCCAAGGTTCACCATCACAGGGTTAGGACAACAAAGGTCCAGCACAAAACTTTAAATCCCCCCTTCCTTTGGATTAAATGTGAAGGGTTAATTATACAATGATGTCTTGTTATTAATATTGCCAAGACTTGGCCAAGGTACCACAATGTAGATGACTTTGCTAAAATAAAATAAAAATCCAAGGACAAAAATTTTTTACAACAACAAAACATCTATTAAAAGGAAAAAGGAGAGTTTTATCATTTGCAGTTAGGCTATGCTAATAGATTAAATCCCTGGATTTTTTTTTCTAAAGCACATGGCGTTATATGAGGTTTGAAAACAAAGTAAAATATTGTTTACACTTTAAAAACCTGTAAGAAAACAGAAAAACAAATAGAGCTAGGAGAAGGGTTGCAGAAGACAATAGTACGGTATATGAGAAATCTAATGGAAGTCTAGCTATCTCGTTACCAGAATAGATAATCTTGTATAGCTTTCATAAAATAGGTAATTAAATTGTCATGACATATGCCTGCATTCTTAAGATATTAAAATCACAATAGCTCTGCTCTCCAGTTGATAGCCAGTAGTTCATTATTTTAAAAAAAGAACATCCCAGTTCTCATACTCTTTATGAATAACAAGACTGTATTAATTATGCATATACAGTAGCTGCAAGCAGATTGCTAGTTTCTTCATCTCTTAAGTAGTTGATTATATATAAGAGCAAACAGACCATTCATACTCTTAGAGAGCTAAACTTTTTCCTAAACCTCAAGGACCAGGCATTTTCCAAAAGGAAGGAACAAACATTTAAAGACTCTTTCACCGAGACTGGAAAATGGCTGGTACGAAAGACTGATTAAGGCATAGGGGAGGGTAGAGGAAATCAGAACTTGTTAGGTGCTTGCTTGGTGTTTACCATTTAGTGGGTTGGTTTCCCAACCCTGCTCCAGATTTGTAAAACTCTCCATCCAGCTGTTCCAGTAAACAGGAAACTAGCAGTAGCTGCAGTGGGCAAGATTGCTGTTTTTTTTCTTGCTGATCCTAAAAAAAATTAAAAAGACATGCAGGCACACACACGCCCAAATGACTTTGAAGACTCCTTTACAATCTGCATGTAGGAATGAAAGAGCGAGTTCATTTTTCAGTGCTTGTACATTCTGTTGTAAGTGACACACTGACAACATCAAATAGGAATTTGCAAAGAGCAGGAATTTCAGAACCAGTACTTCAGGAAGGGCATCTGCGGGGAACAGGCATTTCTGAGAGATGAGATACTTGATTCAAGCAAGCCACAGAACAGCCGTGGCCAGCCTGCATGGGTCACCTACCCACCTGCACTACATATGATACCACATGAAAGAGGGAAATAGGGGAGGGGAGCAGAATCAGCTGGGGAGCAGCCCAGCTCATTTATCTAGAGGTCTTCTCACACTTTGCCCCCTAATAATAAACACATTTTCTGTGCTGACAGGAGTAGAGCCAAAATGGGGCCATAGAGAAACAAAAGGGAATGTCTGCATATAGTGCAGTCCAACCCCAAGTATCTATGACTATTTGCAAAAAAAAAAGTGGAGGAGAGGTTTTCTGAGAATTAAATCTGAATGGCATGTTTAAAAGAAGAAATGAAATGTGAAGGAGAACAGGGATGCAATTTTGGAAAGAAACATGTATGATTCCCTATGTCAGCGTTTGGTCATTGGTCCCACTTTAAGTTCATTGCTAAAGTCCCTACATACAGCCATGGGGTGTATCAAATTATTCATGGGTTCACATAAGTACAGGTGTGTAGTTTGTTTGCTGGAATTGTCCAATGATGCGTCCTGGTGCATCTCTCTATTCCTCAGGAAAGGATTCACCAAGTGTACCTGCTCTCAGCCATATAGAGCAGAAAGGAATTACTAAAATACTCAACTTAAAGTATTTCTGAATTTCTACATTTCTTCCTCCTGACTCTCTGATCCCATAGGGTTCCACTCTCAGAACCTATACTAGCATTAATATTTTTTTCAGAACATATATGTGGAATTTTTTTCAGAACATATATGTGGAAGGAACTTTGCCGGCTCCAGCGTGGGTTGAGCCACCACACCCCCGGACTTCTGTCCCAACACCACCGGGGCCGAAAATGCCGGGAGGGGTGGCGCGGAGAAGAAGAGTTTGGCCGCCCCCAGCACCAGCTGTGAGTGAGCCGCCACACCCCCAGGCCTCCGCCCCCATGCCATTGGGGCTACAAAAGCCGGGGAGTGTGGCGCAGCTAGAAGGAACTTTGCCGGCTCCAGCGTGGGTTGAGCCACCACACCCCCGGACTTCTGTCCCAACACCACCGGGGCCGAAAATGCCGGGAGGGGCGGCGCGGAGAAGAAGAGTTTGGCCGCCCCCAGCACCAGCTGTGAGTGAGCCGCCACACCCCCGGGCCTCCGCCCCCACGCCATTGGGGCTACAAAAGCCGGGGAGTGTGGCGCGGCTAGAAGGAACTTTGCCGGCTCCAGCGTGGGTTGAGCCACCACACCCCCGGACTTCTGTCCCAACACCACCGGGGCCGAAAATGCCGGGAGGGGCGGCGCGGAGAAGAAGAGTTTGGCCGCCCCCAGCACCAGCTGTGAGTGAGCCGCCACACCCCCGGGCCTCCGCCCCCACGCCATTGGGGCTACAAAAGCCGGGGAGTGTGGCGCGGCTAGAAGGAACTTTGCCGGCTCCAGCGTGGGTTGAGCCACCACACCCCCAGACTTCTGTCCCAACACCACCGGGGCCGAAAATGCCGGGAGGGGCGGCGCGGAGAAGAAGAGCTTGGCCGCCCCCAGCACCAGCTATGAGTGAGCCGCCACACCCCCGGGCCTCCGCCCCCACGCCATTGGGGCTACAAAAGCCGGGGAGTGTGGCGCGGCTAGAAGGAACTTTGCCGGCTCCAGCGTGGGTTGAGCCACCACACCCCCGGACTTCTGTCCCAACACCACCGGGGCCGAAAATGCTGGGAGGGGCGGCGCGATGGCAGAAGGGCTTCTCTTATCCCACTTTCTTTAGTTGGGTGTGAGTGAGGGCCCTTTCTTTGAGTTTTGTTTCTCTTGTTATTATTGAACTGTTTTGTTTATTATGTTGTTTAGGGTAATTTGATATTGTATTGCTTATGCATTTGACATTTTGTATCTTACTTGCATATTGCTTTGTATTATTTGTATCGTATTTTGTATTGTTTAGCTTCATTATTGTAAACCGCTTCGAGTTCCCTTTATGGGGAGTAAAGCGGTATAGAAATCTAAACAATAATTAATAAATAAATAAATAAATAATGTTCCATGCTGTGCTAATGGTGCTGAGGAACTGCTAGAAATGTTCAGTGCAAAGCAATATTACAAAGCCTGTTTTCTGACTTGATATGTAAGCCCCCGTTCGTCGGCTTCTTTAGACACATCATCCCTATTACTGAGGGGTGGGTGACAGGATTTTGAGAAGGATGTTTTTTAAATGGGTTTTAAAGTGGTTTTTAAGATTGCTGTGAGCCGCCCCGAGTCGCCCTTGGGCGAGGGGGCAGCATACAAGTTTAAATTATAAATAAATGAATGAATGAATAAGTGCTGTGTGTGAGGCAGTTAGAATACTGAACTGTGCTTCAAGCTTTAACCTCAAAATTATGACTGCAGTTTTGCTCACACTTACATATGGGGGGGGGGGAAATAAGCTCACTGAATTTAACAGGACTCATTTTTAAGAAAATGTGCATAGGAATCAGGTGTAAACAAACCCCATCAATGGCAGACATCCTGTTGCTTAGGATAGTAAGAAACCGCTGGAGTAAGCTAATAAAATTAATGAGCATTTGCTGAGTCTACTCCTTCACAAGTTTGGTTTATTCAAGTAGGTCTACTCTAGTTGCAATTTACTACACTAAGCAACAGGATGTCAGCCATTGATTCAATTTTGTAAATGAACTGTTATTTTTCCCCAATGAGCTACTCTAATCATGGATATTAACAGCACCAGCCTCAACTGGAGTTAATTCTTCTATTTTATCTCAGAACCCAACATTTAAGAAAAATATATTATTCAGGTAACACTACTAGTCAGGACTCTGTAAGTGACCATATTTCCTCTGAAGTTTATTTATTTCTATTTATTTATTTATCACATTTTTATACCACCCAGCTGGGATATTTCCCACTCTGGGTGGTGCACAGACAAATAAACAAAAGCAACATAATAGAACAAACAACCAAATAAAAGAAACAACAGAATAAATAAATACCTTTAAAATAAAAATAAAATACTTGATGTCTGAAGGCAAATAAGGTCAACTGACCAGCTAATTTATTGTCAGAGGTTTAAAAAAAGTCCCTTACTGGACCCTGTACCAACATATAAAATGTACGGATCCATTTATTTTGGTTTTTGTGCATGTGAGCAAATCCAACAACTCTGTTGAAGACCAATCTACATGGTTTTTGCAACGCTGTACCACCTTCCCACTCAGAACACATCCAGTCCTCATTTCAGAAACTAAGAAAGGTTGGATCTGGTTAGTGTTTAGAAAGAGAAGTATCATGGAATCGTAGGGATCTCAGATAAAGCCAGGAAAGACTGCTGCTTCAATGGTCAGGAAGCCACAGCCAATCAAAACTGACAGTACTGGGTCAGCTAGATCAATATCCTAACCCAACATAAGGCAGTTTCCTATGCCCCACCTCACTAACCTTTTAGAGTTCTTTGAAAGTGTCAATGAATAAGTGGATAGGAGTGACCTGTAGACCAAGGATAGAGAGACTGCAACTCTCAGCCTAGAATACATAAGGCCTTCAGCCTACTTTCAAAAACCTCAGCAAAAGATCAGGCCAAGCCTCTGGCAATAGCGGATGGTCCTTTCTCCATTATCATGGCCTTTGAAGAGGGAAAATGGGATTTGAAGCATGGGAACAAACAAAGCATAAAGAAGGAGGCTCTGTTCACCACCAGCTTTGGCATGTGCCACAAATCACAGAATAACCATTGAGGAAATGCCCCCTTCAGGAAAGAGAAGAATTTGCCTAGCTCTATTGGTGAGTCATGCAGTACCCACGTGACCCTCCAATAGACGTAGGCAAATTCTTCTCCTTCCTGAAGGCGGCATTTCTTCAATGGTTATTCTGTGATTGGTGGCACGTGCTGACAGCACTGGCTCTTTGGTAATAAATAGAGATGAGCACTGAACCCTAGAGTTGGATATGACAGGCTTTTGAGCAAGAGCAACCTTTATTGGAGAGTATTTACTTGGGCTTCCAAACAGCATCTGACAAAAATTCTTCACCAAAGACTCCTCAGCCAACTCTGCAGTTCTTGGTGAAGAGGTGAAATCCTCTTATGTCCGGGTGCCCAAACTTTTTGGGCCGCAGCCGGTCACGTGGTTCAGCTGGCTGGTCACTTGGTTCCTCCAAGCAGAAGCAAAACATGCCTTGCCATCTTTTTTGCAACAGATGTTTTGTAACAGGATGAGATAGATTAGGCTGCCATTTTCTCTACCCAAACCAGCGGTGCCTAAACTATGGTCCACGGGGCGTAGTTTGGGCACCCTGGTCTTATGTACTTGGTTAAAGTACAGAAAGGGAAGAGCAACAATAAATGTTTATAGACAAACAAAGGAAATTGGCCGTGAGGTCCATGTTCAAGTAATAAAAAAATGCCAAAATAAAGGTGATACCTTTATTTTGAACCACTAAAACAAAACAAGTTGTTGCAAGCTTTTGAAATCAAAAAATCTCTTCATCAGACAGGCATAAAAATATTAATGCAAGATCATGGCATAGTCTTATTGTGCCAGGCACTCTTTGTAGGGATGCATGCTGGATAAATGGCAAAAAAAAAAACATGGTGTTTTAATGTCCGCCCTCAGGAACCTGGGTGCTTGGCTTTTAAGGTTCACCCAAGGATTTTTTTTAACTTCTTCATAGATTATCAGAGTGTAGATCAAGCAATGAGGTGGTCAAGTCTGCTGATGAGAACAAATTTAGAATGGTTAAAACCAGAATGAGAGTTGAGGTGGCATAATGGATAAAATGCTGGACTTGAACCTAGGAGATATGTTCAAAATCCCCCCATTGCCCATGAAATATAACTAGGTGGTGGCAATGGTGCAAAACCCTATTAGGGTCACCATACATTGGAAGAAAGTTGACAGGACATAACAGTGCAAAACATGAAGGAAATGTGATAAACCTCTGGAGGTTCTCCACTGAAAAAATTGACATACAAATAGTAAACACCAATGAACACGAGCAAGTTTCAAGTAATGCACAATAAAGCAATAAATATGTAAATGAATCCCAACTTCATGCATACTATAGTGGTATTAGGTCCACAGAATCCTGACCAAGCAAGTTGCTGTGAAAAATGCAAAATTAATGTTGGCCATAATTAGAAAAACACTAGCTGACTACCCGGCTTCGCCCTGGATGTTTTTTGGGAGGCCTTGCCTTACCACCACTTCCAGCCGGCTGTGTCGCCGGTGCTCTCTGGCGTTTGTGTAGGCGGCACTTGGCACTGTTGGCCTCTCGGGTGTGTTGGCTAGGGGGGGGGTGGTTGGCTGGGGCAATGCATGTGCCCCTAATGGTGGGTGGCCATTTTCACCCCCCAGCCTGCGCGGCACCATGGGCCCGTTCCCCACTGCACTTCCCTCCCATCACCCACCCTATCTGTGCTGGTCGTGTGTGCCAGCTCCGGCAAGCATTCCATCTGGCACCCCGTCGAAGCCTCCTGGGGCCGGGTCGGTGGCTGGGCAGCTATGCCCTGCAGGTGGGGGTTTTGACGTGTGGGGCGCAGGTCGGTGACCGCACTGTTCCGGGCACAGGCGACCCAGCCATGGGTCATGTGTGCCTGGCTGGCATGGTCTCCTCCCTCAGCCGCCATGCCTGCTGTTGCCGCGTTCGTCACCTCCTTGGTCAGCCGCGTCACCTTGCCCACGCCATCTCCACTGGAGGCCTCCTTGTATGGCAGCGTCCTGGTGCCTGGGTGGGCGTGGTAGTCCTGGGTGATTGGGCCTCGCCGCTCTGGCTGCAGGAGTCCCAGGGCAACTTTTTTTGCGCAAGTGCATCATCTATTGGCATGCAGAGCACGCAAACATCGCCCCACATCTCCCTCGCCAGGGCCGCCCTCCCAAATTGGCTGTGGCGTCCCACGGTGGTCGCTGGTAGTTGTAGTTTGCACGTTTTGTCCACTTTGGGGGGCACATCCCCCCCATGGTGTTCCAGACCCCAACGGGTTTCATTCAGGCCCCACGCCCAAGGTATGCATGTGCCAAATTTCAGGGGGGTCAGTCCAGGAGTGTGGAAACGCATACAGGACAAACGAACAAACACCTCTCTTTTATATATATATAGATAATGGAAAGTAAAACTGTTTATACCAATCTATGGAATAACCACATTTGGAAAACTGTGTATTGTTCTGGTTACCCATATCTGACAAAATGATATTGCAGAGTTGGAAATGATGCATAAAAGAGCAATCTGAATTATCAAGGGGGTAGAGCCTTGAAAAAAGATTAGGAGATTTAGTACTGTTTAACTTAGTGGGGGAAGGAGGAGAGAGTGAAAGGAAAATGACATAAGTGTATAATCCATAGGGTGGAGAAAATGGATTGGGAGTTTTTCTCACTCTGTCATAATGTCAAAACCTGGGGCCATCCATTGAAGTTGAATGTTGGGAGATTGAGGGTACATGAAAAGAAGTACTTCTTCAGGCACCACAAAGATAGACTATGTAATTTGCTCCTGATGGTTTTCAGCTTGCCTGGTTTTAAAAGGGAATAAGGCAAATTCAGTGGAAAAGGCAATTGCTGCGTACAAGTCAGGCTACCTATATAGCCGTGATGGTGAACCTTGTCCCTCCAGATGTTCTTGGAGTTCAATTCCCAGAAGCCCAAGCACCCTGTGAATCCACACGGATGAGTTTACTGTGATTCATCTGGCCCGCATTGCCCTCGTCGCTCCTGGAAGCGGAAGTTAAACACGCCTGTACGTAAACCCATTTGTGTGGATTCACAGGGTGCTTGGGCTTCTGGGAATTGAAGACCAAGAACATCTGGAGTGCCAAGGTTCGCCATCACAGCTATATAGTATCTCCAATATCAGGAACAATTTTGGGGCACATGCGAGAAATAACAACCTGTTATTCCACTCATGCCCCGCCTGTGTGCTTCCCTTAGGCACATGTTTGCCCACTGTGGGAAAATAATATTAGACTAGATTTACTCTTGGTCTGATCCTGCATATATTTCTTATGTTCTTGCGATGTGCAATTGTATGGGTCAAGAAAATGCATAAACTGGGCAGAGGAGGAAAACCTGGCAGTTTGGTGAGCCATATCAAAGCATGGTGGAGAACAGCCCGAATTCAGCACAAAGACCAACAACAAAACTTTCTAAACTGCTGGGAATATTATTATTATTATTATTATTAGAACAAAAATGCTCTTAAAATTGATGCAAACTTTTAAAGTCTACAAAAATGTTCATCAGGCTAGGTCTGTCTTTTTCTTTTTTAAAAAGTAGGAAACAGAGAAGAAACAGAGAAATCCAAAAGTTAAGCCAGATGCTGCAGCTGTGAGGGCTGCATCTCCAAATGGGGATTGCACACTGAATGAGTTAGTTACTGGAGATGCTGCAGGTATCAGATTACCCATAGTATGCTGATTTAAAGCAGCAATGGCTGACTCCCTTTTCTGAAAACAAAAAGGCTGGCTGTAACTCTGATCTCTCTTCTACCTTGGGCAAAACCCACAGGGTTCTCAACAGGAAGAGAACAAACATGAAATGAAACATAACCACTTTTATATTAGAAAAGACAGAGATTAATTGTAGTTTACGTGCTAGCTAGAAAAATCAATCAGAGCTAAATTGTGTAGTATCACCTAATAGTTGGAAGGAACAACGTTCTGGTTTTGACCTTTAAAGCCCAAATGGTAGTGGGCCAGGATACCTAAGAGACCGCATCGTCCCAAGAATGTCTGTCCGCCTGACCAGAGCAGACCGGAGGGGCTCTCTGATTGTACCATTCAGCTAGAGGTGCTCGTCTCTCTAGCACAAGGAGGAGGGCCTTCTTCGTGTCTGCACCGGCCCTTTGGAATCTCCTGCCAACAGAGTTGAAGCTCCAGACGGAATTGCTGCCCTTCAGAAAAGAACTTAAAACCTGACTGGCGGGCCAAGTATGGGGTGCTGGTGGGAGGGTGACCACCTTGGGTTGGCTGATATAGATCAGATTGCCTCCCACCTTCAGTTCCAGCATCCCTTTTTTATGGGGGGGGGGAGAGTAGTTTTAATTGTTTTATCTGTTGTTTTATCCTGTGTTTGTTAGCCACCCTGAGTCGGCCTTGGCTGATTGGGTGGGGTAGAAATTGAACAAATAAATGAAATAAATAAATAAATAAATAAATAATCAAAATGAACGAATTATTCCGTATTTTGTAAAATAGATCTGAGATTAGCATGTTTATCTAGTATGTGGTTCACAAATCCGTCGGAGATGTTTTGACACATCATCATTAAAATTTCAAGCCCCAAGCCCAAATGACATCAAAAGCACATGTTTTGATGTTGCATGTATATTTTACAAAAGTGAAAATCATAGCTCTAAGTTGGAAGTTAATGCTTTCCTCCTAGCAGAAATGGCCCCTCAAATCTGCTATTTGGCTAAAAGAGATGCTCTCGTTGACACAACAGCTTAAAATCGTCCTCCTTACATACTGCAGTCTGGACTCTTGATCCTTTATTATTATTATTATTTTCTTTTTCTTAATTGTATATTTGTTTCTTTAATATGTTGTAATGCCGCCCTGAGTCGGCCTTTGAGCTGAGTAGGGCGGGGTATAAATTATTATTATTATTATTATTATTATTATTATTATTATTATTATTATTATTATTATTATTATTATTATTATTATTATTATTATTATTATTATTATTATTATTATTATTATTATTATTATTATTATTATTATTATTATTATTATTACAGTGATACTTCATACAACGTCCAAACTTGGTTCCACAAGTTTGGACTTTATACGGATTTGGACTTTGTGTGAGGCATGCAAAATCCTAGCTGCGATGCCTTATACAACGTACAAATCCTTGCCGCGATGCCTCGTACAACGTCGTTTCCATAGAGATACATTGCACTGTAACAGCACAGTCTTAAGGGCAAAGTCAAGGAAACTGACAGAACTTTAAGAAATCATTGTCTAAAGGCGAAAAACATTACAAAAACAGACTTTATTATCCAAGGCTACATATGATGGAACCATAAGAAGTTAAACTGGAAATACTCTTTGTTCAAAATATACATTTTGGATGTCAAATGTTTTAATCATAGCACGTGCAGCAGAAAGACTCTGCTGAGCTATTTACTGTTTGTCCCACCAACCTAAATAATTTGTCAGTGCAGCTCCAAAAGGGCTCTTCTACCAGTTGCCCAGGACTGTGTTGGTTTAATGGTAAAGATGCTGAATTTCACAACTGGAAGGCGGGAGGTCAGCAGTTCAATTCCAGAGTACTGCAGGACAGAATGAGCTCCCATCTTTGTCCCAGCTCCTGCCAACCTAGCAGTTTGAAAGCAAGAAATTGCAAGTAGATAAATAGGGACCACTTCGGTGGGAAGGAAAACAGTGTTCCATGCACTCTGGCATCTAGTCCATAGCTGTCAAATACTGGCCGGGAAAACCCCTTATTTTACCCTCTTTCCTGCTGTCATCCCTTATTAATTAGACTGCAATGCCCTATTGCCACCATTGGAGGTTAGCACAGGATAAGCATAGCTGTCAAGTATCCCTTATTTGCGAGGAAATTTCCCTTATTTCCAAATCCAAAACTTGACAGGTATGATCTAGTCATGTCTGCCACATGACAAAGACAGAGCTGGCTCTTTGGCTATGAACGGAAATGAGCACCACCTCCTAAAATTGGACATGAGTGGCTTTCAAGCCAAGGTGACCTTTACCAGTTCCCCAGGCATCTTTTCTCTCTTTTTGAAAAGCAGAGCATCAAAAGGGCGCAAGCCAATGCCTACCAAGGGAACTTCCACTGGCCTTGTTTTGCCTCATGGCATTACACATTGGGTGCTTCAAAGGGAGACTTTCATGCCAAACTGGTCTTTTGATAAAAAAAAGATTTGTGGGATGGGGGACTTTTGTAGGCCAATGTGTCTGCCATCATGCCAGTGGCAGAACATAGCAACCCAATAGGGGAACTGAAAACCCCTGTGATATAGTCTGGGTCAGGGGTTCTCAACCTTTCCTTCACCACAGACCCCCTTTAAATACCTTTCATGGCAGTAGACCTTAATGAAGGGCTCAATACTTAGTACTGGAAGAAGTAAGGGTGAAGGAAATTGAATCATTCAACGAGCAATGTGTGTGTGTGGGGGGGGGGGGTTGAGTATGAGAGGAGTATTGAGGGGAGGGCGCTGTAGGAAAAGGAGCCACAGTGCTTGTCCCAGGCCAAACCAAAAGTTTCCATGCTGGACGTTCCCCACCCCTGCTTTAAACCTTCATGGACCTCCTGTGACAACATTATGGCCCACAAGGGATCCATGGACCACAGGTTGAGAACCAACTGGTCTAGGTTATTTTTCTTGAAAATTAGCTACAGAATACAGCAACCATTCTATTCTACATGAAATAAACAGAGGAGCTCCTTGCAAGAAAGGATTCGGCTACGCTGTTGCTGACAGGAGCTGGAGCTGCTATAATATTAAAAAAAAGATCTATTGAATGTTTTGAAATGTTTATGTGATTTTGTGATGTGATATTTGGCAATTTTGATATTTTGTAATTCTGATGTATTGTTTCTCTGTAAGCCACCCAGAGTCGCTCTGCGAGTGGGGCGGCATATAAATTGGAAATAATAATAATAATAATAATAATAATAATAATAATAATAATAATAATAATAATAATAATAATAATAATAATAATAATAATAATAATAATAATAATAATAATAATAATAATAATAATAATAATAATAATAATAATCCCATTTCTGGATGTGATACTACTGTGCTGATTTAACCATTCATCCAGCTCTCTCGGGAAGAGTTCCTGAAAGTTGTAACTCACACACCACCAACACCCCTGCCTTTTCTTTCCCTGACCAAGATCCAGGCTGCCTAAATGAAGAACAGTCCCTCTTTAACTACAGTTGAGTATTTGCAGACATTTATGGAATCAGGTAAAGACTTCACCCTCTACAGACAGCGTCTAGAATAACTTCCTTTGCAAGACTTCATTTAAATGCAACCTGCGCTCGGCATTTCCCACTGCCACTGAGGTGTGGAAGTCTCACAGAAAGCAAAAGTAATGAACTTTGTAAATCCTTACCCAAAAATGCACAGAAATATTAACAAATGAGACAGACAAGTGTTCTTCTTTGTGGTTAAGTCCAGTTCATTTCTATGGGTACAGGGTAGAAAAATTGCTATTTGAAGAATTTAAGCCTATGACATACTGAGCAGCACTGAATGCAGATTCACATAATATTATAATTCTGCTTAACATTAACTAGTGGTTCTTTTTTTTTAGCTGTTTACATGGGAATTATTTTGTTTAAGGCAGTCTTCTTCATGCCCCCAAAAGTACTGGACTAGAGCCCTAATCTAATCACACTCAGCCAACACGGCCATGTTGGAAGTGGATTCAGCAAGTTCTTGTCCAACACATTAGGGGGCCACCAAGTTAGAAAAGGTTGTTAGAGTTCTCATCACAAACCAGTTCCCGAACTGAGTTTCCACTGTTGTTCATGTTGTTACGTGATCTCTAAAACATCCTGCCCTCAACATGAGGTTCAGCTCTTGCAAACTCATTGCTGTGGTTCCCTTAGGGGAGTCTATCCATCTCACACTTCCTCTTTTCCTGTCACCTTCAACCTTTCCTGAATTATTTTCATTTTCAGGTGAATATTGCTTTCTCCTGATATACCCAAAGTGGGAGACCCTCACTTTCATCATTTTTTGTCTCCAGATATATATAGTTCTGGCTTGATTTGCTCTTGAACCCACTTGTTTATTTATTTATTTATTTTACAAAATTTCTACCCCACCTTTCTCATCCATGGATGACCCAAGGCGGCTTACATCACACTTAAAAAACATACAAAATTTAAAAACAACAACACCCACCCATCCCCCCTAATCCCTTAAGAAAAAAGTACACAACAAGATTTAAAACTATTTTAAAAGAATTAAACAATACGATGAATAAAATTAAAAGTTTGAAAAGTTAAAAAGGGGGAGGGGACAGGGGAGGAATAAGACAATGGACAGGTGTTCAGGTGTGCTATCCAACAAGCCATTATTCAAACCAGCCAGCAGGACTGGGCCGTCGCAGCTGTCAGGCCCCACACCCACTGGCACAGCCAAGTCTTAAGGGGAGCAGCTCTGTCTGGAGGCGCAGTTCTGATGGTAAGAGGTTCCACAGGGCCGGGGCAAACACCAAAAAGGCTCTTCTTCTGGTCCCCACCATATGTGCCTCTTCAATGGGCAGGACTACCACTGAGCCTCTCCGGTCTGCCCTTGTAGGACAGGCGGAATACCTTGGGGTGACGTGGTCCCTTAGGTATCCCAGTTCACTACCATGTAGGGCTTTAAAGGTCAAAACCAGCACCTTGAATTGAACCCAGAGGCACACTGGTAACCAGTGCAGCTCCCAAAGCAGTGGTGAGGCATGAACATAACGCCCACGTCCCATCACCACCCGGGCAGCCACATTCTGGACCAGCTACAGCCTCCGAATGGTCACCAAGGGCAGCCCCATGTAGAGCGCATTACAGTAATCCAATCTGGAGGTGTACAGAGCGTGAATGACCATGAGCAAGGAGTCCCAGTCCAGGAGTGGGCATAATTGGTAAATGACACGAAGTTGTGCAAAGGCCCTCCTGGCTACAACCGCCACCTGCTCATCAAGTAGCAGTCATGAGTCCAGGAGGACCCCCCAAATTACGCACTGGATCTGTCTGGAGAAGTTTGGTGTCTGTTATGTATGTACAATGTTGCTTTAAGAAATGTATGAATGTAACCCGACCACAATCACAATGTAACCCAGCTGTTAAAGGAACGCGAGTAAGCTGCCCATAGAGGGCAGCTGTGAGCGTTCAACTCACATGATTCTCACCAACAGCCGCGGGAACTCTCCCGCACAAGCAAACAACTACTACTGGAACCGAGGGGGGGGGGCGTGACTGGGACAACGTCACGCCGGTAGCAGCCAATGAGCTACCGTGCAACAAGATTCAAATGTATTGTACCACCGTATATAATGTGATGTATCTCCGCCATTACCACATGTTCATCCTGATCATCAACCAATAAACCTGTGTTAGTCCTTACTGCGACTCCTTCCTTGTCTTCCGTGCAAGACACCAAATTGGCGACGAAGGTGGGATAATGGCGAATCCCAAGGTCAAGCCTTACCAGTTCGATGTCAGCGAGCCCGAACAATGGGAGCTCTACGAGTGCCAGTTCCAGCACGCAATGGAAGCTGCGGGCGTCGACGACGACGCGAGGATGCGCTCCTACTTCCTGGCCCAGGTGGGGCCGGCCACGCTGCGCATCCTGATGAACCTGGTGGCCCCCAAGAAGGTGGAAGAGGTGTCTATCGACCGCATGCTGGGGCTGCTGGGTGACCATTTCCAGCCCCCCATGTCGATCTTCCCGGCCCGGGTCGCGTTCCACAGGCGAGAGCAGCGACCGGGCAAATCCGTGTCCGCCTACGCGGTGGCCCTCAGGCTGGCAGCGATGCACTGCCAGTGGGACGACCTGGACCAGGCCCTCCGAGACCGCATGCTGTGTGGCCTGAGGGACGAGGAGCTTCAGCGGAAGCTCATGACCCGCGACCAACGCCTCACATTCAACGAGGTGCTGCGGGAGGCCCAAGCGGCCGAAGCGGCCAGGAGCGGGGTCAGAGTGTTCAAGTCCCGAGGGGCCGCGTCCGAAAGGGCCAAGTCACCAGTACAGGCGGCCCGGCGGACACCAGCGAAAACAGCCTGGCGGGCCCCCAAGCCGCCCGCCGGCTCACCAACGGCATCCGAGGAGTCGTCCACCACGGCAGACCCCTGTTCCAGCGAGGAGGACAACGTCCAGCAGGTCAAGAAGCAAGGAGAGAAGCGACAGACCCGCGAGCGGCAGGACCGCCGCTGCGACGGTTGTGGGGCGTCCCACGACCGCACGAGGTGCCCGTTCCGGAAGGCCGAGTGTCACAACTGCGGCCAAAAGGGGCACATCGCCCGGGTGTGCAGGCGCGGGCGAGTCGAGGACAAGGGAAATTCGAGTCATCCCCAGACGCACCATCGGAAGGCGGCCGGCACCAGGAAGGTCTCAGACGACCACAGCAAGGCAGGCGTGAACCGCGTGGGCCTGGAGCACCGGCGTTTTTTCGTTGAGGTACAGTTACAGGGGGTCCCAGTGAGGATGGAGATAGACTCGGGGTCGTCCTATTCCATCCTATCCCAAAAAGAATTTATGCGCATTCCTCCAGATGCGCGGCCCAAGTTGCGGGCCATGAGGTCACACCTACGGGACGTGCAGGGGAATGGGATCCCAGTGTTGGGGGTGGGGAACCTCAAGGTGAAGTTCAAGAACTACTCTGAAAAACTGCCCCTAGTGGTCCTCAAGGGGGGGAGGTGCTGCCTTTTGGGAACGCAGTGGTTCGCTCCCCTAGGAATCGAACTGTCCGGCATTAACGCCATAGAGACTGACCCAATGCGGGACATGTGCAACGCACACCCGGACATTTTCAAGAAGGGGCTCGGGACTTACAAAGGGCCCCCAGTTTCCTTTGACCTGGATCCAGAAATCCGACCCATATGCCTCAAGCCAAGAAGAGTGCCCTTCGCCCTCAAGGACAAGATCGAGGCGGAACTGGACAAGTTGGTGGGGCAGGGGATTTTGGTTCCAGTTGATTCGGCGGAGTGGGAAACGCTGATTGTGACCGCCCTTAAATCAAATGGGGAGGTTAGGATTTGTGCGGACTATAAATGTACGATTAATAAGGCCATTCGGCCAAATGCATATCCGGTGCCCGTGGTCAGCCACTTACTGGCCACGCTTCATGGGGGGAGGTGTTTTGCCAAGCTAGATCTGGCTCAGGCATATCAGCAGCTCTCTGTAACCCCGGCTGCTGCCGCTGCGCAAACGATTGTAACACACAAGGGGGCATTGAAGGTGACGCGCCTTCAGTTTGGTGTGAATTCGGCCCCCGGAATTTTCCAGTCCCCCGTGGAACGCCTTTTAAAGGGGCTTCCAGGCGTCCTCCCATACTTCGACGATGTGTTGATAACAGCGGGGGGCAAGTCAGAATTAGCGCAAAGGCTAGACAGGGTCCTTTCAATATTTGAGAAGGCGGGCCTCCGACTGAGAAGGGACAAATGTGTTTTCTTTGCAAGGGAGGTCGAGTTCCTTGGGTTCAAGGTAACCCCGGAAGGCATCAAGCCCTCCGAGTCCAAGGTTGCGGCTGTGCAAAACGCCCCTCGCCCCACCGCGAAACCGGAGCTGCAGTCGTTCCTAGGGCTCTTAAATGTTTACCATTCCTTCCTGCCGAGGAAGGCATCTGTTGCTGAGCCACTGCATGCTTTATTGAAGAAGGAGGTGGTTTGGCGGTGGGGAGATAGGCAAGAGAAAGCGTTTAGGGAACTGAAGGCACTCCTATCCTCAAGTGCTGTCCTAACCCACTTTGACCCTAGAAAGCCAGTAGTCCTAGTCTGTGATGCGTCCCCGGTGGGGGTGGGGGCGGTTCTATGCCACGTGTTGGAAAGCGGGAGGGAAGCCCCGGTAGCGTACTACTCAAGATCCCTCTCGAAGGCTGAGCGCAATTACGCGCAAACTGATAGGGAGGCCCTAGCCATTATAGCGGGAACGAAAAAGTTCCACGACTTTTTATATGGCCGCGAGTTTACGGTAGTGACCGATCACAAGCCACTTCTGGGGATCTTCACTACCGGCAAACCCACACCGCAAATTCTCTCCCCCAGGATGCTGCGTTGGGCCATCTTCCTCAACGCCTACCAGTACGAGTTTGTCTATCGCCCAGAGAAGGAGATCTCCCATGCGGACGCACTGTCCCAATCTCCCCTCCCTAGTGTAGGAGACCCCACATGCGAGGTAGAGCAGGACCACCAAGTCCTACTAATCGAGTCTCTTGACTCACCCCCCATCCTCCCGGCCGACCTCGCCAAAGCCACGGCGGCCGACAAGACGCTGGCCCAAGTTAGTTCCTGGGTGAGGAAAGGGTGGCCCACTACTCCTCCCGAGGAGAAGTTCAAGCCATTTGTCAGGCGGAGAGTAGAGCTTTCCCTGGAAAGGGGCTGCTTACTCTGGGGCCAGCGGGTAGTGATCCCAGAGAAACTGAGGGCCAAGGTACTAAAGCTACTACATACCAGTCACCCGGGGATCGTGCGCTCCAAGGCTCTGGCCAGGAGTTTCTTCTGGTGGCCCCAGATAGACGCGGATATAGAACGTTTAGTGGGCACGTGCGAGAGCTGCCAGAGCTCTCGGCCCGAGGAGTCCCGGTTACCCCATAGGGAATGGGACACGGCCCGCGGGCCATGGTCCCGGATTCATGTTGACTTCGCTGGCCCTTTCCGCGGGGCCATGTTTTTGCTGGTAGTCGACTCCTACTCTAAATGGTTGGAGGTAATCCCCATGAGCAGCACCTCCTCTGCGGCAACAATTAAACAGTTGCGCAAGCTCTTTGCCTGTTTCGGCCTGCCAGACGTCCTTGTTAGCGATAACGCTAGTCTGCAGAGTTCACGTCTGCAGAGTTCAAGACGTTTATCAAGCGGAACGCCATCAGGCACATTACCGCTGCCCCGTTTCACCCCGCCACAAACGGTCAGGTAGAGCGTCAAGTGCGCACTACGAAAGACGCACTGCGGCGCATGGGTCCCGGTGAGTTGAACCTTCATTTGTGTCAGTTCCTCATATGTTACAGGACAACCCCCCTAGCCTCAGGATTTTCCCCAGCCGAACTCCTCATGAGGAGGCGTCCGGTAACACTTTTTGACCGGATGGATCCGTCCAGGGTGGAGGATGAAGGAAGGAATATAAACATAGGGGGAGAGAGCTCCAAAAGTTTTTCGGTAGGGGACCCGGTTCACTGCAGGAACTACGCGGCCTCGGGGCCAGCGTGGGTTCCAGGGACAATCATTGAGCAGACGGGGCCAGTATCCTACAGGGTCGAGACTAGCTCGGGTCTACTTTGGAGAAGACACGCCGACCAACTCAGAAGGCGAGTCACCAGTGAAGGGGAATCAGCGTTAGGGTCCTCCCCCACCCGCATTACCCAAGGGGGAGACACGGCGGAACCCGCGGATACAAATGCATATCCTGGGTTCTCGACCACAGAGGAGGATACTTTGAAAGAGAGGGATCAGTTTGTTTATGATTATGATTTGCGGTACCAGGGGGGTGTAGCGGAGTGGTCCCCCACCCGTCCTAGTGAGAAGAGGGGTTTCAGTTCAGCCCCTGGTACCTCCAGTTCCCCCAGTCCTTTTATTTTGGAATATCCCATAGCGCCAGCTCCCCGGAGGCAAACACCCCCAAGTCAGGCAACCGGGGGGAGTCCGCCCACCACAGTCTCTAGAACTCCCGGGCAGGCAACCGGGGGTGGCGTGGCCACGAGGGCCTCTTTGTCAGTCCCGAGATTCGTACTGGGGGGAACTCCAAGCTCCTCAAACGGTAGGCAGGGTTTCACTTCCCAACTGTTCATTCCATTCCCGTCCCCCAATGCAAGGTTACCACAGACCCCACACCGTGCCATTAATGAGTCCCCCCTTCCCATTGCAGGACAGGACTCCGCAGAACCAGGCTCCCCGGTTTTAAGTCAAGCGGCCGCTCGCCCCCGGCGCATGTGCGGCAAGCCACAATGGTTGAGGGACTTCGTCCCATCCTAGGGGGGGAGGGATGTTATGTATGTACAATGTTGCTTTAAGAAATGTATGAATGTAACCCGACCACAATCACAATGTAACCCAGCTGTTAAAGGAACGTGAGTAAGCTGCCCATAGAGGGCAGCTGCGAGCGTTCAACTCACATGGTTCTCACCAACAGCTGCGGGAACTCTCCCGCACAAGCAAACAACTACTACTGGAACCGAGGGGGGGGGCGTGACTGGGACAACGTCACGCCGGTAGCAGCCAATGAGCTACCGTGCAACAAGATTCAAATGTATTGTACCACCGTATATAATGTGATGTATCTCCGCCATTACCACATGTTCATCCTGATCATCAACCAATAAACCTGTGTTAGTCCTTACTGCGACTCCTTGTCTTCCGTGCAAGACACCAAAGTGTCTTGCAAAGAAGACGATAGAAGGAGCCGCAGTAGGGCTAAACACAACTTTATTGCATGATGGTCAGGGTGAACATGTGGTAATGGCGGACAAACAGCTCTATTTATAGTACACTGTACATTTGAATATCCCGGTGTAGTAGCTCATTGGCTACTGTCCACGTGACGTCATAGGTCGTCACGCCCATCTTCTCCAGGTGCGGTGTGGCAGGAAGGTTTCCCGCTCTGCAGGTATTCGGAGAATCTGTACCATCTGTACCTCGCTACTGCCACCTGTGGCCACTTAGCTCGCATCCTTATACAGCTTGTTACAATGTGTCTCTGATTAGATACAATTGGATACATTGACTGGATACATTCTGTTAAAGGGAACCTTGCAACATTCATTCAATACATAACAGGAAGAGATGCCCAATCCAGAACCAAAGCTGGAAGCTCCCGGGATAACTCGGGACCCCGAACCCACAGCCACTCAGTCTTGCTGGGATTCAGCTGAAGCCTGTTGTCCCCCATCCAGACCCGAACAGCCTTCAGACACATGGTTAGGACTTTGACTGCATCACTTGGGTCCCCACGGGTCGCGATGTACAATTGAGTGCCATCAGTGTACTGATGGTACCTCACCCCATGGGAACGAATGATATCACCCAGTGGTTTCATATAGATGTTAAACAACAGAGGCGAGAGTACCGAGCCCTGAGGCACCCCACACAAGAGGGGCCTAGGGCTGGACAACTCGCCCTCTGAGACACCGACTGGGTCCGACCCATCAGAAATGAGGAAAACCAAGACAACACAGTGCCCTGGGCCCCCAATCCTCGGAGCCGGCCCAGAAGGATACCGTGGTTGACAGTATTGAAAGCTACTGAGAGGGCAAGAAGAGCAAGAACAGAGGGATTTCCCCTGTCTCGCTCTCGCCAGAGATCATAAATGAGCGCGACCAATGCAGTCTCAGTACCATAACTGAGCCTGAAACCTGACTGAAATGGGTCCAGATAATCTGTATCATCCAGAACCCCCTGGTGCTGTCGCGCCACTGCTCTTTCCAAAACCTTCCTCAAAAAGGGAAGGTTGGAGATTGGTCTAAAGTTTGAAATAACTGTGGGGTTGAGCAATGGCTTTTTCAGAAGGGGGCACACCAGCGCATGTTTAAAGGCCACCGGGAACACCCCTTCTGCAAGAAAGCATTAACCAACGCACTGACCCAGCTGCCCGTTGTAGCCTTGGCCACTTTAACCAGCCAAGCAGGGTAGCAATCCAATAAGCAAGTGGCATCGCGCATAGCTCCAAGGAGCCTGTCCACTTCATCAGGGGCAACTGGATCAAACCAATCCCAGATAACGTGGCTAGGCTCTGCTCCGGCCCTCTCCAGGTGATCTAACTCCATGTCGGGCTTAAATCACGAGCAAATGCAAGAAACTTTCTCTGCCAGATGGTCTGCAAAATCGTCAGCCAAACCCTGCCAGCCAGGCATGCCAAGGAGGGACCTGGTAACCTGGAAAAGGGCGGCTGGGCGATTATCAGCAGAGGCGATGAGAGTGGTGGAGTACCGGCGCTTCACCACCCTTATCGCCATGAGATAAGCTCTGATAGTGGCTCTAACTTGTGTTTGGTCCGGGTTCTTACCCAATGGTGCTCTAGATGTCTCCTTGCCCGCTTCAGCTCCCTCAACTCATCTGTATACCAGGGAGCGCTGCGCTGCCTGAGGGAAGGGAGAGGCCGCAGTGGCGCAATTGTATCCAGGACCCGCAACACTTCCTTATCCCAAAGGGCATCTAAGGTCTCGGCAGAATCACACAGTCGATCAGGAGGAAACGGCCCCAGCTCCATCTGAAATCTATCAGAATCCATCAGTCGCCGGGGTCAGACTAATCGGTCCTGCCTCCCTACGGTGAGATGTCACTCCCAGAAAGTCAAGGGACACGAGATAGTGATCTGACCATGGCACTGGCGTAATCTCTATATCATACCTGTCAACCTTCCCGATTTGGCCAGGATTACCCCATAATCCTGCGCCAATTGACGTCATTTCCCGACATGCGCTGCCAAAACCCCGTAATTTGGCAGCGGGGGAAAGGAAGTACTGCGCAGCCCTTCTGCGCAAGTCACCTTCTATGCATGCGTGGAAGCCTACGCCACTTGCGTAGGGGGCTGCACAAGCGGCGTAGCCTTCCACGCATGCGTGGAAGGTGACCTGCGTGGAACCGCTCTGCGCAGATCCCGTTTTTTCCGGAGCTGCGGGTTGACAGGTAAGCTATATGCTGTAACTTCAGATCACTCAGCCACCACTCTGACAGGAAAACCAATTCAGGTATGTAGCCGCTGCTCCTGGAAGGGTCCCAAATTACTTGAGTCAGGCCCACGGCTGCCATGGAAGCCATGAACTCCCAAACGACCTCGGTGGACAGCCCCAGCGAAGGCAAGTTGAAGTCTCCCAGGACCATAAGCCCCGGGAGCTCCAACGCCAGTGCCGCGACTGCCTCATCAAACAGATGCATTTTTTTTCTGTCAGCTTTCTTTATGTTCAGCTTTCATGCACACAAGAATAGAATAGAGTTGATTATCTTGGTCTTGGTCTCCAGTGACACATCCTTAAACTTGAAGATTTTTTCTAACCCTTTCATTGCTGCTTTTTCTGAGTCGATACCTGAGTGCTGCATGATGGATCTTGGGGACATGAAAGGAGCCTCATGCAGCTGTCCCCTGAGTGGAGTTTCTCCAGCAAAAATCTTATCAACCCAGAGTAATTTTTGACACAAAAATTATTTATTTTTTATTCTCAGTCTCCTTCAGATTTCTTGGCTGCAGTCTCCATTTGGATTGATGACTCAACCAAGGTATGCAAAGTCTTTCACTATTTCAATTTATCATGTCATCATAAAAGCTGCATAGTTCAACTGCAGTCCTGGTTTTGGTACTTTCTTCTTTCCCTTTTTCTAAATCCAGTTTCTTGGATTTCAAGTCATTGCTGCTTTCTCCCAACATGATGGTGCTATCTGCATATCTGAAATTATTGATGTTTCGTCCACCAATTTCCACTCCTCCTACATCTGAATCTAGTTCAACTTTCCATATATGTTCTGCATTCAAATTGAACAGATAAAGGGATAAAATAATAATAATTTCGTGTCAGAAATTATTTTTGGTTGAAAGGATTTTTTGCTGGAGAAACTCCACTCAGGGGACACACAAATGAGGCTCCTTTCATGTCCCCGAGATCTTTCCCCACCAAAGTGGTCCCAATTTATCTACTTGCAATTTCTTAATACTCCCTTGTCTGGCACCTTTCCCTTAAAAAACTATTCTATCTTTCCATATTCTGTCTTAATGTTTGCGTCCACAATACTGCTTGCATATCAGGAGGCACACCCACTTCTTTCAGAACAAGTCACAGTTTCTTATGTTCCACAAAGTCAAGGATTTTGCTGTATTCTGTAAAACCTTTTCTATTGTTAACAAAGTGTGAAACCTTTTTCTATAGTAAAGGCTGGTCAAAGACTGTAATAACAATAAAGTAAGTAAAGTAAGACTCTTTGGTGTGCTCCAGTAGCAGTAGATATTAGAAATATGATCTCAAGTGCCTCTTCCTTTTCAGAATCCAACATCCGGTATTTCTCGCTCCATATGGGATAAAAGCCTTTGTTGCAACACCTTGAGTATCACTTTGCTTTGCTGATTCTATTGTTACTGCAATTTTTAGCATCTCTTTTCTTGAGAATTGGAATGTATATTGGAAGTTGCCAGTATGTGGACCATTGTTTTATTTTCCTTACTTGTCAGCCTATTCTCCATGGCTTGAAATACATAGTTCTATTTGTACTCTATCTACCTTAGTGTTTCCTTTTCTTTCTTTCTTCCTAGTGCTTTCAGGGCAGCTTTCACTTTACTTTATAGAACTGCAGGTTCTTCATCATAGGCTTCCTCTTCAAAAGAGTCTATTATCCACTGCAGTGGCTCAAGTGACTAAGACGCTGGCTGGAAGGTGAGAGGTCAGCAGTTCGGTACCCCGATAGCTGGGGAGAGTGGGAGCAGCTGGGACCAAGACACCGGCCATAAAGACCGGCCCGCCCAGTCCCCAACACCACCGCCATGAGATCCTTCCCCTGGTCTTGCCAGCCGGGGGGAGTGGGAGCAGCTGGGGCCAAGATGCTGCTTCTGTATTTCGGGGACCATGCCATCGGCCCCAGGATGGGAGGCAGCAGTGCCCGTTGCCCCTCCCCCTGGCCCCATCTGGGCAGGGAGCTGAAAAGGCGCCGGAGCCTCCGCAGCAGCAGCCGGACTTTGCAAACCTCTCCCGGGGCCCACGCCATTCGGCCCCAGGATGGGAGGCTGCTGCGCCCATCGCCTCTCCCCCTGGCGAGGTTGGGTTTTGAAGTTTTTATGGACTATTTAGATTGATATGTTTATACAATGTTTTGCTGATCCATTGTATTGTATATTTTATTTATTTATTTATTTATTTAGTCGTATTTATATATGCCGCCCACTCAGGCAGAACCCGACTCAGGGCGGCATTACAACAAATTCTAAAAACATATAAAAACACTTTAAAAACCCCTTATCCCACCCATCCATCCCACCCACTCTAAAAAAGGAAGAGAGAGTTCTTAATTCTTTACGTAAGCCAGCAGGCGGGGACCGTGATCCCAGTCGGGCCCCACACCTGCCCTGCCAGCCAGGTCTTCAATCCTTTCCTGAAGGGCAGCAATTCTCTTTGAAGTCTTAGATCTGTTGGCAGGAGGTTCCAGAGAGTTGGTGCGGCCACGGAGAAGGCTCTCCTTCGGGTGCTAGACAGATGTGCACCCCTAACTGATGGCACTGTTAGAGAGCCCCTCCGGTCCACTCTAGTTGGATGGGCAGACACTCTTGGGATGATGCGGTCTCTAAGGTATCCTGGCCCACTGCCATATAGGGCTTTAAAGGTCAAAACCAGCACCTTGAATTGCACCCGGAGACAAACTGGTAACCAGTGCAGCTCCCGAAGTAGCGGTGAGGCATGGGCATATCGCCCACATCCCATCACCACCCGGGCTGCCGCATTCTGGACCAGCTGCAGCCTCCGAATGGTCGTCAAGGGCAGCCCCATGTAGAGCGCATTACAATAATCTAGTCGGGAAGTAACCAGAGCATGGGTGACCATAAGCAAGGAGCCCCGGTCCAGGAGCGTGCGCAATTGGCGAATCACCCGAAGTTGGGCAAAAGCCCTCCTGGCCACAGCCGCCACTTGTTCTTCCAGCAGCAGCCGTGAATCCAGAAGGACCCCCAAGTTGCGCACTGGGTCTGTCTGGGGCAAAACCGCCCCATCCAGTACCAAAGGTGGTAACTCCCTGGATAACACGGGGCCCCTTATCCACAGCCACTCTGTCTTGCTGGGATTCAGCCGAAGCCCATTGGCCCCCATCCAGACCCCAATGGCCTCCAGGCATCCGGATAGGATTTCAACAGCATCACTGGGGTCCCCACGGGCCGAGATATACAACTGGGTGTCATCCGCGTACTGATGGTACCACACCCCGTGGGAACGAATGATCTCACCCAGTGGCTTCATGTAGATGTTAAATAAGAGGGGAGAAAGCACCGAGCCCTGAGGAACCCCATACTTGAGGGACCTAGGGCTGGACCTCTCACTCTCTAACCACACCGACTGGGTACGGCCCTCCAGAAAAGAGGAAAACCAGGACAACACAGTGCCCTGGATCCCCAATCCTTTGAGCCGTTCCAGAAGAATACCATGGTCGACGGTATCGAAGGCCGCTGAGAGGTCAAGAAGAGCAAGGACGGATGGATAACCCCCGTCCCGCTCCCGCCAGAGATCATCCATTAGTGCGACCAATGCCGTCTCCGTACCATACCCGGGCCTGAATCCTGATTGAAAGGGGTCTAGATAATCCGCTTCCTCCAGGACACTCTGCAGCTGGCGCGCCACCGCCTTCTCCAAAACCTTACCCAAAAAGGGCAGGTTGGAAACCGGCCTGTAATTGTTAAGGACAGCTGGGTCAAGGGATATTTTCTTCAGGAGGGGGCGCACCAAAGCATGTTTTATTGCTGGTATTATATGGATTATGTTATATTATTGTATTACTGTATTTTTGTATAAATATGTATTTATTGTTTCTTGTATATTGATATTTATTGTATTGCTTTTGCGGCCGTTGTGTGCTGCGAAAATTTTGTTGTTAATCGCTTTGAGTTGCCTTCGGGCTGAGAAAATGCGGTATACAAATAAAAAGTGATGATGATAATGAATACTACAGGAAGGAATGAGCTCCTGTCTTTGTCCCAGCTCCTGCCAACCTAGCAGTTCGAAAGCAAGGAATGGCAAGTAGATAAATCGGGACCTTCAGTGGAAAGGAAAACAGCATTCCATGCACTCCTGTGTCTAGTCATGCCTGCCACATGTCCACGGAAATATCTGCAGAAGCAAACAGCGCTGGCTCTTCGGCTTTGAAACAGAGATGAGTACTGAACCCTAGAGTCAGATATGACTGGCTTTCGAGCAAGGGTGACTTTGGTGTCTTGCAAGGAAGACAATAGAAGGAGCCACAGTAGGGCTAAACACAACTTTATTGCATGATGGTCAGGGTGAACATGAGGTAATGGCAGACAAAACAGCTCTATTTATAGTACACTGTACATTTGAATATCCTGGGTGGTAGCTCATTGACTACTGTCCGAATGATGTCATAGATCGTCATGCCCATCTTCTCCAGGTGTGGTGTGGTGGGAAGGTTTCCCGCTCTTCAGGTATTCGGGGAATCTGTACCATGTGAGCCGGATGCTCGCTACTGCCACCTGTGGCCACTTAGCTCGCATCCTTATACAGCTTGCTACAATGTGTCTCTGATTAGATACAATTGGATACATTGACCGGATACATTCTGTTAAAGGGAACTTGCAACATTCATTCAATACATAACACCCCTCCCCCCCAGGTGAGAACGAAGTCCTTTAGCCATTGAGGCTTCCCGCATGTTCGCTTTGGGCGAGTGGCGGCCGCACTTTGGGCCAGAGTCCCCACATGCTCCTGATTACTCTGCCCTCATCCTGCAGTGGGAGAGTGTAACAGCGATTGGCTGTGAGTTCTGAGCCGGGGATTGGGGAGGTCTAGGTGTGGGAGTAAACTCCAGGGATGTGAAACTGGGGGCTCCAGGGACTAAAGAAAAACCCTGCTCTTCGCTTGGATGGGTGGGGGACCACTCCGAAAAATCCCCTCAGTCTCCTAACTCAAAATCTAACAACTCCTCGAAATCCCTCTCTTCCAAGTTGTTCCTGTTACCCGGGGGGTCAAAGGGATGCGGATTTGTGTCATTTCCCTCCCCCCTGTGGTCTGTGTCTCCCCCTTGGGATAAGCGGGTGGGGGAGAACCCTAATGCTGAATGCTCTGCTTGGTCACTCAAGTCTTGCCTTCTTACTATCCTACCCCTGAGCTGGTCAGCATGCCTCCTCCAGAGGAGTCCTGTGCTTGTCTCAACATTGTAGGAGACTGGCCCCGTTTGCCCGACCACTATCCCAGGCACCCAGTTAGGCCCGCCGGCCGGGTATTTATGGCAATGTACTGCCTCGCCGATCTCGAAACTCTTGGTGCCCCCCGTTTCTATGTTTCTACCCATGTCCTCCACCCTGGTTGGGTCTAACCTCGAGAGGATCGTGGTGGGTTTCCTCCGCATAAGGAGTTCGGCGGGTGACAGACCCGACGCTAAGGGGGTTACACGATACCTTAGTAGGAATTGGCAAAGTTGCAAGTTCAATTCCCCAGGGCCCATCCTACACAGTGCGTCCTTCATTGTTCTCACTAGGCGTTCCGCTTGACCATTTGTAGCGGGGTGAAAAGGGGCCGCCGTTATGTGGCGAATTTTGTTAATCTCTATGAACCCTTGGAACTCCGCTGACATGAAAGTTGTGGCGTTATCGCTCACAAGTACGTCAGGTAAACTGAAGCAGCTGAATAACCTTCCGTAATTGTTTAATCGTCGCAGCTGACGATGTACTGGCCCTCGGGATTACCTCCAGCCATTTGGAGTAAGAGTCCACTATTATCAGGAAGAGGGTGCCCCTGAAGGGACCCGTGAAATCCACATGCAGACGCGACCACGGTCCCTGGGCTGTGTCCCATTCTCTGTGTGGAAGTCAGGACTCCTCGGGCCAGGTACTCTGGCAGCTCTCGCAAGTGCCAATCATGTGTTTTATGTCTGCGTCCAGTTTGGGCCACCAGACGTAACTTCTAGCTAGCGCTTTGGAGTACACGATCCCTGGGTGGCTGATATGCAGCATCTTGAGCACCCGAGACCTCAGAACTTCGGGGATTATTACTACCCGCTGCCCCCAGAGTAGGCTGCTCCTTTCTAAGGAGAGTTCGTCTCTCCTCCTACCATAAACCTTAAATTCCTCCATTGGGGAGGTTGCTGGCCACCCTTTTTGTACCCATGAACTGACTAGGGCCAATGACTTGTCTTTTGCTGTAGTCTTAGCGATTTCCGCTGGTAGTATCGGGAGCGACTCTAGGGCCTCGATCAGGAACACCTGGTGGTCCTGCTCTACCTCGCACTCTGGATCCCCTGCCTGTGGGAGGGGTGACCTGGATAGGGCGTCGGCATGGCTGATCTCCTTGCCGGGATGGTAGGTTAATGCATACTGATACGCATTGAGGAAAATGGCCCAACGCAGCATCCTTGGGGACAAGATCTGCGGGGTTGGCTTGTCTGTGGTAAAGATCCCTAGCAGGGGCTTATAGTCGGTCACGACTGTGAATGGTCTGCCATAAAGGAAGTCGTGGAACTTTTTGGTTCCCACAATGATCGCCAGGGCTTCCCTATCTGTTTGCGTGTAATTGCGCTCTGCCTTGGACAGGGATCTTGAATAGAACGCCACCAGGGCTTCTCACCACCACCCCTCTACCACGTGGCATAGGACTGCCCCCACCCCCACCGGTGAGGCATCACAGACTAGTACAACTAGTTTCCTGGGATCGAAGTGGGTCAAAACAGCCTTGGAGGATAGAAGCTGCTTGAGCCCTCGGAACGCACATTCCTGGCTGTCCCCCCACCACCAAGCCATGTCTTTCTTTAGTAGTTTGTGCAGCGGTTCGGCCACCGATGCCTTTCCTGGCAGGAAAGAATGGTAAAAATTTAGGAGTCCTAGGAAGGACTTTAGTTGGGCCTTGGTGGTGGGGCAAGGGGCGTTCTGCACTGCCGACATCTTTGACTCTGCTGGTTTGACACCCTCCGGGGTTATTCTGAAACCCAGAAACTCTACCTCCTCAGTGAAAAACACGCACTTATCCTTTCTCAATCTAAGCCCCGCCTTTTCGAACATGGTTAGTACCCGGTCTAACCGTTTGGCCAACTTCTGTCCCCCCCCCTGTTATCAAGACGTCATCAAAGTAGGGGGAAACACCTGGGAGCCCCTTCAACAACCGTTCCACAAGGGACTGAAAAATTCCTGGGGCCGAATTTACGCGGAATTGGAGGCACGTTACTTTAAAGACTCCCTTATGAGTAACTATGGTCTGAGCGGCGGCTGCAGCTGGGGTCACCGTTAATTGCTGATAGGCCTGTGCTAAATCTAGCTTGGTGAAACACCTCCCACCATGTAAAGTTGCTAACAGGTGACTTACTACCGGCACCGGGTACACATTTGGGCGAATTGCCTTGTTAACCGTGCACTTGTAGTCAGCGCAGATTCTGACCTCCCTGTTAGCCTTAAGCACCGTAACAATGGGGGGTTTCCCACTGGGCGGAGTCCACCGGTACCAAAATCCCCTGACCCACCAGTTTGTCCAGTTCAGTCTCAATTTTGTCCTTTAGTGCGAAAGGCACTTTCCTTGGCTTCAGTCGGATGTCGGGATCCATGTCTAATGAAACTGGGGGGCCCTTGAACTTCCCGAGCCCCTTCTCGAAGATGGCAGGGTGTGCATTACACACCTCCATGATCGGGTCAGCCTGCATGGCATGTATGCCTCCAATGAAAACCCCCAGGGGGCCGAACCACTGTGTCCCCAGGAGGCAGCAGGACCCTTCCCTTAAGACTACTAGGGGCAACTGCACGGAGCGCCTCTTGAACTTTACCTTGAACTCCCCCACCCCCACCACTGGGATACTTTTGCCCTGAACGTCCCACAAATTAGTCTTTAGGGCCTTCAGTTTGGGGCGTGACTTGGGAGGAATGCGCAAAAATTCCCGATGGCAGATGATGGAGTACGATGACCCCCAGTCTATCTCCATTCTTACTGGGACCCCTTATATCAGTACCTCAACAAAGAAACCAGGGTGCCTCAAAGGCACGCTGTGAACCGCCTGGCCGTCGTTGTCGGAAACTCGTCAAGACACGCGGTGCTCCTGGGGCTCGCCGTCGTTGAAGATTCGACCGACCCTGTCTGCTTTCCATTGGGGCCATTCTGCCTGGCCCTTGCTGTCGTCTTGACGCTGCCTGCAGACATTTGTGATGTGCCTGCGCCACCTGCAGTTGTGGCATTCCGCCTTCTGGAATGGGCACCGGCTCTGGTCGTGGGATGCCCTGCATCCATCGCAGCGGCGGTCCTCTCTGGCGCGGTCTCGAACCTCGGGCCTCCTCTGCACCCGCTGCACGTCGTCATCCTTGCTGAAGTTGGAGGTGGACGTGGTGGACTCGGAGGGCCCCTGCTCTCCATGGGAGGAACAGCTGTGGACTGGGACCGCCAGCGGGGGCCCCCCAACCGCGGCAGTCCTGGCCCGGCACACCCGTTCGCCTTGTTGCACTGACTTGGAGGCTTGGGCAATCTGCAGGACATGCTCGAAGGAGATGCTCTCATCCTTGGCCAGTAGTTTTTTCCTGGCCCCCTCATCTTGCAGGCCCAGCAGGAGCCTGTCTCGCAGCGCCTCGCTCAGGGATGCTACCCACCGGCAAGGCAAGGCAGCCACCCTCAGGGCTGCCACGAAGTCGACCACGGACTCACCGGCCCGCTGGCACTGCTGCTGAAAGGCCAGCCTTGCCGGGAACAATGACACTTTCGGGCAAAAGTGCTTTCTCAGCTCGGCGAGAATCTCGTCTAGGGGTACCTCCCTGAGCAGACGCGGCGTCAGGAGGTTCGTTGCCAGTTCTAGCGTTTCCAGGGTGCACTGGGCCAGCAGGAATGCTCAGCACTGGGCTTCCTCCTCGATGCCCTCGAGGTCCATTGCTGTTCGTAGAGTTCCCATTTCTCTGGCTTCGTGGTGTCGAAGGACGTGATGTTCACTTTTCGGGACGCCATCCCACCTTCATCGCCAATTTGGTGTCTTGCAAGGAAGACAATAGAAGGAGCTGCAGTAGGGCTAAACACAACTTTATTGCATGATGGTCAGGGTGAACATGAGGTAATGGCGGACAAAACAGCTCTATTTATAGTACACTGTACATTTGAATATCCCGGGTGGTAGCTCATTGGCTACTGTCCGCGTGACATCATAGGTCGTCACGCCCATCTTCTCCAGGTGTGGCGTGGCGGGAAGGTTTCCCGCTCTTCAGGTATTCGGAGAATCTGTACCATGTGAGCCGGATGCTCGCTACTGCCACCTGTGGCCACTTAGCTCGCATCCTTATACAGCTTGCTACAATGTGTCTCTGATTAGATACAATTGGATACATTGACCGGATACATTCTGTTAAAGGGAACTTGCAACATTCATTCAATACATAACAGTGACCTTTACCTTTACCTTCTACATAGATCTTTAGTATACTGTTTCTCTTTATTTTCTCCTGGTCAGATACTGTGCTTCCCTGTTTGTCATTTAGTATTCCTAATCTAGGTTTAAATTTACATTTGATTTTTTGAAAGACATACATTGTGTTTTGTTTTCCCCTTTTGTTGTTCTCTTTCTCATCTTCAGAGTTTTTTCCTTGCCAAGCAGCAAGCCAACACAGTCTATTTAAACACACAAACAGGGTTAAAAAATGAACCCTTAATGGGCAAATGAGATGGATTCCTAGCTTGTACGAGCCCTGGGAATTTAATAAATTAAATACTATTCCTTATCACAAAACAATGGAATGCCAACTTCCTGTACAGTGTGCAAATTAATTCCAGTGGGCCTCCCCATGTGCTAAATCTGTTCGTTTAAAGTGGTTATCCAAATGGTATGTACTCCAATGTGAGACTTGCGTGATGTAACTAGTGGAGGCAAAAGTAAGATGAGAGGTTCATTCCAGCACCACTGTCGAGTGGTTCTCATCCAAGGGAATAACAAAACAGAAGCAGAACAAAAACAAATGGGATGGAACTACACTGCTCAGCTATTCTCATTTGACTTTAATTAATTAAAGCATTAGACATGGGAAAATGGCAAATGAGAAACTGCACTGAGATTGATCTAAGAGGTGGCTGAAGAACAGACACAGGTTTAAGACACAGAAAGAGATGTCGTGAGTGATGGATTGAAAATAGCAATGCCAAATGTCATTTCCCCTTTATGCTTAGCCACACTTAAGATGATGGGTACAGTTCTGGTTATGCTCTCTGACTGACAGACAGACCACAAAAAGTGGCATGGAAGCCTCAAAAATGATAACCGAAACACATAAAGCTACAGTATCATATTTTTAAAAAGCTAGAATAATTGAGACTTTTTAACTGAAGGAAGACAAAAAAAAGATGATTTAAAAGAATCGACATTTATAAATGTAGCCACATTATTTGTCTTCTGCTGAGGAAATGGTTTCTTCCTCTTATATAATTTGAGGTCTCAGGGCATCCAGTGAAACTGCCTGGCAGAAGACCCAGGACAGATGTATACAAGAAAATACTCTCCCCCATCCACCCTTGATCATAATTTATGTATGAACTTAGCTGTTAGTGGTAATGCCACTAACTCAGATGCTCCTTAAAAAGAATTAGACAAATTTGTGGATGATACATCTATCAACAGCTACATGTTCTGGTAGTACAGATCAAGCTGCCCATAGCTTTTATATTTGGCTTGTGGGCTTCCCAGGAGTCTTTATGTTGGTTGTGGGAAGTACACTTGCTTAACTAGTTGGAGTTTTGGTCAGGTCTTGAAAGGATTCTCTTATGCACTTGCAGCAGGATGCGCAAAGAAAATTGCAATTTCAAAATACAGTATCCTGCAATGAAATGAAATTTACATAACCAGAAATGCAATACTGCTCAGCATTTTAACTAATCTTCCTCAGGGTTGGGCATCATTCTGCACCTTCTCTCAGGCTTCAGCATAAACCAGCAATCACACATGCAAGAGCTTAGGTAAGCACCCAGCTATTCACATGGAAACTTTCATATCTTGCATCCAGAGTTGCAAAGGATGCTTCTTCATTAAGATGCATATACAGGAGCTCTTTTTTCTTTTCTTTCCTTTTTTTAAGGGACTGCAGTGGCTCAAGTGGCTAATATGCTGACTGGAAGGCGGGAGGTCAGCAGTTCAATTCCCGAGTACCACAGGATGGAATGAGCTCCCGTCTTTGTCCCAGCTCCTGCCAACCTAGCAGTTCGAAAACAAGAAATTGCAAGTAGATAAATAGGGACCACTTCCGTGGGAAGGAAAACAGCATTCCATGCGCTCCTGTGTCCAGTCATGCCTGCCACAGATCCACGGAAATATCTGAAGAAGCAAACGGCGCTGGATCTTCGGCTTTGAAACAGAGATGAGCTCTGAACCCTAGAGTCGGATATGACTGGCTTTCAAGCAAGGGAAACCTTCACCTTTACCAGAGCTCTTTTTAGGTTAGGCCATGAGTTTCAACCAACTTTGGTCCTGTGCTTCTGCTTTCTCTGTCTTACTTCTTTTGATGTCACCCTAATAGAGCCATCTGGCCGGACATCCCACTATGGTATTGGAGTAGACCATACAACAAGCGACTCAACACCAAGTGTTGGGCAGTGGTAAATAACCTGACTCCCTAAAGGGGCCAATGACTATGGGCGGATGAGCCCTTTTAGGTGGGGTGATGACCCCCTCAGTGGAGGAAATGCCACTGGAAACCATCATATTGGACCCAACCACAAAATGAGCAGAGGAGGAACTCTGATTCCCAAAAGCCATGGAGGTGGAAGAGGCCATGCCAGATGGACTGGCTGTGAAGGAGCACCTTGACAATATCCTCAAGGCTGTGGCAGTCCATTGCAGTCCTGGTGTTAAATCCTGCATGTCTCATTTCATATGTGCTGCAGGAGATAGCTCCAAGATCATAGCGTGTGGGTCACTTCATGGCAAACTGGGATCCACCTTAAACAAATTCACGCCAATGGTATTTTTCCGGCTTCAGGGAAAATGTACTGTATTCAGGGAAATGTATCCAGGAAAAAATGTATACAAGTTGCAGCCGACAATAGAGCCATCCTGACATCACAAAGGGATTGCTCATCCATGGCTTAGGCTGCAGAGGGCTTACTAGGGGAACTGATCTGGGGAAGGCTAGTTTTTGCACTACAAAAACTACCCAATCTCCAGCCAATATGTCCATCCTAGCTCAGGATTTCTGGAGCTTTTTTCTAGCACAATCAGGAAATTGTTAGAATTTATTATAGCAAACTGATCTGTTCACCAATAGTGGCATGATACTTCTGTCTCAGCATCCTAACCAAAGAACATGCTGGTGAATGAATCATTGCTGTATATAAAGTTGTTCGCATATTAAATTATTAAAGGTAAAGGTTGCCCTTATTCAAAAGCCAGTCGTATCTGACTCTAAGGTGTGTTTACAGCCAAAGAGCCAGCGCTCTCTGCATCTGCAGATGTTTCTGTGGTCATGTGGCAGGCATGACTAGACCCTGGAGCACACTGAATGCTGTTACCTTGCCACCAAAGTGATACCTATTTATCTACTTGCAATTTCTTGCTTTCGAACTTCTAGTTTGGCAGGAGTCTCATACAAATTATGTTGATGTATTTTGGTGTTGCTTTTTCTATGTAACAGTTTTAACTTCTTACTATGCAAAAAAAGGAAGCTTTGTTCATACATTTCCCCCTCTTTCATTCATAAGTTTTAAACTAGCCACAGTTTTCAGTAATATCTGAATTCTGAAAGCTGTGGTTTGTTTAATACAATGGTTTCACAGCTAACCAGGATCTGAAACCACAGCTTGATCTGCTTTGTTCTCACTAACCACAAAGCAAACAAAGTGCCATTCAGGTATCACAAGGAATTGTGATTTAACACTGAGGGCAAATATTTTCCTTTGTGGCACGGAAGAGGAAGAAGGGCTGGGAGAGCAGGGGCCTGAAACTTGTGGTTCGTTTGTTGTTGTTCAGGCGCACAGTTGATTCCAACCCTTTGCGACCCCATTGACCATTTTCCTCCAGGCACCTCTATCCTCCACCATCCTCCTCAGCCCGCCCAGCTCAATACCTAGTGTGTCTACAATACCATCTAGCCATCTCATCTTTGGATGCCCCCTTCTTCTCTTGCCCTCCACCTTTCCCAGCATCACGGCCTTCTCAAGTGAGTCCTCCCTTCTCATTTGATGTCCAAAATACTTTAGCTTCATCTTCATTATTTGTCCCTCCAATGAACAGTCAGGGTTGATTTCTTCTAATATTGACCTATTTGTTCTCTTTGCTGTCCAGGGGACTCTCAGGACTCTCCTCCAACACCATATTTCAAAGGCATCTGTTCTTCTGTGTTCAGCTTTCCTAATGGTCCAGATCTCATACCCATACATTACCACCAGGAATACCATTGCTTTAACTATGCGAATTTTTGTTTTCAAGGTGATGTCTCTGCTTTTCACTATATTCCCCAGGTTTCTCAAAGCTTGTCTCCCCATAATCAGTCGTATTTTTACTTCATGGCTATAGTCGCCATCTGCAGTGATCTTAGATCCTAGGAAAGTAAAGTCTGTCACTGCTTCTACTTCTTCCCCATCTATTTCCCTGGGACTGATCGGACCTGTTGCAATTATCTTGGTTTTCTTGTATCAAATGGGAAACCATCGTATGTCAACCATTGCAAATTGCTTTGGCTCTTCCATAGGAAGTGGAAAGGCAGAATATCAGTCTAGTAAACAAGTAAAAAATTACACTTCATAGGAACAGATTGGTTCCATCTTTTTCCACAAAGACTAGGTGATCTTAGGTAACTTAGGCCAAAAGTTTGAAAAATTACTTTTTGAAAAAAATACAACTGCTTCATCGAAGGCAGCACTTGCCTGCATGCCTAATTGATCAGGATGGCCTGGTGCTTCCAAAAATTTGCTTCTGTCCTTGGACTATATTACTGCCTACCAGGATAGCCATGTTTTCCAAACTCTATTTAGGCTGTGAAAAATGAGATATGCATGTCTACTAGTATTTCACTGCTGAAAGCAGATGGGAAACATTTGTGCATTTCATATTAATACAGACTGAGGGGTGTGAGGGCGAGCTGGCTGTGGCATATGTCACCCCATTGATCGCCAAGGTTGATCTGGCTGATCTGGCTGATCTGGCTGGCTAGGCAGGTGCCCCCGTCCCTCCCGAAGCTGCACACTTGGTAGAAGAGGACAACTGTCCCACATTGAAGGAATGTACTGTTCTTCAGTCAAGGGTATACAATAGCTACGCTCCCCTGCTAGAACCTCCAAACTGGGGGTGGTAACCAGGTTTGGGGACCAGTAGTCTGAAAAGGTGATATTTCCATCCTTCAGTGAAGGATTTCTGCCTGGACTTCATGCTCAGTAGCTGAAATGCTGAAGGCTCTTAGATTTTTCAACAGCATGATCCACTAGTTCAATGGCTCCCAATGTGGAGCCAATGTCCCACAGGGGCACTTCAATGCCCAGAAGCCTAAGTCAATTCCCCAAAGCACTGATCAGCCAATATACTAACTTAGGCTTCTGAGAATTTGTTGTGTTCTGAGTTCTATGCATTAAAACAACCACCAACTGTATCAATGTATTCCGTGTAATTAGGTCGCGAGCTAATGTCCACCTGGTGGCAATAGCGAGCGCCCAAGCTCACAAGGTTCCAATCCCCAAAGAACTACAGCGCGGGAAGATTCCCGCCACTACCTCACCTGGACAAGAAGGGCGTGACCTGGAATGACGTCACGCCAGCAGTAGCCAATGGGCTATCGTGGAGCCACATTCAAATGTATAACCACCGTATATATTGAGCTGTTCGTCCGCCATTACCTCATGTTCCCCTAGACCGCCATGCAATAAAGATGTGTTAAGCCAGTACTACAGCTGTTCCTGTGTCTTGTTTCTCATACACTAAAGAATTGAAGTGCCCCTGTGGGGCATCAGCCCCACATTGGGAACCACTGAGCTAGTGGATCATGCTATCGAAAAGTCCAGAAACCAGAGGTTGGGAAACACTGGACTAGCTTCTTACACAGATTGCATTAGTAAACCAGTCCCTAATATACTTACTTGGTCTTTAAAAAGGTACATGTGTGGGTGAGAGCTATGTTTATGGTTGGAGGTGAAACGAATAGAGAGAACGGGTGGCCTAGCACTCTCTGACACTGAACCACATGGAGCACCTAATGCAGAATGCATCCGTATGCAATCAGAGAAAAGAATGCCATTTTGCAGTGCCAAAAATGCAACAGATGATGTTCTGCAGGATTTAAAAATACTCTCCCCTGCTGCTGCTGTTTTGCCATTACTCGGCAAAGTAGTCTTTCTGCAGCCATGAGACAAGCTTGCCTCACAGCATATTTCATCTGTTAAGAGTTCTTTTTCCCATCTCCTGTTTTGTAGCCAGGGAGTTGGAGAAGAAGAGAGATATAGAGCATATCTATAGTTGGCAGGACTGTACTGATCTTTTCCATCACCACAAGCTAAAAACAGAAATGATACATCACCAGGACCTCTCAGGCTTCCAGCCTCCAGGACCCCAGTGCAACATACATCTTAACAACATCCCCAAGAGCGCTTTACTCTTTTCTAATAGAGAAAGTTGCCAGAGCTAAGGTAACATTTTAACACTAATAGATATAAAAGCTTTAATGCACAAGCCTTGTAAAACAGTTTTGACAGAAACAGAATGGCAATTTGGCTGGGGTGCACACTTGTATTTATCCTCGGTGAACAATTTGCAGGGTACACAATAGGCTAGAAGACATGCTTATTTTCTGGCAAAGATTCTACCCCAAGTGATGAAAGACTTCTGTTTCTCATAGCACAGAGTTTTCTCAACAGCAAGTCTTGCATTTAGTGTGCTTTGTATGGTAACTGGCCATGGGGAAATAAAAATAGGCCTCGGTGTCTCCTGACACCCAACATGGGAAGTGCGTGAGGCAAAGTGGCTAATGCACACACACTTACACCGTACAAATGGAACTAGCAGCAGCCTTGCATATCACCAAAAGGCCACTTAGCATTACTCATTCCATAATAAACTGTCCAGCTCTCATAATGATGGCCAGCTTTTTCAACGAGATCTAAAGAGTCCTTAAGAGACAAAGCGTAGTGGGGAAAGTGGACAAAAAAAACAGACACCCATAGAATCTTGGCCAGCTATGAAAGCCAACAGGGAAAAAAATCAATTTGTTTGAAAATGGTGCTCAGTCGTTCCCAACACTTTTTGGGCCATGCCCAACATAAGCATCTCTAAAATCCTGACACAAAACCCTAATGACATATAATTCTTATTATTCAAATAGTGAACTCCTATTTACGTGGAGGAAGCATAAAAGGCCATTCACTGTTAAAAACACATTCTCAAATCCCCCCCTTTAAAAATCCAATTGCCCCCTTTGTGGGGCATGTGTCCACATTGGGAACCACAGTGCTAGATGAAAGCTTTGCAGATACCTGGAGAAGCCTGAAAGACAAACAAGCGGGTCCTATATTAAATTAAGCCTGAACTTCTTCTAGAAGTAAAAATGACTAAATGGAAACTATCATACTGTACTTTGAGTAAATAAAGAGAAGAGAGGACATGCTGGAAAAGACACTGGTGGTAGGAAAAGTTGATGTCAGCAAGGAAAGAGGAAGATGAAATATGAGATGGATTGACTCCATAAAGCAGTTCTCAACCTTTTAAAGCCGGGGGCCAGGTCACACTCCCTCAGACACAGGTCCGTAGCCAGGATTCTAGATTTGGAGGGGTGAAAAATTTTCAGTAGTGGCAAAATAATTTCAGGAGGGACAACAATGTCACACTCACATATATAATATTGCCATCCGGGGGGGGGGCAAGCTTTAAGCTCAGGAGGGTTTTCCCCCCTCCCGGGTCCCCTGGGTATGGCCCTGCTCAGACAGCTTCGGGGGCCGGGGGGGGACATTTTGCACTTCCTCCACCACATGGCACTTCCTAGTGTGGTGGAGGTGGTGGTCAGCCACATGAAATGGTGCCATGGGCTGCATCTGGCCCACGGGTTGCAGGTTGAGAATCTCTGTCATAAAGGAATCCAGTATCCTTTAGTCATCTGACCATATCAGATTAAAATGTGATAAAATACACTAGATAAAATATGATTACAAAAACAGAATAAAAACAGGTTTAAAATAGAATGATACAATCACAATAAGACAAGAAATAAAATTTACTCAATAAAATTCATCATCTTTCTATCTGATCAATAAAACATCTTCTCCATAAAGGAACCCCCAAATTCTGAATTTGCAAGAACTGAGCAGGGCTGTCAACGAAAGGACACTTTGGAAGTCACTCTTTTATAGGGTCTGCATAAGTAGGAGGTGACTTGACAGCACACAACAGCAGAATAACCTAACTTCCAGGTCCTACTAGAGAAGCCAGACAGCATCACTGGAGCTAAATGAAGCAGCATGAAGTGGAAGAGCAAGGCCCTGGCATATTTTTGTTTTTTGTTTTTGTAGAATGCAGGGGAACGCCTCCAACATTCTGCCACCAGAGGTGAGAACTTCTTTTTGGCCAGTGATAGGGAGAGGCAGGACATGCTTAATTTACTTGTCTGATTGTTGAGATAGGTAAAGGACTGTTCAAAAGCCAGTCATGTCCAACTCTAGGGTCCAGTCCTCATCTCTGTTTATATCCAAATATCCAGCGCTGTCTGTGTCTGCACATGTTTCTGTGAACATGTGGCAGGCATGACTAGACACCAGAGTGCATGGAATGCTGTTTACCTTCCCACCAAAGTGGGAAGGTAAACCTATTTACCTACTTGCAATTTCTTGCTTTTGAACTGCTAGTTTGGTAGAATCTGGGATAGAGACCCGAGCTCACTCTGTCATGCAGCACTCGTGTCTCAACCTCTTGACCTTCCAGTCATCAAGTTCAGTGTCTTAACCACTAAGCCACCACAATCCCTTATGTTGAGACAGGTATCTTCCATTACAATCCACTTGTGGAAGGTGATCAAGGTTAATTCCTTTTTAAAGGCTAGCTTCACCTTTAATCAAAGTATATGGTCTGCATGCAGCAGGTTTTTGACTCACATTTTGTCCTGTTCTGATAGAACTTGGGCTGTGTTCTACTGGAAAGGAGGATCTTCATTACTACCACTGTCACCAATCAATATGGACAATACAGAGTTTAGTGCCCGTCCAACCAGAGCGGACCGGAGGGGCTCTCTAATAGTGCCATCAGCTAGGGGTGCACATCTATCCAGCACATCTATCCAGCACCCGAAGGAGGGCCTTCTCCGTGTCCGCACCAACTCTCTGGAACCTCCTGCCAACAGATCTAAGACTTCAAAGAGATTTGCTGCCCTTCAGGAAAGGATTGAAGACCTGGTTGGCAGGGCAGGTATGGGGCCCGAATGGGAACACGGTCACCGCCTGCTGGCTTATGTAAACAATTAAGAACCCTCTCTTCTTCTTCTTTTTATAGTGGGTGGGATGGGTGGGTGGGATATGGGTCTTTTAAAGTGGGTGGGATGTGGGTATTTTTAAGTGTTTTTATGTGTTTTTAGAACTTGTTGTAATGCCGCCCTGAGTCGGGTTCTGCCTGAGTGGGCGGCATATATAAATATGACTATTAAATTAAAAATTAAATTAGTGGAGTTTAGTCTTGTCTCCCTACAAGGCAGCTTCCTTTGTACCGAAGCATCCCTCCCCTGTGGTAAGTATTTTGCTAGACAGTGGGAAGGGGGCTATCTCTCAGTTTTACAGACTTTTCAGTGTACAGTGACATTTACTGTCTTAAGGAAAACATATACTGTATGTATTTTGCAGACAGTTTAGGGAACTTGTAAACTCCCCTACAATGAAGCCACCCAATCTTTGTTAGCTACATGGGAAATAGTAGAACCTCCTGTCATTGTTGTCAATAGTGAGGAATAATTAGAATTCTGATCTAGAAACTCCAGGGGGTCATAAATTACCCCCCTTGACTTCTGCAGACATGCCTGCAGATACATGTGCATGCACAAATATATACCTTGTATTTCAACCAACTCTGCTACCAGTAGTTTCTTAGTTGACATTAGGCTATTACATTTGGTAATATTAGCTTGCTCTTTAGTATGCATTGCTCAATGCATCTGCATGTAGAATTAAATTTATGAATACAAATTGTTAGGGCTTGCTGTTTTGTTTTTAATGTACGTACATATTAGCCCACAAAACCTGGCATATAATAGATTCTTATTCTCCCCCCGCCCCCTCAATTTACTGGTGAGAGGTGGAAAGCTATTTTTGCTGATATTTGTCTCACTTTTTGGTTCATTTCACTTACTGGCATCTCCCTTTTATTCACGCCATGCTCAAGGCAAGGAACGTAGCATATCCACTTTGCTACCAGTGTTCTCTTGGCTGATGATATATCCTCATTCTTCTCCTTCCTGATGTTGGATAACATCATGACTGTACTGACTTTGGACATAACAGGTCTATTTAGTTATCATCCAAACAGTCTCCAAGGAGCCAAGAAATTATTCTCCCTGCTCTTCTTTTTCCATTTATTTTACCTTGAATAACCAGCTGTAATAGCTGCTACTCACATATGTACTTTAGGCTTTCTGCATTTTGTGCATTTTATGACTTCATCTTAAGCTATAATTTTTAGAATTTGGTTAAAATCAAAATGCTCTGTAATATGAATGATCTTGGTATGTATTGCTTAGTTTCTTTTTTCAAAAGATTATTGGAGAATATGATTACTATCAGTGGTGGGATTCAATTTTTTTTACTACCTACTCTGTGGGTGAGGTATGGTGGGCATCGCCAGAGGGAAAGCTCTGCATTGTACCCAAATTAGGACTACTTTATTTCAAAATTTGGATGGGCAGGGCCAGCCAAAATTTTCTGCCACCGTTTCTGGCGAGCTGGGTCAAACCTGCTGAATCTCACCACTGATTACTATGATTTTAGTAATTTAATTGTGTTTTACATAATTGGCTTAACATCACTTACTTTCAATAATACAAATTTAAAATTTTTTGTATTACAGTGCAAAATTGAAAGTTTGGTACCGATTAACCAGAATAGTCTTTATCAGAAACTAACATCTCATATGGTTATTCTAGATTGACTAAGGACCACAAAATTGAAACAGATGTTTAACAGATGCAAGGACATTGTTTTAGTTTTATCAGCAAGTGGCCACTCCCATTTTTCTGTGTTATCTGGTCTACATGATGCCTAAGAAATGTATTTATCTTCCGGAGGCCAGTGAATGTTAGATTCCCATGATTGTGTTTTCTGTTGGTAATGAGTTTTAGTAGATTGCCATAGTCAGAAAGAACATAGGGAGGCACAGCCTGAGGTTACTGTGGGTCAGCCCTGTTTACAAATCCTCCAGTATTTTTGCATTCAACAAAGGCAACACAGCAGCTTTATGGAAGTAATACAGGCCTTTAAGGAACATGTTACTACTGTTTCTTTCTCTAGCCAAAATGGCATTTTACAATGGAACAGTTTCATTGCATACAGCTTTATTATGCTACCTCCCTTTAGGCATACCTGTCAAGTTTTGGATTTGGAAATAAGGGAAATTTCCTGGCAAATAAGGGATACTTGACAGCTATGCTTATCCTGTGCTGCCCTTGAATGGCGGCAATAGGGTATTGCAGTCTAATTAATAACGGATGACGGCTGGAAAGAGGGTAAAATAAGGGGTTTTCCTGGCCAATAAGGGATACTTGACAGCTATGCCTTTAGGGCATTGGATGGATCACAATTTCAATATTTTTATTTACTAATGTTAAAGGCAAAGTCTGGACTATGTAGGGTTAACGTTTCACTTTATTTTGTAATACATAAACAAATCAGGTGTCCAGATACAGATTAAAACCAAGACAACACTACATGGCAGAAAACAGTTTTTATATTTGGGATGAGCTTTCTCTGCTTCAATTATAATTTCTATTAAAGGTAAAAATTACTCCAACATGTGGCCAAAATTGATGGTAGTTTAGAAATGGAGACATGGGGCAAGAAATAAGTCTTGGAACAATTTTTTTATGTACAGTACTGCCTAATCTTGTTCAAATTGCTTAGAAAAGGAAGGCTTCGGAGCATTGGCACTTCCTCCAGGTTAGGGAGTTTTTATGGTACATCCATAAAATTTAGTGCCATTTACATTCAGTATGTTCACATGTACTTGTGTGCGTACACTTGTTCTTGATTGACCAGAATATACAGGAAAATATACCTTTTGCAAAGATAGTGTAACGTAATGGGGGAATAGGCTCATGAGAGTTGAAATGTTATTGTTGCTGCTTTTGTTACATAACATCAGTTCATCTCCAACTTATGGCTACCCACTGTATGAGAGATCTCCAAAAAGTCCTGTCCTCAACAGCCCTGCTCAGCTCCTGTAAGTTATAGCTTGTGGTTTCCCTCAGGGAAATCAATCCATCTCGTGTTTGGTCTTCCTTTTTTCCTGCTGTCTTCCACCTTTCCCCAGCATTATTTTCTTTTCCAGACAGTCTTGCCTTCTCACAATGCGCCTCAAGTAGGGCAGCCCAAACAAGAATAAACAAGCATCACATAAGGCTTTCTTGTGGCTACCTGAAAACCACAAGTGAGCACAGAGTATTCTGGCTTTAGGAACAAGTTTGGGCTTCAGCCTGGTGGGGTGTTTACAATGGTTAGATAGCCCTACCCCTGCCCCCCCCCCCAAAAAAAGAGAGGTTAACTACCCTGTCGCCCTAAGCTGACTCATAGGACCAGAGGCAATTCTGTTGGGGTCTAAAGTCCCAGGAATGTGGTTGTTGAAACATAGAGGTTTTATATTACCAATAACTTTACAAAAAGAGAAAATGTTACACTGGCATATCAGCCAGGCATGTAGTGCTATAGTGGTAGATTATTCTTAACAGCTTTACCTCTGAGAAAGTGAGGAAAATAACTGAGACTGGGCCAGGGATTGATTTCTGCTTGGACGTAATACTTTACAACCAAAGACAGGTAATGAAAGCATAACAACGTTCCTTTTCCAAGCAAAATGGATAGCTATTCCCATTAATAAATAATATTTTACGTTACCTTTTTCTTCTTTAATTTTAGGGCTAAAGAGCTTTTGTTAAGCATTTTATTGCTTGCTTAGATTGCTTTTATGTTTTAGAGGATCTTAAAAGTAATGAACAATCTAATATGCAAAAAAAAAAACCCACACCTTTGCAACATTACAGAACCCTAAAAAAACCAACTCTTTGCCAGGAATGAATTACATGACATAATTTTATTTTTTAAATAAATTTCAAGTTTTAGGCCTGCCGAATAGGGAGTGCAGAAGATACTAGAGTGCAAAATTGTTAGGTAAATCCTGTAAGTGTTTCTGGCAAATGCATGGTGATTGCATGAAGAGCAGTAGAGGAAGATGTAGAGCAGTTGGAGAAGGGAAGGAAGATAAAGTCAAATATGGGTGAATAAAATTTATTTCTACAGAAAAAGCATGTACATAATGGATGGCACCTCCTGCTTTCTTATGGCCACCTGAAAACCATAGTGAGCACAGAGTATTCTGACTTTAAGAACTGGCTGGGGCTTCATTGGTATTTACAATGGTAGACTCTCTAACCAAAAAGAAGAAAAAAAGGAAAATTATGAGGAGACTAAACAGCTGGCTAAGCCATTTTAGGGGCCCCAGAGCCCCACAAAAAAGGTGTGGAATGCAGTTCAGAAATAGAATTTGGAATGCAGAACCCTAGAGCAAAATCTCTCTTTAGATTGTGACTATTCCTGGAGAGAAGCAATAAACTGGGAGAAAGAGACAGGGAAAGAAGCTGACCACGTGTGTTTAGCTGCAGTTGGCTTGAGATTCTGAAATACCTCAGCTTAATGCCCTAGAAACTAGCAGCTCCCCTTCTCCCTCCCCTCCCTGTCCCCCTAGCACACCATAAAAAGAATTTAACTGCCCTATCACTCTTCTGTAAGACAAAACTGGCTAATATGGAAAGAGGCAATTCCATTGTGATCCAAAGGTTGAATAAAAAAGGTAGATGCCCCCTTCCAAATTCCCAACTCTAAGCAACATGGCTCTTGGTGTAGATAGGGTTCCTTCTAAAATGCATGTGTGTCGTGGTGTTTTTCAAATGTTGATGCATACCAAACCAGATGCCTAGTTTACTGGACTCCTCTTATTGAAGAGTGGCTAGTAATGGTAGGATAAGCCTCTGTAATGCCATGCTTAGCACTACACTTCATCTTCCCTTCCATTGCACATGCTGGATGGAACTGGAAGTCTAAAAAGGTAGAGAAGACCAGAAGTTCCCTATGACTGATGCAGGACACGGTTGATGAACTTAAGTATTCTAGGTTCCCTCTGTTGTCCAAATTAAAGGTAATGCATGAGAGGGGGGGGGATAAAAACACATTGTTGTGACCAGTGATGCACTGCAAAAATTTTTACTACCTATTCTGTGGGCTGGCGGGCCAAATCTGTGGGCGTGGCCAAACATCCTGCATTATGGGCTATGGAGGTGGGTGTGGCCAATCATGTGGGTGTGGCCTGGGGGAATTTCCGCGACTGGTTCTGCAGAACCTGGCAGAACCTGCTGCAGTGCATCACTGGTTGTGACTATAGGACCTCTTAAATTGTAGCTGCCATGTGTTTTAATCCAGCCCTGCTTTCCATGCACAACTCCTCACAGAAACTGACAATAATACAAGTTGTCTTTATGGATATTTCTGTTCTCATGCATAGTAAAAATGTCTACAATTCACCTCATGCCAAGTGGCACCATCCGAAGCCAAACAGCCTCCTCTCTAAATCAGAGTCCCTAATGATAGTCACACTAACAAAGCAGCTAAGAAATATAATACAAGAGGTTAAGAGTTGTATCAAGGAACAGTCACGCTGTCAAGTCACACAGTAACAGGCTCCAGTCATGAAAATGTCCCACTGATTGAGCAGGAGTTGATCTCAAATCTAGTACCAACCCACTCACCACTACAATGAATGCACCTTTGCCTCTGTCAGGAGGGTTTCTAAGATTCCGACCTTTTTATTGTTTAAATGTGCTCATGAATATGGTGCTTGAAATAGCAGATCAAACTGCATTTTCTAGCCATTGTGGTACTGAAGCCTCAGTTGCATCACCAGGAAAATCAAGCAGCCAAGAAAGGAGTATACAGTTATGGGTCAGTAAGTATGGCTTCCCAGAGCTCTGATTTGTAAAGACTGCTCTAGTCTGACATAATAATTTCAGCTTCTTATTCAAAGCTGCAGGCCCTCTCACTGCTTTTCTCTTGGGCACTCTTCCTGTGCTCTCCGATCTATTCAGAGCGCTCGTTTTTGCTGTGAGGTAATGAGCATTGTTTCAAGTGTGATAAGCACCAACTTGACAGCCCTGGAGACTGCCAGGTCTCTCCCAAAGAAAGACAGCAAAGTATGCTGGGTAGGGAGGTGCTGGCCGAGGCAGGCAGGCAAGGGAGGGGAAAATCCCCAAACCTCTCTGCCTCACAACCGCTTGTGCAAATTGTAGCTCACTTTTACAGAATGGTATGCAGACAAACATAAGCTTCTCAGCTTTGAGAATAATAAAGAGGAAAAGAGGGGGTGGGGAGAGAGGGAAATAGTCCAGGCTTCTCACTGCTACTATGGATATGAGACATTTGAAATATTTGACCTATATACTAAAAATTCAAAAAGGGCCAAATGATTGATTTTTTCCTTCAGCGTTTGAGGGAGACATTGCATGTAGCTCAGACTCCCTCCAGACTGTCAGGCAGAGCTTCAAATTCCCAAATAGTATTCAGAGGCATATTGTTTCAAATATTGAAGGTAACACATAGCCCTCATGAGTGGTAGCCATTGACGGTTGTATTCTCCTTGGATTTTACAGCCACCCATACATCCCTCCAGTAATGATGCCATAGTCTAACTTTGCACTAACCAGGCCAGTGTAATATTGTCCTCTGAATCTGAGGATACTTGGGAGGTGGGGTTATGGATTTCTTGATGGTCTCCTTGAATCTTGAAGAACAATTTCTAATACTAGTAATAAATTTGCAACACAAGGTGATCCTTGGATCCTTAGAGTTGTTATTCAGCAAGAAGTCCACACATTGGTAGACGTCTCTATGATGACATTCCGCACATGCAAATGGACCTAAGAAATCAACTCCATTTGTGTGTGTGTGTGTGTGTGTGTGTGTGTGTGTGTGTGTGTGTGTTGGGGGTGGTAGTTTAAAGCCATTTGGATATCATGTCACCCACTGGCTATGCGGACCATGATGTGTGTCCTCCACTTTCACCCTGCCCAAGAGACCCGATGAAGGATGCTTTTGGTGAGTTTTAGTCCCAGCCTAACGTCATTGGCAAGAGATGGGCAACACTGCCTAGTTAGACCTCTCAAACCCTCGTGGATGATAACAAAGTTTAAACTGGAATTGCTAGGTGAATCTGAGGATTAATTCACTCAGCCCATTTCCAATGAGAAGAAAGCCACACCAAAGTGGTGGCATGCAAGACTCACTAATTGTAGCCGCACTGTTATTGTGCATGCAGTGATTTCCACTGAGAAAGTTCAGCTTCCATTTTATGTATAAAAATACAAGCAACTTGATTAACTTGCAAGGGGTACAACTACATGTGGTGAAATTCAAAATGAAAATAGGCATTACATTGTTTTTCAAATAAATAAGTAGATTTTGCCCAGTCAATCTTGGCATCTGTTTTGGTATATGAAATTTGCTTCCTGATTCAACCTGAATGAACATATAAAGGCAAATCTTTGGGGACAGAAGCAGGAGGAAAAACATGGATCCCTTGGCCTTTTGATGTGAAAGCTAGAGAATCTCCACTCAAGCAATCTGATAGCTACATGCCTTGCTGACTTACAAAACTGTTGTTTTTGGTGCAGTAACGACAGAGACCAGCAGTAGTTGGGTCAACTCAAGTGATTCAGCTTTATTGGAAGGACCAAAACACAATGAGGGCTAAGGGGGAAAGGGACTTGTATTTATACAGTACAGTAAAAATAGATCTTGGCAAGCTGCCATTTGATTGGTACTGATCGGAATCCAAAGGTAGCAGCCAATGACAGTTGGGATCCAAAGGTAGCAGCCAATGACAGTTGGAATCCAAAGGTAACAGCCAATGACATTTGGAATCCAAAGGTAATCAGCCAATGACAGGTGCTTGCTATTTACAGACACAACAAAAACCCACTATTTTTATCACATGAGTATAAAACACACACACACACACACACACCATGGTTTCTTGAATTATTTCCACATCTCCCTCATCCACATTTTTGACCATCTATCCTGATGAAGAGTTCTGGAGAACCTAAAAGGTTACTTATTTTATGAATTCTAAGACAGCTGCTTCACTTGATAGCTGTGCCCAAACTAAGCAAGCAATGGATGGATGTGAACATATAGTTTGGATCTCCAGTGCAAAATAATTCCACTTCCTTCTTTTGAACCTTTTCATACCACATCCAGGGTTGATTTAACATATATCCACCCCCACACAACAGTTACTGCTTCCCAGCCTTTTCCAGTTCTCTAGTTTGCAGTTACATTTTTAAAGTTACCAAACCATCGAGCTATTCTGCATACTGCTATTGCCAGAGCCAGTTTAGCATGCAACACCCAATCTATCAGGAAGAACTGGATTTTCCTTTCTCTGCCAACAGAAAAATTATCAGATGGAGACACACTTGGTTTTACTGATGTGATAAACTGGAGACTGCTTAATGCCATGACTCTCCTGTGGCTTGGGGCAAATCCCAAGAGAAATTTAACTCCCTTCCTCTATCTATCCTTTGCATTTTGTGTAGCTACGAGAGCGAGACATGCTTGGGATTCAAAAGCTCTGCCAAAATCAAAATTTCCCATGTTATGGAAACACAAAGCTGTAGTGAAAGCCAGTTATAAGGGCTCATAAAAGATATAAGTTCCGTAAGGGGGAAGGGAGACATTATCCTCCACAGATGTTTCACTGTGATCTCCATCAACTGTGCCCACTGTGGTAAATGGGAAGGAAAGGTAGGAGTTTCGCTCCCAAAATACCTAGGCTTCCCACCCAAAAATGGAAGATCCTTTCAAATGGCAACATGCATTGTTTAAGGTTGTTTGGTTGGTTGGTTAGTAGAAGAGTCGCTCCATTTTGGAAAGAAATAGAAAAGCATGCAGAGCACATCTGCCCCCCCCCTCCCCAAAAAAATCCAGATGCCACTGTGTGGGGAAAATGTTGTGCAAACAAAGAGCATAATCAGTTCCAGACCAACATTTTGTCCAAAAGCAAAGTCAAACGAGCCAATTTCCCAAATAGCATTCTGATGATAGGCATGTGTGGAATGACAGCTTAGCGCATCACCAAAAGACTGCAGCGGGTACAAGTCTCCATATCTTACCAGAATGTTGATTTTGTAAGTTCTCAATAATCTTGAACCTCCAATACCCCAGAAACATCCATGCTTCTTGCTCAACATCTTCTTTTGTGGCATTTATTTTTCTGCCAATCACCTATAGGGGGGGAAAAAAGATAAAATGACTTTAACATGATTGCCCCAGGTGTTAAGTCCTTTTGAATTAGCTGTCTGCTTTAGAAAGAGCACCCCCACCACCTCAACCCCAAATCCAGCTACTAGTAGTTATTTTACCAAGGATAAAGGGAGAGCATGCTGTAGTTGCTAAGCAACTAGACATTTCATTCCCCACCACTGGAAAAGATAATGGCACTAGGCCAGGTGAACAGTGTGGTAGTACCTTTGGAAAGTTGCTGTCTCCCTTTCAATACCAGTGGCAGCTGGACCATTAAAGCCGATGGGGCATCATCAGACCTCAGCCTAGCAAGTCTACTCCTGCCTGCTTCCCTTCCAAAAGAAAAGGTATGGGATCTGCTTGTGATCTTCTTGTACTTAAATCTCAGACTCATATTACATGGTAGGGAAGAGTGCAGATGAAAGTAGTAATAAGTAGCGGAAGGCTGACATCTTTAGCTCTGTCCACCATTGGCTGTCTAGCTTCCGCCTCACCAATCACAACTGAGTTTCAGAGGTCCCTGTCAAATAAGGATAAAGCAATATCAATTTTATCCAAACACACTATGCATAAACAGATCCTTCTCTGTTGACAAAGTGATCACTGTTTTCAAGGTGGCTGCAAGAAGGTATGCAAATTGTACCCAAGCTTCCTATGAGGAGGAAGCACCAGGTATATGTATACACATTTTATAGATGTTGTCTTGTGCAACATAGCACCAGGCTACCACAGTGTAGCAATGGAAAACCTACCCTCCATTGCTGCACTCTTCTACACCTACTTTCTCATGGTGAATGGACTCAAGGTGGCTCATAACATCCCATGCCTAGGTATTTCTTCCCCACAATTTCAATTTTTTTAGTCCAGGAGTGGCTGGTTGTGTACACTATAGGTTAATCCCAAGTAGTACTGTACTCTGATTTTACTCATTGAGGTAAAACCATTCAGCAGAGCTTGAAAAGGTTAACATTATTGGGCGATATCCCAGAACCCCATGCAGGTCATGCCAGCTGAAAAGATTTTGGGAACTGTAGTATAAGGAAGCAATATTTTGGATGGCTCTGTAACTCAGGTATCTGACTGCAGAGCCAGAGGTTGGGAGTTCAGTTCACCACTGTGCATCCCAGAAGAAACATCTGTGTGGCTTTGGGAAAGCTGTACAGACCCAGGGAATCTGCAGAAGGATGGAATGGTAAGCCACTTCTATGTATTCCTTACCTAGAAAACCCATAACTCAGAAATGACTTGACAGCACACCATTACTATAGTAGAAGGAATCAAGTTTTCTGAGTACTGCTCATGATTGGTCTGTCTTGTCTCATAGAACTCTGTTACGCAATAGCTGCAGATTTTTGATGTTCAGGAATTGAAGCAAAGCAGCCAGCATAACAGGGCCAAACACAACTTTATTGTAAGCAAACCAAACATGAACAGCAATGGCGCAGCAGCGCTTTATATACAATATATAATGGATACATTTGGGCGGGAAGCAACAGGATTGGTTGAGAGAGAACTGGGGTGATCGTGGGGTGAGTGGAGACTTCATGCGTCTTGTTAGAAAGGGCAGGAATGCAAGTTCCGCGATAACTTAGTATCATGAAGAAGACAAAATGGAGGATCACCCCGATCCCGCAATAATAATTACAAACTGTTTAAAGCACTATTTAAGTTACATACACAACAGATATGTATCTGAAGCACAAGTTTAATGGCTAGGTTTAGCTTTGATCGAATGGACATGTGCAGTCCAGGCATAATATAATAAACAAGAGAGGTTCAGAATATACCAGTTGAGACTATTTTCTTCCAAGGCCTATATTTGGAGAAAGGCAAGGTATAGCTGTAATGTTTATTCTGGATCACACATGCTATGAAGTGTTAGTGCTGCTTCATCATAGTAGTTGCACATATGGTTAGCCGAATTTTTCTGCCCTAGACTGTACTGTTTTAATGGCAAAGCTTCACAGAGCAAGCAACAGGTGTGGGGGTCAGCCCCTGGCAGCCTATGTTAACCTCACAATAGTAGCTAAGTTTTTTAAAACTCAGAGTAGATGTTTTCACAGCACATACCCTCTTTGAATTAATTTCTCACACGTTTCCCAAAGGCTGTTTTTAGAACTGAAAAGGGGGGGGGTCACTATTGGCTGAAATGACCATGAAATTAGGGCCTCATTCTCCCCACCCCCATATTTACCATGTGATAATTTCCCTAGGGATGAGGAGTGTATGTCTCCCAGATGTTCCTAGACTGCAACTCCTGTTGTCTCTCACCATTGGCTATGCTAGCTAAGCCTGTGGAAACTCCAGTCCAAAAACATCTGTGTGAAAATTCAATTGGATAAAAACTGTGTGTGGAAAGGCAATAACACAGTTGGTTTTACACTCCTGTAATGAGTTGCATGCCCAATTTCATAACCGGTGTGAGACTGGGTGTGTAGAAGAAAGCTTGGGGGCAGAGAAGAGACGCTTTCATGATTGTCTTCCACGTGATCCCATCAGTGAATAGGATTCTGGCCCCAGAGGGTCATGTATTCTCCAGCCTTGTCCTCATGCATAGGTTAGATGGAGAAGGTGGTGGTTAATGTTTAACATTTGAATTAATGTTTGTGTGTTTCTTGGTTTCTTTTTTTCTGAGCTTTTTCAGGCAGGAAGACCCTCCTGTGCCCTAGGACGCTCTACTGATAGGGAGGGACATAGAGATAAAAAGATGAAACAGTAGAACTGGAATGGGTGTTTTCCTAGATGACTTCATCTTATTTGTGATTAAATTAACAACACCATCACTGTTGAAACTTCACTCATGAGAAGGATTTGCATTGGCAAATAACAAATGTGCATGTAAGAGGGAGGCAAACAAGCAAGCAACCCTAGCTATCAGAAAGGTACAGACCGGGATTTCTAGACTCCAGCTGCCCGGTCAATTCTGCAGGCAGCTGTAGTCCAGAAACAAAAATCTGCACACCTCAGCTCAATGACCCTGTTTCCTCCATTTTGTCACACTAGAAAAGAAAATGGTTTTACAAAATAACAAAGGACAGAGGTAGATGCATACAGTACACTGTTGTGCTTTGGGACTTTATTGAAGCTCTTCCTTCCCAGCCTTAGTGGCCTCGTCAACACCTACTTTACCCTCCCCAAAATCAGCACTTCCAAACAAAGGTTGGTTTTAAAGAAACCAGCTAATTCTGTTTACACTTCTAGTAAATACACAAAGCAAATAGTCAAAGCAAAGTTCCAGTTCACATGGGCTAATCACAGAGTACACATTGTGTTATTAAAAGACAACCTCTTAGCTTTGGACAGCTTCACTGCCAACAACCTCTAAACCAGTGGTTCCCAACTCTTTTTTTTTTTGCCATGCCCCACCTAAGCACCTGATTCCTCCCCCCCCCGCCCCTTGTGACATATAATTCTTATTATTAAAAAAAAGTAAATTCCTATTCATGTGGAGGAAGCCTAAAAGGCCATTAACTGTTAATAACTCATTCTTAAATTGCCCCCTTTAAAATCAAATTGCCCTCTCTGAGCCCCACGTTGGGAACAATGGCTCTAAATGATTCCTGCCTACCACCTAGGTGTCTTGTCCCAACACACAAATGTTTTTGTTTAGCATTGGTTCATCAGGTATTCTGCATGCACACCTGCCCATTTTCCTTAAAGGTCCCTGCTGAAATATAAGCAAATCTCATTTTTCAGAAGGAGTAGTATGTTAATGTTACATAGCTATGGATTTAGGTTCTCTGTGTTTGGAAGTAAGTAGGTGTCGCAAATCTCTAGAAGAGCAGCAGAAGCTGCAAAAAGAGGTGTGAAAACTCCCATGAAAAAGACCACTGTTGCAATGGGTCCCAGGTGTTGGAATGGCTCCCAGGAGTTGGAGTGGCTGGCCGCAAGGAAGACACACGAGACAATCATGCGGTGAAGTCCGGCCCCGATCTGGGTCGGGTGGTACGCATTTATTACCCTGCCTTGGGGTGATGCGCGCCTAGGATGCGCGTGAGCCCCTAATACAGAAGGCTTGCACACGTGACCTCTTCCGGTGGTCGAGCTACCACGTCAGCTCTCGGAAGTTACCCTGGGGTTGCTAAGTGTTGTTGAGCATCTAAGGGTTGCTGAACATCTTGAACCTAATTACCTTGGGCTGGCGAAACCATTGTTCCTGCCCTAATCTTGGAGTCTATGTGTATTGACTCCGGGCACATAATTGTTCTGCTGTCTGGCACGGCTTATTTGCCTAAGCTAATCCACAGCCAGAAGCGGAGGATTGTGTATTTCCATTAGAATCATCATCCTTGACTTTTGCCCTATTTCTATCATAGCCATCAGCCAAGGCTTTATGAATTGCCCCCCCAAACTAACTAACTAGCCCGTTCCCCAATTGCCTTTCCAGCAAAGTCTGGTTGGTCCCCGGATCTTTTGAAGGCCAGGCGAACCCCTTGGGAAAGGTTTGGCCAATTATTCACGCGGGCAACCCACAGACCACAATCTTACACTGATGCTGTTGGATAATATTTATCTGTCTGTTTCATTTTTCAGGCAGGAGGACAGATAATGGAGCTTTCTCAGTTGGACATTTCTGGAAGTAAAAATATGAATTTCCTGTAAAACTGTAAGTTCGGTCTTCTTCTCTTCTCTAGCCAAACTGATGAAGGTCTTCCTGCTACTACTTAACTTTCCATTTCTTGTATGAGGTTTGTGAAACATTTGGCCTTGAAGATGTTTTGAAGGACCACTGCCATAATCCTTTGTTTTTGCTATGCTAGCTGGAAGTTTAGAGTTTTGTAATTCAGAACACTCAGTTTCCCAACACCCCACCACCCCACCGCCAAAACCCCATTTTATATAAATCTTACTGTGAATGACAGACTGTCCCTGTCTGGAGTGGAGGCTGATCACAAGGGTGTTGATACAGAGAGAACAGATGTTCCTAATCCCTGATCCAGATCAGGCACAGTGACCAATAGCAAGGGGGAGGACAAGGAGTTCAGTATATCACAGTTACTTTTCTTTCTTCTCCCTTTTCTTTCTGGAATTTAGCATAAGCAACCAAAAAAACCAACATATCATTCAATAGCAAAATACTGACTTTAGAAGTCTTACATGAGAATCTCCCCATTTTTTCCCACGGAGAAAGTTGCATTCAGACTTAGTTATGTTCAGAGCAGACCTATTGAAAACCATAGGTCTTAAAGTAAGTCATCTAAGGTAATTTCACTATGATAATGACCTTCCCACTCTTCCCCTCCCATCAAAGCCAGGCCATCATCATGGTCATTTTGATTTTAATACAGTACTTCTAAATGCCAATATTGTATTGCATCCAAATCAGACTCCCATGTTCATCAACTAGGACAATTCCTTTCCTTCTTGTACATATTTTTCCATTTAATCTAGCTTTATGCATTTTGCATGTTTAATGGCTTTTACATTTTTATTCATTCACTTTAGTCCTTCTGTGGTCATCTTGTTAAAGCCAATACGTTCTTAACATCTTACAATAAACCCATATTTCAAATGTTTTTCTTGTTATGGTTAAGTCAATGGTTCTGTGCAGAATGGTAGAATCAATACAGCAAAATCACAGCACCCCATCTTTAGTAAAAGGCAAAAGATTTATACAATCTGAATAGAAACCAGAGAACTCCTGCGAGCGGCCAGCTGGATTTCCCCTTCCCAGATAGCAGCGGACGATGCTGAACAGAGTGAGGACTGGCTATGGTAGATGCAGAGCCACTTTGTTCACATGGGGATGGAAGTCCTCTTCCCAGTGTGACTGTGGAGAAGACCAAACTATGGACCACATTATATGTAAGTGTCCCTTACGTGCATTAAAATGCACATTGAAGGAATTTTATAGTGCCACAGATAGTGCCCTTCAATGGCTTTCAAACCCAGACGTGGAACTCTAGTTAGAAACTTGAGATGGTCAATTTGTGCTCACTGTATATAACAGCATTAATGTAGACATGTGGATTCCCCATGCTCCAATGGCATGGAACGGCCCGCGCAGAGGCCACTTCGGGAGAACGCTCCTGGCCCGTGGGCTCTGCGGGCAAAGAAATTAAGGGGGGTGGATTAATAATAGGGCTTGATTCACCCAATTAATGACCTGACCGACGGTTCCGCTGAGAAGGCATTTCTCCAGACTCTGTTATCCATTAAGGTAATCACTCATCTCCGAGTTTATCCTTATCCTTGGTGCAAATAGTAGCCATGTTTACCCCAGTCTAAACCCTAGACAATGGTGTGTTCCCTGTCAATGTTTGTCCATGTTAATTAACTTCCCCAAGAGAGATTCCCAATTAACCTGAGTAAATAGGTGATGTGATTTTCTCCCAGATGACGGTTTTTTCTGCCTTGCCTTCTGATCTATAAGTGTAGATACTTTTCCTTCAATAAACCACTGATCTGATCTCGCTCCATACTGCCTCGTATCGTTTCTTGATCAGTCTCCTCTGGGACCCAACGGCCGTCCTAGCGGCCCCGATTCCTACATAGACAACTGAAGTTCATCATACGATAAATAAATAAATAAACAGCACCCTATGATGTACATTCTCAAAGCAAATTTTAAGGTTTTGTTCCATATTACAATCTTCATTTTAATGAAAGAGTTCCAGGCTATCTCAATTCTGACTTTATTGTGTGGCTATAGTCCCACTCAATATTCTAAGGTACTTATATTTGCTAGCACATTCCACATTTTCACTTTAGATCTTGTTCCCTGTTTCTTGGGCTGCTTGCTTTTTAATGATGCACAGTATGTGAACTTGGTTTCCTTAACATTCATCTGGATTTACACATACAATGGAGGTGGGAAGATGACCTAGGTATCACACAATAGAAAACTTTAGCATGTGGCTAGTAGATTATATTCAGATCCTAATCTGGTGACTTCTGGTCAGATAGACAATACCACATATACAGTAGAACCTCGTATAACAAAAATAATTGGTTCCACAAGGCACTTCATTATATGGTTTTTGTTGTTGTTGTATGATGCATGCATCGTACAACGAAAATCCCTATGGGAAAAATCGTACAACAAAATCTCTATGGGGAAAATCCTACAACAAACATTTTCTTTGTACGATTTTCCCCATAGAGATTTTTGTTGTATGATGCACCCATTTGTTCCAAAATTATCTTTGTTGTACGATTTTTTCGTTGTATGATGTATTTATTATACGAGGGTTCCACTGTAGTTAGAAAGACTTTATAAATCACATCTTTATAAAAGTATGTTTCCATTCAATTTTTTTTTAGTGGTAGATGTTTTCTTCTGAAGAAAGATCAGCAATATTATATGATGCTTTTAATGATAACACACTTAAATCATGCCAAATTCACAGGCAGCATACACATTCAAAAACAGGTTCAGAGACTGACTGCAAATACTGAAAGGCATAGGAAATCCATCTCCCTAGAAATCTCTTATTCCTCCACCCACAAGAAACAAAATGTGGAAGCCATCTCCACCCTGCTAGAATAAGATTCTTATTGCACATGTTGGAAATTATTCTTCCATTAGGAACTTACACATAAGTGACAAAAGTTGCAATCCTCCTTCCAGACACATTCATGATCAACTCAAATGCATGATGAATTGCTCAGCTTTATATACAGTATTTGAAAGCTTTCCTACCCCTGTTGCAAGAAGAGGTCCTCGGCAAACCCCCCAAAATGGCATGTTCACAACTGTTGATCTATGGCTGCAGTGCTGATAGACCAAGATTAGCATACAGTGCCAACATAGTATTTTGTGTGTGGGAAGTAGATCCATTAAAATACTCTGAGCAAATGCATCCTTAGTCAAAAGCAGGGGTTCCCAACCTTTTCAAACTGGGGGCCGAGTCATGCTCTCTCAGTCAGCTTCAAGGGCCAGATGGCCATTTTGCCCTGCCTACATGATGGGGATGGACATTTTGTCCCAACAGCTTCAAAGGGGGTGACCATTTTGTTTCTCGAATGCCCTTGGAGGGCTGGGGGCCAGATCCCTGGTCTAAAGCAACGTGGAAACCTATAGATGCTCACATGTTGTTGGATACATCTCCCATCATGTTTCACCATTAGACAGATTGGTTGAGAATGACAGAAACAGTCCAATAATTGGATGGTTGCAGATTCAGTGACTGGCTGTAAAGTGCCTTCTAAGATGCAGGGTTTTTTAATTTTTCCAATATTGAACTGATAGTTAAATTAAAAAGAAATTCAGAGACAATGTGCATTTAGATCATATATAATTATTCTACAAAGAACCTTCAATTTATTATCAGAAGTTATTTTTCATCATAATAAAAACTGCAATCAGTAGCTCATGATCTGAGCCACAGTCAGCTCCAGGTCTTGTTTTTCCTAGAGCTTCTCCATCTTTCGTTGCCAAGTACAAAATCAATCTGATTTCAGGGTTAGCAATCTGGTGATGTCCATATGTAGAATTGCCTCTTAGGTTGTTGGAAGAGGGTGTTTGCTATGACCAGCATGTTCTCTATTATCCTTTGCACTGCTTCAAACCAGACCATTATTCCACTTACTTTTTAATTTCCCACTTTGGCATTCCAGTCCCTTATAGCTGAAACCCATGCTGGCTAGTATTAGGCAGTGGATTTAGCTGTGGGCGAGCCCTCGACTTCATCTTTAAGACAAATCAAAAGAAAAGGTAAAAATGGTCCTTGAGGTAAGAACTAGTCTCCCAAAAAATGTAATTTGCCCTCAACCATTCATGCTCTGAATCCTGCATTGTGTTTCCTCATTGAAGCCAATCAAGAGCTACAGTTGTGGAATGCTTGGATCAAAAGATAGTTCTTTGTACCAGACCTCTTACACACTAGTGCAGCAGTCAGTACTCTTTGTGAGGCTTTTCAATGACGTAGATGTGTTACTCTGTTTTATTATATCAAAAAAGTAAAATAAGAGTTTTGTGATTACTATGAGACTAACAGATTGCTTTGTAGTGTGCCTGGAGTACAGCATTGAAATCACAGGTTTATGGGCATAGCATGGCCAAGATCATGCTAAAATCAATCTGTGAGTATTAAAAAGTTCCACAAGACTCTTGGTTTTTGTTATTTGTGAAACTTGTCTATTAACATCATTTGCAGAAGTGCTCTGGTCTTCATTTTAAATTTTTTTTATTATTTTGCATTCTCTGAGTAGGAAGAAGTTTCAGACACAATGCAGCTAGTTTCCCTTAGGAGGGAATTCCTGGAAACCTTTGGTGGTATTAAAAAAAAAAACCTGCCAGTTTTCCCACGCAGCATAACAGGCAACTGCATGGACCCAGAAAAAACTATTTCCCCCCTGTTATGTATGATAACTGAATGTATTAACTGTCAAACAATTCAAACAGCCAAGTTACCGTGCTCAAAGCTGTCAAACAGTGTCCCTGTTTGACAGCTGTGAAATCTCGTTAGATAGCGTAGTCTCGCAAGATTTCGGGAGACGCACAATTTGAAATCTGACAGGCGCGCAATGTATCTCCTTCATGCAAATGAAGGGTGCGGTTTCCCCATGCCCCACTGGCATGGAACGGCCCGCGCAGAGGCCACTTCGGGAGAACGCTCCCTGAGCCGTGGGCTCTGCGGGCAGAGAAATTAAGGGGGGGTGGATTAATGATAGGGTTTGATTCACCCAATTCCTTGACCTGACCAGCGGATCTGCTGAGAGAGCGAATATCTAACTCTGTTACCCATTAGAGTAATCCCTCATCTCCGAGTCTCCGTCTTATCCCAGATGCAAACAGAGGCCATGTTTACCCCAGTCTTATCCCTAAACAATGGTGTTTTCCCATGTCTGTGTTTGCCCCAGTTAATTAACTTCCCCAAGAGAGATTCCCAATTAACCCGAGTAAACAGGTGATGTGATTTCTGTCAGATGACGGTTTTGCCACCGTTGTGCTTTTTCTCCTATATATGTTGAAGCTTTCCCCCAATAAACTACTGATCTGATCACGCTCCATATTGCCTCATATCGTTTCTTGATCAGTCTCCTCCGGGACCTCCGGCCCTCTGCGGCCCCGATTCCTACATCTGGTGACCCCGAGACGTGATCTTACCCGTGAGTAAGCGATCCCACGGTCCGGTTCTGTGCTTGAACCGTGTCCGATCGTCCCGGAGGACAGCGCGGCAGCCCGGCCGGTAAACCAGCCGGTCGGGAAGACGGCCTAAGCGGCGAGGCAGTCCAAGAGGCTTTCTACAGTTTGCTCCCGACTTTCGCGGCGGCTTGCAGGTTACGGAAAAACGCGTTCCGCTCAGGGTCTGCTGTGAACCCCTGACAGCGCAGTGGCCACCGAGGGCCCGTGGCCACAGTCCACGCTCCGAGCTCTGCCCAGAGAATCGTCGCCAGAACCTATTACTTGCCCAAAGACACGTCGACTCGTCCCGAGGAGGAAACTTCGGAGGACCCATCACAGGTAATATGGGGACCTGTCCTCAGCGACAGCGTCCACCCGCTAGCCAAAGAACTCGTGAGGGAGAGTTCAAAATCCTGGCCAGGGTGTTTAAGTTGCGTTTTCACAGCGGGGAGCTAGCGAGACTTTTGGTGTACCTGGGGGAACACTGCCTGCTTTACCCAGAAGTAGGTACGTTAACCCTTGAGCTCTGGGATCAGATAGGAGACTGCATTCAGCAACCCCCGAAAGCTCCGAGAGGCGTAATTCACACGTGGAGTAAATGTAGGGAGCTCTTAGCGGAGATAGAGCCAGTCCGGATAGAGGCCAAAGAACCCCCACATCTGCCAGCCACGCCAGCCAAGCCAACGGCGCCTAAGGCGCTCTATCCGTCACTCCAGTTTAGGCAGAGTAGCGTAGGGAACTTTCCCTCGGTGACAGCTGCAGATGTCACCGACGGAATGCAAGGAATGAGGAGCGCAGGCGCTTCTCTGACAGTTCTGGGTTCCCGAGTTACCAAGGATCCCCTTCAGCGCACAATTGAAGAGGAGATTAGGAAGGGGGAATTGCCAGCAGATGAACTAGCTGAGCTTAGTCAGATATGTCCAATCTGCATGGAGATGGATGCCCTTACGGGGGCCCAGCAGATAATCCACACACCAGTCCCGTATAAGCTTCTCATGGCTATATGGAAGGCCATTTCAGAGACAGGGCTCCAAAGCCGATTCACTAGGGGCACGCTTCAGCAAGTGTGCGAGAACACTATGTTCATTCCCCATGACTGGAAAGCCGTCATGCGGATGATGCTCACCCCTAGCCAGTATTTGATTTGGGACAGTGAGTTTCGCCTTGAGGCTCAAACTAGGGCTGCCAGGATGGGAGGCGCAGTACTTCCTGACCAGTTATATGGTTCAGGTGCCTTCGAGCCCATCGATGCCCAAATCAACTTGCCTCTAGCCACTCTCCAGATGTCGTCCGAGGCCACCTTTAGGGCATTCTTTAAGGTCCCAGCCACTGGCAAAGCGGCTAAAAATTACACCGCTATTAAGCAAGGAGCCCAGGAACCATACATGGACTTCATTAATCGTTTGGAGGAGGCAATTAGTAGACAGATTGATAATGAGCAAGCCCAGCAAGAGCTCATGATCAAGTTAGCCAAGGACAATGCCAATTTAGACTGCCGTAAAATCTTGCAGTCACTGGGCAATTGTCCCGACTTGACTCTCATGGACATGATTAGAGCTTGCGCCGACATTGGCACAGAATCCTACAAGATGGGATGGCTAGCGACAGCGGTGCAAGGGGGTAGAAGACCTAAGGGAAAGAACCAAGGGTCATGCCACAATTGTGGCAAGGTCGGTCACTTCGCTAGGGAGTGCCGATCTAAAGGAGGCGGACAGAAGTCCGGCCGTTCCAAGGCTCCAAACACCCTCTGTCCGAAGTGCAAGAAAGGCTACCACTGGGCCCGAGACTGCCTGAGTTCGGGAAACCGGAACGCGGGCATGTCTCTGGCCCCGGTCCAAACAGAGGCTTCCCCCATTCAGAGCTCGCCAGAGCTAGACTAGATCCCGGTCACACTCCAGGCACTACGAGGGCACAGACCAGCCCCAAGGGTAGTACAGGGTTAGACTTGACTTGTCAGGCAGACGTTACATGCGACCTGCCAGGCACGGTCTATCTGGTGGACTCCCAGTACATGGGTCCGCTGCCCAAAGGCTTTATAGGTTTAGTTTTGCCCCGTAGTGTAGCTGGAGCACGCGGAATTCTTATAATTCCAGGAGTCGTTGACTCCAATTTTTCAGGCGTTCTCCAAGTCCAGCTTTGGACGCACCAGCCCCAGACAATTCACAAAGGAGACACCTTAGCGCAACTGATCATGGTTCCTTGTCACTCGCCAGCAGACAACCAGGGAAGGCTCAGGGACAGCTCAGAGTCCCGGTCAGAGGACCGCTCGAGCGCCAGTGAGGCAGTACAAGGATACCAGGTCTTAGCGACAGTGGAGACCAACATTGAGTGGAAACAGCACCCGGTTATTGAGGTATTTCTGAATAATAGATCATTCTCAGGCCTGTTAGATACCGGAGCTGATGTATCCGTGATAAGCAGAAGCCAGTGGCCAAGGGAGTGGGCCATTGAGCCGGTCTCCGATGTGTGGGGGGTAGGCGGCATCCAAGAAGCGTTTAGGAGCCGGGAGTGGGTGGAAGTCACGATCCCAAGGGCTGACGGCACAGCGGTAATGTGGCCGCACATTCTGGACGTGCACATCAACCGTTGGGGGCGAGACATTTTACAGCAGTACGGTGCTACGCTTACCTTCGGGTAATGGCGTTGCCACTTAAATGGCTCACCGACACGCCGGTCTGGGTGGAACAATGGCCGGTAGTGGGAGAGAAATTAGTCGCCCTAAAGCAACTGGTTAAAGAACAGCTAGACGCAGGACATATAGAGCAGTCCACTAGTCCTTGGAATTCGCCAATTTTTGTCATAAAGAAGAAGCCGGGGAAGTGGCGACTCCTCCACGATCTCAGGGAGATCAATAAATGTATACAGCCAATGGGTCCGCTCCAATGCGGCATCCCAAATCCAAATATGATTCCCGAAGGGTGGGAGATCCTAGTTGTAGATCTCAAGGATTGTTTTTACACGATTCCCTTAGACCCCAGGGACAGGGAAAGGTTCGCCTTTACGGTGCCGGTTGTGAACCACAGTGAGCCCACGCAGCGTTACGCGTGGAAATATTTGCCACAGGGCATGCTCAATTCGCCCACCCTGTGCCAAATTTATGTTCACAATGCACTGGCAAAGTTTCGAAACCTTCACCCCAAAGCCTTAGTTTGCCACTTCATGGATGATATCTTGGTCGCAGTGCCGCAACTCGGCAGCGAAATGTTTTCTGACCTCCAGGCCAGCCTGGGGGAGAAAGGTTTACTCATTGCCCCAGAGAAAGTGCAGAGAACCGAGCCCTTCTCATACTTGGGTCATCGGCTTCTCCGCTCTTTCGCAGCACCAGTTTTGCCCCAAATCAATTTGCAGGATTCAGTCACCTTAGTGGAATTGCAGCAGGTTTTAGGGAACATTAATTGGGCCAGACCGTATTTCCGATTGGATACGGATCTTTTGAAACCGCTCTTCTCGCTGCTAACATTAGGTAAGCAGCCGGCAGACCGGATACAAATTTCTCAAGAGGCGCGCTTGGCCCTCGAGAAAGTCAACCAAATTCTCAGCCAAAGGTGGGTGGACAGGATTGCTCAGGGGCCATATGCCCCAATCCTGAACTTGTACATAGTTCGGGCAGGATCCATGTTCACCGGAGCCCTAGGAATAGACTCTGAGAAGGGAGCGAGTATCGTGGAATGGGTGTACTTGCCGAACACCTCTTCCCGAAACATCGTTCCTCCCCAAGAATTGGTCTCCGCGGTGGTTTACCGCGGGAGGCTGAGAGCTAGGGACATTTCAGGGCACGATTTAGCAAAGATTGTAGTCCCGTTCACCAAAGAACAGATTCAGCAGTTAATGCAGCTCGGCGACTCGCTTCCAATTGCTTTGGAAGGATTCACCGGATGCTTGGCATACCACTTGCCGAAAGACCCCAGACTTGTCTCACTTCAAACGCAGACAGTAAGCTTGTTCGAATTGCTCTCGCTGGTTCCGCTTCAGGGAGCCAGGACAGTTTTTACTGATGGTGGTTGAACATACGGTGTCTTAACTTGGCAGGAGGGCCAGGCCTGGCGCACGCTGTTAACTCTTCCACAGAAGTCCGCACAGCGGGCGGAGTTGGCAGCGGTGAACCTCGCCTTGCGCACCTTCGCCAATGAGCGCCTCAACATCATTACTGATAGCCAGTATGTCAGGAACTTGCTTCACAGTCTACCGGGAGCATACATCACTCCCGCGATAGACAAGAATTTGCTTAGTCTGTTCCTCACTGCTCAATTTCATTTGCGAAACCGCACGGAGCCGCTCTATATTGCCCACATCCGAAGTCATCAAGACCTACCGGGTCCGATTTCCGCGGGCAATAGCAGAGCGGATGCGGCGGCAAGGGAAATTCAGCAACGTTCAGTGTTGGGTGTTTTCACTACGCCAATCCAGAGTCATGCATTTTTTCACCAAAATGCCAAAGCGCTCGCCAGACAGTTCAATTTGCCACTTTCTCAAGCCCAAGGCATAGTTCGCTCTTGCCAGCATTGCGCAGGAGCACCGGGGGGCCCTCGTGGGGGGTCAACCCACGAGGGACAGAGGCTAACCAAGTGTGGCAAATGGACGTCACGCATGTCCCGCAGTTTGGCAGATGGCAGTACATGCACGTCTGCATAGATACCTTTTCACAATTCGTTTGGGCAACAGCACAGAAAGGGGAGACTGCTTCCCATGTGGAGCAGCACCTCCTTTCCTGCATCGCGGCAATGGGCAAACCGCAGCAAATTAAAACTGATAATGCCCCGTCCTACAGCTCCAGGCAGCTGGCGGCCTTCATGGCCACCTGGGACATTAAGCATACTTTTGGCGTTCCTTACAATCCGCAGGGGCAAGCGATTGTGGAACGGGTCAATCGGACACTCAAGTCCTATATTGACAAACAAACAGAAAGGGGGGAGCCACCAGCCCTCCCCAAGTCACAGGCTCAGGCACAGCATTGTCTGAATAAGGTATTGTTCACGTACAATCACCTTAATGTTTTTTCGGATTGCACGCCGCAGGAAAAGCACTTCCGCCATTCGGAAGCTCTCCCGCGACCGCTGGTCCGATACCGGGTGCCACCGGACCCTTCTTGGAGGGGCCCAGCGCCGCTCATAACCTGGGGAAGAGGGTATGCTGCAGTTATGTCTCCTACAGGTGTCGCTTGGATTCCAGCGCAGTGTGTCAAGCCTCACTTGGAACCACATGGCGTGGACCCAGACCGACCCGAGTCCGATCCCGGAGATGGAGGACCTCACTCTGACCGAGAAAACCCGTCGGAGGAGTCGGCCACAGATGACAGCGCCGAAGATCACCTGGGGGATGGTCAAGGTCCTTTGCAGTGAGGCCGAGGACGCCCTCCAACGCGAGGAGAAGGAGCCGACACCGGAGAATCTTGTAGCTGCAATCTTTGCCCGAATTCACGCCAACACCATGGCAGTCACCATCATCCTGATCCTCTCCCTATTTGCCGGGGGAGGCGTTCAGGCTACCTTGTTAAAGGCCAACGATTTGGTGCCCGGCGGAGACCTCTCTGCCAGAATGCAGTACAACATTTGGGAAAGGTTGGCGGGCCTCGTCAACCAGTCCGATTTTTGCCTGAGACAGGACATTGGTTCTGCCTCAATCCTGAGCACCTGCCTCATCCCAGTGTGCCATTCTCCAGGCGCATATCCCAGGGATGGGGACTGGCTTGTGAAACGGATTTTCAGCCCATACAACCCAGCGGCTTCTACAGAATACGCCCGTTGGAAGATGCGGCTCACCATGACTTTACCGGCTGATGCAGCCACTCTCCACACTCCTCGAGTGGCGGTCAGCCTAAACTCTACTTGTGGTCGGATGACCGGCTGCTCCACAGTCGGTCGAACCCGGCGCCGCTGCCTCTACGTTGGCAGTGGCAGTTGGACTTGCAATAACCCAGTGAAGCTTGGTTCAATGTATGCTCATGTTACGTTACCATCTGGTTGGTTCTTTACATGTAATCAGTATACCTTCAACTACATTCCTGCAAATGTGTCAGATGCTACATGTTGCATTAGTCGTTTAACACTGTTACTCCCTACTAAGGATATGGTCACCCCAAGCACAAATGCTACCCATGTTTCAGCACCCATACGGCACGCTCGCACCACCCAGTTAGACAGCTCATGTGAGAGCAGCTTTAGAGTTATGAGTCCAGCCGAATATGTCTCGTTGGCAGTCAGCATAATTGGCGTGCCAGGCTTAGCCGTCGGCAACGCTCGGAGGATCAGCCGACTGGCTTGCGGGTTGGCTAAGGCCATCAACCACACCTCCTCGGCGATAGCGCTGCTCAACCAGGAGCAGGCGGAGCTTCGCCATGCCATACTTGACAATAGAGCGGCTATAGACTACCTCTTATTGCTTCATCATTTGGGTTGCGAATCCTTTCATGGTATGTGTTGCTTCAATCTTACGGACAACTCCCGCAAGGTACAGAATCAGCTCACGGCCCTCCACACCATAGTCGAGGGCATAAGGGAAGGTTCTGCATGGGGAACTTGGTGGAGTTCGTTGTGGAATTGGATGTGGTCATGGATTCCATGGGGATGGCTCCAGACGGTACTCAAGGTGGTCATGGGGGTGGTCATACTGGGCATAGCTATCTGCTGCTTTGCGCAATGTATCTCGAAGCGCCACTGATCTCGAAGCGCCACCCCAAGAAGAAACCCCGAAGCGCCATTCCCGCTCAGCAGCTAATGCCTCTCTTACGCAGAGTCGCCGGTCAGGCTCTTAAGTAAAACGAAAAGGGGAGATGCGGTTTCCCCATGCCCCACTGGCATGGAACGGCCCGCGCAGAGGCCACTTCGGGAGAACGCTCCCTGAGCCGTGGGCTCTGCGGGCAGAGAAATTAAGGGGGTGGATTAATGATAGGGTTTGATTCACCCAATTCCTTGACCTGACCAGCGGATCTGCTGAGAGAGCGAATATCTAACTCTGTTACCCATTAGAGTAATCCCTCATCTCCGAGCCTCCGTCTTATCCCAGATGCAAACAGAGGCCATGTTTACCCCAGTCTTATCCCTAAACAATGGTGTTTTCCCATGTCTGTGTTTGCCCCAGTTAATTAACTTCCCCAAGAGAGATTCCCAATTAACCCGAGTAAACAGGTGATGTGATTTCTGTCAGATGACGGTTTTGCCACCGTTGCGCTTTTTCTCCTATATATGTTGAAGCTTTCCCCCAATAAACTACTGATCTGATCACGCTCCATATTGCCTCGTATCGTTTCTTGATCAGTCTCCTCCGGGACCTCCGGCCCTCTGCGGCCCCGATTCCTACAGAAGGGATTAAGAAGTGTACATAGGTTGATTGACCAATTGGCATTATTCTTTGTTGTTACTGTATCTTTCTGTAGTGTATAAAAGTCCATGTTTTGCCCCATCCACGTTGTGTTCAGACCCTCCAAATAAAGAGCTGTATTTCACTTTCAATGCTTGTCGTCATAATTTCCTGAACACCAAACACACACACACCCAAAAAAATGCAACCCCTGAACCCTCTCCAGCATACACCTGAGGAGCAATTCCAAGCACCCTTCCTCCCCATGTTGTTTGTGCTGGAGTGACTTTAGTGTAAGGGACCAAAGACAACGAAACAGCCGAAGGGTTGGCTTAACACAGGTTTATTGCATGATGATCCGGAGGAACATGTGGTAATGGCGGATGGGTAGCTCCATATATACGGCTGGCTATACATTTGAATGTGGCTCGTCGACAGACTATTGGTTGCTGCCTGCGTGACGTCGTAGAAGGTCACGCCCTTCTTGACCAGGTGAAGAGGTGGCGGGGAATCTTCCCGCGCTGCTGATCCAGCTGAATCTGAGCCATGAGAGCTGGACGCTCGCTATTGCCATCTAGTGGTCACTAGCTCGCGTCCCCTTATCAGGTTTACATTGATACAGCTGAAGGTTATAATGTTGCACACAGAAAGGTTACATTGTTATCACATGGCTAAGGTACATTGTTAAAGGCACAGCTTTACAGAACACAACAGTGACAGAAGTGGGATGGGAGTGGGCTGGGTGGGAAGAAAAAGCACACGTGGAAAGGAAACAAAACCACATCGAAATGTCTTTGCAGTTCTCATGCTTCCAACCAAACTGTCGAAGTAGCAACAACATATGCTAGAAAGCCCAGCATGAGATGGTAAAGGGTCTTATCTCTTGAGTAAACTCATTCTGCTTTGTTCTAAAGCAAGCCTCTGTGTGTTTGTCCCTCCTCCTTATTCAAATCACTTCAGCAAAACAGCAACACCCTAAATTCCCTGCTGGGCTAGCTTCCTGTATACCAAATAAATCAGGTCTGAGCTAACCAAAGTCACAAAGAACTACTGTTACAGTTTAGCAACCAGAACAGGGGAATAAACAGGCCCAACCTAATGCAATTTTAAGAGATTTTTTTTAAAATGACACAACAACAGAAGGAAAGATATACAGTCTCAAGGGGGAATCACCATTTCAGATCACCATAACATTGTTACCATGGGGGCTGTGGAGGCTCAGTCATTAAGAAGCTCGCCTTGTTAGCTAGAAGGCTGGCAAGTCAGTAGTTCGAGACTTCGGTACTGCGTGACGGATTGAGCGTCCATCTCTGTCCCAGCTCTTAGGGACATGAAAGGAGCCTCATTTGGGTGTTCCCTGAGAAGAGTTTCTTCCGCAAAAATCCTTTCAACCCAGAATAATTTCTGACATGAAATTATTATTATACCATAATACCAGGACTTAAAAATTGCAAGTGCAGTATTGGATTTTAAAAAAGACTAGCAAACTGCTGCAAAAGAGTTAAAACTAGAGAGGGAGAAAGAGGGGAAGTAAGGCAGCAAAAGCAACTGTTTAAAGTTTGACTTGTTGGGTAAAGAGCATCATTGACACAAATAAGCCCAGCTCTTCATGCTCTGAGGTTAATTAATAGTCTCCATTTGAAAAATACTAGTTATTGAAGTTGCTGCTAGCTAGCATTGGAGCTTGCCACACAATGTTTCTGTACACATTAACCGCAACTATGTGACCCAGTGGTTGTGTTCACAGCCTTTTTTGGTAGTTTTCCCAACAGAGCCCAACATTCAGCAGGAACTTCAAGGCTATGCTATTCACAACAGGATGGTCATGTGCATTTTATTCACATGCATATTCCATTTGAGTACCAACCCCCACCAGAGGTCAAGAAAGCTACTTCTGGGCCTACGACTCCCAGAAAAACTTCGCTGGGGGATTCTCTGAACTATAGTTGTTGTTCAGTCGTACAGTCGATTCCAACCCTTTGCGACCCTATGGACCATTGTCCTCCAAGCCCCTCTGTCCTCCACCATCCTCCTCAACCCACCCAGCTCTGTGCCCATTGTGTCTACAATACCATCCAGCCATCTCATCTTTGGCCGCCCCCTTCTTCTTTTGCCCTCCACCTTTCCCAGCATCAAGGCCTTCTCAAGTGAATCCTTTCTTCTCATTTGATGTCCAAAGTAGTACTTTAGCTTCATCTTTACTATTTGACCTTCTAAGGATCAGTCAGGGTTGATTTCTTCTAAGATTGACCTATTTGTTCTCCTCACTGTCCAGGGGGCTCTCAAAATTCTCCTTCAACACCACATCTCAAAAGTGTCTATTCTTCTGCGCTCAGCTTTCCTTATGGTCTAGCTCTCACAAACATACATTACCACCGGGAATACCATTGCCTTAACTATGCAAATTGGTATTTACTTGCCATGTACAAAGACCAATCTTTTGCATACCTACAAAACATGATTGGTCATAGATCAGTGGAAGGGAAGAAATTATTTAATGTATTTAAAGTTTTGGATGAATTTTTTTGGGACAGCCAGTTATGAAGAGGGGCATGAGATTTTTATGTTTATCAAGAGGAGGCATAAATGACAAAAATGCCAGAAAATACTGTCCTAAACCAAGTATGAAGAGGAGAAAGCTGCAGCCTCAGCACTTTCTTTTCTTGGCAGCAGTTGCACTGAATTGGCTGCTGCCAAATGCTACGCAGTGTGACTATGTCTCAAAATCGAGCCCCAGGAAGCAATTTTGGGAAACCAGCTAGGACTGGTAAGGAAAGTGGAGAGAGCTCTCTGCTTCTTGCGTGTGGCAAGCTGTATAAAATAAATATACCGGTAAAACATTTTTGTTGATTGGTATATTACTTTAAGTAGAGCTCTTGGCTGCATTTCTAGCATGAAAAAACCCACCATGGCTAGGGTGGGGCTAAGACACTGTTCCCGTGTATCATCTTTTAGGGGAGGACAGCCCTCCATCTGCAGATTTATCACTAGGGTGAACACTGCTCCATTGCAATCTTGCGGTATGTATATAGATGCCAAAATCATCTTCCTTTTACCTCTTTTGGAATCCAACCAAAGCATTTAAGCAACATCAGCAGTCAATGTACCCTTATAATCTGCTCCTGAACATTAAAAAAAATCAGTCTGGTGCCTCCTAAAGAAAAAAAAAGGCCACCTATTTCTTCATCCAGAATATTCTCTACCTGAATTCTCATTATTTTGGCCTGCAACAAAGTTGTGGTGAGCAGTATAGGAAAGAAATATTTCTTTGTAACAGTATGAAACTACTTCCAAATTGTGAGGCCCTGAATCAACAGGGTACAACAGGAGCCAGGTTGGGCCTATAATGGAGAGCCAATGTGATGGGGTCATTGTAGTCCAAGTATTAGAGTAGGACCTGGAAGAATGAGATGCTGCTTCCTATTCAGTCATGAAATTCCTGAGGTAATCATAAGTATTCCACTCTCACCTTGACCTGTACCATAGGTTAGTTTCAAGAATCAAGTAGGGAGGAAATTGTTGTGTGGGCTGCCTTGTGCTGCTAGAGGGAAGAATGCGGATTCCCCATGCCCCGCAGGGCATGGAACGGCCCGCCAGAGGCCACCGCGGTGAGAGACGCTCCCAGCCCGTGGGCTCTGCGGCCGCCAAATTAAGGGGGGTGAATAAAATATAGGGTTTGATTCACCCAATTACCGTGACCTGACCTACGACTCTGCCAAGTAAGCAGATAGCTGACTCCTGTCAAACATTAAGTGCATAGCTCATCTCCCGGCTCGGGAAATCCCTGGCGCAAATAAGCCATGTTTGTCCCTGCCTAATCCCCAAGACAATGAGGCTCCTAAGTCCATGTTTGCCCCAGTTAATTAACTTCCCTTTGAGGTGTTCCCCATTAACCCGGGTACGTGGGTGAGGTAATTTTCCTGCCAGATGACAGCTTGCCACCGTTGCTCTTTTTCCCCTATAAATGATGTTGCTTTTCCTCAATAAAGTACTGATCTGATCTCGCTCCTGTTGCCTCGTGTTGTCATTGATCAGTCTCCTCCGGGACCTAGCGCCGCCTTGCGGCGAGACATCGCTACAGAAGAATGCAACTGATTATGTAGATATAACTAAAAATGTCTAATAAATGAATCTGATAGAAATAGTGGTCAAACTATGGACATTACCTGATGTGTTCCTGCTCAGTATCTCATCATTTGAAGCCTTACAGCTAAATAATAATAATAATAACAACAACAACAACAACAGCAGCAGCAACAATAACAATAATAATGTTATTATTGTTGTTGTTATTGTTGTTGTTGTTGCATGTCAGGAATTATTCTGGTTTGAAAGGATTTTTGCTGGAGCAACTCAAATGATGCTCCTTTCATGTCCCCAAGATCATTTCCCACCAAAGTGGTCCCTATTGCCCCTATTTATCTACAGTACTTGCAATTTCTTGCTTTCAAACTGCTAGGTTGGTAGGAGCTGGGACAGAGACGGGCACTCAATCCGTCATGCAGTACCTGGGGTCTCAAACTGCCGACTTACTGGCCTTCCAGCTAACAAGGCGAGCTTCTTAACCATTGAGTCACTGCAGTCATGTATGCGTATGTCCTCCATTTAAAATACATTAGGCAACTGTTTCTCAATTTGGAACCCACTGACTCTTAGACAACAGTTCCTAGAAACCTTAGCCAGACCAGCCAATGGCAAGGGTTTCTGTGAGTTTGTTCCCATTATTTATTTATTGTGGTTATGCGACATCAAGTCAGATGACTTACAGCAACCCAGTTGCACCAGTTGCACATCCCCTGTGAATTCCCATGACCGAGCAGGGAGTTGAAACCAATCCTCCCGATTCCCACTCCATCACCACAATGGGTATCTATCTATTTATTAGTTGCATTTATGTTCCACCTTTCCTCCATTGAGCTCAAAGCTGTGTGTGGTTTCCCCGTGCCCCCGTGGGCACGGAAAGGCCCGGCAGAGGCCACTTTCGGGAGAAAGGCTCCCTGGCCCGTGGGCTCTGCGAGCACCCAAATTAAGGGGGGTGGATAAATGATAGGGTTTGATTCACCCAATTACCTGACCTGACCAACGAACCTGCTGAGCGAGCAAATACGTTACCTATTAGAGTAATCCCTCATCTCCGAATCTCAGTCTCATCCCAGAAGCAAACAGGAGCCATGATTGCCTTAGTCTAAGCCCGAAACAATGGTGTTGTCCCAGCCAGTGTTTGTCCGCACTAATTAACTTCCCCCCGAGAGATTCCCAATTAACCTAAGTAAATAGGTGATGTGATTGACTGTTGGGTGACGGTTTTTTCTACCTTGCCTTCTGATCTATAAATGGTTATGCCTTTTCCTCAATAAACCACTGATCTTATCCTCCTCCATACTGCCTCGTATCGTTCTTTGATCAGTCTCCTCCGGGACCTCCGGCCCTCTGCGGCCCCGATTCCTACAGCTGTGGATATAGCTTACCTCCTGTCCTATCCTCACAAAATTGCTGTTTAGTAAATGTTGTGTCCAAATGTTATATTGCTTTAAATCTGCAATCGGCATTAAGTCTTTGCTGTAAACGTGAGCCCTTTTCTGTAAGATGCCGTATTCATATGTTGTCAATATAATCTGATTGGTTTAACACAGGTTTCCCGCATTAGGAAAAGCCCAGGCAAATGTATCACTGTAACTGCCGTTCTACTTGTATATAAGTTGCTACCTTGTCCTCTTATTCCCCAGTTCAAGTTATCCCTGCAGCAGTATATGAGCTGACAATAAATCACTGATGTTAACCCCGAACTTGTTGTCGCATTGCTAACTACCTTCGGACTCAACAGTAAGTCAGGCTGAGAACCTGGTTCTACAGCTAAAAAGAGATATGAATTCAAGTCACCTAACTCATAGTCCAAAACTTTAATCATTAGACTACATTATTTCTTTTATATGAATAACATCTGATGTCTCAAGTTTCCTGTATTAGAGGAAAATGCCTCATAATATGACATGAAGCCTCTATCTGTCCTTAACTCTTTTCTCACATGGAAGTATCAACTTGATGGCCAACATCTTAATTCAAAAATTACACTGGGTTGGTTGGTTTGCTTTTGTTGATTGGTTAGTCTCATTTATAGGCTGCTTTTCTCCTGGGAGTGGTGGGAAGAACTCAAGACAGCTCACAATGTTAAAAATAATAAAATTTAAAGACAAATTATACAATAACAACAATTAAAATATAGATAAAGGTCACCCTTGCTTGAAAGCCAGCCGTATCCAATTCTAGGGTTCGGTGATTATCTCAGTTTACAGCCAAAGAGCCAGTGTTGTCTGCATCTGCAGATGTTTCCATGGTCATGCAGCAGGCTCCTGTCAAGCGCGGCTCTGGACAATACGGGACCTGCGCAGGACGGTTCTGCGCAGGTCCGTTGTACGCATGCGAAAAAGCTGTTTATGCATGCGTACAACAGACATGCGCAGAACCATTCTGCGCATGTCCATTCTATGCATGCGTAGAAGGCTTTTACGCATGTGTACAATGGACCTGTGCAAAAACGTTCTGCGCTCATCGGTTCTACGCATGTGTAGAAGGGTTCTATGCAGCCCCTTCTGCACAGAACCCTTCTACGCATGCGTAGAAGGGTTCTACGCATGCGTAGAAAAGTTCTATGCATGCATAGAAAGGATCTGCGCAGAAGGGGTGCGCAGTAACTCCTTTCCCCCCGCTGCCAAGATCCGGGATAGCGGCAGCTCCGGGCGGGAAAGGACGAAAATCAGCGCCAAAATACGGGAAATCCCGGCCAATCCGGGATACTTGACAGGTATGGACTAAACACTGGAGTGCACAGAACACTGTTACTTTCCCAACAAAGTGATAATTATTTATATACTTGCAATTTCTTGCTCTCAAACTGCTAGGATGGCAGCTCATTCCATTTTGCAGCACCGAGGTCTCAAACTGCTGACCTGCCGACCTTCCAGTCAAGTTCAGCGTCTTAACCACTAAGCCACCACAGTCACACTTTAACTATAGTAGTAATTAAAATACACTGAACGCTTAACAACATTTAAAATTTAAACAAACTTGCCTGAAGAGATGGATCATCAACTGTCAGTGGGAAAATAAAAAAGAGGGAGCCAATCTAATCTCCTGAAGGATGCATACTTCCATCTGGCAGCTGCCACAGAGAAGGTCCTCTCTTGTGATCCTATCAAACATACCCGTGCTTGCAATTGGCCTGAGATAAGGACCTCCTGTGAGGATCTTAGCAACCATTATTACATTGTATAATGGAAATGGGTTAATTAAAAAGTTCCAGCTCCTGCCAACCTAGCAGTTAGAAAGCAAGAAATTGCAAGTAAATAAATAGGGACCACTTTGGTGGGAAGGTAAACAGCGTTCCGTGCACTCCAGTGTCTAGGCATGCCTGCCACATGTCTGTAGACGAAGACAGCGCTGGCTCTTCAGCTATAAACAGAAATAAGCACTGAACCCTAGAGTCAGATATGACTGGCTTTCGAGCAAGGGTGACCTTTACCTAAAGAGTCCCTGCTTCAATTCCTCATTGCTTAAACTGCATCTCATTGTGCATAAACCAAGTCACTTCAAGTGACCCAGAATAAAAGTGAAGACACCTTAATTAGCAACAAACTATTGCATGCAAAAATCTTGAAGTGCTGCTGCCTTTTGGATTGCCACTAATTAAAGAGTCTTGGATTTACTTCTAGGCTGCACTTGAAACCTCCCAACTCATGCATAAAGTGTTTCCATTTAAGCAGTGAGCAATCAAAGCAGGGACTCCTGTCATAGTAAGTTTTATGCCATTTCACTTCTGGTTGCATAACTTAATCCAAGAGGATTTTGGCCAGTGTTTCTTTTGAAGAGAAGAACTTGCACAAGTTTAATAATAATGGGAGTCGGCAAGAACAGAAAAACAGGAGTCTGACATTCTACTCCTAGTGTTATCTGATGTTTACAGCCTCCTACTATATAGATTTCAAGTTCTGTATGGCGGTTTTAAAAGAATAGTTGAGCAAAAGTTGCTCAGCATTTTGAGCAGTGTTGGGGGATGGGTAAGAAGATACTGAGCATTCCTCAGTATATTCCTTTAAAAATTGGGGTTTTTTTTTATTGTCAGCTGCATGCAAGAGACATTGAGGGGCTAGCAAGATTCCAGACTGGTGCTGTAATAGCCCTGCCTCTATATTCCAGAAAGAACTGGTTTTGATTTGACTCTGTTATGAGCCTTTCGAATTGCACTCCCATCACCCACAGAGTATATTTTTTTCCTGATCTTTTCCTAACCTCATAAAGTGCCGTTAAGGCAGGCTGTGCTACATAACTGTGCATATCCATCTCAGCTGTATAATGAGAAACATACTTGAAGGTCTATAGACCAAGGCAAAGAAAGCTGAACTATAGGCTTTACACTCTGAGTAATGTTTGCATTACCTGGTATTGTGGCATTTAACAGATTTTATTATGCTGAAGCTTAGCTGGGGGAAAAACTTTTGAAATAAGTCTTTCCCCAACACCATCTCCACCCTCCAGTGGAAATCCAATACTATGAAGGATTCGTCAGTTCCACTAAACAATACTTAGCTTCAAGTAGGTTGGAAGCCAACTCTTTCAGCAGCTGATATTAGAAGCTTAACATGCGCAGCTAGCCCTATCATTGGATGTATGATATGCTTAGCACATATTAAGAAGTGCTGCCCAAGTAGTGAAGAACTTCTATTTATCATAATACATGCTTTCCATCACCTCTGAACCTAGTATTAGGTGGCATATTGATTTGGGATTGGCCATTAAAAGCTTACTTTACATGTAGGATTGCTGGAGAAAAAATGTGCTAATTCTAGGAGATATGCCTTAACATCTACATTGACCCCAGGCAACAGGTATGGAGTTTTATTAAAGGGCAGCAAATTAATATTTAGTTTGTGTAGGTTGCATTTTTACTATTGGAAATGGAGAGAGACTTTTGCAAGATTAGTGGGATACAGTGTTTTTAATTTGCCTCAGGCATCCTAACAACTTGGGCCTACGCCTGTTAACAATGTGGTTACAACAGAGCACCACATAAGGTGCAACCCATCCCCTCTTAAAGGCTTATGGAGCAAACCACAGACAGAATTAAGTTCCCAAATCCATTGTGTGTTTTGGTGTATCTCCCTGAAGTACTAGTTTACTATTGTAGGTGCCACTACCCGAGCAAAGAATTTAGCATTACTTGTCCAAGACATTTCCCCTTCTTCTTCTTCTTAGTAGAAGAGAAAACAAAGGAAAATACTGTATTTAGGAATATCTGACAAGGAAATTTGTATTGTCTTTTAAAATGTCATTTTTAAAAAATTAATGTTCTATGTGTGTGATTCCTTCTGTGCTTTGAGTTTGTTTTTAAATAGTAGTAAAGAAAGACATAAATGTAGACGGTGGTGTTTTTTTGTGGTCACAGAGCAAAAATGAAGCTTCATTTGCTGAATGGCAGTATGGCAGGCATGTATATATTACATATGGATAGTAAATGATCTGTTGACCCAAATTTGTGTAGTTGACATTTGGGCTTCTGCATAGGAAGACATTAGGAGAAAAAGTCAAATTCAAGTTGCCACCTCTTGAGAATCAGAAAAAGCTGATCCTTTGTTTTCACCTTTTAAAAAAGGAAATTCCTATTTCCCACTACTAAACCATTACTTTTAAAAGTAACTGGACTGCAAAATTTTTTTGTCTAGCATCACACATTACCCAAAGGTGGCTTTTTAAAAGGACTGTTGAAAAGAGAGAATTGATCAACCCCAGTGGTACCCCCCATATTGTGCCAAAACAAAAACTCCCTGAGTTAAATTCTTTGGGTCCAGCTATCAAGGAAGGAATGGAGCCACCGTAAAACAGTGGCTCCAACACCTAATCCTAACAGCCACTCCAGGAGGATTCTGTGGCCAATTGATATAGAAAGTTGCCAAGAAATGCAGGGGGGAAACCCTGTCCGCTTCCTTGAGGTCATTGTGCAGTGCAACCAATGCAGTTTTGGTGCCATGACATTTAAAATACATTAGGCAACTGTTTCTCAATTTGGAACCCACTGACTCTTAGACAACAGTTCCTAGAAACCTTAGCCAGACCAGCCAATGGCAAGGGTTTCTGTGAGTTTGTTCCCATTATTTATTTATTGTGGTTATGCGCCATCAAGTCAGATGACTTACAGCAACCCAGTTGCACCAGTTGCAAATCCCCTGTGAATTCCCATGACCGAGCAGGGAGTTGAAACCAATCCTCCCGATTCCCACTCCATCACCACAATGGGTATCTATCTATTTATTAGTTGCATTTATGTTCTACCATTCCTCCATTGAGCTCAAAGCTGTGGATATAGCTTACCTCCTGTCCTATCCTCACAAAATTGCTGTTTAGTAAGTGTTGTGTCCAAATGTTATATTGCTTTAAATCTGCAATCGGCATTAAGTCTTTGCTGTAAACGTGAGCCCTTTTCTGTAAGATGCCATATTCATATGTTGTCAATATAATCTGATTGGTTTAACACAGGTTTCCCGCGTTAGCAAAAGCCCAGGCAAATGTATCACTGTAACTGCCGTTCTACTTGTATATAAGTTGCTACCTCGTCCTCTTATTCCCCAGTCCAAGTTAACCCTGCAGCAGTATATGAGCTGACAATAAATCACTGATGTTAACCCCGAACTTGTTGTCGCATTGCTAACTACCTTCGGACTCAACAGTAAGTTGACAGACTTAAACCCTGTCTGGAATGGATAAAAACAATTGGTTTCATCCAAGAATGCTGGTAGCTGGTCGGCCACCACCTTCTCAATTACCTTCCCCAGAAAAGGGATGTTGACTATTGGCCTGTAACTATCCAGATTATTCATAGCTGCATTAGGCTTAGGCTTTTTCAAGAGTGGGCAAATCGATGACTCGTTCACGCAGGAGGGGATGATACCTTCCTGTAATGATGCATTAATAATATGCATTGCCTACTCACCATCACATTCACAGATTTTATGAACCAAGATGGGCAAGGATCTTATTGAGAGGTAGTGGCCTTACAGTGTGTAAGTGTCTTGTCTACCTCCTTAGAAGATACAAGTTGAAACTGATCCCATAAAACTCATAATTGACCTCATAACACTCACTGTCCCACATCCATGGTTGCCTGGATGGCCTTAAGGCAGTGTAAGCATGCTGCATGCACACTACCCATGTTGGCACCTGCCCTGAACAGAAGGTTGGCACATCTTTCCTCTAAACTGGATTACAGAAAACATGTGCTTTTCTGGCCATTTTTGAACAGAGAGAACTATGTTTTGGAGCACTTGATCAGCAAGGTCTTGGACAGGCAGAACAGGAAAGTCAGGTACAAAGAGAGAGCGCAGGTTTTACAGCCATAATCCCTGCTCCCACCTTCCTGCAAATGCCAGTCTCCCTGAAGTGATACACATTAATTTGGCTGATAATTAGTCTTGTATAAAGAAAATTGGAGCAGGAGTCAAAAAACCTCACCAAGGAGTCTCTATTAACAGGCTCTTATGGACCAAATGTCAGCATTTGTTTGTGTAGACCAGTGATGGTAAACCTGGGCACTTCAGGAGTTCTTGGACTTCAATTCCCAGAAGCCCAAGTCTCTGTGAATTCACGTGAATGGGTTTACTCGTGCAGGTGTAGACTAACAGAGGTATTACCTGTCATTGCCTATTAATGGGAAGTGTCCTAAAGGTTATGGAATAAATCTTATCTCAAAATATAGTTCCTAAAAACTGAAAGGCAGACACACTGTCTGCAGCCAAAAAGACACAGTGATGTGAAAAGCTTTGTTTCTGTTTTTCTTTTCACCTTTGGCCTGGGCTGAGAAAGTTCTGCACCTCTCCTAACATACTGCCTGCACAGCACTTACCAAGGTCATGGTTTTTCAACATCATTCTGAGAAGACCCAGATGAATGGATTAAACCTGCCACTTTAATATCCACTTCCACAGGAAACCTAGTGGTACTCATACCTAAGTAGATCTGTATTGGACTCAGTGGTGGGCATCAGCAGGTCTGCACCAGTTCGCCAGAACCAGTAGCAGAAATTCTGGCTGGCTCCGCCCATCCAAGTTTTGAAGTAAAGTAGTCCTAATTCGGGTGCAACACAGGGCTTTCCCCTAGCCACGCCCACCATACCACACCCACAGTGTGGTAGTAATTTTTTTTTGGAACCCACCACTTATTGGACTGTATTGTAAGACTTCGTTCATGTCCAGATCAAACTTTGGACTGCCTAAATGAAGCCACTTTCTTGGCTTTGTTGTTGACTAAACTTAAATCCTCAATAGTACATGTTTCTAGCAGTAATCAGCAGATCAGCAAATGAGCTGGATTCTGTATCTTTCCACATTCACACCTTGTGTTGTTGCCTGCCAGTAGCCCCTGCTTCAGCACGTAGGTCTTCCATTTAGGGATTCTGGCCCTCAGCCTCAGGGCTGTCAAATGCTGCTCCGGACAATACGGGACCTGCGCAGGAGGCTTCTTCACATTCCCTTCTGTGTAGAACCCTTCTGCACATGTGTAGAAGCCTTCTTCACATGTGTAGAAGGGTTCTGCGCAAAAGGGAATGCACAGTAACTACTTTCCCCACCATCAAATTATGGGATGGTGGAGGCTCTGGGCAGGAAAGTACAAAAAGCGGCGCTGAATTACGTGAAATCCCGGCCAATACGGGATACTTGATAGGTATGCTCAGCCTATTTAGGGTCCTCCAAGTGATGTAGAGGAGGTTAAGTTCCTCAGCCATATCCTCCTTGGATGTCATTCCTTGTCCGGTGAACTCCTTTCTCCATCATCTCATTTGTTTTTGCTCTTGTGTACCTTCAAGAATGTTTGTTCTTGCCATAAAGCAAGATTATAAGTATAAAACTGTATTGTAAGTATAACTGTGGAAAAGCAGGTAATGGGTCACATCTTCAGCTCATTTTTGTGGCTCCCAGAGCACCTTCACCAATACAGAGCCTATTACTGTCATCCATACCAACAAAATGACGGCACTTGCAAACCCCCCTGCCATTATGGTTCTTCCCTTTAGTAATACAAAGTAGAAAGCACTCTTTTTCTGTATGTCCCTTCATCCCAATGCTAGAAATATATCACTTTCTCCACCTACATCTCTTTTAGGTGAAGAAATCATAAGCAGCATAGTATAGTATAGTATAGTATAGTATAGTATAGTATAGTATAGTATAGTATAGTATAGTATAGTATAGTATAGTATAGTATAGTATAGTATAGTATAGTATAGTGAATGATGGAGTAAGTTCCTGTCTCTGTCCCAGCTCCTGCCAACCTAGCAGTTTGAAAGCAAGAAATTGCAAGTAGATAAATAGGGACCACTTCAGTGGGAAGGTAAACAGTGTTCTGTGCACTTCTGTGTCTAGCCCTGCCTGCCACATGTCCACAGAAACGTCTGCAAATACAGACAGTGCTGTCTCTTTGACTATAAACAGAGATTAGCACTGAACCCTAGAGTCAGATACGATTGGCTTTTGAGCAAGGGCAACCTTTACTATATCTTGGGAGTGACATTAATCACAGGATATGCCAGGGATTTTCAACCTGTGCACCGTAGGCCTAATGCGGGCCACAGCACCATTTTATGTGGGCCCCCACCACTTCCACCACACCTGGAAGTGTCATGTGGTGAAGGAAGGGCAAAATGGCTTTAAAAGGTTGAAAACTCCTGGATTATGCTGTTGTCCATGTTGATCCAGCCTAAGACATACCCGTCAAGTGTGGCTCTGGAAAATACAGGAAATTACTGTGCATACGCACGTGCATGCTGCATGCTCAGTAACCCATTTGTGCATGCGCAGAACCCATTTGTGCATGCACAGAACCCCTTTGCAATGGGCATGCATGCGCAGTAACCCCTTTCCCTGCCATTCAAAATACGGGACAGCGCCGGGAAAGGGGAGGAACAAGCGCTAAAATAGGGGAAATCCCGGCCAATACAGGATACCTGACAGGTATGGCTTAAGAATAGCCAGGTAATGCTCCTATTTACAAATATCTAGTCATCTGATTATCTAATCATGTTATATGTGGGCCCTGGAGAGCGATTTAGGACAGCCTTTGAAAGAAAATGATTGGCTGTCCTTCCATGTATCTTTATCAAACAACACTAATAAAAAAAGAAAGCTCAACACAAAGTTCTCTGTGACTGGTATGAAAAGGCAGCACATGGTTCATTTTGCTGTCTGAGTCGAAGGGGAAGATTCCCTTCTCAATTCCATGAACAAATCATATCCAGCTCAGCAGCTGAATCTTATTTCAGTGCTAGCAAAAGGCCCAGGAGGTCCTCCAATACACTTTGAGGGCAGCACAACAGTTTTGAGGGCATAGAGGAGTTTCAGTGGCACATATTCATTTGTTTTGCAGTGCTCCTTATTAAAGGAAGCTGCCTCACTCTACCTGATTATACTGATTGTTAATCAGTATAGAGATTTTGCTAGAGTTATGCTTCTTGCTAATTTTGATCATAATGACCCTAGATTGTCTAAGGATTTTATTAAGCAGTTGAATAAAATTCACAACTGAAAGCCTTCAAAGTCAACCAATCAAACAGGAGTGGATCGATAACATTTGGTAGACTATGTATAAACATATTCAGCCAGTGCAGCAGAAAATAAACCCTGTCTTTCAGAAGTATGGTGTGGCATCATGGATTCCCCTTATTTCTTGTACATAAGCCCTTCAGATTTCTGGACAGATTTCAAACCAGCATAGTGAGCTTTATTTTTCCTAAGTGAAACACACCCAATACCCACATATGTACTCCACCAAATCCAGTGGTGGGCATCAGCAGGTTCGCACCAGTTCGCCAGAACTGGTAGCAGAAATTCTGGCTGGCCCCGCCCATCCAAGTTTTGAAATAAAGTACAGTAGACAGGTAGTCCTAATTTGGGTGCAACTCAGGGCTTTCCCCCCTGGCCACGCCCACCATACCACACCCACAGTGTGGTAGTAATTTCTTTTGGAGCCCACCACTGACCAAATCCCTACATTAGAAGAGATACGCTTGAATTCTGACGACAAAGACACTTGGATGTCCTAAACAAGAACAGAGAGACTGCTCAAATGAGTTATATGCAAATGATTATCCTAGGAATTTCCCCCAAAAAAATTCAAGAAGATTTTTACAGACTACAGTACAATACCTCAAAGACTTTCATAACTGTTGAAAAAAATTCTTGGACACAATTCCCCAATTCAGATACATCATTCTTTCTCTTCAACCATTGTTTTTCTCAAACTAACACTCTCCAGTTGTTCTTGACTATAACTCCCATCATCTCTAGATAAAGCTTTATAATAAAAACCTAGAGATCCCAGAAATGCCTTTTCTGCAGTTCAGCATTTTGAGAGAACAACAATGAGTATTTTAATACCATTCCTTGCACAAATTGACTGCTGAGTCCCTTCTCCCTTCCTCTAGGGAACCAAATAATTCACATTCATAAAATGCTACTCAGGTCCCTTTGAAAACAGTGCCTCTCCATTAAACAATTGTGCTGTTTAATAGATACCATTATAAGATTTACCACTTACTAAATAAGCCCATGAAACACTTGTATAGAAGAGCAGCTTTTACTTACACTGCTGTGAAAAGCCAGAAGGTTCTCTTTCTATAGCAATGTATCCACCATCTTAATCACTTGAAGGGTACTTACAACCAAAATATATCTTCACAGCCTTATGCAATCTATAAGGAAGTCAGCTATTAGCCACACTCTTTTTCAGGTGGTGGGAAAGAAGTTTCTAGAAAACCACAACAGGTCAAGCTTAAATATGTATATTTGGAAGGATTCTTCATTGCACTCAGTCAAGTTACCATTATGTAACTATATATACAGTATAAGTTAGCATTCTTAGCAAAAAAAAAAGGTGATAAGCTTTTAATACCTCTAGAAAGACGAAAATCAGCAAGTGTAACAATTCCCAGTCCTCATAATAAATTCTTCATTCCATTAAAGGTTTTCACCTGTTGATTTCTGCAGCTGTTAAAGGTGTAGGCTTAGATCTTAAAGAGTGTTAATTAACATTGTTCTGAAGAATTTCACCTCTCTCTAAAGCTCCATCTTACATTGTTCAGGAGTGGCCCAACCACTTCAGGAAAGCTTTGAGGAGGAGTCAGAGTCACAAGTAGCTGTAGAAGGGGAGAGTGGATTGTAAACTTTGTGTTAATATCCTTCTCGTGCATATCTAATCAGAAATAATCTCCATTGAGATCAATGGAGTGGCTTCCAGGTAAGATAGTATAGGATACCAGCCCAGTTGCCATAATCATTTTAGGATCCAAGCTGTAGAGAATGTATTCCTAATAAAGGGGAAACATTATACTGGCTTCCGATTTTATTAACAAGACTTTTGTAGCTTGGACTCCTATGGATGAGGAGGCCCAGCTTTAGATTGAAGGACAGAGCTTGGAAAGTTACATTTAAAAATAATATAATAATTGCCAAACCATAACTGAGTACAAGTAGATATGGATAACTTTAGCATGCCATTGTGTTTCTTCTTTTTCATGGTGACATTCTTCTAGAGTGTTAATATTTTGTAATGACTGTGTAGAATGCAGGGTTGGCTAACTGCAAAAGGAGAATGTACAATTGTTGTACAAAAGAAGTTAATTTGCTTTGTATCATCCGAAATGTACAAATTGTAATTGCAGGCGCACCCCCCAATAAAGGACTCAGACACCGATGAAAGTGGATAACGGCATTGGGCCACATTTATTGATTCATGCCCTAGTCCGAATCATAAATTTCTATTGGTAATTGACCAATTATAATTCTTAAGGCAAGCAGGCCGAAGTAACACTGGTAAGGTACCACCCAAAATTGCCAACGGCAATTGTTACAATGTATCTATTTGTATCAATTTGTTTGTTGACAACAAACAAATTGTTGACCGTAGTCAATATCTAACTAATGACCCCACCCTCTGACGCGTATCCGTAAAATCACGGGGTGATGCATGCTGTCTAGCTGTAGCCATCACCCCGTCACCTGGTTCGTCGTTGACCGGACAACGTTTAACCAACTTATGCCTGTCTAGTGTTGTCCAGTCAATTGCGAACCTGCCGGATACCTGTGGGTCATAAATGTTTACCTTACCAGTGCTACCCGCCCATGTGACCAAAGTCAACAGCAGCAACAGAAAAACCCCTATATCAAACCATAGCAACAGTGTGGGATGGGCGAAAAAAACAGGACCCAAGAGCCAATTGTGAGTCCCAGCCAAAAATTCCCACCCGGCCCCGAAGCGACCAAAATATCACACTGTTAACTAGGGAGGGGGTGGAGGGGAAAAACTTCTCCGCTCCGTCGCTTTGCAAAATGGCAGCTCGGCTGCCTCGTGGCCGCCCCTTATATAAGGGTGCTGGCCACGCCCCCTAACTACCCGGATGCCTTCGTCCGGTGGGGGGGGGCCCGCAAAGAGCGCGGCGGCCATTTTGGCGCCGCGCTTGCATTCTCTCTTTTGCAGAAAATAAGCATACAAGAGCTAGTCCTGGCAAACTGCAGCCATAGCTAAGGGCATTTTTGGCATTCCTCCCCACCACCACCCCCACCCCCACCCAAAAAAAATGCTTGGAATTTTTACTTTTTGGGACAACTGTTGCCAGAATCCCTTGGCTGACATGGTCTTTGGATGCCCCTGCTGAGATGTTTGGCGAGATGAAGCCCAAATGAAGAAGAAGAAAAGTGTTCTCCTATATGGCCTATGCTACCCTTCCATGTACTAAGCTGATTCAACTCATCCCTTCAGTATTAGCATCTTGTACAGTGGTTTCCATTGAGGGTAGACTGGCCTGGAGGATGTGAGGAAGACCATGGCATATGTACATTTAATCTGCCCTCCAGTACCTCTTCAATACCTGTTAGTAGAGATTAGTCTTGTCCTCCAAGGGCAGAGTCTTAAATATTAGTGTATAAGAAACAGCAATGTGGACTTGGAATAAGCAGTGGGAAAGTGGAGAAACAGATATAAAGCTAATTGAAACGGGATAAACAGTCTCAGTCTAAATTAGTATCAGGGAAATTTAATGGAAAATATGTTTTCTTCTAAGGTATTTTGTGCCTGTATATTTGTAACTAAAGCAAATAGGACAGATTGTGAGGGTGTTCATAGCACGATCGCTGTGGCTCATGGCAAACCATGGTCATAAATCGTGGGTGATCGTTCTCCTGCCTCATCTGTTTATGCCGTAACTTAGAGGCCCCGAGTTTGGGCCTCTGACCATTACTCAAGGCCTTCTGGCCCTCCCTACTATACCCAGGGATGGCACGCAGTCAGTTAGCCAACACGCAGCTGTCTGACCAATCAGCAAGGTGAGCACGAGGCAGGCATGCTGATATTTAGCCAATTATGTAACCTTATGCTATCGCAGGTAACCAATAGGGATATATTGCATACTGTTCTCTGGAATTTCTTTGTCCTGTTATTCCTAATAAACTCCGTCCGGGCTATCTTGCCCTATGCCTCTTCATGAATCAAGCCTCCGCTGTCTCCTTGATCCCTAAACACAACATCTGGCGACCCGCGACGCGATTGCTGGATCCCAACTCCCTGACTCACCGGCTGGAATAGCCCCCTGGTGCACCTCTCTCAGCTTTCGAGCTCCTGATTGTGAGTATGGGGGGGGGGGACTTTCTTTAGGGCAAAAGACCCATGCAAAAGAATTGCAGAAAATCATCAAGGAGAGCGGATGTCCAGCCATCACGCTTAATAGTCTAGAAGACTTCATTAAGGAAGTCGAATGCCAATGTCCTTGGTACCCAGAAATTGGATCACTCAAATGGGATGATTGGCAAAGAATTGGAACAATTTTATTGGAAGAACCCAGGGCAGCGGTTCATCATTTATTGATTTGGCAAAGAATTAATGAGGCAGTCAGGAAATTAGTACCAGCAGAGGCATCCCTGACCAATCCTCTGACTCATCCACCCGAGGACCCACCACCTCCTTATCCAAAAGTGCTGCCCGCTATTTTACCACCTACGGCACCATTGGTACCGCCCATCCCGAGCCTGGTTCTCCAGGCGCCGCCTGCCTACCCTGGCGGTGTGATGGGAAATGTTCGCTCTGCTATACATCGAGCCAAGAGCGATGGGGTTTTGTCCCTGGAGGAGGCGGAAGAGTGGCAAGGAGAGAGTCCTTCTGCTTTCCCATTACGGTTGAGATGGGGGTGGGGGCGGATGGGAATCCAGAGGAACGTATCCATTGGCAAGCTCTGTCATATACAGTAATTAGGGAACTTAATAAAGCTGTTAGAGAAGCTGGTGTCCGATCAAATTTTGTGCAAGGGTTGCTTGAGGGAATTGGGAACGGGTACACGATGTTACCCCAAGACTGGAAGGATTTGTTTCGAATGATTTTGACTGCTTCACAGTATGTTGTTTGGGATAGTGAATTCCGAGCGGCTGCGGTGGCGGCTGGTACGCCACAAAACACCCCTGAGCAGATTTATGGAGCAGGTGCATTTGCTACCCTCCAACAGCAGATGCAACTCCCTCGGGAGTCTTTCCACCGCACCTTTATGTGCGTCATGAGAGCCTTTAAAAGGGTCCCCGTCTCTGGGAAACCCACACGCTCCTTTACTTCCACACGGCAGCAGCCCACTGAACCCTACTCACAGTTCATTGATAGATTGAAGGAAGCCATACAAAGACAGATAGACAACCCTGATGCCCAAGGAGAACTCCTGAAACGGCTGGCTTTTGAGCAGGCCAATGCCGATTGCAAGAAGATTTTGCAAAATGTCATTCACCGCCCTGAGTATAGTTTAGCTGACATGATTCAAGCCTGTATGGAGGTGGGCACTCAAACACATGCAATGGCCCTTCTGACTGGAGCGCTTCGTGCCAGAAACAAGCCCACTGGCAATTGTTTCAACTGTCAGAAACCGGGCCACTTCAAGAAAGACTGTCGCGCCCCCGGAGGGGGAGCGCATAAGGGGGGTGGAAAGGATGTCAGGCGCCCCAGCAAGAAGTGCCCCCGGTGTGGCAAAGGCTACCATTGGGCTAGCCAGTGCAGAGTCAACCCCTCACCACAGGGAAACTAGATACCGGGCCCTCCCCGGTCCCCGGAAAAATAAAGGGGACACGGGTCGATCAGCGCAAGGCTGCTACTGCTGGCAGCGCTGGTCTCGATCTCATTAACACACAGGACATGACAACTGCGTTGCCTGGGGAGCTTATCCTGATGCCTGCCGACCTTACTGGCCCATTGCCAAAAGGGACCGTTGGTTTGGTACTGCCACGTTCATCAGCGGCCAAACATGGCATCATGATAGTTCCTGGCGTGATAGACGCAGACTACACAGGCATCATTTATGTACAATTTTGGAGTCACCTCCCATTGCAACTGCGCAAGGGGGACTCCTGGGCACAATTGATCATTGTTTCTTATGAGACCCCAGGGGGAGCGGAGCCCACCCTTCGCAGAGGGGGGTTTGGTTCCACCCGTGCCGGGGCCGATGGAGACACCTATCATCCACAGGTTGCCGCCCTTCGAGAGCAGATAGGACAACAGAAGCTGACCCGTAATTATTGGGTAAACAGTAAGTTGTTGGAAGGATTGTTGGATACGGGGGCGGATATTTCTGTGATAGCCGCTGGGCACTGGGATCCCTTGTGGCCAACCGAAACCTCTCCCTCAGTTTGGGGCATCGGTGGTAGCCAGGCCTCCCGGAAAAGTGCTCAGTGGTTATCTGTCAGTCTCCAACCTGGCGGGCCTGTGATCGCTCGCATCAAGCCCTGTATTTTACAAATTGATCTCAACTTGTGGGGGAGGGATTTGCTGGCGCAAGTTGGCACCACCCTCATAACTCATGAATAGCCATCAACATTGTGCTCTTCCACTCTCGTGGAAGACCGATCAAGCCGTGTGGGTGGAACAATGGCCACTTCCGCAAGAGAAGTTGACTGCGCTTAAGCAGCTCCTTCAGGAACAACTGGACACGGGTCACATTGAACCGACTAGTAGTCCATTCAATACCCCGGTATTTGTCATCAAAAAGAAGTCCGGGAAGTGGCGGTTGCTCCATGACCTGTGGGAGATCAATAAGATAATTGAGCCGATGGGCTCGCTCCAGTGTGGAACCGCAAACCCAAATTTGATACCCCATGATTATGAGATGGCTGTCATTGACCTTAAGGATTGTTTTTATACCATTCCCCTTCAGGAAAAGGACCGGAAGTATTTTGCTTTCACGGTCCTAGTGTTGAATAACTCCCAGCCCACAGTCCGGTACCATTGGAAGGTATTGCCAATGGGAATGCTCAATAGCCCCACCATGTGTCAGTTTTATGTAAATGCAGCTCTCATGCCGTACAGAAAGGCTTACCCTAATTTGATCATATATCATCACATGGATGAAAAACTGACCGTTTGAAGACCGATAACGGCCTCACCTATTGTTCTACTGCCCTAGCAGAGTTTTGTACCCTCTGGCAGATTGTCCACACATTCGGCATCCCTTATAATTCTCAGGGACAGGCCGTGGTCGAACGGGCCAATAAAACACTGAAAGATGTGCTAGATCGCCAAAAAAGGAAGGGGGGAACTGTCCCCCTCTCACTTCCGGAAAAGGAGGAGTGGCTTGCTAGTGTACTGTTTACTCTAAACCACCTTAACTTGTCTCAATTTAATTCTCAATTTTTATCCAGGGCTCAGCGTCACTACCGCCAGCTTGAGGTTCTGCCTGTCCCCCAGGTCCAGTACAGACGCCTGCTGGACCCAGAGTGGAAAGGGCCTGTTCCCCTCATAACCTGGGGAAGGGGCTACGCCGCCGTGTCTACGCCAGAAGGTCCTCTTTGGGTCCCTGCCCGGTTTGTTCGACCGTGGAAACATGGCATGGCATCAGGGTCTCAGCAACCCCATTCCAAACTTCGACCTTCACCTGCACGAGCTCCCGGAGAGGAGACGGAACCGAGGGGGAAGGCGAAGGGGGCAGAACCCGTCGATAACCTGGGGCCAGGTGAAAGCATTGTCGGATGAAGCCCAGTCCGTGCTGGACGAAATCCGGGTGGAAAAGACTCCTGAGAACTTTGTTGTTGCTATCATAGCTTGTCTAAATGCTAATTCTATAATGATTCTTTGTTGCTACTTGCTTCTCTTTCCAGGGGCGCTTGCCGTCCAAGGTGAGCTGTCCCAACGCTTTGAGTATAACCTGTGGTATAAGCTTGCCAGCATTTCTAATCAAACTGAGTTTTGCCTTAAGCAAAGCATTGACTCCTATCACCTGTTAAGCACCTGTCTCATTCCCATTTGCTACACTCCCCAAAACATCAGTAGGTCAGTGTTGGGTTACGATATGGCCGACTTTAATGACAAGGTAAAAAACAAATATGCTCTTAGCCCCCTTTGGGGAAAGGCAACCAAAAGGCTGCCCCTTGATGCCCTGTCTCTTTATACTCCTATTGTAGCTGTTAGTAATGCTAGTAAATGTGCCAGGGTTGTGAACTGTACTCAACATAAGTCAAAGCCTCGCTGTTTCCAGCCCGGTCGTGGTCTTAATTGCACCGGGAGAGAAACAGAGGACCTTCATTTTAACTTTCAGCACATTCTGTTGCCTTCTGGGTGGTTCTGGACCTGTGGGTCACAAACGTGGAACTATATTCCTGCTAACCTCTCTAAAACCACTTGTTGCCTTAGTCGTATGATTGTTGCTTTAACTTATCCGATAATTCTAATAAGGTACAAAACCAATTGGATTCTTTAACCAAAATTGTTTCTGATATTAAGCAAAATCCTCTGCCTTCGTGGTGGAGCACTCTTTGGTCCTTGCTTCCCAACGGAGCTTGGGTACGGACCATTCTGCAGTATGGTTTAATTATTCTTGCCATTCTGATAACATCCTGTTGCTTTATTCAATGCATACCTTCGTTGCTAGCCACCTGCCTGCAAGGATTTCGCTTGATGCACGCAAGGACCAAATTTATTATGCTTATAAGCTTCTTAAAAACAGAAGGGGGAAGATGTGAGGGTGTTCACAGCACGATCGCTGTGGCTCATGGCAAACCATGGTCATAAATCGTGGGTGATCGTTCTCCTGCCTCATCTGTTTATGCCGTAACTTAGAGGCCCCCAGTTTGGGCCTCTGACCATTACTCAAGGCCTCTGGCCCTCCCTACTATACCCAGGGATGGCACGCAGTCAGTTAGCCAACACGCAGCTGTCTGACCAATCAGCAAGGTGAGCACGAGGCAGGCATGCTGAAATTTAGCCAATTATGTAACCTTATGCTATCGCAGGTAACCAATAGGGATATATTGCATACTGTTCTCTGGAATTTCTTTGTCCTGTTATTCCTAATAAACTCCGTCCGGGCTATCTTGCCCTATGCCTCTTCATGAATCAAGCCTCCGCTGTCTCCTTGATCCCAAAACACAACAACAGATACAACTCAAATCTCTTGTGCAGAGTAACAAACATTTGGTCCTACAAATATTTTGGATACAATTTTCACAGTCCTTTACCATTGGCTGTAATACTTGGGGCTAACAGGGAAAAAACACATCTGGAGGGCCAAAGGTTCCTGTCTTCTGCTTCAGTGCCTTATCATCCAAACAAGAATAAATTATCCCAGAAATGCTTCCCTTCAAAGGTCTCACCACTCAGTGAGGTGTAGAACCCCCAAATGGGGATAAACAAGAAATGAGGTCCTGGCTCATGTTCAGAAACTGTCTGGGACCCAGCTTAATCCTAACTGGTGTAGATCCATTGGAATCAAAGATGTTACCAGTGAATTAATCATACCAAATTTAAGTCCCATGTTGATTTCTAAATGTCCAACAGGATAAGTAGAACATGAATGAATTATAACCAAGGTAATGCATTAAAATAAAAGACAGGAGTAACTCTGTCACATTGTTCACTGACTTTACTCTGTTTCAAGAGAGAGAGATGGATGCACTCACCTGATACATATGGTTTATGGGGTGGGAACCTTTGGCCCGCCAGAATTTTAGACTTGAATTCCTATGATTCTTTAACATTGGTCCTGCTGGTGCCGTTGAAAATAGCTATAGAGCAAAATCTGAAGGGCTATTGGTTCCCGAACTCTGCTTTATAAGAAAGGAAAATATTCAGGTTATGTAATATATTGTATTTTATGCTTAGGTGTTCTGAGTGACGCCAGCCACACACAGTGACTGCCTGAACTTGAATTAGATGGTAATGCATCATAGTATACAGTAGAGCAATTCAGGTCTTTACATGTCTAGCAAAAGGTTTATTCCAAGGCTGAGGACCCTTCAGCAACATCTAAGTATTAGGATATATATAGAATAATGGTAGCTGACTAGATACTTCAGTGGTTGAGCAAGAGATTGAAAGTTTAAGCTCCTACTCTGTCTGTCAGGAGGAGAGCTAGTCTGTTAAAGAAGGAATTCTCAACCTGCGGCCCGCAATGCCATTTCATGTGCCCCTTCCCCATCGCGTCCACCACACCAGGAAGTACTATTTGGTGGAGAAAGGGCAAAATGGCTGTCTGGCCCCCAAAGCTGTCTGAGGGAGCATGACCCAGCCCCCAGCTTTAAAACTTGGTTCCACAAGTTTGGACTTTATACGGATTTGGACTTTGATTGAGGCATGCAAAATCCTAGCCACTATGCCTCATACAACGTCCAAATCCTTGCCGCGATGCCTCATACAACGTCATTTCCATAGAGATACATTGTACTGTAACAGCACAAGCTTCAGGACAAAGTCAAGGAAACAGACAGGAAACTGACAGAACTTTAAGAAATCATTGTCTAAAGGCTAAATACATTACAAAAACATGTCAAACAACCCTGATTGTCCAAGAACCTGAAGAATGCTGCAAAAAACCCAGGAATGCTTCTAAAAATTCTGATGAAAAAATTCAAATTCCCCCCCCCCCCAAATCACGCTCAAAACCACTCCTAAACACTCTTCACCTCGTGCAAAACCCAAAAAAGCAATGCATGCATGTGTCCTGTTTTTTATACTGCCCAGGCTCAATGCAACCTGGGAAAACCCCCAATGCCTCATACAAAGACTTTGTATGAGGCAACTTTTTTCATGGAATTAGGCGATGTTGTATGAATTCGATATTGTATGAAGTGGACTTTGTATGAGGTATTACTGTACAGTACTCTATATTGAAGAGCCCTGGAAAGGTTTGCCATAAGTCAGAATTGACTTGGTAGCATATAATTATTACTAGAATGATGGTTTCCATTCTTGGGTCCTTAGAGATTGGAGAATTTCAACCTTAAGTAGCTCTAGCCAGCAGTCTTTGGGCAGGGATTCTGGGAATCAAATGACATATGAGAATTCAAGTTTGGGAGCCAGTGTATAAACAAAAACAGGATCAGAGTAAAACCAAGAAGTTATACTAGTGGTAGGAAACCTTTTGTCATACAGATGTTCTAGACTTCTAGAAGCTCCCATAACTATGGAAATTTAGAACATTCCTGATTTCAAAGTAATTAAGAGTGATGTAGATGGTTAGAACCATAGGAATTAGGGGTAATATTATGTCACCCAAGTGCAGCAGGCTCCTCAAGTGAGATTATTCAGATACAGATCTGAATATATAAGTCTTTAGACCAGTTTTTCCCAACCTTTGGTTTTTGGACTTCAATTCCCAGAAGCCTAATTCCCCAAAGCACTGATCAGTCAATGTACTGACTTAGGCTTCTGGGAATTGAAGACCCCCTGTGGGGCATGGGCCCCGTATTGGGAACCACTGCTTTAGACCCTAACATGAGCAGCCAGCCATTTACTATAGGTGGAAAAGAACACAGAATAAATGGGATTTATTCTATGAGGAAGTGACTTAATGGCAACAGTATAAACATGGTCATTTACAGACAACAAAAATACATCAAGTTGCCCATTTCAGTTTCAATTTCAATTTTAATTTATACCCTGCCCTACTCAGCACAGGCCGACTCAGGGCGGCATTACAACATATTACAAAAGTTACAACATATAATATACAAGGTATAGATACAACAATAAACAAATAATAGTATAACAAAAATACAAATTTGTACATATGACATCAAAGATACAGTATACAATATATGCGAAACACATTATAGCAAAATAAATTTGTAACATATAAACAGAAGGTACAGTTCATACCTAACACCAATCGGGATCCTCAATCACTACCATGAAGACCAACAGAGCCATGGCTCAATGCAGCGGGTCCCGGCAATGGCGTCAGCGGTATTGGCGTCAGCGTCTCCCCCTCTTCTAGCCCCCCAAGCAGGCGGGGCTCCAGGGGGCGGGGTGGAGGTGCCGGTCGCACCTGTTCCTCATCCCCGAGCCAGTGGCAAGGGCTCAGGGAGAGGCGGCGGGTCCTGGTGGTGGCAGCAGCGGCATTTGTATTGGCTATCGACATGTCTGTTCCCCTTGTAGGTTGCTTTAAATACAATATTGCTATACTTATTTAACTGGAACATAGAAGTTGTTGGCACAATATGCAGAACCAATTCAAATCAGTTAATTAGCATTTGTTCTGTGTAAGTAAAGTACAGAACATTGCTAAAAACAAAATTATCCCAAAAGCTTCACAGGGAAATTTGAGAGGGCACTTGGCTTCATGCAATACATTCTTGTTTCCTTCCAGCCAAAGGGAAAGGACCTTCAGAGAAGAATGGTGATGGTGTAGCAGATGATGGGTGGAATAACTTAGGAACCTCAGGAAGTAGCTGAGGTTTTGTTAGTTGACACCCCATATGGCATAGATGGTCTTCATTCTTCCAGAAGAAAGCTTGTTGGGCTACAATTACATCCAATAAATAAGCTATGTGGTCTTTGTGCAAAATCCAAAAACAAGGGCAGGGAATACTTTTGTTAGATCACTAAAATCCCTAACCATACACAGACTGTCATTTTTGAAATTTTATGTTCTAATAAAGGTATCGTTTGTCTTGGCAAATAAATTGATTTAATAATTTATGCAAGCTTCTCAAAAAGTCTTATAACACAAAGATCCGAACTCCTTTCAATAACAGGAATTTTCAGTTTTTTCCTCAGGGATCTAAATAAACAATTTGACAATATTTACCACCAGATATATACATAAAATATACATATATACACGATCTTGGAATAAAGGATTATAACATTACCTGTAGTGTTTATTAAAGTCCAATTCGTTGTTATTTATTTATTTTATCGCGTCCTAGACCTCACCCGTTTGTTCTTATGGTGTCGATGGACGTTAACCAAACTAATCAGAGTTCATATTTAAGAATACTAAACTTACATAGCTGATTAATGAAATTATAGGAAACAAGTATAGTCAATTTCTTGATTAAGCCCAAATGGGTAAAAGGTGTTGAACCGATGGATTAAAAAACTCTCCCTCTGTCTTAAAGCAGTATCTAAATCAGTGCGATGAAATGGTTGTTGTTTATCCTACTAGAATTTTTTGCCTGGCCTTGCTGGGCAGGTTTTGGGGATTTTTGTATGTGATGGGGTTATTTTTGGGTGTGAAAGACACGGCAAGGGCAACAGGCAGGGATCCGCCAGGGTAGGCTTCTCCCGATGGATTTCTGCCTCTCGCCCTTGCAATTCTCCTTCTGTTGTTTCAAAAACAGCCCTCAAAACAATGGAGGGAGAATGTCAAGGGCGAGAGACAGAAATTCGTCAGGGGAGGAGCCAACCCTGATGGATTCCTGCCTCTCGCCCTTGCAATTCTCCTTCCGCTGTTTCAAAAACAGCCCTTGAAACAACGGAGGGGAAATTGCAGGGCGAGAGGCAGGGATTTATTAGGGTTGGCTCCTTCCCTGATGGATTCATGTCTCTCGCCCTTGACATTCTCCCTCCATTGTTTCGAGGGCTGTTTTCAAAACAGCAGAAGGAGAATTGCAAGGGCAAGAGGCAGGAATCCTTCAGGGGAGGAGCCTACCCTGGCGGATCCCTGCCTGTCGCCTTCTCCCGGAGAGAAGTGGTTTGCTTCTATCTTGGTTGGTGGGGGCCGAAAGCTTCGGCCCCCACCAACCAAGAGAGAAACGAACCCCCCATGGAAGATGACTGCTTCCCTCCAGGAGGTGAAGGACGGAATGGAGCACCATTCTCAGTCTTCACCTCCTGGAGGGAAGTGGTTTGTTTTCCTCGGTTGGCGGGGGCTGAAGTTTTCGACCTCCACTCTCCGTGGAAGATGATGGCTTCCCTCCGGGAGACGAAGGCCAAGAAGGGAGCGCCGTTCTTGGCCTTCGTCTCCCAGAGGGAAGTGTTCATTTCCCCGCTACCCTGCCGAAGCCACGTGGGGAGAGGAGGGGCTCCCCCTCCTCTCCACAACCCCACCGAAGCCACAGGGAGGCAAGCTTCGGCCCCCACCAACCAAGAGAGAAACGAACCCCCCATGGAAGATGACTGCTTCCCTCCAGGAGGTGAAGGACGGAATGGAGCACCATTCTCGGCCTTCATCTCTTGGAGGGAAGTGGTTTGTTTCCAAAACAATCGCGCGTCGCCGTTTTTTTAACGTACGTGCTGGCTGCCCCACCTCCTCCACGCTCGCGTCCTTTAGCCTGATTGGCTGAGGGGTGTCATGGTGCAGAGGATGCTGGGAAGCATAGGGTTTTTTTGTTCGGGTTCGTGGGGCGTTAGCCCCACTATTGGCTTCCAGACCCTTGCGGCGATGCTCACAGGGTCAAAAGGTAAGTGTTGACAGCTCATTATGAGACAGTAGGGATGGGTGTGGCCACGCATGCCGGACACGCACAGCCCAACCTCCTTCTTATAGGTATAGAAATGCATTTGAATTATTTTGCAAGTCAGGAAATTTTTTCAAACTGATTAATAAACATAGTACTGTACCTTCCTTTTCATCCTGTATATTAATTGTATTTAAATCTGTATAACTACTACTTCTTCTTCTTTAAGTGCCTTATCCATTCCGAATGTTGGTTATCCTCATGGCAATCAGCCATGACAATTGTCCTGAGTATATAATGCAGTGGCCCTCCATTTGCCTTCTGCATCGCAGGATGACACCCATACCACTGATCCAGTTACGTGAGTCACGTTTTGGTCCTGAGCCCTTTTGGCACACAAAGTCCTTCTCAACCCCAGTATTGATGGAGCTGCTGCCCTCCATCAAGATGAATTCAAGTGGGATTTAATCCACTTGGGGCCCATCACCCTTTCCTGTGGACATTGCCACCCAAGACCATTAGTCCTCAGGGCGGCCAGGTTAGCTAACTGCCACCTGATGATGAGTGTTGAGTCGCTGGCAGTATGGTTTACTCTATTACCATAGCAGGGGCCAGACTGGAGTACAACTATTAGAGACATATTTCACTGCTATATGTCTATACAGTGGTACATCGTATAATGAACACTTTGTATAACAAAAAAATTGTACAATGAAGCATTTGTGCGCTATTTGCGATGCACCATATAACAAAAAAAAGTTTGTTATACGGATCGTTATTGGTGATACCCTGTACAACAACAAAAAATTTCATTGGATGGGGTATTGCCAATAGTGATCCAACCATATAGCGAAGAGCTCCGTGGAACGGAAGGGGTTGGGGTTTTTTTGGGTAATATGGGGTTTATTTATTTATGTAATTTATATCCCGCCCTCCTGGTGGGAAACACCACTCAGGGGTTCTACTGCATCATAACTTTAGATAAAGATAAAGGTCACCCATGCTTGAAAGCCAGTTGTATCTGATTCTAGGGTTCAGTGCTCATCTCTGTTAGGAGAACCTTGCCTTAACTGGGTACTAATTTTATCAATTTTGCCAGTATATACTAATGTTGGGAATTCTGAACTTTGTAGCAATATATCAGGGAGGAATAAAGATCTGGGATTGCCTGAACATAGTAATTATACTTTTCAGTGAAAATGTACTTATTTATCTTCAAGATGTAATAAATCCATAAGGTCAAAATACCATGAAATGTCTCTGAACATAACAAAGTAGACCAGGGGTGCCCAAACTATGGCCCATGGGCCAGAAATGGCCCACAATGCCAATTCATCAGGCCCATGGTGCCGTTGCTGCTCCCAGAAGTGGGCGGGGATGCACCCACCAATGTGCATGTGCACCCAGAACCACTCCTGAGAGTGGTTCTGCATGCCCCCGTACATGCGCAAATGTGTCCATGCCACTCCCAGAAGTGGATGGGGACACCCCTGAACATGAGCAAATGCACCCACGCCACTTCCGGGAGTGGTTCCAGATGCGCATGCACAAACAAGGGCAAGAGGGTGGGATATAAATCCAATAAAATAAATAAATAAACATGCCTGCTTCTGGAGGCATGGTCACGCCCGCTCAGCTGTTCCGGGGGCGTGGTCAGGCCCGGGGTCCAAAAAATTTGGGCACCCCTGCAATAGACCTATGTTTTAAGACAGTTTTCTGCAGTTTGTAAGATTGCCAGCTTGTCTACTTGCAATGCTTCTGTGCCTTTAACAGCAGCAGGATAATAGAAATTAAGTCATGTGTTAATATACTTTTGCAAGTATATGTGGCCAGAAGCCTAGTGGTATTTGGTGAGGTGCAGGAATATGTTTTGGTTTCATGACTGATTACACGCACAGTTGCACAGCTGAGATACACCCTGGTACTTCATAAACTATCCATAGCAAGGTATACAAACCAGCCCTTCAAATTTCAAAGTAAGGCATTAGATTATGTGACTTGTTTTTTTAAAAAAGATCCCTAAATAAGCATTCATTTTAAGCCTTGTCTATGATACATCTTAGACAGATGTCCCTTTTGTGCTCCATTCTAATCATATTATCTTTGCTTTGACGTTTTTTACACACATTATTAAAAAAAAGAAATATTATGGCATTGTCCCATCTGATAGATAATACTTGTTTCCTCTTTAGAAATTTTGTTGTCATCTCTCAGGCAGTGTTCTGGTTTATTGGGAATCCAGTGAAATACCTTGAAACACGAAGGCAAAAAGTTACAATTCAATACTATACAGACAGAATGCTGTATATCAGGGGTGCCCAAACTATGGCCCAGGGGCCGGATGTGGCCCCCGATGCCAATTCATCTGGCCCACAAAGCCCTCATTGGGCGCATTTTACTTCCACTTCCAGGAGCTACGAGGGATTTGCAGGCTGGATGAATTGGCATCAGGGGCCACATCTGGGCCCCTAGGCCATAGCGATTGGCTCGCTGAACCCGGCCTACAGCCTGAAAAGTTTGTGCACCCCTGCTGTATATTATCTCACCACTATATCACATCGATAAAAAGCAGGCATAAAGATACAAAATAGCTGTTAGAGTTGCAAATGTGTGTATGTGATTAAACCAAGTCAGACACAAGTTGGCAAATCACAATTCTACTTGGGGAGGGGAGGGGGAGAACAAAATACATAATTATTCCACTGCAAGTTAATACTGCTGAAGTCACCTAAGTTCACCTCCCAATACTTGTGCAATAACCTACTTCTTGTGTGTACTAAGCCAACTTCTACATGCTGTTACTGGTATATGAGTCAAACTTACTTCTGTGTAACCCTACTGCCTTAGTACAGTGTTTCCCAACCTTTGGTTCTTGGACTTCAATCCCCAAAAGCACTGATCAGCCAATATACTGACTTAGGCTTCTGGGAATTGAAATCCAAGAAACAAAAGTTGGTAATCACTGCCATAGTAAAAGCAGATGCTCCTGATCATAAGCGCAACAGGGGTTGTGTAACCCAATCAGATACCTGGGTGGTAATTATTGTTAAACTGCTCTTGTCAGACAAAATAAAATATCCTTTGATAAACTCCTGTAGACATATATATAATGTATTTTCAAGATGTTGGGGTGTGGTAAATGTAAATAACACTCGATAAATAAACCAGAGGTGCCCAAACTATGGCCTTTGAGCTAGATCTAGCCCCTGGCACCAATTCATCCAGGCTGTGCCACCTTTGTCGCTCCCAGAAGTGGAAGTAAAATACATATTTTATGTCTGCTCCCGGGAGCGACGAGGATGGTGTGGACCAGATGAATTGACGTCGGGACTGGATCTGGCCTATGGGTCATAGTTTGGGCACCCCTGCAATATATCCTGTCAGTGGCAGAGTGAGAAAATGTTACTCTCTAGCCAACATTCTTTTATGATGTCAGCTGAAATGACTCCAGCCGAGTCAGTCATTTGATACTCAGAGCATGACCCATAAGGAGACACAGACACAGTATGGCTGGATATCTTAAATTCAACAAGAAAATGGAGAGGCTAAACTTTGTATACACAAGGTTGTTCAAATTCAAGTGGTAGGGAGGAGGAACTAAAGTAGAGCCTATTGGGGTAAATCCACATTAGTCCCTACTGGAATAACCCTGTTGGATCTGTGAGACATGCATATGTGTTGATTTAGCAAGCCCCATTCATTCAATAAGTGTACTCTCTAGTTGGGACTAGCAATGGGATTTAGCTCATTAAGTCTAAAATTCCTAGCAGTACCTCCAAGCAGTTTAATTGTTATGCAGTAACAGAGCTCTACCACACCTGAAGGGTGGGAGGTATCTTGAGAAATGAATCCTGATTCTATAAATAGTTCTGTGAATGGAGATTTCCCATGGTTTCATAGAGCTACTAATGACTCTTGAACTGAGAAGAGATTCTTTTGTGTAGTGTTCCCTACTGACACTTTAAAATTAGCCTTAGATTGGTTGCACCTAGAAACAAGTTGTCCACCCCAAATTACAGTTACTGTATTTTCTTGGACTATGTTGGTTAGCCCTTATTCTCCTACCTGAATGCTATAGGGAACAGGAAGGATGGCTCTGAGTTAGAACAATTGCTTTACAGATAGACAGTGTAATCCTAAACTCAAACAGGCTGGCAGTGGAGGTTAGTATTAAACACAAGCTTCTTCTGCCAGGAGATGCCCCAGTTCTACTAAAAGAAATGTCTTTGTGTTAGGAGCTGGTCTTAGAAATATGCCAGCAGAACTGATCTGCTGAGTGAAGTTTGCCAGCAGAGGAACAGGTAAAGAAATGGAGAAGGGGGCAGGGGAATGGAGGAGTTGAGATATGACAGTAGAATGAATTAATTCTCAATGGTTCAGATTTGGTGCAGCTTTAGCTGGTCTATGACCCTCTCGGCTAGCCAGGATTCTGCTCAAAAGGTCTCAAGATTCATTCCTCACCATATCCGATTCAAAGGATTGGGTTAGGTAGCATGTGAGATGAAAAGACTCTGCTTAGAGGTCCTAAAACTAAACTTCACCAACATATGGACTTACTTGGTTTCAGATAGCTTTGCAGAACTTCAGATTTCAATTTTAGTTCAGTGTAAAAATTACCTATTGTTGCGCATGACTTTCGGGCTAATTATTCTGCCCTATATTGCACACAGCAAACTACTTGGCTAGATAACAAGTGGGAGGAGGCATATTCCTCTGATCAAAGTTGTTGGCAACATTAAGGTATTAATTAAGGTAACACGCAGGCCATGAAAGCCACTCCCTTCATGCTACTTACTCACATGCAAGTTTGAATACACAACTTCTTTGACTACAACCAGATAACTAAGTGAAATATTTTTCTAAATGAAGAAACCAAGGACATTAGAGATATCTAGAGATGCCAACTGAGCAGCAAGATATATACATATGGTGACAAAGGCTGTATTTGAGACCTCTTTTCCTTATAATGACCAAACATCTGTTCTCATGGAAACGATAACCAAAAGCCAGTGGCTGGCTGTGACCAGGAGTTTTTGTTAGTTTCAGTAGCTGCATCTCAGTTACTCTTTATACTGTACACCTGTTTCCATAGAAATGAATGTCAGAATGGCAACAGTCATGGAAACTAAAAGGAAGTACAGTGCAGGTTTTATAAAGTTTGCCCTCTGGAGAACTAGCTGAAAACCTAACAAGGTAATGAGCAGATCTGTGGTTCCTTCAGTTGCCTTCATAACAGATCTGAGCCTTTTAACTGGCTTTTCTCTTCATTTCCCCCCATATACTGTACTGTATACCAATAACACAATACAATTTGGGTTGATGTCATTTTATGTAATTTACTGATATATAATACTATGGCCTAAATCCAATAGCTTGTTCCAGTTACAGCAGACCCACTGAATCAATGGGATTTATGTAAGAGCTGATTTATAATTCAGCAATTGATTCAATGCAGCAACTTCATTTGGGATCAGCAATTGGATTTATGCCCATAAAACAACAGAGTACTATTGCAAGGACATGTTGACATCCAACATAAAATAAATAAATGTTAAAAACAATTAGCAAATCAAAAAAGCAGTAGAAATTGACACTCAGTGTGGACTAGTGATTATGGTGGACTACTACTAGACAGACTTGGGTCAAAAATGTTTGTTTGGTCCTTAAGCTTACTGAGTGATAGTGGGACAGTCTCATTTTTAGATTAGCCTACCACAAAGTGTTATTATCATGGTAAAATTGATCTTGAGCTTCCTGGGGGAAAGATGGGCTTTAAAATAACCAAAAAAAGAGAATGAATAAGAAATAAAACACTTGGGCAGCTAAAAGGTTTTAACCCTAGTACTGAAAAATAATAAAGATATTTGGCAAAACATTTTGAGAAAACAATTCTGTAAATGGATTCCACAAGTGAGAGGCCCGTATCATTACCCAACAAATTTCAGATGGAGTAGGGATTCTAAAATAAGGTATCTTGCTCTTATGGAACAATCATGATTTTGAGACAGAGGAGATACATTATTTGTTTTTGCCCATACTAAAAAATGGAAGTGTCAATGAATTACTTGAAAAACCCAGTATTCATATCAGACTTTAAAAAATAAACTATTGCTCCTTTAAAAAAAGGATCTATCTCAAAGTTCTCTGACTTGTATCAGAGAACTTTTAAAATGGAAAAATTCAAGAATCTACCTATGATGCTGTCATTTTTTTTGCTTTCCCCAATGGGAACCTTCCACATGTATTCGAGTAGAACTCCTATAATACCCAACCAATTACTATGGGATTTGTGGCCCTAAGATGAAGAAGGCTGGTATGTTCTAGCTCCATAGCATTCACGTACCTTATTTACTCCATGTATATAAGCTATGCATTGATCTTGTGGGGTAGCATTGTTTATTTCTTTATGTTTTGACTACTTTGTTTTATTTTTCACCAAGTGTACTATCCATTTAGCTCTTGACTGCTAGTGGGTGGGTGCATCTAAGGAACCTTTGTCAAAATATTTTTAAAAATCTGATTATGTTAGCTGTATGCTTCTTAACTACTAATCAGCAGGAGTGATAACAGCATTACTCATTTTAATGAAAGCCACGTTCTTAGTCACCTAAATATTTTAGGAATTATGGTTTCACCAAAAGAAAAGCTCATAACCATCTCATGTGCCTATTGGTGATTCCATCTACAAATCACCTTGGAAAATTTGGCCCATAAACTATGCTTCTGGGTGGCTGCACATAGTCAAGATTAATCTTGAAAGCAAGGCATTAAAATGATTGCATTAACATACTTTTCAAATATCTGTATTCCACAGCATAGCCTCCTCTTCTACAGAATACAATAGATACCTGATATCACTGAACATTACAGCACTTCAAAACATTATGTATCACAATTGCAAAATATAACAACGCTGACAGATGTTCCAAATGCTTGACCCTTTGTGTGTTTGTTTACTAAGAAGAAAAATCCTACAAAGTTCCTTGCATTGCAACCCAATTTATGCAGCTGATAGTTTTGTTCGTGAAACAGTGGTATTCTGCAGTACAATCCTACACATCTCTATTCAGAAATGGGCTCCACTGATTTCGGGGGTTGGGGGGGGCTCAACCTTAAAGCCTTAATATGGCACCCTTGCATCTTTATATGTTTATTTTACAGCACCCAATAGACCCGTGATGGTGAACCTTGGCACTCCAGATGTCCTTGGACTTCAATTCCCAAAGCCCTTGTGAATCCACACAAATGGGTTTACTGTGATTCATCCGGCCCACGCTGCCCTTGTTGCTCCTGGAAGTGGAAGTAAAACGTGCCCATACGGGCGCGTTTTATTTCCACTTCCAGGAGCGACGAGGGCGGCGTGGGCCAGATGAATCACAGTAAACCCATTTGTGTGGATTCATGGGAGCTTTGGGAATTGAAGTCCAAGGACATCTGGAGTGCCAAGGTTTGCCATTATGGCACTAGACAGTTTAAAAGGTTGTATCCCTATTTTACAAGGCTAGAACCGAGGCACTGCTCAGTAGTACTCCAGTATTTCATGGCTGGGGAGAAAACAGAATCCATGTGTTGCAGGAGCCCAGAAAACTGGCTCCATGTTATCCCAGCCCTTGCATTTCATTATGAAGGAGTCAGTCGTCAGCAGAGCTTTAAAGGGACTTTAAACGGAACAAGTCACAGTAAGATCAGGTTTCAGAGTGACTTGGAAAATGCCCATCATAGTTAGCCATATTTAATTAGGCTGATTTGCAGCAAGCTGGAGTCAGGCCTGTAAATATCACCGTCCTGAACAGAACATTCCTCTCTTTCGGCCCGGTCATCTTGCTTCTCTTTCCACATTGGGAAGGTGTTTGTGCTGAAAGGCAAGGCTGGCTGTTTCCCAGCCCATCATGTGTCTCTCCGCTTGGTTCTCCTTGCAGTGAGCTCACGAGGCTGGATTTGGCACAGGGCTTTAATCCTCTGGGGGAGAGGCTGATGTCACCACTAAAGGGCTTCTTTTTATGACTTCTCCCGGCGGGCAGAGAAAAGATAAGGCTCGCTGATATTGTTTAAGACCTGTAAGGATAGCAAACGAAATGTACCGCAAGCCAAGTTTCCATTCAGAGCAGAATGGTCCAATTTGCTTCTGAAAATGTTTTGCTTTTTTTAAACAACGACAACAACAGTAGGTTTCTGAAAAGGAAAAACAAAAAGACCCGGGTCAAGGGTGCTATGAAATCAGAGTGAGCATGATGGGGCGGCCCTCTCCTCCCTCCTTCCCTTTCTCCCTCTGCAATGGCTGTTCTTTATTTTTTTTTTGCTGGCTCATGTTATCGATCGGCATTTCCAGGACAAGAAGGGGAAATGGTCAGCAGAACGCTGCCTGGGAGATGTCAAATGGTCTCCACAACAAGTGCAAAGAGGGCAACACAAAAGCTCCCTTTCTCTTCTTCTGAGGGCACGGGGAAGACCAGCAAGGCAACACTCCTGGCATTCCCCTTCCTCAGAATATAGATAAAGGGTAAAGGTTGCCCTTGCTCAAAAGCCAGCGTTCTCTGTGTCTGCAGACGTTTCCATGGACATGTGGCAGGTATGTCTAGACACTGGAGAGCACAGGACACTGTTTACCTTCCCACCGAAGTGGTACCTATTTATCTACTTGCAATTTCTTGCTTTCAAACTGCTAGATTTGCAGGAGCTGGGATGGAGATGGGAGCTCATTCCGTCATGCAGTACTCGGGTCTCAAATGGCTGACCTGCCACCTTCCAGTTAGCGTCTTAACCACTTGAGCCAATGCAGTCCCTTCCTCTGAATATACTTTAACCCTAAAGTGCTGCAAAGCGACATGTACCTAATGTTTTTTGACACTTCTCCCTCTCTCTCCTATTATATCACATAGATATCCTTTTCAGGAAATATGGCCTCAGACATTTTGGGGCAAGATATTTAAGATGCTAAGGGCCTCAACCCCCTGCACAAAATTAGCGACATAGTTGACAACTGCAGCATATCTTATGATGTTTTCCATAACCCAATGCTACCTCTTACAAAAGATCATCTGCAGATTTATTTATTTTTTTCAGCTTTGTCATTAGGACTGATCTAGTAGGACTGCACCATGCAATATTATGTGTGGAGCTACAGTTCCCATAATATTTGTAACTATGGGTTCTGGGAGTTGTGGCTGCATACATATGGAGAAAACTGGGGTTAAGGTGCTGCCAGTCTCTGTGGGCAGGAAACCTTGAGGGTAAAGGCCAAGGTTTGATTTTCAACACAAAATTTCAGGTGGTAAGGCTTGCAATGAGTCAATCAAAGTATGGGGCTGATCAAAATCAGTGGTAGGCAGTGGTGGGCATCAGCAGGTTTACATCAGTTCACCAGAACCGGTAGCAGACATTCTGGCTGGCCACTCCAATCCAAGTTTTGAAATAAAGTAGTCCTAATTCAGGTGCATCCTGCCAACCTAGCAGTTCAAAAGCAAGAAATTGCAATTAGATAAATAGGGACCACTTGGGTGGGAAGGTAACAGCGTTCTGTGCGCTCCGGTGTCTAGTCATGCCTGCCACATGACCATGGAAACGTTTGCAGAAGCAGATAGCGCTGGCTCTTCGGTTTGAAACAGAGATGAGCACTGCACCCTAGAGTCGGACACGACTGGTGTTCGAGCAAGGGAAACCTTTACCTTTACCTTACTTCAGGTGCAATGCAGGGCTTTCCCTCTGGTCATGCCCACCATACCATGCTCACAGTGTGGTAGTAAAATTTTTGGGAGCCCAACACTGGTGGTAGGTAAAGGTCTCTTTTGCTCGAAAGCTAGTTGTATCCAACTCTAGGGGGTGGTGATCATCTCCATGTACAGCCAAAGAGCCACCGCTGTCTGCATCTGCAGACATTTCCATGGTCATGTGGTAGGCATGACTAGATACCAGAGCGCACAGAATGCTGTTACCTTTCATGCCATAGCGGTACTTATTTATCTACTTGCAATTTGTTGCTTTTGAACTGCTAGGTTGGCAGGGGCTGGGTGAGATGACGGGAGCTCACTCCGTCACACAGCACTTGGGTCTCAAACTGCTGACCTTCTGGTCATCAAGCTCAGCGTCTTAACCACTAAGCCAATGTGGCCCCTTTTAAATGCTTGCCTAAATGTGAGGTAGATAGTTTGTATTTTTTATAAGCTGTGAAGTCATGTTTGTAAAAATATCCCTGTGTAATAATTACAGCAGGTAGTTGGAAAACAATGAAAGGATATGTTGGCAGGCTGCAGTACCCACAAGAGCCTGACTAAAATTTCATCCCAGTTCTATTTTTTTTATAAAAAAATCATGTTTTTAGCCACTAGGTTTTCAAAATAATGTACAATAAAATAGACAAAAACAATAGCCAGAGTCCTATTATGTACTTAGGCTGCTGGAACCCCAATGGCATACATTTCAGCAACAAATTTGTACCAATTAAGAAGGTAATCCTGGATTTTCTTATCACAGGCCAAGCCACACAACTGCTGTATGACAAGACACAAGATCACCAGCTTCTTAGCTAGCAGGAAATGTGCTGTTGAAGTGCCAGTTGATATTAGTAACAGGATTCTTGCCATTCTTTATAAAGGCTAATGTTGAATACCAAAGGCCAGAGGCAACTCTAATCATGCACCAGAAACTCGGCAACAATGGAGCCTCATGATTGACATGCTACTCCAGAGAAAACCCATCTCATGCATTCACCACCCTAGACTCTCAGATCCTAGACAGATCTAGACAGAAACATACAAAAGGTGGCACTCTTTCAAAGATTCTGGTCCACAACCATTTAGGGCTTTGTAGATCAAAACCAGCACTGTATACATGGTGTGTGTCGCATTGCTTTCACAGGCTTGTGCTCTCTGTTCTATGCAAAGAAGCATGAAACCTTGGAAGCTGTGGCTGAAATGCCCATACGGTACTGGCTAGGATAGTCAGAAATTCCTTGGAAAATTGAATCGAGCAAAGGATGTCCACATGGCTTTACAAGCAGCTTATTGTGTATGAGAAAAGATTCAGCACCAGCCTTGTTTAGACATGATTCAGACTGGTGCCTCCCAATGGGAAACATACTTCAGGACCATCACATGGGCAGGGCAAGAGGCATGGAATGCACTCAGTTACAGTCACATGGCCCAAAGACATTTCATGACTGGCATAGGTGCCCACCCACAGGACCAGCAATACAGGAACCTCCTGTCTCAATGAGCTTCAGACAGAACCACAGCCAGCAATTTTGGTGCCTGGGGCTTTGCTGTTCTCTTGGTTCAGCTTGGCTCACGTGAAATTGGCATTATGAGAGTGGGGGAAGGGACAGAGGAACAGAAAAGAATAGCTGGGTGTAACCGCCATATTGGATCAGCAATGAATTAATCTGTTCTGCATTTACTCCTGCCTGGTGAGGAGTCAGTGAGGCAAAATGCATTCTTGATGTGGGCAGCTTTGCCCCCTTTCAGCAGTAGCAAGTGCCAATGGATGGATGACAATTTTTTGTGCCCTATAAATTTTTACTCCCTAGTTCACAGCCTCACTAAACCTACTTTACACCCTTTTGGCCTTGGGATTTTGACAGAAGGGGGCTCTTCATTTGAATGGATATCCCTCTCCCCCCCCCCTCCACCCAGCCAGGCTTGTTCTTTCTTTCTGGTCCACTTTGTTCATGAGATTGGGCCCACCAAATGGATTGTGTCCCATTCTGCATTTGTTACATGTTGGTGTTTTCCTTGCTCATCATTCTCATTCCTCTAGCTTGTTTTCGAGAATACATCTCGTCGCTGAAGATCTGACTCCAAAAACACATTAATGGCTGGCACCAATTGCTTCTCTTTGCTGAAGCTATCTTGGGAATATGTACATGGTGGCTTGCTTACATACAGTGGGTTTAGCCGTTACAAGAAGATACATTTTGGCGAGCTTCCTGAGAAGTGCCACTCCCGCTACCGTGTCTCACTTTGCTCCTTCCCTGGTTCGGCGTTGGCCACGGGGTAGTCGAGCAGACCTGGGGATTCCTGGGTAATTTGTAATTTTTATATTTGTAATACAGTATTTTTATATTGAATAGTGCCCTGCTTGTATTATTATGCTATTGTATGCCTATATTGTATCCTGTATTGTATTATTATGAACATGTTGTTGCCGCCTTGAGTAAGCCTTGGCCGAGAAAGGCGGGGTATAAATTAAAACTGGAATGGAATGGTGACATGGTTCCTCCCACCAGAAGCAGAAGTAAAACGTGCCTTGCAATCTGTTTTGCAACAGATATGTTTTACAACAGGATGAGATAGATTTTGGACTGCCATTTTCTTTGCTTAAACCAAGGGTGCCCAAACTATGGCCCATGGGCTTGATCTGGCCCCTGACAGAATTCATCTGGCCTACACTGCCCCTGTCGCTCCTGGAAGTGGAAGTAAAACACGCCCATATGGTGCCTATACGGGCATGTTTTACTTCCGCTTCTGGGAGCAACAAGGGCGGCATGGGCTGGATGAATTGGCATCGGGGCTTGATCTGGCCCATGGGCTGTAGTTTGGGCACCCTTGTCCTATACTGACTAGCCACAGCTTTGCCCACAGCTGCAAACAAAGCATGGTGAATTCTTCTTCTCCCGCCAAAGAAGCTCCTGCCATCAGGGCCTCACTCTTCCAGGCCTACCATGCAGCCATAGGCAAGCTCCTCAGGCTTCCAAGCTGTTTTAACTACAAAGTGTGTCCATAAGATTCAAGATTCCACACCAAAGTCTACTGTGAGGATTCTCCCCATGGTATTAATTTACTATTATAGCAGGTTGTCCACTGCATAGAAGTTAATAAATCCGCAGGGAGAAGTCATATAGGTATATTTGGTAAGAAATTGCTTTGGTGGGTTTTTTTTTGTTCTTGCGTGTTTTCAATTAAATTTCCTTGCTATGAATAACTGGGGGAAATAAACTAAAGCAGATTACTGCTGACATTAAAATATGTCTTATATGTGTGTAACCTCAGGATACGCACATGTCCAAATGCATGTATGGACTGAATATTTATTAACAACTGAATCAAAAACTTATTTGTTTTGTGGCATATGCACTGCAACCCTGCATTCCAGTGGATGTCATGTAATGCCATCTTTTCCTAGTTCTTTTCTGCTGAGATGTATTCAGTTCAAAAGGCAACAGCGTGAAAAACAGGGTGTTGTCTACTGCAGGCAACTCCCCAGACTCACCCCCAGCTAATGGGAGAAGTTAGAAATCAACTATGAGGGAAGATGGGATCTTCTCTATGGGATAAGACTGTTCTCTGAAGTACCCTAGGAGGAAGAAAATCACAAGACTTTCAGTAATCCAAACCACCTTGTCTTCTGAAGAACAATGTTGGTGTGGTCAGCTTTGTGGATACCCTGTGTGGTAGAGTGGATAGAGTGATAGACTAGAACCCAAGAGACCTAGGTTCAATTCCCTGTTTGGATATGGAAATTCATGGGGGAGGGTGGAACTCGTAAAACCACTCCTTAAATATCTCATACCTCGTAAGTCCTATTAGGGTCACTGTATGTCAGTTCCAGCTTGAAGGCACACAACATTGTTATTACAATGAGGACAGAATGGATTGAAGCAGTGGTGGGTTTCAACAGGTTCACACCAGTTTGCTAGAACCGGTAGCAGAAATTCTGGCTGGCCCCGGCCACCCGTTTGGAAATAAAGTAGTCCTAATTCGGGTGCAATGCAGGGCTTTCCCCCTGGCCCCGCACATCATACCACTCCCACAGAGAAGGTAGTAAAAAAATTTGAATCTCAACACTGGGCAGGCATGACTAGATTACCCACCCAGTCACATGGCCATGCCCACAGAGTAGGCCACACCCACAACGTAGGTCACACCCACAGTGTGGTAGTAAATTTTTTTGGAGCCCACCACTGATAAATGAGGCTGTTCTTGTAGCCTCCTGCCTTGGGATTATTCCTCCCTCAAAATGAAATATCAGCAATTCTGGGTGTACTGCTGCTGAATGAAACCTCTGCAGGCCCATCTTTGAAATAAGACACAAGGCCCCTTGTACCATTTAACAATAAAAAGATTGATTTTACGAAAACAGAAGTCCATTAGCAGGTTGTAATGGGGGTGGGGCTCAAAATAAAAAAAAGTGGCTCCCAGACTCACCTAAATTCTCCACACCAGTATAAAAGAAAACCAGGAAGTGTCTAAAATGTCTAAGGTGATACTTTTTTTTATTTAGTCCTAGCCAAAAACATTTTGTGGCTTGAGGCAAATGACCTTTCTCCCTTGGTTTTATATATACTCTTAGACTAGCAGCTGACTCTTACTTCCAACACATCTCCATCACACCCAATGACAGGAGGCTACCGTGCTAGACAAATTACGTGATACAGATCTCCATACCCTGAATGGCTGAAGGGCCCAGGAAGACCACCTGGGGTGCTGTCCTACCTCAGATCTGTCACCTAAAGTAGCATTCTTATTCTGCATTGTGGCAGGACCAGCCCTATGACAACTCTAGACAGGTCCTGGGAAGACGATACAGCGGAACCTCGCTTACCAAACAGCTCGGTTAACATAAAAAATGCATAACAAAAGGAAACCCACAGAAAATAGTGGCTCGGTTTACGGAATTTCTTTTGGAATGAATTAATTGGTTTTCAATGCATTCCTATAGGAAACCATGTTTCGGTTAATGTATTTTGGTTTGTAATGCATTCCTATGGGAAATTCGGTTAAAGTAATTTTTGCTGTAAGAAACGTCCCAGAGAACGCATTAATTACATTAACCGAGGTTCCACTGTATAGGCAACTAATGATCAAGGAAATGCAGCTTGCTGTGTTCCTTGATATACATCCATTTTAAGATACATAATTTTTAATAGGAATAAATACGAACTCTTACAAAATATTAATTAAAATACTTTATTTTGATACACATACTTTACAATGCACTGCTTCTGGAACGTATTTAGGACTGGAAATTGGTGGACATCTAGCAGAAGTAGTTTTGGGATTAAAAAGTTACTTTTAAAAGTAATTGGTCACAGTGATAGTTAGCTGCCACTAGAGTTGCATTTTTTTAAAAAAAGACAACTCTTTTTTTCCATTGTTTCAAAAGGATCTGAAACAGTTGCCTCTTGTGACTAGAGCAAAACAAAAACACAACTGTGAAAGCTATAAACTACTGGCTTGTGGCATAAAGTACCACATTCACGTTCATTCCTGCACATCCTCAGCTCAATGTCTGATGTGGAACATGAACCAGTGCTTCAAACATGTAAAAATTGTTTTCTATCATTTAATGATGTCACACCAAAAGTAACCAACATTTTACATTTACACTATAAAAGTGATTGAGTTACCCCTAGATAAGTTACAACTGTAATGTAATATAACTACATATTTAAAGTCCTCTTTGAAAAAGTAACCTAGTAGAAAGCCCTGGTGGCACAGTGGTTAAAACTGCTGTACTGCAACCAAAAAGTTGTGAGTTTGAGCCTGACCAGGACTCAAGGTTGACTCAGCCTTCCATCCTTCCAAGGTCGGTAAAATGAGTACCCAGTGTGTTGGGGGCAAAATACTAATTAACTTGTGAACCGCACAGAGAATGCACTAAGCACTATGTACTAAGTGTGATTGCTTTGCTTATTGATTGTCCTAAGAAATTCATATCTCCATTGACTTCATGCCCATTTCATACTTCTAATAAGGAAAATTGGCTCAGGGGGCACAACAGTTTATATCACAATAAAGTACATTGTGTTGATGAGTCCAAAGAATTGTTGTGCTATTGGAGACTATAAGCATGGCTGTATTTATGTTACACCATTTATCTTCACCTACCAGACAATTCAATAATATAATATATTTTAAGTAATATAGTTGCATGCCATCAAGACAATTCTGATTTATGGTGTCCATTTCCAGAGTTTTCTAGGTAAAGAGTCCTCAGAAGTGGTTTGCTATTCCCTTCTTCTGGGCATGCCCTGGTATTGTGCAGCTAACTATAAAGGCCAGACAGATTGGCTCTTCTCCCAGGAGGAACAGTGGGGAATAAAACTCCAAAACTAGATATCTGAACCTCTGAGCAGCTCCCAAGCTAGATATCTATACGTCTGAGCAGCAGCAGCAGCAGTAGCTGCTGCTGCTGTTCTGCTGCTGCTGTTTCCATGTCTAGGCCAGACGTGAAACTGCCAAAATGAAGGCAAGGCACCTTTGGGCGAGTTCATTCAGCAGTTCCTTTCACTTGACCGAGTGTGAGAAAGATTAACCACCAACAGAAAGTTGCTGTTACCAGGGTACGCCCAATTGTGGCTTTCTGTGTACCCCAACCTCTGAGGTACCCAGCCAGCTTCATATGTTATGTGCTGATCTGTTAATTTAGGTAGGTATTTGTTTTGAACATGGCTGAATTCATCTGATTCTTTTTTTTCTTTTACTGTACAGACACTATCTAAATCTGAGGAAAATACTTTCCTTCTCAGGAGTGCATCTGAATATTTAGCCACCAACATCAGGCAGCCCAAAATTAATAACTGAAGCTAGTCCAAATGCTGGTAATAATTTAGCAAATACAGGAAAAAGAAAGGGGCCTTTTTGAAGAAAAGTAAGCGATAGGGCTAATAGCCCTCCCGCTTCAAGTAAGTCTGAAGCCAACAAGATTAGTAGTTGATTTAATTACCACTTGTTTACAGAAAGCCTACATATGAATGTGTGCCATACATGTCAACCTTCCTGGATTGGCCGGGATTTCCCGTTTTTCGGCACCGATTTTCGTCATTTCCCGCCTGGAGCTGCCGAAACCCCGGAATTTGGCAGGGGGGGGGGAGAGGCATTACTGCGCATCCCTTCTGTGCAACTCGCTTCTACGCATGCGTAGGCTTTTACGCATGCATAGAACCCTTCTACGCATGCATAGAACCCTTCTACGCATGCATAAAAGCCTTCTATGCATGCGTAAAAAGCAACCTGCGCAGAACCGTTCTGTGCAGGTCCCGGATTTTCCGGAGCCGCGGTTGAGTGTGTGTGTGTGTGTGTGATTATTTAAAACTTGAGAGATTTCACAGCAGTTGGATTGCTCTGTAGTCCCTTTGAACGCTACCTTTCCCTGGAAGCCTCAGTAACTAAACTACAGATTAAATCAAGGCGAGTACCAAGCTCCGGGCTGTATCGTTTTTCTTGCCGCTCTTGCGAGACTGGGAGGTGGAGGGGAGAGGAAGGAAGGAAGCGATGTACGTTACTCCCCAAATACAGCGCTTTCTAAAGGTACATATATTACTAATGGGGCTATAGCTCCATTCAGAAGGCTCTGCCTCTACTCCCCCCCCCCACACACACTTTAAAAAAATTATTTTAACAATACTGTATGCCCCTTTGAACATTATGCGTGAACTTTAATGGGCGTGTGCGCGCTTGTAGTTTATATTAACTCAGGGGCTGAGTTTGCCTTCTTCCACTGTTTTTTCCCCGGGACACTGACCTAGCCTTTAATTGTTTGGTGATAGGCATGTAAGGGGGAGGGGCGTTACTTGTTTATTGGAACAGCACAGTTTTTTTTTAAAAAAAAATCAACCCAGGCTAACAGTTTCTAGTCCCCCCCTAAGGATGTATCCAAACAGGCAGCCAATCGGCATTTACACAGCTTTTTCAGCTTGCCTTTTTTTAAAGGGACAGTGGCAAGCGGGTTGTATCACATTTAAAGAGAAAGGCAACCATTCCCAACCCAACCCCCCCCCCCCGGTGCTGGAAGAGGAGGATGGAGGAAGCAGGGGAAAAGCTTTCCCTCGTGCGTAGTTTCTCGAGTGGACCGTCCAACTTTTGAGCCGAAGGAAAGAACACTGACCCGCTTATAGGGGGTCTTGAGCAATGAAGGATGAGGGTTTGTTGGAGGGAAATATACAAGGAGTTTTCCTCTCTTTCACAAGCAGAGCCCTGGTCAGTTTCACCTTTGGTCTGGTCCAGTGGAACAACTGCATTGGTTAAAAGGGGGAGTCTCTGGTCCCCAGCCCTCCAGTTGCCTGAAATTTCGATGCTACATTTATCTACTCCGTGGTAAATAAGAGGGGTGTGTAGGTACGTTTCCCCTTGGAAGCATTTTGAGCCTCCTGTTAACGTGACCCTTGATGGCAAGGTAGCGTGTTTCCTTTCCCGGGGTCTAGTCATGCCTGCCACATGACCACGGAAACATCTGCAGAAGCAGACAGCGCTGGCTCTTCGGCTTTGAAACAGATGAGCACTGATCCCTAGAGTCGGATACGACTGGCTTTCGAGCAAGGGAAACCTTTACCTAAAAGCAACCTTGAAGGGGGAAAAACCAAAAGATTCAAGAGAACCAAACGAGTAGGGCGGACGAAAATCGTTCCCTCTCCTTCTGAAAAGTCCGTCGCGTGGAAGTGGGTGCGAATCGTTTCCTATGAAAGGCTGTTTTTTTTCCCCCCCCGGGAGGACGCCCAGCTGTAAAACACCCCCGGGCCAAAGTGGACCAGGTCGAGGTGCAACTTTCCACAGTTCACACTTGGCTTGCCACCCTCCCCGCCCCGCTTCCTCGGGAGTAACCCACCCACCCCTTCTCCAGCAAAGCGGGGGATGACTACCGAGGAAGCCAGCCAGCCAGCCAGCCGCAGAGAGGGATGGAGACCGGGGGGGGGGGCGGGGGGGAGGCGCGGACTTGCACCCTTTAGGCAACGATCCGTAAGACCAGCGCTCCGCACCGAGCCGCTGGCGCGCGCATACACACAAAGCGGTGCGTTCTCGGGAGTTTAGGGGCTTGAGCATCGACGCCTATCTACCGTCTGGCAAGCCTAGGTGGAAGGTAACGGGGTTGAAAGGCAAGGCGGAGGATCCGACGAAGACGATGGAGGGTAGAGCGCAGGCTCCCACGAGGGAGGGAGGGCCGAAGAAGAAGGAGCCACGGCAGGAAGAGGAAGGAGAGGAAGGCCCGGGGGAGGGAGGAGGAGGAGGAAGCCGCGCTTGCTGGCGCGCCAGAAGGGCAAGCAGAGCATCGCTCGGGTCGTGTTGGAAGCAGCCAGGCGTACAAAAGGGGGTGGGTGGGGGTGGGAGGAGGAGGAGGAGGAGGAGGAGAGAGGTGAATGGAGAGGGAAGGCAGTGGGAGAGCGACGGGGTGGGGGAGAGGCTGGGGGGAGGAGGGGGGAGGGTACCTGGGTTGAGGAGGGAGCCGGGTAACGAAGACAGCGACTCCATCCTTCCCAGCCAGGAGCCCAAGAGGTGGAGCTGCTGCCTACCCGCCCTCCCCTTCCCCCGCCCTCCCCGTCGGGGGGGGGGGCTTTAGGAAGCAGCCGGCGCACGAGCCTCCTCCGCCGCGTTCCCAGGGCCAGCAGCACCAGCCTCTCCCCCTGTCGGCGCCACCTTAAAACTCGCTCTTCAAGGGGCGGGGCGGCCCTTCCCCAACTCCCCCCCCGCGCGCGCGCTCCTCCGCCCCGCCGGCCGCCGATTGGCCGGGGAATGTATCCATTTGTGGAACGTTGACGCCCGCCGCGTTCTATCCCGACTAGTGTTCGGTTGAGGCCGGGGGTGGGGGGGCAGCCGCGGTGGCGGCAGCAAGAGACGGAGCCCGAGCAGCAGCAGCAGCAGCCGGAGGAGGAGGAGGAGGAGCAGGGAAGGAATCCGGAGCCGAGGAGATTCGCAGAGCGATGGGGTCGAGGCCGGGGCTGGGGCTCTGACAGCGTAGGAGCGGGGCCGAGAGGGCTGCAGCGGTCGCGGGGAACCCGCTGGAGGCTCCAGCTGGGGGGCGGGGGGGAAAGCGCCGAGGTTGGGAGACGGAAGAGCAGCGAAGAAATCCAGGCAGCAGCGGCGGCGGCTTCAGTTTCGCCCCATTCCCTCCCGCGGACCATGTTCGCCAAAGGCAAAGGCTCGGCGGTGCCCTCGGATGGGCAGGCTCGGGAAAAGTAAGCGCCGAGGCGGGCGGATTGATGGGGCGGTGTGTGTATGGGGGGGACGGGCGGGAGGCGAAGAGGCTCCAGGGAGCTGGGCATGGTTTCCTCCGGCAGGCGTTCGCCTCGTCCCTTTATTGTCTCAACGAAGGGGAGCAGCCCAGGCATCTGGAGGGGGACGATCGGCGGGGGGGGGGGGTGGGGGAGGGAGGGAGAAGGGCGACGGGAAACGGGGCCAAGTCAGGAGGAGAAGGGAGAAGGACCCACCGCCGTCGCCGGGCTGGCTATGAGGCTGGCTGGGGAAGCATGATGGAGGAAACCAGGCAAGGCAGGCTTGCATCGCGTCCTTTTGTCTGGAGGGTCGCTCCGTCTGTGCACGGGGCCAAGGGCTTTGTCCAGGGCGATGAGCGGCTTTCCCCACCTCCCTGCTAGAGTTTGCAAGTTTGGCCAGACCCCCCCCCCCGGGGGGGGAGATCGAGTGGAAGCGGAGTTATTTGGGGGACGGGGGCATCTCGGCTGAGACCCACCATGCACTCTCTCCCCACATTTGTCTCGGCGGGAAGGTTGGAGGAGGATGACCCCCACGGCGACCTCTTTTTCGGAGCTCTTAGCCCAAAGCTTTGGCGCCTGGGGGGCGGGGGGGGGCGATCGCGGGTGCCGGTGCTGCGGGCGGCCCTTGCAGGAGGCGGAGGAGGCGCCCGGCATGTGCTTGGCGAAGTTGCCTTCTCTGCCCTCCCTTGGAGCTCCTCTCAACTTAACTCCGAGGTGGTGGCGGACTAGGGACGCCCCGTCTGTTTCTGCGCTGGGAGGCAGGAAGGAAGTAGGACGAACCCTGGCTTGCCCCGGTTTCAACCTGCCCCCCTCCCCCGTCCCACTCGTGGAAGGGATGCTTGGCTTGGAAATCAATGGGACAGCGCCCCCCCCCCCACCTCCCAAAGTCCTGCTTCCGTCCAGCGGGCCCTTGCTTCTGTCTTGCCTTTACCACTTTTCTTCCTCTGTTCCCTTCCAGGTTAGCATTGTACGTCTATGAATATTTGCTGCATGTAGGAGCACAGAAATCGGCACAGACATTTTTGTCAGAGGTGAGTGACTCGCTTCACTTTTGACCCCTTCAACCCTCCCCCCCTCCCCCTTTGAGATAGCCTTTGTTTTCAGAAGCAGTCACGGTGGCTTCCATTTTGAATTTTTATCACCTTTTGCCATTTATTGCTAGTTGGCCACAGAGGCTGTTTGGGGGGTGGGTGGGCTGGCGGGAGGGAGGGCAACTTAGCAGCGGGAGGAGAAAGCATCTTTTCATCCTGCCCATTGGGTCTACCCTATTCACTTTCTTTGCTATTTGCAGATCCGATGGGAAAAAAACATCACGCTAGGAGAGCCTCCTGGGTTTTTACATTCATGGTGGTGGTAAGTGTGTTGCTTGTTCCTCCCCTTTAAAATACAAACTTCTGTGCTTGACTGACTGTAAGGGTGGGTGGGTGGATGGGGTTGCAGATGTCCCAGGCAAAACTTTGGGTTTGATTATAATTTTCTCTTGTGTTGCCAAATAGACATAGTTAGCAAATGTAAGTTTGTCTCTTCATCCTGGTTAGGGTTACAATGAAGTACTGTACTGAACAAGTACTAAAGAAAGTTGGGAGCTGAGTTGTGTAGTTTTTAATTTTGTTTTGAGAATTGTCTCAGTCAGTTGAAGTAGATATTCCTTGCTCTCCTTTTATTATCCAGTACAAAGGCACAAGGGATCCATAGTTCCTTAAAGATGGTAATTCAGGATATCTCTTAGACCTTAACATGGTTAAGCACTGTTGATTTTAAGGTGTACTGTAGACAAAAAGATACCGCATGTTCTTTAGATGCTAGTCTGTGCATGGTTGACAAACTTGATCAGGGGACAATAATTTGTAAAAGTCATTGTCTTTTAGAGCATTTCTTGGGAAGAGTATTCTTTGTTTTGTGGATGGTTTCATTTAGAAAGTTTAAAGGTTGACCACTTTCATTAAGCCTTGTGATAGGCTGATCTTAGTGTTGCTTATAAGAGAGCCTTCTTTCTTGAACATGTATCTCTGATGTAGGTGGTCTGGTCCACAGGTTGAATGTGATTAAAGTAGCTGTACAGTTGGTAATATAATTAGCTGGTTGATAGCAGCTTTCATGTAGGGCAATTGTTGTGTGTCATAAATTTGTTCATGTTGAACTTGACACTTCCAAGCATGATGTGTGAAGGGTAGGTTCAGCATCTAAGGATCATACCTAGCATATGAGGGAGAATTGAGGCTGCATGTTGCTTAGGTAGCTTGACAGTTTTCTGATTAGACTTATCAGTTGGGAAATAATTTAGATGGCAAGACTTAGTATTGTGTAGATTTGAGATTTACTGTGTTCTGACTATAAATTAGGAAAGTTCAGTGGGGAATCTTCCCTTCTTGTGCCAGAACTTTTGTTTGACACAACAGTTTTGGGGGAAAAAAACAGTCTCTGTCAGTTGCCACATCTCAGTGCTGCTTGGATAGTTTCCCAGTTCTGTTGCACGGTTGGGGTTCTTTCAAGTAGTTGCTGCAGGCCAGTTGGGAGAAAAGTAACATTGTCAGGACCTGAAGTCTTTCATACTTGAAAAAGTTTCACTAATATTGCACAGGAGGACTCTTGAGTAATGTTCTTATCAGTATTGCTTCTTATTTTAATGCTTTATATCTCCATCCTTTTTCCAAGGAGTTGATAATTCTCTTTCTCTTCTTCCTTTCATATTATCCTTACAATAGCCTGTGAGGTAGATTAGGCTGGAACATAGCAAGTGGCTCAAGGTCACCCACTGAGTTTCATTACTAAATAAGGATTTAGGCCCAGATATTTGGGTGACTGACTGGTCACATTCTCACCATGGGATCACACGGCATAGGTCAAAGTCCACGTAAATGACTGTTGTTTCCATGGAAAGTGCACTGTGAATTTTGTTACCCAAGGGATCTTCTATAATCATGTTTATATATGTGGAACATCAAAGGCAGAAGATGAAATCAATGTTGTATTGACAGTATGGCATTTAATGTCATACTGAAGCAGGTCTAACGGATTACACTCTGATTTTAGGAGATAGCTGTGTTACATGAAAGGTAATGTGTTCAAGCTTAATATAGCAGTGCAGCAACCTGAACTGGATATATTGGGTAGTTCTTATATAGTAGTGTGTAAGAAGTCTAAGGAAACAGAACTGTTTGGGTATGGAAGCAAAATCAGTATGGTTGAACTGTGACGTGGTGAACATATCCTTTGAATGTTTCATCTTTCCAGGGTTTGCCTATATTGATTTTACTGGGACAGTTTTTACAGTGGCTGAAATCCTGTTTAGTGGTTGCAAAACGTAAGACTAAATGTTGTAATCAGTCTTATATGGTGTACTACAGGAACAGGATTTCAGCCATTGACGGTCTGCATTGCTAAGTACATATCTCAGCTATTTTTAGTTGGGTATAGTTGAAGGAGAAGACCTGGAGTAAACTAAGGTGATATGTTTCAAGCAAAGATGGAATAAGACTTAGGAGTACTTGTCACTGATCGGTTAAAATGCCTACACGTTTATTGTAGCAAGCCATTGCATGTTTATTATGTGTCATACAGATAATAGTAATTCTTTTCTTTCTTCCCCCCTTTCTATATAGTGTATTTTGGGACCTTTACTGTGCAGCTCCTGAAAGGCGAGATACTTGTGAACATTCAAGTGAAGCAAAAGCCTTTCACGATTATGTGAGTAACTATATTTTAAAAAACATCTCTTTGATCTTTGTTGTTACTGCACCACACCAAAGCATAAGTACAGCTAAATGGGGGAAGAAGGTGTTTCCACTGCTTTTTGACTTGTTTGAATAATATTAAGTCACAGCTATGTGAATCTGGTTCAGATACTTATCTCAAGTACTGTATGGTGGTGCCTGTTGATTTGGTTATACAGTCATACATCTTCCTAGTAGCATGCAGCATAAGGCAGGTGAAGAAGCTGTGATATTTATTAAACTGAAAACTCATTTGCAAACTTTTTGATATAAGTGGCTGTGTTTGAATATGGAATGCTCTTCAGAAGGAGAATACAATCTTAAGAGTACTCTGAAGCCTGTACATTTGAACATTTTTCATAAGATTTGCAGTGTAGAACAATTCTGTGCATATGTGCATAGAAGTATTCAGTGAGGCTTGTATGCAGGTAAGTGTGCAGAGAATTGTAGCATTAGAAAAGATGTGCTTCATATTATGAATGCAAAGGTTCTTTAATAGTATAGCGCAATTTTGATTGGTTTCTTTAGTGTTTAATAAGCTGGTGGATGGGAGGAGCTATGAATTGGAAGGACATTGTTTTCAAATAGCTTAGGTGTTGCTTGTAATAGTTGGTTTGAGGGTCAGAATCATCTTTTTCTTCATTGCTTTATGTTTTGGGGTCCAGAGGTAAAATATCTTGGGTTTTATCATAGCAAACATCTAGAGTTTTCCTTCCTTACACAGAGGAAAACCCTACCCTGTTAAGAGGGGACATTGCCCCAAGCTGTTGTGTTGTGGGTAAACTTTGACTTGTTAGCATCTCTGATGTGTGGAGTTTAGCTTACATATGATGGCACTGCACTGATTCCCATGAGCGTGTAAAAGGAAAAGTTTATTGTCTTTTTAAAAAGGGGGGAGTTATGAAATGTGTTGTAAAAGATTGGTTGATATGGATCCACCTCCTTGTTCCACTTTGACCGTTTAACATGGGTGGGCAACCTATGGCCCGTGGACTGGACCCCGCCCATGGTGCCAAATCATTCGGCCTGTGGCACTGCCGCTGGAAGCGGACGCATTTACGACAGCCATGGATGCATTTTACAGGAGCATTTACAGTGGGGGGTACAGTGTGACTCAGACTCCAACTTAAAAAGGTTGGCAACCCCTGGTTAAATAATTTCTCTTTGTCTAAGTAGACTGTAGGGAGCATAAAGAGCTGAAATCGCAAAGTAAAATACAGTAGAATCCCACATAGCGATTTTAATCCATTCCACGAAGCTGATCGCTATGCGGTTTTCGTTGTACGATCTTTCCTATGGGAAAATCCATAAAATGACTTTCCTTATGGGAAAAACGGTACAACTGTTTGGTGCTAAGTGGTTTTTCCCATTGGAAAATTGTTGTACGGATTTTTCCATAGGAATGATCGCTATGCGGAACGGCTTTCCCCCCTCCAAGCCTCATTGCTATGCGATTTCATCACTATATGAGGCGATCGCTATATGGGGTTCTACTGTATCCTAACTCTTGACTGAGCTGATGTCAGAAGGAGGCTCAAAACAACCGGCAGAACAAGAGGTTGAAGTGTGTGAAGTTAAGTAGGAAAGAAAAGAGTGTCTTTGACTTCAGTCTGTCTTATGCTTGATTCTTAAGTTAGGACTTAGATGCTGGCTGCTCTTTTCTAACCTTGCAGTTTTATGATAACCCCTTGTTGCCTGGATCACTTATTTCAGAAAGCCATACATACATTGGAAGCCATATAGCTACTGTTGGTTATCCAGGATTGCACTTTTCAAAGATGTTAACTGTCAAAGGGGTTTGACTTTCATATGTTAGGAAGAGATATTTCATGTTGTTGGCCTTACGCTCTCTGGCTCCCTTCCTGAGTCCCCGTGAAATATGTCTTCCCTGGGATTAAGACAAATTGTGCAAGGTCTTTTGGTGGATGTTTGCTAGCTGCTGATTTTTTCTGTGCTTCCACCACTTTGAGGTGATATCTCTTCTTTTTAAATTCCTAAATTTGGCATACATTGTAATATGATTCCTTGTTTATATAAATTATATTCTCTTCTGGCTGGCTGTGGATAGAAGGCAGTTGTCAGTAAAGGAATCAAAAGCCTCCTTAGCAATCCTAGTGTGGCAAAACATGGCGGAGAGCACACACGACATGCACTGTTCCATGTTTATCATTGATAAGCTAATTTTGGTGTTTCTTCTGAGTCAAAACAAGATACTTTGAAAAGAGACTTTGCTATTACAACTACTCTATGTGCTTTTAATTCCATCTTTTTCTGATGCAGCTACATTTGGAGTACAGTGGAACCTCAGTTAATGTAATTAATGCATTATCTGAGATGTTTATTACAGCAAAAAATTACTTTAACTGAATTTCCCATAGGAATGCATTGAAAACAAAAAGTGGTTTCCCATAGGAATGCATAGAAAACCAGTTAATCTGTTGTGAAAAAAATTCTGTAAACCAAGTCACTATTTTCTATGGACTTCCTTTTGTTATGCGGTTTTTATGTTAACCGAACCGTTTGTTAATTGAGGTTCCACTGTATAAAGCTGGGTTTCCCAGAAAAAATAGCAGATGGTTGGGCATTGAGTTGGCCTTATGTTTTCTGTTTGGCAAAGTCCCTAAAGTGATCCAAGTGATGAATAGCTTTGGAAGTTACTTTTTTTGATTTGTTGATGTCAAAATGTTTGCTTTTATATCAAGGTATATGCTATGACAGCATACCTGAATGAGGAGATTTTTTTCTTTTCAAAAAACTGCTTGGCCTTTGTGGCTGAAGCCTTTGCAAATATGCCCTAGTTTACAGCAATTCCCCATAGAACATGCTGAGAGTAATTGATTTACAGGGGCTGGGGTGGGAAATCACAATATTTATTAATGCACATTTTATTTATTTTTAGCCATTGCCTTCTGCAAAGCTTCATGTCAGTCAAAAACAGGACATTAACCTTCCCTCATTCTACAAATTAAAAATCACAGGACATATCAGGAAAGGGAAATAGTAGATGGGAAAGAGCAATTGTGTACATATCTAGCTGGAGTCAGGATAGTTCTTGTGTTGTTTTTTCCTGGATGCAGGTGATGGTTGGTGGTCTCCAGACAGAGAGATGCAAGAATACATTACAAAATGAGACATAAACATATGTGCTATGTTGAGCATAGGTTTTGGCTCCAGTTGTGTAAAATGTTCTGAGGTCCTTTTTGTTGTTGTTTGGATGCAACTTTAACAGGCCCACGCTGAGGCGCCAAATTACTGGGACGGGTGGCCGCACACTTCTACTGAGAACTTGTATCTTAAAGGGCCACACCACCTTAGCGGTTTCCGCTTCGGCTTCTCTCGCAGGGCTCCCCTTGGCCCTGTTGGAGAATGTCCAAAGTGCTTTGGCAGCGGTGCGGAGATTATCCACGCCTCTGCCGAAGTGCTTTAGACTTTATCCCGCAGGGCTGAAGGGAGCCCTGCGAGAGGAGCTGAAGCGGAAACTGCCGAGGTGGCGTGGCCCTTTAAGTTATGGGCTCTCAATAGAGGTGCGTGACCGCCCGTCCCGGTAACTTGGCACCCTAGCACAGGCCTGAACTTTAAGAACCCTGTGTTTTGAGGTATTACCAATACCTGGTGGTCTAGCGGCAGAACCCAATGCATTCTTCCTTTAAGTCTGCCATGTTGTTTCCATCAGGGAGGGGGAAATGGACTTCTTTCATCTTTTTGTTCTGTGACTAATGGGTGAAGGCAGGCCGATCTTCCCATGGTTGTGCCTCTATTCTTGGAAGCAGTTGCTAAAGTATCTCTCTTTGGTGAATCAGTCCTGGGATGAATGAACTGCAGTTGAAGAGACAACTGCCCAGACTCTAGTGCTGTCTTGGTATGAATATATGTTTATATGTTGTTTTTTAAGTCCAGTGCTCTTTATTAAAGGTAAAGGTCAGCCTTGCTCGAAAGCCAGTCACATACGACTCTAGGGTTCATTGCTCATCTTTGTTTATAGCCAAAGAGCCAGCACTGTCTGTCTCTGCAGACGTTTCGGTGGACATGTGGCAGGCATGCCTCAGCACCGGACTGCATGGAACGGTGTTTATATTCCCACCGATGTGGTCCCTATTTATCTACTTGCAATTTCTTGCTTTCAAACTGCTAGGTTGGCAGGAGCTGGGACAGAGATGGGAGCTCACTCCGTCATGCAGTACCCGGGAATCAAACTCTGACCTTTCAGTCAGCGAGTTCAGTGTCTTAATCACTCGAGCCACTGCAGTCCCCATGCTGTCTATTATGGCCTGTTTAATTACGTTTTACCATTATGACTTTTCACTTGCTTTTAATCTGCTTGTCTTTTGTTTGTTTTATTCTTGTTGTGAGCTGCTGATTCTGAGAAAGGCAGATTGAAGTCAGATGGATATCGATTTCACACCTGGGACTATTGCTTTATTTTCTCCTATGGTAATGAATTACTGCCATTCCCTTGAATACTCCTCAAGTACTTTTGTTTTCAGAAATCTTGCTTAGTTGGAGTAAAATCTGGTCTTGTTAACAATGGCCGGACAATATCTTCGCCATTACTAATCCCCCCTCACCGGGTCTACAGTCTTCGCAGCAACTGGTGGCGAATGAGTTTGTCCAGAATGATCTATTTCTGTTTAGTCATAAATGGTGTAACATGAAGTGTTTAGGGATATTTTAATCTTAATTAAACCAACTTAAGACCCGCTCTTGGCGAAAATGGAAATTGTTGGAATGAGTTTGTTGATATGACTCGATGTAGTTGTGGCCTTTTCAAAAGACTGTGCGGGCGATGTGACTGTTAGGGCTCTTCTGTTGAGCACTGAGGCTTTTCTAGCAGAAATTTTATTATTTATTTATTTATTTAAACACTCTATTGCCTGAAGCAGTTGCTCACTATACCTAATGTCAGGACTGGCTCTGTATCAGACTAGCCTTTGTAATTTTGGATCCAGAGCATAAGGTATGGAGGGATAGCATTGGCATTCAAAATTCGGTAATGTAACATTAGCAACAGCCTTATAATAGTGTCAGAGGATTTACTGTATTTAGAGAAATTAATCTTTTTTAGCTTGGTAATAATTCTAATAATAGGCATGAGTGCATTAGATGATTCGCATAAACTTCTTTAATACATGTTGCTTTAAGCTTACAGCAAATAGAGACAATCCTGATTGTGTTTTTTTTTAATTCTCAGTATGGTACAGTTTCATAACAGTCCTAAGTACTTTACCTTTTTAGTTTTATTATGAAGACTGATAAGAAGATTTTCTTTCCCTCTGTTCTTCTCCTCCTTTTTCATTTCGTTATATTTATTGATAAAGTGTTGCTTGTTTTAATGCAATAAGCTGTACATATTGTCATGACTGTTGTTTTATACATAAAGCAAGCTATAAAGATACATTTTTCCTGGTTTCTAAATTATCTTTTCCCAAAAGAAGCTATATACCGTATTTTTTGGACCATAAGATGCACCTGACCATAAGACACATCAAGTTTTTAGAGCAGGAAAACAAGAAAAAAAAATCTGAACCAAATAGTACTGGTATACTAAAATATTTATTAAAATATAGCAAAATATGGTAACATTTAACAGCGTAAACTCAACAGTGGTGTCCCAAGAGTGGTGGGTGGGTGTTCCCTCGACACCCATCCATATGGCGTTGCTGATTGAGTGGCTGTGGCTATTGGGGGGGGGGGCGGGATGGCTGACATCACCTCCACCTCCTGAACTGTAAATTGTAAGTACCGTAAGCGACAGTAAGCGAATGCAGCAGTGGGAGACAGCGCATGGGACACCACAGGCAAACTATTATTATTTCAACTTGTATGCTGCCCCACTCACAGTGCGACTCTGGGCGGCTAACAAAGAGAAATAGTATCACAAATTACAGTTACAAAGTATCACATTAACACAAAAAATTTTCAAGAGCAATACACATTTCAAAGCAATACACGGGTGGGGGGGGGGTGTGCCAAAACTCAGACTTATCCACTTTCCTCCAGGCTGAATGGCAGAGGGGAAAAGTCCAGGAGCAGTGGCAGCGGCAGCAATCTTCTGGCCGGCTGGCAGCGCCGCACAGCTGTTCCCATTTCCCTCAAGGCCAGGCCGGCCGAGGGAAGAGCCCGGTGGCGGAGGAGGCGGCATCAGCGTCCTTATGGCCAGCCGCACTGCTCAGCTGTTTTTCATTCCCTCAAGGCTGGCCTGGCCGAGGGAAGAGTCCGGTGGTGGCATCGGAAACAATTAGGTTTCTTGCTCATTTGCAATGTAACCTGCAGGCATCACTCGTTCCTCTCTGGCAGAGCAGCTCCAGGTGCCGACCCTGAGATTAGCTAGGAAGGCCGTGACTACGAGAAGAGCCTTCTCGGTGGTGGCACTAATGTTGTGGAACTCTCTCCCAGTGGAGCTGCACCAGTTACCATCTCTCCTTATGTTTAAAATAAACAGTTGAAAACATTCCTTTTTAAAGAGGCTTTTGGGAATATTTTACCAGTGGCCGATCATTAGGCATTTTATTCTGTCTCTCTATGTCACAAATAGGTTTTTCCTTTAGGGTTTTGTTTTGATGTATTTATATTACAATTTTAAAATTTGTGTCTGTTTTTATTGTTGAGTTTTATGCAGTTAGCTGCCCACAGTAGGAAAGTTTTTTTCCTAGAGGGGCGGAGTATAAGTTTAATTAAAAAAATATGTTTCCTCCTCAGCCTCTGCCCCCATGGACCCCAATGATGGCTGATTGGATTAAGTGCATAACATACAGTTTTAAACTGAGCTTTCTGAACAGTTGATGAATTAAAGTTAGTTAATTCAAAAAGGCTCCCAACTGGTCTAGAGCAGGGGTGCCCAAACTTTATGGGTCGCGGGCTGGTCACATGGTTCAGGGGTGCCCAGACTCTGGCCTGAGGGCCAGATCTGGTCCCCAACACCAATTCATCCGGTCCACGCTACCCTTGTCGCTCCCAGAAGCGGAAGTAAAATGTGCCTGTAGTTTGGGCACCCCTAGTCTAGAGGGTATTTGGCTGGTTGCACTGTATGGTAGTTTTAATGGAGAGTCAGGAAGGAACATGCAGGATTCTGAGAACATGTTAATAGCCACTGCTGTTTGTGTTCTAAAAAAGATTTTCACTTGATGGGATGGGAGTAGGGACTGCACAAATCATCACCACAGTGGACAGATGACTAATGTGATAGATCGGATAAAAATAACTGCTATTATGACTTGTCAGGGTGGATGATTAAGAAATCTGTCATATTTGGGGGGTTGCTGATGCAAATTCTGTCTTGAAGATGAAGCTTACATGTATTTGTGGGCTCTTTTAGTGGTATTTAGTAGACCTATTTGGATGTAATGCTAAGTGACTGCAGGAACTGGGTGATCAAGTTTGAGCAGTCTGGAGTACTGAAATAAAGAACAGATTTGCTCCATTTTTCTTCACGTTTTCTGAATCTAGCCAACACTTAATGTATGGCTTGCACCCTTCATAATCCAGAGTGGGAAATCATAGAATAAGTGATGATTATTTTCCTTCAGTTTTTTGAGACTGTGGAAGGCTGAAGAATCAGTTATTGGGTTCTTCAGGGAATAAGTCAAGGGAAGATTGATCAGACGGTGTACACCTAGATGCAGTTTATATTCTTTAAGCCAGGATATCCTGGTTTATTGTTGTGTTTGAATGTGACCAGTTTTTGATTGTTGTTTTTAATTGTGTCAGAACCACACAAAGGTGCTTTCTGGGTTGAAAGGATTTTTGCTGGAGGAACTCCGCTCAGGGAACCCCTGAAAGACGCTCCTTTCATGTCCCCAAGATCCTTTTCCCATCAAAGATCTTTCTCTCTATTTATTGACTTGCCATTTCTTGCTTTTGAACTGCTAGGTTTGCAGGAGCTGGGACAGAGACGGGCACTCATTCTGTCATGCAGCACTCAGGTCTTGAACTGCCGACTTGCCGACCTTCCAGCTAACAAGGCAAGCTTCTTAACCACTGAGTCACTTAGTTTCTGGTGAAACCAGAAGACACTCTTTAGATCAGGGATTCTCAAACTGCGGCCCGTGGGTCTGATGCGGCCCGTGGCACCATTTCATGTGGACCCACCACCACCTACACTACACCTGGAAGTGCCATGTGGTGGAGGAAGGGCAAAATGGCCGCCTGGTCTCTGAAGCTGTCTGAGGGAGTGTGACCCAGCCTCCGGCTTAAAAAGGTTGAGAACTCCTGCTTTAGATACTCTTGTGTAATAGGGCTGATAACAAAAATACCATCTCAAAACCAAGAGAGTGCCTAAACTGTTATGTGTGCAATACCAATGTTGTGTGTTTGTTGAAATGCATTTAAAACCTGGCACTATTTCCTTTTCCTGCTTCTTTTACATTGTTTGTGGTTGAGGTGTAGCTACTAGGATGCATAAGAAGCAAACCTCTCCAAATCAGTAGGTCTGGAGAATACAAACTTCAAATAATTGGGGAGACCACGCTTCATTAGCAGCCTGTCTCAACAGCACTTGCATGCTGTGTAACTTCCATTTCATTTCCCAGTATAACTATATGATAATAGAAGCAGCAGGAGCAACAAGCAATTTCCCGAAAGAGCATTTGCAATATTTAAAAAAAACAACCCAAGTGTTCAAATTTTTTCTCTTATTTTTGGTATGTACTTCAATTGATTTGTAAGAATTCTGAAGTAGTTTGGCTTGTATAGATCATAAAGAGCATTCTTAAGATTTGGGTGAGAAGTCCCAAATTCTTGATAGGGACAATGTAAAAAGCAGTTTGTAACTCTGTACCGAGAGGACATGTGAGGTTTTGAATTGCAAAATATCCTTGAACAAATTGTTTCCCGCCTTCTGTGGAACACAAAAGCAGTGCGCCGCTGGGCGATCTTTGGGGATAACTTTCTGAGCGAAAACTGTTAATGCTATAACAATGGAGTGGTGGCAGGATGTTTTTGACTGAATTTGTAGTTTGAGAAACAGAACTTGCCGGTTGTCCAGTTTCTGTCCTACATCTGCTATTTTAATATACCTTGGAATGAGGAAACCCCTTGCATTTGTCAGCTAGCTTGCAAAGGTACTCTTAATTGCTTGTTGGTTTTGACAGAAACATTCAGTTGCTTATTGAAACATAGGCTCATTTGATATTACGCATAAAGTTGACATTTAATAAAAAGCTTATATACAGTACTTGGTTTCATCTCACCCAATTTATTTGGATATAATAGGCATTTGAAGAAAACAAACCCCAAATGGTGTTGCTTTTAATTTGGTGCTTCAGTGGTCTGAGATTTGCAAAAAAATATGTGAGGAGAACAGGACGAGAAAGGGCCAAAATATGCTTCTAATTTCAGTGTTTCTGTGTCTTTCCAAACAAAAATGTTACTTTCTCTCTTGACATTTACAGCGGTTGGCAGAGTTGCTTTTATCTTCCTTCTAGGCAAAGCCCCTCTGCAAACGCACTCATATTACATTGTTGGTGGTGTTGCCAGACACTCTGTTGCAGGTTTTATTGTGCATCTTCAGAGCTGGTGAGCTACAAAGGGATTGTACAGCATGACAGGGAATTTCAACCACCACGTTATCTCGGAATTGGCCGATTGATGATTGCAGTTCAGCGTTTCAACACTGTGAAAGCCAATACAATTTGAGTTAGCTGTGATGACTGCCAGTTTAAATACCGCAGTGAATTTCTGTCAAATAGCTAATACACAGAATGGGGAATTGCAGAAAACTTGATCACTAGAACCAATTTAGTCGATTTTGGCCTCCAGCTACAGAAAATGAACTTAAATCTAGTTGACTGTCGCTACATACTTTTTGTGGCATTATTCTGTTTGCACAGGCCCTCGAAGTGTAACTTTGAGGGAGAATGTAAACATTCAAAACTATTAGCAACTCGGGACCTTTATTTACTTAATTGTGTGTGTGGTGATTACAAACAAGTGATTCTTGCTAGTGATATTAGTCTTCCAAACCAATTCTCCAATATTCAATGTGTTTGTTTGGGAATTTTATAATTTGGAATTGCATTTGTTTTTGTTTTGTTTTTAAAGCATGCTAGGAAATATTTTGGTGCAGCTATAAAATTTGTCAGATTGAGTAGTAGATGTGTGAAGGATTTTAGGAAACACTGTTAGCTTTTGCAAAAAAAAGTTCTGTAACATATCTAAACTACTTTCAGTAAAAAAAAATCATTTTTGTGTCAAGCAGTTAATTATAATCTAAATAATTATTTGCTTCACTTGTTCAGAAGCAGTAGGTGTGACATAAATATTTTTTTTCTACATGACTTAACTATAATTGCTGTGAGAATACAACAAGAATTTCTTCAAAGTGGTCCTCCTCTGTTGTGATATGAATCCTGTGTGTGTGTAATGTGTTTTGGAGTTTCTCACAGCAGTTGGTCACAACTGCAGAGACCTGTTCCAGTAGAAAGCAATCTGACAGTCTTGAGAGCTAGCAGGGATTGATTCTATTCAGTAAGAACAGAGATCTATAGAGTAGATACTGCCATGGTAAAGTATGACCTATACAGCATATCCAGATGATTTTGTATCATCACTCTTCCTGTGTTCCACTAAATAGCTCTTACGGTATTTTTGCAATTTAAGAGTTGCAATTTTCCTATGGATTGACTGATGTAGATACCTTTTCCACTTCCTGATACAAGAAGTTCAGTGGACAATTGAGGATAGTGGATTCTCCTCCTGACATGCAATTCTGAAAGGTAGTGCAGATGATAGCTGAAAGGAATCAAAGTGCCAGTTGTCACTCACAGCTTTTAAATAATACAAAACTGTTCAACCAAGTTTGCTTTTCTGGCGTGATACAGTTGCTAACTGATAGCCATGTATAGAGACTGTGTAAATCAGGGATTCTCAACCTGTGGCCCGTGGGCTGGATACAGCCCACGGCACCATTTTATGTGGCCCACCTCCACCATGCCAGGAAGTGCCATGTGGTGGAGGAAGAGCAAAATGGCCATCCGGCCCCCGAAGCTGTCTGAGGGAACATGGCCCGGCCCCCAACTTAAAAAGGTTGAGAACTGGTGTAAATGCTATAGGTCCTGGAATAAAACCTATGAGGCTGAGTGTTTGGAATAATTTTGTTGGATAAATGTGGGATTCTCTTATTTGTGATTTAATGAGAATGCTTTTAGCAACAACTATAGAAGCTTGTTATTGGGTTCAGCTTTAATTTAATGGAAAGGATTTAAGACACACTAGAGCAGAGGTTCCCAAACTTTTTGGGCCGTGGATCAGTCATGTGGTTCAGGGTGCCCAAACTACGGCCTGGGGGCCGGCCCTGGCCCCTGATGCCAATTCATCCAGTCCGCAAAGCCCTCGTCGCTCCTGGAAGTGGAAGTAAAACATGCCCGAATGAATTGGTGTTGGGGGCTGGCCCGGGCCATAGTTTGGGCACCCCTACTATAGAGAGAAGTTGTAACCATAAGGGCTGTGAAGATTAGGTTAATCACGATGGTGGTTTCTCTGCTCTAAATTTTAACCCAGATATTACTGGAGCCATCAAAAATGCTAAACCCATTCCTCAAAACAAGTTCAAAGCCTTCAAAGTATGTTCATTCAAACTCTGTGTGGATTTATCACCTTATACAGTCAACATCACTAGTCTCCACTTCCTGAGGGCTCCAGTTGTGGGCTACCCTTTTTTGGCAGTCATTTGGAGGTGCCACCTTTTGTAGTATGCCATCCATTTTCACCTTGTGCCTATTTTTTATATATATATAATCTTGGACTCATCAGGTTAGTTCAGAAATAAAGTAATAAAGTTGATAAGCGTGGTACTCAAAGTTAGAAAAAGTAGCAGTAGAACTCTGTGAGTTGAATCTTTGAATTTGGAGTGGTGAGATGAACCGTTCTTCTGCTTCTGTGGCATTTCCCTAAACCCTTACTCTAAAAGACTGTTCTTCAGAAAACTTCTTAAAATACCTCTCTTCCAAGTAAAATAAATTGCATTTTAGACAAAGGTAACATTTAGGGTGATGGCTCTTATGCACAGTTGAGATTACTGGCTAATATGCTGATGGGGGGTATGGGCGGGGGGACGGGGGGACGGGACTTGAAGACTGGTAATGAAATAGGAAAGCAAAGAGGGAGCTGTTTGTCATTATTCAGTTAGTGAGTTTTATTTTCAGACAAGCCAAACGTAAGTATTTGTGCAGCTTTCTTATTTATATTTTAAGTTTAGTTTTCTTATTTGTATGGTATCTATAAAGAAGGATGAGGTACGTTCAAGAGGAAAATGCTCTAAAGACTTGTGTTTGTGCAGATATGTGTTTGAAATGGAGATAATGATAATTTCATGTCAGAAATTATTCTGGATTGAAAGGATTTTTGCTGGAGAAACTCCGCTCAGGGGACGCTCGAGTGAGGCTCCTTTCATGTCCCCAAGAGATGGGACAAACGAGCGCTCAATCCGTCATGCAGTACCCGGGTCTTGAACTGCTGACTTGCCAGCCTTCCAGCTAACAAGGTGAGCTTCTTACCCACTGAGCCACCGCAGCCCCTTGAAATTGAGATAACAGGTAGGGAAGAACAGGCTTCAGGTAGGTAATTGTTGTTTGGCTTCTAGCAAGTGTTTGATGCGTCTGATGATGTCTGCCAAGCATATACAGTATGGAGATCTCTCTCTCTCTTTGAATAAACATAGCATGGGTTTTGGTGACTGTACTTCTGTTAATGCAGTGTAAAATAGCATTTACCTTTTTTGCAACTACCCCACATTGTTGACTCATATTCAGCTTGTGATATCCAATTCCAGTATCTTTCTTGCAAACAGTTTAGTCAATGGAGACAAGCAATGCATTCTTATGGCTGTTTACTCAAAGGTAAGTCATACTCAGTTAGTTGGTATTGTCAGGAATGCCATTACTCACAAGTAGGACTTTGGCCTACATGTAGTTGGGATTCCTCCTTCTGAGTTGCCGCCCTCCTACATAAGAACAGCATTGCTGGAACAGGCCACAGCCCATCCAGTCCAGCATTCTGTCTCACACAGTGGCTCACCATTTCCTTCAGGGTATTCCCAAGGAGATGCCTTCACCTGCTTAGGATTCCCTGGAAATGGCATTGAGAGATATCCTGCCTATCTCCCCAACCCCGAGGTTGTCCTTAAGTATCCATAATTATAGCCATTGATACCCTTGTCCTCCATGAACTTGTCTAATCCTTTCTTAAAGCTGTCAAGACTGACAGCTGTCGCCACTTCTTCTGGCAGGGAGTTCCATAGACCAGTAATCCTCTGGGTGAAAAAGTACTTTCTCTTATTTGTTTGAGAACTAGTACCCAAAAGTTTCATGGAGTGTCCCCTAGTTCTAGTGTTGTGCGATAGGGAAAACAGTTTTTCCTTATCTACTTTGTCCACACCGGTACGGTAGCGCATAGCCAAGTAAATACTCCAGTCATCTACTGGTATTTTAAAAGTGTATTGTAGGAAAAAGTAGTTTGCAGACTAATCAAGCAAATGAAACAGTTTTAAGTCAGAAAGCACATCAAAACAAAGAAAGCTTATCTAATTGTGGAAGCCAAGAGGGCCCTCCTTCTAGCTTAAGCACCTACATGTTTCTAAGTTCACAGTGTATTTTAAGGGGGGGGGGGAGTGCTCATATATGCCGGCAAATATGGGTAAGTGTAATTGCTATTGCTTTATTTCAGTGCTGATGAGAGTTGTAGGCCAAATCATTTGGAGATGCAGTTTCCCCACTCCAGTTACTGTGTATCTACCTGTCTATTAGCCTTTGCTTCTTCTTCTGTTTTCTTATTCTACTGATAGGTATTTATATTATGGTGGCATTGCTTGAGTTTATAATCATTTCAATAGAGCCTATTGTTTCTTTGAATTCTTACATTTTATTGCATAATAAATTACATTTGATCTGTTGTGATCTGGTGTTGTGGAAACGCCAGCATGTAAGTAAGCAAATAGTGATGGTGAGAAGTTGTTCTAAAGATCTGGAAAAGTATCTCTTATATCAAAAGCAACTGGACAATGGAACATACTAGCAGTGGAAGGAAATGTCTTGTCTAGAGCAGGTTCAAAAATCCACAGCACTATAGGGTGCTGTGTTTTATTAATACATAGACTTCATTCACCTTCCGCTTCTCCTTTATCTAGATGTTTCTCTTTTTTATGCAAATGTTGTGGAAACCATGTATTACCATCATGTTCTTATTCATCCTCAGTGCCCATCTGAAGTAGGTTGCTCATGTTTTATAAATGGGGGAAGCATATTTGTGGTTTGTTTAGAAAGGATCAATATAATCACTAGCAAGCTTCTAGTAAATAAAAGCCAAAATGTTTATGTAACATGGGTTGTTCTTATTGATAGAAGGCTATACTATGTTGTCTACAAATTTTAATTCGTGTCTGGAGGAGAGCAGGCTGGTATAGACGTAGGGCTAGTTTTTGCATCATGTATGCCGTACATTGTATGAAGAGTGTTAGCTGACATTTCAAAGTGATTTTCAGAATATCTCTGTGTAGCCTAAGTTGCACAATAGCGTTCACCAAGTATATAATGGGTATGGGAATCACTTATGTACAAATATGTCTGGACTAAATTTCTTTAGAGGCTGAATTCCTATCTACTCCTGAGGGGTACGTTTTCCCTCATAGTGATGTGGAAGGTAGGAGAACGAAGCAGGGGAGATGAGATTGTTCATTTTTCATCTTTGACCCAGTTCTTCTGCATAAGGTACCCTCTTGTAGTATCCCTGAAGTAATTTTATTGATGTAACGGCTGGAACCAAGGGTCGACAGAGAGAGCCTCCTCGAAGATTGTGGTATTTTTGAACCACAATCAGGCGTACCCTGGGCAATGGCAACTTTGTTGTGCCTGCTAATCTTTCTTACACTAGGTCAGGCGAAAGGAACTACGGACTGACCTCACCAAAAAGTGGCTTCACTTTGGTAGTTTAACATCTGACCTAGACACCAAAGAAGAAGAAGGAACCAAGGTGCTCTAGTTTAATGACAGTACAAAGGCATTACATTTGGAAATACTTCTGGGATAGTTGTCCTGAAAGAGCTGGCAGCCTTTAGATAGATGCCGCCAATCAAGCTAGACAATTTCAATGGTCTGGCTCAGTAGAAAATAGCTTTGTATGAATCCTAAAGTAGGGTGTTCCCATGGGTCTTTTAAATTTACACAAGGGGTAAACTAGAAAAGCCTGCCATTACTTTTTCTCTCTTTTAAAAAGCATTGTATATTTTAAAGTATTAAATGAATTTTGACATCAAGGGAAAACCAGCTTTGTCTGTTCACTAGGAATGGAAGAAATTCAACAAAATGCCCTTTGGGTTTTGCTTCAGAAATGGTTATTTGGAACTGGTGAGCTCATGGGTGTTTGAACAGACCAAAAGCATCTTCCTGCTAAATGTAAAAAGTTAGGCGCAGCTATGCAAAACTATTAAGAAAAGCAAGCTGTGGTTATGTAAAGTGGTGGATTGTGGGACCACATCCCAAGTCCCATTGGCTATAAGGACCTTTCATTCTTATCTTGGAAAAAATGTCTTTCAATCCATTTATTTCAAGACAGACATTTAAATGCATTTAATTTTGTCCTCAGAAATTAACTTCAGTTGGCTGTCTCTTAATTCATAATGATCCATGGCTGATAAACCAGTGGCAAGACAATGACTTCACTATGTAAAAAGCAAAAACGCATCATTAAAGCTGACTTGTTCATCTAAATTCTTGATGTAAAGGTTGGAATCCTTTAAAAGCTTTGACTGTCACTTCAGAAAGAAGCACTTCTTTGTCATTTGAGTGAATTTTTGTTCTCAAAATAAGAGTTATTTTGACATTCAACAATTGCATAGGAGCTACAAGAATGATGGCTGTTCAAAAGCAGGTCTTCCCTTTTTTCAAGCTGATATTGACAAAACCCTGAAAACATTAAACCAGAGGTCATGGCAAAGCACTTATACAGTAGTCTCTGTGATTGGGGAGCCTAAATATTTATCCTGGTCTGTCCCTAATGAAAACAAATTGTCAACAGTTGTTCAGTAACTGACTAAATTAAAATCTGTAATTAGTCAATTAGATTAAAGAGTTGGCACAACCTGATTGTATCATGCTGGTTAGGTTATTAAGAGAAAGGGTGTGATTTTTAATTACTGCATGCTAATTTTGACAGTTTCAAATGGAAACAGACGTTCCCCCCACCCCACCCCACCCCACCCCACCCCAGACAACGCATGCAGTGTGAGAAGGCAGGGAAATGCAGTTTACTCTTACCAAAAGATCAGAAGTTTTTCTTCTTCTGGCAAAACCGAAGGAAAGGTTTCAGTTTGGAAAGACTCTTAGATGGGAATGTGGAGGTTTTGTGTATGGGGGAGTACCTGCAAAATTCAGTCATGGTTTCAATTGTTTTTTCTATTGGTGTTGGGGTATTTTTTGCCTTTAGCACAAGATAAGGTAAGCATCACTTTGGTGTGCGTGCGCACTTGCTTTCTATATTAAAAATCTGTTGTGATGTCTTAAAAGAAATCACTGCTGTATTTATTTGTTTAGAGGCAGATGGGGCGGTTGGCGTGGCAGGGCTGAGGCTATGTCTCTGTGTATTCAAAGCTGTTTGTATGGTGGATCATTCTTCCTGTGATCCTGTGGGTGTTGCAAGCTGAGCACTTCCTGACACAATGACTAGGAACACTCATTCAGAGGTCTCTGCTGGCTGTTCCCTCCCTCCTTTCCCCGTCTTTGTGCTCTTGCTTGCTGAGATCACTTGTAATCTGTTGTTGGCATGGCTGCTTGTTAGGGAGGGCATGGCGGGGTGGGGGAGAGTTGTGCAGTTCTTTATCTCCTGCGCTCCCCCCAAAGATCACGCTGAACAGCCTTAGCTAACGGATGTGTAGTGCTGAGACGCTAGTGTGACATAGAAGTGAATGAGTCATCCCCCCCTCCATTCTTCCTCTTCTTGTCTCTCCTCCACCCCTCCCCTGCCTCCACTGCTCCTTATTGTACAGGCTTTGATCACTATTAGAAGAGGATGCATCCTTGGTTTGGGAAACAAAGCCGTTTTGGGAACCATTTTGCCATCTCTATAAAAGGCCCATTATTTCTCTACAAGGCATGGTCACCCTCTTGTTGTACCCCTGCCACACACACCCCAGTGCACACACGCAAACAACAAAACACACTATTTTGCTGTAGACCAACAAATGGCTTCCTCTTGCACCATGCAAATGAATGAGGCCACCTCAAATGAATGAGGTTTATTTGTGAAGAGGTGTGTGTGCGTGTGTGCGTGTGTGTGTGTGTGTTTCAGATGCTGACGAATTTGTAGCTCTGGGTACACACAACCCTTGTAAACCTTCCTTCCATTTCCTTTCTGTGGTCTTTTCTGAGGAACAAAGAAACTCACATGCAAAGCTAGGAGAGACTTTCTCCTTTTGCTAAGGAACAATCTTAACAAGTCTCCTAGGACCCCCCCCCCCACACACACACCACAACACAGGGAGGAGAGTTGTTTTGTTAGAAGGGGGAAGATTTTTCTTCTATTCAGTCCCTGAAACTGGCAATTAAAATGCTGTTAGGCTAGAGCAACATGTGTGAATATGAGTTGGGCTTTCCTGTTCTTTTGGCAATTTCCTTCCTTACCTTAGAAAGCCTGGATTTTATTCTTCATTTCCCAACACATTTACTGCATCTTCTACAAATGCAAGCCATTTCATTGTTTGATAACAACTGCTTAGTCAGTCCTAGAAAATTTTACTTTTTCAGCATTCTGCACATGAATGTGCTTGTCCTTTAGTAATGCCAGTTTTTGAAAGAGACAAGATGTTATTTCTTGTATAGATCAAAAACGCACAAGATTATCACTGGCCTGGGATTGTTGTTCTGTATAATGAGAGATTCAGGTTGGGGTGGGGTCTTCAGTGTAGTTTGTGGCATCATTACTCTTTGGAACATGCCATCCATATAGCTAAAAATTATGCAACACTTGGCTTCAAATTATGGGGTTGTGCTCGAAAGGAAAATCTGTTCACATGTAACAAAAAGGTGCTATAAAAGAGCATCCAACAAGAATGTCACAGCTCTACCTTGGTACAGTAACCATATGAAACTCTTGTCATTTATAGGTGGACATAAATTACCTTGCCTTTGCTTTTATGCCGATAAATGTCATTAAGAATTAAGACTAAAACCTGACAAAAATCTTTGAATGCAACAAGCTACTTAATAACTTCAGACGATTAATTTCTGTTTGAATCATCTGTGTCAACTCAATTTTATTTTCCTACTGTTTCTTTTTGTCTCTGTGGAATTTTGTTATTTGTAAATTACGAGAGATCAGCCAGCTCTGGAGAATATGCATAGCTCCAGATGATGTTGCACTACATTTCCCATAGTTCTTTTTTGCTGGCTAGGGCTGATAGGAACTGCAGTTTAACATCATTAGGACCATCTACCCCATTCTGGTATTGGCACCTAAGCTCTGAATGTAAACTATATATAGGTACTCACTGATGCAGTAAATCAGGGATTCTCAACCTGCAGCCTGTGGGCTGGATGCGGCCCACGGCACCATTTCATGTGGCCCACCACCATGCCAGGAAGTACCATGTGGTGGAGGAAGGGCAAAATGGCTGTCCAGCCCCTGACGCTGTCTGAGGGAGTGTGACCGGCCCCCAGCTTTAAAAGGTTGAGAACTCCTGCAGTAAATAGTTACTTGGGACTATGATGATGGAAAGGGGTACTGGTACATACAGTACCTACTTAAATGTTAGCCTACTAAGTTTGGTGGGATGTACTGTAAGCAAACTGAATAGAGGATTGCAGTCATACTGTCTTTCGGATAGGCTGGGAAGACGTATTTCATCTGTAAACTAGGGGAAGACATAAGTCGCTAAAAACAATCAAAATACATCATTGCAGCTGCCTCTATCTCAGCATCTTAAGGTGGCATGTTTAATGGCTGAGATTACTCCTCAACCCACCATGCCTTCATTCCCTTACTGTGAACTCAAAATCAAACTGACCAATTGAGAGCAACAAAGTAGGTTCCTTTGATGCTGGAGAAATTGGGATGAGAGAGACATCCCCATTGTGAAAAGTTAGTGCTCTTGGATCCTTTTCCTTACCCATTCTGTATCCTTTTGTAATTCTCAAGTATCAGTTCAAGACCCCGGTACTGCATGACGGATTGAGCGCTCGTTTGGGGACATGAAAGGAACCTCACTCGAACATCCCCTGGGCGCCGTTTCTCCAGCAAAAATCATTTCAACCAAGGATAATTTCTGACACAAAATTATTATTGTTATTGTTAAATGTTTTATACAGTATCTTTCTTTGCATTTTCTTTTAAAGCTCTCTCTGCTGTTTCCTTTATCAAACAGTGGATTTTGGAGAGAAAAAACAAAATGGATTTAGGCAGACGGGAATTGTTGAAGTAGTTCATTAAAAATTTCAGAGTGGTTTTAGAGAGACATTACTTCCTAGGGTGTGTACTCAATTTGCTTCCTTTGCTCCACTGTAGTACTGGCTCAAACAGGTTTTGCATGTTAGGCAAACCCATACAAAAACCGGCTTACTGGAAGTGAAAGTAGGATGAATGTGTACACCGCAACCTGCTTTCTCTCTTCCAACTCATGTTCTGCTGTGTGAAGTCTCACAGTGCAGCTATATATGTGTGTTTATTTTGAAGAAAGTCCTGCTAAGTTCTCTTGGGATGACTGCTAGGTAGGTTCAGACTCCAAAAAGCTTAAGCCTGTCTTGCTTCTCTTTGTAACCAGAGGCTTCATCCTTAAGTCCAGCTTCAGCAGAAGAGCAATAAACAGGAGAGTCTTCTAGAGTTGGTGTTATGTTAACTGCCTGTGATTGGAAAGTAGAAAGCTGCCTAAGCTAAAGCAGATTTTGTTAGGAGTTTGCTTAGTGCTCTCAATGTTCCCCTTAGTGGCTGGCTGTACAGGAGATTTTGTACAGGAAGAGCCCTACCTGTCACGAAGTATCTCCTTAAATGGGGTGCCTATGGTGTGTGCAAATACTTCTGTTAAAACTAATCATTCTAAAATAATCATCTGCCCAATTAACCAAGATTACTGACTTAATTGATTAGAAGGGTTTTAATTTATTGTTCATCTCACCAATTAATTGGCTAAATGTTACAGCTGTATAGATTTCATGCATACGTTAGGAAGTTATAATATCCTTTTTTCTAAACAAAATGCTGCTGTCATGTGGCAGTATAGGCCCAGTGGTGATGCAGCATTGTCCATGCACAGGGATTTGTGACCGTGAGTACTGTCGGTCAGAATGTGACATGATGGAAGGTAAAGGGAATTTGGTTGCAACATTTAAATGTGACTTATGATGTTCATTCTTGGGAAACAGGATGGCATAACTCGGGTTCGCAACATTTTCCTGTCATGGGCCGGACCCATCCCTTTAACACAGCTGTACAGGCCGGAGGCATGGTTCCCGCTGCCGCTTCCGGTTTCCGCAACGCCGCCACCGGGTACAATCACGGCTCTCTTTTTTTTGCTGTTTTTGCAGCCTTCACCACTCCCCATGGTGTCGGGAGGATGTGCGGAGCATGTTTGCTCGATTTTTGCAATTTTTTTGCCGCATTTTCACAGCAAAAACATGGTATTTGGGAACTACCAGTTTCTGTGGCAGCGGCATTTTGGGCACTTCCGGAGGTGTCGGGAGCTTCCGACGGTGCCCAGGTACTCACCGCGGGCCAGACTAATTGGCGCCACAGGCTGGATTAGGCCCATAGACTGTAGGTTGTGAATACCTGGTATAACTAGTAACTGTTTCCATCTTGCCACATGATCACATACAGTAGAAAAGGGACTCTGTAGTGCTACATTTGTTTAGGGGAAACAAGGTTAGAATGTATAGTTATTAAGAAGAAGGTAGGCTTTGTCTTCCGTTGTTATGAAGCAGGTTGGGTTGGATTATTTATTTCTTTAATTTCTGGGTAGTTTCTGAAAAGATGCAAGTTTATTTGAAACTAGCCGTGCTTCGTTCCCATGAGTCAGCAAGTCTGTCCCTGAAGCCATGACTGGGGTAGGATTCAGATAACATCTGCCACTACTGGCTCCTTTTATCAGAGCTGGCTGAAAAACCTGCTCCTCTGGTTTTGAGTAAACAGACAACAAACATATGAATGTTGAAACCGATGCTATTTCAGTGCAATGGGGAGAGCTTGCTAATTGGGTTGAAGCCGTGAGCAAAATCTTCTAATCGGCTGTAATTCTATATTTGTGGGTTGTTGTTTTTTTAAAATTGAGAGACTATTGAGTTTAATAATTTTTTTATAATTTTTATTAAATTTTTAAAGCATTAATACAACAAAAGAAGTATAACAACAATAATACATAAAAATATACACCTTACATACAAGATATAACCAATTATTTACTAATACAATATAAAAACTAAGATATAAAAAAGAGAAAACAAATATCAAAATAAGTTTCTATCTCATTATGACTTAGTAGTTTATCACATTCTTCTTCACATCTTTGATTGTTTGATTATACTCTCAAAAAATAAAGGTTTTTAATACATATATCAATTATACAATTGTCATTATATTCTTATTCTAATTATGTTCTTATTAACACGACATACAAATTCAAATTTAATTCTTAAACTCCAAAATTTGGTATATCTACTAAATCAAACTTCAAAATCATTGTTACCATACAACAGTTTAATAATTTTACCTGATAAGGCTAACATTATTAAACTTAATAGTCTCTCAATTTAACATAAGGACTGCAGTGGCTCAAGTGGCTAAAATGCTGACTGTGAGGTGGAAGGTCAGCAGTTCCATTCCTGAGTACTGCAGGACGGAATGAGCTCCTGTCTTTGTCCCTGCTCCTGCCAACCTAGCAGTTTGGAAGCAAGAAATTGCAAGTAGATAAATAGGAACCACTTCGATGCGCTCCGGTGTCTAGTCATGCCTGCCACATGACCACGGAAACTCCTGCAGAAGCAGACAGCGCTGGCTCTTCGGCTTTGAAACAGATGAGCACTGCACCCTAGAGTCGGATACAGCTGGCTTTCGAGCAAGGGAAACCTTTACATTGAAGGCTAACATGGCTACTCTTCTGGAATTTGTATGTTTGCAGACAGGCTGAAAGATCCCGGACTGAGGATGTGGGTGGAAAGGATTGCAGAGAGAAATTGTGCGTGGCTGTAGTTCCCTTTTCAGGGAAAGGGAGAGAGGTGGCAGAAAAGGCAAATGGGCTGTGGAAGAAAAGAAAAGAGTGCTGTCTCTTTAAATTGAGGCCGGTTGTGGGCTTGCTGCTAACTGTGGGGGAGGGGAGGCACATTATACCCTGGTGACTGGATGATAGGGAAGTCCTGTAGCAAGCTTGCAGCTTAAGCCCTGACACAGCAGGGTGGGAGGAGTAAAGGCGAAGTAGTCGCTGCCTTGACAATTGAACATGCTTTGCAGCCAGAGCCGGCCTCCACTTTGTGGGAAGCTCTTTTGAATTTCTTCTTGGCCAAGAGTGTGAAAGACAGAAGGATCTGTTTGATTTGGAATCTGCTTGCTTGTCTTTACCTGGGCGCTTGAGCAGAATGAACGGAGCGGTTATTGTGTGTGTGTTTAGGTATACATCTGACTATGCTCATGATGGTGAACCTTGGCACTCCAGATGTTCTTTGACTTCAGTTCCCAGAAGCCCAAGCACCCTGTGAATCCACACAAATAGGTTTACTGCGATTCATCCGGCCCGCGCTGCCCTCGTTGCTCCCAGAAGCGGAAGTAAAATGCACCCGTACGGTTAAGGCTCTTCCGGGTTAACCCTTCCTCTGTACGGGCACGTTTTACTTACGCATCCGGGAGCGATGTGGGCAGCGCGGGCCGGATGAATCGCAGTAAACTCATTCGTGTGGATTCACAGGGTGCTTGGGCTTCTGGGAATTGAAGTCAAAGAACATCTTGAGTGCCAAGGTTCGCCATCATGGGACTATGCCATTCAATTCATGTTGATCGCCAACTGGGACGTTCTCCTGGTGTTGACAAAGCACTGACAAGCCAATCAACAAAATAAAAACACCGGGAGAGCAAGTCCACCAAGCCGCGGGAACCAAAGCCCTCCTCCCCAACAGCGCCTGAAGCTCCTGATCGGAGTTTCCCCTTTAATATCACTGGGTGGGGTGGGGGTTGTGCTCCCCCTCTCTACTGGCTCCCCTGGGGGTGGGACGGTTGGGGGGACAAAAGGAGTCTGTCTCCCCAACCCTCCTGACCCCAAGGGACCTGGCAGAGAGGGGATTCCCCTCCACACACACACACACACACACACACACACACACACATACACACACACACACGCCCCATATTAAAGAGAAGAAACCAAGCAGTTACTTCTCTTTAAAAACTGAGTTTTTTGGGGGGGAATCCCCCTCCGATGGCTCTCCTGAGTCTGGAAGAGTTGGGGAGACAGACCCCTTTTGTCCACCCAACCCTCCAAAATCCAGGGAAGCCAGCTGAGAGGGGATCACAACCCCCCTCCCCCCACTGATATTAAAGGGGAAACCACAATTGAAATTTCCCTTTTAATATCAGAGGGTGGCCTGGATTCGATCCCCTCTCCTGGGTCCCATGAGTCTGGAAGGTTAGGGGGGACAAAAGGGGTCTGTCCCCCCAAGCCTTCCAGAGCCAGGGGAGACGGCAGAGAGGGGATCCCCCCGTAGGACACCAAAATACACAAAAAAACCAATCAAAAACATTCAAAAATACTCAAAAACAAACAAAAATAACACCAAAAACAATACAAAGTAAACAAAAACAAAAATTTCCAAACACACCCAGCACCCAGCCAAACACCACAAAATCCAACCACCACCGCCACCACAAATAAAGAAAAACAGCCAACTCACTACCACACAACCTCACTCCACAACGACCAGAAAAGAAATGAATAAAGAAAGAGACTACTTAGTGGAAGAAGCTCCACCCAGAGGCCACGAGAGAAAAAACAGTCAAAATAAAAGATAACCCCTACCAGCACCACTTGCTGCCCACAATAGTAAAAAAAAATTCAAAAAGACCCCAAGAGTAAAAACAAGTAAAAAAACCCACAAAATCACAATTTTACACAAATCAAAAACATGTCAATAAAATAAAATAAAAACTATTCAAAAATCCTGTGCTGAATTTTTACTCAAATAAAAAACAAAAACATCAATACACATTTTAAAAACATTTATTGTGAAAAACATGTACTTTCACATTTTTTAAATTATTACCTACGGTACAACTATTAAAAAAATACATACTAAAAAATTATTGGGTTAAATAAATTTTTTGGAAAAAGTATATCATCCTTTGTTCTTTTTTTCATCCACAAAACCAAAACACTAAACAAAACTCATCACAGTTTATAACAGGCCGCCAAAAAAATTTGTATAAATAAAAATGTAAAAAATTTCAATTACAGACTAATCTCTTCTTTACAAACATTAACAACAACAACAAAAACTTTCCAACACCATTTAAAACAGCCCGGCAACGCCGGGCAACCTCTGCTAGTGCTATATATGACATGGAGGTGTCGAGTTTGTCTTTCTTTACTAGTTGGCTGTGAGGTAAATTCCTAGATCAAGAACCAGCGTGCATTTAATTCTTTTATTTAGAAAGTGCTGGGTGTGTGGCACAGTAATGATTTGGACCATTAAAATGAATTTTTTTGTTGTTGAAAGTATTTGTGTTGTTTCCTAAGATCTCGCTCAGGAGTTCTTAATCTTTTAAAGCCGGTTGGGGTCGGACAGCCATTTTGCCCTTCCTCCACCACATGACCCTTCTTGGCCCTTCCTTCACCATATGGCATTTCCGCATCCGGCCCATGGGCCAAAGGTTGAGAATCTCTGATCTAGCCAAATACAAATGTGGAGAAATAGAATTATCTTTCTGGTTAATCACAGAATGAACAAAACAAAAACAAAGACATTGTAGCACTTTGAAGACTGTTATATTTTAATGTTGGCTTTCTTGGATCAAGTTCACTTTGTAGAAAAAATGTTACAATGTCTTTTGTTTTGTTTATTCTCTGATATGCTTGAAACGCAGACTAACATGGCTATTGTTAAAAAAAAATCTAGTTTGTTTGTCTGTTTGCTTGCTTGCTTGCTCATTCTCCATCCCAAAACATTTCATTAACCCTTTCTTCGTAAAAAAAATACACTGAATTATTAGTGGTCTGGAGGGCTACTTATGATAAGTGGTGTCTGCACTTATTTATAGGTGAATGTGAAGTAGGATTTTAGTGTCAACAATATGTAACGTGATCATGCTTGGATCTAGAGTGGTTATCCTCAAACACAGGTTGTTTTGTAAACAAGGTGAGATTCCTGCCCTTGCCTTAGCTACGCATGTCATATTGCTAATCCTGATGGTCCATTTTCTTCTGTTGGGAGGATTTTTGGACTCTACTGACCACTGCCAACAATACCTATCAAGGCTATCAGTAGAGAAGGAGGCACAATAACAGAATAATAGGTGGCCTACAAAAGGCATTTTGCCCAGAATACCTTCTAATCTGGAAGTATCCCTGCCTATGTTCTTGGGATTTGTGTGTATGTGTTTGCATGGAGTCTGTCTGTTGGAGGGTATAAGTGTGGGGATAAGATCGTTCCAAAGGTGTCTCTTAATCTAGTTCTTATTACTGTGGCAGAACAATAATGTGCCTATGATGAAGAGTCTTTGTGATTGTGCATCTATATAAGACAGGGATTCTCAACCTGCAGCCCACGGGCCAGATACAGGCGACAGCACCATTTCATATGGCCCCCACTGCCTCCACCACACCAGGAAGTGCCATGGGGTGGAGGAAGGGTGAAATGGCAGTCCGGCCCCTAAAGCTGTCTGAGGGAGCATGACCCGGCCCCTGGTTTTACAAGGTTGAGAACTCCTGATATAAGAGATTCATGCCAAATTCCAGATGGCAGTTCCAAAAAAAGTTGTTATGTCTCATCAAGCCATCTCCAACTTATGACTGTGAATGAGAGATCTCCAATACATCCTGTCCTCAACAATGCTATTCAACTACAGTATTGCAAACATAAACCTGTAGCTTCCTTCATGGACTCAATCCAGCTTGTATTTGGTCTTTCTCTTTATCTGCTGCCTTCAACATTTCCCAGAGAATCTTACCTTCTCATAAGGTGCCCAAAGAAGGAGAGTCTCAATTTCATCAGTTTTATTTCCACAGATAGGATAGGCTTGATTTGTTCTCAGACTCATTTGTTCATCTTTCTGGCAATCCAGGGTATCTGCAAAGCTCTCCTTCAGCAAATGGGCCTTCATATTTCAAATGGATAATTTTTTCCTGTCACTGTTTCTGACCTTCTTTTGGACCCATACATAGTGATCAGGAATACAACAGAGTGGATAGTCTTGGTCTCCAGAGACACATTATTATATTTGATTATTATTTTTTTCTAATTTCTTCATTGTTGCCCTTCTGAGTCTCCGACTTTGCCAGATTCAAATTTTTTCTGTGTCAATGTAAAAAATGTACAGTTCTTCTGTAGCTATGGTTTTGGTCATCATAATGTTCTACTGCAATTCTGCTTTGGCAATTTCTTCTTTAACTAAAAGTTATTTCAAGTCGTCGTTTTTGCCAGTAAGATGGTTTCATATCTTAAATTGTATGTTTCTTCCACCAAGCTTCAAACTACCATCTGAATCCAGTTTGGCTTTCTGCATAATATGTTCAGTGTACAGATCAGAGAGATAAGGGGATAAAATGCACCCTTGTCTGATACAATTGCCTATAGGATACAATTCTTTTCCTCCATATTCTGTCATATTGATAGCTTCTTGTCATCAGTATAGGTCAGTCAAAACAGTTGTATTAAGGCTCTCCTATTGCTTTCAGAACAATCCATAGTTTCTAATTCATACAAGGCTTTGCTTTTGGTCTATAAAGCATAGAATAATCTTCTGAAATTCTTTGATACATTCCAACATCCATCAGATATTTGCAATATGATCTTGAGTTTCTTTTTCTTTTGAGAAGAAGCATTATCAAGAGTAGACTCATTGAACCAAATATTAAATAGTGACCACATATTGATTTATTGGAACATCTCTACTTGGGCCTTACGATTGGATTTACACCTCAGAGATTCACACATAGTATCTATACTATGATTTGATAGCAGTTTGCTTCTACTAAGATAGATCCTTTTACTGTACTCACCTGAATTACAGCAGAACACTCTACATATTCTGTTAAACTAAATATGTTCTGCTGGTTGAAGAGGCATCAAGATGGTTCAAGTATATTATGTGCAGATATACAGATGAAGGTAGTGTAGATTGTTCTGTTATAGTGTCTAGGTTACATAGGATATAAGTGAAGTAGGCAAGAAATATCTTCCTGCCAAAAATGTGCATTAATATGTGTTGTCTGCATCCTGAAAACTCTTTTTGCTGGGAAGAATTACCTTTTCCTTAGAGGTGAGAATTTGGACAATTCAAATTTGGGCTAAGCATAGGTGTAATGTTTAGATTCACAACTTGAAAGTTCTTGACAGTATCTCCCATCATGCTCAGTCAGTGACTAGGATTGTTGGGGAAAAGAGTTATAGTCCAGAAAGCTAATTTTCTCAATTCACTGCTATGAAATGTGGGAGGAGACAGCAAATATTTGGGAAATTTCAGGTGCAGTTTTTCTCTGTTCACCAGCTTTGCCTTTTGTTATTCAATGAAAGGTCCAGCAGTTTTTCCTCTGTTGGTTCAAGTTAAATGTGACCATCAGTTCTATTATGACATTGACTTGTGAGATGAGGTAAAACAACTGTATCAGACCAACAGAACTAGTGGCATCACCAAGCTGCATGCAACCAAATCTTCTAGATTCTTTGCTTGTTTTAGATTGCAAAAAGGACCTAACAGCCCACCATAAAGAGCTGAGTGAGTCGCATTTGGATTTTCTACAGCAGTGATGATGAACCTTGGCACTTCAGGTTTTCTTGGACTTCAATTCCCAGAAGCCCAAGTCATCACTCCTGCTGATCAGGGCTTCTGGGAATTGAAGCTCAAGAATAGCTGGAGTGCCAAGGTTCACCATCACTATTCTACAGTATCCTGGAACCCTGCAGACCTAGCCACCAGTTGCAGTAATGTCATTAGCAGGCTGTTATAGCATTAAAAGAGGGTCACGGTGGCATAGTGCTCAAGATGCTGAACTTGATAACTGGAAGGTTGACAGCTCAGCAATTCAAGACCTGAATCCTATGTGATAGAACGAACGCCCATTGTCTGTCCCCGCTCCTGCCAGCCTAGCAGTTCGAAAGCCAGAAATTGCAAGTAGATAAATAGGTACCACTTTGGCAGGAAAGGTAACAATGTTCTGTGCATTTTGATGTCTATTTATACCTGCCACATGGCCGTGGAAATGTTTGTAAATGCAGACATTTCTGGTTCATTGGTTTTAAACAGAGGTGAGCACCGCCCCCTAGAGTTGGGCATGACTGGCTTTCAAACAAGGGAGACCTTTGGTAAAGGTAAAAGTCACAGGCATGACTAGACATCGGAGTGCACGGAACATTGTTTTACCTTCCCACCAAAGTGGTCCCTATTTATCTACTTGCAATTGGCAGATTCCCCCCCTCGAACTGTGCGCTTGCGTATTCCGCAATGGACATACATGCCCCCAATGTTCCCGCAGACCCGCATGCATGCACAGTCTTTTTTAACTTATTTTGTGGGGCATATGCCCCACAGCTGGCCCAGGGACCCCGATGGGTGCATGCCTGGACGCCCAAGGTAGGCGTGTGCCAAATTTCAGGGGGGTCGGTCAGGTGTGTTGGAACGCATACAGGACAAACGAACAAACAAACACCTCTCTTTTATATATATAGAAGATTTAATTTAAAATGAGCCCCCCCCCCCACCCACCTACCCATCTGATGGTTTTCCTAGGCTGCTGTGATACATTACAGTCCTAAATCCACAGGCCTGTGACCTGTTTGTTGCTTTTGAGCTTTAGAATAAGGCAGATCATGGAAAAATTCTGCCACGGACCATGCAGACTTGGACATATAGCCCTACCCCCATTCACACATGCATGCACACGCACACAGAATGATTTTGGAATTTGGAAAGATTTAAAATCTTGGCTAGCAGCATTAAGAAATTGTTCACATATTTGTTCCGTGGCTCATGATCCATTTTAACTGGTGCGGATGTGTATGTTGTTCTCTACACTCTGAACAGAAACCCTTGCTCTGAAATGATGTTTGTTCTCCCCCTTGACTTCCTGTTTAGGTCTAATTCTGGATGAACCTCTTGATTTGTAAAGGCGGGGCAAAGTCTGGGGAGAGGAAGGTTTGGTTAAAGCATCATCAAACCTTCAGGCCAGTCTGCCTTCGTTATTCTTTCTAATTCATGGAAATTGCCATGAAAAGACAGATGGTTTTAAAAAGTTGACTCTGCTTTATCTGTAGGCTTCCTTTCTCTTCTGGAGAGTGGCCTCAGCTGGTTATAGGCAGCAGCGATGGAAGCCATGGCGGTACAAATTGAGGTTATTGACACTATAAGTCTTCAGTCTCTTTATCGCCGTAGATTTTCTTTTTTGGCATATTGATGATTCAGTCCTGACACAGGTTACAGAATCTACATCTGAGCACTGTTTGCTCTAAGGTGAAATGGCTGAGTGAGCTATGGGGGTGGGGTAGTCTGAAGAAATACAACGCTCACATTTAAATATTTTACTTGAAAATAATAGCAGTGGGATTTGGGACGGAATAGGTTTGGGGGAAAACAGAACCTCTGGTCTTGTGGCAAGTCATCTTTTCCCTTCAAACACATTGAAAAGTCCCCATTTTAGACTCCTTTAACATTTGGGCCTCATGATTTAGATATGAACCCAAAACATTGGTAATATTTTTAGAAAGTGTGTTCAATATCGTGGTGGCCTTTAGACCTTCACATAATTTCTTTCTGACTGAGCACCCCCCACACAAAAAAATAAAATAAAAAAATCCTCAGCTCCTGCCAACCTAGCAGTTTGAAAGCAAGAAATTGCAAGTAGATAAATAGGGACCACTTCGGTGGGAAGGTAAGAGCGTTCTGTGCGCTCCGGTGTCTAGTCACGCCTGCCACATGACCATGGAAATGTCTGCAGAAGCAGACAGCGCTGGCTCTTCGGCTTTGAAACAGATGAGCACTGAACCCTTGAGTCAGATACGACTGGGTTTTGAGCAAGGGAAACCTTTACTTGTTTCCCTTGCTATCAAACTACTTAATTATTTTCCATAGCACCACTTCTTTAAACAATAATTTAATCCAGATTTGCCTGTGATGTGTTCTTCATCGTTAAGTGATGAAGTTCAGCGTAATAGTAATTATCATTTAAAACATAGCAAAAGTGTTTTATGACACCTGCAAAGCAAATTTAGATGTCCTGTGAACTTCTTAACTTCTGTGTTTTCAAATGGATTTCATGGGTCTGAGAAGAAAAGCCTCTTGGAGGGAATGGTGAAACAGTATCCCATGTAAAAGAAGCCGCTATAAACAAAGCCGCAGTTTTTGAATCTGTGTATTTATGGTTTTAATTTGCCAACTCTAAGATTCTGTCATGCTCAGAAAAACAGGTTGCAAGCTTGTGTGTATTGCACGCCATAAATGCTATTTAACATCGTGGCTATACCTTGCTAGAGTTGGGGGGGAGATTCATTTTCTAGGCGACTGGCCCGTTCATTATGGTCAGCAAGGAAAGGTGTGTGTGTGGATTGGTGTCCAGTTAGCATTGTCAGAATGTGTAGGATTTTAAGCATGATCTGTGATAACACAAAAGATAGCTTGAGTTTGCACATTCGTTTGCAAGAAGTCTTTGTTTACGACAGTTGCGGGCTAAGGGTGGAGGCTAGGGAGGAAAATGCATTCAGTATGCATATAGAAAGTGCAAAAGTGGGATCTGGTTGGGGACCGTTGGTGGTGGCGGCTCTGTTGCTCGCAGTGGGGCTGAACAAGAGGTGCTTGTGGCTTTGGGGAATGGAGGACTTAAAGCAGATGCAGCCTGGCTAGGAGGTGGAGAGAAAGGTGGGGGAGGGCTTATTTACATAACTGATTGTTGCCCTGGGGATTAAACAGGGGGGAGGATGGCTGTGGGGAGGGTAAAGAAAAATACAGAAGATGACGAGCATTTCTGTTTTTCTCCCTTCCCTGTAGCTTGCCGGCTATTCTCTTGTAATCCACACTACATTGCAGTCCTGTAGTCCTGCTGGCACAGACCCTGCGGTGCTAGGTATCGCCTGCATGGTACTCCCTTACTCGGCTCTCGATACCCTCCCTGCTCACAAAAGAGAAAAGTGTGGTGTCCTAAGGTAGACGAGGTGGAGGGTCATGGCTAAGGAACTGTTCCTTTAAATAAGAAACCAGCTCCGATGCTTTCATATGAGGCAGTGACTCTGCAGCCTGTAATGTTAAGATAAAGTCCAAAGGAAGACCTCTGGCTGTGTCATAAGCGAACTTTCTCTACACCCTAAGATATTTGATGTTGTGCACTGAAAATGAGCTCAGCTTTTCCTCCGCCTCTCATTTTTCTTTCCATTTTGTTGCTGCGTCACTTTATTTTTTATTTTTTTGTGTGAAACTCTGCATTTTGTTGCTAATTTGGAAAGGATTAATGTAAAAGTACTTCCTCCCAGTATACTCAGCAAGTGTATTTTTAAACAACTGTAGTCCTTTGTGTTATCTTTATATATGGGTTCTGCCTCATAGGAATAAAGCAGTGAACCCTATCCTCTGGCTTTTTCTATTGAAGTTCTTGGAGTCAAGCTATTAATACTGTGCAATGGGGCGAGCATTCTTGCTTAACTTTGCCCACACTCTGACGTGTAACTTCTGTATTTATTCCAAAAGATGCTTCTGAACTCTGGTTGAGTTGAATAGTAAAGCTGCAACCTATTGAATTTTGATGCTAAGGCTTTCTATTTATTTGCCTGTTGGGCACAGTTTTAAAAGTATGAAAAGAGCAACAAGAATAACAAAACCCTGCCAGGTTTTCTTCTGTTATTTGTCCTTTGGGTCCTGCTTAAGTGTATTTAAATAATATTTTTGTATAATATATGAGGACCTGCAATGTACTTGTAAGGAAAGCAGGAAGGTACTGCCGCCTGGCTTCTACAACAATGTCTAAGACAGGGGTTCCCAACCTTTTTGCTCCACGGGCCAGACCACGCCCCTGAACAGCTGAGCTGGCCAGTCACGTGGTTCTTCCCGCCGTAAATGCTGCCATAAAATGTGTCTACGCATTTACAACAGTCTTGGGTGCATACACAGCAGCATTTACGACATGCGCAGGTGTGTTTACACAGGCGCATGCACATTTTATGGCTGCTGTAAACTCTTCTGCTTCCGGTAGCGGTGAGGGTGGTGGCGGGCCATGTGAAATGGTGTTGTGGGCCATGGCCAGCCCTTGGGCCATAGGTTGGCCACCCCTGTTCTAAGAAGTTATGATCCTTTTAAGCCTGTTTCAAGCTAATGGCAGACCCTCCTCAATCAGATGAATGGGGGATCAAAGAGTCTGCAGTTATACTCATAGTCCAGGATTCTCTTTCAGAAAAGAGGTGGACATCTCCATATGAATTCATACTCAATGTGCTTCCTGTTCCCATCCTTTTGAGATAGTTTGAGAAACTGTAGCCTGGTAGTCAAATAGCACTGATTATTATTTATCAGAATATTTTGATCATCATCTCCTCCTCTGACAAGAACATGCCTTCCCTCATAGGCATTTTTCGTAGGCAATGCTTGACTAGCTCTGTACTCTGGAATTGCTTGCCTATGGGACATTGTTATTCCTAACTGCTTTGGGTTAGATACAGTAAAACCTCGCATAAAGAGTGCCTCACTTAGAGATTAACTCACTTAAAGAGCAGAATTTTCTCTGAATGGTCGCCTCGCTTAACAACTAAATCAGGGATCACAAACCCCCCCTCCCCAATTGGTCACTTACAATGGTGTTTCGCTTAAAGAGCAATCCCGTGCAATGCATTATGCTCTTTAAGCGAAGTACCACAGTATCTGCTTTGATATATCATGCAATGTCGTAGAAAGGCCCCTTATAAGTAGCTAATTGTGCCTGGAGAATATATGGCACATCCCATGGCACCAGCAACTATTATCAATCATGATTTTTAAAAATAGGACTACCAGCAAACATCATGCTGTTGCTTGATGGAAATCATAAAAAATGTTGAGAATCTAACATGGCTAGTCTTGGGTGCAGATCATATGAATGGGGGTTTTGTGAGTAGCTTATGGGTGGTTGTAAGTAGTAGTTATATTGAACGGCTGTTAATGTTTTAGGTTTTCCATAAAATACAGAGTGGCCAGCCCTGAAATTAAGCTCCTCAAAAGGCTGCACATAATTAAACAGAAGAAGCTTTCAGAACAACGAGAAGAAAATATTCAGTATGTGCCATTGAAGACCTCCATTTTCATGTTTGCTGTTTACAGTGTCAAGTGGAGTTAGAATTAAGTGGATGCAGTGGGGAAAATGCTTCAAGATCCCAGGAAATAGATACATTATCAAGGAGAAATGGCATATATGGTACAGCAGGCTCCCATATTAAGTGGAATTAGAGTATCCCTTCTTTTTATCAAACTGTTCAATTTCTTGTGCTGCTTAATCCAACAACATGTTTTAGTCCTTAGCATTCTTTTAGCTATTTTTCCAGGCTTGGTGTTTCCCAGTGATAGGGGTAGGGTCAACAGGAAAGTTAGTTAACTTATGCAGAGACAGACTCTTTCTTCATGCATACAGGCATATATAAGAATCAGAGCGAGTTGTCTTTTTCTTCTTTTGAGGAAGGCTTGTTTTTCTCTCCTTCCCCTGGTGTTGAGAGAGCCCAGCTAGTTGGGAAAAGGAGGGGGTGTAAATAATAATAATAATAATAATAATAATAATAATAATAATAATAATAATAATAATAATAATAATAATAATAATAATAATAATAATAATAATAATAATAATAATAATAATAAATTAATAAATTTTCATTTATATCCCACACTTTCTCGGCCAAAGTTGACTCAAGGAGGTATCCCTTTAATTGGTAGTAAGTTTTACTGGACATTCCAGGAGAGGGAGTTGAAGAAGGAGTAAAGAAACAAAAGGTGATAGCAGTTAGCTTTGTTCTAGAAAGCTGGTAATTGTATATTGGGAAAGACTGGGTTAAGAAGGGAAAAGAGAATATATGTGCTCCATTGGGAAATGAACGGAGAGAAACTGCCTCCAGGGGATATGTTTGTGACTCCCTCCGTCGGAGAATGGAGTATGCTGTTGTGGGCTTTCTCTGGCGTGTGGTTTCATGTAGTTATAATGTAACCTTTGTGGAGAGAGTAATGAAAAATTTTGTTTGTTAATTCCACAGATGAAAATATTATATGTATTCTCCTGAAGAAACAAATTGTGAAAAGCCTCCAAACTGGGTGGGCTTCGAGACAAATTCATTACATTTGAGACAAATTTATTACATTCGAAATAAGAAGAATTCAATGGGCGGTGTGCACGCTATTCTAATTGCTTTCTACTGAATTTCATGAACACGTTATTGACTTAAAGTGACCATTATAAGTATTATTTAGACTAAGCAGTGCTCCACATTGAGACCATTTGGATCTTATTTTTGTTTACTCTGCAGCCGCTACATCTTCATGTTGTTCCACTCTTTATACTTTATGAAACATTGAGAAACTTTGATTTTGGACTATAGAGACAATATTTGCATTAAGAGAAGCTATCTGATTTTTGGTTTAAATTTGGAGAAAAAAGAAAAAAACTTCCAGATTAAAGAGACAACTTTGGATTTAAAGACTTTATTCTTTTAGTATTGCTGAAGAATTTATGGTACTATGGCTACCATGCCTTTCGCCTCAAACAGTTGTTCTTCCCGTCGTGTATCGTTTTCCCGTTTGGCCTCTTCTTTGCACCATGTATCTTGACAGCAAGTGAGCTCCTGTAGGGGAACAAACAACAGTTGAGAGCAGGCAGGCGGGGAGGGAGTGGTCACTTGACTGGTAAATGAGATCTCCTAGTTGTTGTATGATTGTGTTGTTGCTGATGCTGTAGGACAAGGGTGGTCGGTTAATAGACGATGCAAAATGTTTTTCAGTGAGTTCATTGAATACTACTGGGGCTGGTTTTCTGTTACTTGATTAATACCTGAAATGAACGTTATCCATTAGTGTTGTATGGCGGATACAGGTAAATATGAAAATAAACTCCTATATTAATGGCTGGGGTCAAAGGTGTGTCTTGGATCTGGAACAGTGAAGGCCACTTTTCTGTGGCTTGGGACCAGATTATGTTGAAGACATCCTCTCCCTGTATGAACCTGAGACTTTCAGAAGAGGCCCTGTTGCCCTATGTCAAGAACTATGTAGGTAAATACACAAGACTAGCAGCCCAGAGATTGTGGAACTTACTCCTCACGGTAGTCACATTCACTTGATCCATGATTAATTTTGGTAGACAACTTGAGTTTTATTATTTGGACTTTTGGCATCTATAAACAGTTTTAAAGTTGAATTAGGTTTTAAAGAATACTGGCTTTTGAAATAAGTTTTGAAATTAACTATACATTTTAGTTGTTTCTGAGGAAAACAGTTTTTATCTATTTATTGTGCATTTCTTTGGATGTTCTCTTGGACTGAGAAGTGAAAGGTGTATACTTTTTAAATAGTGGAGGTGCTACTGATAAGATAAAATATTAACAAAGATAACTGAAGCAAGTAGTAATTAATGCACCTCTCTTGCTTCTTGTGAGTGTTGGCTTCTGCTCCAGTGCCTTTATCATTCCTAATATGCTGAGACCTGTGATTGTAGCAGTACAGGTCAGGAATGCTGGAGAGGACGTTGCTGCCCTTAGTCGGGCTTGCCTGAGTGGGCGGCGAACAAGTTGAAAAATTAAAATAAAATTAAATAAACTTTTGTTTAGCAGCAACAGTATTAGATGCGCTCTAGAGTAGCATATGTAAATGTTGTGGTTTCTGTAGAGCAAGGTTCATTTGCCAATGGGGGAAATGCCTATTCTTTTCAATGAAAAATTTAAATATGTCTCTTTCATGACTGTTTGCATATTCAGCAGATCATACAAGGTAGTGATGGCGAACCTTTTAGAGACGAGTGTATGCACCCTTGTGATGTCGCCCGCAGGCCGCCTCTGCCTCCTAGGAGGGGTATGTGTGGGTGTCTGTTTGCCTCACTTGTCCCTACTTCTGCCTCCTGGGCGGGATTTCAGCCTCCCCTTTGGCGGAAGGAGAGGGGTGGGTGGGGAAGTGGCACTGCCATTGGTACTGGTGGGGTGGGGCAGGGCAGGGCTTGCCCGCAATGGTGCGCATGTCTACAGAAAGGGCTCTGGGTACCACCAGTTCACCTACACTGATATAGAGGGAAAGGACCTTGTAGGGTAGGTTTTCCAACATGTCTCTTTTTGTAGATGCTGTGGGAGTATTAACCCATTTGGAGGGGTAGACTCAAGCAGCCATTCAAGTTTTACTAAGGTTTTCTAGCCTTTTCATTTTGCCAGTTCGACCACTTTGCAGAATTTGGGCCAGCTCACTCGTCATGTATCATCTGGGTGCATGGGATGGCATAAAGTAGTAAATACATCACTGTGTTCTCAGTCTTGTGCAAAGATTATCCATAAGTGACATTTTCTGTTTAATGTGGACTAGCACATGCTGTGATCCTTATTAAACTTCATTAGTAGGTTTGATTAGATGACCCATGAAGTATCTTCACATTCTGCTGTTTTTTTGGTTAAGAATGTTTCCTGCAAATGTGAAACACTCTTTGCTCTTTACACTGCACTACGAAACCACTGCCGTAGCCTCATAGCTTCATTGTTTTCCAAATTTGTTAGTAAATCTCATTATATTACTTGGGTGTCAACTACCATTTGATAGGTGCCTTGCTGGTTCATAGCAAGATATGCTGCAATAAATCCCCCGTAGTCTGGTTTACTGTCAGCAATACTTGCCAAACCAACCTCTGCTTGTAATTACAGCGAAGTTGTTGCAAAGTACTTTCTGTAGTACAAGAAGGAACTTACAATAGCAGCATTGCTGGGAAAAAATCCAAGTCTTCAATTTAGAGATCTAAAAATCCCAACCGCAAGGAATGACTGTAGGGTTACCATGTTCCAAGATCTTCCTGGCTTGAAGTCCTTTCAGCTGTAGTTGAAGTCAGGCTACTTTAAGGATTCTCATTTTGATTTGAACAATGGATAACAGGCTACAAGCTGATGGTGTCTTTTTCCTTGGCAGTTTGAGAATATAGATTGTTGGTTAATTAGTGGTATTGACAACAATCTCATTAGAAGGTGAGCTAGATACACATTACAGGAAGGCAACAAAACAGCTCCTTAGATGCGCCTTCTATCAATTGCTCTTGAGTTTTAAATTAGAATGATCTAATTCAGGTGTAAAGGTTTCCTTTGCTTGAAAGCCAGCCGTATCCGACTCTAGGGTCCGATTTATGCAGGGAGGGCTATAGTAAGGTAAGTAAGGTTTCCCTTGCTCGAAAGCCAGTCGTATCCGACTCTAGGGTGCAGTGCTCATCTCTGTTTCTAAGCCGAAGAGCCAGCGCTGTCTGCTCCTGCAGACGTTTCCGTGGTCATGTGGCAGGCATGACTAGACACCGGAGCGCACGGAACGCTGTTACCTTCCCACCGAAGTGGTCCCTATTTATCTACTTGCAATGTCTTGCTTTCGAACTGCTAGGTTGGCAGGAGCTGGGATGAAGACGGGAGCTCATTTCCGTCCTGCAGTACTCGGGAATCGAACTGCTGACCTTCCGCTTCCCAGTCAGCGTCTTAGCGACTTGAGCCACTGCAGGGCTATACACTTTGCATTATACCACCCTCTCACCTTCCTTTTATTTGACTGCCATAAGATAGGCATATGTCTGAATTGTTGCCACTTATCTTTAACGTTTATGAGGATTACCTTTAACTAGAACTTCTGAAACAAACATTAAACATTTATTTCAAATTCTAGTAAAAAAACTAACTATTACGCATTTGTTGAGACATGCTCTTATGGTTGATGAAGATACAGTAGGGGTTCATAACCTACAGCCTGTGGGCCCGACCGGGCCCGTGACAGCAAATCATCTGGCCCATGGCAGCGACCCCAGAAGTGGAAGCAGATGTGTTTACCACAGCCATAAATGCACCCACACATGCACAAACATGCCCACACATGCACAAACACACCCGCTGCAGTTTACGGCAGCATTTACAGTGGGGGAAACCATGTGTCCAGCCCGCTCAGCTGTCTGAGAGGGAGTGGTCCAGCCCATGGCGCGAAAAGGTTGAGAACCCCTGAGATACATGTTAAATTATGGACATTTTTTCCAAGGGAATGTGGGGTGGGGTGGGGGTGTAGGTGCAGTTTGAAGACCACATAAAGTTGTGGACTGCTCCTAAATGCCACTGCCATGGTAGAGAGAATGGCAGTGGTATGTTTGTGCAGAGCCAGAATATCCACACTCTCATCACAGAAAATACGAGATCATGTCATTTCCATGCATTTATTTCTGTAGTCTATCTAGAAATCAGCAATATTATGGGGATGGCCAGGCTCTTCTTTCCTAATCTCTCCCCCCCCCCCCGCTCTATGAGAACCAGTGAGCCAACCACATTTGGCAACTGTGGCTAGTGAATATCAGAAACAAGTGCAAGTTAAGGTGTTGGTTTCCCTCTTCCTGAAGCCCAGCCTCTGTGCTTTGTTTGGGAGGGGGGGGGGACAATGCTGCCAATCACAACTTCAGTATTCAGCAGATCCTGTAATTTTCTTCCCCCAGTCCAATTCAATCAACACTAAATGGAACATTTCTCTTGCTGCAAAAACCCTAAATCTGAGGCACCTCTTTTCCAACAGCCTGCTAGTTTCCTGTAAGCTATCCATTGGAGGGAAAATGACCATACATGTTCAGAGCAGTAGAAAATATGAAACAGAAATTGAACATGCCTGTAGAATGGGCAATCAGTGGCATTACCAACTAAGAGTAAAGGAAGCTGGATAAGTTGATGGGGAGAGTTAAGTGGTCTTTTTCTGCAGTCTAACAGGTAGAGTGTATTCGGACTACACATCCTCTTCATTTCAACAAATAGCACAATATTTATACATATTGCAGGAGCAGAAGACTTTCTGGGAAAAGCAGTAATTATAAGAAAAGTTGAAGACAGTAAGAAGATAAAAAGATTGAATGCTTCTCTTAAACTTGTGGCTTCTAAGTATTTTCTTCTTCACTTCCCCAAAAATATACGTTTGGGATGAGGATGATTATTATTATTATTATTATTATTATTATTATTATTATTATTATTATTATTATTATTATTATTAGTAGTAGTAGTAGTAGTAGTAGTAGTAGTAGTAGTAGTAGTAGTAGTAGTAGTAGTAGTAGTATTTGAATTTGTATATCGCCCACTCGACAATGCAACTCCAGGCAGCTCACAGAAACAGCTGAGCATCTTAAACACATATACATATTACAACACGATAAAATACCATAGAATGACAGTAAATCAATCACAGTATCATATAAATCATAAATCACAGAATCATAAATTACAACCACCATGAAAAGGAAAATGAAGAAAATCATTCATTTGAAAAAGTCCCATAACAGCAAAATAACAGTCACCGCACAAATTGCACCATGGCACCACAACCAAAACTGTTGGGTGGGGCCCGGGGGTTAGCGATGGTGTCTTTTGCCGCCCGCGAGGCCACGTCTGCTCTTTATCACCCCGGCCGTTGGTGTGGCCCAGCGTCAGTGGCGGCATCTTCTGCCACCCGCAAGGCCACTATAGAATGATCCCATAACAGCAAAATAACAGTCACCGCACAAATTGCACCATGGCACCACAACCAAAACTGTTGGGTGGGGCCCGGGGTTGGCGATGGTGTCTTTTGCTGCCCACGAGGGCACGTCTGCTCTTTATCACCCCCAGGCCGTTGGTGGGGCCCAGAATTGGCCTCAAATTGTACAGCTTTTCTAGTGGAACCCTTGACTCTTGTTACAATTGTTTCCCCATACAGTATTTGATTAAAGCAGAGCAAGAGAATCATACGTACTGCCCATAGTGCTTAGTATATTCTCTGGGCGGTTCACAAGTTAATTAGCATTTTGCCACTAACATGCTGGGTACTCATTTTACCGACCTTGGAAGGATGAAGGCTGAGTCAACTTTGAGCCCTGGTCTTTTGTTTAAAGTACAGCAGTTTAACCACTGCGCCACCAGAGCTCCTGTTTGATTAATCTGTTTTAGACACAAACCTGCTCAGCAGAGATGTGCTGTTGGTGGCCCTTCAGATATTTTTGGCCTGAAACTTCAGTCGCTCACTGTAGGCTGTGCTAGCTGATGAAAATTGTAGTTTATCAACATACGAAGGTCACACATTGTCCATCCCCCTTATAACCCATATAAGGACTTTTTTAACATGGTAAGATAAGAAAAATAATAATTTCTATGCATCTCATGCCACAAGCTGGGGATTCACATCATTCTTTGGAGCTGAGTACACAACTTGATTGCACAGTTGGATTCTGATAAGAGCAAAAGTGATATTGTGAGTCAGATGTTGCCAGCTTCTGAAAGTTGTTGTAGATGGAGCTAAAACTGCAAGGAATCACTGTGAGAAGAGCCAGCCAAGCTGGTGAGAAAAGAATCCAACAGGAAATTAGCTAGTTAACTTGTGCTGGGCTCAGTAGACTCTAAACTCTCTGATCATTTAGTTCTGCTGTAATAATAGTACTTCCCAGAGGTTCAGTATGGTTAAACAAGGCAGTGGTGCACATCTTTGTTCATTTGTACAAGGTGTAATGGAGCGGATATCTAAAGAGTCTAAGGCTTCTTTTGCATGGCTGAAATAAATCCAGTACAGATGTTTTTACAGTGTTTACTAATCTCATGACAAAATGGTGACTGAGTGGTAAGTGTGTGTTGCTGTCTGCATCTGGTCCTTCCTTCTAAATACCTTCCCATTTTACTCATTTTTCATTCCCATGGTGTAAGGACCAAAGAGATTCCTAGGTCAGCATGGATTTTTTTTTTTTTTAGCATTTCAAGTAATATTTCTGAGAGGTTTCTGGCTTGTTGCTTCACCTCCATGCTTATCACACCCCTCGCTTAGATAGTACCTGCTAGGAACCTTATCATTTTGCTTGAGAATCAGAAGATAAAGGAAAGTGTTTCATCCTGGGCCATGAACTGTGACCGAGTCACCTCTTTGAATTAGGAGAAACTTCTTCTTGGCACTTAACACATAAAGAAACAAGCCTAAATAGGACACACCCACCCTTTCCCCTGAAAGTCTTTCAGAGTCTCAGGACTCAGTTCCATTGCTCTTTTCAACAATTCAGGAAACAGTTAGGGCCTTAAGTCAGGGGTTCTCAATGTTTTTAAGCCATGGGCCAGACCATGATAGATAGATAAATCTTTATTGTCATTGTCCTGCACAGAACAACGAGATTGGGGTGGGGGGTGGGAACACTTATCAACCCAACAAAACCTAAACAAAATACAACTATACAAAATTATCAACATACTTCCACCCCACATATACACATTTAACCCCTAAAAAGCTCTAAAACTCTAAAAACTATATACAGAAGCTCCCTCATAGACTGCATTGCGTTGCATTCAAAGCTAGAACCGCTTTTGGGTAGAAACTATTTCTCAAGCGGCTGGTCCTGGTCTTCAGACAGCTGAGCGGGCCAGACTGGTACTGTAAAACACACCTGCAGCTGTCATAAATGCATTTACGATGGGTGCAGATTAATTTACAGCTGTAGTAAACATGTTTACAGTGGCCACAGACTCATTTACGGCAGTGGCTACAGCAATGTTTGGGGTGAGGTATTTGGCGCTGCAGGCCAGATCCAACCTGCGGGCCATAGGTTGCAAACCCCTGCCTTAAGTACTACTATGAGCAGTTGCTTGAATAAAGATTATGTCTCCCCCTCCTGCTTCCCATTCCTTTCTGTTGCTTGATTTCCTTTTTAGTTTTTTTTACCTCAGGAAACAAAGTTGTAGCTCAGATTTCTAGCCATATTCAGTAATTCTAAACCAAAATAGAATGTATCTGTTGAGTTATTGGGTAATGTGTGATTATAAGATGCGTTTGAAAAAACTATGTGAAGCTTTTAGATCAGTGGTTCTCACCTAAGCGTCTCTAAAATCCTGAGCCCCCCTGACTGTGGCATACAATTATTATTCAAAAAGTGAACTCCTATTCACATGGAGGAAGCCTAAAAGGCTGTTCACTGTTAATAACTCATTTTCTAATTCCCCCCCCCCCCAAATCAAATTGCCTCCTGTGGGTGTGTGCCCCACATTGGGAACCACAGTTCTAGATAGACCCAGTGCAGATGCTGGCATGATTCCAGACTGGAACATAAGAACCACCATGAGCTTCTGTTTCCTCTGACTGAATGCATTGTAGGAATCCTTTATACAGGTATAATACAGCCCACTGAGATGCTACATTGGATTACTTTGAATATTGCTCTATAGGTCAGTACTGACCTATCAAAGGCTCTCTTTAATCTTATATTGGCTTCATTGGAGCAAAAATGAGTTCTTATAAAAAAAAGCCCTGATTTATAGAGCCCATTTGTGCCACTGGTCTGATGAAAACTGCAGCATATAATGTTGCAAACAACTGAATATTATGTTTCCCATATTTTTTTTATTAAAAGAGGCTGGTCTGGGTCATTTAGATAAATAGGGACCACTTTGATGGGAAAAGATCTTGGGGACATGAAAGGAGCCTCATTAAGGCGTCCCCTGAGCGGAGTGTGTCCAGCAAAAATCCTTTCAACTGAGAATAATTTCTGATATGAAATTATTATTTTCATATTAAAAACTAGACATCCATCTCCTCACATGTGTACATGTGTCTCGTATGCACACAAACACATGCACATAAGCATACCTTACACCCATATGTATGTTGTCCAGAGTGAATCTGTTCAGTTGCATTCATTTTTTAAAATGGGATTGATATAGGAACCAGAGGTGGGAGAATGATTTTTCTCTCTGGAGTTTTAACTGCATTTAGCAATAGTTTCTCATTGCTTCAGAGTAAGGCCAGCCCTAGCTATGAAACCAAAACCTCTTTGCAATTACAGGTTGAGCCTTATGTATAAATATGTTCTTAACAGTGACTGCATATATGATATACCAGTCAGTAGGTGATTGCCTAATCTGTATTACAAAGAAATTAATAAATGGTTTCTCCAGGCATCCTCTTGGGTACTTGTTCGTGGGTCCCAAATAACTCACCTGAGAAGTACATGGCCTAGTTTCAAGAGATTGCATTTTGATCTACCTTTTCAAACTAATACTGTGGCCATCCAGATGCCTGATTTTATTGTGAAACCAATTAGTACCATGCCATGGCTTTCAACACTGCTGATACATTTAAGGCTGAGTTTGCTGGAGGCTTTGGAGAAGTCTGGTGTACCTAAATGTATCCTTGATTCTTCATTGATTCTGTTTAGAAGAGGTATGGTGAATTTAGGAACTGTAACCCTAGTTGCCATTTTTTTAAAGAGAGGAGCACTACTAAATTGTTTGGTTTTTAAAAATAGTGCTGCTGGTATGGATCTCTTGTATTCTTAGTTTTGGAAGCCACTTTTTGATCATCTGCGTTAAAAGTACCAGTTTTAGTTATTACAGAATGTTAGAAAATAGCAAGTATCCTACCAGTATAATCTATCCATGTGTCTTGTTTCTTTCATTGTGGGACGTGATCTCCAAAATATTATGGGGCTTAATTTTATGATCTGTGTTACAAAACATTTTGCTGGAGACAGGCTGATATTATGGCATGTCCCAATAGCATGTTTGTCCTTACCTACAACCACCAAGGATTTCTACAACATTACTTACATAAGGCTCTGATATTTCGATTTCTTCATTGTACTGAACAATGGATTCTTTGTCATTGTGCCAGCTAATTTAATTTTAACTTTTAATGCTGCTCCATTTCAGCATACTTTCTGCACTGTCCCTTTTTAATATTTGTGTTTTTTAACCTCTGTTCTTACTAAAATAAAGCATTTGGTGCTCCTGCTTTTTAATTCCCCCTCCCTTAGTGACTTGTTGCTCAAGTCAATCCTGTGGACATTCTGAAAGCCCTTTTTATCGAAGGAGAGATTGGCTAGAGGTAACCTAGAATCACTTGCTTTGTTTTAAAATAAAAGTTAATTCATTCCAAGTATAAGGGAACCAGTATTTTAGCTGTAGTATGGAGAAGGACCTAGGGGAGGTGTGCACTTAGCACCATCTGATGAAAATAACAGGCTACGTTCCACTTTTTGCTGATTTACGCTGTACGTGCCTTGTAAAAAATGAGTAGGGAGGTGAAAACTTTATTGTTTGGCTCTTCAGTACAGAAGTGCTAATTCATCAATCTTTTTAAAACTCCCAATGTGATGTAAATGCAATTTTAGGCTTGCTTTTTGGTAAAAGGACATGGTGCAAACATTGTTCTGAAAATAGAAATATTTTGCCCCCCTCTCTCTTCTACTGCACGCTGTTTCAGTGGAGTCGTGTGGGAAGAGCAAGAATCTTTGGTTAATACAACGTAGCAATGCTTCTACCCTTATGTGGTCCTCCCCACCTTTTTAAAAATTGGTACGGTTTATTTGTTGCCTTAATGGAGTATGAACATTTCAAGGATGGGAGAAGGTAATGAACTACTTTTCTAAAATGTACATGTGGTGCAGTTCTATGTTAGCCAGTATCAAGACATGTTTGTCAACTTTTCAGTATAATATTTGCACTATTCCCACACACTTAATAATGCACATTTAATTTGAGGAGGTTTGTTGAAGAGATTCTTTGTTTATGCAGGTGTATGTTTTCGTGTCAGAGATTACTCTGGGTCAAAATGATTTTTTAAGGGGACGCCCAATGAGGCTCCTTTCATGTCCCCAAGTGCAACTCTCAGGTATCGAAACCCATCCTTCCAGTCTCCAGCTCAGCACCTTAACCACTAAGCCACCGGAGGAGCTATTTTTGCTGCTCATAATACAATATGGGACAAATAGAAGCAGTTTGCTGAACAAGAGATGCATTGGTAATAGTGATTTAAAGCTCCTACCCTTGTACATAGCTTTACAGTCTTCATTGCAGGAACAGAAATATTCAATAAAAACAAATCACATTGCAGGCAATCGTCATGAGAGTGAAGAGATCCCTATACACAAGAGCTTTGTATTTATGGTGCTGGATTGTGACCACGAGAGCAGCTGTGGATGGCTCCGTGGCTACCTGGATCCCTGCTGCTTCTCCCCACCGCCTACACCATCAGTGTGGGGATGGAAGCGGGCGTACCTGTGAGCACCGTCACTCTCCTCCTGGCCTCACCCAACCGGAGGGTGGGGAAAGACTGGGGGCCAATGGGGTGCTCTGCTCTGTATTTGGAACTGGGTAAGGGATGGAGAACCACTCTATTATATAGAGTTGATATGTGGGGTCTAAGTACAGACTGGAGGTTGGTTCTTGGGTTTTGTTGTCGGTTATAATCGGACTGGCATGGGGCAATTGACACTTTGCAATGTGTATTGTAATGTACTGATATATTGATTGTTGACTTTCTGTACCATAGAGGTATTTTTTACAACTGTATTGATTACTTTATATTATTGATTATTTGTATTATATTTTTATAATTGTATGTATATTATTTTTTGTTGTAATTGTATTTATATTATTCTGTTGTAAGCCACTCTGAGTCAGCCTTTTTGCCTGAGTAGAGTGGGGTATAAATCCAGTAAACATAAACAAACATGATGTCTGAGTCGCAAACTTTTAACATAGTAAAAATTTAGTAAAAATGGTTATATCATGTGTAAACTGGAAACTTTACAGTTTTTGAGACAGTTTTCTTCCCCCTTGCTTCTTTGAATATTCTCTGTCCTGCCTCCTATCCTGATTTCTTCATAGCTCCAAGAGACATGTGTTTTTAGAATGGTTTCATAACAAGTCTTTTGTTAAAAAATGTCATTTTTTCCTCCAGTTTACCACTTTAATTCTACGTAATTCCAAACATCACTTTTTTGATAGAGAAAGCACACTGATGCTGTCACTTGTACTTTGGAAGCAAGATGCATAGAATGCAGCAAACCTTATAAGTTGTAAAATAAATCTTCAAATAACACCTAAAGCCAAGCTACCATGAATCATGATGTTTGCTAGATTAAAGGCATAAGTAAAGAAAGCCCCCATTTTCATTGATACATAGTACTGTATTTAGAAGCAAAAAGAGAGAATTTTTAGCATGTCCAGGTACTCAACCTTTTTACCTTTAATAATTAGGTCATCCTGCATGTCCTGAACCACAAACAGACTCCTACATATATAATCTGTATGCCAATTTCAAACAGCAGTGGGCATGAAGAAGGTTCTGAACAGTAGACACATGGCTTTCAAGTGAATGTTTTCTCTAAATGCTGAAGATGTGTTAATATGCCAGTATAATTGTTGAGAGATGATCAAAGGTGCAGATAGGTGATAATCTGTAAACAGCATTATAATTTTATATAGCAGCATTTACAAGTTGAGCCAGAGGTTGGAAGTTCAATTCAGTGTTCCAAAAGAAGAGCCAGCCTCTAAACCCTTGGTCAAACTGCAATGTTCCAGAATGCCCTTGGAAGAAAGGAATGGTAAACCACTTTTTAGTACTGTACCTATAAATCATGGGGAAAGTTGTCACCAGTTAGAATAGACAGGTTATAATCATTGTACAGTAGAACCTCATACAACAATCGCCATGTATAGCAATGAAATCGCATAACAATTAGGTTTTGGGGGGAAATTGGTGTCCTGCATAACAATTTTCCCTATGGAAAAAAAATTGTACAACAATTTTTTCAATGGGGAAAACTGCTTAGCGAAAAACAATCGTACGATGCATCCCATAGGGAAAATCGCTATATGATGCATGCATCATATAGCAATTTTTTCGTACAACGAATCCCATGAAATGGATTAAAATCATTGTACGAGGTACCACTGTATATTAATAGTTATCTAAATCTTACTCACCTTGTCATAAAAGTGGATAAAAATATAAACTAAATCAGGAGTGTAAATCTGAAACTTGCTCATTTTTTTATTTCTAATATCAAGAAATAGATTCCACCACCACCACCTATTTCCTGTTTCAAAGCAAGATACATGGCTTCTTTGGCATCTAAGGCTTATGACCTTGCCAAGGTCTTTCACATAGTGTGTGGGAATTCCTGTGTGTGTGTTTTCACTTCCCTTAGGATAACCGTATAATTAGGCTACCAAGTGCAATATTACTTTTTCTAAAACCCACCTCTATTTCAAAGGTGTTGTGCTTTGCAGCATACACTGCTTGCTGCATGACCAGATGTTACTTTGGCATGATAAACTTCATGCAGAGTTCTTTGGATTCTGTCCACAGTAGTTATACAACGTGCGAATTCATTTAAATACATAAATCAATGCAAACACCTGAACACTTTGGTTCTGATGTAAATTGGTCTTTTACACTGGTAATGGATATGCATTTTAAAGTAATCTTGCCATCTGTAAAGTGTCTGCATCCTGTTTTGATAGCATTCATCCAGAATTAGTAAATGGATATCACTGGACCATAGATGGAAGCTTGATGTTGCTGTTTCGGACCCACTAGCAAGACTAAACTGAAGTCTTCAGAATTGGGAATATGTTGTTGATTGTGTCTGTGGCTATACTGGGTGATTAAGGAGCAGTGACTTTTGTAAAATAGTTGCCCTAAAGTTGACCTCATTGGCTTAGTTTGGAGTAACTAGCAGGTCAAAGGGATATGGAATTGATGCCTTTTGTGTTTTAATCAGGTTACAAGGGGAAGCTATTACAGATAATGAATTTTGCCTGTCCACATGTTTGTAATACAAGAACCTAAGTGTCTGTCAATGTGGTGAAGGTCACTCTTCTTTATTTCTGGTTGTAAATTTTGCCAGTTACTGATGTTTAGTGTTGATATACATAGCTAATCAAGTTCCATGGCCAATTGGCAGAGTTCAAAATGAGTGTGTCTCTTTGAAGAAAGAGAAGAGATAACTATAAAATCATCTTCTAGATACATGCTATACATAATTACTACCTCCATGCAGGAGCAGCTAATAGAACAAAGGCCAAGGAAACTAATTTAAGAGCCATCTTTTTTGGGGGGTAGGAGTCATGGCATGGTGTCTGCGTCATGTTTCATCAACATCCAGTATTGTCTATTTTTGTGTCACTCTCTACAGTAAATATGTATCAACATTATGGCCATGAAATAAAAAGGCGACTAATTCTTGGGAGGCAAGCTATGAGAAACCTGGGGAACATAGTGAAAAGTAGAGATCACATTGCAAACAAAAATTCGTATAGTCAGAGCAATGGTATTCCGGGTAGTAATGTATGGTTGTGAGAGCTGGACCATTAGGAAAGCTGAGCGCAGAAGAATAGATGCCTTGGAAATGTGTTGATGGAGGAGAGTTTTGAGAGTCCCCTGGACAGCGAGGAGAACAAATAGGTCAATCTTAGAGGAAATCAACCCTGACTGCTCCTTAGAAGGTCAAATAGTGAAGCTGAAGCTGAAGTACTTTGAACATCAAATGAGAAGGGAGGATTCGCTTGAGAAAGCCTTGACACACACGCATGCACGCACACACACACACACACACAAAGCAGATGGTGAGATATAATCAAGTGGTTTTTTAACTGGTTATTCTGGCTAGCCTGAATAGGTTTTTCCAACCTTAAAAGTAAATAAAATAAATAATGACATGCTGCCCTGTCAATTCTACTTTTTGTTGAACTCTTTCCCTGGCTTTTTAGGTAGAGAATACTCAGGGGTGGTTTACTATTTCCTCCTTCTGGAGGTACCCTGGGACAATGCAGCTTGCTCAAGGCTACACATGCTTGCTCTTCTACAAGGCACAATGGGGAATCAAATGGCTATGGTCCTGGCTATGTGGGCAGAAGTGAAGAGGACCAAAAGTCAGTAGGAATTGTAGTGGAGGTCTTCAGTTCTACATTCTTGCTCCTTCCAAAAAGGGAAGCATGGGTAAACCATTTGGCTCCTCCCACAATGCCCTCTTCGTAGGCTTTGTCACTTTTCCAAACGATGGAAGATAAAAATCTGCCAAGAGGAATCATTCCTAGTCCATGTAGGTTTCTATGGGATGGAGAAAGTAGGAGGTTCTCAACATTTTTAAGTCGGGGGCCGGGTCACACTCCCTCAGACAGTTGAGGGGGCTGAACTGGTGGTCCTTCCGTTGTTTATGGCTGCTGTAAATATGTTTACAACAGCTGTAAACATGTCCATGGCCAATTCCACCACAAGTGGTGGCGATTGGAGTGAGTTCAGGGGCTAGATTATTTGGCGCCACAGGCTGTAGGTTGAGAACCCCTGTTCTAAACCTTGCAATGAATGTACACAATAAAGGATACCTTTGGTAGATAGTTCCCAATGCTGGAGGTTTGCAAGAATGTAAACTAAGACATGCAGAAAGCTCCAGCAGGATTCTTCCTTTCCTCCTGTTCTATTGTGATAATTGTGAGAAGTTATGAGCACTTGGAAAGGACTGGTGGCCTTATGTTCTCTCTCCTTTTATTTATTTGTTAGATTTATATAACCGCCCTTTTCGCCTAAGCAACCCAAGCAGGCTCACAACATCAGTTAAAACATATACCCAATGCTAATTAAAACCAAATACTATAAAACTATCTAAATGCATTTATTAAACCTCCCCAATCCCTTTAAAAAGGAGGACACCCGGGCAGGAGTAAATAAGGACCCCGGGGAGGGCTAAATAAGCTAGCAGAGCTAGGTTGTGGTACCAGTTGTAACCCACATCTGCTGGCATAGCCATGTTTTTAAGGCCTTCCTGAATTGAAGCAACTCTGCCTGGACCTGCAATTCAGGTGGCAGGAGGTTCCATAGGGCTGGATCAGATACCGAGAAGGCTCTCTTCCTGGTCCCAGTGAGATGTGCCTCCCTAGCTGATGGGACCACTAAGGAGCCCCTACGGTCTGCTCTCGTAGGATGGGTCGAAAACCTTGGGGTGACGTGGTCTCATAAGTATCCTGGCCCACTACCATGAAGGGCTTTAAAGGTCAAAACCAGCACCTTGAATTGCACCTGGAGGCATACTGGCAACCAATGTCACTCCCGTAGAAGCAGCGAGGCACGGGCATAATGCCCACACCCCGTCACCACCCGGGCAGCCACATTCTGAACCAGCTGTAGCTTCTAGATAGTCATCAAGGGCAGCCCCATGTAGAGCACATTACAATAATCCAATCTGGAGGTGACCAGTGCATGGGTGACCGAAAGTAAGGAGTCCCGGTCCAGGAGCGGGCATAATTGGTGGATGATATGAAGTTGTGCAAAAGTCCTCCTGGCCACGATTACCACCTGCTCTTTGAGCAGTAGTCGTGAGTCCAGGAGGACCCCCAAATTATGCACCATGTATGTCTGGGACAAAGGAGCCCCATCCAGCACCAAAGATGGTAGCTCCCAGGATAATGTGAGGCTCCGAACCCACAGGCACTCAGTCTTGCCAGGATTCAGCTGAAGCCCATTGTCCCCCATCCAGACCTTACAGCCTACAGGAACCTGGATAGGACTTCAACTGCATCACTCGGGTTCCCACCGGTCGAGATATACAGTTGGGTATCATCAGCAAAATAGAAATTGAATATTCTTTTCTATATAAAAATCTATTGTTAGGCCAGTAGTTGGAGTATGAGACTTGGAAATGCACGTCTTGAATTCAAGTCTCCCAGATTTATTTGGGTTTGGCAGTAGCTTAGCTTCTAGTCTATACCTATAAATCCAAGCGTTAACCGTTGGAATGTGACAAAGGCTCCCGCACCCGTCCACACTATCCCGTACCGAGCCTGCACTCGCCCGAACCCGGTACGGAGGTAACTAGGGTTGAGAAATGCGCCAGTGGGGCAAGAGCCTCATGAATGGGAACAAAGGGAAACAACTTCAATTCCCAACATTCTTTGCACTGCGCCACACCACAGCCAATCAGGCTGAGAGGCACGAGCAAAAAGAACGTTGGGAAACGCGGCGCAGCCAATTGAAATCGAGCCGCAGAAAAAAACCGCTGCACGAAAGCAAACCACAAATGCAAAACTACAAGTCCCAGCGTCCTGTGTGCCGTGAGTGTGCAGAATGCTGAGAAAGCCAGCGCGTGAAAAATAAACTTACAAAAAGCAATGGGAGCGCAAGTCCCCAGCAGGCAGACTCCGTGCCTCACAGCCACTCAAAACAAAAAGCCACAAAACGCCACTGCGAAACACCCGCCGTCCTTCTTTCCCGGAGCAACGGGAAGAAGAGGGACTCCCTCTCCTCCATGCTACCCCGCCGAAGACATGGCGAGACCACCACCAGCCTCACGTAAAGTTGTGCCGGGGTGGGGAAAAAACCCCCAAAACAGGCAGCAGTTTGTCAGGGGAAGCACCCTCCCTGGCGGATGACTGGCTGATGCCTTTGTACTTCCGAATACAAAAGCAGCAGCCAGCAATCCGCAAGGAAGAGCCCCATCCCTTACGGATTGCTGCCTGCTGATCTCCGGTTAGGTAAGCCAGGAGAAAAAGGAGACAGAGAGGAGAGAACCATCGTTAGTCAGAGAAAGCTCTTCTCTGCCTCCTCCTTCTCCCCCTACCTACCTAACGAACCTTCCCGGGAGAAGAATGGGCTGACTGTTTCCTCCTTTCCCCTATTGCTGCATCTAAACCAAAATTCAAAGCAGCAATGGGGAAAAGAGAAACCCACAGGCATTCTTCAAGCTAAAGTAACCACCAAAAACAAACACCAAAATTATTTAAAAAATAATAAAACAAAAAATAATTAAAAAAACATTAATAAACCACAAAATACACAAAAACATCCACAATGACACAAAACCACATACAAAACACCTAACTACAGCATGAAAAAACACAAATTACACAAACAACTAATTACACAAATAAACAACAATGAAATAAGAAAAAATAAATAAAATCAGAAATAACCAAACCAATTAAACAAACCTAAAACTCAACCAAAACAAAAAAGAACAAACAGAAACACCTCCCAGCCCACCACTACAAAAACAAAACAAAGAAAACCCCCAGAAGAAAGAAAACCAGACAGCTCACCAGCACGTCCTCCCTCCACGACGACCGGATCAGAAATGAAGAAACAAAGAGACGACTTACCGGAAGAAGCCCCACCCAGAGGCCAGGAGAGAAAAAACAGTGAAACTAAAACAGAACCACTAGCAGCCCCACCTGCAGGGCAGAATAGTAAAAAAAAACTCAAAAAGACACAACAGCTCCACCTAGAGGTCATGAGTGTAAAAACAAGTCAAAAACATAACAATAAATCACAATTTTACACAAATCATAAACATATGTCAAAAAAATAAAATAAAAAGATTTATAACATCCTGTGTTGAGTTTTAACTCAAATAAAAACCCTAAACATCTAAACACAGTTTAAAAACATTGAATGTAAAAAACATGTACTTTCACATTTTTAAAAAATATTACCTACAGTACAACTATTAAAAAAACCCCACAAACTAAAACATTATTTGGTTAAATAAAACAATTTGAAAAAATTATATCATCCTTTGTTCTTTTTTTAATCCACAAAAAAAAACAACCCAAAAAAGCTGGTCACAATTTATAACAGCCTGGCATTGCCGGGTAAACTATGCTAGTTTTCTATAAAAATGGAGGAAACAATGCCCTTAGTTTTCGAGAGGCTATTGCAAAGTGCTTTGTAAACAAATTGTATTGAGAGGAATAGGTTCTGCAAAGTGTTTTTTTTATAAGTGAACAGGTTACTTATTTATGAAGATATTTCTTTATGATCAAGTAGTACTTAAAGGGGTATAGCAACCAGTGTCCAGGGTCAGATGTGTTTTCTCCTTTTCTTGTTTGATATAGGAGACAACAGCTGTTGACAGTAGCAGCAAGGGGACTGTAAATCCTGCCAGAATGGGTCTGGGCCCCATTATTGATTTGTTCTTCCCATGGGAGCTTGGTTGTTCCTTTACTGCTGTGCAGCATTAGACTTAATGACTGTGCAGCTTAGTCTTGTGCAAGTTCACTTGTACATAAATCCCATGGAATTCAAATAAAGCTCATTCACAAATAAATACTGTATCCATATTATTGCAAATGTAATATTACTTGAAGTAAGTGATCTTATTTCAGTATTCCAGTTTTCCCAGTTAGTGTGCTGAAAGTTATTATTCAGTGTCCTTTGTTTTCTCCTAACAAATGCCTTAAAGAAGAAAGATAATCAGAAAACGATGCAGCATTTGAATTATTACTATTATTTTTGGACAACTACATGAAGTTGTAAAAAGATACTTAGTTGGAAACAGAAAGGGGTTTCTCCTACATAGGTTCTGTTTTTTTCAAGTACCTCTGATTCCCCAAATGTGTGGTTAATTTTTGCACTACAGTAGAACCCCACATAGCGAAAAAGCTCCATTCCACAGAGCTCTTCCCTATGTAGTTTTTTTTGCTATGCGGATCCAATGGGAGATCCCCTGCATAATGAAAAAAAGTTGGTTATATGGGGTTTCCGTTAACCGGGGTATACCCCGCTTAGTAGGAACCCCTTACAACGAAATTTTTCCCCATTATGCGGGGTATCACCTTTGCCAAATTAAAACTGTGTTGTCCTAGTTTTCCTCATTTCTGAAGGGTCGGACCCAGTTGGTGTGGTTGGAGAGCGAGAGGTCCAGCCCTAGGCCCCTTAAATATGGGGTGCCTCAGGTCTCGGTTCCCCTCTCCTATTTAACATCTACATGAAGCCGTTGGGTGAGATCATCCATTCCCATGGGGTGAGGTATCATCAGTATGCTGATGATACCCAACTATACATCTCAGCCCGTGGTGATCCAGGCGATGCTGTCAAAGTCTTATCCAGGTGTCTGGAGGCTGTTGGGGTCTTGATGGGGGACAACGGGCTACAACTGTATCCTGGCAAGACTGAGTGGCTATGGATTGGGGGTCCAGCGTTTTCTAGGGAACTACCATCTTTGGTTCTGGATGGGGCTGGTTTGCCCCAGACAGACCGGTGTGCAACTTGGGGGTCCTCCTGGACTCAAGACTGCTGCACGAAGAGTAGGTGGTGGTCATGGCCAGGAGGGCTTTTGCACAACTTCGTGAAATTCGCCAGTTGCGCCCGTTCCTGGACCGGGACTCCTTACTCATGGTCACACATGCTCTGGTTACCTCCAGACTAGATTATTGTAATGCGCTCTACATGGGGTTGCCCTTGATGACTATTCGGAGGCTGCAACTGGTCCAGAATGCAGCTTCTCGGGTGGTGATGGGGTGTGGGCGTTATGCCTGCACTTTGCCACTGCTTCGGGAGCTGCACTGGTTACCAGTTTGCCTCCAGGTGAAATTCAAGGTTCTGGTTGTAACCTTTAAAGCTCTATATAGTAGTGGTCTAGGATACCTAAGAGACCGCATCACTCTAAGAGTGTGTCTGTCCAACCAGAGCAGACCGGAGGGGCTCTCTAACTGTGCCATCAGCTAGAGGGGCCCATCTCTCTAGCACAAGGAAGAGGGCCTTCTCTGTGTACGCACCAGCCCTTTGGAACCTCCTACCAGTAGAGTTACGGTTACAGATGGAGTTGCTGCCTTTTAGGAAGGGTCTTAAAGCCTAGCTGGCAGGGCAGGTATGGGGGCCTGATGGAAGTGTGGACCCTGCCTGTTGGCTCATTTATTAAGCAAGATCCTCCCTCTCTCTCTCTTCTTTTTAAGAATGGAATGGGTGAGTTTCTTTTTTATGTGGGTGGTTTTATCTGCTTTTATTTATTTTTATATTGTCATGCTTGTGTTTTTAGATTGTCTGTAATGCCGCCCTGAGTCGGGCTTCCCTAAGTGGGTGGCGTATAAATCCAAAAATTAAATTAAATTAACAGTTCGTTGTACAAATTTTTCGTTAAACAGAGCGTTGGTATGCGAGGTTCCACTGTATTCGTTTTGTGTGTTTTCTGGCTGAAGCCTGCCCCTTCCAAGCCCTTTCCAAAGAGATTTTACCCTAGGAATGACAAGAGTATTCAATTGTCTTGTCTGCAGACCAAGTGTTGTTTCAATGGTAGTGTCAAATTAATACCTGAGAATGGAGGTACAAGCCTCCTAACTCTCCCGTCCTGGCTTCTGAACCCCAATATGGGTGATTTTATTTAGTTTTAAAGGGTATTTTTATGACATATGGAAGATCTTGCAGTAGAAGTGTAAATCATGCCTCACTAATCTGTTGGAATTTTTTGAGAGTGTCAGCAAGCATGTGGATAAGGGGGATCCAGTTGACATTGTTTATCTGGACTTTCAGAAGGCTTTTGACAAGGTCTTGCACCAAAGGCTCTTGAATAAACTTGCCAGTCATGGAATAAAGGGACAGGTCTTGTTCTGGATCAGCAACTGGCTAAGGGACAGGAAACAGAGGGTAGCACTCAATGAACACTTCTCCAAGTGGAGGGAAGTCAAGAGTGGGGTCCCCCAAGGTTCAGTACTGGGACCCCTGCTTTTCAACCTCTTCATAAATGATCTAGACGTAGGAGTAAATAGCAAGGTAGCCAAATTTGCTGACGACACTAAATTATACAGGGTAGTGAAAACTGAGAGAGATTGTGAGGAGCTCCAGAGGGATCTCTTGACACTGTGGGAGTGGGCAAAACAGTGGCAAATGAGCTTCAACATTAGTAAGCGCAGAGTGATGCATGTTGGGGCAAAAAAAACCAATTACATTTATAAACTGATGGGTTCTGAACTCTCTGCGACAAACCAGGAAAGGGATTTTGGTGTCCTGGTGGACAGCTCAATGAAGGTGTCAACCCAGTGTGCGTCAGCAGTGAAAAAAGCAAACTCAATGCTAGGGATCATTGGGAAGGGTATAGAAAATAAGTCAGCAAGTGTCATTTTGCCTCTTTATAAATCTATGGTGAGTCCCCATCTGGAATACTGTGTACAGTTCTGGTCACCATACCTCCAGAAGGATATTATGGAGTTGGAAAAAGTGCAGAGGAGGGCAACCAAAATGATTAGGGGACTGGAACACCTTCCTTACCATTTGAGGCTGCAACGGTTGGGCCTCTTCACTCTTGAACGACGGCGTCTAAGAGGTGACCTGATTGAAGTTTATAAAATCATGCACGGTGTGGACAAAGTAGATAAGGAAAAACTGTTTTCCCTATCGCATAACACTAGAACTAGAGGACACTCGATGAAACTTTTGGGTACAAGTTCTCAAACAAATAAGAGAAAGTACTTTTTCACCCAGAGGATTACTGGTCTATGGAACTCCCTGCCAGAAGAAGTGGGACAGCTGTCAGTCTTGACAGCTTTAAGAAAGGATTAGACAAGTTCATGGAGGACAAGGGTATCAATGGCTATAATTATGGATACTTAAGGACAACCTCCGTGTTGGAGAGATAGGCAGGATATCTCTCAATGCCATTTCCAGGGAATCCTAAGCAGGTGGAGGCATCTCTTTGGGAATACCCTGAAGGAAATGGTGAGCCACTGTGTGAGACAGAATGCTCGACTGGATGGGCTGTGGCCTATTCCAGCAAGGCTGTTCTTATGTTCTTAAGTATTGCCCTGGCAAAGTATGTTGGGCAATTTCTCAAACATTCCATGTCTGTATCCCTTATATAATGCACCTTGGCAGATGACCAAGTTCAAGCTAAGTGTGCAGTTCAGTGATAAAATTCTAGAAAACAAGAGGCTGCAGTAGCAAATTCCTTTTACATCTGCTACATCTCTCTTAAATTTTTCCAATCATCTTCTTTTAATATCTCACTATAGAACTGCCAATTGTTTTCTAGAAAAATCTCCAGAAAAGTTTGTTTTTATGTGACATTGGAACAAGAAAATAAGTCAGAAAAAATCATGTAATATTCTTTTTAAAGCAGTTGCTTTCTATTTTTAAAGGGATAATTTAAGGTCATATGGTACTCAGTATTTAAACAATATTTAATCAATAATGCATTTTTGGGTATTTTTATAGCAGTATTTAAAAATATTTGATGAGGAATGGCCTAGGACAGTGTAGATGAACCTATGGCACACATTGCAGAGGTGGCATGCAAAACCCTTTCTGTGGGCATGTGCAAGCCCCACACTAATGGCTGTGCCTCTTCCCCACCCATCCCTCTCCCTCCGCCAATGGGGAGGCAAGAGGGGAGGCTGAAATCCCACTCAGGAGGCAGCGGTGGGGGCATGGATGAGGTGAGGCGACCAGACCTCACACACACACACACACCCGTCCTAGGAGGCAGAGGAAGCATGCTGGTGATGTCACATGGGTGTATGCACACGTGTTATGCCTGCCTGCGTGCCTCCTCTTCCTTGGGGCACTTGGTCTCTAAAAGGTTCACCATCACTGGCCTAGGACATTGCATTGAAATATCCTCCCAACGTAATGTTCTGGTAATAACACATAAACACAGTTGTTGTACTGTGGGGATGATATTAATCTGCAGTATAATATTGTTTGTAGAGTACGTATAATGTTTTTATGCTCTTGTTACTCCAAAAACTAATATCCTTAACTCTGTATAGGGGGAAAACAGTATCATGAAGATTCTATTCCTGATTCTAAAAGTCTACAATTTAGCTTTTATTGTCTCTTGCCATTATTATGAAAACCTGACATTTACAGGTTAGGTGATGTAACAAGACATCTCTCAAGATGATTTGGGAAATAGAATTTCAACAGTGAGTAAATCCTATTATGGTTTTTTTTTCTGGATCAGATTGACAAATATCATTACTTCATTATTGTCTGCATGTAGTTTCTTATTGGCCTGGCCAAGCTAAGCTCCTGACTTCATTTATCTGGGTAAGCAGCAAGATTGAAGGAACTTCAGCAGATGTAAAAGAAATCTGGGTCTTGTATACATTAAATGGATGGGCAGGCTATATAGAATCCTGTATAGTCATCATAAATAAAATAAGTGTGTGGCGGAGAATCAGCTTAGTCATCATCATCATCTTGCTTTGATACCATGTATATTTTATATTGTGATTAATTGTATGTTTATTATCGAGCATTGATTATTTACTGAATATATTTTTGTGCTCCTTTATTGGTGTATTATACTGTATGTTGTGGACATGTTGTAATTGCTGCCTTGAGTCAGCTTCAGCCGAGAAAGTGCGGGATATAAATTAATTTTATTTATTTATTTATTTATTTATTTATTATTATTATTATTATTATTATTATTATTATTATTATTATTATTATTATTATTATTATTATTATTATTATTATTATTTATCCAATTTTGAATATTGGCTATCATCATGATGATAAGCCATGAAGATTGTCCTAGGAACAATATAATCCAGTAGTCTTCCATTGCCTTCCGCATCACAGTGTAACACCTGTACTACTGATCCAGTTCTGAGTCACTTTCTGATCCTGAGTTCTATGGCACACAAAGTCCTCATCAACCCTAGCCCACTATTGAAAAAACTGCTGCCCTCCATCAAGATGGATTCAAGTGCAATTTAATCTACTTGTGGACCAGCACCCTTCTCTGTGGACTTTGCTGCCTAAGGTCATTAGTCTTCAGTATTGTCAGGTTAGTTAACCACCAATTGATGATCAGTGTTGAGTCAGTGGCAGTAGGAGCTACTCTATTACCATAGTAGGATAACCTGGCCAGTCATCATATGCCACCTTCTAATAACTGCATATCAAGAAGCAATAGAATGATTCAAGCAATTTGAAATACAAGTGACTTCTTCCTTCTCCCATATGATGTGATTTAAACAAAGATGGTGAACCCAAGCCGGAAATGGTATTCTAACTGTAACGTGCAGGTAGTGTGTATGGCTGCATGAGAAACTGACTATTCCATTATTGCTGTACAGCAGGCATGGCCAAACTACGGTCCGCGGGCTGGCCCCAGCCTATGGCACCATAGCATGTGGCCCTCTGCTGCCCTTGCTGCAAACAGAAGCAGGTGTGTTTACAACAGCCTCAGACACGTTTTACTGCAAGAGGAACCACATGATCGGCCCACTCAGATGTCCAGGGGGTGTGGTCAGTCCCTTGGCATGAAAAGTTTGGGAACCCCTGCTGTACATTGTTTCCATTCAAAACCATCTGAGTAAACATCAACCAAGATGTTTCATGCATACATTGCACAGTGACATGTACAAAGTATGGTTACCTTTATATTTATTGACTTATGACACTGTATTGAAAATCAATGATGAAAAATGAGGGGTTTTCTGGTTTTTAAGCAGTCAGGGAATAGTAGGAGAGTGAAAACAGATAACACTCATCTAACCTTTAGTGTTAGTTTTATTTTTTGTTTCTTTCCCACCTCTGCTAGCCTCCAGAATGTTAACAGAGCAGACTCCCCTGACACTTTGTCCATGTTGAAATTTTCTTTCTTGAGGTGTAACTGGTCACTTTGACTTTCCAAAATCTGATTCTTACCATTGTCCTTCAAATGGTGTGGTAAGACTCTAGAATGTTTGTGCCTTCAAAATAAAGGGAAGTGGCTGCAATAAATGGGGCTTTCTCAGTGGTTGTTTCATCATGTTGAATTTTAGAATTAGATTAAGTTATGGTGTTACCCTATCCATTTGAATTTCCTAGATAGCTGGCTTGAACTTAATTAACATTATTAGTTCAGTGGTAACTTGCCTGGGATCTTCAACTAGTCAACAAAAAATTATTTCCAGCTTCTTAAATATAAGGAATGTGACTTTTATATTTCTTGTAATGCCACCGGAGAAACTTTTGTGAAAGCTGGAATTGTTGCCGAATAACAGGAATCTCCATACAGTATTGTCTTCTTCTCAGTGGCCCATTTGATGCTTACTTGAATCAGGACGGAAATGAGCTCCCGTCTTCATCCTAGCTCCTGCCAACCTAGCAGTTTGAAAGCAAGAAATTGCAAGTAGATAAATAGGGACCACTTCGGTGGGAAGGTAACAGCGTTCCGTGCACTCCGGTGTCTAGTCATGCCTGCCACATGACCACGGAAACGTCTGCAGAAGCAGACAGCGCTGGCTCTTCGGCTTAGAAACAGAGATGAGCACTGCACCCTAGAGTCGGATACGACTGGCTTTCGAGCAAGGGAAACCTTTACCTTTACCTTTACTGAATATCTAACTCAGTGTTTCCCAAACTTTGGGTTTTGGACATCAATTCCCAGAAGCCTAAGTCAAGTCCCCAAAGCACTGACCAGCCAATGGACTGTCTTTGGCTTCTGGGAATTGAAGTCCAAAACCCAAAGTTTGGGAAGCACTGATCTAACTCTTTTAACCCTTACTTTCCATCTTGGAACTATGATTGCAGACTTTAAATACAGTACTTATCATTATTTTTTCTTCTCCTCCTTGATTTACTATTTAACCTGATATAGAGCCTGCAATGTTTAAAAAGTTGCATGTTTTATTAATTTATAGTTGATACCCCCCCTCAAAGATTGCTAGCCTGTGGATTTTGGATTTAACTGTAAAGCAAGGTGATGATGGTGAACCCCTTGACTAGGGATTCTCAACCTTTGGCCCACAAGCCAGATGTGGCCCACGGTGTAATTTCATGTGGGCCCCTCACCGCCTCCACCACACCCAGAAGTGCCATATGGTGGAGGAAGGGCAAAATGGCTGTCCTGCCCCCAAAGCGGTCTGAGGGAGCGTGACCCAGCCCCTGGTTTTAAAAGGTTGAGAACTCCTGCCATAGACCAGCATCCTGAGAACAAACAATCCTAGTCCTAGAGAGTTTCCCCTTTGTTTTCCTATTACAGTAAAACCCCTACTTACGAAAAAAGTCCGTTCTGTAGGCTTTTGCTTAAATCGATTGTTTTTTGTAGCTCAAAACAAACCCATAGGAAAAATTATTATTTTTACGTAACTCGAAGCAAACCCAGAGGAAAAATGAAAATTTTACGTAAATCGAAGCAAACCCACAGGGAAATGAATTTTTATGTAACTCAAAGCAAACCCATAAGAAAAAGAATATTTAGCTCGAAGCAAACCCATAGGAAATCATGTAAACCGGGGACATGGTTTTAGCACAAAATCATTATGTAAGTCGAATTTTATGTAACTCGAGGTATTTTATGTCGGGGTTTTACTGTACTTCAAGATGACCAGATCCTGCTACCCACTGCATCTGAGTTGGGGGAAAATGTAACGCTTTGGAAAACAACATCAAAAATCTGTGTTTGGAACACTTGTGATATTAACAATATGACACATGCAGTGGGAAGTTCATAATTGTTTTGTTGCTACTTTTATGAAGCAACGGGCCCTAACGCCTGGAAACATTGATATGGGGTATGGTGGTTTTAACAAAATTATGTCCTTTTGGGGTGGGCAGGGCTCTGTTACAGTATATCTGTTCAGGTTTCATATATCACTATGCTCATATAAAGAGTTCTGGAAATTTAGGGAAAGCAAACAAGTCTTTAGAGGGACGGTATGAATATGCGAATGTGCTAACGAAGGAAGCTGCCTCATATGACCTGTTATGAAGATATATGGAGGGACGGGGAAAAGGGACAGGAACTCAGCACTTGGCAGTTGGTTGCTTTTAGACAACTGGACAGTGTTAGTGTGCTACTGACCATCTGTCCCCCTCAGTGTAGCTTTGCTCTGCCTTCTGTTTACCACAGAAGGGTTTATCATGTTCTCTAATGCACAGCTCTGAAATTCTTACCACCAGGAATAGTAATGTTGCATTTGGCTTTGTTTCTTCCTTTTTCATATTCGCAGTACAACACTCCTCCTCCCACTCCCCCCTTTCTCGGCAGGTACATGCAAAACTTTTTGGGTTGTATTTTTTTCTTCCCTTTTATCAGTCAGTCATTTTCTGTTTAAATTCTATGAAAACAGCCAGAGCTGTTTAGATCAAATGCAGGAGGATGAGATTTTTTTATTTTTTATTTTTTTGAATTTTGTTAATCAGACAATAAATCCAACTTTCTTTGCGCTGCATTATTATGAGCATTACCTTCCTGAGCTAGTTAAAGGGTTAAAATTATGGGGAAGTTCAGCTAGCACTTGCAAGATATGGTTGCCTTAGCAACAGGCCTTCTAATCTGGTAGGTGACCTGAGAGACTGTGGAAGATGCAGGGGTTGGTTTGGCATTTCATTATTTCATGAGGGCTGCAGCTCTCCAGCTGGCTCATTTCTGAACATAAAGCTGCTGTTCTTGCCACTAGAATTACTGGCATTCCAAAACAAAATCTTCCAAAGAGGAAAAAAATCCAAAAAACCTGTTTTAGATTTCACAGACCAATTTGGAGAAAGTCTGGCTAGGCTTGTGTTTCAAACCACCATCCTTTTAAAAAAACTATATCCCTCCCTTCCCCACATAATAAAAGCTGTGAATTTCTCAATTTCTGACAAAATTTCTTTCTATTATCCCAAAGTGACAGTCGGGGGGAACTGGTTTATTCTCCCTCTCTCCCTTCTCTCTTTTGCTGGTTTTGGTTGCTTTTAAGAAAACGTTAACAGTTAAAATGCCAAGCTTGTTTGCATGATAGTGCCAATTCTTTAAGTTTGCTTGCATGATGCTTTTTATAAACCTGATGGCCATTCCTGTGAACTGATAACTCTTGGTTTCTCCTGGCTAGGTACGTTTCACATCCTAATCTTCAACTGTTTCTCCACAACATCGTATGTAATCAAGTTTGAGATCTACAAGAAGTTTAGAGATTCAGGTGTTAGAGGTGGGGAAGGGAGACCAGAAAACACAATATTTGTGTATATCCCTCCTTAAAACAAGTGACTTGACATACACTGAAATAGATAACAATTAGGTAGTTATGTAGACTGTCATTACCAAAGAAAATTTGTACACCAATGTTAGTGGTATGTAAGCATTTTGCAGCAGTTTGTATCTGTGCAGGAATTTAAATTTCATGCTAGTCGTCTGAGTAATATCATTTGAGGTTGAGAAAATAACATTGTTATTGGCTGGTAACCTGTGTAAAAAGTATTTTCCTGACACTTTATTGTGCAGTTTGGATGTAGAAAGAATATTGGACTTCCAAGGAGTATTTAGTTTGTTGGAATAATTTCTTTACAAATGTGTAACTTCTTGTGTACCTCTTGTTACTGTTTTGAAAAAAGTTTCTATTCAAATAAAGTTTCCCACAGGCTGTTTTGATCACTTTAAAAGGACAAATATAATCTTCCCATGAATTGTTATTTCATGAAACAGAAATCTGTTGCCTGTGTCCCTCCACAAGTATTAAACCGTGGTCAAAAGACTCTGGAATGACCTTGATATACAGTGGGATAACGATGCATTCGGATAACATCAAAACCGCATAACGATGCGTTCGTCATGCACCACGTGATGCACTGAATAATGATGGAAAAATTCCAAAAAAATTGTGCGGGGAATTTGGTAGCAATGCACCGGATAACAATGTTTTTGGGTGATTTTTTTGTTGTTATCTGGGGCATCGCCCATAGGGATTGTATAATGTCAAAAACCGGATAACAACACAACTTGTGGGACCAAGTTTTGTCATTATCCAGGGTTCCACTGTAATTGCATGTGGAGGTGGGAAACCCTTGTGATTTTCAGCATCTTCAAGTCATTGTGAATTTCTGGTAAGAGATTCAGTCCTTAGTCAGTGGAATAGAATGGAATTTCTTCCTGTCATATTTCAAGCAAGTAATATCTTTTTTCCAAGTATGTTCCTTTCGATGGTTGCTCCTAACTTCCACAAGGCTGCTATTGAGGAATCTTACATGATGGACGTCCCCAGGGCTGCTTTGTCAAGCTATATTTATCTAGGACTGTGGCTCAGTTTCAGAATATGATGCCTTGCCATGCACAGTTTAGGAGATGCTGTCATTAGGAATATTTTACCTATAGATTTATTACACTGGCCCTTAGCGTAATTTGCTCTGACCAAGCTGTGAGGAGACATACCTAAGGCTTACTGAAGCGTCAGACCCTGAGACCTCTCTTTGACCACATACAGCTGGATGCATAATTCAAAACCGTATACTTCCAGCATTCTGAAGTAGCTGGTTTAGTTGGAGGAAACATTTGAGGAACAAATGTGACTTTTAAATGTGCAATTTAGAACTTTCCTAGTTTATTTTTTTATTTCCCTTTCTCTCTCCCCCCCCCCCCAATTTAAGACTGTAATACAGTATATAGAGAGGGGTGCTTTTCCTTCCTGACTGGGAATACAATGAAAATAACTCCCAACTCTGGTGTATCTGTGTGACTAGAGTTAAAAAAGCATCCACTGGCACCGGTGACAATCCGCTGCTCCGTATCGTAAGTGTGCCAGTGTTGGAGGGTGATTTTTCTCAGGATTGTGTCATGAAGGGTAGAGTTCAGTTTTCCTCCAAACCGGAAACTCCCACTTGCTATTATTAAAACAGTTAAAATCAAGCATTGTTCCTAATGGTATATTTAGGATCACACATAGTTGAACTCTAATTCATTCTTTGCTGTAGCTTTATCTAGGCATTTGCTTTTTGTTTAGGTTAAATGTGACTAGAGCAGGGGTCAGCAGCCTAGGGCCCCGGGGGCTGAATCTGGCCTGTGGCACCAAATCATCTGGGCCCCACCCTCACTCCAACTGTCACCGCGGCTCCAGGAAGCGGCCGTGGCAGCGTTTACAGCAGGAGCACCACCAGTCCGGCCCCCTCAACTGTTTGAGGGAGCATGACCCGCCCCCTGATTTTAAAAGGCTGCTGACCCCTGGACTGGAGGGACTAAAGTGTGGCAGTCTGAACCCTCCACTATTTGGATTTACTCCACATGAATTGAAACATATTTTTCAGAGTTCAAACTCATATGAAGAACCTCAACAGATGGCAGAAACTCCATTTCCTACTGTTTAGTGTTCTGGAAATAATAGGCAGCAGCCAGCAATACGGGCCAAACACACAACTTTATTTGGAATAAGAATAGGAGACCAGAGATAACAACACCCTCACATTCCTTAACTATCTCTGATAAAAACTGACAGTTGGAAAAAACCGTTAGAACCGTTGACAGCTCTGTTCTCGTTCAGAACCCACCTGAAGTCTCGTGAGACTTCGGACCATAGTAAAGCAAATACATATTAAACTCTTTCACAATAAGACAAAATGGCAAACACATTTCCTTAAATACACAACATACCGTCACCTCTGTGCATTGAGGGTGAATTGAAATTAGAATATGAGGGCAAGACAAAAATGTTCTCGCTTATGTATATAAGGTATCTATGCAGCAAATACTTGCATAGGTTTAAACATTTTGCAAATTGAAATATTTTATGGGAAGCTGTGAGCTCTGATTGCATTATTTGTGTGTTGTTTTAAATAAAAAAGTATATTCGACTAAATGGGCATTAGGTTTTGTTTTTAAAAATTCTGATTTTAATATATTTCCCTAAAAATTAAGTGGTGCACATGTGTGAACAGTATGCATTTTATTTTCTTTGTTATTTCTGGTTATGCTTGTATACAAATTTATGCAACTAAAAAATTAACATTCTTATGACTAATGATCAATTTACATTTCTTTAACTGGGTTGCAGTCTTTGTTTTGAGCTAGGCCCTTTGGCACCATGTTTCCTGATATCCTTGCTCGTGCACAGGGGTTCATGGTTGTAATTTTAATGGTTTTGCATTAATATATAAACCCCCTAAAGGTAGCTGCTTGGCACCTTGTGACAGTGCAGACGGGGTTTCCTTAATTGGAAGAGTGTGTGTTTTTAATCCTGAAGTTTAATTGAGTACTGCTATTCCTCTAGAGAACTTTGCCAGTAAATTCTGGGAATCTTCTTGTCTTGGGTTTGGCAGAACCTGGACTTGCAGCTCCTTAGAGCAGACTTCAGCTTGCCAGCTATAGAGATCAAGAAATTTAATCCCACATTTACTGGGGTTTGAATAGAAACACTGGTTTACTGAGCCACTGCAGATGTTATCTGATGTAGCAAAATCAAGGATGATTGTATTCTCAGCACTTAACAGGTATGAATGGCCAGTGTCATTATATTAACCGCCGAGAGTAGTGCTTACACTAAGTTGGGCAGTATAAAAGAGATAGATAGATAGCTTTATATACTTTCATATACTGTACTTTTATCACCTGAAAAATATGAATGTTACGACAATTTTATTCTATTGTTAATGTTTTTCTTTATACATATGTATTTTTAACATATACTTGTTAACTTGATAATTGTTTGAGTTTATAGTGAAGTGGATCAGTACAAATCTTGTAAATTAAGCATATTTGTGTTTTTGGTATTTTGTAATAATTTTATCATAACAAAAAACTGGTCTCCCACACCCATTTCAAATCCTTCCCTGAGACTCCATTAGGTGTTGAACCTACACTTACAATATGATCCTTTAAAGCAGGAGTTCCCAACCTAAAGCCCATGGGCTGGATCCAGCCCACAGTGTCATTTTATGTGACCCCACCCCCATCCCTCCAAGGGCATTCAAGAAACAAAATGGCCATCCCTTTGAAGCTGTTGGGACAAAATGGCCACACCCATTTTGAAGGCAGGGCAAAATGGCCTTCCAGCCCTCAAAGCTGACTGAGAGAGCGTGACCTGGTTCCCGGCTTGAAAAAAATGGGAACTCCTGCTTTAAAGACTAGAAATGAGCCCAGAAACTGAGATCCAGCTCTGCAGTTTGATGATGATGATGATGATGATGATGATGATGATGATGATGATGATGATTTGCAGGAGACTGCTTTGTACTTCTTACACCAAAGGTGGGCAGAAAGTTGAGGGGAATCTATTTTTAGATCTTTGGGTAACTTGTGCAGATCAATAAAAGTTACTGACTCCCAGGTGTGTAGCACTAATTAATTGTGTGCTGCGAAGTCATTTATCAGTCACTACGTCTGGTTGGACTATGGAATTGTGCACCTTGTAGAAGGCTGTATTGGCAGGGCACATGACAACATGAGCCACACCTTTGGATTTAATTTTGGCTACCACCTCTTAGTGGTACAGTGGGGATTCAAATTCCTGGTCTTTGCCTCTGTAGCCAGATGCTGCAGTATACTGAACTGCACCAATTAATTTGACCTAGTGGTATTACTGTAATCAGCATTTTCTGAGTTGAGCTTACTCTTGGAGCAGCCCACAATTGTTTGTATATGTATTCCTGCCTATATGATTATACCTGATTCTGACTGGTAAACCTTTCAATTGTTGGGGGAGAAATGAAGTACAGTAGATCCTACTCATCCAGCTGATAGATTTCTGAATAAAGTCATTTGGCTATTTTATTTTTCTACTTTGGAGTTGTAATTATTTGCAAATTCTATTTATACTTTGGAACAGTGAAGTTGGAACAGTGTACAGAAAATTATCAACATTTTAATCTTTTTACCAAAGCATGTCACAACAAGAGGAAAAAAGGTAGTAGCTGGGGCATATACATTTTTGGTGTAAAATTGCCTGTGTATTTTAACTTTATTTTTACAGAAATGAGGACTAAACACTTGTGCCTTGCTTAAAAGCTAAAATTAGACATGAGATTCAGCACCTATTATGAGGCAAAAGGGATACTACAGATACATCTCTCTCTCTCTCTCTCTTAGCATCCTGGTACAAATTTTCAGTCCCTATTCAGCCATTTTATTAAATGTCTGCCTGGATTTTCAGTAAGCAAAATTAAGCCATGTGACCCATGCATAAAATTAAACATGCAGGAGGAGGGTGGTACTTTTTATAGGTCACTTTAAAAAACAAAACATTGCAAGCTTCCATGTTACTTCATCAGGCACTTGCATGGCATGCTTTTTGTTTAGGTTAAATGTGACTAGAGCAAGGGACACCTAAGAATAAGAACCTGGCTTGGACAGCATGCCATGAAAGTGCCTGATGAAGTAACCTTTGAGTTACGAAAGCTTGCAATGTTTTGATTTTTAAAGTGACCTAAAAAAGGTATTGCCCTCCTCCTGCATTTGTTGGATTTTCCTTGTAATCCAAGGGTTAAGAAAAGCTGGAATCAGTCTAGGTCAGTGATGGCAAACCTTTTAGAGACTGAGTGCTCAAGGAGGTAGCGGCGGTGGCATGTGGACAGGCACGTATATGCACACGGACCCATGTGACGGTGGCAGTGTGACTCCAGCGACATCATGTGGGTACAGCACTGCTTGAGGTGCACTGGTGATGCCACATGGGTGCATTCGCACACATTCTGCCTGCCTGCCTGCTCGCCTCTTCTTGCTGCTGCTAGGAGGGATGTCTGGGGGTGGGGTGGGGCTGTCTGGTTGCCTCATCTCCTCCCTGCCACTGCCTCACCTCTTGCCTCACCGTTGGCGGAGGGAGAAGGGTAGGTGGGGAAGAGGTGCTGCCAATGACTCCAGTGGTGCGGGGCAGGGCTTGCCCGTGCCAACAGAAAGGGCTCTGTGTGTCACCGGTTTGGCAATACTGATCTAGGCTCCCTCTGCCTCTCCTGTTGCTGCCTGGTTCTAAAATATTCCCAAGAAAAGGGTCTGTCATTCTCTGAATATTTGGAAAGCTCATAGTTGCATTAATTTTAAATTCTGGTTGTCCCTTGAGAGAGAGAATAAATGTGGGTGCCTTGGAAAAGTGGCTAATAGGTAGCTATAGTGAAATGTATAAAGCCTCAGGGAATCAGGTTCCATAAGCAATTGTAATTTGTAACCCATTCTGTGTTGTGGACTATAACCATCTCAGTTATCTATACAATAGTGTCTTGCTGGAAAATTGATACGATTACTAGCTTGATCAGTGGCAAGGACATCAAGCTCTTACTGAGTGACTACTTGTGGTTTTGTGGATGCAGACATTGAGAGGAAGGGTCTACATGCAAACCACAGTCCCGTTCAGCTTGTGTGTAGAACGTTCCGCTCAAAGTCTGCATTTATACATATTTTTTTCATCTTTAGGACAGTGGCTTTTATATGTTTTAAGGATGCTCACTCTCCTCCCGAACCTGATTGAATAAGAGAGTTTTCATTTTGAATCCAATAGTGTTCATTCTAATCCAGAACTAAAGAGCGACTACAATATCCAGACCCACTGTTGTCCTAATTTGGGGACCTTTGTGCTTAGTCTTCAACATTTGATAAATTCTTAGAAGACTTCCTATAATACCACTTTACTCTAAACTTTTGAACTTTCTTTGTTTTAAGTCATTTGCTTTCCTCCTAGTTTTTCTCAATTACTCTACCATAAGTTTTAGAAGTATTTTGCTTTGCTTCCCCCCCCCCTCTTGACAATTTAGAGAAGGAGTTACCCAGCAAGAGGACACTCCTCTAACCCCAAAGGAGGAGACTACTTTATGCCTTTAGTATGTCATATTTTTTAGAATGAAACCTATTTTAACTTCTCTTGTCAAATCTATCTTCCTATATCTTAAAGACTAGCAACTGTGAACTAGCCACTTAATACTTTGATGTGAAGATCAGCAAAGTTTACACTGTACAGAAGTGTTCTGCAAAATATGGTAGAATATAAGGATTTACCCAATTTCCACTCTTGTCTTCTGTAAGGGGCTAAACAGAGATTCTTTGAATGTATACCACCTGTTCTACTTTCTAGCAAAAGTATGCAATGTCTTATTTTAATTTCCAACGTTTTAGGATATGCATCAGCATAATGTGGGACAGCAAACTGTTCTTTCAATGTGAGGTAGTTATCCAGCACATTCATAGTGCAAATTGGCTTGGGCCAGCCAGATGCATGACAGTAAGAATATGTTGTGTATTAAATAGAAGTCCAACAATTGGCTTGGGTGGCGGAGTCTTTCAAATAATTGTTAGTCGCTGCAGGTGGCTTTGTTATTAACCCCAAAGGCACAAATTGACTTAAAAATAGCTAGAGTTCAGCTGGTATTCACTATAGCATTTGCTAAAAATGGGAAGCAGAGAAGTTGAAGCCAATCCCTACCCCCAATCGAATTGTTGATGACCTAATTATTTTCCTAAATTGTGCATGTAGCAGAATTTGCTTGCTTTGGGCTATGTCTTTGACCTACTCATATATCCTCACTGGTTTTGATCTTTGTGACATGCACCACATGTATTTTTGTGGTATTTGAGTACTGGTTATTAGTTAAATGGCATTTGTATGCCATCCTTCCTCCTTGACATAAAGCAACCGATTAAATAAGGCTCTAGGAACAGCATTTTAACTTAACAACAACCCTTTGAAGTACATTAGGCTGAAGAGTTATATCCAAGGGTTGTAAGCGGAGTTTCTTCATCATGGTTTCTGTAAATTCAAACATATGGGTTTTACACATGCACAGGAAACTATGTCAGGCTCTTCCAGAGCTAGAAAAGAAGCCACTAGGAACCACATGGTCCCACCCTACTGAGCATTTCAGCACGTCTAACAGCTTCTCCCCTTAGTTTATTCTTTACCATTGTAACAGTAACATCCCTTTCAGTATTCCTTTTTCCTTCATCTTTGTGAGTTTATACCAGTGATGGTGAATCTTTTAGAGACTGAGTACCCAAACCTCAACCCCAAACCCACTTATTTATCGCAAAGTGCCAACACAGCAACAGAGGAGGAAGGAAACGCTCCCACTGGGCTGCTGGGCAGAGGGGTGGGGTGAACTCTGTGGTGGCGGAGGGAGGAAGCACTCCCATTGGGCTGCTGAGCAGAGGGCAGGGCAAATTCTGTGTTGGGGTGACTACATGGTTGCCCACAGAAAGGGATTCGAGTGCCACCTATGGCACATGTGCCATAGGTCCACCACCACTGGTTTATACTATACCTACCTACCTACCTTCTGTCGATACTTCCTTTCTCTCCTTTGCACTTTGTCTTCATTTACTTTTCAAAAAGAGGTTATCTTCTTACTACTGTCACACTTGCCTCCAAGTTAGCTCTCCAAGTTAGTCTTCAAACATTTGTTTATAGTCCCTACAGGCCCATTTAAAAAGTATGGTGTGGGAGCAAAATACTGCTCCCAGGTGGCCAGAATGCTTATTCTACTGGGGAGAGGCCTATCAAATACAGAATTGCCAGCACTGTAAAAGTTGTACTAAAGTTGCAATAATAAAAAATAGCTCCGTTCCCATCTTTGGGGAAATTCATATCAGCTACGTCAGCCATGGAAAGTTCTTAGCGGAATATTCTCACCCACAATCCCAGACCGAAACTGAACCCACCACTTTGATTCCTACACCAAAATCACATTCCCCCATCAAAGAGCACGGTATCTCTAACTAAGAAATGGAAGCAACCAGAGTCTTCCAGCCCTTCTGCCTTGAAGACTCAAGACACTCATTCTGGATCTAGTCATTACTTAAAATCAGTTGTTCTACTGAACCGGGGGATCAGCAACAGGATAAGGAGGACTTGGTGTGTCTGGGCTCCCCTCCTGACCATGATTGTTCATTCCCACAGGACACTTCTGCTCAGTTCAGTCATTCTACCAAGTGGTCCCATTCCATGCAGCACTCTCTAGCCCCAATCTCAGCAACCCAACCTGGTCTGTTAAGCAGCTCATCAGTGATGTTAGCCCACTCTGAGGCTACAATTAGACCAGCCTCACCTTGCAAAAGTTCACAAAAGACCAAGCATTCACAACTGGAACTGATTTTGCCTTATCACCGAATCCGTGCTCAGTGTCCACCAGCCGGTGAGGAAGGACTGCAGCTGGGTCAGGGCAGTGACTGGAGCAGGGGATGGGGCCAGATTATTTGGTGCCATGGGCTGGATCAGACCTGTGGGCCATACATAGGTTGCCTACCCCTGATCTAGGAGCTGTAACCCAAGAATGTTATTCATGAGGTATGGGATCTCGTCCACTGAGCCATAATGCAGACAGCAGTATAGTGCTGCAGAAACATCAAAAATAGAGGGTGGCACCATTAGTGAAGATACCTTCTTCAAAAGGATGAGTTTCTGAGTGTTTAAGCATTTATTCAGCCTTCTGTCCTTTTATCAATTGTTTTCTGGCATTGCAGGCAAGTATACAGCACACGAGTCCTCCTGCTTGAAGGGTCAGTCACCCATCAAATTCATGTTCTTCCTGCTTCCTACTGGCCATTTCCCCTCCTGGTGTTATCCATTACATAAAGCCTTGAAAGAATTAAAATTTTATGAGTAAACCCTGTTTCATCATACACATGCACACAATATAGTTAAAAACAAGATTATCAGAGCTCAGAAAAGGAATATAGCACATTCTCATTATACTAGACTTGTGCCTGCAAAATTAATTTCTGCCTAGTATAAAATTTGTAATCAATAACTAGCAAATATTAAATATGCTATACAGAGCTAGGCACAGTAAATGAGTGTTGCAGAAGGCATGCATGGGTAATCCATAATGGTTCCTATATTTACAAGGTAAACATCATTGGTACAGTACCATAATCTCTTCTGACCATATGGTGGTGAACAGTGATGTTTATTTTGTGAGACTAGGCAGTATTATTTTACATGATTCTTCATAATGAATGCTAAGCAAGTGAGGGGGTAATTCTGTCAGGGCCATGAAGTTGGGCTTGCCCTCAACCCTGGCTTTAACATTTATTATTTTTCTGTTAAGCAGATGTAGCTCTGAAATACTAACTTTAAAAATTCCAGACAACATGTATTAGCAAAGTTTTAGTGGTTTATTCCAAAGGAAATTATCAGATATTCTCATAGATTAAAAACACCAGGAATATGTGTTGTAAGAGTAAATATATGTAGATAATGGACATGCAACCTTCAAACTCAGATGGAGTTTGTAAATACATTTATTAATGCATAATTGTTGATGTTCCAAGCATATTATCTAAATAATTTTATCTTTTGCAACTCCAGAAAATTTTAAGTTAATGGGGAGATCTTCAGTTTATAAATTGGTTTAAAGTATAGTTCACAAGATGGTAAAGAAAATCTCCCTTCCAGTTCTTTGATGACTGAGTTTTATTAGCAAAAAAGATGGAAGATGGAAAATGTTGCTACTGTTCTGCAAAGGAACAGATTGATTGCTGACTTCACCTGTCTATGTGTGTTTCTTGGTAAAGCCTGAGTCAGATTCATTATTGTGTTTCCATGCCACTGACGTAGGAATGGCAGAGTTATGAATATGGTGAGACCAAATTTATTGGTCCCACTTTGGAGGGAAGGCTTCTTGCTAGGGTTTTGAGTAGATTCCTAAACAAATGTCTGCAAAGGACTAGAAATGCACTATATAAATACGATTAATGATGATCTCAACTCAGTTCAAGTGCAAAAAATGCTTGATTGGTTCTGTTAAGGACAATCTTGTGAATGTTGTGCTTTCTGTATAAATAATCTAATTTACAGTACTTATTTTTGTTTGACCAGTTTACCTTCCGTGTTGTTGTTGTTTTTTTTGGGGGGGGGTAAGAAATGTTTTAACACAAGGTGAGTTGGAACTGTTGAAGACTAGTGGGAGATCAGCATGGAGGAGCCTCAGCATCTGCAACTATGAAGGGAGCAGAGTTTATGAAGCAGATGGAGAACTTGTTGACAGACTGTCCAGATGAAATACATGGCAAATATTGCGAGGAAATAATGTTTTGTTTCTAAAAAGTCTGCATTTCTATAGGTTTCTGGTTCAGAGCACAAACTATTTACTTGACAGACATTTGTGCGCTCTCTTTCTCTTTGTGTATGTGTGTGTGTGTGTGAGAGAGAGAGCTGATAAAAAAGAAATTATGATATATTTGGACAGTGGATGCAAGAGAAATAAAGTGAGACTTGGTGTGGTCCTCTTGTGTAGCTCTGCTCTAAGAACATTAATGCTTATTTACCAGGTGTCTTTTAACTGGCCATAACAGTTCAGATGGGTCAAATAACACTGAGCTGTCAGTGTTGGATGTTAGGTGTTGCATATCAGGCTCAGAGTGCCACTCGTTGACATGCTTTGTCTCTGGCTATTTGCAGTAGTAGCGGTAATTCAGGAGAAATGCTCTCCTGGGACTCCATCTGAGACCACCGAGCTTGTTTTTCCAGCAACCTTTGTTCCTGAAAGGGGAAAAGGTAGAGTATTGTCAAGCTACAGCGAAGCCTGGCTTTCTGTACACTTACCAGTTTCAGTCTTTGTGTCTTGGCTGTCAGAAAACACAATTGTAAGATTTTTTTTAATTTTTTGTTTTGTTGTCCATACTTATTGGGCAAGATGGAAAGGTAGCTTTTAACTAAAACAAGCAAAGACTGTAGGAACAAATGTGGTATATAAAAACCTTACAGCATAAGTGCCCCCAAACTACAGTTCATAGGCCGGATCCAGCCTGCGGGCTGTAATTTGGGCACCCCTGGTTTAAGCAGAGAAAATGGCAGCCTAAAATCAATCTCATCCTGTTGCAATTTACTCTATACTGTACATTTAATTGACCACATAGAGCTTTTTTTAAAGGGCATTCATTCACCCACCTCACTTGTCTGTCTGTATATTTAAGGTCTCTGGAGGGATTGGAGGGTATAAGCGTATAGAGAAGATGTTTAAACATATGCTCTTTTGAAAGGATTTAATCTTAATTTGTGGCAAATAGAGAGATTGATTTGAAAAATTATGGGACTCATAGTTGTGTCATAGAACTGCAGTGGCTCAAGTGGCTAAGATGCTGACTGGGAGGCGGAAGGTCAGCAGTTTGATTCCCGAGTACTGCTGGACACAATGAGCTCCTGTCTTTGTCCCAGCTCCTGCCAACCTAGAAGCAAGAACTTGCAAGTAGATAAATAGGGACCACTTTGGTGGGAAGGTAACAGCGTTCCGCTGTCTAGTCATGCCTGCTATATGACCACGGAAATGTCTGCAGAAACAGACAGCACTGGCTCTTTGGCTTTGAAACAGAGATGAGCACTGAACCCTAGAGTTGGATACGACTGGCTTTTGTGCAAGGGAAACCTTTACCTTTACTAGTTGTGCCAGACCTTTCTAGGTGTGAGGGTGGATGGTAACCAATATATTTTGAGAAGCTATTAGGAAGTAAAACATTAGTAGGGGATTGCACATGGGACATTATTCTGTGCCAGAAAAGCTTGGCAAAATGAAGCACAGTAATGGGCAGTTGTTCTTAAATGGATTCTAATAGTAAGTACTATATCTTCAAATTTAACTCCACCTCCACAGAGTGAGTATTGTTCATCTTCTCTCACGAAGTTATTTTGCTGCTTTTGGAAGGCTTTGCTCCTTGATGAAGACTTTGGAGATTGCTCTAGAATTTGGATGTGTGAAGTTCAAGCCTCCACTTGTTGTACTGCAACTGTCAACCTTTGCTGCCATTGGTTATGAAGGGTAGGATTAAAGGACAGGCTGAACATTGCCTGCTAAACTGTAGAATAAGGGTGGGAAACACAAATTCACTGTGTGTATGACATATATTTGGCTTCTTGACCACCAAGTCAGTCATTGCATATATTGTAGTCCTTGCCACAACAATATATTAGTTGAAAGATATTACAATTGCAATCATACAGAACTGAAGGCTCCGGTATAAAAGACTGTCTTTCCATTGTGTGTAGAAACTGTATAGAACCGTGATGATGAAACTTGGCACTCCAGATGCTCCAGGACTTCAATTCCCTGAAGCCCAAGCTCCCTGTGAATCCACACGAATGGGTTTCCTGCGATTCATCCAGCCCACGCCGCCCTCATCGCTCCCGGAAGTGGAAGTAAAATGTGCCCGTACGGTTAAGGCTCTTCTGGGTTAACCCTTCCTCCGTATGGGCACGTTTTACTTCCGCTTCTGGGAGCGAGAAGGGCGGTGTGGGCCGGGATAAATCACAGTAAACCCATTCGTGTGGATTCACGAATCCTGGCTATGGAGGGAAGGAAAGCACTGGCACTCACATATTAGAAGGACAAAGGCTATTGCTATGCTTACAGAAGTGGTATCAAGACAAATTGAAGAAAAAGAACAGTAGGTACTGCCCTAAGAATTCTTACCAAAGTTTCTGGTATAAAAGTGTTATCATAGCCAAGGCTGGAAAAAAGTGGCTCAGCTTTAAGCTATAACTCATTGAGCATGCCTATGAGATTCCAGAAGTACCTTAATCCACACAAGAAGGAATGCTAATAAAACAAAATACATCTTTATTAGGAATTAATAAAGATGTGAGCAAGTTGAGTAATTTCTGCGATGGATGTTATATATCCTCATACTGTACATCCAAACACTGGCAGTGGCAGGTGATTTTCAGATCTATTCATCTACTTCACTCTCAAGCATTTTTACAAACGAAATCCAAAAACTATTTTAAAGTATTTTGTAACTGAAACAAAAATGTATGTGAGATAGGAGGTGAGTCCTTTTAAAGAACTCACTAGGAGTATTTTGGAACAATGAAAGAAAAATGAAGATAATTTCACATTGGGGTATAACTGGAAATATAATGAATTTAAGTACAATGTGAATCACTTATTGGAGTGTTTTCAGCTATACAGTACATGGAAATTGTAGAATACTGAGCCCTGAACCTTGAGGAAGAAGAGGAGCTTTCTGTTGTCCTTCTGGAGCAGTTTTTATCAGTCGTACTCACCATTGCCAGTGATGAGAAATTGTGGGATTTGTAAGCCAAGAATTAGCCAACGTAGTGTAGTGGATAGAATGATGGAAAAGAACCTAGGAGATCTGGGTTCAAATCCCTGCTTAACCATTTAAACTCTTTGAAGGGGATGTGTGTTGTTAATACCGCTCCTTAAATAGCTCACATACCTAGAAAGTCTACTAAGATTGCATAAGCCTGATGCAGCTTGATGTGCATAATAACAGCCCAAAAAACATCTAAAAGGCTACAATTCTGCCCACTTTGGTTAGAACATCTTCAATACTACCTAAATAATGCAGTTTTTGCCAGCCTATAGCCTTCCAGATTTTCAGATTTTAATTCTATCAACCTCACCTAGCATGGCCTGTAGTTGGTAAAAACATCTAAAATGTATCAGATTGGAGACACGCCTGGATGTATGTATCATGTTTACATGTTTCTTTTCTGATTTTAATGTGGACCTGCAGGTGAAGACCTGCATGGGAAACTTCTTGTGAAAACTTATTCAACAAGAGTTACAGCAGAGAGAAATTAGGTGCAATATTTAAAGCAGTATACCTTCTAAGGGCCTGTTGACAGTTGAACAGCTTTCAGGTTGTAAAGCCTTTTCAATCATAGAGTTGTGTGATATTTTGAGCAGAGGCCAGCCTTGAGGTGAAAGTCTTGCTATCCCATTTACCAGTCCCTTGAGCTACCCAGCCACTCATTCTGACAAGGTCTAATAATTTGAGAACTAAACTGCTGGAGAATGAATTGGAACAGCTTGCTTTCTGAACAGTGCAAAATCGTATCTAAACTACTTTATGCCCCAAGTTGACTGTCTGTCATAGAGCATACTTTTTACATACTGCCTTGAGGCAGTGAACATATGTGTTATCGAAGTCTTTAGCAGATGTGAAAGAAGTACATATTTTCTACTACGTGGGTTTCCATTGTATTTAGCTTAGGAGCTAAAATGTCACTGCCCTATATTGCAAAGAAATAAGCTAGGCCATGAAGAAAGGCATCTGTCAGAATAAAATCACCATAGAAAGGTTTATTTCTTGAATTAGCAGTGCTCAGACTTTTCCTAAAGACTGAGAATGCAACTAAATAAACTTACCAGTCATGGAATAAAGGGACAGGTCTTGTCCTGGATCAGCAACTGGCTAAGGGACAGGAAACAGAGGGTAGCACTAAATGGACACTTCTCCAAGTGGAGGGACGTAAAGAGTGGGGTCCCCCAAGGTTCAGTACTGGGACCCCTGCTTTTCAACCTCTTCATAAATGATCTAGAGGTAGGAGTAAAAAGCAAGGTAGCCAAATTTGCTGACGACACTAAATTATACAGGGTAGTGAAAACTGAGAGAAATTGTGAGGAGCTCCAGAGGGATCTCCTGGCACTGGGGGAGTGGGCAAAACAGTGGCAAATGAGCTTCAACATTAGTAAGTGCAGAGTGATGCATGTTGGGGCAAAAAAACCCAATTACATTTATAAACTGATGGGGTCTGAACTCTCTGCGACAAACCAGGAAAGGGACCTTGGTGTCCTGGTGGACAACTCAATGAAGGTGTCAACCCAGTGTGCCTCAGCAGTGAAAAAAGCAAATTCAATGTTAGGGATCATTAGGAAGGGTATAGAAAATAAGTCAGCAAGTGTCATTTTGCCTCTTTATAAATCTATGGTGAGGCCCCATCTGGAATACTGTGTACAGTTCTGGTCGCCGTACATCCAGAAGGATATTATGGAGCTGGAAAAAGTGCAGAGGAGGGCAACCAGAATGATTAGGGGACTGGAACACCTTCCTTACCATCTGAGGCTGCAACGGTTGGGCCTTTTCACTCTTGAACGACGGCGTCTAAGAGGTGACCTGATTGAAGTTTATAAAATCATGCACGGTGTGGACAAAGTAGATAAGGAAAAACTGTTTTCCCTATCGCATAACACTAGAACTAGGGGACACTCCATGAAACTTTTGGGTACTAGTTCTCAAACAAATAAGAGAAAGTACTTTTTCACCCAGAGGATTACTGGTCTATGGAACTCCCTGCCAGAAGAAGTGGTGACAGCTGTCAGTCTTGACAGCTTTAAGAAAGGATTAGACAAGTTCATGGAGGACAAGGGTATCAATGGCTATAATTATGGATACTTACGGACAACCTCTGGGTTGGAGAGATAGGCAGGATATCTCTCAATGCCATTTCCAGGGAATCCTAAGCAGGTGAAGGCATCTCCTTGGGAATACCCTGAAGGAAATGGTGAGCCACTGTGCGAGACAGAATGCTGGACTGGATGGGCTGTGGCCTGTTCCAGCAAGGCTGTTCTTATGTTCTTCTTATGTTCTTATGTACATGGCTTAATTCACAGTCTGTTTTGTGTTTCTGTTCATCTTAGGTGAGCACACAGATACAGTACTGGGGATTGATTTGGTGACAATGCCAACACTGGCCCCTCAATCTACTGTCGTTCGATCCACACCACAACCTATAGCACCCCTTCATTTGAGCCTGCCCTTTGTCAATCCATGGCTGTCCTTTATGGCTCATTGTTAAGCCAGTGGGCTGTTTAAAGTGTTGCATAGTGCTAGGGAATAAGCCTGTTTTCCAAAGTTCTTCATGATATACAATCTCTACACATACATTGTGTCACATCTCCTCCAGTGGCTTAGTGGTTAAGGCGCTGAGCTGGAGACTGAAAGGACGGGTTTCGATACCCAAGAGCTGCACTTGATGACATGAAAGGAGCCTCATTCAGGCGTCCCCTAAAATCCTTTCAACCCAGTGTAATCTCTGACATGAAAATACAAACATTGTGTCAACATAGTAATCTGGTGTAGTTTAACAGAGTTGTTTCAATTTCATATTAATTTTTATCCTTCTTTTGTGGGGAGCTGTGCAGGGGTGCTTTAGTGCTAAACTAGTATATTAGTGTAGTGACATGTTATCTGAAGCTGACAGTAGTTTGTTTAAAAAAACTCAGGGGCTATGAGGGAGAAAGACTATGGAGGTTGGCGTTCCCTCTGTGTAAAATATATCCATCTTAGTACATAATCACAGTACCACCCATAGTCCTCCCTCCCCTGTCTTTTTGGAGAAAGAAACCACTGATCACACTAGGAAAAGTTCATTTGAATCATTCTAGGTTGAAAGAAGTCCCTGAGGACAGTAACAACCTTATGGACTTATTTGAATTGGTCTTTTTGTCAAGTGATGAGTTTTATTTGAATTTGCTCATTTTACATCCACAGCTACCTTCATTCATATCAGAGCATTGGACAATTTAAAATTATGGGTATAAATAAAATTAAAAATAAAATGAATGAAAATATTAAAATAATTAGAGTCTTTTTAACCATAAATGGCTACTTCAGTAGCATTCAGTATCCCTTTATTAGATCTTTTGTACACATGGTGTAGCATAAGTTGCTTGTACATAATTGCTGTATTGATTGAATTTTCCCACAGTTACAGAAAATGTGTCCTATATCCAAAAAGCCCCATTTTATTTGATTATACTTTGATTTTCCTATTTCACTTTGGAGCCTACTAAGTGACTTCTGGATGGCCAAGTCAGAATCTTGTCCTTGTGGCACCCATTTTTGGCATTCATCTATCCAGCAGGGTATTTTGTTTTTGCTCTACATAGGTTTAGTCTAGTGTCTTCTGGTTTAATATTTAGAGTTTGAGAGGTATGCCATCATCTAGGGAATTGGTGTCCATGAAGTGGATGGTCTTGGTGATGTATTGCCTTATTTAATTTTTTACTTGCTAGCACCTGCCAACATACTTCCGATGGGGCAATGCCAGGAAAATAAACTTTTTTGGGGGGAGCAGGTTTCAGGCAGCCAGTAATAATCCTGCCTGATTCATTAAGAGCTACCACTTGTTTGGCATGTCCTTTTTTATTTTGTCAGAAGCACACAAAGGTTTTTAAATTCATAAAGGATTTTTGCAGGAGACGCTCAAATGAGGCTCCTTTCATGTGCCCAATATCTTTTCCACCGAAGTGGTCCCTATTTACTTGCAATTTCTTGCTTACAAACTGCTAGGTTGCAGGAGCTGGGACAGAGATGGGCGCTCATTCTGTCATGCAGTACTCGGGTCTTGAACTGTCGACTTGCTGACCTTCCATCTAACAAGGCGAGCTTGACCACTGAACCACCACAGTCCCTGTACTGATTTGTACCAAATGGTGCTAATATGCTGCGCTAGAGTAACACAGAAACAAAGCTGTTGCTCTTATTGTTTGTGAGCCATCTGACCCAGCCAGTTTCCTAAATGTTATTTCTGGTAGCAACTTTCTGTTTGGTATTTAGATAATTTTTTCATTGGTCATTGTTCAGTCCAGAGTGACACTCAAATTCTTGTCTTCTCAGCTATCTTGGAGCTTCCTCTCTGCTTGTCTGTTCTTTAAGTGGAAGACACAGACCTGTGTTTTTAAAAGGTTTGGTTTCACCTGGCTGTATTTATAATAGGAGGAAAGAGCTTACAAGGGAAAGGTTAGCTGGTGCTCAATGGACTCAAAAGTTTCCGCCTGGACTGTCAAGGCAAGAACATTGGCACAGATAACATTCTTGGAGTATGGGAACATTGGTTGATGATTTGTGTAAATGTTAAAAAAATATGGTGCCAGGACACTTCCCTGTGGGAGACCATTCCTTTGATTTCTCCAGCAACTGTGTCTCCCTTGAAATTCAACAAAGAATCTTTGGTTTTAAAGTGGATCAGTGACCATTTCTGTTAGTCCATGATCTTCAGTTGGAACATAGAGCAGTAACTGATAGCTGACAGTGTCATATGTTGCTGTAAGTTCACCAAAAGCTGCTCTAGTTGTTTTATGAGTTTAAAAACCATCTTCTGTATGCTGGGTTAGAGCCTTCAACATGTGACCATGTCGTCATAGCCTGATTTAAAATGCAATCGTGTATCTGTGTCCATGGGAGTCAGTCACATTGAACTTAGCAGGACTTAATAGTAAATAGAAATGCAAAGGTTGCTTGATAGTCTGAGAGGGGAGGGAACACCTCAGTAACACATCTTGTCTTTTAAACTGGTCATCTTTTCTTATCAAGCAGTTATTTACTATCTACAGAGGAATCACAGATCGTACTTATGTTAAATGTTGAACCTTAAAATCTACTATTTGCTAACAAGCTTTCTTTAGTCTTTCCTATATGTGTGGTTGATGTGTGTTCAGGGCTTTTAAGGGAATTTGTTTCAGTAGCTAATGCCAAGGAAAACATAACTTAGTAGTGCATATAATAGTGGTCTTCTCTATGTTTTTGTTCAAGTAACTTCATACGAAAGACAAGAGTGGTAGCTTTCTAGGAATCTAATTAAGCCAAGAGACTTTAATTGATCCCTTAATGATCTCCTAGTCTTGGTACACTGGAACAAAAGGCCTCCTTTAAAGCACAAAGTGAAATTAATACTGTCATATTCCAGCAATACAAGGCTAATGACTGGGTATGCATCTCTAGCAACGTTTGGATCCTGATATGATGCTTTGTCACCTTCACTACAAGATGCTTAACCAGGAGGAACTTTCCTGTCAATTGAATTAATCTTCTGCTCCAGGATACACAACACACGTCCTGTGAAAGGGCATTTGTGAGGCCCAAGGGAGTGTTCCCCCAACACCTTCACAAGGATGTGGAAATGAAAATATGTTACTGGAGGCTTGGAGGTTTGGCCTTGGATGTACTCAGCTAGAGGAAGATGCAACAGGGAGGTCCTCTTGCTAACAATGTCAAGTGAATTATATCTCTGCAGGAAAATAAGGGCAGCTCTGGGAAATGATGCTGGAAAAGGTAATATGTATCTTGGTGTAAAAAAAAAAGATTCAGTAAACAGAGTTTACCAGTACCAAGTATGCCTTGTATGAAATTACAGTATAGAATGCAGGTTCATTTACTTACATGATATGCACTTGAGTGTTGTACATAAAGAGTTTAATTACTGTGGGGGTGGATATAGTACATGTATGGAATTAAGATAATGGACATGGTAGCTAAGGTTCAGGTGAGAGGTTTTCCATATTACAATGTCTAAAATGTCATGACTGTAAGAAATGTTGGATGGCTTACATTTGCAGGTTGTCAGTAGAAATATAGCTGTAAATTCATAAGCAGTCACAGGTAGTTTCAGACAGATTCACTTACATAGATTTGAGGGCTTTAGGTGGCACAGAAGCTTTATCATCACAGAGTGGAATGGGAAACTCACTTGGTGTCAGGTTTTTATTTTCCAGTGGTGACTGGTTCAGGGTCGGTCCTCAAACCAGTTCACGCTCCCTCAGACTGTTGAGGGGCTGCCACTGCCACCATGAGAGCAAGGTTTGGATTATTTGATGCCACGGGCCGTAGTTTGAGGCCCCCTGCTCTACATGAACATAAAAGGAGACCTCTCTTCTGCTCCACACTCAGTGGTTGAAAGCCTATTGCTTAGTGTAGTAAGTTGCAACTAGAGTAGGCTCGGTGAATTAGTGGTACTTATAGAGGTGTTGACTCTCCAAATCACCATTGATTCGATACGCCTACTCTAATTCCCTACTTACTCCACTAAGCAATAGAAGTTTGGCCATTATGTAGATGGAACATTTGATTCTTGTATTGAAAAGCAACTTGAAGATTATCTGAGCTATGTATGGTGCTGACTGTATTAGACTGATCATGTCAAAAGACTTCTTTAACAGGACGTTTCCAGATACAGTATATTCACTCTTCCTACATTCACCTTGAAATGGTAGAAACCTGGCCTCTTTCAAAAAAAAAAAAAAGGTCAAAAGATCTGGGGAGTCTAAAGTACTAAAGCAGTAAAAGCTGATCTTATTCATGGTACAATTACTTGCAGGCAGATTATTAGACACCAGAGGACCTCATTGGCCTTAATTTACCCCTTTTAATGAGGCTTTGGTATGTTGACCTAATTTTATTTCTGTCATGTAACAGTATTCTTCTATTTGACAAGTGACCAGGCAAGATGAGAGTATATATGTACCCTCTCAGTTCTTGTGACAATTTCTGTATTATTATTATTATTATTATTATTATTATTATTATTATTATTATTATTATTATTATTATTATTATTATTATTATTATTATTATTATTATTATTATTATTATTATTATTATTATTATTATTATTATTATTATTATTATTATTATTATTATTATTACCTCTATAATATATGGTGAGCTTGTTTTTCTTAGAGGGGTTGCTTTTTAAAAAAAATGTGCTCACCCAAATTACACAGGTGCTGTCTGTGATTATAACATGTAGTGAAGCCAACAAAAATGAAGAGATATGTGCATGTGTCCAAGGTTTCTTTGTAGTTTAGTCTATCACCATGATAGGACATGCACACAAAAAGCAAAAGTGAGGTAAGATACAATGGGATACGTGTGTTTCTCATTGAAATGAGTAGAGTTTGAATTCATCACTATGCATTTATGTCCCTCCTTCTGATTGTATTCATGGTTCAGGTGTTCATTCACTGATTATCTTCCTAGGTTAGAAGGTGTATATGCAAAGTAAATGTGGTTATGCATCCAAAGAACATGTACAGTGCAAGTAAGCAATCAGTGATGGAAATAGAAATACACGACCTGCTGTCTCAAGCGTCCTGGAGTGCAATAGTATTTTTTGTATCTATGATAGGATGTGTAATCTTGCAAGAGAATATAGCAATAGCTGGTTGTAAAGCAAATAACCATTGTGGTAAAATAAGGAAAACTATTTATTAGTCATTCACTTAGGACATTTAGGCATCTTTTTGGGGATTTATCGCTTTCCTGAAGCAAAATGAGTGACTGCGGTAGCTCAAGTGGTTAAGATGCTGAACTTACTGACTGGAAGGTTGGAGTTCAATTCCCGGATAATGCATGACAGAGTGAGCTTCCCGGATAATGCATGACAGAGTGACCACCAGGGACTGTGGTGGTTCAGTGGTCAAGCTCGCCTTGTTAGATGGAAGGTCAGCAAGTCGACAGTTCAAGACCCGAGTACTGCATGACAGAATGAGCGCCCATCTCTGCCCCAGCTCCTGCCAACCTAGCAGTTCGAAAGCAAGAAATTGCACGTACGTAAATAGGTATCACTTCGGTGGGAAGGTGAACAGTGTTCCATGCACTTCGGTGTTGAGGCATGCCTGCCACATATCCATGGAAATGTCTGCAGATGCAGACAGCGCTGGCTCTTTGGCTGTAAGCACAGATGAGGACTGAACCTTAGAGTCAGATATGACTGACTTTCAAGCAAGGGTGACCTTTACCTAAAGCAAATTGGATGGTTTCATAATTGATTAGCAAAAATATTGTTAAAAATTTTTTAATGTTAGTTTTTTATACTAGTTTTTTTTTCCTTTTCCTTTTTCCTTTCTTTTTTTTTTTTGTAATAAAGCAATTCCAAAGAGGGGAGATTTTTTTGGTACAGCAGGATGTTTGTGGAAGGGTGTTTCTTAATATGAGTAATTAGCCTTAGTCTGGTGTGCCATGTTCTAAAGACAACATGTAAAGATTCTCCCTTGCTCGAAAGCCAGTCACGTCCAACTCTAGGGTGCAGTGTTTATCTCTGTTTACAGCCAAAGAACCAGCGCTGTCTGTGTCTGCATATGTTTCTGTTGTCATGTGGCAGGCATGTCTAGATTTTACCTTTCCCAACAATGTAGTGCCTATTTATCTACTTGCAATTTCTCGCTTTCGAACTGCTAGGTAAGAAGGAGCTGGGACAAATAATGGGCACTCACTCTGTCATGCAGCATTCTAGTCTAAAACTGCTGACCTGCTGGTCTTAACCACTAAGCCACTGCAGCTTTCTAAAGCCAACACTGGCTTGTAAAAATGAAATAGATTCATCCTTGTAAGAAAAGTCTTACAAGTCTTTGATAAATAAAAGTATAAATAATATAACTACTTAATATATGTATACCTTTTGCAGGTGTTCAAAGTGCTGCTCCTTACATTTATCGCTTTGTAATCTTTAAATAACCAGATAAGATAGGTCGGTGCTATCATCCACCATATTACAGATTAGGATGGGAAGGTAATAGAGCTGGGAGGAAGTAGTAGTGGTGAATAGCAATTTGTACATTGTATATTTGGAGATTCTATTGTTCTGTTGTTTATTGATATTGACTGTATGAATTATCTTTTATTGATATTTTGTTGTTTTTGTGAACCGCTTTGTCACCCGTTGGGTTGAAAAAAGCAGTATATAAATTAAACTTCAAATCAAATCAAAATCAAATAGGCTTTGGAGTAAGTTCATGGCAGAAGTTGGGCAATTGCACATTTGTAACTGGTCTGTTAGCTGCTGCATTGCACCACCTCCCAATCTGAAATCCAGAATATTAGGAGTGGGGTGCACGCACTTGCATTCAGGGTGGCTTCATTGTGGTTGGCTAGGATAGACTAGCTGTCAATCCTGCTCAACTCTTGTCAGTCTTTTCCCCGGGGAAAGAGTTGGCACAGAATTACTGGTACTTAAAAATTCATGGAAAATGGTTCTTATCACAACGTCATAATTGTTATGACTCAGAAGAGTAGAACTACCATTCTGTCCTCCCCCTTTTTTCACATTTCTGTTGCATGTACAGTTTGCAGCAGGAGCAGCTGCTGCTGCAACAGAATCATTAGGAAAGGAAAAAGGAGAGAACACACACACACCACAGAGCAGTGGTTTATTTATGCTAACTGCTGCATTTGACTTGGAAAATGAAGTCCCACTGGGTCTTGTGGTTAGCATATTATTCTTGATTGATGGCTGTCGAACTGGCAGTTCTGGGCAGATTGCTGTGGGTGGAGGAGAACAGATGCTCATTGACTGTAGGGGCTTAGTGTCACCCAAGATTCAAGACCACATCTGGGGGAGGGGAAGCAGATGGAAGGGCTTTTCACACTGGCTATTCTTCTCCGACTGTTTTGCCCATGCACGAAAACTCCTAAGATGTTTATGTTAACCTTTTGTGCCACTTTAAACCTAAAATGTAGTAGCTCAAAGAAAATAAAAGCTTGACACATAAACACCCCCCTCACACTTTTTGACACAAGCTTAGCTGGAACATCTTTGTGTTTAGTACTTATTAGGGCAGTGTCTTTATGGAAAGACAGCAGTGTGGATCTCCGAAGATTGTATGTGTCCAGAAATCATTAATATTTTTAGTTTTAGTAATTGCAATTAGAGTTCAAAATTTTAGGCTTAACCACAGCAGGATAAAATTAAAATGCCATATTCAATTGTAATAAAGACCCAAATCTTGTGACTGAAAAAGATATGCAGATTAGACATAGAGCTGCCCAAAATCTGAGTTCATATTGGCTTTCCCCCACCTTTCCATTGTTGTCATAAAGGACAGGACTTAAGAGAATTCTGAATTCATGGAAAAATTCATGAATGGCAAAATTTGTGTTTGGCCTTCAGTGGAAGGATCAAGACCCGCAGATGATCTTGGCCATAGTACTGTTGTCGTTTTCTTTTCTTTTATGTTTTTCCTGCGAATAGTGATTTCATGTAACTTTTGCCCTTTCAAGTCAGCCTGGAAGGAAAGGAAGAGAAATGTGCATTCTAAGCAACATAAGAAAGACACTTAAAATATACACTAATTTGAAAATGTTTTGATATGATGTGAGAATCTCACCGACATTGAAGAACACTATTCTTGCGCAAAACAAAGTATGACTGAGGGTTTATCTGAGTCTGATGGGATTCAGGCATTTCCCTTTTCTTTTAAATAGTGAGGAAGGTCTGTGCATGCTGAGCACTTGCATCTCAATCTTCTGTGGGCTCCTTTAAATCCATGAGGGACTGCAGTGGCTCAAGTGGTTAAGACGCTGAACTTACTGACTGGAAGGTTGGAGTTCAATTCCCGGGTAATGCATGACAGAGTGAGCTTCCGTCTCTGCCCCAGCTCCTGCCAACCTAGCAGTTCGAAAGCAAGAAATTGCAAGTAGATAAACAGGGACCACTTCGGTGGGAAGGTGAACAGTGTTCCGTGCACTCCGGTGTCTAGGCGTGCCTGCCACATGTCCACAGAAACATCTGCAGGTGCAGACAGAGCTGGCTCTTTGGCTGTAAACATGAACAAGCACTGAACCCAAGAGTCGGATATGGCTGGCTTTCGAGCAAGGGTGACCTTTACCTTAAACCCGTGTCTCTTAGCTAGTGGTGCACATGCAATCTTTGGATCACAGCCAATAATAACTTCAGCTCCTCCAAGTCTCTTTTTTCACTTGCACACTAACTTAGTGTAAAATTTAAAAGTAATGGTAGAATGCCAGCAAACATATTATTTTAAAAATGGTTGTCCTGGTGAGGTTCAAGTTCTTTGATTAAGTGATTGGTGGGATGTAACTAGTGAAAAGATGAGAGCTGCTGATATGGATCACATTTCTGCTAGCCATTTGTAGTTCCCATTATTCCTACTTACAGATTAGACTTTTCAAAGGTAGAGTACGAAGGTGCCAAGTTAAGTTATGGCTAAATACAGATTTGAAACAAATCTTCCAGGTATTTCCTGATCTTATTATATGTAGTCTATGCAGTGTTGTACTGAAACTTACAATTACACCAAAATGTTTGTATGATGGCTTTCATAGCATTTTTACAGCCTCAATTTTTTTTATAACATAAATCCTCCTACTTTTATTGTAGAAACCAAGATTCAGCAGTTTACCACTAACCAAAGTGCCAGATATATTCAGCATGCCCACAACTACTGCAATATTTGTTCTGACCCTTGTGGGTGATATTAACCTTTCTCACTTGCCTTCTTCTGCCTACTCACTACTTGTCTTTTGTTCTGTAGGTTGATCATTATGTGGCTTATTCCGTGTTATGTGCTTGGTTGATGCTGCAAAGCTACAAACACTGCAATATAGTTATTAAATAGTGTGGGAGTTGTCTTATGACACTTGGATTTATAGACCTTGTCCTAGGGAATGCTGCCATCTTATTGCTCAAATTGGGCCAGCACAGAAGCAACACTCCTGGACTGTTAATCATGGTTAAGTGGTCAGGATCAGGCTGCCAGATAGATGTGAACAAAGGGCACTGCTTGCCCTGTTCTTATTTGGACTGTACATCTAGTCTGAGTACACTGTACTAGTAAATACACAGAGAAGAAGTAAATAAAAATGCTGTGCAGCAGGATCATATTTGTTCTTTATTAAATAATCTTTTCAGCAGCTAGTATTTGATTTAGTACAACAGTGTGGTGAGCATTCATTTTTAGATTTAATGAAGAGTAGTTTTCTCCTTGTATATTACCTCAGTGCCTTTTACTCAGCCATGCATATATACAGTATAAGTGTTACTTCAGTCCTTACCATCTCAGCTTTGCTTTTCCTTTTATTTTATTTATTATTTATTTAAAATATTTATATACCGCCTTCCTCACTCTAGGGCAGAGATGGGCAGTCTTGGCCCTCCAGCTGTTCTTGGACTTCAATTCCCAGAAGCCCAAGTCAACACACCAGCTGGTCAGGGTTTCTGGGAATTGAAGTTCAAGAACAGCTGGAGGGCCAAGACTGCCCATCACTGCTCTAGGGTGACCCAAAGCGGTTTACAACACAACTAACACATCAATTAAAAGCATCAGTTAAAACCCAATCTAAAAACTAGTAAAAATCTCATACATAAAAACCACCCTAACCCTCCCCAACCCGTTAAAAAAAGATAGGATGGCCAGGCAGAGGTGATTGACTAACCCTGAGATGGCTACATGAGCCAGCCGGGGTTGGGCTATGACACCGGTTGTGCCCCACACCCACTGGCATAATGGAAAAGTGGGGGAAAGCCAATATGAACTCTATAACAAACGAGTGAAATGGTTTTTGTTAAGGGTGTTGCGTTAGCCGACATCTTTGTTCTGTTGTATTTTCTATTGGGTTCTAAGGGCTTCACCCAACAAGAGGTGAACAGGACCAGTTTGCACTCACAGTTATCTCTTGGGCTTGCAAGCAAGCTCTATTAATTAAATTAGAGCCCTTACATACAATAGGCATTTTTAAGCGATGTTTCAACTTCTTTCATGTCCCATTTCCAGTTAGCATAGAGAAATGGATTTCACTGATATTCTTAGGGACATGAATCATCAGTGTATGTAGTTTGAAAATAGTGCAGTCATTGTATGAGTCAGCACATTCTGCAGCACCAGTAAACTCTTCTACGTTATCAAAAATTGATATTCTATCACAAGTGTAGCTTCAAATGTGAAAGTGCTGTTACTTATGAAAATGTTCCTGCTCAGGTAAACTTAGCTTTTAACACATGAGCCTGGCTTGCGTGGTCTTTGGAAAAGTGTGACCAGAAGTCGAAACACATTGATATCCTTGACACCTTGATTGTTGTAGCCTTTGCAAGCATTTACAAACCTGCACCTTTGTTTAGCCTGATCACAAATGTGCAAAATGTTCAACACTGTGAAGAAACAACCCCAAAACGGTTAACATCTACAAGGAAAGGAGCAAAGGGAGAAAACCAGCCACCTTAAGAGGTGCAAAAATAACAGGGAGATGAAAAGGCAGGCATAGCCTAATCTCATCCTGCCCAAGACCAATTCCAGGACAGGTAGGCACCAGGCTATGATTTATGGCTTAGACCTGGGCTGGACATAGGCTGGCTGGATAGAGGGTTGGATGTTGTCAGCCGGGATTCTGTAAGTTGATTAGCCACAAAAGATCAGGTGAGATGATAAAGGGTATAAAAGATGTGTTGATGAGAAGGTGTCTAGGTTTTGGAATCCCTAAGCAGAGCAATTTGTGTCCAGGTCTGGCCAGCTGGTCTGTTTCACTGAGGAGCTGCACACAAACCCACCTTCTGTGGCTGCTTAGGATAGATTGAGAGAGCAAGAGGTTTCACCCTTTTGCTGCTTTTGGCAAAATTTGGGGCCCAAAGAGTGTGTTCTATATTCTTTTAAGTTTGGCTTGATTCTGAGGATTGTACTCAGAGTCCTTATGTGCATGGAAGTTGTTGTCTTTTGGTTTTGTTTAGTAACCCATTTTCCCTTGTTGTTCCACCCTTTTATTACTTTGATTTTTTTAATGCCAAAATGAGGTTTGTTGGATCACTTGGCGTTCTAAGATGCTATGTCCAGGCTTTGGCTCAGATGTTTTACCAGCACGTAAGGGAGTAGGATAGTGCTCAGGACAGCTACCAAAAAGAAGGGCAGGTGAACATGAGTCCTTGCCTAAGGAAAGCCCTCCTTTTGCGGAGGATGCTCCAGCAAGGATGCAGAAGAACAGGAGGGGTGGAGAGCTCATCCAGAGTTGGAAGCCAGAGTTGGACCCTTCTCTCTACCCCTGGGAGCACACTCTTGACAAATACTAATGGTCCAAACATTGCTTTTTTATTTATTCCCCGCAAATTAAGCTTCAGGTCAGGGGTTCCCAACCTATGGCCCATGGTGCCAATTTATCTGGCCCACGGTGAGAACCTCACCATCACTGGAAGCTCCCCACCGCCACCAGAAATGCCAAAAATGCAGCAAAAAAATTACAAAAACGTGGCAAATGTGTGCTGCCCTCCCTCTGGCCGCCACAGGAAGTGGCAGGGGCTGCAAAAGTAGCCAAAAATGCCATGATTGCACTGGAAGTACCTGCAGCACTGGATGCAGCGGGAAGAACCACGCCTCCAGCCCATGCCTGTGTGTCAGGGCGGGTCTGGCCCATGGCGCAAAAACTTTGGCCACCCCTGCTTTAGGTGTTTTCTTTATTATGGAATTGTCTGATGCCAGACTTTGCCTCACTAATGGGAAGGTTCCTTTTTTGAAGGCTTTTCAACAATCCCAGGAAGGTTGTGATTGCCTTATTGTGCATGCATATATTTTATTTTCCTTGTATTGATTTTCATTATTGTAGTTGTCTGTGATACACTGTATTAGATGGCTTGACTCATATAAATGAAGTCAGAGCCTTGAGTTTGCAAGACCTGAGGGAGGACTGCTAATGACAGGGCCTTTTGGAGGTCATTCGTTTTTAAGGATGCTATAAGTCAGAAGCCCACTTGACAGTGTATATGACAGCCTGATACATAAGGCCATTTTACTACCCCAGAACAAGAATGCCTTTTCACTGATATCAATTCCAATCCTTAAAGTCCGGTATTATTTCTTTCTTCTGATGATTTCAGTTTAAATGTAAAAACAAAATGTAGGTCTGCTGTTCCATGAGTAAACCATACCCTTAATACACACTTAACCTGTCTAAATACATAAACACACACAACAAAAATATGCATGATTAACTCTTATAAAAAAATATGTAGGAAGGTTTGGGTAATCCTAGTCCAGTGGTGGCAAACCTATGGTACAAATGCAGGAGTGGGTGCTCAGAGCTCTCTCTGTGGGCATGCATAGCTGTTGCCCCAGTACAGAGTTCACCCCGTCCCTCTGCCCAACAGCCCAATGGGAGCACTTCTTCCCTCCCTCCAGCATAGATTTCACTCTGCCCGGCGGCCCAATGAGAGTGCTTCCTCTCTCCCCCAGCACAGAGTTCATCACACCATTCTGTGGCGTGGATGACAGCCTGTTGAGTTTGGGCACTTGGTTTCTAAAAGGTTCACCATCACTTTCCTAGTCTTTCTCCAGTCTCACTTCAGCTTGCCAACTTCTTTTGGGGGGCTGTTTTTCAGCTGGAGTAAATTGTACTTCTCCAGTATTCCACTGAACCCTGTTTTATCAAATCTGATATAGTATAAGGAGGAGCCAGACAGTCTCTCTAATGTGATATTTTATATCTGTTCTTAAGCAGGGGAACGGTCCAGCTCCACCCACCTTTGATATGTTATTCCACTGTTGTGGATATGTTCAATTCAATTCAATTTTAATTTATACCCCGCCTTTCTCGGCCAATACTGACTCTAGGCGGCAACAACATGTCAACATCTATACAAAAGTACAATATATAAAATACAAAATACAATATTACAAGTGCAGCAAAAATATATACAGTTACAATTTCAAAATAAATAAACAGATTACATGTTATAAAGTTGCTTTGGCGGGGTGGCGGGGCAGCATTTTAAAAAGTCCGGGGTGCGCTCCAGCCCCAGGTGCTCAAACTTCCCCGCGGCCAATGCCAGACCAGGGATGGAGCACTCGCTGGGCGGTGAGGCAGCAGTTTTTAAAGTCCAGAGTGCGCTCCAGCCCCAGGTGCTCAAACTTCCCTGCGGCTCATCCAGTTGCCCCCCCCAGGGGGGCAGCAGCTGCAGGGCACCGGCACCTATCATCACGCCAGCACTGACTCCAGCCGCTGCCGGCTTAACTCCCCGCCTGGACCAATGAGAGGATTAGTCCCGGGAGTGACAACAGCAGCGGAGCAGAGCACCGGCAGTGGGGACTCATACCCTTCTGGCCAGCCACCAGTCGAGCCCACGCTGGTCTTGGCGGCGGCGGGGAGCAGCTTATGAGGGCGATGGAGTGGCCCTCAGGTGCTGCTCGTTCCCCTCCGGCCGGCCGCCGGTCGAACCCACGCTGGTCTCGGTGGCGGCAGGGAGCAGTTTTTGAGGGCAGTGGAGTGGCCCTCAGGTGCTGCTCATTCCCCTCTGACCGGCCGCCAGTCAAGCCCACGCTGTTCTTCCACTACTGTGGGTAGACCTAAGGTCTCCAGAACTTGAAAGCAGTCTACATGCTTGTTCTTTGATAATGGACATCTGGCTTCCAGAAATGTTGGACTGAGGATTCCAATCTGTCCTAGCTTGCATTGCCAACAGTGACAAATTCTAGGATTTGCAATCTAGCAGCAATGGAGGGATCACATGTTCCCAATTCCCCAATTCCTGTGTCAATGAAGAGAGACGCTAGCCCAGGTGCTGAAAAAATAGGAATTGTCTTTGTTAGAAATGTTTGTATGCCACATTCAGTGTTTGTTTGGTTGAATATACAACTTAAGTAGACCGTAGCTGTTACAACACAGGCATTATGTCAGAAAAGCTCACGCATGTTGACTTTCCAGCTGCAGCTAGTAATACAACAAAATGACTCCATTGTTTTTCCATAGCAATACATGCTTCTCCAGAAAATTTACTACATTTTTAACAGTTGTGGACTAAGCTTCATTTGCTGAAATCCTATTGGTGGAGTTGCATTAGGCAATGTGTTTTGGGGATCCCTAATGATTTTCCTTTTCTTGGAGCAGTCTTCAGGAACCGTAGTTCAGGATTTGGAATTATTTAAAGTTGAAAAATTGCTGCTGTCAGTCCCAGTACCACTAAGACTGCAGCCAAGAATTTTCCAACTTTAAATTGTTCCTGGGCACCCATTCTACAGTTTCCAAAGATTGCTTTGCTTTGAAGTGATTCCCAGGGATCCATAAAACCTGAGGCGTATCTAAGAAGCTTTTTATTGCCCTGAAATGGTCATGGTATGACTATAGTTGATGACATCCTTTTTTGTGCAGTGTAAAATTTTGCAACAGGATTTTTGCCAATGATTGTTTTCAGAATATGGAAGCAAGTCATATTGTAGAAGTGTGAACATGTGCAACATGCTTTAGAACATGGTATGTGGGCTGGTATATACAGTATGGATCTTGTTCAGATATAGAAACACGTACATTACATTTACATACACATGTGTTACTGATTGATATAATGCTTTTATTTGAACATAGTAGAATGTGCACTAACTTCCTGTATGTCAAACAGGATATATAAACACAGCTGATATTCTTCTCTTAACTCCTTATAGCAGCTTCAGCCTTCAGGGGCCGGATGGCCATTTTGCCCTTCCTCCACCACATGGCACTTCCTGGTGTGGTGGAGGTGGTGGTGGGCACATGAAATGGTGCAATGGGCCGCATTCGGTGCATAGGTCACAGGTTGAGAATCCCTGCCTTACAGTGTCTGGGAACATACACCAGTTTGTAGATGTCAAAGATGCATTTAGAGATATATATTTTTCAGGTATTTATTTGGTTTATTTTATTTTGTTGTTTGTTCTAGTATGTTGTTTTGTTTATTTACTGTGCAAAAAATGTAATGAATCAAAAGGTATAAAAAGGTAATGAATCAATTAATGCTGTTTTAAAATGATACTTTTACTTTGACAAATATCAGTACAGGGCCATATTTCTTCTTCTTCCATGTCTAGGCTAGACATGAAACTGCCAAAATGAAGGCACCTTTTGGTGAGTTCATTCTGCAGATCCTTTCGCCTGACCTTGTGTGAGAAAGATTAACCAGCAACACAAGGTTGCCATTACCAGGGTACACCCGATTGTGGTTTAAAACTAACACCGTCTTCGAGGAGGCTCTTTCTGTGTATCCCTGGACCATACTTAGGTAATAATAATTGTGTGCCATCAAGTCAATTTTGACTTATAATGACACTTTCCAGGGTATTCTTGATAGGAATACACAGAAGTGGTTTATCATTCCTTTCTTCTGGGAGAATCCAGAGACTGTGCAGCTTGCTGATGACTATACAATATTGAGGGCAAATAACTGTCTTACGTCATTACCCCTGAAATAACCAAACAACTTCTGCATATTGCACAGTCCACGATGCTGATGTTGCATTCTGGCACAAAAGAGATCCCCCTTCTTTATGTTACCCATGACTTTAAAAGTGAGCAGGCTTTCCTTGAAGATCGCCAGGGAGCCTAATTGCCAATAATTTTTAAAAGGTGATGCTTGTACAAAAGCATGGGGTGGGAGGGAATCCCACTATTTCTTGAACCTTGATATGTTGAGGGGTAACTTCTTCAACGTAAAGACTTTTCTCTGTAAGCTCACCTAGTGTGATTCAGAACCATGAGTAAACATGTCTCCTCATTGCATAGGTTTTTCTTCAATACAGTAGAATCCCGTATAGTGATTTTAATCCGTTCCATGGAGCCGACTGCTATGCGGTTTTCATCGTTGTACGATCGTTCCTATGGGGAAAAATACCATACAACAATGTTTGGCACTAAGCAGTTTTTCCCATTGGAACATCATGGTACGGATTTTCCCATAGGAACGATCGCTATGCGGAAGGTCCCCCCCCCAAAAAAAAAGCCTTATCGCTATGCAATTTCATCGCTGTATGGGGCAATCGCTATACGGGGTTCTACAGTACAGTATATGGAAAATTGGAAGAAAACCTACATTAGCATTAAAGCCTCTTTGTAATTTATCTTGTGCCTGTTTGGTTTGTATAGTGCTAAAGATAGCCTTCCAGCTAAAACCTTGGGGGGAGAAAAAGCGTGGTAAACCTGTCAGCAATCCTGACATTACCTTTATGAAGCAGACAAGCATCATTTCATCTTTCAAATGATCCCTATTAGTTAGGCTGCCCAGTTTCGGAGCCCAGTGGAACAGGCACCTATAACTCTTTTCTCTATGGGCATGAATGGTAATTATTTACAAAATGGGGAAAGCTAAAGATGTACTACGAGATTTGCCTGTCTCTCAGCTGCTTCCCAATATTACAATCTGTTTACTTTGCTGCATATAAGTCAACAGAAGTTACTAACAACCAAGCCAGCCTGATCTGTAATTGTGACAGACAGTTGAAGAACCTAGAAAAAAATGTTGGGAGCTGAATTTTAGAAAGGAGGTTGTGGTGGTGGTGGTGGTGGTGGTGTGTGTGTGTATGTGTGTGTGTGTGTGTTTGTGAGAGAGAGAGAGAGAGGCGCATTTCAAATCAGAAGCCCCTCCATGCCTTGTCTGTCTATTCTCTTCATATTTGGGGCTGAGTAATAAAATTTGGCACCTTTTCATATAATCTATCATAGAAATCACCATCAAGAAGCTGCCTCATTTAGTAGATTTACTGACATATTGGAGACATTAGTTCTCAGGAGCTGAAGGTGCTAAATCACAGCAAATCCATGGACGTCATCATCTACTCAATGCAGAAGTTTTCAAACTATGAAGTAGAATATATGGCTGCTACATTAACGTTGTATCATTAATCAGTCCTTAAAAACTAGAGTTTCCCCAAAGGACTGGGAGAGAGAGCTTAGGTGCTTTCACTCTATAAATCTGATGTGCCCAGCAGCTGTGGACCTGAACCTTTCAGTCCCTATAGTATGCAAAATTATGGGACCATGGCATGATAAATAATCTGATCTTGAAGCCATTAGTTTCATTGAGGCCGTCCACCTGTAAACAGAAAGTATGGAAACATGCCGAACATTCCCTTAACTTCTCATATAATATGTTAGCCTTTGCTGGTGTTTTGCATTTTTAAAAATTATTTCATATTTCTAACTTAAATTTATAGTTCTCATGGTTGGAAAGAAATATATGGGGTGTGCAGTGTGAGTATATTTTAAAGGAGCTAAAGCAGAGGGGAAGGTTGGAAGCCACAAAACCTTTCACCTCCTACACAGCTTCTTTATTAGTTTTGTATTTTGTGCACTCACCCTCCCCCCCATAACCTTCTTTCACATTATTTCCTTTTTTCCATCATGACATCATCCCTTATATCATCAGAATAGATCAGTTCTATGTGACACATGCAGTATTCATCTCAAATTCAACCTATGATCTAGATTCTCTAATTAGTGTTTCCAAAACTATGTTCCACAGAACACTGGTGGACTTCAATTCCTAGAAACCTAAGTCAGTACATTGGCTGATCAGTGCTTTGGGGAATTGACTTAGGCTTCTGCGAATTGAAGTCCAAAAACCAAAGATTGGGAAACACTGCTCTAGTTCTTGAATGCTATGGTTGCACATGTTTCTGTGCACCAGTAGGTTGCACATGTTTCTGTGGTGGCCAAGAGTGCATTTGTACAGCTATTGCAAGGAGCATGTATCTCCCTTATTACAATAGCTTCACTGACTGCCGGTCTGTTTCGGGGCCCAATTTGAAATGCTGATTATTACCTATAAAGCTGCAAATGACTTAGAACAGTCATCCGGCTGCAGCACCATTTCATGTGCCCACCCCACCCCTCTAAGGGCATTCAAGAAATAAAATGGCCACCCTCTTTGAAGCTGTTGGGACAAAATGCCCATCCCCATCGTACAGGCAGGGCAAAATGGCTGTCCGTCCCTTGAAGCTGACAGAGAGCGTTACGCGGCCCCCAGTTTGGAAAGGTTGGGAACCCCTCACATAGATCCAGGTTGTTTGAAGGATCGTATCACCCCATATGAGCCTTCTTGGCTCTTAGGCATTTTGTGGGGGGACGGTACCGTTCTCTAAGTCACACATTCTTCCTGAGCTTGTTTGGCAAGAACACAGAAGAGGGCCCTTTCATTGATTGTTCCCAGTTGGAATGCACTGCCCTGAGAAGCCAGGTTGGTCCCCGGCTCCCCGCTCTCTCTTGTCCATCATTAGGCTAAGACGTTCCTTTTCAAGTAAGCTTTTAAGCAGTAAGGGTCTCAGGAATGCTTTCCTTTTTAATCTGATAGATTTTAAAATATATTTTAAATATATTTTAATTTTGTTTTTAATCGTGTTATCTGTTACCTGTTTGTAATGCAAAATATATATTGTATTTTAAAACAGGTAAATATATTGTTTCATATTTTAATCGTTGTGAGCTGCCTTAGCTCCCCAATGGGGAGAGAGGCAGCAAACAAACAAGCATATGAATAAACAGGGTTCTTCCACTGATGAACCTCTTTCTATCAGAAGAATAGGAATGAAGTGGCCCTTGTTTGCCTCTGTACTTCCTTGTGTATCCTGAAAACCTGTTCTGGAGGACCGAGGAAACCCCTGGAACAGTTTTTGGCTAGTGTAAATGATGTCAGGTGGGTAGATAGAATGGAAATCACATCAAGGTAAAGGTTGAGTGATAGAGTAACTCTGAATTTAGACAGCTAACCAGATAGGTTAGCAGGATAATAGAGTAGACCATACTGCCAGCAACCCAACTCCAAGTGCCAGGTGGCGGTTAACTAACCTGACAACCCTGAGGACTAACAGCCTTGAGTGCCAAAGTCCACTGGGAAGAGTGATGGTCCCCAAGTGGATTAAATCCCACTTGTATCCCTCTTGATAGAGGGCAGCAACTTCATCAATACTGTACTGCCCTGGGGCTAATGAGAACTTTGTGTGCCAAAAAGGTTCAGGACCACAAAGTGACTCGTAGGACTGGATCAGTGGTACAGGCGTCGGGCTGTGATGTGGAAGGCAGATGAAATGCCACTGCATTATATAGTATTCTCAGGACAGTCTTCATGGCTGATAGCCATGAGGATTGCCAATATTTGGATTTGGTAGGTACAGTAGGTCATAGTCATGGAATAAATGGTATCCCCTAATTCTGGAAAAGACTTTTGCGCTCTCTCACAAAAACTCTCCTCCCATTGGTAGGTATGTACATAAACAGCAGTTAATAGATATTGAACTTATGACAGTGTGCCTAGTTTCCATTCCTTTCTGCTTCATCCTCACAACAACTCTGTGATGTAGGGCAGAGAGAAAGAAAGAGAAAATGATCATTCCAGGTTAATCCTTTGTGGCTCAGGGAGGATGAGAACCCCCATGTTCTGATCCTAATCCAACACCTTAAGATCTATACCATATGATATCCTGCCTGTGGCATATGTATATACCTGTATGGGAAATAATGTGCAAATGTCTAAAGAGGCATTTAAGGCACAACACTGTACTTAAGTCATATATGTACAGCCAGGTAATAATAACCCAGGGACTGCAGTGGCTCAAGTGGCTAAGATGCTGACTGGGAGGCTGAAGGTCAGCAGTTCGATTCCCGAGTACTGCAGGACGGAATGAGCTCCCGTCTTTGTCCCAGCTCCTGCCAATCTAGCAGTTCAAAAGCAAGAAATAGCAAGTAGATAAATAGGGACCACTTTGGTGGGAAGGTAACAGCGTTCCGTGCGCTCCGGTGTCTAGTCATGCCTGCCACATGACCACAAAAATGTCTGCAGAAGCAGACAGCGCTGGCTCTTCGGCTTTGAAACAGAGATGAGCACTGCACCCTAGAGTCAGATACGACTGGCTTTTGAGCAAGGGAAACCTTTTCTTTTACCTAATAATAACACATAGAACAGCATTTATGTGAAACAGTCAGTGGAATTTGCCCCTGCCAGATGCTAATTATTTGTATCATATTCTCTCCAGAACCTGCAGTTGGCTTTTGCCAGAGCGAGATAAATTTTTACATGTAAGGCTGTGATAATATCTCACTGTTTTTCTCTGCTCCAAAGACTCCAGTCCTTTGGAGAGCATTTGGACAGTGTTTGTCATATCAGCATCAGTACTTTTCATGGCAAACTCTCCAGGCTCTTCAGCTAACTGAAGCATATTAAGCATGTCTTCAGAGAGTACTCCACTTTTAACATTGAACTCTTTACCTTGAATTTTAATGTTTGATCGCCTGAGCCTAGCCTAGGTCACTGAGAGTGTGCCCTAGGAAGATGCTATTTTCAATGTTGATTCTTAATAGCTTGATAATTTAATATACGTTTATTTTCATACCCATCACTCTGAAATCAAAAAGCTGCTGGCAGTCTTGGCCACAATCTTGGGGTCATTATGGACCCACTGCTCTCACTTGAACAACAAATAGTGGCAGTGTCTAAAGCTGCTTTTTCAAGCTTTGGCGGATTGCACAGCTACGCTCCTACTTGGACAAATGGTCTCTCATAAACCTGACCCATTCATTGGTAATCTCACAGATTGACTACTGTAATGCTCTCTACGTGGGGCTGCCCTTATGTCTGATATGGAGATTGCAGCGGGTGCAGAATGCAGCAGCCAGGCTGGTGACAGGCATAAAGAAATTCAATCATATTTCCCCAGCCTTGGCAGGTCTGCACTGGTTACCTGTTGCCTACCATGTCAGATACAAAGTGTTAATGTATAAGGCCCTATACGGTTTGGGACCTTGCTATCTGTCAGAGCGTCTCTCCCTCAGAACAACTCCCCGCATCACCCGGTCATCACAGCTCCAGGTGCCGACCCTGAGGATGGTTCTAAAGAAATAGAAATAGAGCCTTCTTGGTGGTGGCACTGGCACCAACACTGTGGAACACTCTACCAATAGAACTGTGCCAGGCCCCATCACTGGCTATCTTTAAAAAGCAATTAAAAACTCTCTTCTTCAAGGAGGCTTTTCAGGGTGTTGTCTCTACTGATAAATTGTCAGTCGGGTTGAGTTCCTATGTCCTCAGACGCCAATTATTTTATTTTAGTTCAGTTTGTGATGTGTTTGTCAGTTGTTTGTTTTGATCTGCTTTGTGTTGTTGTTATTTGTTATCTGTTTGTTCACCACCCAGAGTGGGATACCACACAAATGGGTGGCATAGAAATATAATAATAATGATAATTTATGCCCTCCATTTCTGATGTGTTGCAAACAGTAGTTGCAGTGTCTCTGGAAATGTATGGCTACAGTGACTCATCCTTATTAAAGTGCCTGGAATGTATTGCCTCCTCTGTGACTTTGTACCTTTTTAATTTCAGCAGAAGTAGCCATTTCTTCTGCTGAATGGATAGCACAGTAAGCTAGGCATCTGGCTGCATATTCAGACAGTGCTGGCTCTTTAGCTGTAAACAAAGATGAGCACCACCCTCTAGAGTCAGATACAACAACCTTTGAGCAAGAGAGACTTTTACCTTTACCTATGGCACAATACCAGAGAGGGCTACAGTCTGCAATGTAATGTTTACAAGAAATGGAGGCAGTCATTTTGGTAGCTGTCATGTAGGATGATGGAGGCACTTGAAACCCCTCCCCAACTTCTATAACTCAGGTATACGTGTTAAATATAGGGTTTACTGTTATTTGCAGTTTCAAGTATCCATGAAAGGTCTCAGAACATAACCCCCACAGATTGGGGAGTGGGAGACCTGTACATTGTGGAGCAGAAAGTGAAGATGGGGAGGAGAGAGGCTACCTCTAGTGCAGGGATTCTCAACCTACGGCCCATGGGCTGGATGCGGCCCACAGTGCAATTTAATGTGGCGCACCACCACCTCCACACCAGGAAGCGCCATGTGGTGGAGGAAGGGTAAAATGGCTGCCCGGCCCCCAAAGCTGTCTGAGGGAGCATGACCCAGGTTTAAAAGGTTGAGCCCTCCTGCTCTAGTGTGTTGGAGAGAAATGGGAAGTAAAATTGAACGATGCTTAAGTTTTTCAGAACTGTAGTGTGAGACATCCTAAAACACATATTTGGAAATACAGTAACTTTGATTGCATTATCAGTAATATTTCCCTGTCAGGTAAAAGTGTTTGACTTCATGTGTCCACCACAAAAATGGCTTCACATTCACTTTACTATAGAAAAGCCTAAATGTTCAAGACAGTGACAGATTTTTCAGCAACCTGCTACCATGTGATGTCAAAGTGCCAGCTCAGGTTAAATAAGAACACAAATAAGAAAACCAAAATGTAGCAACTTTGAAAAATAAAAACTTCTTTGTGTTGTTGTTTTAGTTGTGCTGATGTTCCCTGGCATCTGCAATCCACTTTGCCACCCCCACTCCCTACCCCTCCCCACTTACCTTTTGCAGGCTGCCCCCCCCTTGCATGGCCTTCTTGGAGTCATCGCCGAGGATTGGGGGCAGGAGGGAGATCCTCTCCCCCCAACTTCGGCAAGATTGTGTGTGTGTATGTGTGTGTGGTCATTGAGTCTTGAGGGGGAGGAGGGGGAGCCCCTCCTCTCCCCGCAGAGCTAAGGTGTGTGTGTGTGTGTGTGTGTAAAACCCCTACCACCAAAACACACACACACACACACACACACACACACACACACACACACACAAAGCCTGGCAGTGCCGGGCAAAAATATGCTACTCTGACATAAGAGTGAGGCCTCATGGCATCAGGTACACAGGCACACAGTAATTGGCTAGCCTAACAGAATAGTAACATTGTAGCTTTTTTCAACTGACAAAATCCCCTGTACTATTTAAACCTTCTGCAAAGCCTGGCCCTATTGCTCACTAATCTGTTGGAATTTTTTGAGAGTGTCAACAAGCATGTGGATAAGGGGGATCCAGTTGACATTGTTTATCTGGACTTTCAGAAGGCTTTTGACAAGGTCCCACACCAAAGGCTCTTGAATAAACTTACCAGTCATGGAATAAAGGGACAGGTCTTGTCCTGGATCAGCAACTGGCTAAGGGACAGGAAACAGAGGGTAGCACTAAATGGACACTTCTCCAAGTGGAGGGACGTAAAGAGTGGGGTCCCCCAAGGTTCAGTACTGGGACCCCTGCTTTTCAACCTCTTCATAAATGATCTAGAGGTAGGAGTAAAAAGCAAGGTAGCCAAATTTGCTGATGACACTAAATTATACAGGGTAGTGAAAACTGTGAGAGATTGTGAGGAGCTCCAGAGGGGTCTCTCGATACTGGGGGAGTGGGCAAAACAGTGGCAAATGAGTTTCAACATTAGTAAGTGCAGAGTGATGCATGTTGGGGCAAAGAACCCCAATTACATTTATAAACTGATGGGGTCTGAACTCTCTGCGACAAACCAGGAAAGGGACCTTGGTGTCCTGGTGGACAACTCAATGAAAGTGTCAACCCAGTGTGCGTCAGCAGTGAAAAAAGCAAACTCAATGCTAGGGATCATTAGGAAGGGTATAGAAAATAAGTCAGCAAGTGTCATTTTGCCTCTTTATAAATCTATGGTGAGGCCCCATCTGGAATACTGTGTACAGTTCTGGTCGCCATACCTCCAGAAGGATATTATGGAGCTGGAAAAAGTGCAGAGGAGGGCAACCAAAATGATTAGGGGACTGGAACACCTTCCTTACCATCTGAGGCTGCAACGGTTGGGCCTCTTCACTCTTGAACGACGACGTCTAAGAGGTGACCTGATTGAAGTTTATAAAATCATGCACGGTGTGGACAAAGTAGATAAGGAAAAACTGTTTTCCCTATCGCATAACACTAGAACTAGGGGACACTCCATGAAACCTTTGGGTACTAGTTCTCAAACAAATAAGAGAAAGTACTTTTTCACCCAGAGGATTACTGGTCTATGGAACTCCCTGCCAGAAGAAGTGGTGTCAGCTGTCAGTCTTGACAGCTTTAAGAAAGGATTAGACAAGTTCATGGAGGACAAGAGTATCAATGGCTATAATTATGGATACTTAAGGACAACCTCCGGGTTGGAGAGATAGGCAGGATATCTCTCAATATCATTTCCAGGGAATCCTAAGCAGGTGAAGGCATCTGCTTGGGAATACCCTGAAGGAAATGGTGAGCCACTGTGTGAGACAGAATGCTGGACTGGATGGGCTGTGGCCTGTTCCAGCAAGGCTGTTCTTATGTTCTTATGTTTCAAATCAAACGTAATTTAATGTATGCATGTTAGAGGCTCCTGATAGTAGAAGAGGTCTAACGTCAAAAGGCTTAGTACCCATGTAATGGCCGGCTAATCTTTCTCACACTGGGTCAGGGGAAAGAAACTACAGAATGAACTCACCAAATGGCCTAGACACGGAAGAACAACTACAGGTGAAACTCAGAAAATTAGAATATCGTGCAAATGTTCATTCAGTTCAGTAATGCAACTTAAAAGGTGAAACAAATATATGAGATAGACTCATTACATGCAAAGCAAGATAGTTCAAGCCTTACATTGTTATAATATTGATGCTTATGGCTTACAGCGTATGAAAACTCCAACCCCCCCCCCCCAATTTCATGAACCCCATAATCATCACATAATTAAGGTATGACATCTCTCGCTTTGCATGTAGTGAGTCTGTCTCATATATTTGTTTCACCTTTTAAGTGAAATGAATGAACATTTGTATGATATTCTAATTTTCCGAGTTTCACCTGTATGTAGCAATAAGTTTCTGTCCCAAATCTCGTTTCATTGTTCTTCCCACTCCTTATCTCACTGCAATGTGGGAATGATAGTACAGTACTGATTTAGTCAGCAGGATTGTTGCACAGAATTCTTAATCTTAACCTATAAAACCAAGAGTTAACCGTTGGAACTTGCTATAGGTTGCTATGCCTCACCCTACTTGCCTGCACTCACCCTTCGTGCACATGGCCGATCTGGGTCCACAGGTCAACAAAGGTTTGAGAAAACAGGCAGTGGGGCAACAGCCCCACAAACGCGAAAAAGGGAAACAACTTCATTTCCCAACATTCCTTGCGCCGCACCAGAGCCAATCAGGCTGAGAGGCTCTCCCACGGCGTGGCACAAGGAACGTTCGGAAACGCGCCACAGCCAATCAAAAGAAAACCGTTTAAAAAAACGCAGCAGAAACAAAGCACAAACCCATAACTACAAGCCCCAGCATCCTGCACGCCATGAGCGCGCAGAACGCTGAGGAAGCCAGCGCGCAAAAATTAAAACAAACAATAACAAAAACACCGGGAGAGCAAGTCCGCCAAGCCGTGGGAACCAAAGCTCCCGTCCCCGTATCACACCAAAAAACACAAATACAAACAATCAAAAACATTCAAAAATACACAAAAACAAACAAAAATAACACCAAAAACAATACAAAGTAAACAACAACAAACATTTCCAAACACACCCAGCACCCAGCCAAACACCACAAAATCCAACCACCACCACCACCCCAAATAAAGAAAAACAGCCAACTCACCACCACACAACCTCACACCACAACGACTGGAAAAGAAATGAATAAAGAAAGAGACTACTTACTGGAAGAAGCTCCAGCCAGAGGCCATGAGAGAAAAAACAGTCAAAATACAAGATAACCCCTACCAGCACCACTTGCTGCCCACAATAGTAAAAAAAATTCAAAAAGACACAACAGCCCCACACAAAAGGCCCCAAGAGTAAAAACAAGTAAAAACAAATAACACAAAATCACAATTTTACACAAATCAAAAACAGATGTCAATAAAATAAAATAAAAACTATTCAAAAATCCTGTGCTGAATTTTTGCTCAAATAAAAAACAAAAACATCAATACACAGTTTAAAAACATTTATTGTGAAAAACATGTACTTTCACATTTTTTAAATTATTACCTACGGTACAACAATTTTAAAAAATGCATACTAAAAAATATTGGGTTAAATATTTTTTTTGGGAAAAGTATATCATCCTTTATTCTTTTTTTCATCCACAAAACCAAAACACCAAACAAAACTCATCACAGTTTATAACAGGCCACCAAAAACATTGTATAAATAAAAAAATTAAAAATTTCAATTATAGACTAACCTCTTCTTTACAAACATTAACAACAACAATAAAAACTTTCCAACACCATTTAAAACAGCCCGGCAGTGCCGGGCAACCTCTGCTAGTACTGTATGTATCAGATGTGTGGCATCTGATGAAGTGGGTTACAGTTCACAAATACCTATGCCAAATAAAACTCGTTAGACTTTCAAGTGCCACAAGGCTCTTCGGTAATGCTTTGTGTGAAACTATTAATAAATGCTTCTTATTCATCCTACTAATCCTCTTCTTTTCAATAAGTTGATGCCTTATGAATTGTTTGTCTGGACTATGACAACACTCCCCATTTGTGAGTTTTAATCTCTGCAATAAAAAGTATATTGTCTTTTGTACTCATAAAGAAAGCTGTAGATTTAGTGATGATTTTACATAGATTAGCTCTATTGATGTAAAACTAACTAAATATTACCTTTGTAAATCGTTTAAAATGTATAGACTAGGAGTGGAAAAGCCAGTATATTGAAGTAGAAAAGCCTGGTGTCACTGCAGCTAGTGGTGAGTCTTAAATTGTATCTTAAATTATTTTAGGAGCTTCTGGTGTTAAACTGCTATAGTCATAATTATGCAAGATTGAAAAGACCTCGTCCTCGTCCATGCTTTATTTTTATTTTTTCTTTGTCTGTAAGAACACATTGAGAGGTAGATATTTATTTATTACAGCCTTTAAGACAGGCTTTTAAAGTCATGTGTGTATTGGATTTTAAATGAACTTGAACTAATTTTCCAAATCACTGAGCCACCTCGGCTTTCCACACACAGCACAACCTCATCTGCTGAATGTCTTGGGGACATGAAAACCATACTTGAAAATCTGAATGTTGTAAATTTTGTTTCCTTCTTTCTGATAATAATTTTACATATTTAAATACAGTACAAATATTCATACCTTCAAACTTAGGGCTGAGATGTTGTTCTACCTGGTTTTGCCTTTTAAAAAGTATACTGCTCAAAAAAATAAAGGGCACACAAAAATAAGGCATCTCCCAATCTGAATGACTGAAATACTGTATTCCTATTGTTGTTCACATACTGTAGTCGAATGTACTGACAACAAAATCAAACAAAACAACAATGGGAATGAAATTCATCAACCCATGGAGGTCTGGATTTGGAGTCACACTCAGAGTGACAGTGGAAGAAAACACTACAGGCTGATGCAACTGTGATGTAATGTCCTTAAATCAAGTCAAAATGAGGCTCAGTAGTGTGTGTGGCCTCCATGTGCCTGTATGACCTCTCTACAACGCCTGGGCATGCTCCTGATGAGGTGGCGGATGGTCTTCTGAGGGATCTCCTCCCACACCTGGACTAGAGCAACCCCCAACTCCTGGTCAGTCTGTGGTGTAACGTGGCGTCGGTGGATGGAGCGAGACATGATGTCCCTGATGTACTCAATTGGATTCAGGTTTGGGGAACGAGCGGGCCGGTCCATAGCATCAATGCCTTCGTCTTGCAGGAACTGCTGACACACTCCAGCCACATGAGGTCTACCATTGTCGGTCATTAGGAGTACCCAGGGCCAACCGCACCAGCATATGGTCTCACAAGGAGTCTGAGGATCTCATCTCGGTACCTACTGGCAGTCAGGCTACCTCCGGAGAGCACATGGAGGACTGTGCGGTCCTCCAGGGAAATGCCACCCCACACCATTACTGACCCACCACCAAACCGGTCATGTTGGAGGATGTTACAGGCAGCATAAAGTTCTCCACAGCGTCACCAGACCCTGACACGTCTGTCACATGTGCTCAGTGTGAACCTGCTTTCATCTGTGAACATCGCAGGGCACCAGTGGCGAACCTGCCAATCTTGGTGTTCTCTGGCAAATGCCAAACATCTTGCACGGTGTTGGGCTTTGAGCACAACCCCCACCTGTGGTTGTCGGGCCCTAATGCCACCCTCATGGAGTCTGTTCCTGACCATTTGAGCAGACACATGGTGGCCCGTTGGAGGTCATTTTGCAGGTCTCTGGCAGTGCTCCACCTGTTCCTCCTTGCACAAAGGCGGAGGTAGCGGTCCTGCTGCTGGGTTATTGCCCTCCTATGGTCTCCTCCTGATGTACTGGCCTGTCTCCTGGTAGCGCCTCCATGCTCTGGACCCAACGCTGGCAGACACAGCAAACCTTTGTGCCACAGCTCGCGTTGATGTGCCGTCCTGGATGAGCTGCACTACCTGAGCCACTTGTGTAGGTTGTAGCCTCCATCTCATTCTACCACTCGAGTGAAGGCACCAGTGACCAAACCATCAGCCAGAAAGCAAAAGAGCTGAGAAGTGGTCTGTGGGCACCTCCTGCTGAACCACACCTTTATTGAGGATGGCTTGTTAATTGTCTCTGATGTCCACCTGTTGTCTCTTCCATTTGCACAACAGCATGTAGAATTGATTGTCAATCTGTGTTGCTACCAGGGTGGACAGTTTGATTTCACAGTGTGATTGACTTGGGGTTACATTGTGTTGTTTAGGGGTTCCCTTCATTTTTTGGAGCAGCATAGTTTAGTTCTTCCATAGCTTATACTATTTCACTGATCTACAAGAAAAAAAGATTAGATTGGTATGACAAGTTTTGGTAAATGTTAGAATGCCCTCAAAAGAAGAGAATAGCAAGCCACTTCTGAGTACTGTATTCTCTACTTGGAAATGGTCACCATGCTCCCCCAGTGGCTTAGCGGTTAAGACTCTGAGCTGGAGACTGGAAGATTGGGTTTCGATACCGAAGAGCTGCATTTGGGGAAATGAAAGGAGCCTCATTCAGGCATCACCTAACAATCATTTCAATCCAGAGTAATCTCTGACACAAAATTATTATTATTAACTTGACAGTACACAGAGTTAAGATCTTCAAAATATTCCTTCTGTTTTAAGCTCACATCAAAATCTGTTTCCTAGTTAATTCTTAAGTCTTGATGTTAGTATTCTATTAATATTCTGTATACAGTATTTTACTTACTAGGGTTTTCCTTGTTTTATTTAAATTATCCTGTTCCCTCTGTGCAATTAATTCCTCTAATTTTGTTAGGTTTCTTTTTTATATTAAAAAAATCCCTATTTATAGTCTATTCTTCTAAGTGGATCAAATTATACCAAGATATCTCACCTTGCTCCCTTAGTAATATTTCCTTTATTTAATCTTTATTAGATACCTTACTTTATTAGATACAACCGGTCTTTCAATCTTTATACCTTATACCTTTTCAAAAAATTTTTTTTAAAAGGCCTGGCTTTAGATTTTCCAGAAGTTTCTCCAAATCTGTTATCCAAGTAAATGGGGAGACATCTGGGTTGAATATTTTCTTATATTCCAGTTTTGTAATAAATTACTGTAGAATGGATTTCTTATATCTCTTATCTTTTTATCCTCTTGTTTAAAGAATAAACTTAGATTTTTCTTTCACTTCATATAGTTCTATATTTCCTCAAATCATCTCACTTGGATTTATTATATTAGGAATATTTCTCATTTGGTTACCAATATAGTAAAATATTTTATTTTGAGTACCGAACTCTCCTTCCTTTTGGAGTAAATACCTGCAGCAGAGAATTCTGAGTGCCTCATTGGATTACAAAAAGCAGGATTCCTTGGATAAAGCCATGACAATTAAGTGACATCAAACTGATGTAACTTTGTACTGCAAATAATTAAGATTGAAAAGATACTACAGATGATAGTCAAATCCTGCTGTTCAAAAATGGCTCTGATTGCCTAAATTATCTGAGTTAATAGAAGGATTGACAGATGATTGAAATTGCTTATTACAGTATTATTAACAAGGGAATAAACTTCAGATAATAAAAGATAGTTTCACATAGCCTTGATCTTTTCGGAGTAGAACTATTTCCTTGCGTATTCTCCCTTGAACATGTTATTATACAGTAGCCAATCAAATAAAAGACTGTACTGTATGTACATTCACATTTTTCTTCAGCAATGGCATTAAATTCTGCTGCTACAGCCGACTCCTTCCCCTTTCCTGATGGTGAAAGTGATGTTCCCAGTCCTCTAATATAGCGTATGTATCATTTGCTGTGCATTATGGTAGGACTTGTAAAGAATGGGAGAGGTTTTTTATATGCTTGTTTTTAAGAATGTACCAAAACTTTCACCAAGTTGAAAAATATTATGGACAGAGTTGTGCAAATCTTTATTTTTGGACTCTAAGGAACTATTCTCATGTTGGATGTCCATCTATACTGAAGAGGTTAATTGTGTTGTTTTTGCAGTTCGTGTTGGGAGTTATATATGTAGAGTACTGAATTTGCCTGATGTAGCTAGCACCCATTCTCCTAACAGAGGAGGAACAAGAAGAAAAAACATGAGTGAGAATTTCATCTTTAAAAAAATGGTCATTTAAAAAAAAAACACTGAAATACCCAAAAATAGCCTACTTCCTCTAAACAGAATGAAAAGCATTTGAACTTTTAAAATAAAACTGGTAGTGAGAGAAAATAAAACTGACTTTGTGCAAGCAGCAGTTGTAGCCTACTTGTGTCACTGTTCAAGTCCATAAAGTATAGTAGAGGTGGATTAGCCTTGGAAAACATAGATCTGAAGAAAGAGCAATAACTTTCTGACTGCAGAATAATTGAATAGGGATTTCTTAAAATGTGCTTTGTCTTCAGTAGTGCAGTCAACTATCCTGTCTCTATACAGAAGGATTTTCCTGCTCCCTCTTTCTTCACATTCTGCGAATTGTGGCAACTTTCTTGTTTAGAAGAGTTGTCAGTATTTCTCCTGATGTATATTTAATGGGAAGACATTTGTGATAACAAGTCCTTCTTTACAAATGCTACTCAAAAAGAAAAAGAGTGGTACATGATTCCTGTGATTTCTTTTCTTTTCTCCCATTTGGGATGGGGGAGTGGGGAATATAGGGAAGAGAGTTGCCTTTAGATAAACTCTGCAGTCATTCCTTTCTAGGGATGCCCAAACTATGACTCATGTGCCAGATCTGGCCCCCGGCCCAATTCATCTGGCCCATGCCGCCCTTGTTGCTCCTGGAAGCAGAAGTAAAATGCGCCAGTAAGCAATTAGGGCAGCGTGGGCCGGATCAATTGGTGTCAGGGCCTGGATTTGGCCCACAGGCTGTCGTTTTGGCACCCCTGATTTAAGCAGAGACAATGGCAACCTAAAATCTATTTCATCCTGTTGCGAAACATATCTGATATCTGTTGTAAAACAGATTGCAAGGTGCGTTTTACTTCCACTTCCGGTGGGAAGCACCACATGACTGGCCCGTGGACCAAAAAGTTTGGGCACTCCTGGCTTAGATCATCATTAGCAAAATCCAAGCAAGGCTGTTATGGGTAAAGGCAATACAAAAGCTGAAGCCTGAGGGAAGATTGAAGTGCTCTTCTCTGTAAGGAGAGAGCCTTTAGAATTCACATTGCCCTATTGTAAAGCTTAGCAGGGTGCTATACTAATAAAAAGCCCCAAGCTTCTGATGTCACTTCCTTTTGCTGTGAAAAACTTTTTCCCATGATGGGAAATGCCGGAGTTTCAGCTAAGTAATTGCATGTAGGCTTTCACTGAAATATGCTTCTACCTTGTGTTGAAAAGATTTGTAACATACTTCTTTTTCCTCTCAGTTTCTCCAATGTGGCCTCTTTACGTATGCCAGTTGGTGTAGGTTGACTCTGCCTTAATTTAAAGTGTGAAATTCTAATGAGGACTACCTTTATGCTCTTTGCATTCTTCTTTTTCTTACTTAATCTTGGAGAAGTATATTGCTGGTAAAGAAGGAGTTTAGTTTTCCTGTTAGTCATTTTCTTGTTGCATGCACATCATTTCTCTTTTATTCCTCTAGACCAGTGTTTCCCAACCTTTGGTTTGTTGACTTCAGTTCCCAGAAGCCCAAGTCAATTCTCCACAGCACTGATCAGCCAATGCACTGGCGTAGGCTTCTGGGAATTAAAGTTCCCCTGTGGGGCATGTGCCTCACATTGGGAACCACTGCTCTAGACCAGGAGTTCTCAACCTTTCTAAGCCAGCGGCCAGGTCACGCTCCCTCAGACAGCTTTGGGGGCCAGACAGCCATTTTGCCTTGCCTCCACCACATGGCACTTCATGGTGTGGTGGAAGCTGGGGGGGCACATGAAGTGGTGTCATGGGCCACATCCAGCCTGTGGGCCGCAGATTGAGACTCCCTGCTCCAGACAGAGCTAGCACTGCCATTATGGAGACTGAGGGTGCAACCACACTGGCATTTTAGGTGTGGGATGATGCAATATAAATAGGGTAACTTGAAGTTGTAGGAGAAGAACATTGTACCATTTGGTGTATCCTAGCATCCAGATACCATACTGACTTCAGAGACTCTATTTCCACAAAGTGGAATCATAAAGTGGTTTAATAAACAAGCCACTTCAGGATATCAACAAATTGAACACTTTCCATGCTCCAATGTAGAGGGACAGGGAAAGTGAATTTTTTTTTGCCTCTGCTAGATTATTTCTGATGTGCTGGGTTTTTTTTTTAAAAAAAATATTCCATTGTGTTAAGTGCCAATTGAAATTGCATCTGTGTGCTGTCTCAATTGGCACTACACACAAGGCATTTTTTAAAAAATAATTAAAATGAAGAGAAACAGGGGAAGTGTTCAATTTGCTGATATCCTGAAGTGGCTCACTTATTAAGCCACCTCACAATACAGTACCAGAAATTGACCATGGAAGGAGTGTTAGCAGTTTGACAGCTACAAGGCTTGATTTTGGTCTTTTTCCAGTGGTTACGTGCACTGGAAATGGACCAAACTAGAGCACATCTACCTGCACCAAACAAAAGTAGAAGGTGGGTAGAAGCACTCTAGGGACAGTTTGTCTGATCACAAGAAAAAAGAGTAGATCATCCTGATTGTGAAGCACACCAGACAATGGGACAAATGCCTGTCTGGTCAAGCCTTGAGTTTGCTGCCCAGGATGGGTAATACTGGGGACATTAGCCCCTATTCTTCCTCCTGAAGACATCACTCACATAGCTGTTTCCTTCTGTTCAAGGACAAAGCTGACTTTGCCAAATGGTCTCTCATGGGCCTCTTGCATGCTGGTTGCCAGAGCCAAAGTAAGATTATTCAACCAGTCTAATCAGCTTCTGTACATGAGATAATTTTGTTCTTTACCTCAAGCAGCAAAATATATTTGGCCAGCTCTTCCTGTGGAATCAGAAAGAGCCTCCTCTGAGATTGTGGTATTTATGAACCACAGTCGGGCAACGGCCACCTTGTGCCAAATAAGCTCACACTATGTCCGGCAGAGGAATTGCAAAATGAACTCTCCAGAAGGTGGCTTCATTTTGGCAGTTTAACGCTTGGCCTAGACACGGAAGAAGTACAGTAAAACCCCGACTTACATATGCCTCGAGTTACATAAAATTAGACTTACATAATGATTTTTGCACTAAAACCATGTCCCGATTTATATAAATGTCCCGATTTACACAACACAATTTCCTATTGGTTTGCTTCGAGTTATGTAAAAATATTTTTTCCTATGGGGTTGCTTCGATTTACATAAATATCATTTTCCTATGGGGTTTTCTTTGAATTATGCAAAAATTCATTTTTCCTATGGGTTTGCTTTGAGTTAAGTAAAAAACTGATTCACATAAAAGCCTACTGAACAGACTTTTTACGTAAGTCGGGGTTTTACTGTAGTAGTATATCTGTGCTTCTTTGTCTAGGAATTTGTTTCTCTGAGATTGCAGAAGACTAGAAATTGAATTCTTAACAAGCAGTAGTCTGATCTGTCCTGGGACTAATTAGCACTTGGATGCTTGGAAGGAAAGTAAAGAAGCTCGTGTTATCTGTTCATGAAGACAACATCAGTAGTCTAAAACAACCGTGCTTGCCTTCGTATGTTCAAGAACATTTCTTAATAGAAAGTTGCTATATAAACGAATATTTTTTTTTGGTTTTAATCCTTATTTAATCCAGTAATTTGGAGGGGCAAAAATTAACGAGAGTAAAACATAGTTGTATTCCTACATCCTTGTGATTTATCAGATAACAGAAATATCTAATTGCTACTGATAAGGAGTACAGTGATACCTTATACAACGTCCAAACTTGGTTCCACAAGTTTGGACTTTATATGGATTTGGACTTTGTATGAGGCATGCAAAATCCTAGCCGTGATGCCTCATACAACGTCCAAATTCTTGCCGCGATGCCTCATACAACATTGTTTTCATAGAGATACATTGTACTGTAACAGCACAGACTTCAGGGCAAAGTCAAGGAAACAGACAGGAAACTGACAGAACTTTAAGAAATCATTCTCTAAAGGCTAAATACATTACGAAAACATGACAAACAACCCTGATTGGCCAAGAACCTGAAGAATGCTGCAAAAATCCCAGGAATGCTTCTAAAAATTCTGACGAAAAAATCCGAAAAAATCCAAAGTCGCGCTCAAAACCACTCCTAAACACTCTTCACCTCGTGCAAAACCCACAAGAGCAATGCACGCATGCATCCTGCCTTTTATACTGCCCAGGCACAATGCAACCTGGGAAAAAACCCAATGCCTCATACAAAGACTTTGTATGAGGCAACTTTTTTCAAGAAATTAGGCGATGTATGAATTCGATGTTGTACGAAGCGGACTTTGTATGAGGTATTACTGTATTAGGATTAGGAGTTTTGTCCTCTCTGTAATTTGCGAATTGTACAGACACGCACATTGCAGCCACATATAAATATGCTCTGTGATATGGAACTTTGCCACCACAGCATTATACTCAATATTAGATTAGATAACATTGGTTTAACAGAGGAGTTGTAATGAAGGTCTGAAAACATATACTACAAAGTTACATTAGCTAATAGTTCAAAAAGTGAGTAGTTGGCATTGTGCAAGGAACGGGATAGTAAATTCGAGAGAGTAAAGCTCTGAATCCTTTCTTGTTCATGACTTTGGCCTGTGAGCGTCCTTTAGTAAAAATTATCTGTTGTTTTTAACCATTTGGGGACTTCTGCAGAATTAGAAAAGAGCCGCCAATCTTCCAGTTCAGTGCAGTCAAGGGAAATGTGTATGCAGGTTGAGTTTCTGCTGATTTATGTTAATTTTACAGTTATGTTGCTTTGGGTAAATAGTTTGTTGTGTGCAATAGTCTTATAGTGCTGAGTCAGTCTGAAATTAAAATCTCCTTTGTAAGATTTACATATCTTCTGTAAGTACTGCAGATTTATGCATCCCCTGTAAATACTATAAGGTATGAACGTGGCTGATGTAGTGGTAGAACTCTTGAAAAAGTGCCTTTTGGAAAGTGAAACAAGACATCCTTGGTCAGCACTAGCTGAAAATGTACTCATTTGTCCTTGGGAACTTCATTTTATGTGTGTATTGGATAGATGAATCTGTACAGACAGTTCCTCCTTTTTGTAACCATAAATTGGACATAATTCATCCTATTTGCCTTCAAGTGCACAAACTCCCTATCCTCCTTGAGTCTGCCTAAGAGTTAATCCAGTTTGTGAATTGTACTGCTCTATTGCATCTGCTGTGTTGTGAAAGCACCTATATCCTCCTACTAGTGGTCTGAAATCTTCCCATCCTCCATGCCAAATTAGTTTTGTGCTTTCACCAAGCATGAAGAAAGCATACAGTTTATTGCAGATAGCACTGAATTACATGGAAGCTTACATCAGATTTACCTCCTGCCCCTTTTGCTCCGGGTGGCCTACTTCAAAAGGTCTTGAGCTCATGGATACCTGGTACTTAGATTCCTGCCCAGAAATCAAACTACAATAGGTAGGAATTCACTTTTCCCCTCCTACTTGAGAATGTGTTGAAATGGAATACAGTAAAACCCCTGCTTACGCAAAAAGTCTGTTTTGTAGGCTTTTGCTTAAATCGGTTTTTTATGTAACTCAAAGCAAACCCATAGGAAAAAATATTATTTTTTATGTAACTCGAAGCAAACCTATAGGAAAAAAATATTATTTTTATTTAACTTGAAAAATGAAATCGTTATGTAAATCGAAGCAAACCCATAGGGAAATGAATTTTTACATAACTCAAAGGAAACCCATAGGAAAAATGAATTTTTTATGTAACTTGAAGCAAACCTATAGGAAATTTTGTTATGTAATTTTATGCAAATCAGGACATTTATGTAAATCGGGACATGGTTTTAGCACAAAATCATTGTGTAAGTAGAATTTTATGTAACTCGGGGCATTTGAAAGTCAGGGTTTTACTATATTTTCATTTTCTCAATCTGTTGCTTTTATTGTTTCATATGTTTTACTCAAGAAGTGTGGCAGTGATGATACATTTGTGTCCTTTACCTCTCTCTTCTCAGTTTTGAATACTGATTGACTTAATAATAAATTGCAAAACCGAAAATAGGCAAATCATGACAATCAACAACCAGCATGTGTCAGTCTCTTGTGTATTGTCTCCTATGGTCGTAATCTATTTCTAGTTTTACAGCTGCAGTGGCTCAGTGGTTAAGAAGTTTGCCTTGTTAGCTGGAAGGCCGGCAAGTTGACAGTTCAAAACCCAGGTACTGCATGATGGATTGAGTGCCTGTCTCTGCCCCAGCTATTGGGGACATGAAAGGAGCCTCATTTGGGGGTTCCCTGAGGGGAATTTCTCCTGCAAAATCCTTTCAACCTAGAATAATTTCTGACATGAAATTATTATTATATAGCCTCTGAAGTTCAGTAGCAGGCTTTTTTCTGGAAGGTCCAAAGATATTCACTAGATAACAATGACTGGATGTAATGCTTTGGCTGGCATACACTGCATAAGGTCTTGTACTTCTGAAATGACTTCAAACTGAATACATCCACAAACTGAACTCTACCAACCTGCTTGTAAAACACTTGTACAGTGGTACCTTGCTTAAAGAACATAATGCGTTCCACGGGATTGCTCTTTAAGCGAGTTTGCTCTTTAAGTGAAACACCATTGTAAGTGACCAATTGTGACTTCTGGCTGGGGGAAATGAGAACCCCAATTTAGTTGTTAAGCGAGTGTTGGGTTGGTTTTAGTTGTTAAGCGAGGTGACCATTCAGAGAAAATTCTGATCTTTAAGCGAGTTAGTCTCTAAGCGAGGTGCTCTTTATGCGAGGCGCTCTTTACTGTACTTTACTGCGAGGCGCAAGGTTTTACTGTACTTTTTGAGGTGTCCCCCTCTCTACAATAGAAAAATGCCAATTATCACATGAATAGGGTCAGCAGTCTATTTTTCTATCTGACAGACTACTGTTTTTTCTTATTTCTCTGATTTGTAGGTTTCAAAGTAGGAGGTCACCCAGATGCAAGAGGTCCTTTTAAGACATAGAGAGGCTGAATTTTCCTTTGAGGCCTATTTGTGTGACTTTCTTCTCATATCATCTTGTATTATGCCACTTTTAAAACCGTCTAAATACAATGTACTTTCCAATGTACTGTCTTTAAATTCAGACATGAAATTATAAAAACATATGTACAGTAGAAAAAAACTCAATTCCATGGAGCTCTTTGCTATGCGGCTTTTTTTGTTATACGGTTCCCTATGGGACATACCCCACATAACAAAAGAAGCTCGTTAACCAGGGTTGCCATTAAGCGGGTATACCCCGGTTACCAAAAATCCCACATAATGAAAAAAAATTCATTGTGGCGGGCTATTGCCTTTGCATAACAAACGCTTCGTTATGCGAATTTTTCTCTATGCGATGCGTTCTTTATGCGAGGTACCACTGTATTTGAACAGATCCAATTCTGTGTGCAGAACAGATGACAATGATTTTGACTAATAATAATAATAATAATAATAATAATAATAATAATAATAATAATAATAATAATAATAATAATAATAATAATAATAATAATAATAATAATAATTTTGTGTCAGAAATTATTCTGGGTTGAAAGGATTTTTGTGGGAGAAACTCCACTCAGGGAATGCCCAAATGAGGCTTCTTTCATGTCCTCAAATCTGGGACAGAGATGGGCACTCAATCCATCATGCAGTACCCGAGTCTCGAACTGCTGACTTGCCTCAACCATTGTGGTTTGCAACATTGGTTTGCTCCTTTATACCTAGCCATGGAATTTCTAAATATCCCCCAAGGCTTATACCTTTCCCCTGCCACTTAGAAAACTGAGATATATTCCAGATTGAGATATATTCTTATTAAAGCCTTAGATTCTGCATCAGGATTAACTATTTTTGTAAACATCAGTATGATGTTCATGTAATTTTGCTGTGTACAGTGTTTTACTGTGACTGCCTACTCCTTTTTGTTCCTTTTTAAATCACCTTTCATTTTTAGTAACACTTTGCACCAAAGGTGGATTTTGGCATTTCCTATTTTTCAGTTGGTGTCCATGGTGCTTGCTTCCAATCGACACTCAATCAGCAAGAGAAAGAGAGGCTCAAGCAGTGAAAAGGGGGTTCTTAAATATTCAATGAAGAGACATGGATTTCTTAAGAAGAGGAAGAGATATTTTAAAAGGCAAATTTGGATGCAAGTAGCAGTAAACATGATTCACTTTTGGATAGTTCAGTAGTTTGAGCATCCGGCTGCAGAGCCAGAGGTGCGGATTTTAAGTCCGCGCTGTACCTCTTTATCCTGCCAACCTTGCAATTCGAAAACAAGAAGTTGCAAGCAAGAAATTGCAAGTAGATAAATAGGCACTGCTTTGGTGGGAACGGTAACAGCATTCCATGTGGTTCACATTTTAGTCATGTCTGCCACATGACCATGGAAACATCTGCAGACACAGACAGCACTGACTCTTTGGCTGTAAATGGAGATGAGAAACCACCCTCCCTGGAGTCAAATACAACTGGATTTCAAGCAAGGGAGGCCTTTTTATACCTCTTTAACAGGGGCTGACTCAATTATTCATAGGGACCTTTTCAGTTCTGTAGTTCTAAGATTCAAAGAAATGTCCAGCTAGAAGAGCCCTAAAAAGTGAATAAAATGTTCTAGTTCAGATAGAGAAATTGTGTGTAATGTTCAGCTGTAGTGCTTTTCTAGAAATTTTTAGATTTTTGCTGGTTTGGCAAAAAAACATAGATTACCCCTCCTTAACCTGTTAGGAATGGTTATCCATTCTTCTCTTGGATCTGCTAGATTCAAATGCAGCATTTGGGCTGTTTTGTGCCTGCTGCTGCTGCAGTGCTTTAAAAGGTACTGCCTTAGGCAAAGCTAAATATTCTGAGGGCATAGTTGAGATCTCAATGGTTCAAGCTCCATATGGCTCAAAGGGATTAGTCAAGACTGGTCCTGAGGATTAACTGGGAGAAGGGGAGGGTGTGTGGAAGGAGGGGGCATAGTTGTGTTGCAGAGATTTAGAAATCTTTGTTTAGTCACTGTTGAAACAAATCTTGTAGTATAGCCATAGATGTTAGGAGAGAAGATCTGTGTGTGTACAGAGAAGGAAAAACAAACAAACAACAGTCCTGCACTTTATACTGAGTTACATTCTAAGTGAACATGTCTGTGAGAAATTGATTGCACGACAGTTTCCCACTTCAAAACAGAATGTGAGAAGAACATCCTGAAGCATATAGGCAGGCATGATGTCTGCAGCTAGTTAATGCTCCCTTTCTAATGTATTTTTAAAATTGGCCACTTTTAATTTTAGCGTTTCTTAATCAGCATATTATATATTGAAGGATTCAAATTTGAGGCTCATTGCACTTAGATATTCTCAGCCACTAGCAAGCAGGTATTCTAGCAGCTGTGGCGTAGCCCAGGAGTAGGCAACCTACTGACCATGGCCGGATCCAGCCCATGGCTCCAAATCAACCAGCTCGCGTCCTCGCTCCAGCCGCCACTGTTGCCAGAATCAGCTGTGAACTTGTTTATGGCTGTCGTAAACACACTTACGAAAGCTGCAGATACGTTTACTGCAGCTGTAAACGGCGTGGGGGACCACCGGTCTGGCCCCCTCAACTGTCTGAGGGAGCATGACCTAACTTAAAAAGGTCGGCAACCCCTGGCATAGCCAGTCAATTTCAGCTTGCAGTGGCCTTTCTTCTCCTTTCCCTAGCCAAGTTTTGATTGGATCATATTTTCTGTGCACTGGAAGTGCTTAAGGGGTTTTCTCAGTAGTGGTCACAGCTGAAGTGTGAACTGCATCATTAAATCTTGGTGCATGTTATTCCTTCATTCAGAATATTATCATTGCCCTTATATCCCAGAGAGAGTGGTTGAATGCCAGACAATCTCCCTTATTCTAAAGGATATGGCATGGATGGTGAATCTAAGATGATGGCATGTATATTCTACTAGGTAATCACTGGTTGTCTACAACATTTCCTTCTGTAACTCCTCTTTTCCCCTTTTTTGGAGGTGCTTTGCAAATCTGAGTGCAATAGCCAGACACAGGTTCTATGGAACAAGGAGGAAGGAGGATACTGTATATACTCGAGTATAAGCTGAGTATCTTAGCCACAAAAGTGAGCCCCAAAAAAGGGACTTGGCTTATACTTGGGTCAATGACCACTAGAGTTCCAGAACAGTGCCGGATTGAGATGTGCCAACAATTTAATTAATTTTACCATATTTTCATGTAGTTTGGTTATAAAAACTCACTAGCAGCTGCTGCATTTCCCACCCTCAGCTTATACTCGGGTCAATCTAGTTTCCAGGGTTTTCAGGTCAAAATTAGGTACCTCGGCTTATATTCAGGTCAGCTTATACTCAAGTATATATGGTACATACTTGTTTTAAGAGAAAACTCCTTAGACTACAATTCCTGATCTTGTCTTCATTGCTTTATCTTCTTCCTTTTATTAAGATACCATAAAGTAAGAATATAAGCTCCTTTCTAGTGTTAAGTTATTTATAGCAAGTCTCCAAGTTCTCCCCCTTTTAGCCCAGCTAATATACACACTTAGACTAGATACTTGAGAGAAAGAATGATATCATTTACTCACAAAATGAGGTCAGAAGATACACATGCTCAGGAGTCTTGGTGAAGTTGCTTTAGAAAAAAGTAAAGTTTTTCTTCCAACCATGTGTTCTGGAAGATGGAGGCGCTCAAAAGGACATCTTTCCTCTTCCAAGGCAGAAAGCAAGCAAGAAAGAGAAGGCCAGAGCAGAGCAAAGGCCTTAACACATGCAAATAGGGTCAGGTGATCTCTGAAAGATCCTTTCTAATTGTAATTGCAGGCAAACAAAGCAAAACAACTTCCTTTAGGTCAAGCTAGTCTTTCCTGTCTCCTGGTTACTGCATGCTAGTGTTACACTAGAATATCTAACATCTAGGACATCCCTCAGCTCATATTAGTGATTCTTTCAGTCTTCCAGACTATAAAGTGTGCCTAGTTTGCAAAGAATCAAGAATATTCCCCCTCTGCCCCCAAGGCTGTTCAGATTCACCTCTTAATGCAGGAGTGGCCAAACTTTTTGGCCACTGGCCGGTCACGTGTTTGAGCAGGTCGGTCATGTGGTTCCTCCCCCCGGAAGCAGAAGTTAAATGTGCATGCACAAAACGCTGCCGTAAATGCACCCATGGCTGTCGTAAATGCATTTAGGACAGTCTTTGTCCTAGTTCCTGCCAACCTAGCAGTTCAAAAGCAAGAAATTGCAAGTAGATAATTAGGGACCACTTTGGTGGGAAGGCAACAGTGTTCTGTGCGCTCCGGTGTCTAGTCATGCCTGCCACATGACCATGGAAATATTTGCAGAAGTAGACAACGCTGGCTCTTCGGCTTTGTAACAAAGATGAGCACTGAACCCTAGAGTCGGATACGACTGGCTTTCGAGCAAGGGAAACCTTTACCTTTTGTGCATGCGTGGGTGCTTTTTACTTCCACTTCCGGGAGCGGCGAGAGCAGTGTGGGTTGGATTATTAGGCCCCGTGGGCCAGATCCAGCCCACAGGCTGTAGTTTGAGAACCCCTGTCTTAATGCATGTAAATCCTTTTGTGATCTTTAAGTTAAAAATAATGCAAGGAATTGATCTTTTCTGAAAATGTAGATATAGAAAATTTCATGGACCACTTCTGAGCAAGTAGGACCTTTTGGGGAGAATTAAAGCACAGGCCCACAGGACAGAATTTACTCTGCTATTATGAGGGAAAACCTTTTTAAGTTTTCCAAATTCTTTTGTTGCTTTCCCACTGCTGCTGAGTTTCCCAAAATGACCATCTGGTAACACCTCAGGATGTAACACAGTGCTGATTCAAAGATTTTACACTATGATTTGAAGTTATTTATAAAAAAAATAAACACCTTGGAGTGTTACTGGTGAGGGTTTCCATTATACCACAGTCAAACTATATTTCATTGCATAAACCTGTGTGGCATTGCCACTCTTGCTTCTAGTTTTCATCATGCTTACCTGACAGGTTTAAACAAGAGCTCAGAAAAAGACTTGTTGTCAAGAGCTTTCCGCCTGTTGAGAATAATCTGAAGGCAAATCAAATTGGAATTCAGTAAGTCATTCCTTTGAGCACTCTACATTTACTAACAAGAATCACATTGCAGAATCTGTAAGTGTTAGACATTTAGTGAATCCGTAAGTCCTTAAGATTTCAGTGAAACATAACTTCTCCCTTTCACTGGTTCTGGAAATTTTACAATAGAACTTGAAATTGTGAAGGGAGTTAAGGAACACTCTACATTGCTGGTTTGAAGTTGATTTCCTCTTGAGATAGAAGTCTTTGCAAATCTTTGTAAATATACTACACTTCGTACATGAAAAGACCTTAGATATCCAGGGGTGGGGAACCTACAGCCTTGAGGGGAGCCTGGGCTTCTGGGAATTGAAGTTCCAGAACACCTGGAGGACCAGCCTGTTTCCTCTAGGCCAGGGTTTCTCAACCTTGGGCCTCCAGGTGTACTTGGACTTCAATTCCCAGAAGCCCAGGCTCCTCTCAAAGCCGCAGGTTCCCCACCTCTATCCAGCTTAGATTGCGAGCATAAGTTACTTAAAAAGCATTATGGAACTCATATGGAGACTGACAGAAAGCACTCGTTGCAGAGTTTTAGCATTTGTCACATGCTGGCCACATAGATTGTCCCTGCTGTGCCAAGAATCTGCGCTGCCACAAGAAATGTGATGTGCACAAACTGGAATACTTAACTGTTAATCAGATTTGTCTACATGTTAAGCACATTGTAAACATTATAGCTTCTATGTGTGCAACCAGCTATTCTTACGTTTTAGTGCTATTAGTGTACAGACTGCAAAGCTTTGAATTTACCTTGTACTGTACTGAGTTTTGTTTATACAGTGGTACCTTGCTTAAAGAGCATAATGTGTTCCACGGGATTGCTCTTTAAGCGAGTTTGTTCTTTAAACGAAACACCATTGTAAGTGACCAATTGTGACTTCTGGAGGGGGGGAGGGGGTTGCAAAACCCAATTTAGTTGTTAAGTGAGTTTTGGGTTGGTTTTAGTTGTTAAGCGAGTTAGTCTCTAAGCAAGGCGCTCTTTATGCGAGGTTTTACTGTACATAACTCATTGTTTGTACGTACAGTAAACTTGCTTCTGACTTACGTTGGCAGTATAAATTAATTAATGAACTCCAAAAGGTGCTATAATTAACAGCCCTCTCAGGCTTGCAAACTAGAGGCCATGGCTTCCTTTGTTGAATCACTTCATCTCATGTTTAACCTTCCTCTTTTCCTGTTGTTTTTCTCCTTTCCTATTATTAGTGGCTTTTCCAGTGAATTGTGTTTTATGGTATGTTCAGTGTACTTTGGCTTCAGTTTAGTTATTACTGCTTCTGGTGAGAATTCAGGTTTCATTTTCTCTCTCATTTATTTCTCTTTCTGGCAGTTTACGGTATGCTTAAAACTCACCTCCAATGCCGAATTTCAGATGAATCATTTCCCCCCCCAAATAGTTGAATATATCTGCCAAATTCCTCTCCTTCCTCCCTTTTTTTTGGGGGGGGGGGATTGAGCATTATCACACCAGGAATGGAGGAGAAAAGATGCATAGAAACCAGCTCCCCCCTTTAAAGTAGACTTTCAAAGTAAGGGTGAGTTGGGACAATAATAGGAAACATCTCAAATCAGCCAGCAGTTAATGCAGTGGCAACATTGACCCTTTTCACCCCAATTTAAGGCCTTTTTCTCTTGTTGGTGTATTTAATACTTATCAGCTGTGTTTTGTGGACTATATTACAAAACCACTTGCTAAAAATGATAATTTTATGTTAACCTGACACACGTTTTTGTTCGAGGACAGGGAAGTCGTCTCCCCCCCCCCTCCCCACAGACACACACTTTTAAAGAAGGGGTAGCTGGGAGAAAGCTTTTGTAGAAAATGTCCTCTTCACAGATCAGTAGGCAAGCCAATTATGGGTCGTTCTGAAAGCATGCTCACCAGTGTGCCTGAGAGGGGATTTATTTAAACATGGAGATTCTGAAGTGGGGGAAGGGGCGGTTGGGACAGACGTGTTACGGCTTCTCTCTAGGTATACAATGCCCATTTGAATATCTGTGAAAAGGTTACAGCAGCATTTGAGAAAAGAGGTTTTTATATTATTGCACGAAGATGGTGGCCATGTAGCTGTCAGCTTTTTGTCTAAACGAAATGGGCATCTTGTCAGGGGCAGGCAGATGGTGCTCACCTGCTCTTGGGCAAGCTCTCCAGCAGTCGCCATATAACAGACAGCTGCTAGCAGTAAAATAGGCTTAAGCAAATGTGATATTTTGGCATTCAAGTGCAATAAGAATGGATGAAAGTCTTTAATGTATTCACCTCCCCTCCTTCTCTTTTTCAGGAGATAGTGTATAAAATACCGACCGCTTGGCATAATATTCCATGTTCTGATTTTTTCACCACATCCTGGCTTACTTGCAGAACAGGGCCCCCAATTAATATATTCTGTCTTTCGTGTCTTTGTTTTGGATAAAATAAACCAGCATTACAACCACCCTTCTTCAAAACTTATCTGGCCAAGGTTCTCCCATTCCCAGCATTCAGAACTAATCCCAGCGGAAAGGGGAGGTCTAAGTGCAGAAATAGTAAAACATGTCACTGAAGCTTACATTTCTAAACCCAAATCATATTTCTCACTCTCCACCCCTCTCAGCTTTCCTCTTAAGAAAGTCCCCTTTCAAAATGATGGGGTTTATTTTTAATACCAGCAATTTCTCACCCCGTAGCTTTTGTAGAGCTTTCTCTGGTTTCCACTCAACATTTCTCAGGCCCCTTGTTCAACCCTGAGGATACACAGTGCCATATAATTCTTTCACAGCTATGTGGGACATTCATTTATGTGAAGAATGTCAAAGTTAAGGTGATAAGATACCTTCTCTCTTGAGTGGGGCTAACTTGGGAGACAAGTGGAGTGAGATCCATAGATTTTTATTATCATAACTTTGATAAAACAACAAGAAGCATTCTATCTTAAAATATAACAATTGTTTTGGTTGCTTTTTAAAGTTGTTACATCTATATCAATAGTTTCTTCAAGTAGGTTTAAGGCAGTGAAGATTGTCCTCTTTCTCCACTATCCTTACAACAATTCTGTGAGGCAGATCAGATTGTTCACCATTGCTCAAAATCCAGTTGTATCCGACTCTAGGGTTCAATGCTCATTTCTGTTTATAGCCAAAGAGCCAACACTGTCTGCGTTTGCATATGTTTCCATGGACATGTGGCAGGCATGACTAGAGTGCATGGAACACTATTTACCCTCCCATTGAAGTGGTACCTACTTATCTACTTGCAATTTCTTGCTTTCAAACTGAAAGGTTGCCAGAGCTGGGACAGAGACGGAAGCACACTCCGCCGTGCAGTGCTCAGGTCTTGACCTGCTGACCTTCCAGTCATCAGGTTTAGCATCTTAACCACTAAGCCACTGCAGCCCCCAAGGGTGACCTTTACCTAAATGTATTACTATAAAATGGTTTTGAGGTTACACCAACTTAAATTCAATTGCTAATTGCTAGTACAATGGTACCTCGGATAAAGTCCGATTCAGATAAAGTCGCGGTTTTCATGCACACGTGATGCATCGCATAAAGTCCAAAACTGCTAAAAATGGACATTATCCAAGGTATTTGGTATAGGAACCTCGGATAAAGTCCATTTTTGAACGTTATCCGATGCATCACCCATTTGATTCAGATAAAGTCCAAAATCAGATAGAGTCCAAACTTGTGGAACAGAGTTTGGACTTTATCTGAGGTTCTACTGTACTTTAGACCTATTGAATTAATTGGTGCATGATAAGTCCGTACTATGTAAACTTCACTGATCCATTGAGTCTATTCCAGATGGGAGCAGAAGCTGGATATGTTTGTCTTATACAGTATACGTAAATAGTATATAGAATGGTTACTTATCATAACTTGTTACCATTTGACTTCACTGTTTATATATTTCCCTCTCTAGCTGTGTAGGAGTATGTACAGTAGATAATCTTATTTTATTACAGTACACTACCAGATACATTATAGAATACATTTTCATAGACAACTACATCAATTGCTTGTCATGTTAACTTCAACTGAAAGGGACCTATAAATATTTTGATATCTTACTGACTGACACATTGGATATCGTTCTGGTGTGATTCTAGGATATGTTGAAACAGTAATGATGTCAGAAGATCGTGTAGGTCTTCATAATGAGTCCTGGTTTGCAGTGTGCATGTATCTCTTTTCAACCTCTCTATGGTCCTTTGTTGCACAAAATGCAAGGAGGGTCTCAGAAACTATCGAAAATGTGGGATTTGTTGAAAGGCCATTTGGCATTTTCCTTTTGACAGTACAGTACTTTCAGGAAAAATGGTAGGCTGATGGCCAATTTGTTTCTGCTTTTGTAATATTGCATTATAAGTTGCTGTATAAAACAAGCCAGTTTTCTTTTCCTACAAGTATCTCCAATACTTCAGTTGAGCCTATTGCCTGTGTTTTGATTTTGAATGTGCTCTGTAATTTTGTGTATTTTCTTCCTTCAGAAGAGTGTGTTTTTTTTAATCCCCTTTTCTTTAAAAGAGTAGAAATGTTACTGGGAAGCTCTATTTTCTGGGGCTTTTGTGTGGAAAGATAAAGAGAGATGAAATGCAAATGTGTTTGTGTGTGTATGTGTCCAGACAGGAGGTATGCTGATCAGCCATGTGGTTGAGTGACCTTTGGTCATTGCAACTTGGCGGTAACAGAGAAGCGTTTCAGTTAGTAAATGCCCATCTGCTTTAAGACTCTTAATTTCACAGAAACTCTGTCAATTTATCTCTTCCAACAGCTTTTACTTCCTTTTTCTTTTGTTTTAAGCATTCTGAAGACTGAGTTGCAGCATTTTCTTTAAAGCTTATATAGATTACAGAAGATGCAGGCCCAGAGGGAGCAGGTAGATCAGCAAAATGTACCTTGATTCCTCCTTCAGAATCATACTGGAACAAAACTATAGTGTAGGATGCAAGAAGAAACACTGATGATGGCTTCAGTTGTCATGCCAGTAAAAAGAAACAATACAGTTGGATATGTTAATAGTAGATTAATTGTTCGACAGCTATTGTAGACTCTAATGAAAGTTTTATATACAGTATTTATTTTATATAACTTTTTTGGCAGATATAGCCTTTAAATGGCTAGTATTGATTGTTGGATCCAAGCCTAATGTTTGCTGCTGGTGAAATTATTAGTTGAGAATTTATTGTTAATTAATACGTTTGTATATTTGCATCATTTTCGAGCCTGCTAATTGTATGTGTCTTGGTAACTATTATTTTGAGTTCCTTTGGCAGTGTTTGAGTTCATAAAGTTTTGAAAGATTTAGATTGGAAATGAATGCAATGTTGGCCTGTTGGTAGGGTAGAAAATCCAGTCCCTTTAACCCCTTCTAGGCAAGTCAAACCCGCACAGAGCTAGGCTTCCTTTTTTAAAATGGTCTGGATTCTTCTGGGACAGAGGAAAGATCTACCTGCCATTTCTTTTAAACACAACTCAATAATAATAATAATTTCATGTCAGAAATTATTCTGGGTTGAAAGGATTTTTGCTGGAGGAACTCCACTCAGGGTACACCTTTCATGTCCCCAAAATCTTTTCCCACCAAAGTGGCTCCTATTTATCTACTTGCAGTTTCTTGCTTTCAAACTGCTAGGTTGGCAGAAACTGGGAGAGAGATGGGCGCTCAATCCATCATGCAGTACCCGGGTCTCAAACTGCCGATTTGCTGGCCTTTCAGCTAACAAAGCAATTTTTCAATTTCAATTTTAATTTATACTCCGCCCTACTCAGCACACAGCCGACTCAGGGTGGCATTAAAACATATTAAGAGTACAGTATACAATAAAAATACAATAAACAATCCATATATCCATACAGCAAGACAATATAAGTAGAATATAACAATATAATACAAAAGTAATAATAAATACACATTGCAATGAGATCAATAAAAATACAGTATCTTACAGACAAAAATATGGTACTAAACAAATACAGCAAATATCAACGTAAATAACACAGTACAATGGCATAACAAGAGAGAAAATAACAAAATATCAGACCACACTATGAAGGCAGCAGAGCGTCCATGATGATGGCGGCAGTCCCAAAGCCGAGCTCCCACCGCAGCTGCAAGTGGCCACCAGTCTGCAAAGGTGGGGGTCCGGCGAGTCTGGCAGCGGCAAGGTCCTATAGTCGTGCCGGTCGCCACACAGCTGGGTGCCAGTCTCTCTCACAAGCAAGCTTCTTAACCATTGAGCCAACCCAATATGAAGATCTTTTCCTGATGCAGGATATTGGAGAAGAATGGGAAAGATGTGGGCAGTATTTAGCTGAATCAGGAGAGATTAGAGTTACAGGTACAAGTGAAACTTGGAAAATTAGAATATCGTGCAAATGTTCATTCATTTCACTTAAAAGGTGAAACAAATCTATGAGATAGACTCACTACATGCAAAGCGAGAGATGTCATGCCTTAATTTGTTATAATTGTGACGTACATGAGATTATGTGATGATTATGGGGTACATGAGATTGGGAGGTTGGGGTTTTCATAAGCATCAATATTATAACAAAGTAAGGCTTGAGCTATCTCGCTTTGCATGTAATGAGTCTATCTCATAGATTTGTTTCACCTTTTAAGTTGCATTACTGAACTGAATGAACATTTGCACGATATTCTAATTTTCCGAGTTTCACCTGTACAGTATTCTCTATTTTCTTAGCTCCCATTTCTTTTATTGGCTAGCAAAAAATCACTATGGTCTTCTACCTTGAATAATTCATGATACAACCCTGGAAACACTAATCTCATCTGATTTTGGGAGCTTATCAGGGTCAGCTTGGTTAATACATGGATGGGAAATCCACAGGAGGTACCATAGACTTCCAGATAAATCTGGAGGAAATCTGGCTTGGAACCCTGGATAGCTATTGCTACCAGTCAGATCTGACAAGTACTGGGATAGACAGACCAGTTGTTTGACTTATTATAAGACAGAGACTGCTATATTACTCGGTTTTCCTGTTTTCTTGCCTCCCCACCTCCAAGCAACTTTCCTTGCACTATCTGCTTCTCTTGTCTTGTTCATAAATAGAATATAGTTTAAAAGGTGTCTCTGGCTCCATAGGAAAACATAATTGTTTGCTGCCTCCTCCACAGTGGGGTGAATCTGTATAATACAGTACCCTGTTCTGGTTTCATTGCCCAAGAAAAATGATGGGATAAAGTTAGTGGATGCAGTACCACAGATACATTCACACGACCAGCTTACTGTTATGAGGACAGGAAATAGAATTTTCTTTTATTTATTCATATCAGATTATTGCACAATTTAAAATTATGGATGCATATTAAATATATGAGTAGACCAGGGATTCTCAACCTATGGCCCATGGCCAGGATGCAGCCCATAGCACCATTTCATGTGGGCCCCCACCGCCTCCACCACACCTAGAAGTACCATGTGGTGGAGGCAGGGCAAAATGGCTATCTGGCCCCCAGAGCTGTCTGAGGGAGCGTGACCCGGCCCCCAGCTTAAAAAGGTTGAGAACTCCTGGATCTGGTTTTATTGCCCAAGAGAAATTATGGGATAAGACTGTTACTGATCAGAAAATGGCTAGTTTAATTGCTTTATCTCAACTATTTACTAGATCTTCTTTTGTACATGTCCCAAGACACAAGGTGCATGTACATAAATCAATTTTTGCACATTTACAGAACCATACCTGTCAAGTATCCCGTATTGGCCGGGATTTCCCGTAATTCAGTGCCACTTTTTCTACTTTCTCACCTGGACCCGCCACCATCCCGTAATTTGATGGAGTAGAAAAGTAGTTACTGTGCATCCCCTTCTGCACAGAACCCTTCAACCATGTGCAGAATGATTTTGCGCAGAACTCTTCTGCGCATGCATAGAAGGGTTCTGCGCATGCGTAGAAGGGTTCTGAGCAGAAGCCTTCTGCGCAGGTCCTGTATTGTCTGGAGCCGCGCTTGACAGGTATATACAGAACATTTGTCCGGTATCCAAGTAACCCCATTTTACTTGTTTATTCTTGGATCTTCCTACTTCACTTCAAAATCTGTTTTGTGACTTCCAGATGGTCCAGTCATAATCTTGTTGTGTTGGGAGATCTCTTTGTCAGGGGTGCCCAAACTACAGCCCGCAGGCCAGATCCAGCCCCTGATGCCAATTCATCTAGCCCCCAACGCCCTCACCGCCCATATGGGTGCATTTTACTTCTGCTTCTGTGAGCGGTGAGGGCAGTGCAGGCCGGATGATCTGGCCCACGGGCCATAATTTGGACACCCCTGGTTTAAGCAGAGAAAATGGCAGCTTAAAATCTATCTCATCCTGTTGAAAAACAGATTGCAAGGTGCATTTTATTTCCACTTCCGGTGGGAGGAACCATGTGACCGGCCTGCTGAACCACATGACTGGCCCGCGGCCCAAAAGGTTTGGGCACCCCTGCTCTTTGGCATTTATCTCTCCAGCAAGTGTGTTATTTTTACTCTCCTTGGGTTTAGCCTAACTTGTTCTGGTTTAGTATTTCAAACTTAAGAGGTATGTAGAAAATCTTTTTCTCTTACCTAAGGGATTGCTGTCCATGAAGTGGAAGTAAATAGGAGAATGGGTACTCTTCAGTGGAATTGAAACACTTGAGGTCTGATTGTTCTTGGTGAAATGCCTGGCCTGAAGATGGGTGCTTCTTTTCCACAATGTAGCCTCTTACCTAAGATGCTGCCTTCACTGTTTGGCAAGTATGATAGTGTGAGGGGGTGGTGCTTGTGGGGATCCTTTCTCTTGTTTACATGTCTAGCGTCAGTATAACGAGCTTGTTCTAGTTCAGGGGTTCCCAACCTATGGCCCACAGGCCTAATTCGGCCCATGGCACTAATTAATCTGGCCCATGGTGGCCACTTAGACACCACCGGAAGCTCCCCGCCACCGAAAGTGCCCAAAATGCGGTGGAATGGGTGCAATTGCGCTGTTTTTTGGCTACATTTACAGCCTCTACTGTTTCCTATGGTGGTGGGGGGCATTTTTGCCATGGTTTGGCAGTTTTATGCCACGTTTTCACAGCAAAACTGCCACATTCGGTGACGGCGGCACTTTTTCTGCTGCTTTTGCAGCCTTCACCACTTCCCATGGTGTTGGGAGGATGTTTGGAGCATTTTTGTTCCATTTTAGTAATTTTTTCGCTGTGTTTTTGCATTGAAAATGTGCCATTTTAGCACTTCCAGTGGTGGTGGTAGCTTCTTGCAGTGCCGAAAAAGTGCCACGATTGCAGCCACTGCTGCTGCAGAAACCAGAAATGCCAAAACTACATGTTTTCGCTGCAAAAAGGCAATGAAAATTACAAAAATGGTGCGAAAATGCTCCGAACACCCTCCCGCTGCCATGGGGAGTTGGAGAAGCTGCAAAGCAACTGGGAAAAAAAATGCCACCGTGGAAACCAGAAGCACTGGGAGGAACCATGCCTCTGGCCCACACAGCTGTGAGTCGGGGGGGGGAACTAGTCCGGCCCGTGGTAGAAAAAGGTTGGGAAACACTGTTCTAGTTCTTCAGCCAGTGAACCTTGGATTCAGCCAATTCTCTCACTTTTAACTTGAGGTATAGACTATGAGATAGGATTATTTTCATTGCTTATTCTTTCATCTTGATGGTCATGTTTGATTGTTACAGAGTGGTCTGGAAAGGATTTAGAGTGTTTTATTATTTTTATTATATTTTTTTGGAGGTCAGGAAAATTTTTCCCCAATGCATTTTTATGGGAATGCCTTGTTTTACAGGATAAAAATCGAGTTAAGGAAAAAGCTACGGAACGGACTTTTTCTGTAAAACGGGATTTTACTATAGTACTATAGCAAAAATGCATGAAGATAAACACTGCAGGGGATGCTCCTAAAAACCTAAGTTAATTGTTTCTTGTTCCAAAATGTGACAGTGTTGTTGAATAGAACAACATGTTGCTTATATCAAACATAAATTTCACAATACCTAAGTTGGAGTAAAATTCTTTGTAATGTTTTAAATTTTGAACTGCTAACATAACTTGAAAGGCAAATAGTTTACCCACAGCTTTCAAACACTGCAGAACTACAACAACTTGATTCTACTCTTGTTTTCTTTCATCTCCCAATTTTTTGTTTTATTTTTGTTTTTTCCCTTCTTTCCTCTTGGGATTTGTTTTACACTCGCTCATTTTTATTCCCTCCTTTAATTTGGTTGCTGTGAAGTTTTACAACCCGGCCAAGTTATTTCCTTGGGATATATTTAGGCAAAACAAGATCATCAGAGTCTCTCTGTGTGTTTGTACAAGGATGTTTGTAAATGTTAGCGAGTGACACTGCCAGGCTTTTGAGTGTTTATGTCCATGAGATACCAGCTAGAGTTGTGACTGAAGATGCTTCCTAACAAAAGGGGGGGGGGTGTTGTTGAGTGCGTGCCTTAAAAGATTAAAATCTTGTCGTTTTAAGGTTGAAACTATCCTGATGCAGTTGCGTTATCAGATTATGATTTACAAGGGAAATGGGAAAATAGGTTCTGTATTAGCATTAAATGCTATGAATATGTTAGCTTTTTAAATGCATTGGTTTAATGTTGATTTATTTTTAATGGATAATTTAATTCCAGCTCTTCCTGTCTTGAGGGGCAAGCTTTTGACTTTTCTCTTGAGTGGCTACCTAGGTTTTCAGTAGCCTTGAATAAGTATCTCAAATCTGATTAAAACATCAAAGGAAGAAGCATAATAAATCAATATAAATTTATATTCTCTGGTAGTCTTGTTTCTCCATAAAGTCTTCAGAGAGTTTCCATGACAAATATTCAGGCACTTTAAAGACTGCCATGTTTCTGCGAGAAGGAAGGGGACAGCTCAGGAGTCAATATTCTGGCTGACAGGATTAATGCTGAGAAGATCATCCTTCTACCCCATCCTATCTGTAGTCAGGAGATTTTATCTTGAACACTGACATCCTCCATTAACATGCCTGAATATCTTCAGACCCATCAGCATATCAGGTGTGTCTGAAGAAATGGATTCTAATCCACAAAAAATCACACTAAAATTAATATGTTAGTCTTTTCGCCTGTCACAACTCTTTTTTTATTTTTGTTACACATGACATCCTTTACTTAGCACTGCTAACTTTACTATAGTAGTGTATTAACCTTTGTGGAGGACTTGCATTATGCCACAGATGAAACCCTTCAATAGCTCTCAAACCTAGATGTGGAACTCTAGTTAGGAACTTGAGATGTTCAATTTGTGTTCACTGCATATATCAGCATTAATGTAGACAATTGAAGTTAATCATACGATAAATAAATAAATTTTTGTGGGTTAGAATTCCCTTTATATCAGTGTTTTCCAACCTTTGGTCCTTGGACTTGAATTCCCAAAGCACTGATCAGCCAATGTACTGACTTAAGCTTCTGGAAATTGAAGTCCAAGAATCAAATGTTGGAAAAAACTGCTTTAGATACAGGTACTGTACATTGAATTTCATCTTGAATTAACAAGTGTTAAGTGCATATGCAACAAATACACTTTTCATTACTGTATATTGAAGTTCAGATGTTTATAAAATAATTATAATGACTATTCACAAATTAGTGTTAAAGTACTATAGTTTATGGAAACAAAACAGAAATAGGAGCCATAGAAGATGCCAGCCATTTACAACAGCAAATCCAATTGTGGTTCATAAATACTACAATCTTTGAGGAGGCTCTTTCTGCCCCGGGACTCGCAACACCTGGTCCCCAGGTATGGGTGACCAGCCGCCGCATCCCCGCCTTCCGAGCCCCGGAGGGCTCAAAAGGACGCTGCCCCGCACTGCCGAGGACTCATCTTGCCTCTCCCCGGGACTCGCAACACCTGGTCCCGGGGATGGGAGGCCAGGCGCTAGCGCCGCGTCTCCGCCTTCCAAGCCCCGGAGGGCTCAAAAGGACGCTGCTCCGCGCCGCCCAAGGACTTAGCCCTCTTTCCCTGCCTAGCATTTACCACTGGGAAGAGTGAAAGTGAACTCCTGGGCTCATATCGGCATGGCAGAGACTTTATAAAGTCGACGGCCGCCTTGTTTTGACCCGCTTCCCTTGCCTGGTCTTGGCCGTGGGAGTCCTTCTTCTTTTCTTTGACACTTTTTATGTTGTATGTTTACTGACAATAATGTATCTTTTTTTCTGCTGCTGCCTGCTGCAGGCAGCATGCCCCAATGTGAACCACTTGGAGTCTCCTCCAGGAAGAGACAAGCAGTATATAAATAAAACTTCATTATTGTTGTTGTTGTTGTTGTTGTTGTTACCCCAGGTGCTTTTTTTTAAAAAAAGATGTATCAGAAATCAAACAAGATATTTCCCCCAAGAGTTAAATACTTGTTTTAAAAGTGATTGAATACTGAACAGAACTAATCCAAGTAGTATGTTCCTGCCAATAAAGATACATTGGTTATTTTCAATGCTAAACTCAATGTTTTATTAGAAATGTTAAGATTTTTTAAAAAATGAAGTAAGTTACAGATTTACATCATATATACAAGGCATCATAGAAGAAAAAATACTTCTGCGGTATTGTATAGAAGTAGAATGTGAACTTTATGACAGCACCGCTTTTTTATGTAGGCGTGTTAATGGAAGGCCTATCATCTTCCAGCATAATCAATGAAAATTGATCAAGTGTAACTCTACTACGTTTCTTCCCCTACTAACATGTCACACTGGTCAGAACTTTCTAAGATCCTGCTTAAGGTATGTTCTATTATTTAGCTACTTTCAATATTTATCTTCCTGCTGGCCATGCCTATTTTAGAAACCATTCTTTGTTCCTGCCCCATGAGGCAGGACATCCATAAGGGCCTTGCCATCGTTCTGTTTGCTTCCTGGGAAAGCATACTGGCATCATTTATACTGACACTATACCAAGCAATTATTGGGACAAACAGTGCAGTATTTATTGTGAATTCTCATGTGTGGACAAGACTGTGTCTGGCTGAACAGGTGGTGGCAACTGTCTTCTAGTGGTGTTCATATCAATTGCATTAGCTTGTAAGTGGAGTTACTTTTCCTGAAACTGCAGCATTCTTTCCAAAAATATACAGTGAAAATTAGCATCTCTATTAAAACTGAGTCAGACCATTGCTTTATTTAGCACAGTCATTTATACCATCGTGGGATTGGGTCCTGAAGATTTCCAGCAGTAGGTCAACCGGTAGCTGAACTGTGCCTTTCTTCTGCAACCATGTACATGTTTGCATATTTAGATCTTCAGCAAATGGAAGACATAGCATAAAGAGATGGTATCATTAATTAGAATTTTAGAACATTCATGGTTTTCATGTGTCTGCATTCATGTTGTTTCAGAAAGAGAGAACTAAACTTTATTGCTAGGGAAGGAGATTGTTCTGTGTAACTTACCGTACATATGCAGTGTTCATAATTTATTGTAACACACATTTAGATGTTAGTTGGAAAAAAGGAAGTGGTCTTTTTATTATTAGAGTTAACAGGCTATATACGATGTTATGAGTAAAGAAGTATTTGTGTTAATGTGGAACTTGTTCCCAGGTATCTGGTATTGCATGGATAGTGTGTTCCAGCATGCCTTAAATTAATGAATGCATCAACAAATGTACCCAGTTCTCTTCTGAAATATGAAAAAAACAGCTCTCTTTAGATGGAATAGGATACAGTACTTTGACTATAATTGAAATTTGACCAGAGCTCTGTGCAGAGATCCTGATTTGATTGAAACTTTGCAGTTAATTTTTTGAGAGCGTGCTTTGTGGTCACATACTCCTTTTCTTCTTTTGGCTACATTTCTTGGCTTCTCTTAAGTCTGCAGTTTTCCAAGGCAACTTTACAATATAAAACACACAATTCAGTATCAGTATAGAGAAATCATCAAAATCATTTTTAGGTCTATTTAGTGGTGAACCAGATAACGCCAATCAAACCTCAAATATAACAACTAAAGCAGAACATATACAAATTGGTTTATATAATGAAAGTCATTAAGTTAGAAGCCAAAGAATACAGTACATTTTCCCCCAAACCTTCTTAAACATAGCAAGACAACTGTGTGTATCTCCAGAGGGCATTTCACAAGATCCTATTACTGTTGCCTGCAGATCTTAATGAATGGGACAGTTGAACCTTTAATTTTAGTACATGAGCAAGGTCATATAAATGTTAGTGATCCTTCAGATAGCTTGCACCAAGACCATTTAACACGTTAAAGATCAAAAGCAGGACTTTGAATTGGACACAGGTACGATGACCGGAAGGTCAGCAATTCAAGACCCAGACGCTACACGATGGAGTGAGCCCCTGTTGTCTGCCACAGCTCTTGCCGACCTAACAGTTTGAAAGTAATAAATTGCAAGTAAACAGATAGTTGCGCCTTGGTAAGAAAAGTAACAGTGTTCAATGCACTGTGGTGTCTAGTTATACCTGCCACATGACCACAGAAATGCCTGCAGACACAGACAGCACTGGCTCTTTGGCTGTAAACAGATGAGCACCGCCCCCTAGAGTTGGACACAACTAGCTTTCAAGCAAGGAAGACCTTTATTTTACACATTAGCAACTAGTGCTGTAATGTAATGTAACTCAAATGGCCATGTTCTGCTTTTGTATCATCTACAAATCCAAATCCACACAGAGTGCAGTACAGTAAGAATGAATTTACAATTGAGATCAGATCTGCTTCCCAAAACAGGGTCATTGCTAATGTAACTGCTAGTGTGGTTTGTAGTCACCATAGCATAGAGGTAGTTGGTTGTTACCTCCACTTACGTCACTCAGAGAATAATGCCTAGTTGCCCTTCTCTCTAAGATGTTCTTTTCATAGCTACTCCTAAAGTATGGAACTGAGGAAGGCTTGCTTGGCTACTGCCCTATTGTAATTACTGTCTCTTATAGAATTCTAAAATGCCTTTTAATTGTATATGTTACTGTTTTTTATAGAATTATTTCTTATTTATACCATAATCTACCTTGAGCCCAGTTTGGATAGAATGGTGACTGTAAAGAGAAATCTTCCCATTTTAAAAATCAGAAAATAGTGTATCCTTACCAGGTATTAATATTGTAGTTGCAGACAGCTCCTCTGATACTTTTGCTGTAGACATTTGAGATTGGGATCCCAATCAGTGCTTTTGCGAGTTCTTCAACTGGCCCTTCTCTTTAACCCATGTGGAATATCAACACAATTTAAAAGAATCTGGGGCCAGCTTTTGCATAATCTATATCCATGCCATACCTGTCAAGCCACGGTTTTCAAAATCCGGGAGCCGGACACGCATGTGCAGTAAGTTTCCAGGCGCCAGGCAGGGAAGGGGTTACTGTGCCTGCACATCCGCCAGAGGTGCATAATACTGCATATGTGCAGTAACCCATGCGCACATGCTCAATAACCCCTTTCCTGGCTGGTCAAATTACGGGATGACAGCGGGAAGGAGTGCTAGACTACGGGTTTTCCTGGCCGATCCGGGATACTTGACAGGTATGATCCATGCTGATAGTTGCAAGATAATAGTAAATAGCTAGGATTTACGCTCTTTTTCTTCTTTTTTACCATATTCAAACTGATTATGTTGCTATATAGAGGAAACACTTTTAATTTTGAAAAATAATTTTGTGTAGCTGTAAGCAAGCATTTGGTTTTTAAAGGCATAAAACATTACCCAACCCCAACCCCCCACTGTTTGTCATTTTACAAACACAGCCTAGACAGAAGAAGCACACTGGAACAATGTAATTGCTATCAGATGAATTTTGAAATAAAGCAAACAAGTCCATCTCCTGCTTAGATCTTTACTCTAAAGTTAATCGGGTTACTGTGAGGTGTGGTAGAGTTCTATTATTAAATTTAAAACCTCACCATATAAGATGAAGGCAGCTTTAATGAGATGAAGAGGCTTAACTGAAGTCCACTTAAATTCAGTCTTACCTGTTTATTCAGTCTGTTTAAATCCTGACCTGTACTGTAATTCTTTCTTTTATGCTTTTATAGTCTAGACTAGACTCTGGGAAGAAAACTGGATAGACAGATTGTCAATCTGACCCAGCCATCTCTGCTGGAGATGGGCACTGCTGCCAGGTACCCTCAGGGTATATCTCTTGAAAAAAGCACCCTCTGGTATTTTTGCAAAGCCAGTGAGATATGAGTCATTGCTGAGATAAATTTATGTTGATTAATCAAAATCCGGTTTATTAGAGCCTTTAGCCACAGTTGTCTTCCCCCTGTTTCACTTGTCCTGTTTTATTTCAGGCTGTTTTTAGATGCTATATTTGCTTTGTGTTGGCAGCACATTGATAAATCATAGTGTGGTATTTTATTCACATCCCTGTTCTCGCTTTCATATGTACATACTGGTGAATGTTTAGATGAAGAAATCTGGTGGTAATAATGTAATAGCCTTTGGTTAAAAACCTACACAGACTGTCGTATTCTTAAAAAGAGATGAAAGTTATTGCATATTTCTTGCGTGAGGTGTGCACCATAAAAGAAAGCAAATACTGTTCCAGCTCTTATATGTACCACCATGTTGTGGCTACTAGTAGATAGTGGTATATGTGATTTCTTATATATGTATGCGTACTTGACTTGGTATGGTAGGTGAACTGTGCAGGAATGAATATATGTTTTGTTCTGTATTATAAGGTTTATTAGTCACGCTGGCTCAATTCAAACAATAAAATTCTACCTTAATAAGTCAAAATATTCAAAAACAAATTTCACATACATATAACCTCTTTGCGCTGTTCTGTTCCTTCCCTGTGAACAAAACAGAAATGTTATTGAGTAGTATGTAGTAGGGAGCCATATTTGAATATTGTTCTCTGCTGCACCAGAAAATGCTTAATGGGTTTCAGACACACCCAAATATGAGGCCATGGTTTAAATAAAGCAGGGGTGCACAAACTACGGCCTGTAGGCTGGATCTGGCCCTCACCTCACCTGCAAGTGGAGGTAAAATGCACCCGTGCGTGCACAAAATATTGCCATAAATGACCTACAGCTGTTGTAAACGTGTTTACAACAGCTGCATGTGCATTTACAGCAGTGTTATGTACATGCGTTGGTGCATTTTACTTCTTCTGGTGGCAGGAACCACGTGACCAGCCTGCTGAACCATGTGACTGGCCCGCAGCCCAAAAAGTTTGGGCACCCCAGTTTAAAGTTTTGTATCTTGTTGAATGTAGCAGAAAGTGTTGCTTATTTGTGTGAAAAAAACAAAGCGGGAACAGAAAAATTACTGATGTACAAAGGTTATATATAGCCTGACATAATAATTTAGTGCAGCCTCTTACCTGTAAAAAGAAAGATGGAAAGGAGAGATTCTGGTATTTTCTGACTTAAAGATATGAGAAAGCCCATTTAGTGGATGCTGTGATGGCACTGAGAACTAATATGGATGAAAATATTGTTCATTCCAGTTTAAAACCTTTTGTTGAGTAGCTACCAACAGGACTTCATGGTCTCCTATGAAGCAAAACTAAGAACTAAGTTGAAGTCCTTTGCTCTGTTACAACACTTGGTGATGTTTGTTTCAATATGTCCTAGCATTTGCTGGCAGACTGTTGCAACCTGAAAGGGTAGAATCATGTGTCCTACTGTATATGTGCTTATGTTTCCATAATCCAACATTAAATAAGAGTAGGCAATGATTCAAGGGCTTCCTATAGGCTTGATGGGGCTTATAGCAAAGTGCCACCCAAAGATTTCTCCTATAGTGGCCTCATAAAGTAGTACACCAAGTCATTCGGGGATTATTTTTCCCCCAGGCCTCTTGCCTGCACTGTGATGCAGAAGCATGTTCTCATCACAGTGCAGGCTCATTGCTGATGCAATGACTTTCAGAAAACTATATTCTAGGACTTAACGTTTCTAGCTGCCTTCTCAGAGTTTGCAGGGAAAGAAACAACATTTCAGGAAGCAGAGCTTGAAAGAAAGGACAGTCTGTGTTGTATACAGCTCCTGAAGTTTCACTGTATCCCACTGTATCCGTTCATCTCTGAATTGAAGCGTAATACTTCTTCTGCCACCATTTTGTGCTCTCATTAGGCTTCACCTACAGGTTGCACAGGTTTACCTATACCATTACTTACCAAACTCTCCCCCTTGCAACTCATAATCTCAAGGCTTCTTGAGACTAGTGGTTGTTGAACTTCATAGGAAAAATTAAAAAATGACTGATTGGGAATCACTGAAATTAAATGGTTTTTATTACTTGTCCAATTCCCGCCATCTCCCTCTGTCCAAGAGGCCTATCTCCCTGTCTGATTTTCTAAACAATGGCATCTACTTAATATCTGATATGGTTTTATTCCTTTATTAATAAGCTACTCTTGCTTGGTATTACTTGAATACCAGATTGATGCCGAGCTTTCTCTGAAACATGGTGAAATCTACCCCAAATATGAGGCAGATGGTGTTGTGAGGTGAGACAAAAGCCTACAAAAACTGTACAGTAAAACCCCTACTTAAAAAAAAAGTCCGTTCTGTGGGCTTTTGCTTAAATCATTTTTTATGTAACTCAAAGCAAACCCATAGGAAAAATTATTATTTTTACGTAACTCGAAGCAATTCCATAGGGAAATGAATTTTTACGTAACTGGAAGCAAACCCATAGGAAAAAGAATCTTTATGTAACTCGAAGCAAACCCATAGGAAATTATGTAAATTGGGACATTGGTACAAAATCATTGTGTAAGTCGAATTTTATGTAACTCAAGGCATTTGTAAGTCGGGGTTTTACTGTACTTTACTTGCCTATTCTGCAAGGTCGAGGGGAAAGACCACAAAGGCCAAGAATTGCTTGTGATTCAAGTGGGAATATATACTTGTGCTTTATGAGGTTAGCTTCAGTTTTCAACACTGTGACCCGTTAAGTAGCTTTGCCTTGTGCCACTTGTAACATGGGAAAGAAGCAGTAGGGATGGCAGTTTGTGATTATCCTCACAAGGGGACAGGATAAAAGGGGCACTATTTTGCCCCTTACTGTTCAAATAGGAGATTGAGCAAAAGACTCTTGAACAGAGCACTTTGAGCCAAAGGTGCAAATGCACAGACTGGCTTCATCATTATTATTATTTTAAAAAATGCCTTATCTAAGCTGCTAAGGTGCTTACTCTTGAAGCTTGTCAGCATGTACAAAATGCTAGGAGATTAAACAGTCAAGAGGTATGCTACCTCTTACTAGTTTTGGCTAGTCTCCTACAGTGTATTATTCCCATTCAAACAACAGTACTTTTTTGCTTATCTCTTGTTTTGGGGCAACTTTAAGAATAATATACCCTTTATGAAGTAGTATCAGGTATGCTCTGAAGATAACCTCAGCTTTGGCCTCATATAGTAGACTAGCATTGGTGCCCGCCTTCGACGTTTTTTTTTTTTTTGAGGGGCTCAACCCGTGGCACTGGATCTAACCCTGGCTGAGGGGACAGCGCTCCCACTGAGGCCTCCAGGTGGAGGCTGGGCAGGGACAGGGCTGAACTGATGGACAGAGTCCCCACGCTCCATCAGCGGACAACCCCGCCGCCACCGCGACACCAGCACTGCCCTGCCTTCCTTTCCTTGACCAGGTAGAGTGGCCAAGGGCTGGGATTTGAGGAGGGGGGAAAGGGCCGGACCGCCCCCTCAGACCAGGCCTAGTTCACCCAGGCACGCCAGGGAGGGCCCTCCGCTGTAGTGCGCATGCGCGAAGTGGCCGTTGGTTTGAGCATTCGCGTGCTGGCTGTCCCGCCTCCTCCGTGCTCAGGCCATCCTGCCTGATTGGCTGTGGCGTGCCGCAGAGGACTCTGGGACTTGGAATTTTTTGTTGGCATTTGTGGGGCGCAGGACCCAGTCTCGTTCTCTGGACCCTTGCGGAGATGATGTCAGGGAGGTAAGTTAAGTGTGTACGACACATTATAGGATAGGCTGAACGGGTGTGGAAATGCATTCTGCACACGCACGGCCACATCCTTTCCTTATAGGTTAAGATAAGCATCCTGCAGCAACTTTCTGCAAGCAAAAGTTGTCCTAACTGTAGTCACAGACAAACCAGAACTAAAGAAAAGGCTGAAGTGAAGAAAACGTAAGTACACATAATACTACCTTTAAAAAAGTTGCCTTTCTCTTTTGACTTGCTTTGTCTTTGTGTTCATCAGCTGCATTTCGTTTCAGAGAATGCATTTTTCCTGAAGCAGGAGAAATGCCATTGGCGTGAATTTGTTTAAGGTGGATCCCAGCTTGCCATGAAATGATCCACACACTATAATCACGGAGCCATCTGCTGCAGCACACATGAAATGAGACATGCAGGATTTAACACTGGGACTGCAATGGACTACCACAGCTTTGAGGATATGGACAAGGTGCGCCTTCACAGCCAGTCCATTAGGCATGGCCTCTTCCACCTCAATAACCGTTTGAAATCAGTGTTCCTCCTCCACTCATTTTGCCGTTAATAATTCATCTATTAATAGTATATTTACTCTCAAAAATATATATCTCCAAGATCCCCCCCACCCCACTGGTTTTTTAAATAGAGTGTCTTATACCTTTGGATACTAAAAAGTAGTTTTCAGGCATATGTCATCTTAGGTCTGTTTCAGCATGTATAATAGAAGCAACAGTAAAAAAAAAAGTACTATGGCAGGTTAAAGACTAATGGATTTATTTTAGTGTGAAATGTTGTGAATTACGATCCACTTTCACAAACACATCCCTCTCGTTTGATATATATGCAGAAGAAAAAATCTGGAGAGAGCTTTTCAGTGTACCTGAGGGCTGTTTGGTGGTTTTGTTTTCTTCTGTATGGAGAAATAAGTATATATGACAGGAAAAAGAATTTACAGTAATACCTCATACAAAGTCCACTTCATACAACATCGGATTCATACAACATCGCCTAATTCCTTGAAAAAAGTTGCCTCATACAAAGCCTGGGCAGTATAAAAGGCAGGACACATGCGTGCATTGCTCTTGTGGGTTTTGCATGAGGCGGAGAGTGTTTAGGAGTGGTTTTGAGCACGATTTTGGATTTTTTTTATTTTTTTCGTCAGAATTTTTAGAAGCATTCCTGGGATTTTTGCAGCATTCTTCAGGTTCTTGGACAATCAGGGTTGTTTGACATGTTTTTGTAATGTTTTTAGCCTTTAGAGAATGATTTCTTAAAGTTCTGTCAGTTTCCTGTCTGTTTCCTTGTCTTTGCCCTGAAGTCTGTGCTGTTACAGTACAATGTATATCTATGGAAATGACGTTGTATGAGGCATCGTGGCAAGGATTTGGACGTTGTATGAGGCATTGCAGCTAGGATTTTGCATGCCTCATACAAAGTCCAAATCCGTATAAAGTCCAAACTTGTGGAACCAAGTTTGGACGTTGTATGAGGTATCACTGTATTTTATAATGTTTGAATGATAGTCCAGTAATACCTCATATAAAGTCCGCTTCATACAACATCGAATTCATACAACATTGCCTAATTCCTTGAAAAAGGTTGCCTCATACAAAGTTGCTGCGACTTTGTATGAGGCATTGGGGTTTTCCCCAGATTGCATTGTGCCTGGGCAGTATAAAAGGCAGGACACATGTGTGCATTGCTCTTGTGGGTTTTGCACAAGGCAAAGAGTGTTTAGGAGTAGTTTTGAGCGCGATTTTGGAATTTTTTAAATATTTTTCATCAGAATTTTTAGAAGCATTCCTGGGATTTTTGCAGCATTCTTCAGGTTCTTGGACAGTCAGGGTTGTTTGACATGTTTTTGTAATGTATTTAGCCTTTAGACAATGGTTTCTTAAAGTTCTGTCAGTTTCCTGTCTTTTTCCTTGACTTTGCCCTGAAGTCTGTGCTGTTACAGTACAATGTATATCTATGGAAATGACGTTGTATGAGGCATCGTGGCAAGGATTTGGACGTTGTATGAGGCATTGCAGCTAGGATTTTGCATGCCTCATACAAAGTCCAAATCCGTATAAAGTCCAAACTTGTGGAACCAAGTTTGGACGTTGTATGAGGTATCACTGTATTTTATAATGTTTGAATGATAGTCCAGTAATACCTCATATAAAGTCCGCTTCATACAACATCGAATTCATACAACATTGCCTAATTCCTTGAAACAGTACAATGTATATCTATGGAAATGACGTTGTATGAGGCATCGTGGCAAGGATTTGGACATTGTATGAAGCATCGTGGCTAGGATTTTGCATGCCTCATACAAAGTCCAAATCTGTATAAAGTCCAAGCTTGTGGAACCAAGTTTGGACTTGTATATGAGGTATCACTGTATGTTGTCTCCCTAGAGTATGGCTTAGGAATGTGGTAGAAGGATTTCCATCACTCATAAACCCTACGGATCCATATCTATTCTCATCCAAGTGAGAAAAATGATACAGCCAAGAGGACCTATGAAGAAATCACATCAGACTCTGAAGCTCTGGAAAGAAAACTCAAGGACTAGTCTTCTTGTCTATCCTACCAGTACTTAGAAGAGGAATAGAAAGGGAATAAAGCTGGCACTAATTTAAGGGGTTTGGATTTTGGACCATGAGTTACATTTCCTGAAGTTGGACTGCTGGCAAGTCATGGATTTTACCTCACAAGGACTGGGAAGAATGTGTTTGGCCACAGCATAAAGAATCAGGAAGGCTTTAAACTGAATTAGAAAGGAGGAAGGAGACACAAGCTCAGAGGTAAAGATAGATGAAGGCTTATGCACAGTAAGAGGAACAGAGCAAGCAACTCTAATAGGATCCAATAATAGTTGTGATTAAAAAAATATACAAAAGAAAGCAGGCCACAAATTATAAAGTATCCAGTGAATGCCAGGAGTATGGAAAACAAAGAACTAGAAATCTTAGATCAGGAGAGTAAATATGCCTTGATAGGGTTAAGCGAAATTTGTTGGGATGATACCCATACAATATAGCAATTGAAGGGTATAAATTACTAAAAAAAAACCAGAAAGAATTGAAAGGAAGGTGGATTCACACTATGTGTCAAAAATACATATTCCTGAACAGAAATGATGATAGGTAGGTGAACTTGGTTCTCTAATCGAGAGCATCTGGATTAAGATAATTAGAGTGAAAAATAAAAGAAATGTAATAATTGGAATATAATATGGACTTCCCAATCAAGAAGAAGATACAGTAATACCTCGTATGCTAAAACTTGGTTCCACAAGACTTAGCGTTATCCGATTTTTAATGTTATGCGATACTGTATCGCATAACGTTAAAATCCTATGGGATGAATCGCATAATGTTAAAACTCCATGGAGATACGTACATTGTAACCGGCACAGGCTTCAGCGAACATTGTGCGATGCATTCCATAGGATTTTAACGTTCGCGATGCAATTTTTTTTCCAGATTGCTTAACATTATGCAGTTTTAGCGTTATCAGGTGCAAACGTTATCCGAGGTGTTACTGTACTGATGAAACCATTGAAAAACAATTTACAAGAATGTCAAAGATACACAACACAATAATGGGGTATTTCAGTTATTTCTTGGGAGAAAAATTCTACCAAATACAGTATGGCCCCTCCAGAAAAATTCTGGCTTGTATGGCTGATAATTTTTTCCTACAGAAAGTGGAGAAAGAAATTAGGGAATTGGATGTCCTTGAGTCTTAACCAATAGAAGATGACTTGGTGGAAGAAGGAATAGCAAGAGGAACTCTGGGGGAAAGTGACCATGTTCTACTTGACTTCTTGATTTCAAAGGAAATAGAAACAAAGTTTAGTTTCATTAGGAAAGTCAATTTTAATAAACTCAAAACAAGGGTAGTTAAAGTCCCATGGCAAGAGATCCTGTCAGGAAAAGGAATCCCAGATGGGTGGGAGGTTTTTTTTTTTATTTATTTAAAAGAGGAAATTCTAAAGCAGGGGTTTATTTTTTTTTTTTTTTTATTACTCCCATTTCTACCGCCGCCTCTTCAAAAAGGTTCCCAACCTTTTCAAGCCCGGGTCATGCTCCCTCAGTCAGCTTCAAGGGCTTAGATGGCCATTTTGCCCTGCCTGCATGATGGGGGGTGGCCATTTTGTTTCTCAAATCCCCTTGGAGGGGGGGGGCACGGGCCTTCGTTTGTGAACCCCTGTTCTAAAGGCATTGGATTTCAGCATTGACCTGCAGGTTAGACTTGATGGTTTTATAGGCCTTTTATAGTAATCACTATGTGCAGTCAGATCAATTCTAGTTATCCTTTACAGAGCTTTCTAGGTAGAGAGTATGCAGAAGTGGTTTATCATTTCCCCCTCTCTCTTTTTTTGGCACCCCCCCCCCCCACACACACACTGTGCAGTATGATTTCATCTTCTGATTATCTGGCTCTTCACCCATCCTCCATGATTTTATATATGTATATGGTTTAGGTCAGGTGTGGGCGGGCACACAGTATCTGCATCAAGTGTTAATGAATTGCTGTACTCAAAAGTTTGGTGGCCTGATGGAAATTGTAATCCACCAATGTCTGGAGGGTTATATTTTGCCTAGCTTCAGTAATTGAGACTACTTTGCACACTATGTATCATAGCTGTTATCTTGAAGTTGTATGTAGTTAGCCAAATATAACGCATGTGGTGTACTGACTAAACAACCTGTCTCATTAAGAGGTTTATTGCCTGGCCAAATAATACAGATGCTTTTCTCAGGTTGGACAGGAGGTAATGCAACCGAACACTCCAGTAAATTATCAAAATAGCAACCAGGCAGCTTTCAGAGGGACAGTTAATCAATTACCTACTAGAATCCTTTAATCCTGTAAATATATCTGGCATAGTTTTTGACAAAACAGGCCAATTATTGATGCCACTTAGAAATGTAAGATCTTATTTGTTGGGTGTTGGCTGTACAGGTACCATAAGTTTACAACTAATTTTGCAAGGTGTTTTAAGCAAAACTTTGAGAGGAGTTTATGGCTTTTACCTTTGTAATAACAAAGATGGTAATGAAATTTAAACTGAATATGGATTATTACAGTGCTTCAATAAATTGAGTTAATCCCTGCATTATTTTGGAAAAGTGGCATGATAATGAATTCCAATTTATCTTAATACTAGCAGAGGTTGCCCGGCGTTGCCGGGCTGTTTTAAATTGTGTTGGAAGGTTAAATTGTGTTGTTTTTTAAAAATTGCTTAGTCTAATTTTAATTTTTAAAATGTTTATTTATGTAAAAAAAATTGGCTTGGCTGTTATTAACTGTGATCTGCTTTTTTGGGTTTTTTTTTAGGATTAATAAAAGAACAAAGTATGATATAATTTTTTCAAATTGTTTTATGTAAGCGAATAATGTTTTAGTTTTTAGAATTTTTAAAATTAGTTGTACCGTAGGTAATAATTTTAATAATGTAAAAGTAAATGTTTTTTACATTCAATGTTTTTAAAATGTGTTTAGATGTTTTGGGTTTTAATTTGAGTTAAAACTCAGCACAGGATTTTTAAAAGTTTCTATTGTATTTTATTGACATATGTTTGTGATTTGTGTTAAAGTGTGTTTTAGTGTAATTTTTTGACTTGTTTTTATTGGTGTAACCTTTTGTGTAAAATTGTGAATTTGTGTTATGTTTTTGATTTGTTTTACTCTTGTGGCCTTTTGTTTGGGGCTGTTGTGTGTTTTTGAATTGTTTTTACTATTGTGGCCAGCAGGTGGTGCTGGTAGGAGTTATTGTATTTTGACTGTTTTTTCTCTCCTGGCCTCTGGGCGGAGCTTGTGGAGGTAGGACATCTTTTGGTAAGTTTGCTTGTTTTCTTTCTTTTGTGTGTGTGTGTGGGGGGGGGGTTCGAATTTGTATTTTTGTCTGTTTGTTTTGTTTTTGATTGCGTTTTTGTTTACTTCGTATTGTTTTTTGGTGTTGTTTTTGTGTGTTTTTGGATGTTTTTGACTGTTTTAGTAATATTTTAAAAATTATTTATTTATTTGGTGGTGGGGAGTGGGGCATGGTTGTTGGGGGTTAGGAAGGGTGGGCTAGGTGGTGGGGAGGGGGTGTGGTCATTGGGGTTTAGGAAGGGTGGGCTAGGTGGTGGGGAGGGGTCGTGGTCATTGGGGGTTAGGAAGAGTGGGCTAGGTGGTGGGGAGGGGTGTGTGGTCGGTGGGGGTTAGGAAATGTGGGCTAGGTGGTGGAGAGGGGGGCTTTATTGTGTTATGGTGCTTTGATTGTGTGGAGTCATGGAAGTAGATCGGGGTTTCCCCTTTAATATCAGTGGGTGGGGGGTTGCGATCCCCCTCTCCGCTGGCTCCCCTGGGGTTGGGAGGTTTGGGGGGACAAAAGGGGTATGTCCCCCCAACCCTTCTGGATCCAGGAGACCAGAGAGAGTGGATCGATTCCCCCCCTCCAAATTAAAAAAAACTCCGTTTTTAAAGAGAAGAAACCGCTTGGCATGGGCCTGGGAGTGCAGCTGCCACCCCTCCCCAAGCCGCACATTCCTCCTCCCTGCCCTGAGCTGTTCCACACAGCTCCCAGATCCGACTCCTGCCTGGGACAGGAGTCAGAGCTGGGGAGGCACTGGAGATGATGCGGGGGCAGCAAGGCCAGGGAGAGAGAGAGAGAGAGAGAGAGTGGTGTGTGTGTGTGTGTGTGTGTGTGTGTGTGTGTGTGTGTGTGTGTGTGTGTGTGTGTGTGTGTGTGAGTGATTGTGATTGTGATTGTGATTGTGATTGTGATTTGTGTGGCTGTGTGTGTGTGTGTGTGTGTGTGTGTGTGTGTGTGTGTGTGTGTGTCCTGTGTTTAGGGGGGGGTGTATTGTGTGGGTTGTCATGTGTGAGTGGTCTGGTGGAGTGTTGTGTGTCATGTGTGTGTCCCTCACCCGGGCTACGCCGGGTACCTTTGCTAGTAGGTAATAAAACAAACAAAGTGAGCCATGTGGTCCTTATGAAATACGAATGTAAGAGCAAGGTGATACCTTTATTAGACCAATAAAAGAAAGTCAAACATTACGTGAACCATTGTGTACATCTGTATCCCCATCTGATCAGGGTGCCATGTATACATTAATACCATGAAGTCTCACTTTTATGCCTAATGAAGTGGACTTGATACTTGAAGGTTAACATTAAATTATAGTAGTCAGCCTTTAAGGTGCCACAACGTTTTTATCTTTTTTTGTTTATTTTACTTACTATCTGATATGCTTGCAAAAACTACCATGACTAACTCTTCAAAAATTATTATTGGTTGTAAGAATAAAAATCCTCTTTTGAAAAACTTTTCATGTTTGCCAATTTGTTATTTGGGTTCAAGCAGAGAAAATTGTGAAGAGTGTGTGCTTGTTATTAGCTTCTTGAGGTTAAGACTCCCATTATAGAAATAAGTGTAAACTTTTTGGTATGCTTTAATGGTTAGACATCTTGTTGTGGGTCATGTGATTATTATTTGGGCTACATACCTTCACCATTTCCCCCCACAGACAGGTTCCCGAAATGTGTGCAATTACCCAAGAGAGGGCAACTTTTTTGCTCTTGATGATAAAGGAGGAAAGTGCATATAATCATGCAAAAATATGCATTAACACATTTTTCCATGCATACATTCACTTTCCTCCTCTATCCTTTTTAAAAAAGTATTACTTACTTTAATATCTTTCCTTTTATTGAACCCAGGGCAGAATACAACTCTCCTCCACACATCCACAACAATTTGTGAGACAGGTCATGCTGAGAAAGTGTGACTAGACCTGCGATGGCGAACCTTGGCACTCCAGGTGTTCTTGGACTTCATTTACCAGAAGCCCAAGTCAGCACTCCTGCTGATCAGGGTTTCTGGGAATTGAAGTTCAAGAACAGCTGGAGTGCCAAGGTTCACCATCACTAGACTAGACCATGTCACATAGTGGATTTTCTGGCAAAGCATCTATGTTTCCAATCTAACTCTTCTAGGTTACTACATCATTTCTCATTCTATATAGACTCCTTTGGACGTGAATTCTTTCAGTCTCATATGCTGGTGCTCAGCAGCATTACTTGCAACTGCCTGTTATAGAGAGAGGATAAAGAGAGCCCTTCAACAATGGGTGCTATAACCACAAAAAATAACATCTTCTGATAGACATTTTAGTCTGTTTATTTTGAAGGAAACTCACAAACCCCTGCATAGACAGATGCTAGAGCGGTGTTTCCCAACCTTTGGTTTTTTGGACTTCCAATTCCCAGAAGCCTAAGTCAATTCCCTAAAGCACTGATCAGTCAATGTATTTATATATTTTATATTATATTATATTATATTATATTATATTATATTATATTATATTATATTATATTATATTATATTATATTATATTATATTATATTATATTATATTATATTATATTATATTAATACCCTGCCTAGGAGATTTTCCTACTCTGGGTGGCTAAAAACAGAATACTTGCACATTAAAAACAGTCACACATTTAAAAAAAAAATACATATAAATATACCAGGAAACAAATAAATATACTGTACCAGGAAATGTACTGACTTAGACTTCTGGGAAATGAAGCCCCCCCCCCCTTATGCCACACGTTGGGAACCACTGTGCTAAACTGTATGATATACCTGTAAGTGAGGTGATTTTTCCTTTTTTCCCCTGGACCCATAGGTTTAAATCTTGTTAATATATGACTGCAGCTGATTGGGAGGTTTGTTTCATGTTTTTTCCCTTCATTTTAATGTGGTGTAAACCACCCACAATGTATGAAATTTTTTAAAAAAAAATACTTCACAGGAGATGAGACTGAAGAGAAAACTCTAGTGATAGCAGCAAACAGAACTTTTTGCACTGGAAGTAGAAAGGATGCAGAAATGATGACAATTAAAAATAACTGTAGGAATTACTAGACTTATTTGTAAATAGGCTGGGCTGATCATAATTAAACAGGGAAGAGCAGGCGTGACAAGTTCTAGGATAGGTCTTCAAAGACCACAGAGAGTCCAGAGAAATCATGCTCCTGTATTGGACAACTCTATATGCCCAGTCCTATATCTTATCCTTTCCAGCAGGAAACTCAAATACTGCTGCTTTTTACTCTAGTTAACCCAGAAGAGCTCAGATAAGTGTCTTGGTCCCCCCCCCCCCCCGGCTTTCCTGCGTATCATTGACTCCAATCATTGCAACAAACTAAATGTATTGAAGGCACCAGGCACGTTCCAGATGTGTAGCCAAGAGCAGAATATGGCTTGAACAACTTTTCTTCCTAGAGGTGATACATGAGAAGACGCATGAATTGGATCTGATCACAGGTTGAGCTAAGCAGGTGGCTGGGAGATAAAATATTTTTTCCCAAATGGTGAACTGAGCAGATTTCCAAAAAAAAATAAAATAAAAAAAACCCGCTGTTCTGCTAGCATGGCTATATGTGCTATAGTTTAGGAAAGTATGTTATCATTATAGTCACATTATAGTGACTATATTTCTGATATTGGTCCTTGAAATTACATAAAATATTACTAGCCTTATGTGTGAGAGGCATGGCATTTAAATACAGATTATTTGTACACATAGAGCTGAAAGTTTCATGTGTTGGATTAGCAGAGTGATATTTCAGCCAAAATGTACAAAAATATCAGTTTCCGGAAGGCTCATAGTTGCTATAGTCTAAGACACTGTTACTGTAAAAGGTAAAGGTTTTCCTTGCTCGAAAGCCAGCCATATCCGAGTCTAGGGTGCAGTGCTCATCTCTGTTTCAAAGCCGAAGAGCCAGCACTGTCTGCTTCCGCAGATGTTTCTGTGGTCATGTGGCAGCCATGACTAGACACCGGAGCACATGGAACGCTGTTACCTTCCCACCAAAGTGGTCCCTATTTATCTACTTGCAATTTCTTGCTTTCGAACTGCTAGGTTGGCAGGAGCTGGGACAAAGACGGGAGCTCATTCCGTCCTGCAGTACTCTGGAATCGAACTGGTGACCTTCCGCCTCCCAGTCAGTGTCTTAGCCACTTGAGCCTACAGTGAATATAGGGGACATTTTAGCTTATAAACTTTGGAGGATACAAAATGTGATGTTCTTATTGGTATCAGTTACAGTTCGTAAATTGTGAGTCCTTGCTGTGAATTGGTAACCTAACTTTGTGTGCGTTTATAATTGTTTTCTGGTTCTAGTTCTGCACAAGATTCTTTTGACAGTCTTGCAGAAATGTTTTCGCTTATTGGCTCACTTTCTTGTCTAATGCTTACCCTGAAACATCTTTGCAATTCTTTTTTCTACATGCATACAATATTTATAACACTATGAGAATGTTACAGTTTATTTTGTTTACTCAGATTACAGACTTTCAATAGCTAGTTTTAAGGTTGGTCTAAAATTTAAAGACTGAGATAATAAAATGAGGAAACTGAGAAAAGAAAAATTGACAAAGTCTCAGCAAAGCCATTAAAACACAGCAAAGGTTAATATGCACTCAAACACCCAGCCAAATAAGTATCTTTGTCAGATGTGGGAGAGGGAGGGATCAAAGTTGGTTCCCGACAACTTTTTGTTAGATGGCACTCCATTTCTAGGTGCAGTTATCAAAAAGACCTTTTCTCCAGGTATCATCCACCTAACGTCAATAATAATAATAATAATAATAATAATAATAATAATAATAATAATAATTATTATTATTATTATTATTATTATTATTATTATTATTATTATTATTATTATTATTATTATTATTATTATTATTATTATTATTATTTCATGTCAGAAATTATTCTAGATAGAAAGGATTTTTTTGCAGAAGAAACTCCTCTCAGAAAACACCCAAATGAGGCTCCTTTCATGTCCCCAAGACCTGTGTCAGTGATGGGCATTCAATCCATCATGCAGTACCCGGGTGCCGAACTACCAACTTGCCAGCCTTCCAGCTAACAAGGTGAGCTTCTTAACAACTGAGCCACCGCAGGCCCTAACGTCTACTCGAGATCAATGGTTCCCAACCATTTTTTGGCCATGCCTCACCTAAGCATCTGCAAAATCCTGATGCCACCCCATATTTTGACATATAATTCTTATTATTCAAAAGGTGAACTCCTATTTACATTGAGGAAGCCTAAAAAGCCATTAACTTGGTCTAAACTCATTCATGAATTGCCCCCCTTAAAAATCAAATTGCCTCTGTATGGGGGTTGGGTGTCCCACATCGGGGACCGTGGGTCTAGGTGGAATGAAGTTATGCATCAGATCTTAGCAAAAGACATTATTAAGTATAATGAAGACCTCTGCACACAAATACTTGCAGTCGAGGCCATTTATCTCAAAAACCTTTTTAAAAGTAAAAGGAGCTTATGTGCACGAGAGTGGAAAAGATTCTTCTTCTGAAAAAAGCAGCATACGTTTTCTTTCCTAGCATACAGAGGCCTCTGATTTAGTCTTTCCCCAAAGGGACTTCAAGGATTTTTTTTACCTATTTCTATCAGGTATAGAGAAGTCTCCCTCAGAATATACTGCTGAATGCCACAGGAATTTCTTGAAGCAACACCTGATGAGGAAGTGTCCCTTTTCAATGCCCCTAGCCTTTTGTAAAACTAGCTAAGCTGTTTTTCCCCTTTCATATATGTGTAGTATGTGAAATTATATTTGTGGACTCTGCAGAAGATTTAGGAAAGCAGGTTGACTGCCATTAATGTGCTACAATAGAAGGTCCTCTCTGTTTTCTGCCTCTAGTGTCCTTTTCTTGACAGAACTAGGCTTCCCAATGGTAGAACTGCTGATCAGAGGTGCAGAAGCAGGGTTGCCATATATCCTGGAAAACCGGGAGTGTCCCGAATTCAAGGTCAGAAAAATTGTCCCAGCCAGTTCAATAAAAATCATTTTAAAGTCCGGATTTGTAAAACTTTCTGGTTGTGTATTATAACACACCATTAAAATAAATTCAAACTCTCACCATCAAACGAGTGATTTCCTGCCACTTTGGAGTTGGAGCATACCTGGAGACAAATCTTAACATCCTCGCCTCACACCACCGCCCGATAAGTGTGACCAGTGTGTTTCCTTGAACTGAGGATGTTAAGAGTTGACCACGACGCGACTTCTCAGAAACACAACAGATCATCTTACAATAAGAATTAATTGTTGTAAATAAATTCATTTACGTATTGATATATTTAATGTGAAAGTGTTTTATAGCTGTCATTATATTATGTTTGTTTTTTTAAAAGGCTATTTTGTAGATAACCCACTCATTTTTGTCAAGTATACTTCTGTCCCGGTTTTGTGGGAGAGAATTATGGCAACTCTATGCGTAGGTCTGTTGACAGGTATAGACTTGCCACTCCATGACTGACGGATTCCGTCTAATGTGCTTCACAAAGTTGTCACAAGTAAAGGACCGTGTACTCTGAAAAGAGCTATAGAAATTATAAAATAGCCAGTAGGTGAAATGTTTCTAGAGCAGGGGTGCCCAAACTACAGCCCGTGGGACGGATCCTGCCCCTGACACCAATTCATCCAGCCCACACAGCCCTTGTCACTCCCAGAAGCAGAAGTAAAATGCACCCATACGGGAGCGATGAGGGCAGTGCGGGCCGGCTGAATTGACGTCGGGGGCCAGATCCATCCCTTGGGCCATAATTTGGGCTCTCCTGATTTTAGCAGAGAAAATGGCAGCCTAAAATATATATCATCCTGTTGCAAAACATTGCAACGCATGTTTTACTTCTGCTTCCAGTGGGAGGAACCACATGACCGGCCTGCTGAACCACATGACCGGCCCACAGCCCGAAAGGTTTGGGCATCCCTGTTATAGAGAGGGGGCTTCCAATTTTCACGTGGTCCATTCAGTCCTTCAGTCTGTCCCAGGGAAAGTCTTCCCACTTCTTAGTTGGATTAAAGTACAGCACTGTTAGATTATATTAAATTTCTGGGCACAGAAGTCATCCCGTTTCATAATAGTGGAGAGGCTAGACAGGCCAGTGCCCCTCCTTCCCTGTTTCCCCCCTGGCTAGTTTCCAGCAAGTAGGGCTTCTGTGTAAGCAGAGGCAAATTGTTTTCATAGCTAATCTGGAGTTGGAGAGTGATCTGCTGTTTGTCTTCTATATAGCAGGCCCCAGTCTGCCTATATGTAAATCACACTTGTAGTGAGGTGTGAGATTAAAAAAAAGCAGAATTAACTATTCCTATGGAGATTACATCACTGCCTTCTGGTGGAATGACATTCTCCAGAAGCTTTACCAAAACATTGTTAGGACTGGGTGAGAATGGCTGCGTTATAAGTGAGGTCTTCCGGAAGTTTTCAAGAGAATATTCAGTAGTGAGGGCATCTCCTTCTTCCTCTCCCCCCACCACCTCTACTCCATGTATGTGTGCAGCTAACACGTTTAATTCAAATCAAAATTTCACAGGTATTCTTGTGCAGTGGAGGGTAGAGGGATAACTTGTCTGGGGAGACATAACCAAGGTCCACATACATCCTTCTTAAATTTCATTCACACTGCTTTCTGTAGCCTGACCTTCACGTGGAGGTGAATAAAGAGGTAATGTCTTGATGGGAACATGTGGGTTCATGTTCAAAGGATCCCATTTTTTAATTGTCTCCTCCATTTTTTAAAAAAAAACACAAGCTTAGCAAGTAGAATTCTTCAACCTGGAACCAGCGAGTGGGAATTGTGATTTTACAATGGCAGGTGCCACTTTTGGAGCAGCTACATCCTGGGAGCTTTTACTTTGCTGACTTAATCAGTCTGGCCAGGTTAGCCTGCTATGGTAATAGAGTAGACCATACTGCCAGCGACTCAACGCCAAGTGTCAGGTTGTGGTTAACTAACCTAACAACCCTGAGGACTCATGGCTTGCGTGCCAAAGTTCACAGGGAGGGGTAATGGTCCCCAGGTGGATTAAATCCCATTTGAATCCATCTTGATGGAGGGCAGCAACTTCATCTATATGGGCCTGGGGCTGAGGAGGACTTTGCGCGCCAAAAGGTCTCAGGACCAGAAAGTGACTCGCGGAACTGGATCAGTGGTATGGGTGTCATACTACAATGCGGAAGGCAGATAAAAGGCCACTCATCATATTCTAAGGACAGTCTTCATAGCTGATCGTTGTGATGATGGCAAATATTCAGATTCGGATACAGCAGAAGAAGAGAAATGCTTTAGATAGGATCTTAGCCAAAAACAGAAGAAAGATGCTTGGTCTTTTTCTCGGCTATTCTGCTTTTTTGTTGAGGTTTATTTTTAAATAATGTGGAAATGTCTTTCTGTTCAGTGTTTTCTAGTGAACAGCGTGGCAGACAAACTCAGAAGACCTGGGATTGAATCCCCACTTGGTCAGAGAAACTCACTAGGATGGGGACACTGGTAAAACTGCTCCATAAAAATATTGCTCGCCTTCAAGGTTCTACTAGTACTGTGATGGCGAGCCTTGGCACTCCAGATGTTCTTGGACTTCAATTCCCAGAAGCCCAAGCCCCCATGAATCCGCACAAATGGGTTTGCTGCGATTCATCCGGCCCACGCCGCCCTCGTTGCTCCTGGAAGCGGAAGTAAAACGCCAGAAGAAACAGAGTGTTTTAGAATAGTCTCAGAGGATGTTGTGGAGGAAGCCAAATGGTGGTCTGGCTGCTAGTACAGTTGATTCCATATGCAGTATCTGTGCAATAAACAAAAACAAAAGTATGCTTCAGCCGGTCGGTACTAATAATGAGTCCTACTTCTAAGAAATTGTTGTTGAGTGTCTGTTTCTGTTTTTTTTTTAAAATTGTTAAATGAAACCACAACCATCAACCCAAATTCTCTTCCTACAGTTATGGTAAAGAAATTCAAGAGGCCATTTGTGCATAGCTGTATGGTTTGAACTACAGCACCGATACTGGGTTTTGATGCTTTTTGTTACTAACTTTTATGAGCTGACTCTTATGTTCCCTCTCTCTTCTTTCATAGTTTTTGTTTGTTTGTATGTTTCTTTAAAGTTTGATAATGTATAATTCCATGGCTGAAATCCTGTTGTACAGCAGAACCAATCTAGAAAATAGCAGCATGGCAGAAGTGCTGTTCACAAAGCACTTCCTCATGTGTGCCACACAGCAGTTGTGATGGGAACCAGATGACTTGTGCAATTGAATTGTGCAGTCTTGATTGTTTGCTAAATTTACTCATTCATAATTTTATGTTACACAAAAACAAACAGGATTCCATCCAGCCAGTCTCCCCCTAAGGTGGAGTAATGGTTTAAGAGACTTAGCTATGAATTGAGACATTCCTGGTATGACTCATGCTTCTGCCATGAATCAACAAATTACTTTTAGACATCTTTCTGCCCCTTCTCCCCAATCTGCAGTGTCAGGACCTACTTTACAAGCTTGTTTCAAAATTTACTTAGATAATATATTTGAAAAGTTTTCATTATCCTTTAAACCAGTGTTTCCCAACGTGGGGGCCATGCCCCACAGGGGGATTTCAATTCCCAGAAGTCTAAATCGGTACATTGGCTGATCAGTGTTTTGGGAGATTGAAATTCAAAAACTAAAGGTTGGGAAACACTGCTTTAAACTCTGAAAATTGTTTCTATTCTGTAGCTGAATGAATAAAACGTGCAGATACATAAGGTTTTGCAAGTGGGCTATACTCATGGTTCTTGGGTATTGAAGGAGTCTTCTGTAAATTTCTGATTATAAAAAAATCTACATGTATTTCCTGCTAAAGATATCTTCTAAATTGAGGGTTTCTTCTGTGCATTCAGCACAGGGACTGTGTGCATCAGCCCTGGTATATACTTGCATTTTGTATCTGCTAATACATTAGAGGGTTTTTATTTGGAAATGGTGAGTTGCTGATACAATTCTCTTTCTGACAATTTCACCCAGTGAATATTGAGGTGCTCTGACTGGGCTTAAAAGAAAGTGGAACTTTTTTTTAGTAGATGAGGCTCTTTAGCTTGCTGCAAATAACCATTATCTGAAGCTTTGGTAATGAATTACTCTGCTGCAAAGGCACCACTAAATTAGGCCATTTCTTTGAATAGATGTGGCTGAAAGATCTGTTTTGTTCTGTTTTTTTGCTGTCTGCCCACATCAAACAGTTTCCAGCTGTTGTGATATCCTTTTGTTTTTTGTGTCCAATTTTAGAATTGCCAGCAGGAAAAAAGTGATCAGTAATTTGGGATTTATTGACTGTGGTGATATTTCAGGTTGCTTTTTTGATGAAGAGGAAGCTCACAGTAGAGCAACAGAGAAGATACCAGGAAGTTGGAGTTTGTCTATAATCATCATCTGCCTCACCACTTACAGTACTGTGAAGGTGTGGTAAATTGTTATTGGACTCCAACATTCCTTACCATTGACTATACTAGCTGGAACTGGTTGGAATTGTAGTCCAGTAGCATCTGGAGGGCCAGATTTTGCTCACAGCTGCCTCTCTCCCTTTACCTTTCATAATTACTTTTTAAAAATCTTAATGTGAGTCTCCTATAGCTAATTTAAGCATCTAGTGCATAGCTGTGTTGTTTTGCTCAATTTCTTCTGCATTCTGACCTACATCATTCTTTATTTGCAAAGCTATACTTGCAAGCAGCAGTAATAAATCAATTAATGACTCTGATGAATCATTTAATGGCTGACAAAATAACACTAAAGCCAACAGCTTGGATCTCTGTAGCAGTACCAGAAGACGCTGGTTGACTCAGGGCTGGGAGACTGTTAGCTCAATTAGCACAATTAGTGTGCGATTTAAAGGCTTAGACGGCATCTGCTGGAGTGTACCAAGCCGGTGTGTTGACTGCATGTCTAGGTTTGGAAGCAGAACTCGTCCATCCAGATTTTCATCATCTTGTGTGCCAGTTTGGTTTTAAAATATAATTAATGATCACCAGAAAGTGCCCAGTGACTTATCTTGCATTTTCAGCAAGATTTTCCCCAAGTTCTAAGGAAGTCTGTCCGACCTCCCATATGTGCAGATGTTGAGCTGTATTTATTTATTTTTTATTTATTTTTCACGCTTATATACCGCCCACTCAGGTACAACCCAACTCAGGGCGGTTTACATAACAGACAGTAAATACATAAAAGACACATGATAAAACAAAGTTAAAAGTTAAAAAACACACTCCTAAAAAGTAATTTCATTCCCCAGAAATGTAGTGATGCCACCAAGTTCATTGAACTGCTGCAGCAATAATAATCACTTTTGGAACATTTTTAGAGGCAAAGTGTTAATAATAACAATATCATTTATTGGGCCAATTCGACTACAGTATTTTAGTATGACCTTTTTGTTTGAGTAATAAGTGCTTGTTGCTGATTGTATAGAGATGTTGGGATGTAGCTAATAATCTATTAATGAAATAGCAATTCATTGTTTTCTTCATGTTATAGTAATCCACATTTTATCTTCAATGTATAAATGACTTAATTTTTGTTCTTATGGAAGCATAGATCCTGGATCGGGATGCCTTGCTCATGGTCACTCACGCTCTGGTCAACACCAGATTGGATTATTGCAATGCGCTCTACATGGGGCTGCCCTTGGAGACCGTTCGGAGGCTTCAGCTGGTCCAGAATGCGGCTGCCTGGGCGGTGATGGGTTGTGGATGGTATATCTGTGCCTCACCTCTGCTACAGGAGCTGCACTGGTTACCGGTATGCCTCCAGGTGCAATTCAAGGTGCTGGTCTTGACCTTTGAAGCACTTCATGGCATTGGACCTGGGTACTTAAGAGACCGCATCACCCCAAGGTTATCAGCCCATCCTACAAGGGCAGACAGGAGGGGCGCATTGGTGGTCCCATCAGTAAAAGAAGCCTAATGTGCCCCAGCCCTCTGGAACCTCCTTCCATCAGAATTGCGACTCCAGTCGGAGCTACTCCCCTTCAGGAAGATGCTGAAAACCTGGCTCTGCCAATGGGTGTGGGGCACATTAGGCTCCACATCTCAAGCCTGTTGGCTTGTTTAGCCTGCCTGTTGTGGGATTGAGCCCCCACTCTTGTTCTTTGATAAGTCTGTTTTATTGTGGATGAAGGGAGGGTTAGGGTAATTTTTAATGATGCTGCTACTAGTATTTTATGTGTTTTAATTCTCTTTTAGCTGGTGTTATGTAATGTTTTTATTGGTAATGTTTTTTCTTTCTTGTATTGTATATATTTTTTCGTTGTTGCCACCCTGAGTGGTGCGTTGCACTAGGAGGGTGGGGTAGAAATCAATAAAATAAATACATAAATAGATTCCAGAAAGGGCGGGGTGTGTGTGTTCAAATTTAAAATAATTCTTCTATTACTATCCTCTCTAAATCTCACTAAAAGTACAAGCTTTATTACATGGAATACATTGCATACTTGAACCAATTGGTCTTTAATTTGTAGTTCTTGTGAGTGATTCCATTCATTAGCATATTCTACCTACAGTGCATCAAAGCTGGGATTCCATTGCACTGCCTTTTAAGAAAGGAAAGATGGCAATCACAATTGTCAAAGAAAATGAAGCATCCCACCTATTCATCATAGTGTCTTTTGGGGTCAGCTTGGCTAGTATAATGCATGCATCTTCCCATCATTTTAGTGTTTGGTTTTTAGGAACAATATGCTGTAGACAGATTTGGGGTACAAACCATAGGTGCGAGTAATCAGCTTCTCCAGCCGCCATTGTGTTGATATATATGTGTAAGCATGACTTGATGCAGCATGTCCATGGAGGAAGTTGTTAAAAAGAGCTTCCAAACTAACTAGATAAGTAAAAACCACATGTGTGCATAATCTGATAATGATCAGAGTAACACAGAAGACTTGCCAATCTTTCTTTAGCTGTTTACCTGCTGTGCCCAATCACGATCTGGATCTTTTGTACAGTGCAAGGCAGGCAAGTTTGTTTGATGTCTACTTACATTTAAGTAATTATGTCACATAGGGAGAGAAGAATGTGGCAAAGGATTCAGTAGGCTACTGCCTTTTATGAGCGTTATCAAAGATAATACATTTATACCATAACCCTGTAGTGTGTTCTAGATGTGGTAGTTCTTTTTAAAAAAATATAATTTTATTAATTTTTCAAGAAAAGGAAAGAAAGAAAAATAACAAAGCAAAAAAAAATTAATAAAACAGAAAAATCAAAACACAATACAATACAAAAGTAGAAAACAATAGGTAAAGGTAAACGTTTCCCTTGCTCGAAAGCCAGTCATATCTGACTCTAGGGTTCAGTGCTCATCTCTGTTTCAAAGCCGAAGAGCCAGCGCTGTCTGCTTCTGCAGACATTTATGTGGTCATGTGGCAGGCATGACTAGACACCGGAGCACAGAGAACGCTGTTACCTTCCCACTAGAGTGGTCCCTATTTATCTCTGTGCAATTTCTTGCTTTTGAACTGCTATGTTGGCAGGAGCTGGGACAAAGATGGGAGCTCATTCCGTCCTGCAGTACTTGGGAATCGAACTGCTGACCTCCCGCCTCCCAGTCAGCGTCTTAGCCACTTGAGCCACTGCTCAATACATAAATGAAAATAAAACTTAAATGTGGTAGTTCTTCTAGATGTGAATCAGCTTGCTTTTCCTCCCAATCAAGATGTCTTCTTTATAAGCTTGGCTTATTACTGTTCCACTGTATTCTCTTTGTAGGGTCCTCCATGACAAAGCATCACACTTTTCTATTTACCTTTGCAGCCTCTTAACTGCAGGACATCTCTTCTGACTTTCTTCCTAGGAAAACTTTTAAATTCTTATATCTAGATTTTTTTTAAAAAAAAGGTTTAGATATAATGGGAATCTTTAAATCCTGGTTCTTGAAGGAAAAATTCTCCATGATATATCATGGAGAGAGAAGCAATGAAGGTTCTTAACTGGACCATTTATTTATTGAAGAAGACTGTTCAGTGGTACCTCGCATAACGAACGCATCGTATAGCGAAAAATGCGCACAACGAAGCGTTCATTATGTAGTGGAGATACCCCACATAACGGAATTTTTCGTTATGCAGGGTTTTTGGTAACGCAGTATACCTGCTTAATGGGAACCCTAGTTAACGAACATTTCCCCCCATTATGCAGGGCAACTCCCATAGGGAACCGCATAATGGGAAAAACCGCATGGTGTAGAGCTCCGTGGAACGGAGTTTTTTTCGTTATGCAGGGTTCTACTGTATAAGGAATTATGTTTTCCTGTGCAATTCCCTGTATTTTGCAATAAACCTTATTGCCAATCCAGAGTAAGCTGATGGCTCCATGAAGTATCAGATCAGTAGCTTCTAAGTTACCCAAGAGCTTCTGAGGCCAAAGAATCTGATGTTAGTTCATTCTCACTTGCTGATTTAGAATACTGTACAGTACAATCATTTTGGGAAAGGGGAGATGGTAGGTAGGTAGGTAGTGTTCCTCCCTCAAAGACTAGGTTCCTATAAAGCAGAGGGCCCCAAACTTTGCATGCCGTGGACCAGTCACGTGGTTGAGCAGGGATGGTCATGTGGTTCCTCCCACTGTAAAACATCCACGGCTGTCGTAAATGGCATTCATGTAGGTGCATTTAAGGCAGCACTTCCACAGGAGCGTTTTACTTCCGTTTTTGGTAGTGGCGAGGGCAGCACATGCCGGATGATTTTGTGCCATGAGCCGGGGACAGCCCTCAGGCCGTAGTTTGGCCACCCCTGCTATAAAGCTTTGCTTGGTTTTTGATAAAGTAGTTGTAATGCAGTGGCTCAAGTGGATAAGACGCTGACTGGGAAGCGGAAGGTCAGCAGTTCGATTCCCGAGTACTGCATGACGGAATGAGCTCCCGTTTTGTCCAAGCTCCTGCCAACTTAGCAGTTTGAAAGCAAGAAATTGCAAGTAGATAAATAGGGACCACTTCGGTGGGAAGGAAACAGCGTTCCGTGCACTCCGCAGTCTAGTCATGCCAGCCACATGACCACGGAAACGTCTGCAGAAGCAGACAGTGCTGGCTCTTCGGCTTTGAAACAGATGAGCACTGCACCCTAGAGTCAGATACAACTGGCTTTCGAGCAAGGGAAACCTTTACCTTAGTTGTAATGCCATTTTTGAGTTTGTATCCCCTCTCTTAGATTTTAAGGTGACATTTATTTTTTAAAAATATCCTGAATTAGAGATGATGCTAATATTTCCTCTGTTGAACCAGAATGTCCTTGAGAAACCTAAGACAGTTATGCTTTCAGCAAATGCATGTCCTTGTTCTGTCTGCCACCACACACTGTTTGCATCTACAAGGTCATAAGTTTCAAACTCAGAAGGAAGCTACTATGAAAACCTCTGTCTAGTTGGCCAGGACTCTGGGGAGGGGTGGAAATGAGAACACACTTCTCACACACATAAGGACAGGAGCATGAAAGGAGATTTCTGATTCATCATCAGAGCACTATGGATGGTTTGCTGGAATCGTAAAGTTAGCAACCTTGGTCTTCAGAAATGTTCTCCAAGTGCATAAGTTTGAAACATTGCTCTTTCTGTCATAGATGAAGTATGATTGGGAAGGTGAAATGAGGGTGGGGTGGGGTGGGGGGAGAGACAATGCCATGCTGCAGCCTTCTAAATAATGCATCAAGTCTAGTAAATGCGAATCTTGCTTTGCATACTGTTCAGAGCACTGGTGGGTACTTTAATTATTAACCTCCAACCAAGTGTGTGCAGTAAACTGACATGTGTGTCTCTTGGAAAAAACCAATTCCAATGATTCGATGGGTAGTATGGCTGGGCTATAGAAGAACTTTGCATTGCGTCTTGCATTCCAGCTGGCAGCTGTGCAGGGCATTCCAGGCCAGCCAGGAAACGTAACAGATGTCTTGCTGTGTCTGCGATATGTCCAAAGGGAGAGGCTACAGACACTGCACAAAAGAACCTTGATACCTGATGATTCTTTTGCCATGGTTTGGCTGCAGATCCAGGATGAGTTTCATGCCATTGCGGATAGAGAAGATAGTCATAGATCTATATATTCAACATTTTTTAAAAAAACAACAACCACTGTGCATTAAATTCTGCATTCTTTGCAGGCTTTCACTGATTAAACTTTATTTTATAAATAGCATTGCTGAATATAGTATACGGTATTTTTTTCATCGTATGAATGGGTTGTGAAACTCCAGAGTATCTGAACTGCATTATCCTAAGCTGTTTTTAGGGATCTGTTTAACTCTGGCAGGCTCACCAGCAAGGGATTATAGTATGCTGGAAATCTTTTATAACAATAAAATATTGTTTGGCAGCTTTACTGCAGTGCCTGCTGTCTTTGGAGGAGCAATGCTTTGTACGGTAGAGAAGTTTTTGAAAAACTGGATGTATTGCAGTCTGGGGCCAGACCCTGTACATATTTTCATTAAGAGAGTTTATTTGCAGAAAAGTTACATTGTGTTCAAGTTTAAAATTTCTCCTTATTCCTTAAAATGGTCCTTAAAGGAAGAAAAAAAAATGTTATTTCCCAGTTTTCAAAAAGAGAATTGAAACTCATTTTACAGTGGTACTTCGGATAAAGTCGTGGTTTCCATGCACATGTAATGCATCGCATAAAGTCCAAAACCTCTAAAAATACAAGGTATTTGGTATAGGAACCTCGGATAATGTCCATTTTTTGGACATTATCCAATGCATTGGCCATTTGATTCGCATAAAGTCCATAATCAGATAAAGTCCAAACTTGTGGAACGGAGTTTGGACGTTATCGAAGGTTCTACTGTATTCTTATTTCCCAAGCTTTACTGCTTTTACTTAAATTCTTCATATGTCTTTAAACAAAGAAAAATAATAATGCTTATTTCTGTTGCATATCTTCTCAGAATAACACATATTCTTAACTGGTAATTTAATCCAGTTGTGGTAGTCTGGTCAGGTTATACTGCTATACAGTGATGCACTGTAAAAAATTTTTACTACCCACCCTGGGGGCATGGCTAACTCTGTGGGCGTGGCTAACTCTGTGGGCGTGGCCTCCCCCCCCCCCCCCAAGAAAAAAGAAAAACCCAGGGACCTACCTTGCTCTCAGAGCATCGCTCCCAGCAAAGGTGGGAGACCCCGGCACAACCGCCCCAGCCTCCATGATGCAGCCCACCTAACTGCATGAGGATCAGGTGTGGGTTGCAGTTCCGCCTAGGCCTCTACCTCCGCTGTCGTTTCGCCCTCCGTTGCTTTACCTGCCACCACCGTGTGGTCCCAGGGGCAGGAGGAAAAAGAAACCGCCTGACATGGTGGCTGGCCTGGGCCAGGCCATGCTGCCGCCACTTGGGCAAGCCTGCCTCTGCTTCCCCCCCCCCCCCCCGGTGGTCCCGGGCCGAGGAGGAAGAGGAAGCAGAGGCAGTAGTGTCCAAGCGGTGGCGGTGGCATGGCCTAGGCTGGCCCAGGCCAACCACCAAGTCAGACGGCTTCCTATTCCTCCTGCCCCTGGGAAGAGGGCAGGGAGGGGAGGTGGACTGATGGGCTCCTTCTCCCTGGCTCTGGTGGCGGCTGCGGCACCTCCTCCTCCTCTTCTTCTTCCTGGTCTCTTGGCTTCCCCAGAGGGCGGGGGAGGAGAAGGGCATGGCGTGTATAGAGGTGGGCGTGGCCAGCTAGTTTTACTACCGGTTTGGTCGAACTGTCCAGAACCTGCTTTAGTGCAACACTGCTGCTATGGTAATAGAGTAGACCATACTGCCATTGGTGGTTAACTAACCTGACAACCCTGAGAACTAACAGTGTTGGGTGCCAAAGTCCACAGGGAAGGGCAATGGTCCCCAAGTGGATTAAATCCCACTTGAATCCATTTTGATGGAGGGCAGCAGCTTCATCAATACTGGACTGGGGCTGAGGAGGACTTTGCGTGTCAAAAGGGCTCAGTACCAGAACATTACTCGCGGAACTGGATCTGTGGTACAGGGGGCATGGTGTGATACGGAAGGCAGATGAAAGGCCACTGCATTATATTATCAGGGCAGTCTTCATGACTGATTGCCATGATGATCGCCCATATTCAGATTCGGATACAGCAGCAGCAAAAGAATTTAATCCAGGGTTCATATATGCCCTCCATACCACTCCAGAAGATAACTTCTGTCAGATACAGTATTTCTAAATGGGTATGAAGATACAGTACAGTAAAACTCCTGGTTACAGAATTAGTCTGTTCCAGAAAGTTTTCCATAAAGTGGTTTTTCCATAACCCAAAGCCCAATTTTCCATAGGAATGCATTGAAAATTTTATAAACATTCCTGACCCTCCAAAAAAATTTAAAAACAATCCCAAAAAATGCCAGACACAATTCTCTCCTGCACCTTGATCAATCTCCCCAGCTGGTGAGCGGCTGGGGTGGAGAACGGGGCCGTTCTTAGAGATCGATTGAGGTGCGGGAGAGAAAGAGTAATCCTCTAAGAACACCCCCTCCTCTCCCCCCCCCAGCCGCTAACCAGCTGGGGAGATCGATCAAAGGCAAAAAATGCAGAGCACACAATGCAAAAGACAAAACTAAGCTCACTACCTTTTCTGGTTCTTCGTCCCGAGGGTCGGCATTGGGCGCACCTCCCTGTCCGGTAGGGTGACGAACAGGAGCAGTTTGTCCGGCCGCTGGGGGAGCCCATGTCCTGGGCTCTCTTGCTAAAGAAGCTGCCAGTGGACGAGGGGTGCTCCCCTCGCCCGCAGGCAGCTTCCTTACCAACCCCCCAACCCCCTCAAACTCTTTTCGAAGAGAGGAATCTTGGCGCCATCCAGAGACTTTAAAATGGCACAGGACCACCATTTTAAGCCCTCCCAGATGCAATGTATTCTTGGGAAGCCCGTTCCGTAACACGAGTTTTTTTATGTAAATCAGGACATGATTTCCTCAGAATTTCCTTCCCTAAGTCGAGTTTTCCATTACCCGAGCCGTCCGAAACCCAGGGTTTTACTGTATGGGATTGCATAGAATCTTTTATTTTTTAAATCCTTTCCTCTTCTTGATCTGAATTGCCTTCCTTTTTGCATTCCACTAGATTTTTTTGCTATCCATTAATATCCAGGGAAGGCAAGACCTGAATTTATAATGATGCTCTAAAAAACTGAAGGGGAAAAAACCATTTCCTTCTTTTCTGCCACCCTTCCAGTTGGTGGGGGTGGACTAGACATCTTTCCAAAGCCCTGTAAAAATGCAGCAAAATGCATAAGGCAAAGCTGCTAACAATTTGGTAGCAACTTTAAGTAGCGCTGATTTTTTTTATTTTGATTTTTTTTTGGGGGGGGGGGTTCTTTTTTTTTCTTGGAGTCATTGTCAAGGAATGTTGCATAGACAGAGACTGCCAGTGGCCCGAAAGATAAAAGTATACCCATGGGAGAGTATGAGAAGAGGGTGATGTTTTCCTCTTGACACCACTCTCTTCCATTTTCATTTAGCAGCCATTTTTATTAGGAATTCTTCTGAAAGAGAATGGGAAAGGGAGTGAAGTGTATGTTGAATTGTGTTATTGTAGAAAACAAGTGTTTTCATAAATGCAATGATTGTGGTTGCTCCATTTGTAATAATAAAGCATCTGTCAGGGGTTCTTTTGGACAACAGTAAGCTTTTTTGTTTTAGTGTAAAGTGTGCACTACTAAGCAGAATGGACGAACACTTGAACCTCTTTGTGTCTTACTGCTCTTCCACTCTTCCATTCTTACAAAATAAGGGAAAGAGGCCCAGAAGTGAACTTTTAAAGAAGTTTTTATAGGTCTTAAGTCATAGGCTTTTACATTTAGAAATGATGAAATAAAGGGGAGAATATAAGGGCAGGATTATGGCTGCATAATTAGGGAAATGTCTCTGAATAACCAAGATAATGTGCTCTACATGGGGCTGCCCTTGATGACCATTCGGAGGCTGCAGCTGGTCTAGAATGCGGCTGCCCGGGTGGTGATGGAGTGCGGGCATTATGCCCATGCCTCGCCTCTGCTCAGGGAGTTGCACTGGTTACCAGTTTGCCTCTGGGTGCAATTCAAGGTGCTGGTGTTGACCTTTAAAGCCCTATATGGTAGTGGACCAGGATACCTAAGAGACCGTGTCTCCCCAAGAGTTTCAGCCCGCCCAACCAGAGCGGACCGGAGGGGCTCCCTAATGGTGCCATCAGCTAGAGGGGCTCGCCTCTCTAGCACAAGGAGGAGGGCCTTCTCTGTGTCTGCTCCAGCCCTTTGGAACCTCCTGCTGGTGGAACTTCGACTTGCAGACGGATTTGCTGCCCTTCAGGAAAGGGCTCAAAACCAGGCTGGCAGGGCAAGTGTGGGGGGGGCTGACGGGGAGGTGGTTCCCGCCCGTTGGCTTTTCTACATACATCGTCCTTCTTTACTGATGGGTGAGTGGGTGAGATTTTAATGGGGTTTTTAAATGTTTTTAGGATGTTTGTATATTTTTATATTTGCTGTGAGCCGCCCGGAGTTGCCCTAAGGCGAAGAGGGCAGCATACAAATTTGAATGAATGAATGAATAAATAAATAAATAAGATAGAATTCTAGAACATAAATCCAGGAAATGTCAAATTTATTTTGCTATTCATCAGGTCTCAGGTGGATGAGCTCTATTCAGCAGTGGTACATCTGGATTTGTCAGAAATGGGTATCTGATGTTGCTCCATGTTTCTTAGTTTAAATTTTTTTTTGAAGCTTTGACTTAGTTTCTCATTTTGCCCATATTGCTCATATTAGTTGCACACCTATCTGTCCTCACCTGAAGAACAAGTTAAATTTGACTTTTCCACTGTAAAGCTATTTCTGCTTTTATCTAACTCTGTATGAGTTAGCTTGCTGTCCTTGGTATATGTTAATCAACATTACTCTAGAGCAGTGATGGTGAACCTTGGCACTCCAGGTGTTTTCAAACTTCAATCCCCAGAAGCCCTAATCAGCAAGAGTGCTGGCATGGGCTTCTGGTAATCGAGGTCCAAAAACACCTGGAGTGCCAAGGTTTGACATAACTGCTCTAGAGCTCATATAGAGGTGATTTTCTTTCAGTATTGAACATCTTTATCCAGAAATCTGAATAGCTGAACAATACCATTATGATAAGCCTGATCTCCACCCCACCCCACCCCGGGCTGAATAAATGGGCAAAGCACCATCTGCATAGGATTTCAGTGCGGCATGAAAAGCATACACTTAAATGTTTGCAAAAATATTTTACTGTTGACAGAAAGTTGTGCTGCTAATATTTGTTATCAATCCACTTTGATTTAGTTTTTGAAAGCAACTTACAGTAGAACCCCATATAACGAAAATAATTCGTTGTACGAGGCACTTTGTTATACGATTTTTTCGTTACACGATGCATGCATCGTACAATGAAAATCTCTATGGGGGAAATCGTACAAAGAAAATCTCTATGTGAAAAATTGCACAACGAAAAATATGAGTAATGTGGACAAATGAGAAACTAAATCAAAGCTTCAAAAAAATTGTACGTTTTTTCTCATAGAGACTTTTGTTGTACGATTTTCCCCATAGAGATGCATTTAATTGTATAATGAAAATTTTTGTTATACGTGGCACAATTGGTTTTTGTTTTTGTTTTTTCAAATCCTCTTCATTGTATGATTTTTTCGCTGTATGATGCATTTGTTATACGGGGTTCTACTGTATTTAATCTGTAAAGTAAAAGATGCCTTTTTCTTTTCATGGAAAAAAGCTCCTCTAAACTTTGTCAGGATAATTAATAAATGATATGTTTGGGAATTTGGAGTAGTGGTTCCAGATGTTTCATCCATTTTTTCCCCTCATACAAATGTAGCCACCGGATATAGATTATTTGAGCTGCATCAGATTTCTGAGGATTGTAGACAAAAATTGAATCACATTCATATTGAGGCTTTTTATATCTCTTTCTGTCCGGTGAAGAGGAGAAGTCTGAGAGTTTCTGTTATAGTGAGATTTTCTGTTACCCTGTATGTAATTATTCAGAAATGTCTGCTGTTCTGAATTTACTCCTCAATTATAATCTGGGAAGAATTTGAAATAGGTAATGTAAAACAGGGGGTAGAAAAACTGTGATTTTGCCAAGCCAAAACAAATTATAGGTTTCCAGGCTTGTATTCTGTCTCTGCCCCTATTGTTTCAAACTTTTGCTTCTCAGCTGTGAAGAATGAAAATATCAATAAAAAATAAAGTTACACAGCATGATCAAAGTCAATAAACTTTTGTGGTTTTCAGCACTTACAAAGCAGTATTTCTTAATTTGGTTAGGCAGATAAGAAACTTTTTAAAATGCCTCTTATATAGTTGAGATTTCTGTAAACTTATAAGGCTGGCTGTATAGCTCAGTGAGGGAGGCATTTAGCTGAAGAGCCAGAAGTTGGGAGTTCAGTTCCCCACAGTGCATCTCTTGGGCAAATTGCACAGTCCCAGATTGACCACAGAAAGTGGGACCTGTGAAGCACTTATGAGTATTCCATACCTAGAAAACCCTGAAAAAGGTCAGCGACATGTCAGAATTGATTTGATGGCACACTATTATTGTTATAAGGCAGAAACTGATAATCTCATACATTGTTCATGTTTGTTTAACCATGGTAACACAGTAGTTAAACTGCTGTATAGCAAACAAAATTGCTGACATTGTAAGTTCGATGCCAACAAGGCTCCAGGTTGACTCAGCCTTCCATCCTTCTGAATTCAGTAAAACGAGTACCCAACATGTTGGGGGAGGGAATGCTGTTTACCTTGTGAACCACCCAGAGAGTGCACTAAGTGCTATGGGGTGGTATATAAATGTTATTGCTATCGTTACATGGCTACCCATGTTTCATGATACAGAGAAAGTAAATCTGGTTTTCAAATGGGTTTTACATAACTATTTTCTGCTGTGGTCTAGTATGAGTGTAAATACTAGGCCACACCACCAGTTTCCCTTCCTTTCTAAAGTATTATTTCTAAAAAATATATAAACTTTAAATGTATATTTTATTTCTTTGTGGTCTCTGAGTTCACACAACAGAACACGTTCACCAACTCTGACCAATAAACTAACTGTAAAGTAGTAAAAAAAATAATCTTTCCTGTAAGCTGAAGCGAATGGTATCTACATGCGGATGGATGCACTTAACTCCCAGTTTTTCGCATTAAAAATACATAAGGAAAAACTAGGAAGGTATAAGAAAAATTATGCTAAGTTGACCTAAGAAACAACTGCAAAACAGCTTATATTTCAAGTCTACAAATGTTGTTTTGTTGGCTACCTTGTGTCTTAAGGGTTGTGCGACTTCCAGCTAGCTAGCTAGCTTGCTTACATAATGCTGCCACATTCATAGGAGACACTGGCGAGCACAATCATTTGTGAGACAATTTAGGGCCTAGAGATTGGTTTATAAAATGACATTAAATATATCCACTGAAATTATGTTTTTGTAAGTTTTGAGGGTGAGGTTGTTGATGCCATCAGCCAAGGACATTTTTTTGGAAGTTAAACATTCCTTGCTAGCATTCCTTGGCTTCCACTGGCCCTGAGTCGCCCATGTGAGGACTGCACAATAAGAGAGAGAAGTCTTTAATTACCAAAAATTGCTGCCACCAGAGTGGTTTTATCAGTGGCAATGACAAAGTCTTCCCCATTCTGGGGCAAGCCTCTATGGGTTTCCAATAATGAAAAGGATTATTTGGAACAAGTGAGAATTAGGATATGGGAGGAGGAAATATTTAATTTTGGGAGAGGTCTTGGTTGATGACATCAGCCTTATGCTGTGGACCTCACTCAGACAGGATTTTAGCCATCAGACTTTAGGTTTTCTTCTATATGTGAAAGGCTAGAGTAGAGTGATGGTTTAGAAGTGATCTTTGAACTTTTTTTTTAAAGTCTTGCTGTTGTTGAAGGTACAGTGATACCTCATACAACGTCCAAACTTGGTTCCACAAGTTTGAACTTTATACGGATTTGGACTTTGTATGAGGCATGCAAAATCCTAGCCACAATGCCTCATACAACGTCCAAATCTTTGCCACGATGCCTCATACAACGTCGTTTCCATAGAAATACATTGTATTGTAACAGCACAGACTTCAGGGCAAAGTCAAGGAAACAGACAGGAAACTGACAGAACTTTAAGAAATCATTATCTAAAGGCTAAAAACATTATAAAAACATGTCAAACAACCCTGATTGTCCAAGAACCTGAAGAATGCTGCAAAAATCCCAGGAATGCTTCTAAAAGTTCTGATGAAAAAAAATTAAAAAAATCCAAAATCGTGCTCAAAACCACTCCTAAACACTCTTCGCCTCATGCAAAACCCACAAGAGCAATGCACGCATGTGTCCTGCCTTTCATACTGCCCAGGAGGGAAAGCGGCAAGGGTGTACAATGTAAACAAGAAAGGGAGGACGAAACACCCCAGAAATAGAAACAAAAACTAAGAAATTAATAGATTTAATAAATGGTAAACAAGGATAATAATAATAAAGCACGAACAAGCCAACCAGACAAAAGCTAGTAAACACAGACACTATAGATACTAGGCATACACCAAAAGAAAGTCCAAAAGGTACAAAGGCAACCGTCAAGAAATTAGTATGTCCCAAGTATACAGTATATCAAAATGGTGAAGCCTAGTTATGGAGTCCATGAACAAGTCATCACAAAGTAGAGGATGTCTGAAGGGCAAGTTCCGAAGTGACATGTAACAAGTTCATATCATAAATCCAATAGAAGTCCGTGTAAAGAATCATATAAAATTCGCAAAAAGGTACAATATGCAATAAGGACAGCCAGGAGGGCTATGTCAACGTCTGAAGGAGGAACGTGGTAACAACAAGAACAGGTCAAAGTCAGTATCCAAAGTCCATAAGAAATCCGTGTAAACAATCATGTAACATACAAAGGAAGTACAAAATGCAGTACAAACAGCCAGGAGGGCTATGCAGACGTCACCAAAGAGGAACGTGGTAGAGGCAGAAACAGGTCGATATTCTTCCGGTACAGAATATTTCGTACTCTTTGTCAAGATCTGCAAAGGAAACCAAGACCTCAGGTGACAACAGTATAAACAGGCAACAATAATATACAAAAATGATTATATACAAAAGACATATACATACAATAACAAGCCAGAAAGCAGTAACAAGTCAAACAGCACAAAATCTAACAAATTCAAAGCATAACAATAGTACCTGTAACAACGCGCTGACATCACCTCAGAAAGAATACTCATGTAGGGTGGGAGCGTTAAAGAAGCTAAGAAAATAACAGCTACATATAGTTCCCAGGTAGAGTCATGTGAGATTGATGACTGAAATGAGCAATAAAATCTGTTAAAGGGGCAGGTAGTTTCCTCCTACCCCATTCTTTCTTTCACCGCCCAGATTTGTCTTGCTATTTGGCCTCTTTTTTCCCTTTGGAAAATAGAGGATGACGGGCAAAAATACTAACTGCAAAGTCCAGCAAGAGTATTCATGCTAATGGTAATAGATGATCTATAATCTTTCGCATAGACATAGTTAGATAAAACAGACAACACTATTCTTTGTTGGGCAAGTCCAGGTTATAAACTATGAAAAGAGAGAGAGCGCAAATTTGTTACAAAGAATGTCCCATTGTCTTTTGCCTCCCTACCCCCTTTTTGGACTCTAAATCTTAGAATTCTCCAGGCACAATTCTGGGAGTGGCGGCCAGAAACATACATCTGCATACACTTTCATTTTACTCACTTCCTTAAGCCAGTAGTTCCCAACGTGGGGTTCACACTCTACAGGGGAACTTCATTTCCCAGAAGCCTCAGTCAGTCCACTGGCTGTTCAGTGCTTTGGGGGATTGACTAGGGTTTCTGGGAATTAAAGTCCAAAAAACAAAAGTTGGGAAACATTGTTCTAACCTAGTTACCTGCCACAGTGCTTCCTGGGATGAAGTGTAGTGATACTTCTCGGAGGTGGGTGGGTAACAGTCTTATTGCCCTTAAAGTTCTCCTGAAGAACCACCCCAACCATTGCCATCATTATCATTGCAGCAGCTTAGTAGCAGACCTTGGCCTTTCTCCTAGGCCCGTGGTGGTGAACCTATGGCATGTGTGCCGGAAGGGCATGCACATCGCCCTCCAGTCCTGAGTTCATCCCACCTCTCTGCCCCACAGCCCAATGGGAGTGCTTCCTTCCTCCCCAGCACATAGTTTGCCCCACCCTCTGTCCTGCAACCCAATGGGAGCGCTTCCTCCCTCCCCTCAGCATAGAGTTCACCCTGCCCTTGAGGTTAGGGCACTCAGTCTCTAAAAGGTTCACCATCATGGTTCTAGGCCATCCTGGTGAGTGAAATAAAGGGGTCTACAAGTGTATCTAAGGGCTGAAGAATTCCAAAATTCCTGCCTGAGGATTTTTTGGAGAATTCTGGGAGGGGAAACATTTCTATTTGGCACTTACTATTTTCAACATTTCTTGAGACAAGTAAACTAAATTTTATTTTATTTTAAATATATTGCCATTCTGCTCATCATCATTGTCATCGTCATCATCATTATTATCATCATCAACATTAATAATAATAATAATAATAATAATAATAATAATAATAATAATAATAATAATAATAATAATAATAATAATAATAATAATAATAATAATAATAGCATATCAGTTAGTGTAATACTTCACTTATTTTCTTATTCTAGACAGGATGAGCACATCATCCTGAGGTCTATAAATAGGTAAATGCTCCCCACATCCCGTATAAGCCTTGTTCAAACAGTGCCAAAGTTCAAATGAGGACATTGAGTAAAGGCGCTACATCTGTTTGGATGCTTGAAATACAGTGGATGGAATCAAAGTATAACATTTGTGAGAGGAGGAGGAGGAGGAGGAGGAGGAGGGCCTTGAGTGCCAATGTAGTGGTGAAGCGTTAGCTTTGGGTATTGGTTTGGCTTACCAAATTCCAGTCTCCTCAGCCACAAAGTTTACAAGATGGCTCTGGGCCTACCACACAACATACTATTGAAAAGCTGTCCAGTTTGTCTTTTGGTAAAAGGGAGGAAGTACAGAGGCAATCTAATAGAAAACACCTTTCCAATTTACTTTTAATATATTATCATTCTGCTCCATAAAATCGTGTAAAATGTTTAGAGCTTCTGAGACTTTTAGATTACATTCTTTATAGTGTCAAGAGAAGTAGAAAAGCACAAGAAATGGATGTTCTTGAGATTGGTTGTGAGCAACTAACATTTCAATTTATCAGGTGAGTTTTAAAATTAGAGTAGCAAAGAAGGAGATGGCTGGAGCTTCACTTATTATTGGTGAGCTAGGTCATATGAATGCAGTCAAAATCACTTAGATCTGCTGAGATGTAGATGCTGTAACTCATGCAGGCTCCTACGAATGTAACTTTGGGTTCTGCTTGTTCTCTCTTCCATGAATAAGTTTCAGTTTTTGCAACGTGATATGAGTAGGACCCTTGGAATGATGAAAAATACCACATGTCTCTTGTAGACTTGCCCATCCTGGTTTATAAACCGTGCCAGAGAGGGACTGGCCAAATGGGCAAGAGGATCCCAGCATGCTTAAAGGAGGCAATAGAGAGAGCATGGATGAAAAAGCCCTCCTTGAATCCTATTGTGTTTGATCAGGGATTCTTAACCTGCATGCCTTGGGCCAGATGCGGCCCACAGCACTATTTCATGTGCTCCACCACACCAGAAAGTGCCATATGGTGGAAGAAGGGCAAAATGGCCGTCCGGACCCCGAAGCTGTCTGAGGGAATATGACCCAGCCCCCAGCTTTAAAAGGTTGAGAACTCCTGTATTAGATAATTACCAGTCAGTCTCTAATGGTGCCGTTCTTGGGAAAGTAATGGAATGTTTGGTGGGTTCTCAGCCCCAACAGTTTTTGAATGAATTGTATTACAGTATCTAGATCCATTTCATTCTGACTTCAGGCCTAGTTATTATCGGATGGAGACTGCTTATGTCACCTTGGTGGATCATCTGCTTTGGGAATTAGACTGAAGGAGTGTGTCCCCCCTATTGGTTCTGCTCGAGCTAGACCTTTCAGCAACTTTCAGTACCATTGACTGTGTCATCTTTCTGGGATAAAACTTGGAGGCACTTTTTATGGTGGCCTTGGTCGTTCCTGGAGGGGAAAATTCAGAAAGTGGTGCTGGAAGACTCCTGTTCAATGCGTTGGCTTGGGAGATCCCTCGGGAAGGGATTCTGGTTTGTGCCCATGTTGTTTAATATCTATGTAAAACTACTAGGAATTGTTGTCCTCAGTTTGGGATTGGGTGTCTCCAGTATGCCAATGATAACCAACTTATATCTCTTTTCCATCTAAATAATGTACTGGATGAAGGTGTATAAACTGAAACTTAATCCAGACAAGACAAAAGTGTTCCTGGTCGATTGAAAGGTAGATCAGAGAGTAGGAATCCAGCCTGTGCTGGATGGGGTTACACTCCCCCTGAAAACACAGGTATACAGTTTTGGTGGGCTCCTGGATTTACCCCTTAGCCTGGAGGACCAGAAGTGCAGTCGCACAGTGAAAACATGCCTTAGTTGCATTATGGTCAGATTATTGTAACATGCTCTACATTGGGTTGCCTTTGGAAGCTGTTTGGAAACTTCAGTGGGTCCAAAATGCTGCAGCTAGATTGTTAACTGGGAATGGTTACAGGAACCACATAACCTCCATGTCACAGCAGCTGCATTGGCTGCGGATCCTTTTCCAGGCACAATTCAGAGTGCTGGTTTTGACCTATAAAATTTGCTTGGCTCCAAACTATCTCAAAGACCACAACCCTGGTGGCATAGTGGTTAAACTGCTGTACTGCAGTCAAAAGGTTGCGAATTCGGTCCTGACATGACTCAAGGTTGACCCAGCCTTCCGCCCTTACAAGGTCGGTAAAATGAGTACCCAGCATGTTGGTGGCAAAATGTTAGTTACCTGTAAACTGCCTAGAGCATGCACTAAGCACTATGGGACAGTAAAGGTCGCCCTTGCTTGAAAGCCAGTTGTATCCGACTCTAGGGTTCAGTGCTCCTCTCTGTTTATAGACAAAGAACCAGCGCTGTCTGCAGACGTTTCCGTGGACATGTGTGCAGGCATGACTAGGCACCGGAGTGTATGGAATGCTGTTTACCTTCCCACCGAAGTGGTACCTGTTTATCTACTTGCAATTTTTTTTCCTTTCAAACTGCCAGGTTGGCAAGAGGTGGGGCAGAGATGGGAGCTCACTTGGTTGTGCAGTACTCAGGTCTCGAACTGCCGACCTTACAGTCCTCAAGTTCAGCATCTTAACCACTAAGCAACCGCAGTATCTCTTTATGAGTGTTGCTCAGCTTTTAAGATAATCAAAGGAGGCTCTTCTCTTGATCCTCCCTCCCAAGTATTTTTGATGGAGACGTGGGAAAGAGCCTTCTCTGTTTCTGTTCCCAAACAATGGGACTCCCTCTGCTTGATTGACTTCATCTTTCTTGTCCTTCAGGAAGTGGGCAGAGACCTTTCTATACAGGTTGGGTTTTCCGCCTCCTTAGTGACTGGTTTCCTAAGAGGCAATTCTCAAAATAGGACTTTTGTGGTGTGTGTGTTATTTTTAATGTGCTTTAGAAGTGTTTTTATCTACTAGTTTTAATATTCTTAAAACTTTTTTTAAGACACTAAATGCTGCCGTTTTCAGGAGAAAGGCAAGCAAACAGAAACGCACAAAGCCTCTTAAAAACAGCTGCTGCACATGTTTACTTGGTGCCGAATCTTGATTTTAATCGCAAAAGTTGTGAGCTTTTAGTCTTAATGACATACAAATGTAGAGGTTTGATTTCCTTTGGGTAGCCTTGATGATGATATTAGGTATTGGTCACGCACTAATTGATGGAACTACTGTATGTGATGTGTGTTGATTTAATTTCTATTCATCTTAAAACTGATGTGCGTTTATTTTTTATTTTTGTATTTGTTCTTTATGCAGAGCGCAGCTGCAGCGCCAAGTCCGGTACTTGGAAACATTCCTCCAAATGATGGAATGCCAGGGGGACCCATTCCTCCCGGTTTCTTTCAGGTAAGAGTTGAATCTCCTGGATTTTGTTGCTGTTTACTGCATGTGTGTACCTGAGAGGATGCTCAACAATCTTTGCTGAGGCATCATAGTCTTGAAGACTCTTCAGCCGGAAGTATCCAGTTGGTTACTGTAACATTTCCGCTGGATTTCTCCTACCCTTGGCTTTTGTCCTTTGAGTGTGAGTGTGTGTGTGTGAGAAAGAGAGAGAAAGAGAAACTTTAGTTTAGAGCAGGGGCTCCCAACGTTTTTGGCCCCTGGGCTGGTCACGTGGTTTACGACAGTCATGGATCATTTATGACAGCCATGCTTCATTACAACAGCCACAGGCCGGTCACATGGTTTAAAACAGCTGTGGGACGTTTATGGCAACCTTTTGTGCATGCCCGGGCACATTTCACTTCCACTTCTGGGAGAAGCAAGGGTGGCGTGGGATGGCTGATTTGGTGCTGCAAGCTGGGTCTGGCCCATGGGCCGTAGGTTGGGAACCCCATGGTCTAGAGACAGTATCTGCATCTTTGTCCTATACAACAGTCGTGGGTGATTTATGACAGCCGTGGGTCATTATGACAACTATGGGCCAGTCACAAAGTTTTCGACAGTCGTGGGTCATTTACGGTGGTTTTCGACAGCCGTGGGTCATTTACGGTGACATTTTGTGCACGTGCGGGCACATTTGACTTCTACTTCTGGGAGCGGCAAGGGCGGCGTGGGATGGCTGATTTGGTGCCACAGGCCGGGTCCGGCCCACGGGATGTAGGTTAGGAACCCCCTGGTCTAGAGACAGTATCTGCATCTTTTTCCTGTATAGCAGTTTGAGATTTTCTAAAGCTTTTTAAAAATATTTATTTGTTCATCACAACATGATTGTATGTAATTCAAAATGCCCAGAATTTGGGTGGTTCTTTTGCTCCTTTCTGGTTAACCACTTGATTTTTTCCAAATGCCATCACAGAAATCTTTTAACAAAAGCGGCTTAAGCTTTAGCCACAGGCAGAATCACATCTAACCAGGCCAAAACTGAATCACACTGACAGTCAAGAAGAAAGCTAGATCTGTCTTTGTGGAGTAGAATTCATTTTCGTCCATGTCTCCTTTCTTGTAGGATTTTTGGTTGTAGCCACATATTAATCCTGCTGATGAATCTTTGAACAAACCTAAAGGTTAAGGAGAGTCGGGTCTGAAAAACAACCAACCAACACGTTACACATATTTTAAAGTTACTAGGAATTTTCTTGTTGTTGTTGTGCCGTATCCAAATCTGAATATTGACAATCCTCGTGGAGATCAGCCATGAAGACTGTCCTTCGAATATAATGCTGTGGCCTTTCATCTGCCTTCCACATCACAGCATGACACCTGTACGTGTCACAGCGTGACACAGCTCCGCAAGTCAATTTCTGGACCTGAGCTTTTTTGGTACCCGAAGTCCTCCTCAGGCCCAAGCCAGTATTGATGAAGCTGCTGCCCTCCATCAAGATGGATTCAAGTGGGATTTAATCCACTTGGATACCATTACCCTTCCCTGTTGACTTTGCCAAGGCTGCTAGTCTCAGGGTTGTGAGGTTGGTTAGCTGCCGCCTGAAATTCGGCATTGAGTCACTGGCAATATGATCTACTCTATTACCATAGCAGGTTAACCTAGCCCTTCCTCATAAATTCCTTTTGTAACTTAGACATTTTTTCCTTATTTGAATTAGAAGTTGTATACAGTGGTACCTCGCTTAAAGAGCATAATGCATTCCATGGGATTGCACTTGGAAAAAGTGCTGCCGCTGCCATTGTAAGTGACCAATTGTGATTTCTGGTGATTGCCAACCCCGATTTAGTTGTTAAGCAAGTTTTTGGTTATTTTTACTTGTTAAGTGAGGGCAACCATTCAGAGAAAATTCTGCTCTTTAAGCGAGTTAGTCTCTAAGCGAGGCGCTCTTTATGCAAGGTTTTACTGTATAAATTAATCTTGAAAGAAATCAGTCCTGACTGCTCCTTAGAAGGTCAAATAGTAAAGATGAAGATGAAGTACTTTGGACACCAAATGAGAAGAGAGGATTCACTTGAGAAAGCCTTGATGCTGGGAAAGGTGGAGGGCAAAAGAAAAAGGGGACGGCCAAGGATGAGATGGCTGGATGGCATTGTGGACGCAGCGGGCACCAAGCTGAGCGGGCTGAGGAGGATGGTGGAGGACAGGGGTGCCTGGAGTTTAATGGTCCATAGGGTCGCAAAGGGTCGGAATCGACTGTGCGACTGAACAACAACACTGTATAAGAAAATGTCTGGTACAGACCCAGGTTACAAGGTCTATAACCATCCCAAAACAATTAAATATGTGAAAGTCTCATTATGTAGCAGTAATTATGGTCTCATTTTTTTTTTGGTGGGGGGAGATAACTGTCTTGGTAGAATATTTGTGCATTGGAGGGGGGAGAAGCCTATTGATTTTGAGGTACTAAAAAGGGCTTAAGTGAGTTTTTGATGTTGATGGAAACAAATGAAAGATGGGAGGTAGGAACATCTGCCAGCAATCCAAGTATTATATGCCCTGATTGTGGTTCTAGGATTTCAATTACAATCTGTTTGACAAAAGAAAATCTTCTTTTGTCAATATATCTCAGATATGTTCCAGAGGTTTTGTTTGCTTGCTTGCTTGTGGGCAAGAGTTCCAAAACTTGAAGCTCTGGATGAAGATGCTGCAGTTAAATTATTCCATTAAGTAAAATAATCCCAGGGGTTATGATTTTTGGAAATTAAAGACTCCCAACCCATCCATCAGCCTCCAATGGCTTCCCTACAATGACAGAAATCCTACTGGGAGCCATGGGGCAATGATGGGAAAGGGGATCACAGTGGCTGATGATATCTTCAACCTTAATGCTATGTAACCTCTGGAACAGGATTTCAGCTACGGTAGGGAGAAGTGCTCTCTTTGTATCCCCTTTAATCTCTTACCGCTTAGTCTTCGGAAAACTCAGTCTGGTATTATGAGAAAGGAAAAGAAGAGCTTTTGGTTTTCCATGCATGTGTGCGTCTGTCTGTCCATCTGTCTTTGTGTTTCAGCCATTTCTCTATGTCACTTCTCTAAATCATAGTAGGGTGGTCTACAATTTGAAAATGCACTAGAATTCATTTTTCCGGCTAACTGGAACACTTTACCTGTGGAGCTGCATTTGGGATGTGCTAATGAGTGAAGAATCTAGTCTTCAGATGATAGTTGGGTAGTCTTCTTGGTAGGATTATCAGACAAGTCGTACTTTTAAACAGTGTGGTTAATGAGGAAGTTTTCTAGACGGAGGACTCTTTTTATGTCAATCAGACAATGTTGTGCAGCTATTTCATCTCTCCCTCCTTAATAGAGCAGTGAGGATAAGAATGGAGGGTACAAGGTTGGAGATCACCTTTCCTGGACATTTAGTAAGATGACATGATTGAGGCAGAACAACTAAAGGCCTATTTGGAAGCATCATGAAGGGCTCATGTATGCCTAGACATGTCTTTCACTAGCAGCAGGAAAGAACTTTTTTCTCCCGTTGGTTGATCAGAATTTTCCAGGAAAGCAGAATCTTCAGGCACAGAGACTCCATATCTTAATCTTCATTCTCAACATTTAGGAGTGTTGAAGAAAGAAAGAAAGCCATCCTGTAGTGATATTAGGAGAGGATGCCCGCGCTCACCCCGCAGCCACACCATCGCTCGGGGGATCGAGCCCACCTGCGCCCGCCGCTGCCGCCGCCCCCCTCCGAGCCACGCCTGGCTGGAGGGGTGAAAAGCCGCCGCCGCAGAGAGGCCCGCGCTCACCCCGCAGCCACACCATCGCTCGGGGGATCGAGCCCACCTGCGCCCGCCGCTGCCGCCGCCCCCCTCCGAGCCACGCCTGGCTGGAGGGGTGAAAAGCCGCCGCCGCAGAGAGGCCCGCGCTCACCCCGCAGCCACACCATCGCTCGGGGGATCGAGCCCACCTGCGCCCACCGCTGCCGCCGCCCCCCTCCGAGCCACGCCTGGCTGGAGGGGTGAAAAGCCGCCGCCACCGCAGAGAGGCCCGCGCTCACCCCGCAGCCACACCATCGCTCGGGGCTCGTTCTGCACGAGGGGAGTGACAGGTGGGAACCACTGCTGTTGACGCAGCTGCCCTTATGGTCTTTTGAACCATTGGGCACTTTTGTGACTGCTGGGTGGTTGAGATTAATTCTGTAGTTTTTATAATGTATGTGTTATTATTATTATTTCTATGTGACTTCTCCCTCCCCCTTCCCCCCCATTGTCATTTTATTCATGATATTATGCTTATATATATTGTATTCCTATTATACAGTATTGTATACTGTTTATTCTGTATTGTATTTTTTGCATAATTTGATGTTTTGATTGTATTAATTGTGTATTGCCTTTTGAATTCTATTGTATATTTTGCTCTGTTTATTGTATCTATATATGTTGTAAGGCGCTTTGAGTGGCACTTGTGTCAGGAAAGCGGGATAGAAATAAAACATTATTATTATTATTATTATTATTATTATTATTATTATTATTATTATTATTATTATTATTATTATTATTATTATTATTATTATTATTATGATGATGCCTGGGGGAGGGGGAAAAGTTGTTTAAAGAATCAGACTTTTTGGCACCTAAGTTTGCAGACAGAGACAGAAGGTGATGGGATCGAAATGTTGCACTATACCTTTTTAACTGTGATTACGACAGCTATTTTACCCCAGACAGACCCGGTGCGCAACTTGGGGGTCCTCCTGGATTCGCGGCTACTGCTAGAAGAACATGTGGCGGCTGTGACCAGGAGGGCTTTCGCCCAACTTCGGGTGATTCGCCAGTTGCGCCCACTCCTGGACCGGGACTCCTTGCTCATGGTCACTCACGCTCTGGTCACCTCCAGACTAGATTATTGCAATGCGCTCTACATGGGGCTGCCCTTGACGACCATTCGGAGGCTACAGCTGGTCCAGAATGCGGCAGCCAGGGTGGTGATGGGGTGTGGGCGTTATGCCCGTGCTTTGCCACTGCTCCGGGAGCTGCACTGGTTGCCAGTTTGTCTCCGGGTGCAATTCAAGGTGCTGGTTTTGACCTTTAAAGCCCTATATGGTAGTGGGCCGGGTTACCTAAGAGACCGCATCGCCCTGAGGACGTCTGTCCGTCCAACCAGAGCGGACCGGAGGGGCTCTCTAATTGTTCCATCAGCCAGAGGGGCTCGCCTCTCTGGCACAAGGAGGAGAGCCTTCTCCGTGTCTGCACCGGCCCTCTGGAACCTCCTGCCAACAGAGCTACGTCTTCGGACGGAATTGCTGCCTTTCAGAAAAGATCTTAAAACCTGGTTGGCGGGTCAAGTGTGGGGTGCAGGTGTAAGGGTAACCTCCATTGGGTGGTTGGTGTAGAAGAACTCTTCCCCATGGTGCCTTTGGATCCTGCAGCCCTTGTTTTTAGGGGGTGGGTAGTTTTAACTGTTTTTAACATGTGTTTTTTAATTTTTATTGTGAACCGCCCTGAGTTGGCTTTGGCCGAGTGAGCGGTATATAAATGTGACAATTAAATTTAAATTTAAATTTACAAGAAAGAAAATAGATAACATGCCTCATTATCTAACTATACCTTTGTGGTCCATGCAGGAATAGTTGGTTATATGTGCTACAGTAGAGATGGGCAAAATGGCACCCCAGCAGATGGTGATGGTCTCTAATTGTTTTCAGCCCCAACCAGCACAGTCACTGGTGAGGGGATGGCCACATGTTTCCCATCCTTGACCAATAGCATGCTCACAATAATGCAGAAAAGATCTCTCAGACTTCAAACTTTGCAAATAAAGTCATTTCCACCATAGGAAGAAAATTGCCCTGTGATTATGATTAAAGCAAAGTAGAGAGCAACTGTGAAACTGACAATGCCCGCTCTTACCTTTAGCTCTAGTTCAGGGATTCTCAACCTATGGCCTGTGGGTTAGATGTGGCCTGCAACACCATTTCATGTGAGCCCCACCACCTCCACCACACCAGGAAGTGCCATGTGGTGGAAGAGGGCAAAATGGCCATCCGGCCCCCGAAGCTGTCTGAGGGAGCGTGACCCAGCCCCCAGCTTTAAAAGGTTGAGAACTCCTGCTCAAATTAATCAAGTCTGTATAAAAGTTTCACAGAAAAAGCTACATTGAGTTTGGAGTTTCTGAAACAGAAATCACAAGAATGTCTTATAATTTTCATTGCTTTTTTTAAAAAGTTTGGAAATATTCCATAGTGTGTTAAAATATTAGAAAACCCAGAACACAGCCATACTTTTAAATGCCCATCTAACAAGTACAGTAGGTTGGTTTTTCAGTGCCTAATTTTTCAAACCCCGTAAATATGGGAAGGTCTATGGCAGGGGTACCCAAACTATGGCTCATGGACCAGATCTGGCCCCCAATGTCAATTCATCTGGCCCCCAATGCCCTCACCGCTCCTGGAAATGGAAGTAAAACATGCCTACGTATGCACAGAATGCTGTCGTAAATGCACCCGCAGTGGTTGTAAATGCATTTATGATAGCTGCAGTTGCATTTATGGCAGGGTTCTGCAATATGTGGGTGTGTTTTACTTCTAGCGGGAAGAACCACGTGACTGGTCCAATCAGCTGTCCAGGGGGCATGTTCAGGCCCATGGCCTGAAAAGTTTGGGCACCCCAGTCTATGGTAAGACACCTTGATTGTTATCCTGCCCAAGCATTGGTGAAGGTAGCTCTTCTTTCCTTCTCACCAAAGGTTGTCGTCCTCTATTTACTCACTCCCATTCCCTTGCCCTTAGGGCAAGCTAAAAGATGGTTGGCTGTTCTTTTCCTTCCCACAGCAGAGTTAACATCTATCACTCATTGATAGGCCATGCTAATACACTGGCCCTGGGAAGTGCATACGTATTTCTTTGTAATTGCCTGCATCCTCCTCCCAAGTTATGTTGCTTCACAAGAATACAGTGAGCAGTCATCTTTTGCAGAGATCCTAGATCCCCATGTCTGCTCTTTACTAAAGATAGTCTTACTCAAGACAGACTTTTTGTGGGGTGGGTGGGTGGGAGGAATCCAAACTGATAGTTGCCCATCTTTGCTCCAGAGGAGATGGAAAGGCAGGAGGAGCTACTGTATGTTGCCTAATATTCTGTTTTGAACACTTACTTCCAGATTGATTGATTGGTGTGTGTGTGTTTGCTGTACGCTTAGTGGTTGCGTATTTTCCTGCTAAATGTTGGACTCTGTGTGTAGCATTCTGAAAATCTCTCTGATGAAATGGAAAGTTGAACATAAATCAATGTCTGTTGGTGTGTTAGCTATGCATCAGCAGTTAGAAAGGGATGCACCATAACAAAGCACTTCCAAGTTAGTGTTCCCACACTGCCCCCTAATGCACCGAGATCTAGGAAGCCAACAGACAAAGGTATTTCAGATTGTTTTTGCTTTGGGCTCCCAATTTTTTTCAGGTTAAGAGCTGCAATTGTTTTACTAGTTTATATTCCTGTTGGTAATGGTAAAGCAGAAACAATATCATTGGAGGGAAAGGGAGAGAGTAAAGGCTACATCACATAATAAATCCTGTATTGAATCTATGCCAGAACTGGCATTCAGGCTGATGCATACAATTATACATGATATATATTAAACTAAGGCTTTCTGCTACATACTATGCCCACTGAAAGGGGAAAAGATATGTATGGCTGATTAAATTAACATATTTATGTAACTAGAATTGATATTCACACCAGAACTCAATTCTGAGTACGAGGGTTTTTGTTGTTGTTGTTGTTTTACTTTCAGCTTGTCTGCTTGTGATGTGTCTAAAACTGTAGTTCACACAAGTCTTTGTATAGATATGGTTGGTATTGGCTTCGGGATCTGCTGTGCAGCAAATAATTTGATTTGGTGAATGTATACCTTATTCATCTTTCCCCCTTCCCTTTTTGCAGCTTTTAACATGTTTTACCATTTCAGGCACAATTAGCTCTGTAATTTAAAAAAAATCAAATGCCAATCCTTCTTATTTAGCAAACATTTAACAGTTGTTATATTATTTTAAGAGAGGAGGACCATGAGAAATTACAGAGGTAGGAAAAGAAAACAAAGTAGAAAAGGAAGTACATTAAAAAAATTGTACTTTCTGCATGTTATCTGTTACATGCAAACCTGACTATTGTAACTGGAAGGAGGGTGGCTTATATTTTCAGCCTCTCATTTATAAACTCTCAGCCACTCATATCCTATCAGACTTATTGGTTAATCAATCTTTAGCATGTTCATATAGAGGGTTTTTTTTGTCCTTCTAGTGTGCCTGTATGTGATTCCCTTCTTAGGGAGAGTTGTTTTTCAAATCATAGTATAAAAAGTGCTGGCTCTTTGGCTTTGAAACAGAGATGAGCACTGAACCATAGAGTCGGATACGACTCGCCTTTGAGCAAGGGAAACCTTTACCTTTGTCTTTAGTATAGGTTTTTTTTTTCTCCCCTCCAAAATAAAGTTCAGAACAAATATCTCCATTTTAGTCTTTGGGGGTTTTCAGAAACAATGAAAAGGTTTGTCTTTATTGTTACCGTGATGTCACACACCTGCATCACTTTTTCCAGACATTCTCCCGGTGTTTCACAAAGAACGTCTGTAGCCTTAGAGTAAATTCCCAAATGACATCCCAGAATGCAACAGCATTGCAGGGAAAGGAAAACAAGTATGTTTTATCACTTCTGTTGGCTTATGCATGACGGCTCAGAATACTGAAAATGGAAAGGATAGAGAATGGACAATCTCTTTGCCCCGGTATGAGGCATATAGTTGTATCCAAATATGCACATTTCTGGAAGCTCCTGCTGCTACTAGTATGGAGGCTGTTTATGTATTTGAACCAAACCACAAAATATATGGCTGCCTTTATAGAGTATCACCATGCAGAAACATTTTAGTGTGAAAATTTAATTACCCTTGACTGACTTGAACTGCCATCAGCATGTACGTTGAATATTTATTTGTTTGTTTGTTTGTTTGTTTTGTTTTGTGATTTATATTGCCGCCTTCAAAAGACTCTGGGAGGCACACAAAGAATAAAAACCAGCATCACAGTTAAAAACTCTAAAACCTATTTTTAAAAAAACATTAAAAATGACTATCAGAAATTACCCCAACCCTTACCAATTAAAAGAGAGAGAGCATTCTTACTAGATCAGCCAGCAGGCGAGGTGCCGCGGGGGTCACCACGTCATTGGTGCCCCACACCAATAGCATTCAGTCAGAGCCATACGTCCAGAAGTTGTTGACACAGTGGGAGTTAAAACCCTCATGTTGGCCAGTAAATAGATAGGCAGGATATCTCTCAATACCATTTCCAGGGAATCCTAAGCAGGTGAAGGCATCTGCTTGGGAATACCCTGAAGCAAATGGTGAGCCACTGTGTGAGACAGAATGCTGGACTGGATGGGCTGTGGCCTGTTCCAGCAAGGATGTTCTTATGTTCATATGTACTTCTGTGAAAGCTTAGTAACAGAATTTGAGCTTTGCTGGTGACTTTCTTAAAACCTATTTGTCTGGTAACTAAAAGAGTCACCAAACAGTCTAATTAATCATTCCATATAGCAGTGATTGAGAACTGTTTAGAGACCGAGCGCCCAAACTTAACAGGCTGCCGTCCATGCTGCAGAGGGGCGGGATGAACTCTGTGCTGGGGGAGGAAGGAAGCATTCCCATTGGACTTCTGGGCAGAGGGGCAGGGCAAACTCTGTGCTGGGGCACTTGAGTGCCCCCTCTGGCACACGTGCCATAGGTTCGCCACCACTGTCATATAGCTATGGGTATAACAATTATATTAACAGTCAATAGAACCATTTCTTTCTTTCTGAATCAAATGCAGAATTATATAGACCGATTTGTGATTGTTCACACACATATAGCAGTGTCTGAATAAATCCAGTAAGCTTACTTGAAATTAGGCCTGTACATCACTGTACTGTGTAGGTTATCTATTGTATCAAGTAAACATGTTTCTCCTTAACTAGTGACGATTTTTAATAAATGTTAGCCATCGCTTACTTTGGCTATAGTTAAGACATTTGTGATATAAAAATAAAGTTCAATGCATTGTTACACAGAGCTGGAGATCCACTTTACGCCTAAAATATTGTGCCTTATGCATTTTAAGTTGTATAGTTAGATTGCAACATGTGTTCAGCATGTTTCATTTGGTTACTTGAATATGCATAGGTCTTCTAAATATGTGTACTAACTTCAACTAGTGTTTTAAAAAGAATCAGTTTCCACAGTAAAATGTTTAAATTTGTCGATCTCTGGAGAAGAATGTTCGTTTTGCAACCTAGTTCCTATTTACAAGGGAAATGTGAAGTTGTAGATATTCCCCTTCTCATGTTGACAATACATTACATGTGTTACTGTTTGTTTTGGAGGTGTTGCTGAGTAAAGTTAAGGTCTAGATGCGTTTATGAATTCTGTAGCAGGAAAAGTCCATGTGGGATGTACTCATACTACTTCTACCATGTAATTTGCTAGTGTACAAATGTTTGTGCAATAGTTTGTAAACTGGCATCTATTTTTAAACTAATCTTGACATAATGGTTATTGCTTGGTGTTCTGTTCAAATCTGACTCATTGGCCCACCCATCTTGTATAAGAATAATGAACACATTTAGAAATAAGGCAAATTTGAAATCCTTACATTATTTTATTTCTTGTATTTAGTTCACTGGTCCTTAAAACGGCTTTTAAGCTAAGGTAATAAATATTTTAATGATAGGTGGTTGTGCTATTTGTGTTGTGTTTACATTGATAGGAGCGTCAATTCATTTCACCGAATTAATATCAACTTAAGCTGTTTGGTACTGATTTGTTCATTCTTTTTTTTTTCTACTCCATGCGTTTATTGCATTTCTGATTTGCCCCATAACTGACAAACAGTAGTCTTTGCAGAGAATTTTTCAGTATATGCGTCCTCTATTTGCAGTTGTTAAGTGCAAATTGAGTTTTCTTGGTAGTGCCTTATTCTGGTTGGATCTCCATAATCATACCTCTTGAAGATCAATGCATCAGATTGTGGCTTTTGTTGTTCGGTCACACAATGGAGTCCCATTGCTACCCCATGGACCACTGCATGCCAGGCTCCTCTGTCATCTGCCATCCTCCATGTGGCTACGTTCTCACAAAATGGCAAACCAGAATAGAATTCTAGTCCTTAGCAGTATTTTCCTGTATACTGTCTGGCCAATCCCATTTTGTTTCTCCTGCAATCAAGAATAGCTAAAGTAATAAGCGAAGCTAGAAAAGTTTTGCATCCTTATCTAGACCATGGTCTTTCTCTGTGCCGTAAGCCTTGATTTATAAACCAAACTCTGGCTTTCTTGAGAAAGGACAAACCAGGAATCAGGACCCAAATACAGGATCCAGGAATCAAGACCCAAATACAGAGCAAAACGTTTTCCATTCTAATTAAGTATCTGGCTGTTTTAGCCTCTCCCAGACAAAACCAAGTGGGAACAGTTTGATGGCATGTATTGGCTTCTAACCCATTAATGATGTGTTGGGGCTTCAAACACTCTGTCTTTGCATTTTATTAGATCATAGACTATCATCAGATTCTGTAACATCAACTTTGCACATCCTAAGAGTCAGCTGAGACAAGGCCTGCACAAACTGATAAAATCATTTTCTCCTTGTGCTTTGGGGACCTAACTGCTGCTTGTATGAGAAAACTAAACAAAGATGTCTCATTAGCAGTGATTTCTGTAGGACAAAGGAAATATCCTGCTCCAAAAAATGAAGGGAACACTTAAACAACACAATGTAACCCCAAGTCAATCACACTTCTGTGAAATCAAACTGTCTGCTCTGGTAGCAACATCAATTGAGAATCAATTCCACGCTGTTATGCAAATGGAAGAGACAACAGGTGGACATCAGAGGCACTTAGCAAGGCATCCCCAATAAAGGTGTGGTTCAGCAGGAGGTGACCACAGACCACTTCTCAGTTCCTTTGCTTTCTGGCTGATGGTTTGGTCACTGTTGAACGCTGGCGGTGCCTTCACTCTAGTGGTAGCATGAGACGGAGCCTACAACCCACACAAGTGGCTCAGGAAGTGCAGCTCATCCAGGATGGCACATCAATGTAAGCTGTGGCATGAAGGTTTGCTGTGTCTGCCAGCGTAGTGTCCAGAGCATGGAGGAGCTACCAGGAGACAAGCCAATACATCAGGAGATGTGGAGGAGGCCGTAGGAGGGCAACAACCCAGCAGCAGGACCGCTACCTCCGCCTTTGTGCAAGGAGGAACAGGTGGAGCACTGCCGGAGACCTGCAAAATGGCCTCCAGAGGGATACCAATGTGCATGTGTCTGCTCAAACGGTCAGGAACAGACTCCATGAGGGTGGTTTGAGGGCCCGACGACCACAGGTGGGGGTTGTGCAAACAGCCCAACACCGTGCAAGACGTTTGGCATTTGCCAGAGAACAACAAGATTGGCAGGTTTGCCACTGGCGCCCTGTGCTGTTTACAGATGAAAGCAGGTTCACATTGAGCACATGTGACAGACGTGTCAGGGTCTGGAAATGCTGTGGAGAATGTTATGCTGCCTGCAACATCTTCCAGCATGACTGGTTTGGCGGTGGGTCAGTAATGGTGTGGGGTGGCATTTCCCTGGAGGGCCACACAGCCCTCCATGTGCTCGCCGGAGGTAGCCTGACTGCCATTAGGTACCGAGATGAGATCCTCTGATCCCTTGTGAGACCATTTGCTGGTGCGGTTGGCCCTGGGTTCCTTCTAATGCCCGACAATGCTAGACCTCATGTGGCTGGAGTGTGTCAGCGGTTCCTGCAAGACGAAGGCATTGATGCTATGGACCGGCCCGCCCATTCCCCAGACCTGAATTCGATTAAGCACATCTGGTACATCATGTCTCGCTCCATCCACCGACGCCACGTTGCACCACAGACTGTCCAGGAGTTGGGGGTTGCTTTAGTCCAAGTGTGGGAGGAGATCCCTCAGGAGACCATCCACCACCTCATCAGGAGCATGCTCAGGCGTTGTAGGGAGGTCATACAGGCACGTGGGGGCCACACACACTACTGAGCCTCATTTTGACTTGATTTAAGGACATTACATTACAGTTGCATCAGCCTGTAGTGTTTTCTTCTACTGTCACTGTGAGTGTAACTCCAAATCCAGACCTCCATGGGTTGATGAATTTAATTCCCATTGTTAAGTTTTGTGTGATTTTGTTGTCAGCACATTCGACTACAGTATGTGAACAACAATAGGAATACAGTATTTCAGTCATTCAGATTGTGGGATGCCTTATTTTTGTGTGCCCTTTATTTTTTTGAGCAGTATATGTTTTGTATAGACGGAAGAGGAATGTATTTGGATAGAAATAATTATCTTTTGCCCCATTATGTGTCAGGTAGGAGGAATTTGAAGGAAGAGGATGTACTCATAGATTCATTCACAAATAGAAAGAGGCTCCTGATCTCATATCTTCAGTTCCATTTGCCAGCTTTGAGAGACATTTGCAACTAGGCTGCTGCTGAGCCTCACAAAGTTTTTCATTATCTCCTTGAATCTTATAGAGAGCAGTCAGAATGTGGAGGTACAAACTATTTCCCATATGATACAGTGCATACAATGCCCCTCAACGTGCACCGATGAGGACCTTATTTTGTCAAGAGGAAATGCTGTTAATGTGGCCCAATATGTCATCTAGCCCTTTTAAAATCTATTTTGTTTTTAGATGTGTTAATTTTAGCTTTGTATGTTATTGTATGCTGGTGATGCCCCTGACACTAAGAAAGAAAGAAAGAAAATAGCTACCACTGCTTTGTATCCCGTCCCCATCTCCCCCCCCCTCCCAATTATAACTCTTCATTAGGCAGCATGAGGTAGAACTATGACTTTGTTCTGGTTATGGAAAAGAAAGCCATGAAGTTCTAACAAGAAATAAAAATGATCTCTTGTCAAGTTTGGCCAGTCTTTAAAATTAGATACAACTAATCAGCTGATTTCACAAAACATTTATCGAGACCAACCATTGAAATTCTGTCATTGTTATAGACTTTCATTTTAGTCTAGTTCCATAACACAAAGGCAAGACTATCTTACAATTTGTCATTCCTATCCTCTACTGAGAACCACTGACCTATAATGTTCATTGAACTAACAGATTGATCTCATTTTGGTAGTACTGTACTGTGTTTGATCTGAGAACCCATTGTTGAATGAAGATCAGAATCTAAGGTGAGCACCATATTTACCTTGATTTAACTTGACTTAATGATTTAACTCAACATTTTATATCATTTTTGCCTGATGAAGAGATCTGGAGAACTCAAAATCTTGTTTATCTGCAGCTTCATAGTGACCCAACAAGGATATTGGTTAACCCAGACCATTGTTCCATATCTATAGCTACCTGTCAGCATTTAGCTAATAAGATTAATCCCTATGTTCTTCTTTAGTTCAACAGTGCCACCTAGAGCATCTGAAATTTTGGACCCCTGTTATGAAGCCTAAATGGGCATATTTTCTAGCCTTTGTTTCTGCATAAACATCTGGAGTTATGCTCTTCCTTCCTTCTAGGCGGAACTAGTCTTTTGCCATATATGTGCAGAGTTGTAAATCAGATGAATATAGCTTTTAGCATCTACATAATCTTCCACTTAGCTGCCTAGACTGCTGATACAGAAAACTGATCTTATTATACAATTGTGTAAAACAGCAGACCATCTCTATTAAGGTGGTGGATATGGATCAGACACCCTGTAAAAATGTAGGGCTTTACAAGAACTCTCTATCTCTTAGAATGATATACATTAATAGTTTAAAGATGCCATTTTCAGGTCATCTTTTCTACAGTACTCTCTCATACTCTGAAATCCAAGATTTCTGTTTCAGTATGTAGTGTTTAACTACTGTATCTCAGTTACTTGATTTGGGATTATTACTTTTTTTTCCCTTAATACTTGCATTGCCTTTTTCTTCCCTTTTCCTGGTTTAGCTCAGATATTTATTTATTTATATTCTTTGGATATTTGAGTATAGTATTTAAGAGGATTTCTAAGTACAATAGACCCTCGCATAATGCCGTTAGTTCCCCAAGTAGCATTGCTAAGCGATTTTGTTGTTATGCGGGTTTCTATGGAGTTCCCCGCATAACGACGGTTTTAGCGTTGTTATCCGGATAATGACGGTTATTTTAGCATTGTTGTCCAGACAACAACACTAAAAACGTCGTTATGCAGGGGAACACATGGTGCATAACGACGCATTGTTAAGCCAAAATGATGCTATCCGAACGCGTTGTTATGTGAGGGTTGACTGTATATTCTCCCAAGGTGTGTAAACTGTATAGAATTGGAGAAAATATCTTTGAGTATAGTATGGAAAGACTGAAGTGCAAACACATTTGTGAATGAGATGACATGTTTGCAAAATCACTGATTTTTGAATTTCAGTTTGTGTCACTTTTTCCAAGTTCTTGGTTTTCTCCAAACACACTCAAGGCAGTCAATCTTGGGGTTCCCAAGTTTCCTTCCTATTTTCAATTATCTTTTAGAAGAATACTTGATAAAGAGGAGGCTCTGAGAGAAAGAAAAGTTAGTCCTTCCTCACAGATTTGTAACAGCTAGTAATTAAGACACGATGATGATGATGATGATGATGATGATGATGATGATGATGATGATAATTTAATTTGTATCCCACCATTCATGAACCCCTTCTGTCTGCTGTTAATTCCTTCTCTTCCTCTGTTTATATCTTAAAGCTCAAATCATAGACATGACAAATCAGGTCGGTATCATGGATTTTAATATATTCTTAACAAAGTTTCCCATTATTAGGACTCCCAAATGAGTTTGCGTTCCAGAGTCTTGTGTATGTGGTTTGAGAGTTAACAGTAAAAAATTATTCCTTTGGAAAGCAAGGCAAGGGCCTGGTGCCTTTTAATATTCATCTCACCTACTGCTAATGTTGTCATGATTAACTCTGGAGTTCTTAAGTAGAGGGAAGATGATGCTATCTGCTGTTATAGAAAACGCTTCTTTAATCTTGGCTGTGTTTTCCACTAGAATATAGAAATCCCTTGCATGAAACCCTGTGTTCTTATTTTAAATGAGTTTAGAATTCTCCCAGGAAAGAATTTATTAGGGATATAATTTCTCCCATTAGCATCCTAACGGTATACAGTATTATTTTTAGAAGCAAGGGGAGTTTCCTATAATGTAATGTTTCTTCTTTGGTTTTAATATGTAGCAAATGAAAAAACCCAAACACATTTCTCCTTTTCTAAAATTTATTTATTTATTTATTTATATCCTGCCCATCTAGGATATTTTCCCACTCTGGGCGGCTTACAACATATTAAAAAAAGATATTTATAATAAAAATTAAACAAATTGAATAAATTATAAATATCAACAAGAACAAAAATGATTTCTCTCCCCCCCCCATTAAAAACAACAGCAACAACAATCCAGAACAAAGAACACATATTAGTGACAGAAAATGTTAATAAAAAATTGGAGAACAGCTGCTAATTCTTTAAAAAAAACAGTTTTGTCCACTTTCTCTTTTTAAAAAAAACATGTTGCCAGTACCTCTTCAGGTCAATGCATTTATTTGCCTGTTTAGAGAGATAGCTCTTACACATCATTGTTTACTTATTCGTATATACCAATGCTAGTGATTTTATGCAATGTAATCCATTGCCTCTAAAACATTATATACCAGTAACTGTTATGTGCTTGTGTTCCTTTACCCACTCCAGTACCCATGGTAGTTTAATAGAACTGAGTTGAACTACCTAATAGTGGTGAAACGTTTAATTTAGCTAAGTGACAGAAACAAATAATATATAGATTTGTAGTATTTGTGAAAGCGATGTTCGAGTATTTTTCTTTATATCCTCCCTAATTAATGTTACTGAAAACCATCCAAGCTGAAAAAGAAAGTCTACTAACAATATTAGTGCTTAAAAGATATATTACCCAATAACAACAGTAGCAAGATTTTTTAAAAGTAGAATTGAAAACCATCCATTTTTAAAAATATTTTTATTTAAAAAATTCACATTGTCTTATACAATGAAACATAAAATATAACACATATTCCACAAGACATTTATAACCATTAACCCATTTTTCCACCACCCACCTAGCTTTACTATCTCCTTTTTTACCTCTATCTTTAATTTCTCAAACTTATATCCAAAGTTACCAGAAAACAACTGTTTGTACCTTAAATAATAGTGACCCTACCACCACCCCAGCCCCCATCTAGTGCTTTACAGAGGAAATATGATGCCAATGAACCTCATATTCATATAGTTATTCAAGTTATTTCCCAGAATTTGTATTCATCCTGGGTTGGTTTAATCCCCTCTTTACTTGTTAATGCATATGTTACAAATGGTTCCCAAATTTGCCAGAATGTATTCTTTACAATTTCACCTCTTTTTTGTTTCATTTCAGATGTTAGCTCATCGTTCAGAGCTAGCCTCCATACTTGTTGGTACCATCTTTCTCTTTTAATCTCAAATTTATTTTTCCATTCCAGGGCAATTATTTCCTTTGTTACCGATAGTAGCATAATTAGTAAAAAAAAATTGTTTCTCTAGCCTTAAAACATGGACCTCTCCTAACAGAGCTACTTTTGGCTTTTAACACTATACTTATTTTAAAGATCTTCCCCAACTCCTTTTCCAACCATCTCCAGCATTTCCGTGCAAACTCCCACTCCCACCACATATGCATATAGGTACCGTTTTCCTTATTGCATCTCCAACATTTGTCGTTCACCGTCTTACCCATATGTTGTGCTCTCATAGGTGTCAGGTACCATCTCCAGATTAATTTGAAATTATGTTCTCTGAATTTTATACTGTGTAGTCTCCCAATCAAAATAAAGGATAAACAGTTAAAGGATTGGCAGGAAATGTTAGATACCTTTTGCAATGCAGGTAAAAAAGCAAGGTTAACTAAGTCACTTAGATATCAAAAGCAGGCGGAAGGGAGGTTAGGTATACCAAACATAAAAAAAATTACAAAGCTTTTCAATTAAGAATAATAATGAATAAGTTAATTCAAGATAAGGAAGAGTCTAAAGAAATGGATCCTCAAAACTAATCTTATGTAACACATCTACTTCTATACTTAATAGAGATAAGGCATCCAGCATTCCTTGTTGCATAGTTGTTCTGATGGGATATTTAAGATACAGTACTTCAACTGAGAAAATGAATGCTCAGCTGAGCAATTTGTGACCATTAATGTTAAAAATATATGAAAGCCAATGTCTACATTTGGAAAGGCACACTCAATATTGTCTTCTAATATTATTTTATAAAGTTCAGCATGACTAAATCTTGTTTTTACATTTTTTGTTGCACTGAACTTATGGCGCACATATGAATGCTCAAGCTCAGCTGAGAAATTACTGTTGAAGTCCTCTGGGTAAGCATCAATCAGCTTTTAACAGCCATGAGAATACCTTTCAATGCTAGTAGATGATGAAGTGACATGTGGCACATCATTTAGAAAAGAAAATATCTCTGCTATTTCTTTATATATCTCTCCTCTTCTTTTCATCTCAGTTTCGAGTTTGTCAAAAATTGTGTGAAAGATGCTGATATGAAATTTATTTCTAGCATTCAGATATACTTCTGGTGCATCTCCGTCATTGGGTATCTTCCTTCTGATACATTTGCAAGTTGTAGCTGCCTTATAATCAACATCTGATAGCATTTCCTTTGTAGCTGCTTCATATCTTTCAAATTCATCTTGTGAAGTGCAAAGTTGGTTAGCTAAGGATACATACAGATCTGCACATGTTTTTAAGTTCACATCCTCATTTTGTAGAATTTGGCTTACTCTGAAAATTCTGCAAAATCTCATTCCAAAAATTCAACATAAAAACTAATTCTAGTTCTTGCATCTTAAGTGCAATATCATTTGCTTCTCTTTTAGTGTCTCCGTTTTGTGACTGGTCTTCGGCTATATATTCTAATGCTTCTAAAATTTTAAGGAAAGATTTCAAAATTGCTACTGTTGCCATAGCATGAACCTCCCATCTGGTATCAGAGAGGGATTTTAGGACACTTTTATTTCCAATACAACCTTTAAGAATTTTCCACCGGCTGCTTGAGGCTGAATAAAAGGTATAGAGTAACTGCACTGTAGAGAAGAAATTAACTGCCTCTTGACAGTAGTCAACAGCACTTCAGCCTACCAGATTTAGTGAATGAGCTTCACTCTCTGAGCGCTCTTGTTATTATTGTATATATTTGTATGTAATTTTTTCATTTAATGTGGGCCCCTTTTTTGGATTCTGGTTCAGTTGCACCATTTGCAGTATTGCACCATATGGCCCATGGAAAATTTCTGTGGTGCCCCCTTCCCTTGATGCCCAAAGCACGTGCTTATTTTGCTTAATGGTTAATCCACCCCTGGCTATAGCTTCCCTTCTGAGATACTGTCTACACCAGGAGTTCTCAACCTTTTAAAGCCGGGGGCTAGGTCACACTCCCTCAGACAGCTTTGGGGGCCAGACAGCCATTTTGCCCTTCCTCCACCACGTGGCATTTCCAGGTGTGGTGGATGCAATGGAGGTCGCATAAAATGTTGCCACAGGCCGCAGGTTGAGAATCCCTGGTCTACACTCTGGTTGAAGAGCATAGGAGTGAAGTAGCTGGTAGGACTGAAATTCAGTTACTGGACAGAAGAATATAGCCGTATCATTTGTTATAGAAGAAATATGGAATGTAGAAATAACAGTATTCCAGTTCATAGCTTACAATCACACTCTCAGAGTGCAAGCCATCTCAGCATTATTATGATGCACAACAACATAATGATGTAAGGGACCTCACTGAACCCATAAATTTTGACACCACTGCATTCAGTTCCATTCAGATTAAGTAGAATTTTATTATTACATGTTCCCAAATATCCTGTGACTCTTGTTTCACACAGGTATTGTGGAAGTGCATCTGAGTTGTTTAATTTAATTTTGAAAAAGCATTGCATATATTTGTATAAACCAGTACTGTATATGGCTGATCTCCTATGGAAGGAAGTTCCATACCTTGAGAGTAGCCACTGAAAAGGCTTTCTCCTGATCCTGCATCAAGTATGCATGCCTATAAGGACAGTGACTCCTTCCCTGAAGATCATAGCAAATGAGGCTTGTATGGAGAGATTATGTCAATTCTTAGAAACACCAACACCAAAAACAATGTAAAAAATAGGAGAGAGTGATAAAATCAACTACTGTACAGAGTTTCTAGCTGAAGAACCCAATCAGGTAGAAAATGCCTGCTTTAGTCTACCAACTAAAAACACAACTCTATTCTAATTTTTTCCCCTTGGTTTAATCATCACTCATTTTTCGCCTTTAATTTAAGATGGTGTTTTTCTCAGAGAGTCAAACTATGCATTGTTATTAAATAATAATTGCTTTTTAAAAGTGAATTACAGCCATGAAGGGACCATGCTGGAATGGAACCTAGGATTTTTAAAATCCACCCCATTGATGATCCCAAAGTCTACTTTAGGGTTTGATCGACATTTAAGAGTAAATACATAGCAAGGTGTTAGAAAACACCTATCCTCCCATGCCAGTGCCTTATATCTGAAATATTTTCAGGCCCATACATGCAATTGCTAACTTAATGTCATTAGCTGAGATCTAGTTCTAATAGTAAGTCACAACTTGAGTAAGCGTATTGAATCAGGAGGCATTTGATAAATTAATTCCTCTTTAAGTTCCATTGATTCAGTAAGTCTTCTCAAGTTGTGATTCACTGCTGAATTTCAACAATTGTCTAATAAATCTAGTTTATCCCTCAAGACACCCAATCTCCTATTCTGTTCTTCTTAATCTGGATAGCATTGATTACTTCAATGTTGGATTGTCTTTGTTTTTGCGTTTCTGTTCCGCCTATTTTTATCTTTCTGATTTATTCTGTTAAGGTTCTTCCTCGTAATTCCCCACCCCCATTTCCCCCTCAAACTTTAGATCTTGGTAGCATTTTTAAAATCTTGTCTTCCTTATTCTTCTGAAACTATCAGTGATAGCTGTAGTTTTTAATTTTCAATTAGTGACAAATGTGGGTCTTTTGTTGGTTCCGCCATAGTATGGTTTATTTTCTTATTTTGTTCCTGACTGAATTATTATAATGCTGTAATTCTGTGTTTATTTACCACTGGCTAAGTCTCATTTAATAAGGGGATTGATTTCGGAGTAAAAAACGTAAGAGTACACTTGTAAATCTTCCTTATTGTTACACTGAGCCTCTTGTTTCTGCTTTGTGTTCTCTTTTCTATTTTGCCCTTTATGCATGCCAATATGATCATGTTTCTTTACTTTTTATTTATTTTTATTGGTGACTTCAACTTTCAGATTCAGTTTAATGATCTCTTATTTAACATCATATGTTTTCACTATCCCTGCTTATCTTTCATCTCTGATTTCTCTACATTCCCCTCCTTAGTCTATGCATTAATCTGTGTTTTTGTTGCTTGTTAAAGGCAGTATCTACTTCATGTTTCTTCTGCTCTTTTTCATTTTTACTTTTCTGTGAAACTCTTTACCAGCTGAACTTCATGTAATAATTTAAATGATACTCCTAACACCCCACAAACCTTAGCCTTCATGGTAGGTCGTTTCTGGGTGCAAGCAAACATAATGTATATGTTTATGATATGCAAAACATTTTTACCAGTCTCCTGCAAGATGACCAAATAAACAAGCTTTCTTGGACATGGATTTCTTAAATATAGATGCCACCAATATCAAGGATTTGGTGCCTGTCTCTTTGTGTCTACAGAGTCTAAGGCAGGGATTCTCAACCTGCAGCCCGTGGGCCAGTTGCAGCCCATGTCACCATTTCATGTGGCCTCCACCACACCAGGAAGTGTCATATGGTGGAGGAAGGGCAAAATGGTCATCCAGCCCCTGAAGCTAACTGAGGGAGCATGACCCGGCCCCCGGCTTAAAAAGGGTGAGAACTCTTGGTCTAAGGGCCTCTGCAGTGGTGGGTTCCAAAAAAAATTACTAGCACACTGTGGGCGTGGTATGGTGGGCATGACCGGGGGGGGGGGAGTCCTGCATTGCACCCAAATTAGGACTACTTTATTTCAAAACTTGGGTGGGTGGGGACAGCCAGAATTTCTGCTACCGGTTCTGGTGAACTGGTGCGAACCTGCTGATGCCCACCACTTAGACAAACTTGTCACAAGGTAGATACTGTATTTAAAAAAAAAAGGGATTGCATTTTTTTTAAGCAACCCACTTGCATTTTGGGAGTTTTGCTGCCAAAGATGAAAATCTATACAGTATTTCTGTTCCCTGGAAGTGTGTGTGTGTGTGTGTGTGTGTGTGTGTGTGTGTGTGTGTGTGTGTGTGTGTGTGAATGTTTCTTTTACCACTAATAAATGTTTATAAAGTAACTAGGGTATTTTCAGAAGGAGGGGGGACAAATAAAATCACTGTTCTTAATAATAACTGTTAATAAATTTTAAAACAATTGTGAACTCCTTTAGTATCCTGTGCTCTTAACATCCAATCATCTGGAAGTGAGGAGATTTATAACTCCATTAATGGATAACAGACTTGAGAGAGGGGCTTCAGAGCTGAATTTTCATTCCTCTGATGTTGTGCTCTGGTTTTCTTAAACATGGTGAATGGTGACTTTACAAGGTGAGGGGATCATGAATAATATTTTGAAGGCTTCCCAGTCATTCTAGGAGGATTTGATCGTGCTTGGGGGGGGGGGAGGTTTGCAGACAAGAAAGGGGAATCACTCACTCATGCTGATAGATCCAGATAAAAAGAGTCCATTTGTCAGCAAAATCACAAGAAGATACTGTTAAACATACAAACTGAGGACAGGGGAGAGGGTACTGAAGGACACCCAGGATCGTGTAGCAGGGTAGTGCTGAGGGATCCAAGTTCTAGTTTCCAGTGCGCCATGGAAATGCAGTGGTTGACTTTGTGTTAGTTACTTGCAGCTTGACAGGGTGGTTATGAGGAATGTGTGGGAAGAAAGAGAGTCATGAACCTCTGGGAGGGAAGGTGACATTAATGCAAATAATAAATCTGTCAGTCATATTTTGTTGTGCAATAGTCTGATAATCTGGAATAGATTGTGTTTATGCACAAAAGTTTGGTTTAGCTTCCTTTGTATACACAAGCTTTTTGGGTCTTTGTATTCTGTGCCTTTAAACCAGCATTAGCTGGCAGTTCAGCTCAGTGCTTGATTTATAACAGAGTGCATATGTGTGTGTGTGAGAGAGAGAGAGAGAGAGAGAGAGAAAATTCAGTCTTTGCTGAATTGCAGTTCTCCCTGGTCCTAGAACATCTGCAAATATTTACAGAGATAACAATATCCAGAGGTCTGGCGTTTTCTTTTCTTATTATTTTTTTAAAAAAAGAGAAGGTAGAAAATGAATCTTAAGGTGGGCTGTAAAAATGGGGGGGGCAAGGGAGAGAGGTTTTTTTTTGGTTTGTTTTTTTGTTTTTTGTGGGGCACCAGAAGAGAGAAGCAGTAAGACTGCCGGTTTTTATATCCAGGCACAGCAATTTTAATGGCCCCAGGGTAGCAGACAGGAAGCAGCAATGTTTCCAGATCCTTCTTGTTGTCATTTCACACCGAGCCTTAAGCCACCACCTCCTCCCATGGCTACAAAACTGGGGGTGGGTGGGGGTATGCAGTATTTTTTTGTGGTTTTTTGTTTTGATTTGTGGTTTGTTTGTTTTTGCTGAGCTACTTGTCTTTCGTGTACATCTGCAGGTATTTCAGTCCAGAGGTGACTATCGTGAGCATTACACGTGCAACTAAATGTGATTGTGAGGAGTCCAAGTGCTGTACTGTTATGTGTCATTTGCCAACAGAACGCTTCGCAAATTCCTTTTGACTTTTTGGGGAGTGTGTTACAACGTCCTGCATTTTCTTTTTGCAACATGTGCTTGGCTGTTTTCCAGTTCATGCCTGTCCAGCACATGAGGAGACAGACACACTGCCTCCTGAAAGTGACCATTGGGATTCCCTGACCAAACAACTTTTTTGTGTGTCTCCTGTGAGGGAAAGGGTGTGTTTTATTCAGATGTTAACACCTAAAAGTCTGTGGGTACCTAAAAGCTTAGATGAATGCCCTTCCAACGCCAGTCGCTTTCATTTGCAGAATTCGGAAAAGCTCTGCCACTGTGAGTTGCAATAACCAACTTGCTAATCAATTTGTTTAAAAGCAGAAATTGATTTTTGACTTCTTTTTAATTAAAACAGGGTAATTTGAGTGGAATCACTCCATTGGCTCTCCATGCAGCATAGTAGGATGTTTTGTAAGCTTATAGAAATGTTCTTCCCAAGTCAGATGATACATCTATGGAAAAGGTTTTTCCTGCTTGGGGCAAAGAGCATACCTGTCAAGTATCCCGTATTGGCCGGGATTTCCTGTATTTTAGCGCTTGTGGCTCAACTGCAGTGGCTCAAGTCGCTAAGACGCTGACTGGGAAGAGGAAGGTCAGCAGTTCGATTCCCGAGTACTGCGGGACGGAAATGAGCTCCCGTCTTCGTCCCAGCTCCTGCCAACCTAGCAGTTCGAAAGCAAGAAATTGCAAGTAGATAAATAGGGACCACTTCGGTGGGAAGGTAACAGCGTTCCGTGCGCTCCGGTGTCTAGTCATGCCTGCCACATGACCACGGAAACGTCTGCAGAAGCAGACAGCGCTGGCTCTTCGGCTTAGAAACAGAGATGAGCACTGCACCCTAGAGTCGGATACGACTGGCTTTTGAGCAATGGAAACCTTTACTATACTTTACTAGCGCTCGTTCCTCCCCTTTCCCGCTGCCATCCGTATTTTGAACCGCAGGGAAAGGGATTACTGCGCATGCACGTCCATCACAAAGGGGTTCTGCGCATGTGCAAAGGGTTATGTGCATGCACAAATGGGTTACTGAGCATGCACATCTGCGCATGCGCAGTAATTTCCCGTATTTTCCGGAGCCGCACTTGACAGGTATGGCAAAGAGACATTCTTGAAGTAAAATATCTTCCTCCTAGGAGTTAGGAAATAGTTGATGACTTAACTGGATGAAAATGCAACATCCTCTTAGTCTGCTCCTGTCTAGGAGTACTAAATAGGTCTTGGCATCAATCTCTGATTGGCTCTGCCTAAACCAGGAGTTCTCAACCTTTTTAAGACTTGGGCTGGGTCACACTCCCTCAGACAGCTTTGGGGGCTGGATGACCATTTTGCCCTTCCTCCACCACATGGCACTATCTGGGGTGGTGGAGGCGATGGGAGCCACATTAAATGGCACCGTGGGCTGCAGGTTGAGAATCCATGGCCTAAACAGGCACACTGTTGTAGTTTTATGTTATTTTCATGTTTCTTCTTCCCTACCTCTGTTTAGTTTCCTAATCAAGTGGCAGGGAGTAGTTACTTCCGGGTGGGTAGTGGACCTGAGAGACTGACATCTCAGCAGGAGAAATCACTCACACCACTGTACTGAATCCCTAATTGTTACTTTACATTCATTCCCTTTCCCTCTCTGCAAAAGACAACATTGGTTTCAAGAGGGGTACTGTACTGAGAATTTCAGGGGAGAAATTCTGACTTACCTTGTGTGGCCAAGGTATATGCACTCTTACATTTCATACATCAGGCACCACTTTCCTGTGTTCTTCAGTGCTGCCTCTGTTTCTTTGGCCTCCTCTCTGCAGGATTTTTCACAACAATAGCAAAGTTTATTAAACATCCAGCACTGGAAAAACCCCAGGAAGCAGCCTGGTAGGTTCAGTCCCCAAGAGATTTAGGGAAGGGGGAGCTGGGGAAGCTTGCTTAGTGAAGAATATCAAAATACTGTAAAGAGCACAAAACACATACCCCTCAGCCAGCTTGTTAGAGCAAGGTAGGAACAGAAAATACCACAGCCCTGGCCGCAGAAGTTTCTTCCTTCAATTCTGGTACAATGTTATTCACTCAATCCAATTCTTCTAGGACAGTGATGGCGAACCTTGGCACTCCAGGTGTTCTTGGACTTCAATTCCCAGACGCCCTGATCAGGAGTGCTGACTTGGGCTTCTGGGAATTGAAGTCCAAGAACACCTGGAGTGCCAAGGTTCGCCACCATGGTTCGAGGAGAAACAATCACCTACAAAAAAAGGTTGATTACGTGTTTGGGTACTAAGAGCAACTGTGTTAAATATTCTAGCAAGTCTTCACCATATGTGTAGCAATTTGGACAGTAAAGAGATGTAGGAATGAAATTGCAGTTGCCTTTTTAGATGTTTAGGCTGCCATTCTGTTTTTTCTTCTAAACAGAATACATATTCCAAAGTTAGAAGGGAAGATCCCTGAGAAAGCAACACCATCACTAAGTTCTCAAACAGTACCGTCTTTTCTCCCTAAGGACATTTGTGATGACAGTTGAAATATATCTTTCCCATCTTCTCCTCCTTGGCGGTTTAAGCACTCTAACAAAAATATCAGTAGGGACTGCCATTTGCTTCAACAATGGTAAAAACTAACCCTCTCTCTCTCTTTTTACAACAAAACAAGATTTATTGCAAAATGATGCATGTTCTGCTTTGGCAAGGTGTTGGATTTGATGGTCATCAGGGTTTATTTCCACATCTACAGCTCTGTGATTCCACAGTGCACAAGATGAGCATGCTATGTTCCAAAAGCAAATAGCATTGCCAGTGGCATTATTTTGATTGGAACCAAGATGCACATGTCTTGTTTATAAAGCTTGTAGCACTTACGCAAGGCCTCCAGGAACATTGTTGGTCCTGAAATAGAGAAGCATGGGTGCCCTCTGTACCTTGTTTTGCAGGAAAATAATAGAAAGGGGGGAAAGTTAAGTTTTCCCTCTACCGAGACAAATTGGGCTGTCTGATAGGAAGACAAAGAAACATTTTGCACATATCCTTTTCTTTTCCATGTCAGCTTTTGGTTCTACTGTTCTTGTAAGGTCTTTCCTTCTGTTTGCTTTAATTTCTTCTCTATATCATGTTTTTGAATTGTGCAATGCTGGAATACCAAGAAAGCAACGAAAGAAAGCACGGATTCTTATGAAAGATTCTGTTGTCTTTTAATACAGTCAGATGGTTCTTAAAACAGAGTTTCAAATATTAGTTTTAAAAGTCAGTGTATTACTGATCGGTTGCAGTGATGTCTACCAATGTGTGGACTCCTCACTGAATAATGACTCCATGGTATCCAAGGTATTACTGATACTTTCAAAAAAAGGTAGCTTTTTAGTATGTGTTACTTGATGATCAGTATGTTACTTGTGTGTTACTTTTATAACCTTTTTTTTTAAAATCCTTAAAAATAGGAAAATGCCCAAAATGGCTACCCAACAGTGCCTTGGAAGTAACAAGTAAATACACATAAAACAACATTATACGTTATGTTATTTCTATAAGCATTGGTACCCAAATTACAGCCTGTGGGCCAGATCCGTCCCACAGCACCAAATCATCTGGCCCACAGCGTCCTTGCCGCTCCCAGAAGTGGGAGTAAAACACGCGTGCACATGCGCAAAATACTGCTGTAAATGACCCGCATTTACAGCAGTGTTATGCACATGCACGGTGCATTTTACTTCTGCTTCTGGTGGGAGGAACCATGTGACCGGCCCATGGCCCGAAACGTTTGGGCACCCTGCTATAACACATCATTCATATGCCCTCATTACCCCCATAAAGTACCATGTTACAGGCAGACTCCTTTGTTGTGATTTATTAATTCTAAGGTCTTACTCTTCCAAGATGTGCCTCTGTCATTTCCTGGAGGTATGGTGGTGTTATGAGTAATTCTTGACTGTGAGTAACAGCAAAGGATCACCCAATTCCACTCTTTCCCCACTAACAGCTGGGTAGAAGACCAAAGAAATTATTCTTTTTGTAGGCTTCTCTCTCGCTGTATTACTTCTCTTTTAGGTTCCTCTTCTAAGCCTTCAATGCTTCTTCATGTTCTCTGTGATTTATACCTGTATCTTTTTCAAGAGTTTGGAACAAAGCTACTACCCTCAGATACAGTAAGGCTACTCAGTGTCTCCTGCCTCCAATGAAGACAGAAAAGTAAATTTTGCTCTTCCAGATTGCTCATCTCATAGATTATAAATTTCTTGAAAGCATAGACTAGCTATTTCTTGCCTCTAAGATGCATACCAATATACATCTCATGCAGGCAAGAAGTAAAAATACTATAGAGGAGTAGGAGAAGTATCAATAATAAGATCGATATAATATCTGAAAAATTCACAAAAAAAAGTTTAGATGAAACTCTCATTTTTGTTTTGTTCCAGTGGTATTTTATGAAACTGTCTTCAGGTTAGGGACCAGGGTATGTTGCGGGTACCTGAGTTACTCTATGTTATAGCTTTAAAAATAACATAGGGATTATTTTCTGGGCCAAGCAATCTACCCTGTATCTAGTCCAGTACTTTGTTCCCAGTGGCAGTGGGCCAAATAAATGCCTCAAGCAAGAATTATCAGTGAATTTTTAATGGAAGCAGAGATATTCAGATACTGTTTTGGTGTTCATCACTGTAAAAGATAAGAACCAGGGATTGTTTTGAAACTGGGGTTCATTACCCTAATCTGGAAAGGGTTTGTATTATTAGATATCCCTGTGGGTGGATTCAAGCAGTAGTTTTCTACTGTCCGTGAGACGAATTTAAAAGAATGATGGTTTGTGAGGAAAAAGCCCTATTTACATACATCAGGCTCCCTTGCCTTGTCTTTAATGAATGAAATTATCTCCCCACCACCTCTAACTGCCCTCCAAAGTGAGTTAGTACCTACTAACAGTGAATTTCATCTATCATTTCAGTGTCTGGTTTCACTGTTATGAAATCCTATTTACACTCTTCACAATCTGCTCTGAGTTTAAACATGTTTTTAATAATTTGCAGATCTCTTGGTTATTTTCCCTATTTTCACATAATTGGTTGATGTGTTTAAAAAGCATACCTTTTGTACCGCAGCTCCTGTGATCTTTCAACTAGTTGATTTTCTATTAATGTCTGGTGCTTTAAAAAAAATCCTGTGGATGTGTAATAGATCTTTTCTAGCTTACCAGAATAAAGCTGATTATTTTCCAAGGCTTATGCTTCGCAACATTTCATTCATACCATTCTTTCCGTATTACTATGTTTATCTATCAGAGCTAGTGTGGCGTAATATCAAACTAGGAGTCAGAAGACCAGGGTTCCAATTCCTAGTTTAACTTTGGGAATTCCTTTGGGAATAGCAATGCTGAAGCATTTCTTAAACATCTCACATAACTTGAAAACCTTAGTAGAGTCACCATATATTGGAAGTGATTTGACTGTGCAAAACAACGTAACAGTTTCTTTTTCAGCATGTGTGGTGGCGTTAAAAATTGCCATTTCCAGCTTGTCAAAGTTGTACTTACCAATAGTTTTTCAAATAACATTTTACTATACGGTACAGTATATACATACTTTTCATAATCCAGTTATATGGATTCAAATTCTCCAACTGTTGCAGGCATATTGGCATTGCACACTTGCAAAACAAGAGACCTTTCCCTGCTATAGGCGAAATGGTTGTCTTAAAAATATGTTAATGAAAGTAATATCCTCCTTTTCTCCCTGCATTATTTGAAACTAATTTCCCCCACCCCTACCCCTTAAGCACATTTAAGTGCTACATGGAACTATGGCTAAGGCAAGCTAGCCCCCCTCCCCTCTCTTGGGCTGGATGAGAAACTGTAGTTTGTAAATCTTGCTTTAATTATGATAACTCTTGTTAATATCAATATTGATTTGACACTTTACATAAAAGGATCAACAACAGTTTCCCCCCAGGAGGACCTTTTGATCCTATGATCACCTTTTCTTGTCTTAACTTTGTTCAAGAAAAGCTTCTCATCATATCGGTGCAGGCTTTAATGTATAAATAACATAACCATGTAACAAATCTTCCGTAGAGTTAGTACAACTGGTTCATACTATGGTCCATGAGCACCACGATACTGATAAACCCATGACAATTTCCTAATTAATGGAGGTTGGCTATAGGTTCTTAAAATACTGTTTCTGCTCAGCTCTCAAACACCTACTGTGTGGAGAGGTGGGATTTCCGGTTTGGATAGTGTTACTTTACATTTGTTTAACTATATAATCTAGGAGGTTTACAGTTACAGTAGGTATTGACTTGAATAAGGAGGATACATAATGTTGAGATGTTGCAGTAGGATGGGAGCATACCTGTCAACCTTCCCGGATTGACCGGGATTTCCCGATTTTTGGCGCCGATTTGCGCCATTTCCCGCCCGCAGCTACCAAAACCCCGGAATTGGCAGCGGGGGGGGGGAGAGGTATTGCACATCCCTTCTGTGCAAGTCGCATTCTATGCATGCGTAGAAGGCTTTTACACTTGCGTAGAACCCAGGCTATGCAAGCGTAAAAGGGTTCTACGCAAGCGTAAAAGCCTTCTACGCATGCGTAGAACACGACTTGCGCAGAACCGTTGTGCGCACGTCCTGGATTGTCCGGAGCCGCGGTTGACTGGAATTGATTGTCCGGAGCCGCGGTATGTGGGAGTAGTGTAAGTTTTGACTGTTAACATGAAAGAAATAAAAATCTTGAAAGGGATTTCTGACTTTGTTGCATATTCACTCATTTAATGCATGACTTTTGAGAAAGGAGATCTTGTAAGCTGCTAGTTTTTGTTGTGGCACTTTTGTAGTGGGAACTGGCTTAAGTATCCTTATTGCAGTTGAGGTGTTTTGACTATTACATTCTCAATTCTATGAACATTTAATCTTTACAACCAATTTGCTCGGTTGTTGTTGTAACTGAATATATGTGAAATAGTTGGGTAGTTGCTTTGTGCTTTCTAAAAGCTGTTCCTATTTCTAACTGCTGGATTTCCTTTAGTAGTTAGCTAATGACACCGTTGGGAAACATAATGGCTTTGTCACTACCTTTTTCAATTAACAGCAGATTATTTCTGCTTGAAAACTACAATGTGTTTCAGAAAAAGGTAGAAGTTACCTTTTGATATGCAAAACTGAAGCAAAGTACTATAATCTTTCAAGTTATATCTTGAGTAGAAAGTTTACTTTTATAAGGGGAAGTTAATGGTATAAATCAGGAGTTCTCAACCTTTTTAAACTGGGGGCCAGGTCACGTTTCCTCAGACAGCTTCGGGGGCTGGATGGCCATTTTGCCCTTCCTCCACCACATGGCACTCCCTGGTGTGGTGGAGGCGGGGGCACATGAAATGGTGCCGTGGACCCCATTCAGCCCACAGGCCGCAGGTTGAGAATCCCTGGTTTAATTTGTGGAGAAATGGTAGATGCTGTTGTACTGTGGAACTTAGACTGTTGTTATATTGAATTATGATCATAAATCTAACAAAAGCCCAGCTATGCTAATGTAATACAGTAGATGATGATGTAGTAAATGGCACACTTCTGTCAAAAACATTTAACGATTCTTTTGCCATTTTTGATAGAATTGTTGAGGGTTTTAAATAGTCTGTTCCAGAGGCAGGAGGGAAATATAGCCTAAATAAACTGCAGTGGCTCAAGTCGCTAAGACGCTGACTGGGAAGCAGAAGGTCAGCAGTTCGATTCCCGAGTACTGCAGGACGGAAATGAGCTCCCGTCTTCATCCCAGCTCCTGCCAACCTAGCAGTTCGAAAGCAAGAAATTGCAAGTAGATAAATAGGAACCACTTCGGTGGGAAGGTAACAGCGTTCCGTGTCTAGTCATGCCTGCCACATGACCACGGAAACGTCTGCAGAAGCAGACAGCGCTGGCTCTTCAGCTTAGAAACAGAGATGAGCACTGCACCCTAGAGTCGGATACGACTGGCTTTCGAGCAAGGGAAACCTTTACCTTTACCTTTAAAGAGCATTTCAAATTTCAAAAAAAAGTATCCACCCTTTTCCATCAAGTTTCTCAGCTAAGCCCTATTGGCTAAGATTCCTATAACTATAGGAGTGAAATTTTATGTCCTAATTATGGTGTCACATGTGAGCTTTTGTTTTCCATCCTGCTGTAACACAAACATTGCACATAAACATCATAGAACTTCTGCAACTGTAGAGTTTCATTTTCTCTTAAGTGTAGCTTCCATCTGCAGCTGCTGCTAGTAGCGGAAAATTAACCAACTAACAATTTTAATAAGTCAGTCAAACAAAGAAAGCACCTACTCACCCATTCCACGTCCAGACAGAATGGAAAGGTTGAAAAAAAAATTACAGCTCCCTTTCCCAAAACATACAAAACAAAGAAACTGAAAGCAAATAAAGGGTTCAGCGCTCATCTCTGTTTATAGCCAAAGAGCCATCGCTCTCTGCGTCTTCAATCATTTCTGTGGACATGTGGCAGGCATGACAAAACACAGAACATTATTTACCTTCCCACCAAGTGGTATCTATTTATCTACTTGCAATTTCTTGCTTGGTTGGCGGGAGCTGGGACAGAGCTGGGAGCTCACTCTGTCATGCAGTACCCAGGTCTCTAACTGCTGACCTGCCAACCTTCCAGTCATCAAGTTCAGCATCTTAACCACTAAGTCACCACAGTCCCTTATTTAAAAATAAAATACCCCACAATTTTTAAAATAGATATGTATCTTCCATATCTGAAACTAGACTCGTGCATTTTCTATTTGGATATTAGTTAGGGGCCATTCAACAATTACGTGATCCATTTTGGGGGGAAATTGGCCCCCTCCTCTCATGTAATCCGATCGTAATTTTTGCTTCGAAACACCCCCCCCCCCCCTTTAAAATTACGTACTCCAGAGTTTTTGTACTGAAACTCTAATTTTTAGAGCTTTTCACTATTGGTGCCTCATGCAGAATGTATCGGTGAGGATTCTCAATGCATCACACCCTGTGTGAAGAGATTTTTCTTTTTTGCATGGAACAATTCAACAATCTCAAATCAGATCAAAATTCCCAGAGATCATTTTTAAACCTAAAAAAGCGCCATGCTTCGAAACCACAACAGCTCCAAATGGATTATGTAATCTTTGACCTGACCCCTCCTGCCCTCACGTAATTTTCCGCAATTCAGATGACAGACCTCCCCCCCCCTCGAAGATCACGTAATTGTTGAATGGCCCCTTAGAGCCAGAAATACTTTGCAAGGAGTAACCCTAGATTCTCATCTATAGCCCTAAATGAGTAAACATTGCCATGCTACTTTCAGTGACTTATTAATGCAATGAAAAATCAGTTTCTGCAGTCACATAAACATAACCTGGAGGATCGGCAGAGTGTCTGCTTCTGCTTAGAACTCTGTTTGCATCTTTCTGTGTTAACTCTTAACAGTTTTTTCTTCTTTTATTTACATTGCACTCAAGTTTCCCTAGTATAAAAGATTTGCAGGTGCAAATATGTCCTGCCTTCATTAACTTCCCCTCCCCTTTTAAATTTATGTGATTTCAATTTTCCTCCCCTGTACTGTTAATTAGGGGATCCTCTAATCAGTACCATTATCACAGTGGTATTCATGTTTAGGAAAGCTGCTAAACAAATGCTTGCAAAATTGCTAAATGGCTAATTAATGTCTGTTAATTAAGAAAATTGCTCATGGTAACAAACCGTGCCATTGCTGGCAGCAGCTAGAAGGCGAACACTTGTTGAAATTACTAACATGGCAGGTATAGAACATCTGTTCCTCCGCATTTGCTGACGTGTATAGCTGCTTCTCATAATATAGATTTTGTTTACTTTCCTGGCAAATTTGAACTTTATTTTTATTTGGGAGAAAACCATTACTCAGGGAACATACATATACTATAGTTGTTTTTGGATGTTTGTGTTCCTTTTTCAGAATACATTTCTTGTGTCTCGGAGTGAAAAAGTATTAGGATTGTCTATGAGCCAAGTCCAGTATTACTGCATTGCAGGATTAAAGCTGTATGAATGATTCTATCCCCTCCCAACCTTTTCAAGCAGATATAGCATCTTTTCCCCTACTTTAAAACAAAGGAGAAACTTTACTTGCATCATTAATAGTTAATCACACTGAAGGATTACACTTAAAAACTCAATTGGTTAACTCTGTCGTGCTGCATGAAAAGGCCTATTTTAATGGGACTATACATTTAGTATCATTTAAGTAAACATCTTGGATAACGGCATTCTAGTTGGCCAAGGTGTAAAATATAGATTTATGCAAACCTCTTGTTACTTCTCTCTTGTTCCAAATTTTTAACCCAGAAGGCAGTTGGAAGACACAAGTCCTGTTGCTAGTTCAATAAGAAAATATAGCGGGTGAGCAAATTTTGTATGCATCCTTTAAACATTTACAGGTGCATTTGAAGATGTAGCCTCATTGAATATTACGACCATATATTGCTCCAGAGAGGTTTTTATTCAGCTTGTTCAAATATATATCATGACCCATATGGCCACAACAACTCTGCAATTTTTTTTGTTTACTCAAATCTCCTTATTAGCATAATTTGAATAAAGCATGTATTAACGTGGGCAGATGTCAGGGCACAGTTGGTGAGCATGTTGCATTTCTGTGATGCCATGTGTGCAATTTCCAGTATGAGACTAGAAGAGGCAAATTTTCTTGTGTATTTGGGGGGGGGATGATTATGTTAATTGATATCACAGTTTGCATTTATTAAGGTACAGCAATGAAAATGTTTGCTCAAAGACGACACGTTGTCGTACATTGCACCTGTTTTAGTCTCTCCATTGAGCAGTGGAACGCCTGCACAGAGCCAAACTTCTATTTCAGCAGTGGATTTATTTGTAATCCAAAATCTAGATATTGCAAATGTCAGAGGATCCAGTCATTAACAAGTTTTATCGGTCATGGCGAATTCTAGGACAGACTTAGAAATGAGAGGTAGACAAATATTGAACGGTATTATTAATCATCTGGTTATCTTATCTTCAAGTTGTATTTTCAAATCCATCTGTCTTTGGCCATAGGTAGGGAATAGAAACATACACTTTAGATGGCTTTTCATAGGCTCGGGTGCCTGAGACATATTACCCAATTCCCTTTTTGGTTGATAATAATTGTTCAATTGTGCTTAATCGTTACTGGATTCTTCTCCATTCCCCCCTATTTTTTAAAAACCTTTGCAATGGGTAGAAACAAATCTTTTATTCCCTTGTGCCAACTCACCTACTTCTCCTGCTAAGCCAACTCTTTTGCTGCACATTCATGTGCTTGACCTATAACCAGCTTTTACTATCTAACCTCACAGGGACCGCCTGGCTCTCAGCCCTCGCCACACGCACAGCCTCCACCTCACAACCCCAACAGCATGATGGGACCCCACAGTCAGGTAAAGACCTTGCAGGGCACTGCGATGGTATTGATGTTCAGTGTGAACTCTTCAAGCATGTGGGAGCCACACCCTTTTGCTAACTGAATTAGCGACAGACCCAGTTTACTTCCTGGAGCTGTGCAGATTTATATCCAGCTAAAATATGGGCCCTCAATATTGATTCCATTCCACATCATTCCACCTCTGCTAGGCTTCTGTAAGCTGTATTTACTTCTATTGACATTAGATTAGAAAGTAGCTTTCAATTTCAGACATACTAATTTACATACAAGTTCCATTTTTATTCTTCCCCCCCCCCCCGATTGATAGTAGACATTCATTATACAGTTTAACTTTAAATGATTGTGTTCGCTACTTGTCATTGGAATAGATTAAATTCACCCCCTCCCCATCCCTCACTTTCATTTACCAACCTGTGGAAAAGTATTCACTATTTAGTTAATTTTCTCCTTGTGCGGATTTTAGCAGATATAACTAGTACTGTCATAGTTTATTAAGACATCTAACCACTTAAAAATGATCTGCAAGAAATACAAGGGATGAAAGAGTTTAAATATTTTGTACTTACCAGCAGTAAGGATTGCTTGTGTGTAAATATCTGAAGTCTCATTGCAAGTTGTATGAAATGCAGTGTATTAAAGTTTTTCCACATTTGGCATGGAATCCACTGCAAAATCAAATGTTTGGTTTGGAGTGTTTATGTGTGTGTCTGTGCATGAAATTTGGAAAACACAATTAATTTCAGTCTTTGAGGTGCAGCTGCGATGAAATGGCAATAATGTTTGTTTCTACTTTTGAATGTACATTGCAACTGAACTAATGTTATATATGATTGCAGCCTTTTATGTCACCAAGATACGCAGGAGGTCCTCGGCCCCCCATCAGAATGGGAAACCAGGTATTGTATTTTTTTCATTCTTATTAGTTTATCATTTGAAGCACAGTTCTGGCTTCAAAGGTACATGAATGAAATGTTTTACATTGTGGCGGTTTTAACAAATCTTTCTTCTTTCCGGAAGGTTTATTTTAAGGATGCTTAATCTTGGCTAGCTGTTTTGGGAGCTTGGGGTTAGTATAGCCAGGTTCATGCTTGCTTTTGTGCAAACTAAACTATAAGAGGTTCACAGAAGATTTATTGTATCACCATGCACATACACTATCCTATTGTGTGTTGAGCTTCTTTAACTTTTTTTGAAGCAGTATCTTAATATATAGTAATAATATTTCATGTTGGAATTATCCTACGAGACCAGAATATGAGTGAGTTTGTTGCTGAATCTGATCAAAAACCTGTCTAGTTTAGCAAACATTTTGCACAGAGTCATAGGCTTGTCCTTCAAGCACAGGAAGTAATAATGATAAGCAACCCCGCCTACATAGTTTTCATATCCTTTATGTGTGTAGGGTTAAACAGCAAACACTATTATGTTTTTCCAAATGTAGATTTCAGTCCCTCTTGCTCTTTTGTAAAATTTGACATGAGGATAGCGATATTGCTGGAGAAACAAGAAAGACACTTGACACTTTAAAGACATGCATTTTTTGTTTGTCAAAGTTTTCATGGACTGCATCCCACTGGAGATGTAAATGATGCAATGAGTTGTGCTCCACAAAAGCTTATGCCAAATAAGACATGTTTGTCTTTACATAGCCATTTTCATTGTTATAGTCTCTGGTGGTTTTCTAGGTAGCCATGTCACAACTGGACCAGAGCTGAGAATTTTATCTTTTTGTAAAGTCTTAAAATTAAGTGCACTTCCTGTTTCAAATAACTATAACCAAAGCTGCATTCGCAGTAACCTTCTTGGACAGCAGTGGTTTATATAAGGGGCCATTCAACAATTATGTGATTCAATTTTTGGTGGGAAATTGATCCCCTCCCCCCTATGTAATCCGACCGTAATTTTAGCTTTGACCCCCTCCCCCCTTTAAAATTACGTAATCCCGAGTTTTTGTATCGAAACTCTAATTTTTAGAGCTTTTCACTATTGGTGCCTAATGCACAACAGCTCCAAATGGATTACATAATCTTTGACCTGACCCCTGCCCCCCATGTAATTTTTCTGTAATTCAAATGGCAGGCCCCCTCCCCCCTTCAAGGATCACGTAATTGTTGAATGGCCCCTAAACTGAGAAGTATGTTTTTTCTTCCTGTAATATCTGCTGTCCATACAACACAGAGTAAATGATTTCTTCTCTCTTCGTTGTGTCTACTCTGATTTGAGAGGAAGATACAATGGGTAATGCAAACACTAAGAAGTCACCAAGCTTTAAAAAAAAAGGCACAATTGTTTTCAAAGTAACATCGCTGTTGTTGTAGCTGGGAAGGAAATTTTCTGGTTTTTGAAATATCTTTAAAAATGGAAGAGCAACTTGAACACTTCTGCACTTTTATTGAGAGCAAGTAAACTCTTGTCATTAAAAATAAGTCACGGGAGCAGATGCTGTCCATTGTTAGTTGACACCATATGCAGTAACACAATTAGCATCCTTGTTATTTTAACAGCCATGTACTACTACAGACCTTCTATTTGAAAACTGACAACCAGACTGGGTTGGAAGAGTGGCCAGAGGTCCCATTTTACCTTTAATAAGATATTGCTACCTGATATGGAGGATAGTGAGATAGAAGCACTAGCTGAAGGATCTTGTTCAACACATGGATAGCTGCACATTACTGCACAATAAATTGATTTTCTGGAAAGCCTAAGCCAGTGAACAAGAAGAAGTTGAGAGCTAGATAGAGATTTGCTATATCATTAGTCCCATAGCCCAAGTTTCATACATTCCTAAACTTCAAGGGAAATCAATCTACCAAGCACAGGAGTGAGAGATTGCGTATGCGGGGGTAATTTCTGAAATAAGAAGATAACATTGTAAACCCGTGTTTTGTAATATTGGAAAACTTTTCGTAAGAATGTGGCTCCAAGTATGGCTTACAATTAATTGCTTCTCTAGTTTAGAGCCTTCTGGAACCAAGCTGGGGTAGGAAGACAGGTCTGGCATTTAACAAGTTGGATCATTGTGGGCAGTACAGTTGTCAAAGGAACAGGTCTCTTACTACAGTTTTATTATTTGCTAACTTTAGTATTTGAAACATCCACAGTGTAATCATTCAGGTTTTAATGTTCACTAACCCAAAAGAGAAATGAATTTTGAGGTCATGTTTATTGAGTTCCAATAAGGGTTTTGGGGCAATTTTCATTCTTTCATATTTCTTTTTGTTTTTGTTCAAACAGTATGGCCATCTTAGAGCAGGGATGCCCAAACATTTTGGGCTACAGGCCAGTCACGTGGTTCAGGGTGCTGGTTACTATGGCCCCAACGCCAATTCATTTGGCCCGTGAAGCCCTCATCACTCCTGGAAGTGGAAGTAAAATGCGCCCATACAGGCACGTTTTACTTCCAGTTCCAGGAGTGACGAGGGCTTCGTGGGCCAGATGAATTGGCATTGGGGGTCGAATCCAGCCCCTGTATGGGTGCATTTTACTTCCACTTCCAGGAGCGATGAGAGCTTCGTGGGCTAAATGAATTGGCATTAGGGGCCAGATCCGGCCCCCAGGCCTTAGCTTGGGCACCCCTGTCTTAGAGGATCCAGAAGTTTAGGATCTGGAAGCTTGATGCCATCTTCATGCACCACATGATTTTAAGATCTATCTTTATTTTTACTTAATTATTTTCAATTTTGGTTTGCATTGTAGAGACATCAGTCTTGTGAATGCAAGTCTGGAAGAGATCTACATTAAACACAGCCATTCTACAAATCTCTTTTAAAATGTGTGTGTTGCATTTTGTCATTATATCTAGTCCCACTAGTATTCCATTCCAGGGGCTGAGTAAAACTATGTCCATCCAGCCTCATTAGTGCTTGAGACTCTGAAAAGGTGGGCAGTTACGACTGTCCAGATGTGTTTCATCTACAATTCCCATCAAACCTAGCCAGAAGAACCAATGAAGAAAGGTTATGGGAGTTTCAGCCTTAATACATCTAGAGGGCCACAGTTGACTACCCCTAGCCTAACTTTGTACGTTCCATTAGTATTTTGTTAAGGTCTGAAAATCAGGCTGTACACAGCTAATAGCCTTTTTTGTTTAAACACTGAGATAAGATGATAGATAGATTAGAAAAGCAATAGCACCACAGTTGCCTGTCATACACAAATTTTCTGGCCTTGTGTGGAACTCTAACCAAACAAAATGTTCAATTTTTCTGGTTCTTCAAAACATCACAGGTTGTATACAAATCACTTGTTTTCAAGAGACCCTCAGTAGGGCAAACAATGATTCAATTGAGACCAACCATGCCTTACTACACATCTTCTTTTTTAAAAAATATACGATGGTACCTCGCATAACGAACGCATCGCATAGTGAAAAATTTGCATAACAAAGTGTTTGTTATGCAAAGGCGATACCCTGCATAACAAAAAAAAAATTCGTTATGCGGGGTTTTTGGTAACCGGGGTATACCCGCTCAGTGGGAACCCCAGTTATCGAACTGGAATATGGTGCAGCTGGCATGCTAGCCCTAGCTGTGCAAAAGTGTCCTAGTCACTGCTGAACATGAGTCCAGAAATATACCTGGGCTGTGAGCACATGGTGTGTAACATGTGAAGATATCCAGAGTGGGATTGGACAGTGGAAGAATGGTATTCAGTCTTTCTCTACCTATTGATTTCTTCCCTAGAAATCCATTCCCCACTCCCACACATATTCCGTGGGGGGTGGGGAGGATTGGCTTTCTCCCATAGTTATCTCCCACAGGGAACTGCATAACGGAAAAAAACCGCATAGCAAAGAGCTCTGTGGAACTGAGTTTTTTCGTTATGTGGGGTTCTACTGTATGAGCACCAGTAAGGCAGTCTTTTTTAAAATGAGTTTTATCTTAATACTATTTTGGAATGCTACCGTGGTCAGATCTTAGACAAAACTTTACACCCCTACGTTTAGCAAGAGCAAAAAAAAAGTGCTATATAGTCTCGTGCCTAGCATGTAAAATAGTTTGTAACAGTGGCTCAGATCTCAGAAGTTCGTGAATTTCTATTCATGGAAGCCTTCTGCCCTCTGGCCCCAGTCTTTATAGAATCAGGAACAATAAGTGGTGGGAGAAGAACAGATTTGTCCCAAATAAAGTGGGGAAGTCCAGCCTGTCTCAGGAAAGCCCCCTCATTCACTGAAGAGAGTTTTTTCAGAGCATGAGTGGTTGAAAAGGGGAGATAGCTTTCGGAAACTATCCTTCTGTGTACTGTTCACTATTTTAGCCTGGGATCCAAGCCAACATATTAGGGGCTGGACACCAAACACCAAAATTATGCATCCTGTGGCAGGATGTTAAAAGACTCAGAAGTTTTTTAAAAGGCAGATCTGAAACATGAATGAGAGTAAAAACAGATCACAGCGGCTTTTGTAGTGTGGATTTCCAAGTATGCTCTTCAGACATCACAGGTATTCCATCAGCAATACAGTACCTGTGGTGCTTCTATGCCCATTAATTTACACAGTGGCATTCATCCCAAAAGCTGTCTCTGTATCTTGGTCATGATGCTTGTTTAGCATGCTGCCTCTCTTCAATAATATACTTTTCTTTCTGCATAGGTGTTTGTGTGGCAAGTATCACTTCATTGTATTTTCAATTTCTGGTCCTCCGACTGCTTATGACATAGTGGGGAAATTGCAAAATAAAAACAGATTAAAATGAACACTTTTTCTATCTCTTATCTCTGATCATCAGTGGGTTTTGGGGTGCATTTTGACAGTTGATTATAATTGGCAAGTAACAACAACAAAAGAAAAAAGGTATTCAAAGCAATAATGCCTTGCGTCAAAGGGTAGTGAAGTACATAACAAAACTTCCTTAGCTGCTTTTACTATGACTTCATTGCAGGAATGGGCAACTGTGGCCCTATGGCTTCCATGATACTATGCTAAAATAGTCAGTGTTGAGCAACTGTGGGAGAGCAGTCCAGCAACTTTGAATGGGCTACAATTCCCCATCACACAATGTTGAAATGGTTCTTCTCGGGCTTGGTGATACATTGGTTTTTCTTTAAAGACTAACTGCTATATTTTTACTGTGAGCTTTTGTGGATAAAGTCCACTTTTTCAGACCCACTTGATTCACGAAAGCTCACAGTAAAAATGTAGCAGTTATTCTTTAAAGTGCTGTAGTGTTTTTATTTTATTTTATTGTTTTTGTTTTCTGATATGCCTGAACCACAGACTAACACAGCTATTATTCCAAAAAAATGCATTGGTTTTTCTCTTACCTTGCATGGATGCTTGCAAAAAAATAGCATTCAGGGACTTCCGCTTATCCTCGTGGCTATTAAGTTGTTGAGTGCCGGAGGAATCTGTTCTGCCACACTACTTGACATCAAAAGCCAGGGCCGTATTTGGAGTTAACTACTCATGTAGTAACCATAGTGTGAGTGTTCTGATTTTCACAAAGCTTGCACAAGGAGATATTTAAGGCCTCCTTACGCAACCTCAACTTGGCTTTTCTTTCCTAAAGGGAAAATCTCTGCAAGTCTAAAGGCAACTTTGCGGAACTGTGAGATCCCATGGTGCTATTCCAGCAGGACTTAATGCTCCACCAGCTCTTAAGAACCTCTATGATTCCATTAGTGAAATCCTCAGCGGCTTTGCAGTTGGGTGCCATCCTTATACTGATAACACCCACCGTCTCCTGTTTGTCCTGTTTGACACTAAAGCTAAGTGAGGCTGGGCAGGTGCTCTTCCACTGTCAGAATCCTATAATGAGTTGGATGAAAGCTCAAAAAACTCTGAAACTCAATCCTAATGAAGGGGAGGTTTTGTGGATCAGTGGTTCCTTTTTCTGAAGTAATAAGTTAGGACAGTGGGAGAAGAGGGTTGACTGCTTTACTTGCTGGTTGTCTCCTACAAATCTTCTCTTTTAAAACCTTCCCCTTCTTACCATGCCTACTTGTTCTATTACTTTAAAGCAGCGTTTCCCACACCTTTGGCTTTGGGAATTCAATTCCCAGAAGCCCAAGTCAATTCCACAAAGCACTGATCAGCCAACGCACTGACTTAGGCTTCTGGGAATTGAAGTCCCCCTGTGTGGCGTGGGCCCCACGTTAGGAACCACTGTTTTAAAGGAAGCTGAGCTTAGAATAGCCAATGTGTGGGGGTTGGGAATGGATTTCTAGAGAAGAAATCAATAGGTAAAGAAAGACTGGATACCATTCTTCTACTACCCAATCCTCTTCTGGAAATCTTCACATGTTACACACCATGTGCTCACAGCCTAGGTATATTTTTGGACTCATCGTATTTCTGGACTCATGTTCAACAGTGGCTTGGAACACATTTGCACAACTAGGACTAGCATGCCAGCTGCACCATCTTCCAGTAGATACCTGGTTTTGCTACGGAGATCCACACACTAATTCACCCTACTTGGATTATTGTTTCACACTCTGGATAGGACTGCATTTGAAGACAGTTCAGAAACTTCAATGATTGGGGCTAGTTACAGGACTACATATCTTTCCCCACCTCCTAGTTACAACAGCTTCCTTGGCTGCCAATCTGCTTTTTGGCCTGGTACAAAATGTTGGTTATGACCTATAACGCCATGTAGCGTTTTAGTCTAGTCTCTCTGAAGGACTGTATCACCTCACCAAAGACTTCTAGGCAGGCTCTTCTCTCAGTCACACCACCTTTGCAGGCATGTATGTTGAAAACATGAGACAGAGCATTTTCTCCAAGATTGTTAAATGCCATTGTTCAGGAGACTAGGTTGAGCCCCTCTTTCTTGCATTTCCAGCAACAGATTATGACAATCATTTTTAAATGGGCTTTGAATTAATTGAGTAGTGTGTTTTTTTTTTAATCCTGTGCTGGACACTTTATGTGTTCTAGGTTTCTTAAAGTTTTTTTTATAAAAATTAATGCATTGTTTTTAATACTGTTATGTTTCATATTTTTAACATTGTACTTTATTGTGGTTCAGTTGGTTTGCTTTCTAGTGACTTGTGAGCTGCCTTCAGTCCCTTACTTGGGGGAAAAGGTGTCATACAAATGAAACTAAATAAATAAATTACTCTTAAGAGGCAAACATGTGGTGTAGAGCAGGGGCACCCAATCTTCGGTTACTGAAGTCCAAAAACCAAAATTTGGGGACCCCTGGTATAGAGGATAAGGTTGTTGTCATCATGCCTTAATGCTTCTCAGAAGAATAAATCCTGTTTGTACAGCATCCGGTCAATTTACGTTGGGAGGCATTTTATAAATGTCCTAAGTCCCATTGAAACCTAATACCTTTGAATGTGACTATACCACTGCTTATATATATAATTTTGGACTTTATCCAAATCAAATGGGCGATGCATCGGATAATGTCCAAAAATGGACTTTATCCGAGGTTCCTATACTAAATACCTCGGGTAACGTCCCTTTTTAGCAGTTTTGGACTTTATGCGATGCATTACGGGTGTATGAAAACTGCGACTTTATCCGAATCGGACTTTATTCGAGGTACCACTGTACAGTGTACCTCATTTAACAAACAGCTTGGTTAATGTAAAATTGCATAGCAAAAGGAAATTCATAGAAAATAGTGGCTCAGTTTATAGAATTTTTTTATGAACCGATTAATTGGTTTTCAATGCATTCTTATGGGAAACCGCGTTTCGGTTAAAGTATTTTGGTTTTCAATGCATTCCTATGGGAAATTCAGTTAAATTAATTTTCTCCATAAGAAACGTCCCAGAAAACACATTTAATTACGTTAACTGAGGTTCCACTGTAACTGCAGCAGGCATGGGAAAGCAGCCATGGAAATCTTACTGTGCATTTCCAAATATTTCATTTTCTCAAATGTATCTCCCCTTTTTCCTAGCCTCCAGGAGCTGTTCCTGGCACACAGCCCTTGCTGCCCAACTCAATGGACCCTACACGACAACAAGGTAAAGGTTGTTTGATGTTGTTTGCAGAAGTTCCCCTGGTTTTGGCTCTTCTCTCATCAAGTGCATTACTCTCCTGTAAAATCACAACACTCTTCTTTTCTCTTCTCTCATTAGGGCATCCCAACATGGGAGGGCCCATGCAAAGGATGAATCCTCCACGAGGAATGGGACCCATGGGCCCGGGTCCACAGGTAAAACCTGGGCAGAGCACTTCCTACCCTGTCCAGTGCCAGCTAATATCTTTGCTGCTTTGTGAAGTTAGCAAGCAAAACATCATAAAAACAGTCTCCAGGGGCTTGAAGAGCTAGGAGCACTTCCATCCCTCCCAAACCCCTCTTCTTTCCTCCATTAGCAGTAATGCATTTTACATTAGTGTGTGTTTACATGTGTCTGGAAAAATCCCACCTTCCAAAATCTACTTGTGGCTTCAAAAGTGAACATTCTTATATCACGTACTTCATCTGCCCACATATCCACCAGCTTTCATCTTTGGTTCAAATGGCCAATCTTCTCTTTAACCATGATTTTGTCAGGAATGAATCTTCTGACTCAAGGTGACCGACATTATGGGGAACCTGGGGGCAGGAGGGACTGCAAGTATAGTGCTGACCCTGTAATTACTAAATAAATTTAGTACTCTGATATATGTGTGTGTGTGTGTGTGTGTGTGTGTACACACACACACACACACACACACACACACACACACACACACACCAATGGGATGGATGCAACCATTCAATGGCTCACTAAGGCTTTTTACTGGCAGTACAGCAGAAGGTTTTTTTGACTTGTGTGCTTTGGCTTTTATGCTACAGCCTACGGGATTAATACGGGAGAAAAGGAGTAGGAGGAAAACTAAAGCAGTATTTGCAGATTTCGGTTTCATGCCATGAGTCAGTTTATTGCCCATGTTTGTATTAGCAATAGCAATTACACTTCTATATCACCCCATAGCGATTAGTGCAAAGTAATGAGCATTTTGTCCCCCACATGCTTGGGTACTCATTATAACGACCTTGGAAGGATGGAAGGTTGAGTGATCCTGGATCCCCGTCAAGATCAAACTCACAACCTTTTGGCTGCAGTACAGCAGTTTAGCCACTGTTCCACCAGGGCAGTTGACTCGGTGTTTCAAAAAGACTCAAAAACATGACAATTTGTAGGACTACCTGAAGAGTCCTTGAATATAGATTTTTTTATTAAATGTTACCCTACAGCAATTTGTGGATTTAGAATTCCATTGGGAATGGTTTTCTGAGCCACCTGTTCATCAGCAGTCTCAGAACATCTCTCAAAGAACACTTGTCTGTACTACCCAATCCTCCCAACTGGCACAGACCCAGGTGCCGATGCTGAGAATGGCCAGGAAAACGTTACCAAGGAATCAGGGCCTTCTTGGTGCAGCACTTGCACTGTGGAACACCTTGCCAATTGAGCTGTGCCAGGCCCCATCCCTGGACATATTCAAACAACAGGTTAAAATAATCCCGTTCAAGGAGGCATTTAAGAACGTTCTCCAACCTAGTCAATCTAGTTTAATTTAGCCATCAGGATTTTTAGTTATTTTTCTTCAATATTTGATTAGATCCTTTGAGTTAATATTTAGTCATCTGTATGGATTAGGGAGGATATGGTTAAAAAATGATTTTTCTTTCCTTTTGGATGTTTTGATGTTGTCTGTTTTGGTATGTTTTAATGTTGTAAACAGTCCGGAGTGGAATGAACCTCCAGATGGGTGGTGTAATAAATAAACCAACCAGCCAACAAAAAAGCATCATCCAGATGTATTTTTAAAAGTGGTTGATGGCAATTTTAGTCTGAGGGCACAGATTGGGGAAATGCCAACATTTTACAACATTTTATAACAAAACAACTTTTTTTTTTTTTTGACAAAGTGAAGCATGGAGTCTTTTCTGACCTTTCACCCAGTTATATTTTCTTTGTGTCTTGGTTTTGTCAGGTGATTGAAACGGAATGTGTTCAGTTATTTCTTGTACTGCTGAGTAGTAAAACTGAGGAATGCTAATCTTTCAGAGGCTTGGTGCTTCTTCAGGGATCCTCCCTTGTAATCGTGCCCTCTTGTTTTCTTATCATGTTGTTTCCTGAAAGCTGACAAATCGAAATAGCTGTCTTTGCCTTGTCATGTTCAACCTTAGGGAATTTCAGACAGATGGTTCCAGGTGATCATATAACTCCTGCTCATGCAACTATCATATGTAACCATTTGAGAGCCTGGTCTTTGGTAACATGCAGTCATATTCAGAAGACTTTTTTGTTGCTCCTGTTTTCAAGCAAGCAGAAGAGCTCACATTGTCATCGCCCTATGAATTAATGCCAGAGATTACATGTCTGCCCCTCATAACTGCATATACAAACTGGAGCAAGCAACTATCACCATTAGTGGAAGTAACCTTCTAGATGACTAAGCACAGCATTGGTGCCTGAATTAAATACTGTAAAATTAAAGTACTTCCTAGATAGTTACCTGTAATAGTCAGACTTTATTCTTGGCTGTGCTGGTGCTATCAGAGTAACTTTGGGACTAGCACACAAGTGTAAAGAAAGGAAAGTGGTCAGTCCATCTATTTGAATGCTCACTGATGGCCCTGAATGGCAGTAAAGGCAAATATAGGAACACAAATATAGGAGGGAGGTGTGTTCTTCTCTATTGTCTGGTGTTAGGAACAGCACTCGTTCAAAAGCTTACTCACTCTATAATTGCATTGTTTCTTTTTTTAAGTAATGGGGATGGGCACACCTTGAGCCCACTCTTAAATCTGTCACCCTTAATTTGTTCTGATTATAATAATACAGCAGGGAGTCTTAACATGTGAAGAAAAAGAAGTACTCTGTTTTTAATGGTCTGGTACTGTTTGTAATGGGTGCAAAGCTATTAATAATCCCGCATGTATTATTACAACAGCTTGCATCTGTTACAGTTGTATCAGCCAAATAAAGAATGCCTCAAAAGTTCTGGATGTGTTGTACATTGTAGACAAACCTACCCGGTGCTCATAGTCTCTAGCCTTCCTAGTGAGCTGACTCTTATTTCTTTTGCTGTGGGTAAAGAGATAGGAGGAAATGCTTTTCTTCCTTGCTGCATTTCCTCCTCTTCCCAATGATGTAGATCTCTGCCAGTAAGATGTAAAATTGAAATGTGTCAGCTTCAGTAGTAGACCTTTGAAGAAAGAGTGACTCCATTTAACCAGCTTAGGTAGACAGCCAGCTGAAGTCTTTGGTAATACAGTAGGATATTATTTTTAAATGAGAGAGATATTATGGCCATCCAAGGTGTTTAGCATTCAACCAAACAGGCTGTTTGTTTGTAAAAATGTGAACTTTAACCATCTATGCAGCTGTTGGGAGCCACGGTTGTCCTGAGACAGGATGGCTGGCTAGGAAAAAAGTACCCCTTTGCAGGTGTGGATAAGAGTACTGTAGTTTGCTACCAAATGACATGGTGTTTCCTATACACAAGGAAACATTAATACTGTACTACTATGGTCAAAAGCCCCTAGTTTATAAAAAGTGTTTGCATTATTCATAACAATTGTTCACTACCCTTTCACGGAGGAACCAGTTTGTATCTATCAATCAGAACAGAATCATTGCTTTTGTGCAAATAAAGAATGTACTGTATCTCAATTTCCCAGGTATGACACGCTGATGCTACTTTAACTGCCATACTTTAACTGTGGAATCCTGGATTATTATTTTTAACTTTGGTAAGGAATTTAGGATTCTCTGCTGTAGGTTCAGGAGAGTGGGCAAAAACAGAGAATTCTTAATGCCTCAGCAAATGCTAAATCCCATGGTTCCACAGGAATAAGCAATGGTAGTTGAACTAGTCTTTCAAACTGCTATAAATTTATAATGTAGATACACTCTTAAATCAGAAACTCTCAAAAACTACATTTGTATGGGAATAAACAGGTCAAGGAAATTTTAAGTTTTCTTTCAGGAACCAAGAAACCGAGAATTCACAGTTGCTGACTAGGTCAACAGCCTGGATTGGGGTTTGGGGAGGGGGGCTTAGCAGTGTGAGGGACTTTTTCAGGTTTCCAAGCAAGCGTTAGTGTGATTCCTCTCGTATGGTAATTTCCGGTCCTGGCCTTTAAGCAGTAAAGTTGCATGGGATTCACAAATGTTATGGATGTGCACCTTTTGTCAGTTTCCCATACAGTAGAACCCCGCATAACGAAAAAAATCTATTCTGCGAGTTGGTTCGCTATGCGGTTTTTTCGTTACGCGAAGCTAATGGGAGATGCCCCAGATAACGAACAAAAAATGTTCGCTATCCGGGGTTCCCATTGGCCGTGTACACCCCGCCTGCTGAAAACCCCGCATAACAAACTGTGTTTTTTTCTCGTTATGCGGGGTATTGGCCTTGCATAACGAACGCTTTGTTATGTAAATTTTTCGCTATGCGAAGCGTTTGTTATGCAAAGTACCACTGTATTTAGATTTTTTGTTGTTGTTGTTGTTTTACAAATTTCAGACAGAGATTGTAATACCTCATTTGAATCAACTTGTGGGAAATGGGTGGAATAAATATATATGAGGCCACATTTGTATGTAGGGCTGCTATATTTTTACTTTGTATTTATTATCAGGTTAGTGACAAAACTGTGTTTTTAGAATTCTTTTATCACTGTTATAACTGTCTTTAAAAGTGCGTTTTCTGACATTTTAGTTCAACTTTGTTGTTGATTTATTAAAGACAGACATCTAAGTGTATAAGATACTCTTTGTTTAGAAAGCTGTTTCAACCTATGCTATTACTATCCTTCTTCTGCACACATCACTTTTTCATTGCCCAGTTGTTCTTCAAACATAATTTATCTCTTTTCCTCCCATCTCCCTCTTCCACGTCTGTTTTTTTCTGCTTATTCTCATGCTGCCCATGCCAATGAGTAACTAATGATTTCATTTCTATCACTTGTTTAACTACATATAGCAGTAGAAAACTATTTTTGGTTTGTTCATTTTTTACATATAATTTTTGAAGCAACTCTTATATATACTCTGCAGGTACTGTTATTCGCTTACTGGTATACTTTGACCAGTACAAAAAGCCTTTGCCTGTTGGGCATTCACAGTATATATATATATATATTACCATGAGATGGAAATTTGGTGACTTCTAAGATTCCCCTTCCTCCCCCACACAAATCTTTTCCTGTCAGAGAACAAGCTGAAAAATGCCACCATCCTGTTTCACTTTTTTGAAGTTGCTAATTTCGCCTGTATGTTCATTATCATCATCTTTTTTTTAATTAAAGTTCATTTTCACAAACTAACCCTCTCGTTTTTGTTTGTTTTTTTTCCTTTCTCTTTTCTTCTCCGGTTTCCCTTCTCGTTATGGTAGACTGATCCTTGGTTATCATTGCAGAACTATGGCGGCGGAATGAGACCTCCACCCAACTCTCTAGGGCCTGGAATGCCAGGGATTAACATGTAAGGCTCCTTCCATGCTATTGGCTTTTGATTGATGCTTTTGTGATTCTAGATACAGAAATGCATTCAAGTTATTAACTCTGCACTTTTATTTGACTCTGTACTCATGTTTGATCATGCTAAAGGCTTGTTTTCTCCCAAACTCTAGGGGACCAGGAGCTGGTAGACCATGGCCCAATCCCAACAGCGCTAACTCCGTAAGTGTCAGGTTTTAGCAATGCCTTTGCTACTCATCAGGGACTGCCGTGGCTTATCAGTTAAGACGCTGAACTTGATGACTGGAAGGTCGGCAGTTTGAGACCCGAGTGCTGCATAGTGGAGTGAGCTCCTGTCTCTGTCCCAGTTCCTCCCAACCTAGCAGTTCGAAAGCAAGAAATTGAAAGTAGATAAATAGGGACCACTTGGGTGGGAAGGTAACTGTGTTCCGTGCGCTCCGGTGTCTAGTCATGCCTGCCGCATGACCACGGGAACATCTGCAGAAGCAGACAACACTGGCTCTCCGGCTTTGAAACAGAGATGAGCACTGAACCCTAGAGTTGGATATGACTGGCTTTCGAGCAAAGGGAACCTTTACTATACTATACTATATTCCTCTCACCAAGTCTCCCCTTAAAGGTATTGCCTACCTTTTTACTAGTGGAACTCATGCCAGGCAGCAAACATGGTGGAATGTACTCCACTGCCTCTTCCATGTGCTCCGAAGAAGCTTTAAAACACTAGATCTGGGAAATACAGTGTGTGGGTTTATATATACAGTAAAACCCCAAGTTATGAAAAAAAATCGTTTCTCTGGCCTATTTCGCAACTCGATTTTTTTCGTAACTCAAGGCATGCATTAAAAAAATAAATTTTAAAAAACTGAGAGATTTCCTACCTTCCGGCTGCTGCTGCTTCCTTTTCCTACACTTCTGACGGTCCTGGGAGTGGTTATTAGTGCACAAAATGGCAGTGACGCCATTTTGGGTGCTAAAAAACTGATATATATTTTTTACTTACGATTTTTTTCATAACTTGGATTTTTTTCCCCGTAAGTCTGGACCACGGTTTATGGAAAAATAATTTTGTAAGTTGAAAAATTCGTATTGAGGCGTTTGTAAGTCGGGGTTTTACTTTATTGCCTCAGTCTCCTACACAACAGAAAACAGGAGCAGAGTTACTGCAACTGGGAGTTTAGTACTGTAAACTCTTGAGAAGGATGGGTATCTTTCACAAAGTAATGACTCTACTCTGATCTGTTTACAGATTCCATACTCCTCTTCATCACCTGGTACATACGTGGTAAGTTCAGATGATGTGCCAGTATGTGAAATGATTAGATATTTTGGTATTTCCATGCTCAAAATTTGCCTGAGAGGTATTTTTCAAAGGACAAGTGCTGGAAATTTAGATGTCTTCCATTTGATCTGTATGCTTCTAGGCAGCTCCCCAGTGGCTCAGTGGGTAAAAGCGTTGTGCTTGGAGACCGAAAGCATGGGGCTCGATTCCCCGAGAGCTGCGCTGCACGATAGGGGACAATAAAGGAGCCTCATTCAGGCTTCCCCTGCAAAAATCCTTTCAACTCAGAGTAATCTCTGACATGAAAACACACACACACACACTTCTAGGCGAAGGCAGGAATTCTTGCAATGCCTGAACTACTGATGTAGTTAGACATGTAAGAAGCTGCCTCATATTGAGTCAAACCCTATTCCTGCTAGTCAATATTGTCAACCCAAATTGGCAACAGTAGCTCTCCAGAGTTTCAGGTAGGACAGTTTCCTAGCCTTACCTGGAGTTTTGTGGTATTCCTTAATAGTCTCCCATGCAGGAGTTAGCCAGACTTGACCCTGCTTTAGCTAAGTTCCAAAGCCAGACAAGATCGGGGTGTTCAGGGTGAAATAATGGATGCTTACGGAGGAATCCCCACTTTTATCTTGCATGAATGATGCGGCATTGGCAAATGTTCGTGGCGCTTTGTTTTAAGTGATCTTGAGAACATGCTCTGAACCCTAACGTAGCAACTATTTTTGCAACTGCAGCCAAAGCACTAAAGAGCGCTGTATGTTCTTATTCCTGGAATATAATCACCGCATTGAACACATTTATGCAGTACACTGCAGCATTTTTAAGTTGCCCATTTCTGTTTTTCATCTTTGGCAACGATGAAGGCTATAGAAAGTGTGGCCTGGCAGATAGACTCGGTATGTGCATCTCACACAGATCACACACACACACACACACACCGCCCCCTGCTTCTCAGTAAAACCTTCATTTTTCCTGAGGCTGAAACAAAGAAATTGCACATGGGCTGCAAGAGTGCATCAGAGGTTTTAGCAGGAGATTAATGCTTGGCTGAATACCAAGGTGAGACATTGTTGCTGACAGCAGCAGATCTGGCTGACCTATTGCAGGTTATGTTATCACAGTAGTAGTGCCTGATGTGTATTTAATCTTGTCAACAGGGGCCCCCTGGTGGCGGAGGTCCTCCTGGAACACCCATCATGCCAAGCCCTGCAGGTAGGATGATTATTTTTTAAAAGGCAGCATAATGTATATAGCACAGGAGAGTGATTATTTCAATAATAATAATAATAATATAAGAATAAGAGGAAATGATAGATATCAGGTTTTGACTGGCTTATAAAAATAAGATGATTTATTTTTTTAAAAAATGGAGAATTAAAATCAATGGTAATAGAATACGAATAAGGGTTTGCAAGTGAAAAGAAAAAAATGGGAAATTGAATTTTATTATAATAGTATATGGATAAGAATGTGTAAGTGATACCTGAAGAAATCAAATGTATGGTTGTATTTTCTTTTCTTCTTTGTGCTGTGTCTTATTTATTTATTTATTTTATTCTTCAAATTTCCATTGCCGCCCAACTTGGCAATGACTCTGGGCAGCTAACAACAATTAAAAAGCAACATCGAACTAATTAAAAAGCCCTTAAAAACCCCATTAAAAATTCTTTTACCCACTCACCCCATCCATTAAAAGAGAGAGAGAAATCTTTATATGAGCCAGCAGGCGGGGGTCACCCCTCCATCGGTGCCCCACGCCTGCCCTGCCATTTTTTTTTACTTTTTGTATTTTGTCTTATATTTTGTGTGTATGTGTGTGTGTTTTCTTTTTTGAAAATTCAATAAAATTTAATTTATTCCGTGAATAAAAATTAAAATGGAGAGCCTGGAAATTTCACAAGGTTTCTTCCTTTGGTTTTTAGGGTTTCATTTAGGGTAGCAGTAGAGAATTTTGCTTGTGGCTGCTTGTTTTCAAAAAGACACACACACGCAAAACTGGATGCTATTCACACACACACACACACACAAGCCCAACTGAATGCTATTCACACACACACACACACAAGCCCAACTGAATGCTATTCACACACACACACACAAGCCCAACTGAATGCTATTCACACACACACACACACACACACACACACACACACACAAGCCCAACTGGATGCTATTCACACACACACACAAGCCCAACTGAATGCTATACACACACACACACACACACAAGCCCAACTGAATGCTATTCTCACACACACACACACACACAAGCCCAACTGGATGCTATTCACACACACACACACACACACACACACACACACACACACACAAGCCCAACTGAATGCTATTCTCACACACACACAAGCCCAACTGAATGCTATTTTTACACACACACACACACACACACAAGCCCAACTGAATGCTATTCTCACACACACACACACACACACGCACAAGCCCAACTGAATGCTATTCTCTCTCTCTCTCTCTCTCTCTCACACACACACACACACACAAGCCCAACTGAATGCTATTCTCACACACACACAAGCCCAACTGGATGCTATTCACACACACACACAAGCCCAACTGAATGCTATTCTCACACACACACAAGCCCAACTGAATGCTATTCTCTCTCTCTCTCACACACACACACACACACACACACACACACAAGGCCAACTGAATGCTATTCTCTCTCTCTCTCTCTCTCTCTCTCACACACACACACACACACACACAAGCCCAACTGAATGCTATTCTCACACACACACACACACACACACACACACACACACACACACACACACACACACACACACACACACAAGCCCAACTGGATGCTATTCTCTCACTCACTCAGCATTCCAACTGGACTCTTTTGGAAGGGATTGTGTTTCCAGTCTACTTTTTCATTCCAACCCAGGGCTGATGGTTTGAATTCTGTGGGCCTGAATGCATGGAGGGAACTTTCCCCATAAGGTTATGGGGAGAAAATGGAGTTTTAAAAAGAAGTAACCCACGCTGTCAGCCTGACTGGATTAGTTGGAAGCCGTTTGCGTCATATTTCAGTCTTGAGCCTCCCAGGGAACGATGTGACATATGTTGCTCCTTTTCTTGATGAATAACCCTAGTGAAAGTTGAGATATTAGGATGGGTGTACTTAATCTTCCTTTAAGTCCTGTTTTTATTAATAGGGGGAAATTGCATTGTCTTTTAGATTCATCAGAAAAAACTCAGCGCTATGTGTGTGTTTGTTTGTTTTTAAAGGAAAAAAGACACAGCCTTTGTCCAGGGTTGAAAAAACCCTACTGTAATTTTTTCCCCACTGAGGCGACTCTGAGGCGACTCAGAGCAGTTTACATAGGTGCATGCTGTCTGCAGAGCAGACAGCAGCAGAAAAGTGAAAAAAGGTACAATAATAGAGATATAGAAATCACATCAAAACACAATACAATAAAAAAGCATAATCAGATACAAAGTACAATGCTCAAAATACATAGTCAAGAGCCCCAAATACACAATTAAGTAAGCGCTTACGTAACAGAAACCTACTATTAAGCCTACTATGTCCAACTTCTTGTTTCTAGGCCAGACTTGCAACTGCCAAGATGAAACCACCTTTTGCTGAGTTCATTGAGGTAGTTCCTATTGCCTGACCTAGTGTGAGAAAGATTAACTGGCAACATAAGGCTGCCATTGCCAGGGTACGCCTGGTTGTGGTCCAAAATTACCCCAATCCTTGAGGAGGCTCTTCTAGTCTTTCTTCTCTTAATCTCTACTGGATGACTAGGGGTTGTTTTTTTAGAGTCAGGAAGAGAAAGGAAAATGCCATCTTTTGTTGTTGCCAGGTTCTGTTTTGTTACCACACTACCTGCTTGATCATACAAATGTGGAGGGCGGGTTTCTGAAGACCACTTTGTGAAAATATCACTCTTTCCTTCCACACACTTCCCCAAGTTGCTGTATAAAAATCCCCTCCCCACCCCACCCCCAATTCCCTTTCTCTCATAGCACAAGGCGAGTGGCGGGGAGGGGTGGGAGCATCACTGTTGCAGCTGGTGAATTTTCCTGACAGGCCTGCAGGGGTGATTTACTACACATTGTATGTGTCAGTGGTAAGGAAAAAAGGATGGGGGTAGAATCTGGAGAGTTCACCATGCTGCATGTAACCATGGTGTACCACAGCTGCAGGGGTGGAGTTTAACAGTGTAATATTACCACTGCCTTCCATGCTTCTGCATTTTTATGAGAACTCTGACCTACATTTCAGACTAGGTCATAATAAAACAATCCATATGGTAATATAGGCACAAGTCTTCCCCCTTTTTTTCAGTCCGTGTGTCCTGCTTGTAAATTTCTGCCTACGATTGTGTTCTGCAGCTCCATGCGAGCATTGTGTGTCTCCTACTGCTGTGAGCAAAAAAGTTGTGAGTGTGAGGAGAATAATCTGGGTTCTTGCTTTTTCCAAAAAGTAAAATGGCTAAATAGAAGATGTGGAAGTTCTTTTAGCGAAAGGAAAAATAAGATTCTCTGGTAAGCTAATTGCATTGGCTAATTTTTAGGTGTGAAGTAGCACATGGCAGGAAATTATCTTTCTTCATCTCTCCTGGTAGGAAAACTCTTGAGCAGCAGAATTCTTTTCACAGTTGAATTTCAGTGATTAAAAACTTTGTGAATCTTCATTAAATACAAATTAGCCAGAAAATGGTGGTACTTAGAGAGAATTTTAGGTGATAAAATACAAAAGAATGAGTTCAAGTGGCAAGAGTTTGTTTTAATTAAGAAATGAATTAATCACCCTGACTTAGTGGGTTTCACTGTTCTACAGATTCGACAAATTCAAGTGACAACATCTACACAATGATTAATCCCGTACCGCCTGGAGGCAGTCGGTCGAATGTAAGTCTGCTTTCTAATAATTTACATATCAGATACCATAACAAATCATAATTAACTTCATCAGTTGAGGGTAAAGCAGTTTAATTGATTTCAGCCATTTGTTACAAAACAGAAATAAAACAAACCATCAAAAAGTGATTAACTCTTCAGTGGCTTTGTTAATTTTTTTATGCTTATTAAAACAGCAGTGCTCATGTGGCTCTGGTCAAGACTATGTCACAGGCACTACTGTGTAATGGGGTTGTATTAAAGAGGACACAACTTAAACCCTGGTATTTTTTCCCCACCATTAATTGAAACTAATTAAAAGAGGCTTGTCTGAAGATTCTGTACAGACTTTTAGGAGGCATCTGTAGTGGCTTGTTCCTTCTTCAGGACAGCCAGCTTCAGGTTTTGGGGTGCACTTTGGCCAGAATGTCTTTCCCAGTAGCAGAGTGTGAGGTGAGCACAGGCTGATGTTGCTCTATTGCTTGTTTTTATCGCTTCCACCTTGCTCTGAGAGGGGAAAGGTGTACCAGCTCTGTCTCTAACATAAGAGTAGCAGCAGCAGGGTCAGAATGCTATGCAAGCCCCCTTGCAAGGAGGAGGAAGTAGAATCTCAGCAGATGCCCAGGTAGCCCAACCTTCATCGTCAGGATCAGCTGAGTATTTGCAGCATTTACCTGAGTGTGGGTTGTTTGTTTTTGGAAAAATGCCAATTCATCCAGCCTGTGAAGCCCTCGTTGCTCCCAGAAGCAGACGTAAATCGCGCCCATACCATCAGATTCTCTGTTCAGGGTATTGCAATGGCAGTACAGTGGTACCTCATACAACAATTTTAATCCGTTCCACAGGGCTCGTTGTTGTACGAAACAATTGCTATACAATGCATGCATCATATAGCGATTTTCCCTATGGGATGCATCGTACAACAATCTTTTTTGCTAAGTGGTTTTTCCCATTGAAAAATTGTTGTACGATTTTTTTTCATAGGGAAAATTGTTATGCGGGACGCCATTTCCCCCAAAAACCTAATTGTTATACGATTTCATTGCTATGCGGGGCGATTGTTGTATGAGGTTCCACTGTATGTTCTGATTGAGCGATAGTGGCTCCTAATAAAGCAGGCATCATCAAGGTAAGGTGGTAGAAACAAAGATTTATATTTTATGTAGTTGGATCTGTGTGGATGCAGAATGTGACTGGAGATGTAGAAAGATGACTGCAGAAAATAAAAAGAGCCCAGGAAGTCAGCTGAAAAATGCTTTAGTAAACCTAAAGAAATCTGGTCCTCCTTTTGGCCAGTATTTAATGCAAGAGCATTTTCTTCCCAAAGATAAGTAGAAAGGTAGAAGCTATAATTCTCATAAGAATCTCAGCTAGAAGTAGAAGCATATCAGGGAATGGGATTTCATAAATCCAGATCTGTAAAGCTAGCAGAAAGTAGACTATGTAGTTCTGTGCTTTATCGGTTCCCAGATTAACATACATTAAACTGGAGATGGTCTACTCTGGAGATGGCAAACCTTGACACTCCAGGTGTTCTGGAACTTCAATCCTCAGCAGAAATGCCGACTTGAGCTTCTGGTAATTGAAGTTCAATTAAAGTTCAATTGAAGAACGCCTGGAGTGCCAAGGTCTACACTTAGCCAGAGGAACTGTATACACACAAGTAGAGGTTAAAATAATCTACAACATATATGGTGCCATTGGATGCATGCCTCCACACAGCATCAATGCCACATGATTAGTTTGACAGTAGCTGCACTGGTTAGCCATTTTCTTCCTGTTGGGTTGAAGAACAGAATTTCGTAGGGTTTCTTCTCAGGGTTGCGGCTGCCCATAGAAGTGCTGCTAAATCCTGATATCTCAGTAGGGAGGTTGTTCTGCCACATTTTGATTTAGATGGCATGTATTGATTAGGCAGTGATGGATTTTGTATACGAACCGTTGTTCCCTCTTCAAGGGACCAACCTTTAGTTTCTAAAGCATTTGTTCCATCAGTCCTAAAGCTTATATCTGCCAATCAATCAGATGTTGATATTTTGTACCACCAATGATCTATCATAACCAACTATGTCGTTTTCATCTTTCTCAGTTCCCAATGGGACCTGGATCAGATGGCCCAATGGGGGGCATGGGCGGGATGGAGCCCCATCACATGAATGGCTCATTAGGTAAGGAAGCAGAAATCTACAGATTCTCCAACACTAAAAGTAACTCAGACTGTCCAGTTGGTGGTTGAATTATGTGAAATGAGCAATAACAAACAGCAGTGCAAATCTCCTTGCTGATATCTAGCAGAACACCCTCTTTTACATTAATATAGAATGTTGACTTTTTTTAATTAAGTAGTTATTACCAGTGTGGGTCAAAACTCCAAGTGCTTTGGAGGATCAAGAAGTAGAATATCTATTAGGTCAAGTGGTTCTCATTCTAGAATTTTTGGACTTCTGTTCCCAGAAACCTCCACAAGCATTGGTTAATAGTTGATGATTATACAAGCTGCTGTTTAAAACATGTGGAGAGCCTGAGGCTAAAAACCCTTGCACTTGGGTACATTTATTTTCTTGTTGATTTTAGCAACAAGTGCCCTCTAATTATTTCTGAATTCGGAGACAGTAGTTGGCTCCAAGCTCTCAGCTTCAGGAAAACTTCTTTAGGAGGATCTCTGTCAAGCTTCTCCCCCCCCCCGCCCCCCTTAAATGCCCTGGTATTCCTGTGAAGTTTCAAGCCTTGGCATGCTCTTCTCCCTTCTATGGCTCAGATACTCAAACCTGAGCAGCTGACCCTGAGATCTCATGTATTGACACCAGGCCCAACATGCTTTCATGACAGCAGCTCCATCATCTAGAGATGCTGCAAGGCCCGACAGCAGGCAGTTCCACAAATCAGGGCATTGTTTAATAAGAGAGTGCAAAAGTTGGCCTGAAACTCAACATAACCCACCCCCACCCCTTCCAAGATCATAGCATCCGGCCCCATCACTCCCTGGCAAATAGAAGATAAATAAATGGAAGCGGTGACAGACTTTACCTTCTTGGGATCCAACATCACTGCAGATGGTGACTGCAGCCATGAAATAAAAAGACTTACTTCTTGGGAGGCAAGCTATGGCAAACCTAGGCAGCATAATAAAAAGTAGAGACATCACCCTGCCAACAAAAGTCCACCTAGTTAAAGCAATGGTCTTCCCAGTAGTAATGTATGGCTGTGAGAACTGGACCATAAGGAAGGCTGAGTGCAGAAGAATGGACTCCTTTGAACTGTGGTGCTGGAGGAGATTCTTGAGAGTCCCCTGGACTGCAAGGAGATCAAATCAAGTCAACTCTAAAGGAAATCAACCCTGACTGCATCTTGGAAGAACAAATACTAAAGCTGAAACTCAAGTATTTTGGCCACCAAATGAGAAGAGAGGACTCACTGGAGAAGGCCCTGATGCTAGGAAAGATTGAAAGCAAAAGGAGAAGGGAGTGGCAGAGGATGAGATTGTTAGATGGCATATTTGATGCAGTGGGCGTAGTTTCGGGTAGACTATGGTGGATGGCAGATGGCTGCGGAGCCTGACGTGCTGTAGTTCATGGGGTCACAAAGGGTCGGACTCGAGTGCAACTGAACTGCTTTCATTTGAATTTCTAGTATGAGCCTATGTGGTTCCAGAAGTTTGGGTCATATTTTGTGTTCATAAGGTACTGATCCCTTGGGTTGACCTTGCCATTTCAAATACTTTCACCACATCAAAGCACAGGCATGGAGCAGATACTACTAGCCCCTGGCTTTGCCATGTTCCTCTTGGTGGCTAAAAGAGAAGCAGCAGCATGAGCCTAACTGTGGTGGGTGGGTGTTTTAATTAAAGCAGCAGAAAGACCCATTAACCTCCTATGCTCGTCTTATACATCTTGCTGAAGCAGAGGTGCTGTACTCCGTCTTGATCAGTGTCACAAAGCTCGCGGGAGGGAGCTGAGACCGTAGTAACTCGATTAGGCCATTACTCTAGTGCTGTGCATGAAGGTGAGCTGGGCTCTGCTCCCAGGAGTTCTCCATGCAAAGGAATGGCAGCTGAGGCTTCCCCGGCATGTCTCTTTCTGGAGGCAAATGTTAAGAGGTTTGCATTAGCCCAGCTGTGACCTACAGCTCACTAATGTACTGCCAGCTGCTTCCTGGAAGGCCCGGCCATCACATCTTGCAGCGTGCGGCATGTTATTTCTGGATGATGGTGCAGAAATTAAAATACTTCAGTACAGAACGAGGAGACCCATTTAAGAGGAAAGAAACACCCACCCCACCCCAGTTGAGACCTAAGAAATGTGATCCTTTTGACTAACATTCTGCTTGTTTGTTTGTTTTTAATTTCTTTCTCAAGGGTCAGGAGACATAGATGGACTTCCAAAAGTAAGTCTGCATTTTGCTAGCTATTTCTGGTTTTCCTGGCCACTGCTTCTTTTTCTTGCTTTAGTGCTGTGATGGTGAACCTTGGCACTTCAGATGTTCTTGGACTTCAATTCCCAGAAGCTCACGTGAATCCACACGAATGGGCGCGTTCTACTTCTACTTCCAGGAGCAATGAGGGTGGCGCAGGCCGGATGAATCGCAGTAAACCCATTCGTGTGGATTCATGAGGGCTTCTGGGAATTGAAGTCAAAGAACATCTGGAGTGCCAAGGTTCGCCATCATGGCTTTAGTGGGTAAAATGTCAGGGAAGGTGGGAGTTCTTAAGATTCCCTGCCACTAGATGGGAGGCAGGACATTTTTGCCCTCCGCTCTTAGAGACAGTCAGTAATAAGGCACAGTTGTTTTCTCCTACATTCAGTCTTCATTCTGTAGCAGTCCATGATTTTTCCCCTCATTATGCAACAAAATGTTTTAATGACTTGGTTAGCATATAGCACAGGGGAAAGACACCTTCTCAATTCTTGCATGTGAATGCATGTGGTCTGTACTTTTCCCCCCCTTCTTTTTCTTAAATCGTAGAATTCTCCAAACAACATAAGTGGCATTAGCAATCCTCCGGGCACTCCACGAGATGATGGCGAACTGGGAGGCAACTTCCTCCATTCCTTCCAAAATGACAATGTGAGTCATTCTTACACCAGCTCTTTCTGCTAACAGCATTTGAATCACAGAGTCTATTTAGGCTTTTTGAAGGCTTTCTGGGAAAGGATTGTCCATATGTTCGGAGAATAGTCGTGAAGTGAGAATGGGCACTGTGAGGAAAAAGATATACAGGAAGGGCACATTTTGCAGTTAGCAGAACTGGCTAACAATCCAATTCACTAATGTGGTCATGATGCGACATAGCATTTTAACCTCAAGAGGATGAGTGATTCCATAGAAATATTATGGAAGCAGAAACCATGAGTCATTTAGAAGAGTAGACGTGGTGCTGTTGCCATTTTAAAAACAGTATTAGAGCCACAGGGCAAGAAGCAAAATAAAAGTGCACAGCTTCCCAACATTTGTACAAAATATGTGCGTGCGCATGTTGCAGGTGCATGTGCAGGCAGGGGAGGGAGAGGTTGTTACCTCTGGCAGTATGCACCTAGAGTTCTTGGTCCTTTCTACCTACATGCTTTTCATATAGAATAATATTGCTGCTAGTCTCTAGGTACTGAGTGTTTTTTTCGCCAGGATGGGCAGAAGACAGATTTGGCTCTGTTAGCAAGGATTTCTTTACTCAAGGGATGCCCAAACTTTGCAGGCCATGGGCCGGTCACGTGGTTCCTCCCACCAGAAGCGGAAGTAAAACACGTCTTGTAATCTGTTTTGCAACAGGATGAGATAGATTTTAAGCTGTCATTTTCTCTGGCTAAACCAGGGGTACCCAAACCATGGCCTGTGGGCCATATCTGTACAGTTGCGTTTTACTTCCACTTCCAGGAGCGATGAGGGCAGCATGAGCTGGATGAACTGGTGTCATGTGCCGGATCTGGCCCAGGGGCTGTAGTTTGGGCACCCCTGCTTTACTCCCTGCTCCTTATAATATTAGCAACAACAAAATGACTATTTTCCTTCTCCCGCTAAATTAGACTAACCATAATGGGGAAAGCTTGTGGTGATTAGCAGTGAATGGCTGGTATAAGGACTGAGTTCAGTTCTGTTCTGGGACATACATACATAAGAACATAAGAACAGCCTTGCTGGAACAGGCCACAGCCCATCCAGTCCAGCATTCTGTCTCACACAGTGGCTCACCATTTCCTTCAGGGTATTCCCAAGGAGATGCCTTCACCTGCTTAGGATTCCCTGGAAATGGCATTGAGAGATATCTGCCTATCTCTCCAACCCGGAGGTTATCCTTAAGTATCCATAATTATAGCCATTGATACCCCTGTCCTCCATGAACTTGTCTAATCCTTTCTTAAAGCTGTCAAGACTGACAGCTGTCACCACTTCTTCTAGCAGGGAGTTCCATAGACCAGTAATCCTCTGGGTAAAAAAGTACTTTCTCTTATTTGTTTGAGAACTAGTACCCAAAAGTTTCATGGAGTGCCCCCTAGTTCTAGTGTTATGCGATAGGGAAAACAGTTTTTCCTTTTCTACTTTGTCCACACCGTGCATGATTTTATAAACTTCAATCAGGTCACCTCTTAGACGCCGTCGTTCAAGAGTGACTCAAATCCCTGGACTCAGCAACTGCTGGGAAGAGTCACCTCTTTTAATATAAATTTGGTGCATGTCTTCTGCTTCTTGTGGATCTCAGAGTGCAGTAAGACATAAAGTACAGCCTGCAAGCATGAAGTCTGCCCTCCAAAGGAAAAGGTCACCCTTACTCGAAAGCCCATTGTATCTGACTCTAGTGTTCAGTGTTCCTTTCCATTTATGGCCAAAGAGCCAGCACTGTCTGCATCTGTAGACATTTCCTTGGACATGGGGCAGGCATGACTAGACACCAGAGTGCATGGAATGCTGTTTACCTTCCCACCGAAGTGCTCCCTATTTATCTACTTGCAATTTCTTGCTTTCGAACTGCTAGGTTGACAGGAGCTGGGACAGAGATGGAAGCTCACTCTGTCATGCAGCACTCTGGTCTCAAACTGCCGACCTTCCAATCATCAAGTCCAACATCTCAACCGCTAAGCTGAGCCAGCTGCAGTCTCCCTCTTACTTTACAGAGTGCCATAAGCTAAAAACGGGACAATGTCCTGAGACACTTGTAGTCAAAATGTACATGACAATGGAGGGGAAGAGATGAGAAACTAGCACTCCTACTTAATTTTAATTTGTTCATGCAAGAGGATTCAGTCTAAGTCAATTCCCCAAAGCACTGACCAGCCAATGTACTGACTTAGGTTTCTGGGAATGAAAGTCCCAGAGCAGAACTGAACTCAGTCCTTACACTAGTCATTCACTGCTAATCGCAACAAGCTTTCTCCAATATGGTTAGTCTAATTTAGCGGGAGGTGGAAAAGAGTCATTTTGTTGTTGCTAATATATTCAAGTGGTGCAATGCTGAATTGGCTTGCTGATCAACCAAGTCAGCACTGGATTCAAAGTGTTGGGTCATGGGTTTTTTTAACTCATGGCATCCCTTTCTGTTTCCCTTATGGGGATGGGGGGTGGCAGGAGAAAACTTCCAATTTATTGAGACGCTATTTGATACTGCAAGTATTGGTTCCAGGAGTTGCTGCTTCCTCCTGAACCCACTGAAGTAGATAAGTGATTCGCTTTGGTTCGATTCCATCAATCACAGATACTGGAGTGGGACCAAAATGGAGCAATCATGCCTGTACCAGAGAAACAATAGCCCTTGACAGGGACCCAAAAGGGTGTGGGTAGGCAAAGAAAAGGGAGGAACTGGTTCAAAATTGCCTGTACACCATGCGGAAAGGTGAACCCAACTCGGGGGAGAAACAATCACACCCCGGGTTGCACAAAATGGTACTTGGAGACCAATACAATCTGTTTCTTTCAAAAGAATTCTGCAAAGGGGAAGAGTCTTGCTCTCCCCCACACACACACACACACACACAGAGTCTCTATAACCCTGGTTCCCAACACATGGGTCACGTGGTTCCCACAGGGGGGCAATTTGATTTTTAAGGGGAACAATTTGAGAATGTGTTATTAATAGTGAAGGGCCTTTTCAGCTTTCTCCACATGAATAGGAATTCACTTTTGGAATAATAAGAATTATATGTCACTGGAGGGGAGGGGAGGATCAGGATTTTAGAGATGCTTAAGCGGGGCATGGCCAAAAAAAGGTTGGGAATCACTCCTCTAGAAGAACACACACAGGGAATTGTTTAAAACATTTAAGCCCGTGTTCTACTGTGTATTGCTTGGCTTTTCACATTTCACCCCAAATCGTTGGTGAACAGTGTTCTTCTTCTGTGTCTAGGCCATATGTGAAACTGCCAAAATGAAGCCGTCTTTGGTGAATTCATTTCCATAGTTCCTTTCGCCTGACCCAGTGTGAGAAAGATTAACCGGCAACACAAGGTTGCCTTTACCAGGACACGCCCGATTGTGGTTCGAAAATACCACAATCTTCAAGAAGGCTCTTTCTGTGTACCCCACTTTTTTTTTGCAATCACTACTTTGAAAGGCTTTTGCGCAATCATTAATGCTTGCATTTAAATAGCAACCTTTGTAGCTTTCTGTAAACAAACTACAGGACAGTGACAACTTGAATGTTGAACTATAATCGGAGTATATTTTGCCAATAAGGAAAATTCAACTTTTCCCATATCTAGGCCAGACGTGAAACTGCCAAAATGAAGCCACCTTTTGCTGAGTTCATTCTGCAGTTCCTCTCGCTTGACCTAGTGCAAGGAAGATTAGCCGGCAATGTAAGGTTGCCATTACCAGGTTATGCCCGATTATGGTTCAAAAATACCACAATCTTCAAGGAGGCTCTTTCTGTATAGAACAGTGTGACGGAATGGGAATGATTATGTCTGGACACATTAGTCTCTTAGCATATTCTAGCTTCCTGATTTATTGAAGCCAATTATGTTGCTTTATCACATCTCATCAGCCCACATCTCTTGTGTATCCCGTTTCCTCCGCTTCTGCGGCATTTAGCATTTGGGCCTTGTTCCTGCCTCCGTTCTTACTCTGTGATTCTGTTTCTCTCCCCTCCTCCCCGCCCAGTATTCTCCCAGCATGACGATGAGTGTGTGATTTCCCTCCTCCCTCACCCCGCATCCTCTTCTCCAGGATAAAGAAAAAGTCAGCTGCCATTTGGAGGATCTCGAGAAATTATGCAAAGAAGAGAAGCTAGGTGTGTTTGGCAGGGAGACATACAGAGCCGGGGGACCCGCCCCTAATTTTTAGTTTCATGCAATAAAAAGGCTGAACTTTTTATTCCATAAAACAATGAAGGACAAATCTTTAAAATATTTCAAGACATGACAAGATCCTTCTTCTGCAGAAGGATTTATTCTATGTACATGACACTTTTTTTGGGTTGTTGTTGATTATTATTATTATTTTTGAAACAAACAAAAAGCCTCTAGCACCGAAATCCAACCTCCTTTGCTCGAATATTCTTTTAAAACCTGTTGTATGTTTGTGCTGTGCTACGCAAGGAAAGCTAGTCTAGATATGAAATCTCATGTTGTCTTTGTAGCCATTTTAAAAAAATAATAATAATGAAACTGGACAGGTTTTTTTTAAAAAAAATTGTTGGGTTTTGTTCAGAAGGACCCTCTCCTCCCACCCCCACCCGCCAACCCACCCCCTCCCTGATTTTTTGGTTCGGTTGGTTCTTTCTGTTTGGCGTTCTGCAGCACAACCATTTCTTCAGCTCGAAGATCCAAGTGGAAAATATTTTCTCTGCTCTCCTCAAATTTTAATTGTGATCTTGAATATCTGTGACTGTGGCATGCACTGTTTTAGCTCCCTCCCCTGCCTTCCTCGCTCAAATGACAAAAAAAATATGTTTTTAGTTGCCCTTTTTTTTTTTTGCAAAAGAAAATAATAATTAAAAAGTCAAACTTCCTGGGGTGGAGAGTGTGGAAGGTTAGAGTTTGTTTGTTTGTTTGTTTTAAAATGTTTGGGAGGTGTCGATCCATGAGAAATTTTAAAAGGCGTTAAAAAAAACTTGACCTGGACTCGAAAACTGTGAGCGCAAACTTCTTAACAACTGTTTTGTTTTTGATTTTGTTGAGGGTTTTTTAAAAATGAAATGATGTGATCTTATTAGGGTTTCACTGTATATGCTCTGGAACTGGATGGAGATATTTTTAAGTAATTATTGTTGTTAAAATGTATACTTGCTATTCTGTAGGCGCTCTCTCTCTCTCTCTCCCTCCCTCCCTTCTACTCTGTAATTAAAAACAAAATTGAAAAAAAATTGAAACCTTACCTTATTATGGTAGAGGTGACTACAGAAAAGCATACCATGTATAGTGAAACTCGCAAGTCTTGGAATCTCTGTACATTACACTCCCTTGTAGCTGGTCTTTGTTTTATATAAAAGAAAAAAATTCACTTCTGATCTATGTATTTCATATTATGTAAAATATTATCTTCCCCTGGACTTACCTACCTTTGTGCGGATTCTTGAGAACATTGTATCTTGTTTCAGTGTTTTTTCTTACCTTGTAGTCTGGTTCTAAAATTAAGCGAGGGAAAAGAAAAGTAATTATTATACATTGTAGTTTGTGTACGATATTTGTTGATAATGTTTTATTAAAGGGATGTCTTTTTTCCGCACCCCTTAACGAAATGTTTTTCAGTTTGCTTTGTTTTGTTTTGGGCTTGTTTTTATTCTGACTGACGACAACAAAGGGGGGTGTGAGGGGACAACCACAGACTGTGTGATTTGAGCAGCTTTTTTTTTTGTAGTACAATTAATTATTAAAAATGTTTACCTTTTTTTCTTAGCCATTTTATCTGTATTTTCTCTGTAGAAAGGTGATGGCCGGGTGGGCAAAATGGTCGGTCTCACATTTAGGACCCTGTTTTAAAGAATGTAATAATAATAATAAGCCACCCAACCAAGATTTGCCCTTATCAATACATCGCCCTTTTCAAAAAAAAAAAAAGAGATAACTGGGAGCTTTTGTTGTATTAAAGAAATAGCTAAATTATTGTCTTCATTGGTACCAGATGGTTTTAAAGGATGCATTCAGACTCTCTCTCCTTTTTCTCTCTTTCTCTTCTCCCCAATGCTGTAATAAATACAAACAATTTTATTTCAGTCCCTTGCTGTTCATTACTGGTGCTTTGCTATACAAAGGCGTCTTTTGCCTTTCTTGGGTAGTGTGATTCCAGAAACATGGATGTGACTTCGCTGTGGCCATCTGGTTCTGAAGATGAGGATTCCCACCTGTCACAAAGGTGGACTGGATTTTAGGGCCCATTTCACACTCCTTTCAGAGGCACTCTCAGATCCAGGCATATTAGCGTTGGAGTAACATAAGACTTATATAATATCTAATAGTGGGGAAACAGCCTTTTATCTAAGACCAGATTGTCACTTTGGTTTAAAGAGTTCTTCCTCATTTTAGAACAGTGGTGCCCAAACTACGGCCTGCAGGCCCAATTAGGCCCATGCATCTCATTAATCTGGCCCGGGCTGAGAACCCGAGCTCTCTCCAGACCGCACCGCCCCCCACTGCCTGACGTCAGCGGCAGCGGCAATCGTGCTTTGTCCCCACTGCTTCAAGCAGCCTCTGGCTCGGTCCCCTCACTTCAGCGACCTTTGAGGACATGGATCGCTGCCTTGGGAAAATTTTTGGAGCCTTCCCCACTAGGAGAGCCCCTTGGCACGCCCGGGATAATGTCATTGAAGTCATTTTGAAGGGGGCTGAGGCTGCTCGGAGCAGCAGGGAGAAAGATCGATTGCCGCTGCTGCTGCTGACATCGAACTGGTCAGCAGCGGGAGCAGTCCGCCTCCAGCCCCCACAGTTGTGTGTCAGGAGCGGGACTGGCCCGCGGCAGAAAAAGTTTGGGTACCACTGTTTTAGGACTACAACAGAACCCCAGATAATGAAAAAAGTTTGTTCTGTGAGGCATGCATTGTATAGCGAAAATCCCTAAGGGAAAAATCGTACAACGAAAATCTATGGGAAAAATCATACAACAAAAAGTTTTCGTTGTACGATTTTTTCCATAGAGATTTTCGTTGTACGATTTTCCCCACAGAGATGCATTGCATCATACAACGAAAAAATTTCGTTATATGGGGCACAATGGTTTTCTCAAATCCTCTTCATTGTATGATTTTTTTCATTGTATGAGGCATTTGTTATACGGGGTCCCACTGTACATAGTTAACATTCTTTCCAAGAGTGTGCAACCAAAATGGTCAAGGGATTGAAGAAGCTGGAAATAAAGAGGGGGGGGAGAGAGAGAGAGAGACTATTTGGAGAAAGACACGATAGAAATGTACGAAATTAGACATGGTGTAGAGAAAGTGACTATTACTACATCCTCCACTGAATCTGAATGTTGAGAGGTTCTGAATAGATAAAAGATGACACCGCTGCAGATACTGTGTATTTAAACTGATGAATTTCCTCCCAGGAGATAATGTTAGCTGCCATCTCAGCTTACTCTATGGAGGGGAGGGTTTCAAGCAAATGCATGAAGAATAAGAATCTGATTGCTAGAAACTAATAAAAGGTAAAGGTCGCCCATGCTTAAAAGCCAATCGTATCCGAATCTAGGATTCAGTGCTCATCTCTGTTTATAGCCAAAGAGCAGCGCTGTCTGCGTCTGCAGACTTTTCCACGGACATGTGGCAGGTATGCCTCAACATTGGAGAGCACGGAATGCTGCACTAATAAGTACTCATTGTTTGGGGCCTCTGAACACTAATTTTCAGAAAACATGAATGGAAAGATCCTGTTGCATTCTATATACTATTCTATGGACATCTCAGCCACTATGAGAACAGAATACTGGAACAAACAGGAGCTTGGCCTAAACCAACTGGAGTCGTCTTCTTTTCACATTGACTTCCACTAAAGAAGGATGTATTTGCACAGTTTTGTCTGTAGAAGTTCTGTATATTTGTGTGATGGAGCAGTGTAGGAAAGAATTGAACTTCACATATGGTTATGAGTGCTCTAAGGCCATCCAAACCATAGCACAGAAAACTTACTTTTTTGGACTGCAATTGCCAGAATACTCCAGCCAACATAGGGATGCCATAATTCCCTCCCACAAAAAACGGGACAGGAGTAAAAGGTTGCCCTTGCTCAAAAGCCAGTCATATCCAACTCTAGGGTTCAGTGCTCATCTCTGTTTCAAAGCTAAAGAGCCAGCACTGTCTGCTTCTGCAGACCTATTCTGTGGCCATTTGGCAGGCATGACACCGGAGCGCACAGAATTCTGTTACCTTCCCCCCCCCCCCAGTGGTCTCTATTTATCTACAGTACTTGCAATTTCTTCCCACTCCCATGTTTCTGGTGTTTCCAAAAGAAAGAAATGAAAACAGGGCGCTACCAAGCGGAGCCCCGCCTCCCTGGAGATGGTCAGCGGCAGGTCAAACTCTTTGCCTCCGACCAAGTGAAAGCCCCACAGCCATGCTGTGGGTTTCGCTCATGTTGCTGGAAGGAACTTTCCCCCAGCTTTATTCTGGGGAAATGGGGAAAGGAAAACCTGCTGGCTGGGGAAAGAGGCACTTCCACCCCCAAACTCAGGGAGAGAGAGTAAGAGTAGACAAAAGGGGGGGGGCTCCCAAATGCCTGGAGTTGGCACCTTGCCGTGTTCATGCGACAGGCATGACTAGACACCAGAGCACACGGAATGCTGTTTACTCCCCCCCCCCCAAAGCGGTCCCTATTTGTCTACTTGCAGTTTCTTGCTTTCGAACTGCTAGGTTGGCAGGAGCTGGGACAGACGACCGGAGCTCTTTCCGTCGCGTGCATTATTCTTCTGACATAGATCTTGTACATACGTTGACTGCTGATTGAAGTTTGTATGATAGCTTTTATTTTCTTTCAGCATAGCTTTTCTTATGTTTTTGCTTCCTGTTGGTTTTTTAGCGCATCGTCACCTCTCTATCAGGTTTACTAACCAGGACTCACAGTACATTTCCATGCATTGCAAATCAACAAACCAAAGAAACAAATACTACAGCTAATACAGGGTAATTTATTCCCCTACCAATATGGTCTAGATCAGTGTTTGGACTTCAATTCCCCAAAGCACTGATCACCCAATGTACTGACTTTAGGCTTCTGGGAATTGGAAGTCTAGATATTGACTAAATTGCCAGCATCTGTTGAAATAGTGGGATTATCCTACAACAGGCTTACTCAACCTTGGCCCTCCAGCTGATTCTTGAACTTCAATTCCCAGAAGCCCTGATCAGCAGGAGTGCTGACTTGGACTTCTGGGAATTGAAGTCCAAAAACAGCTGGAGGATCAAGGTTGAGGAAGCCTGTCCTACAAGCATTCTTGTAGCCTATCCTGCTACTCTTCTTTCCTCTTCAGTTGTAAGCCGACACTGTTGAAAAACTAGCAGTTTCCTAATTTTTAAGGTAAAGTATTGCTGTATATACTACCACTGGTCTATATGCATACACTTTTAGAAAACAAATGCCCCCCCTTAATAACTGTATCGTCACATCAATTCTGACTTTTGGTGACCCTTTTCAGTGTTTTATATGTAGACAGTACTCAGAAGACAGTATTCATTCCCTTCTCCTGGGGATACCCTGGGACTATGCAGCTTGCCCAACGCTACACACACTGCCTTTTCTGGGGTGCACATCAGGGAACTGAAATCTTATCCTCTGGCTACACAGCTCAGATATCTGCCACAGAAATGCTAGTGATAGAAAAGGACAGTGTTTTCCCAGCACCTGGTGGGAAACAGCAGGATACAACTCAATATGAATGTGCAGACAAGCTGCAATCCTCCCACCCAACTCATGCTGCTTCCTAAAATCTGGTGCTCAGAATCAAAGGAGAGCATCTGGTAGCCACACCTGAAGTACATTAGCCTACAAGATTGGTTTTGCTGTCTCAGTGTTTGGGTTTTTTGTTGCACTGTCAATTGCTTAAAACTTTTCCAGGAATAATTTGTCTTATCAACGAGCTGATATAAAACAGATTCTGAGGATGCTTTTCTTTGCATTTACTTGTTTGAAAAATATGTGTTATTGGGAGAGTCTTGTAATTTTCACAGGAGTAACCATATTCATTTGATGAAATAAAAATAACAATCTTATGGCATTTAATTCATTATTTTTCTTTCATTTCTCTTTCCAATAAAAGAACTGAGGGGCCACTTCAGAATATTATTCTTTATTTTAGGAAACTGCTCCTTCCCAGCCACCTTTGTTTCTATTGCATGTTCTTTTCCTTCAGCCAAGTTGAATATATGGAGCAGAGATGAACTTCTGCACATGAAGAAGTGGGCTACAGTCTTAAAGTTTATGCCAGATGAAATGTCTGGGTCCTTAATATGCCAAAATTTCTGTTGTTGCAGCTTGCTGAGAGCACTGCCAAGTGGGGCAAGATAGTAAAGTAAAGGTAAAGGTTTCCCTTGCTTGAAAGCCAGACGTATCCGACTCTAGGGTTCAGTGCTCATCTCTATTTCAAAGCCGAAGAGCCAGCACTGTCTGCTTCTGCAGACATTTCCATGGTCATGTGGCAGCATGACTAGACACCGGAGCGCATGGGACGCTGTTACCTTCCCACCGAAGTCCCTATTTATCTACTTGCAATTTCTTGCTTTCAAACTGCTAGGTTGGCAGGAGCTGGGACAAAGACGGGAGCTCATTCCATCCTGCAATACAGTACTCAGGAATCGAACTGCTGACCTTACACCTCCCAGTCAGCATCTTAGCCACTAGATACAACTATACATTTTCACCTTAAATGGTTGAAATACTGTGACCAAAATTTACACTGCATAAGGTTGATGATGTCATTTGCCACTCTAATTCTTCAGAAAGTAACATCTCTGTGTCTTCCCCCTTTGCAATGCTCTTTTGGGGTTCCTTTCACTGTGGAGGTCTGAGTGTGCAAGAGAATGAGGGTGTCTGTCTTTGGGGGTGGTGCGTGTGCGTAAGGAAGGACAGCCTACAAATAGAAGAATTCTCTATTCGGAGTCCCACCTGATAGACATCTAAATGTGACTCACAGAAGAAAAGCCTAAGTGAGAAGGCTTCATGGCCTAGCAACTTTATGTATTTATTTATTTTTCTGATTTATATTGCCACCCAACTCCGAAGACTCAGGGCAGCTCTCACAAAATAAAACCAAATCACATTTTAAAAACCAATGAAAACCCCATTAAAATTGCCACCAAAAATTACTCCGACCCCTACAGATTAAAAGAGGGAGAGAGTTCTTACTAAATCAGCCAGCAGGCAGGGGTCCTTTTTGAACAGAGATCCTGTTCAAAAGTGCTCTCAGCAAACACCAAAGCACCTAAGGCTGCAATGGCGAACCTTGGCACTCCAGATGTTCTTGGACTTCAATTCCCAGAAGCCCAAGCACCCTGTGAATCCACACGAATGGGTTGACTATGATTCATCTGGCCCGCGCTGCCCTCGTTGCTCCCGGAAGCGAAAGTAAAATGTGCCTGCACGGATTCACAGGGCTTGGGCTTCTGGGAATTGAAGTCCAAGAACATTGGGGTGCCAAGGTTCACCATCACGGACCTAAGTCTTGGCCTTCACTGAGAAATCATTTGTTGTAACTTATTGCTAAACTGTAACCTATGAAAGAGTATGTCTACCTATTAGGCACTTGGTCGAATTGAAGGAAGGATGCATTCATATCCAGTGGTGGGATTCAAAAATTTTTACTACCTACTCTGTGGGCATGGCATGGGAAAAAGCCCTGCATTGCACCCGAATTAGGACTACTTTATTTCAAAACTTGGATGGGTGGAGCCAGCCAGAATTTCTGCTACCGATTCTGGTGAACCGGAGCAAACCTGCTGATGCCCACCACTGTTCATATCCAAAATAGACTTTGGATACATGTGCCTACAAGCATGCAAGAAGCAGCATCGGGATCAGTAATACTGTGAGTTTGCTTACTATCTCATTTCTTCCTCCCAAGACAATCTGAAAGGAGCTTGCAACGATGAAAGAATTAAGTAGTAAGCTTTGGGTTTTTCTAAATGGTGCGATCTATGTACTATTTGTCCCACGTAAAATTTCTTGGCCCTAGTAACGGGCTGGTGTATTGATCTGCAGTAGACTCTGTATAAAACAACTATTGAGCTGATACAGACGGTAGGACTCTCGTTCTCCTTCGTATAGTTTGTGAATCCACACTCATGGGTTATGCGCCTGCGCAGAACGGCCGATCGGAGGCTTGAAAAGCTATTGGTCAAAAGTTTTGGCGGTAAGACCGCCCACCGTACCGCCCACCCTGAGGCGCCCGCGCGCCATTTTACCTCAGTTCTCTTCTTTCCGCCGTAGCAGCAGGACGATCGTTGAGAGCTTCCTCAATTTTTTCGCCCTTCTGAGGGAAAGTCTTTTGGCAAATTTCAACAATTTTTCTCGGTGATCTTGTCCTCCGGGCAGGATCGCCACCCCGGCTCTGTCTCTTCTCTCGAGTGGATTCAGTAGCCAATTTTTCGCATCGATCACCGTCTCCCCCCTCAAGGGGGTGGCGGCTGGTCGGCCCTTCGGGGTACTTGCCTCCAGAAACTTCCACTGGAAGAATTTTTTCCGCGGTTGATGGCTGCAGCGTTTAAACAGTGCACGGCTTGCCTTAAGAAGTTCCCGGCTTCTGACGGACACAGCCTGTGCCTTTTTTGTTTGGGAGAGTCGCATCAGAGTCAGTCTTGCCCGCATTGCAAAAAGTTTACGCGCCTCGCGGTGCAGAACCGAAGCAATCGCCTCAAGGCTCATCTGATGGAGCTCGCTCTGGCTCCCGCCGCGTCCGCTTCCACGTCCGCCGCTGCCGCCCAGCCACCGCCGGCCTCTTCCTCCGTGCTTCCGATGAGGAAGAAGAAGAAGAAGGACAGGAACGGTGAGAAGAAGCGCAAGCATGGGTCGGAGAAGAGACGGTCGCTTCCTCCCACCCCGCGCACACCCGCCTCTCCCGGGCCTTCGCCGCCATTCTCGACTGCCCGATGTCCTTCTCCGGGATCCTCCATCTGGGGAGGACGGTCGTCTTCCGGGTCACCTGATAAAGGACGCAGGGCTGGGGCTCCAGCTCGCCCGCTTCAGGTGCTCTCCTCTCCTCCTCGGGGGAGAAATTCCTCGCCGAGGCAGGCCTCCGTCTCTCCACGGCCCAGGACACCGACGGACGACGCGGTCGTCACCGTTCCGACGACCGTTTCGCCGACGCCGGCGCCGGCCACCGTTTCGGCGCCCACCGTTTCGTGGGCCACCATCCCGCCGGCTACCGGAGCTCCACCGTCAGCGGACTCGGACGCGTCTCAGATGGCCCTCGTCCGAGAGATGTTCCAGGTCATGGCGTCGTTTGCGACCAGGTTCCAGACCTCCACGCCTGCGGCCTCTGCGGCTCCGGTTCCGACCACCGCAAGCCCCGGGCATCCCGGCCCTGCCGTGGCCCCACCGACCTCCCGTGGGTCGAGTGCCCGCTCCGCCGGCCCACCCAACCCGTCATGGTGTGGTCCGGACGTTGATGCGGTGGACGCCCGTCCCGCCGGCCCGCCCAGGCCGTACTGGCGCGGTCCCGACGTGGATGAAAGACTGCCTCCCTCATCCTCCGATGAGTCCAGCTCGTCGTCGGAGGAGGACGAGGGAGACGTCGACGCCGAGCGCACGCCGGAACAGGCTATCGGCTCAGCGGACCCACCGCGTGGTGAGGACCAACGCTCACTGACCGCCATGCTCACAAGGCTGGGCACCGCCCTCAACCTGAAGGTCGATCAACCGCCGTTGGAGGGTGAGGATCAGATGACCGCGAAGCTCGACAGGCGTGCTGTGCGGCCGGTCCACATAACCATGCTCCCCTCCATGATGACCTCGGTGAGGGCGACATGGAAGAAACCTTTGGCGGCGCACTCCGTTTCGTCCAGGCTCGACAGCATGTACCGGGTCCTGGACGAGAACGTCGAGTTCCTGCAGGCCCACCCCCTGCCGAACTCCCTGGTGGTCAAGGCCTTCCAGCATAGGACGGCCACCAGCGGATTCCCGGTCCCGTCGACGCCGGAGGGAAAGAAACTGGACGCGGTGGGGCGTAAGTTTTACGCCACCGGTTCCCTATTCTTCCGGGCCGCCAACTACTCGGCCGCCATGGGCCTGTACCAATCTCACCTCTGGGAGCAGGTGAAGGTTGAGATGGCTAAACTGCCCGCTGACGCCCAAAAGCGGATTGACGCGCTGGCCACCGAGGGGGACTTCGTCGCCGAGCAGCTGATGCGCACTGCCCGGCATATCAACGATTATGCGGCAAAAGACATGGCCTCCGCAATCTACCTCCATCGCCATGCTTGGCTCAGGGACACCTCCCTCGATGACGCTATGAAAAAGCTCATCGAGGAGTTTCCCTTCGACGGGCAGGGCCTCTTCGGTCAGGACACCGATAAGGTCCTGAATGAGATGCGCCAGACCAATTCCACGGCGAAGTTCCTGGGGCTCACCACGCCGGCTACTTCCACCAGGCCGAGGTTCCAGCCCTTCACACGGCGGTTCCAGGGCAACCCGCAGCAACAGGGACCGACGGAGCAGCCTAGATCCAGCTCCTACAAACAGCGGCGACAACACAAACCCCGCTACCGGCCCTACGGACAGGACAAACGTTCGAGCGCGAGGCCCAAGCCCCGCGTTTGAAGCTGCGACGGCCGAGTCTCTCTCGCTCCACATCCCGTACCTCCCCCTCCGGAACTTCCTCCAGGTATGGTCGGGCATCACGGACGACCAGTGGGTCTTAAAGATCTTGTCCTCTGGCTACGCCATCGAGTTCGTGCGGGTGCCTCGGGTAGGAAGACATCGTCTCACCACCTCGTCCCCCCATTTGGAGGAAGAAATATCAACCCTTCTCTCCAAGGGAGCCATCGAGCGGGTAGCACCGTCCGACTGGGACAACGGCTTCTACTCGAGGTACTTCGTGGTCCAGAAGAAGGACGGAGGCCTTCGCCCTATCCTGGACCTGCGCCGCCTGAACAAATGCATCCACACCAGGAAGTTCCGGATGGTGACCCTACAGACCGTCCTCCCCCTCATCAACAAAGGGGACTGGTTCACAGTCATAGACCTCAAGGATGCCTACTTCCACGTCTCCATCCTCAAGGAACACAGACGGCTTCCGCATCGACAATTCCGTGTACCAGTACCGATGCCTACCATTCGGTCTGGCCACGGCACCGCGAGTCTTCACCAAATGCATGGCTCCGGTGGCTGCATTCCTCCGCCAACGGGGCATCAGGGTCTTCCCGTACATCGACGATTGGTTGATCGTCTCCCCCAGCAAACCGTCGGCCGTTCGGGACACACAATACACGGTTCACCTCATGGAGAGTCTCGGCCTCAGGATCAACTTCACCAAGTCGAAGTTGACTCCCTCCCAGCGCGTCGAGTACATCGGAGCGGTACTCGACTCGCTTACTACGAGAGCCTACGCCCCCCAGAAACGCTTACGGGACATTGCGCAGGGGGTGAGCGAACTGCGCACCAAACCGTGCGTCCGGGCGAAGAAGGCTCAGAGACTTCTAGGCCTGATGGCCTCAACGACGGCAGTGATCCCCCATGCCAAGTTGAAATTCAGGTCCCTGCAATCGTGGCTCCTTCACGAGTTCGACGCACTTTGGGAGAGCCAGTCCAAACGGCTGACCCCATCTCCAGAACTGAGGGACCAACTGCTGTGGTGGTCTACACCACTCAACGTGGCCACGGGGAAGAGTTTCTACCCCCCGCAACCCTCGTTGCAGATACTGACCTACGCGAGCAACCTCGGCTGGGGCGCTGCTTGCGGGACTCTCACGGTCAACGACACCTGGACACCACACGAAACGGTGTACCACATAAATTACCTGGAACTGCTGGCCATTTGGAAGGCTCTGCGTTCCTTCGAGACTCTGCTCACCGGCAAGGCGGTTCAGGTGGCCTCGGACAATACCACGGCGGTGGCGTACCTCAACAAGCAGGGAGGAACACGGTCCACCACCCTCCTGTACCTTGCAGTGCAGTTGTGGGAATGGTGCCTGGAGAGGCACATTTTCCCAATTGGAGTGCACATTCAGGGCACACTGAATGTTTTGGCAGACCACCTGAGCCGTCTCACCTCCACGACCCACGAATGGGAGCTGGACGACGGAGTGTTCCAGTCGCTTTGCGAGGCCTGGGGGACGCCGAGCATCGACCTCTTTGCATCGGAGTCCAACAGGAAACTCAGCAGGTACTGCTCCAGAGCAGGCATCGGACTGAACTCCGAAGGCGATGCCTTCATGAAACGGTGGGATCAGGACTATCTCTATGCCTTTCCTCCGTTTCCTCAGGTCCAGAAGGTACTCACCAGGATGCACCAACACAGAACCAATGCAATTCTGGTGGCACCAGCGTGGCCGCGCCAACCCTGGTTTCCGCTACTGTTGCGCATGTCGTCGCAGTATCGCACACTGCCGGAGTCACCGACGCTCCTCCAAATGGAGCACGGCCAGCTGCACCACTCGGACCTGCCCAGCCTCCACCTCACCGCGTGGAGGATAACCCCAGACTGGCCAGGATCCTTGAACTAGCGCGGCGCCCTTCCACAAGGAAGTCCTACGCTTCCAAATACAGGCGTTTTTGTGCTTTCCTGGCCTCCCGGCAAACGCCCCCCCCCCCGCAGGTGGGACTACAGGACATTTTAACCTACCTCCTCCAGCTGGCAGAGTCTGGCCTCAGCATCACCTCCATCCGAGTGCATCTCGCAGCAGTGGTAGCGCACTCTCCTGCTGGCTCGCCCGCTTCCGGGGCCTTCCGCGACCAAACGGTAAAGCGCTTCCTCAAGGGACTAAGGAACGCTTTTCCGCCGGCCCGGACACCGACGGCTCAATGGTCACTGTCCGCCGTTCTCAACGCGCTCACCAGGACCCCCTTCGAGCCCATGGCTACCGCCGATGTTCGTCTCCTCACATGGAAGACGGCATTCCTGGTGGCTATCACGTCTGCACGACGAGCTGGTGAACTGGTTGCCCTGCGAGCAGACGCACCTTTTCTCCAGTTCTTCAACGACCGCGTCGTCCTCCAAGCGGACATCACCTTCCTACCCAAGGTGGTCTCCAAGTTTCACATGGCACAAACTATCTCCTTGCCAACCTTCTTCCAGAACCCCACTAACGCCCAAGAAAGGACTTGGCACACACTGGATGTGAAACGAGCTTTATTGTTTTACACCAGCAGGACTAGAGAGTTCAGGAAGTCGCAACGCCTCTTTGTGGCTTATGGGGGAAAGTCCAAGGGTGAACCCATCTCTGCTCAAAGGTTCTCCAAATGGATCACCTCTACCATCTACCTGGCCTACGAGTCAGCCTCACTGCCACCTCCACCACATGTCAGGGCGCATTCCACCAGGGCGGTTGCCACATCCACTGCCTTTCTGGAGGGCACACCGCTTGAGGACATATGTAAGGCTGCCACCTGGTCCAGACCTTCCACATTTGTCCAGCACTACAGGGTGGACACCAGAGCCACTGCGGACGCCAGGCTTGGCCGTGTCGTCCTTACCAGAGGGCTCCGGACTCAACGCCCCTGACGGGTCCACCTACGGGTTCTTCAGCTCATCGTGGGATCATCTCATCCGACTGCCCACCGACCAAGTAAGTGTGAGCTTGCTAATCTCCCATGAGTGTGGATTCACAAACTATACGAAGGAGAAAGTTCGGTTTCACTTACCAGTGATAACTTTCGTTCTTCGAGTATATAGTTTGTGAATACACACTACCCGCCCTGCCTCCCCTCTTGAGCTGCACGGATGAGATCAGTTGGTTTATCCTGTGCTTGGCTTAAGTATGGAACTGAGGTAAAATGGCGCGCGGGCGCCTCAGGGTGGGCGGTACGGTGGGCGGTCTTACCGCCAAAACTTTTGACCAATAGCTTTTCAAGCCTCCGATCGGCCGTTCTGCGCAGGCGCATAACCCATGAGTGTGTATTCACAAACTATATACTCGAAGAACGAAAGTTATCACTGGTAAGTGAAACCGAACTTTATATCCTACCCAAAACTTTGTTTGCAGGTAATGGGACACCTGTCCTCCCACAGCAAAAGATTAACATTTCCAGTAGCCATCTGTGTAGCCAAGATTTGGATTCTCCCATTCCTTTGTAAGCATTTTTTTTAAAAAAAAAAATAGTAGACATAGTAATATACCCCAGAATTATATGCTTTAAAAGGCTACACTTCAAAATTCAATTCCTCCTAAGATTTCCTTAACATTTATTTATCTTGTTAGCAGCAGCGTGAGATCAGAATATTCCTTTACCCACAGATGATTGCTCTAGTTGACAAGCCTAAGCTTTGCTTCAGCCTTTGGTCTATTTCTGAAAGAAATTGGTGCAGGTGGTTTCTCGGAAACCCCAAGGAAGCTTGTAGGTTTTTCTCTCCATCTTTTTAATTCCAGTCAACTGTTTTAATGGCTCTGTGGGAGCCACTCATTGAGACCAGTGATTCCATGGTGTGTCTCATATCAACCACCATGCAACTGTTGGTATTTCCACTAGTCAGTTGTTCAGCAGAATTCCTATACTAGATCCTATGTTATACCCATCCCTTTGAAAAGTTTGTTGGTTTAAATGGCAGGAGGGAACATGGCCACTACCCTTCTCACCTCATAACTATGATTCTTCTTGCTTCTTCCAGTCATATACTGGTGTAACGCAATTTAATCTAGCTACCTCCAGTTATTAGTGATCAAAGGCTGAACGATCTAACCACATGTTTTTCACAATGGTTATTAGCCTTTTTTTAAAAAAAAGCATCTGAACTTTTCTCCTATTATTGACAGGTTTTTATTAGCCATTGCTTTCCCTTGAAATTTCAGATCTCTTCAAAGTGAGGAGCTGCTATATATAAAAATGCTTTTTCAGTGAAAGTGGACTGCTGTCTTAGATAGAGTTGCCATAATTATCTCCCACAAAACCGGGACAGAAGTATACTTGACAAAAATGAGCGGGTTATCTACAAAATAGCCTTTTTTTAAAATATATATAATATAATGACAGCTATAAAACACTTTCACATTAAATATATCAATACGTAAATGAATTTACATAAGAACAGCCTTGCTGGAACAGGCCACAGCCCATCCAGTCCAGCATTCTGTCTCACACAGTGGCTCACCATTTCCTTCAGGGTATTCCCAAGGAGATGCCTGTTGGATTGGGGCCGCGGGGCGGCCGTGAGGTCCCGGAGGAGACTGGTCAAGGAACGACACGAGACAAGATGGAGCGAAGACCAGTGGTTTATTGAGGGAAAATCATCATATATAGGAATTCAAGGCAGCGTGGGATAGAATCGTCATCTGACAGAAAATCACATCACCCATTTACCCGGGTTAATTGGGAATCTCTCTTGGGGAAGTTAATTAACTAGGGCAAACACTGACAGGGGAAGTCCATTGTTCGTGGCTTACACCAGAGTAAACATGGCCACTATTTGCACTAGGGCTAGGGCTAATCTGCAAGTGTGTAATTGCTTAATGTCTAACGGGAGTTAGAGATTCAGCTTTCCTCAGCAGAACTGTCGGTCAGGTCAGATGTGGGTGAATCAATCTTATGACTATTAGTCCGCTCCCCAATTTCTGTACCCGCAAAGGCCAGTGACCAGGAGCCTCCCTCAACCGGTGTAACCTTTGTCAGGGGCAGTTAATGCCAATTGTGCTCGCGGATACCGCAGATGCCTTCACCTGCTTAGGATTCCCTGGAAATGGCAATGAGAGATATCCTGCCTATCTCTCCAAACCGGAGGTTGTCCTTAAGTATCCATAATTATAGCCATTGATACTCTTGTCTTCCATGAACTTGTCTAATCCTTTCTTAAAGCTGTCAAGACTGACAGCTGTCACCACTTCTTCTGGCAGGGATTTCCATAGACCAGAGATCCTCTGGGTGAAAAAGTACTTTCTCTTATTTGTTTGAGAACTAGTACCCAAAAGTTTCATGGAGTGTCCCCTAGTTCTAGTGTTATGCGATAGGGAAAACAGTTTTTCCTTATCTACTTTGAACACGCCGTGCATGATTTTATAAACTTCAATCAGGTCACCTCTTAGACGTCGTCGTTCAAGAGTGAAGAGGCCCAACCGTTGCAGCCTCAGATGGTAAGGAAGGTGTTCCAGTCCCCTAATCATTCTGGTTGCCCTCCTCTGCACTTTTTCCAGCTCCATAATATCCTTCTGGATGTATGGTGACCAGAACTGTACACAGTATTCCAGATGGGGCCTCACCATAGATTTATAATTTAATTACAACAGTTAATTCTTATTGTAAGATGATCTGTTGTACTTCTGAGAAGTCATGTCGCAGTCAACTCTTAACATCCTCAGTTCCAGGAAACACACTGTTCACACTTATTGGGTGGTGGTGTGAGGCGAGGATGTTAAGATTTGTCTCCAGGTATGCTCCAACTCCAAAGTGGCAGGAAATCACTCGTTCAGTGGCGAGAGTTCGAATTTATTTTAATGGTGTGTTATAATACACAACCAGTAAGTTTTACAAATCTGGGACTTTAACATGATTTTTATTGAACTGGCCGGGACAGTTTTTCTGACCTTGAATCCAGGACAATCCCAGTTTTCCGGGACGTGTGACAACCCTAGTCTTAGAGAATAATTTGGAAGAACTGTTGTAAACATAATTCAGCTGCTTTTCACACAGCAAACCTCCAAGAATTTTACAAACTTTCCCCAATGTAGTATCCTTCATTAACAGGTAATAGAAACTCAATTGTTCCCAGTCAACAGGGCCCATGCTTGGATAGAGAGATGGAGCTCAGCACACTTAAGGCAGGCTGTTCAGAAACATGCAGGAAAACTAGGTTTTCTCTTTGCTATAACAGGTTACACTAGACCCCAGCAACTTGAGATATTTTATTTATTTATTTAATTTATTTATACCTCATCCTATTGGTGTAAACAATACTCAGGGTGGCTTACAAAAAGTAAATCCCATACCATAATAAAACCCTAAAAGACATCTAAAGCTAAAAACATTAAAAAACCCTATCTAAAGAAGAATCATAAAACAAGTAAACCCTACAATACCCACCCTTAAGAAGACAAAAAGGAATTAAAACAGGAATTTAAAAGGTTTTTAAAAAAAGAATTAAAAATATTAATATACCTTAATGCAGAATTTATTTAAAAATTGACAAGGTGATTCTGAAGGTGAATGCAAGAATTGCTTCTTCCAAAGAAAATAACATTTGCATATGTTAATTTTAGTGCCACCAAGAAAGCAGAATTTATTTTTATCCTTCTCAGAAGGGACATTGTTGCCTTTCTAGCAGAGGGCTAGATAGGTGATAAACCGCCTGCTTTAAGGAAGATTTTTCAAAAATCAAAAGCCATATCATATGTGAATCAATTTCCCATTTGCCTCTCCTGCTAGTGTGAACACAAGAAGAATGTGTGCTAGTGAAGGCTGAGTTGTCTGTGTGTACATGCAAACCCCTAGTAGCGCTATTAGCACAACCTGCAGTGTTTTGATTTCATCCCAGCCACACGTCAATGGAGCATGCTGTTTTAAGAAACAGTTCTCTCCGTGAACAACATACAGGCATCATCATTCACTGCATTTTATCTGAGCACGTGTACCTGTTGGAACATTTCAGACAAAGAGATCAACGAGTAGGAACAGCTTCACAAACGCATCATGCACTCTGGCAGGTCTCTGGGGCCTCGCCTTAGAGTAAAGAAACTATGCTCATGGCAGAAGAAAACAAGAGGGTGGGAAGGCATGTTGCGATTACAGATTGTTCTTGGTGATTTTGTTGATGCTTTTTCTTTTCAGCTCTCAAAGACAGCTCAGCCAGATCGCCCTGTATAGCAGTAGGACTTGCATATCCATTGTCTGCTGGCTTTCTCGCTGTGGGTGAGGGGTTGGTATGCATTTATTTCAGTGATTCTCAACCTGTGGCCCATGGGCCAGGTGTGGCCCGTGGCACCATTTCATGTGCCCCCCCACTGCCTCCACCACACCAGTGTCATGTGGTGGAGGAAGGGCAAAATGGCTGTCCGGCCCCTGAAGCTGTCTGAGTGAGCATGACCTGGCCCCTGGCTTTAAAAGGTTGAGAACTCCTGGTTTATTTAACATAACACCCACTAACAAGTACTCTGGACGATGTTTTAAAACATTAAAAACAATTATAAATGCAATAAACAACCATATCAAAACTATTTAAAGTCAAGTAAACCTTTTGAAAACAAAAAAGCTGCCACTAAAAGGTCCTGCCGAAGGGTCGGAATCGACTGTGCGACTGAACAACAACAAAAGGTCCTGATCAGGGATCAAAGACCTGTCCAAATATAAGAGTCAAACTCCTCTTGCCAGCGGAAAAGGGGAGCTCCATGGTTTGGTAACAACTGTGCGGAAGGCCCTCTCCCTCGTCCTCATCAAACATGCCTTCAAGGGTCTTGGGACTGAAAGAAAGTCCTTTCCTGAAGCTCTTAGACCTTGGGAAGGTTCATATAATGAGATATGATTCTTCATATCGCCTGGATTTAACTGTACAGTGATACCTCATACAACGTCCAAACTTGGTTCCACAAGTTTGGACTTTATACGGATTTGGACTTTGTATGAGGCATGCAAAATCCTACCCGCAATGCCTCATACAACGTCCAAATCCTTGCTGCGATGCCTCGTACAATGTCGTTTCCATAGAGATACATTGTACTGGAACCGCACAGACTTCAGGGCAAAGTCAAGGAAACAGACAGGAAACTGACAGAACTTTAAGAAATCATTGTCTAAAGACTAAATACATTACAAAAACATGTCAAACAACCCTGATTGTCCAAGTACCTGAAGAATGCTGCAAAAATCCTAGGAATGCTTCTAAAAATTCTGATAAAAAATTCAAAAAAATCCAAAATCACGCTCAAAACCACTCCTAAACACTCTTTGCCTTGTGCAAAACCCACAAGAGCAATGCACGCATGTGTCCTGTCTTTTATACTGCCCTGGCACAATGCAACCTGGGGAAAACAATGCTTCATACAAAGTCGAGCGACTTTGTATGAGGTAATTTTTTTCAAGAAATTAGGCGATGTTGTATGAATTTCATGTTGTATGAAGTGGACTTTGTATGAGGTATTACTGTATAAGGCAGTACATTACAAGGTAAAGGTTGCCCTAGCTTGAAAGCCAGTCTTATCTGATTTTTTAGGGTTCAGTGCTCCATCTCTGTTTATAGCCAAAGAGCCAGTGCTATCTGCGTCTGCAGACATTTGTGTAGTTGTGTGATAGGCATGACTAAACACCAGAGTGTGTGGAATGCTGTTCACCTTCCCACTGAAGTGGTACCTATTCATCTACAGTACTTGCAATTTCTTTCTAACTGCTAGGTTGGCAGGAGCTGGGACAGAGATGGAAGCTCACTCCATTGTGCAATACTTGGGTCTCAAACTGCAGACCTTCCAGTTGTCAAGTTCAGCATCTTAACCACTAAGCCACAGTAACTCTACAACAGGGGTGCCCAAACATTTCAGGCCACAGGCCGGTCACGTGGTTCAGGGAGCCGGCCCTGACACTAATTCATCTGGCCTGTGAAGGCCTCGTTGCTCTTGGAAGTGGAAGTAAAACACGCCCATACGTTTAGTGTCGTCGTCTGGAGCAACAAGGGCTTTGTCAGCCGGATGAATTGGTGTCAGGGGCCGGATCCGGGCCATAGTTTGGGCACCCCTCGTACATTACAACACAGAGACAAATACTCTCCCCTCCTAACAGCATTTTGAATTGCACCTACAAATGGACTGGTAGCCTGGGAAGCTGTTGCAACAAAAAAATTGTATTCTAGCTATAACCAACTCCACTCAAAGAGCCGGCCGCAGCATTTTGGACCTGCTGGAAATGGCAAATACTTTCCCAAGGCATTTTTTTTTTTTGCATTATCAAAGATAAACCAACTGTGCAGCAGTGAAGATCAACCTCTACTGTTAGCTTAAAAGGGAAGTTTTGTCTCTTTTGGACATAAGATAAACTCTTTAAAGAGATCTCAAGATTGGTTACAAGTTGCTTCAGCTGATTGAAATAGCAAGAGACTGAATTCTTTACAGTTTAAGGTTTCTTTGTTGTTTCTCTTTGTTTTGGACTGTAACTACTGCCTCTGGCCATGCTGAGGCCAATTGTACTTCAAAAAGTTAGGTTTCCAAAGAGTTAGAATTCTGCCAAGAGCTACTTCTTGCTCTGCCTTGTAAGCACTCAACTGCAGAAAATATCTCTACCCGCTTTCCTGTGTTGGTCAACTGGCTGCCTGTTAGCAAGAAGTGAGAGCAATTACTGTAGATTTCTCCAACTGTTTCTATATTTAAAAGCTCCTGAATCTAATGGGTGCCTAGCTAATTAATGGTTTGTATTCATCTGTTGTGTTAAATTGTCTAATACTCTTTTGAAGCCACCATCTTGTCAACATAAAAGTCTTCACACAAGGGCAACTTTTGTGTTCTGGCCTTATTGCCAACCTTGGGTAAATTCCAATACTCAAACTAGCTGCTTTATCTAAATTGTTAATCCCCTATAACTGTGATGGTGAACCTTGGCACTCCAGATGTTCTTGGACTTCAATTCCCAGAAGCCCAAGCCCCCCCCCCGATGGGTTTGCTGCGATTCATCCAGCCCGTACCACCCTCGTCGCTCTTGGAAGAAGTAAAACGCGCCCGTACAGGTGGCAGCATGACTAGACACCGGAGCGCACGGGATGCTGTTACCTTCCCTGGCCCCAGTGGGGGCAAAGAGGCTTTCCCGGCCATGCCACCGGCCGGCGCCCTCAGCCCCGCCCTCCCCCCTCTCCCTAGGACTTAAAAGGCAAGGGGGACGCCGGGCGAAACACCGCCGCCACACACCTGGCCCCGGTGGGGGCGAAGAGGCTTTCCTAGCCACGCCACCATCCGGCACCCTGGGCCCCACCCCTCGCCCTAGGACTTAAAAGGCAAGGGGGACGCCGGGCGAAACACCGCCGCCGCACACCTGGCCCCGGTGGGGGCGAAGAGGCTTTCCTAGCCACGCCACCGTCCGGCACCCTGGGCCCCGCCCCTCGCCCTAGGACTTAAAAGGCGAGGGGGACGCCGGGCGAAACACCACCACCGCACACCTGGCCCCGGTGGGGGCGAAGAGGCTTTCCCGGCCATGCCACCGGCTGGCGCCCTGGGCCACGCCCTCCCCCCTCAAGGGACTCTGAAGGCACGGGAATTTGTGGGTGGTTTTAGCCGATTTGTATTTATTGCATTTTTGTATTGTAATTGGTGTTATACTATGTACTGTTATGTAATTTTGCATTGCTGTTTTGCTTGTAAAACTGCATTTTGCTTTGTATCAGTGCTATATTGTATTTCTGTATGTTATGCATTGTGAACTGCTTTGGGTTGTCTGCTGGACGAAGAAAGCGGTATATAAGAATAAATTTCAATTCAATTCAATTCAATTCCCACCGAAGTGGTCTCTATTTATCTACTTGCAATTTCTTGCTTTCAAACTGCTAGGTTGGCAGGAGCTGGGACAAAGGCGGGAGCTCATTCCGTCCTGCAGTACCCGGGAATCCAACTGCTGACCTTCCGCCTCCCAGTCAGTGTCTTAGCCACTTGAGCCACTGCAATCTTGCATGCATCTTTAATATTTAAAACGGAACAGAATCTTAGCTTTAGACGAAGCCCTTTGAAGATAGTTGCAGGCAGCTTTGATTCTCCTATCTTGAATATTTTGCCATTATCTATTTTATATGTTTCCTTATTTCTATTATAAATGTTTATGAAGAAATCAAAAAGCAGTGCTCCAAAAGCAGCCATTTGGGAGATCCACTTCTTTTCATTTTCCATCTAATTATTTCCTGGTTGTTATTGAGTTTTAAGTTATTCATTTGCAAGCACTGTGATTATTGCAGAATTCTCTATGTGGAGCTCCCATTGAACACTGCAGCTAGTGCAGAAATGCTGCCATCAGTTGTGAAGCGGGGCACAGGGGGGGGGGAGGCAACAGAAGGTAAATGTGTTCACATTACTTTCTGTGGTAAGCAACCATCAGGCCCAATTCAAGGTACTTACATTAACATGCAAACCTGTTCAACAGCAACCACTTCAAAGAAACATCCTCTGTCATGATCCTCCTTTCCAACCAAAGAGCTACAACCGGCTCAAGACACTCTACTTACCGTGCCATTCATGAGTGTGGTCCACAGAGCAGTGATATACAACAGAGTTTTCAAAGATGAACTTCTTGCTGTTTGACAAGAACCTTGTCCAGGAAAGTGGTGCAGTTGTGGTTGTCTATTTGGAGCAAGAATTACTTTTACTGCATGAAGTGCTAGAAGCGACTTATGTTTCTGTGGCATAGCCAGCAAATGACATGGACCTTTCAAACTATTTGCTTCCACTGCAATAACTGATGCTCTGTGCACAGTAAACACCAATATAATCTCAGCCTTACTAATTATCTCTAGTTGTCTGACTTGTGACTTGATCCACAAAAACTTATATTGCAATACAGCAGCAAGTCTTTAGGGCACCACAATGTTTTGTCTTTGTTTTTCTTAACTAATTGGCTTCTTATTGCTAATTATAATTTTAATAGTATTTGTATTCAGCTGCATTAGATACCTTAGGCCAGTGATGACAAACTTCGGCACTCCAGGTGTTCTTGGACTTCAATTCCCAGAAGCCCAAATCAGCACTCCTGCTGATCAGGGCTTCTGGGAACTGAAGTTCAAGAACAGCTGGAGGGCCAAGGTTCGCCATCACTGCCTTAGGCTCTTTGCAAAGAAGGATGGAATATAAATGAAATAAATAATACACTAAAGAACTCCCTTTTAATGCAATGACAAAGTTCTCTCAAGACCTTTCAGCAAGACTTCCTTTTGCAGAAGCCATTTGGTTTCTTCCAAGACTACTTCTCCCATATATGTTTCATTTATTATATTTATACCCCGCGTCTAGTTGACCCTTTAGTAAAGGATCATACTGACACCTTTCAACAATACCCTTTCTTCCCACCCACCCTCCAAATTAAGGTAGAAAAATAGATCACATTTTGGATTGTCTGTTGAGTGTTTTGGTACAATCTATTTTCTAGCAAATGCATGATGTGCGAGGAATTGCACACCAGCCCATCCCTAATCAGTGCCCAAGTGGATCTTTTTGGTCTAGCTGTAGGGATGCTACTTTTGTGGGCCAAGCTGGAGTGATTCCCTGACAGATGAAATGTTGCTTGGACCGAAATTGCTCTTGGCAAAGCAACCCTTGCCAACTACCTGATCATCTCTTTAGTTCCCGTAACTGGGACATTGTCTTTCTTAACAATAAAATAAAACCCCAACTTACGAAAAAACACTCTGTTCCCTGGCCTCATTCGTAACTCAAGGCATCCCCATAGAAAATAGCGGTGGCGCCATTTTGGCACTGAAAATGTAATTTTTACATACCAAAATGGCAGCCTCGCCATTTTTAAAAATTTCATAACCCAGGTTTTTTTTGTAGATCGAGACCCCGGGTTACGAAAAAACATTTCATAAGTTGGGTTTTTTCCATAAATCAGGATCCCAGTTTACGGAAAAACCATTTTGTAACTAGAGTTTTTCGAAACTTGAGTCGTTCATAAGTCGGGGTTTTACTGTACTAAATAACTTTACGTAGTTGCCTTACTGTTGGAAAGGTGTAGAATTTTTACCTACTAATCATTGATTTATGGACTGATGAACTATACAACAAGATGGTTCATATTTGAGCCCACTTGACTATGGCCAACCATAAACCTGTGCTTAGTAGAGTTTAGCTAAATGACAGCATTAGCGAGTACAGCACTGCTTATTGGAACTAATCATAAACCCACTGGCAAGCTATACTTCCCAGCTTCTCATATTAAGTCTTAATGTCTCTAACAATGTTGTGCTCATTTTAGCTCATTAGAGTACTAAAATACTTCAATCACAGGAGACTGAGAAAATATTATTTGCATGTGACGAAAAACCACCCTCCTTTATTAAGAAACATTAAATAGCCTTTAATTCTTAACCATACTGCTAGGTATTGTTTTACAAGAAGAAATGTGGTGGAGGCAGGTTAAACGTGGGTCCCTCCAGAGAGCTATTCACACAGCGCCATTTAAGTACAATGCCAGGAACTTCTTGAATGTGTCTGGCTGATAGCCATGTATTCCAGCTGGAACCTGTAGAAAGAACATCTGGGGATTCAATGTCTAGCACTCAGATTAACTCAGCAACACATTTTAATATGTTCAAATATTGTCCTAGTGATATATTCTCACTTGGGAGACTATGTGTTCTTTTTCAGGGAAGAGTATTAATGAAGGACAGCTAACATCTTCTCTCTGCTTTACATACCTTAGACCCATGATGGCGAACCTTGGCACTCCAGATGTTCTTGGACTTGAATTCCCAAAAGCCCAAGCACCCTGTGAATCCACACAAATGAGTTGACTGTGATTCATCCAGCCCACGCTGTCCTCGTCACTCCCGGAAGTGGAAGTAAAATGCACCCGTATGCACCCATTCGTGTTGATTCACAGGGTGCTTGGGCTTCTGGGAATTGAAGTCCAAGAACATCTGGAGTGCCAAGGTTCACCATCACAGCCTTAGACATATTTCATCAGAACCAGGATCTAGCTAGCTAGAGTATTTTGATAATGTTAGAACTAAATGGGCTATTCTGCATACCAAGCATTACACGCTGGATACGATGGTTAATCAGCACTGTTTTTACGAGGCACCCAGTTATTTCATCTGATTAATAGTTATATGGCCAACTCCATTTCAGTGCACAACATTACTGTTGTTACAGCTTTAACTCAAATAGTTCACCCACCCCCAAACAGTAGTATCAAGATAACCCAAACATTACCTCTACTAAGTTAGGGCAACTCATTAAATCTTGGAATCACTACTTTAGAAAGTTACTTGTTAATGCTGTGAGCATACCTATTACCTTTACTCACAGTATGATCTATAAAACAGTGGTACCTCAGTTTATGAATTTAACACGTTCTCTGGGACATTCTTTACTGCAAAAAATTCATAAACCAAGGCATTACAGGGAAAAATTCGTAAACCGAGGCATTATGTGGGGGGATTCATAAACTGAGGCATTTTCAATGGATTTTCATTCGTAAACCCAAAATTACGTTAACTGAGGCGCTTGTAAACCAAGGTACCACTGTACTAATTTTTTCTTTTCTTTTTACAAAATCAAAACCCACAAAATGGCCAATACATCCTTCCAAATGAAATTTATGCAACAAGTAACTGTTAAGAGTTAAAAATGCTAGTAGTTTTGCTCATTTGTCTTAAAACACAAGTAACAATGGTGGCTCTCTGTATTAAAATTAAGTAATGCCTCATCTTTAAATGCTCGTTCCCCTGCTTTTCTGACTTAAATAAAAAAAAATATCCCAAGTTCTACTTGGTCATAATTAGTTCTTTCCTCTTAACCTACCTCAACCATCTTCCTGTTCTTCCTGTTCATTAATGGAACTCTCCTGGCATGCTCATACAAAAACTGATCTGCATCTATCCAGGCCAGGTTTTTGACACCATTACTAGAGTCTAGATCAGTTGTATTCAGCTGGAACACCAAAAACTGAAAACACTGTCCATCTGTGCCAATACTTTGAACAACAACGGGGTTGTCCAAGACTCTAGGTTCATCCTGGTAAGGAGCAAGAGAAGAAGAAAAAGAAGGAAAGAATGATGACACACTAATTTACATTTCCTCAACTGAGATCAAAATGGCATACATAATAGTCCTTACTAACTATACCATCTAATCTATGTTATACTTAAATACATTAAGATCCTGATAACGGAGGAAAGAATTGTGGATTACAAGAAACATTGCAGATGGCAGAAAAATATACTCCAACTGTCTGGTGTCAGCACAGGTATGTTTCTAGCAAGCTACCAGAGAGATATTTCAAGATGATAGGCGGGCATGGCAGACCCTGACAATTCCTGAGGCTGCCATTTACTTATGTTCGGTCCAACCCAAAGTACATCATTGTTACTTTGACAGCTGGAGTCTTAATTTTCCTGGATGGAAAGACTTACAGCAATCTCTGTAAAAAGCCAAACATCCACAATAATTTCAGGAGCATCACGACTTGACACAAAAATGTAATCACCTGTGAAGTTATTTCAATCACCTGGGGGGAAAACCTTCCTTAGCAATGTCAATAATAATTATACTTATATACCGCCCCATAGTGCTTAGTACTCTCTGGGTGGTTCACAGAGTAATTAGCATTTTGCCCCCAATATGCTGGGTACTCATTTTACCAATCTTAGAAGGATGGAAGGCTGTGTCACCCTTGATCCCCGTCAGGACTGAACTCACAATGTTCGTTTATTTATTTATTTCAATTTCTATACCGCCCACTTGGCCGAAGCCAACTCACAGTCATAATAAAAACATGATTAAAAACTGCTTAAAACTATCATCCCACTAAAAAGGGTGCAGGGATCAAGGGGGCCGGAATTTCACTATACCAGCCACCCAACGGAAGTCGCCCTTCTACCTGCACCCCATACTTGGCCTGCCAGCCAGGTTTTAAGTTCTTTTCTGAAGGGCAGCAATTCCGTCTGAAGACGTAGCTCTGTTGGTAAGAGGTTCCAGAGAGCCGGTGCGGACACGGAGAAGTTCTGGATGCAGTATGGTAGTTTAACCACTGCACCACCAGGGCTCTTACTTCCAAGTAAAATTACTTTGGGGGAACCTAAGAAATGAAAAACTTTATCTGGCATACTTTTGTAAACTATAGCTCACACACACCTAAAAAACTGGACTATCATCTACAGAAGTCTGTGACAAATAAAGCTTGTTAGTCTTTATGGTACAACAAAGCTCTTTGTGATTCCCTGCAAATGTGAGATATCAAATCCAAATGAAGAAAAATGTTCCTTTCATCCAAGAAAAAGATGTCTACATTTTGTACATTCAAAGTCTGTGATCAGCTTAGCATTCTATCATGGCCTCCCGAGCAAGGCAGGATGACAACAACCATATGAATTACCGGCATTCATTTCCTCTCCTACACAACTTCATTCAGGGCATGCAGTCCTTAATAATGACTATGATCCATGGACAGCAGTAAACTGCAGGCTGAGCAGAAGCATCTTCATCTTTTGCCGTATCTGAATCCAAATATTGGTGATCATCATGGCGATCAGCCATGAAGACTGTCCTGAGAATATAATGCAGTGGCCTTTCCTCTGCCTTCCACATCAAAGCATGAACCCCACCCCCACCCCCCATACCACTGATCCAGTTCCGCGAGTCACTTTCTGGTCCTGAGCCCTTTTGGCACGCAAAGTCCTCCTCAACCTCAGGCCAGTACTGATGAAGCTGCTGCCCTCCGTCAAGATGGATTCAAGTGGGATTTAATCCACTCGGGGACCATCGCCCTTCCCTGTGGACTTCGGCACCCAAGGCCACTAGTCCTCAGGGTTGTCAGGTCAGTTAACCGCCGCCTGACACTTGGCGTTGAGTCACTGGCAGTATGATCTACTCTATTACCATAGCAGGATAACCTGGCCAGACCGGGGTGCAAAAACTACACACACTTTTTTTTTTGACAAGCTGATAGTGTCCTTTCTGAAAAATAAGTTATCCTCTTTCAAATGTTTATACTAAAGGACAAGCTCAGAAGTTAAAGCAAAAACTTCACCCAACATTGTCTTTCAGACAGAAAATGCCACCTAACAAGCTGTTACAGAATAGGCTGCAAAAAAAAAAAAAAAGAAACGATTATTTTAGAATAACACAAAGTATCATTTTATTATACTTACTCCATACAACTCCTTAGCCTTGGCCAAAGCATTTCCAAAAGCAAACATTATCATTTTGGCTTGCATATATTTTGGTTTCAAGACAATCTTATCGTATGCACTGAAGTATATCGTGTGAGGATGAGGATATGGATAGCCACTCTGAAAACCTAGAATACCAAACAGATTCTTTTTCTAAAGAGCAATTAAGAACCTTAATAGTTTATTTAGTGCACTTATTGCACTCTTTAGTTATTGCCCCCTTGTAGGGAGCAGTGGTTCCCAACTTTTTTTGGCCATGCCCCAGCTAAACATCTCTAAACTCCTGATACCCTACCACTCTGTGACATATAATTCATATTCAAAAAGTGAACTTATATTAATGGTGAGGAAGCCTAAAAAGCCATTCACTATTAATAGCTCACTCTCAAACTGCCTCCCTTAAAAATCAATTTGTCCCCCGTGGGGTGTGCTCCCCCACGCTGGGAACAATGGCCTTAAATTGAAATATAAACCATCATGGTCACCCTTGCTTGAAAGCCAGTAATATCCGACTCTAGGGTTCAGTGCTCATCTGTTTATAGCCGAAGAGCCAGCTGTCTGCGTTTGCAGACGTTTCCGTGAACATGTGGCAGGCATGCCTAGACACTGAAGTGCACGGAACACTGTTTACCTTCCCACCAAAGTGGTCCCTATTTATCTACCGTACTTGCAATGTCTTGCTTTCAAACTGCTTGGTTGGCAGAAGCTGGGACAGAGACGGGCACTCATTCTGTCATGCAGTACTTGAGTTTTGAACCATCATGAGGTAGAACTTTATCTGTAACAAGTTAACTTGTACAAAACATATTCCCAGTATCCATGGAGGATGTTTCAAAACCTTCCGCAGATACCTGAAACAGTGAATAACAGCAATCTCTGTGTTTTAACACATATACACGAGTCACAGAAGCAGGGGAGATTTCAAATGCCTCCATCCTTACATGAGAGCATCAAAATGTCTGCCTCAATTTCTTATAAACATTACATTGTAGTTAGTGACTTCTAATGGCCAGCTCTGGTAATGCATCATAGAAATACATATATAGTATGTATTTGGGGGTGAGGGTAGATATTTTTAGACCCATGGATAATTGAAATTGTGGATACTCAACCTTATTTTCTCTGCAGAAGTTACCTGTATCATTTTTTATCTGATATACATTTGTTTCTTGAAGGTCTATTGTAGGTGCAATGGGATAGAAGGTTTCTAAAGTGTGGTTTTCAGTGGCTAGTATCTCCTCTCTGGAGGCTATAGGTTGCAGGGGACTCGTGGCATTCAGAAGCTTCCCATTGATACCACGTATCTGAAGGAGAATGGATTCTACAAAGGAAAATATGGTATTGTAAATAACTTGGTATGTTTACAGTGAGGCACTCAGAAATATTTTATGCGATGTATGCGAGTGAATATTGTTTTCAACAGAACAATGTTTTAGTTATAGATAGCACCATGAAAAGATACATTAGAAAGGATGCCCCTCTATTAAAGGTTTACAAGAATATTCCCTTTTTCTGGTTGATAATAAGTTTCGGCTTTCTTCTATACAGGTTCACCTTCTTCCCTACTATACTGAAGGGAATATTTTTACCGTTGTTATTTGAATAACGTTTTTTGTCGTTATTCGAATAACGTTATTCGAATAGTGACGCTACTTGGGGAACCAAGTAACGTCGTTAATCGAGGGTCCACTGTACTAAATATCCAAACATACACATCAAATACTCAGTAATGAAAAACTACTCAAAATGGATCTTGATCCTTTCCAAGGTTTTCTAGGTAAAGAACACCGAGACACTTTATCACTCTCTTCTTCTGTAATTGCCCTGGGACTATGCAACTGGGCTAAAGCTACACAGGCTGGCTCTATTTCCAGGAAGCACAGCAAGGAATCAAATGCTCAGCCTCTGATTGTACAACTGGATACCTAGCTCACTGAATTATGCTTGTTTACAATTCAATATGAAGGAGATGCATAGATGGCAAGTTACAGCCCTTTGAACTTTTCTTTTAACTCTTCCATAGAACCTTCCCTATTAATCAATAATGCCTCCAGAAAGGCAAGTTTACAGGGATAATGAAAGCCTACATGTTCACTAACCTCGTTCCCATGCAGCTGCCACTCTGTAGTCTTGAGCCAACAATCTTTTAGCTAATTTTGGATATTTAACAGTCTTCAACCTGCACAAATGAAGCAAGTCTTCCACAAGCACAGAGCTTAAAAACAAAAAGTTAATTAATTCTAGTCACACAAACCAGAATTCCACTTTATCATTTCTTGAATATTTAAATATTATAGCTAAAAGTAGGCCCATTAAATCAGTGGGGATTTGATGAATCAATTTCTCTCTAAGTTTTACACTGATTCAAATGGGCCTACTTTAGTTGTGTCTTACTGGATTATAGTAAATTGCAATTACAGTAGGCCCATATGATTTAGTGGAAGTTGACTCAAAAAATCCCCAATGGGCCTAATCTAGACCAATTTACTATGTAAAGATTTCAGCCACTGATCATTACTACAAATTAAAATAACAAAAAGTTATTAATAAAAATTAAAACTACCTATTTGTCACGACAGTTTAAAATAGCATTCTGACAACAATGAAACCAACTAAGAGGCAGCTTACCGGTAAGTAAAAAAATAACTCACCAAGAATCTTCTTTTGGTATCTCGTCCTCGGTGCTAAGATGAAAATATGCACGAGAGATTGAATTTTGGACTCTCTCGTCCTGGTCCTCCAGTTGATGAGCTGGATCATTCATTATGTTAACTATTTGAGGAGGCAATTCTTCTATTAGCTTTGTCTTGGTCAGCCACAATGCCTGCTTCACATCTTAAATACCAAATGAATATATTATTAGAACAATTTTGAAATGATGCAAGCATGATAGATGGTAAACAAATCAAGACAAAAAAGTTGTGACACCTTAGAGACTATTATGTTTAAATGTTAGCTTTTCTGTATCCCCACCTGACATGTATAAATGTCTGATAAAGTGGACTTGATTGGTGAAAACTAACATTAAAATACACTAGTTAGTCTTAAAGGTGCCACAACTTTTTTTTATCTTTTTTCTTGTTTTACTTGCTATCTGATATTATTGCTGCAAGTTTTAATACTGCACTTTGTGCTGGTTCTCTCCTATGTGAGACTACTGTGCTTTTCTATCTTACTTATTAAAGTCTGTAATGGGAAAGGAATTGACTAAAGCATCCTGACAGCTAGGAGTGTTTATATATACTTATATCCCACTGTTCCCTCAACCAGCCTGAGATGGTGTTCAGGGCACTCCTCCATCCCAGCAGTCACGTTTAGAGACTGCAGTTATCTGAAGGTTGCCCAAAGAATTCCATGCCCAAGCGTACATCTGAACTCTAAATCCAGTCAAACATGATAGACTGCACTTTAGAAAGGCAAGGATACATTATGTCACAGAAATTATAACAAAAACCTTAGTCAGTTTGGGTCACGCAGAGCTATTAATTGATGTTAAACTAACACAATCTAGACCGTGATGGCAAACTTTGGCACTCCAGCTGATCATGGACTTCAATTCCTACAATCCCCCAAGAATCCCCACGAATGGTTTTACTGCGATTCATCCGGCCCGCGCTGCCCTCATTGCTCCCGAAAGCAGAAGTAAAACACACCCGGATGAAGGAAGGGTTAACCCAGAAGAGACTTAACCGCCCGGGCGCATTTTACTTCCGCTTCCGGGCAGTGCGGGCTGGATGAACTGCAGTAAACCCATTTGTGTGGATTCACAGGGGATTCTGGGAATTAAAGTGCAAGAACAGCTGGTGTGCCAAGGTTCGCCATCATGGGTCTAGACTAATGTCTGACATAAAAGACAGACTGGACTGCAATGCCCCCACATGCCCAGCCAACACTGTTTACCTTCCCACCGACATGGTACCTATTTATCTACTTGCAATTTCTTGCTTTCGAACTAGGTTGGCAGGAGCTGGGACAAAGAGGGGAGCTCATTCCGTCCTGCAGTACTCGGGAATCGAACTGGTGACTTTCCGCCTCCCAGGCAGCGTCTTAGCCACTTGAGCCACTGCAGGCTCTCTCATACCTGTACACAGTATTTGTTTCACAGGACTGAATGCACATTTTGCACGATAGTCTAATTTTCCGAGTTTCCCCTGTAAGTGCCGTTTGCCAACTGCTGACCGCTTATCCTCCGCGCCCCACCTCCCGCCCCACCGCCCCACCTTCCTGCATCCGGGTGCGCTTGTGGACGATGAAGCAAGGCCTCTGCTGATAGTCGGGCATCTCCTCCAGGCGGGGGCCCTTGTCGTGGCGCGGGTCGTGCCACCCGCGCTCCCACTTGGGGAAGGAGGCCGGCTTGGCCAGCCAAGGCACGTGGAAGAGCCTCTTTTCCGACGTGACGGCGTTGAGCTCGGGCAGCTGCTCCCGCACCGGCGGCGGCTTCCGTAAGTACCAGGGCAGCCGCTCCCCGGGGGCAGGTCCGCTGACCGTGACGGCCGAGCGAGGCGGCGGCCCGCGGGGTTTCCTCGGGCCGTAAAGGCTGACCTTGGCGCGCCCGCGGCGCGGCTGGCAAAGGAGGCCCGTCCAGGGTGGCACTGCGATGGCGGCGGCGGGCGGGCGCAAAGGCAGCAGCATCTTGGCCGGGCACACACTCGCCGTCTCCAGCTAGCGCGACAGCTTCACTTCCGGCTCTTTCCGCTGGCCGCCGCCATTTTCTTTCCACGAAAAGCATGCTGGGTAAAGAGGCGGGGTTAAACCGAGTTTAGGGGCGGGGCTTGTTTCCTTCGCCGACCCACGCTAGACTAGGGATAGGTAAAGGTGACGTTTTGTGGTGGTCTGTCTGTCTGTGCAAGGATAGGTTTCCCGTGCTCCAAAGCCAGTCGTATCCGACTCTAGGGTTCAGTGCTCATCTCTGTTTCAAAGCCGTCTGCTTCTGCAGACCATACCTGTCAAGTTTTGGATTTGAAAATAAGGGGAAATTTGGCCACACCCCTCTGTGGGTGCGGCCAAATCTGTGGGCGTGGCCAAATATAGCTATGTGACTTGCTGGGCTCTAGTCGTGCCTGCCACATGGCCATGAAAATGTCTGCAAACACAGGCAGCACTGGCTCTTTGGCTGTAAATGGAGATGAGCACTGCACCCTAGAGTTGGATACAACTGGCAGATTTTACTTTCTTAGGATCAAAGATCGCTGCAGATGGTGATTGCAGCTGTGAAATAAAAAGGCGACTGATGCTTGGGAAACGAGCTATGAGAAACCTGGGGAACATAGTTAAAAGTAGAGGCATCACCTTGCAAACAAAAAATTGCGTAGTCAAAGCAATGGTATTCCCGGTGGTAATGTATGGGTGTGAGAGCTGGACCATTAGGAAAGCTGAGCACAGAAATGTGGTGTTAGAAATAGGTCGATCCTAGAAGAAATCAACCATGACTGCTCATTAAAGGTCAAAGATGACGCTAAAGTACTTTGGACATCAAATGAGAAGAGAGGATTCACTTGAAAAAGCCTTGATGCTGGGAAAGGTGGAGGACAAAAGAAGGGGGTGGCCATAAACAAGATGGCTAGATGTTATTGTAGATGCAATGGGCACAAAACTGTGTGGGCCAAAGAACCCTTTCCCCATCTACTTGGGGGACTTTTGTTTTGTTGTCTTTCTTGTTTACTCAGTGGCTTAAGTTACTAAGATGCTGACTGGGAGGCAGAAGGTCAGCAGTTCGATTCCCAAGTACTGCAGGATGGAATGAGCTCCCGTCTTTGTCTTAGCTCCTGCCATCCTAGCAGTTCGAAAGCAAGAAATTGCAAGTAGATAAATAGAGACCACTTTGGTGGGAAGGTAACAGCATTCCATGCGCTCTGGTGTCTAGTCATGCCTGCCACATGACTACGGAAATGTCTGCAGACACAGACAACCCTGGCTCTTCTGCTTTGAAACAGAGATGAGCACTGAACCCTAGAGTCGGAGACGACTGGCTTTTGAGCAAGGGAAACCTTTACCTTTACCTTACTCATTTTTAATTTTAAAAATTTCCTGGGAAGCAAAAAAAGTGCAGGATAGTAAACCAGCCCCCTAGGGTTACCAAATGCTTGTAAGCAGCTTGGCTTTAATGAACTAGCCCTGCACATGGCTAGACACTCCCCCCCCCCATTAGGGTGGAGGAGCAAAAGATTAATTCCTCCAAATTAACCAATCTATTTGTTCCTCACTGCAACCAATTGAAGCACCAACACCTGAGAATGTCGGATCCAGTTTAAGGAAGGTAATTAGTAAAGAAGTAAAAAGCAACCTCTGTAGTTTCCAAGCCAGAAACAGCTCAATAAAGCATGAGAGTGAGAGAGAAGTCTCTCACTGATTTGCCCCCGCATATATGAAATATTGCTCACCTCTAGAGTAGACTCCCCGTCCCAGCATGGTGGCTCCGAACAGCAGCAGCAAAAATGAAGCCTCCATGATGACCAAGTGGCAGAGAAGGGAAATGAAAGAGAAACTAACTACAGAACGCCCCCACCACCTTCTCTCTCTTCCCTTCCACAAGCGAAAGGCCTGCCACACAGTGACCTCTGGTGGCCAGAAAAACATAGTGCAGCTTCACCTGTTAGGGCTCCGGTCAGGATTTTTTTTAAAAAAATAAGGGATATTACAGGGAAATTAATAAAACGGGAGGGGGCGGGAAGAGGGATAAAAATAAGGGGTTTCCCGGGGGGAAACAGGGTACTTGACAGGTATGCTGCAGACGTTTCCATGTTCATGTGGCAAGCATGACTAGACACCGGAGCGCACGGAGCGCTGTTGTTACCTTCCCACTGAAGTGGTCCCTATTTATCTACTTGCAATTTCTTGGTTTCGAACTGCTAGGTTGGCAGGAGCTGGGACAAAGGCGGGAGCTCGTTCCGTCCTGCAGTACTCGGGAATCAAACTGCTGACCTTCCGCCTTCCAGTCAGCGTCTTAGCCACTTGAGCCATAGGTAAAGGTGACGTTTGAGGTGGTCGCCGTGTTAGTCTGTCTGTGCAAGGATAGGTTTCCCTTGCTCGAAAGCCAGTCGTATCTGACTCTAGGGTTCAGTGCTCATCTCTGTTTCAAAGCCACTGTCTGCTTCTGCAGACATTTCCATGGTCATGTGGCAAGCATGACTAGACACCAGAGCGCACGGAGCACTGTTGTTACCTTCCCACCGAAGTGGTCCCTATTTATCTACTTGCAATTTCTTGGTTTCGAACTGCTAGGTTGGCAGGAGCTGGGACAAAGGCGGGAGCTCGTTCCGTCCTGCAGTACTCGGGAATCGAACTGCTGACCTTCCGCCTTCCAGTCAGCATCTTAGCCACTTGAACCACTGCAATGATATCAGATATCAGATATCAGAGTAAACAAAACAGCCAAAAAAGAAAAGAAAAGACAAAAAACATTGTGGCACCTTAAAGCAGGGATGCCCAAACGTTTCAAGCCATGGGCCGGTTATGTGGTTCAGGGGTGCCCAAGCACATCCCTGAATCCAATTCGTCCGGCCCGCAAAGCCCTCGTCGCTCCTGGAAGCAGAAGTAAAATGCGCCCATACAGGCCACATCCAGCCCCCGGGCCATAGTTTGGGCACCCCTTCCATAAAGACTAACTCCAGTTAGTCTTTAATGTGCCACAACATTTTTTATCTTTTTTTTTTGCTGTTCTGTTTTATTTACTAAAGTATGCTTGCACAGACTAACACAGCTACCACTTCAAACATTCCTGTATTTAAATGTGAGCTTTCATGGATCAAATCAGTGGTGGCCAGTGATGCACTGCAGCAGGTTCTGTCAGGTTATTCTGCAGAAAACTGGTAGCAGAAATTCCCCTAAGCCATGCCCACTTGGTTGGCCATGCCCACCTCCATTTATACCTATAAAATGGTGTGTTAACCGTTGGAATGTGACAAAGGATGTTGCACCAGGCCCCACTAGCCCCGTCCAAGCCTCCGTTCACTCGCCCGAACGGGGTTCGCAGGTAACTGTCGGGTTGAAATTTTCGACCCGGGGGCAGGAGCCCCCCAGTCGCAAACAAAAAAAGGGAACTTCAATTCCCAACGTTCCTTTCACCGTGCCGCGCCAGAGCCAATCAGGCTGAGCGGCGTGGCAAAAGGAACGTTCAGAAACGCGCCGCGGCCAATCAAAAAAAGCCGCAAGAGAAAAACCGCCGCAGAAACCAAACACGCGCAGCCAAAACTACAAGCCCCAGCGTCCTGCGTGCCATTAGCGTGCAGAACACTGAGGCGGCCGGCGTGCAATTTTTTTAAAAGAAAAGCCCTCCGCAGCTGCCCGTTTTCCCCACGGGCCAGCAAGCATGGCCCGGTGGGAAAGAAAAAAACCCCGCCGCCGCTGCCCTTCCGTTCGAAGGGCCAGCCGGCGCGCAAAAAATAAAAGCAACCCACCCACCCCGTGCAACTGCCCTTCTTCCCCACGGGCCAGCCAGTATGGCCCGCGGGGGGAAAAAGGAAACCCCCCACCGGCGCTGCCCTTCCTTCCCACAGGCCAGCCAGTATGGCCCGTGGGAAAGAAAGCCTCCCCGCATTTGCCCTTCCTTCCCACGGGCCAGCCAGCATGGCCCGTGGGAAAGAAAGCCTCCCCGCATTTGCCCTTCCTTTCCATGGGCCAGCCAGCATGGCCCGCGGGAAAGAAAGCCACCACCCCCACACACACTGAAAAAACACACAAAAACACAAACCAAAAACATTCAAAAGCACACAAAAATCCAAAAATAACACACAAAAACAGCCAAAAATAAACAATAAAAAAACACACAGACACCTCCCCCCAAAAAAAAATCCCACCCCCCCAAACCCCCCCCCCAGAGAACTTACCAAAAGACGTCTTTCTTCTATGAGAACCGGAACTCAAATGAGAAAGAGGAAACTTACCGGAAGCGACACCAAGAGGACAGAAGAGAACAATTGAAAAGAGAGGCACAAAAGCTCACCACTCCTACCCAGAGGCCAAAAGAGAAAAAACATTCAAAAATATTAAAAATAATAAGATTTATTCAAAAATTAATCAAATAAGTTATAAAAACATTCAAAAATAAACACACTAATCTCAAAAAATACCAAAAAAAGAACAAATCACTATTCACTCCAAAAAAACAAAACAAAAAATAAAAATGTGTAAAAATAAACATTTTAAAAAACAAAATTAAATTTTAAACTAAATAATATTAAATTAAATTAAATTAATTATTTTTTTTAAAAAATTGCACAAACATAAAAAAACATGTTCAAAAACCAAATTAAGGAGCCCGGCACTGAGGAAGCCAGCACGCAAAAAAAAAAAACCCACAAAAAAACCCCGCTGGGAGCGCAAGTCCGCCGCAGGCGGACACAGCGCCTTGAAGCCACAAAATCAAAAAACCTTACACCACCATTTAAAACAGCCCAGCACCATTAGTTCAAGAAAAAAAATGAAACCCTTTAGTATCCAACACAATTTTAAAAATCCTGGCACCGCCGGGCAAAATATGCTAGTAGTCCATAATGCAGGATGTTTGGCCATGCCATACCTGTCAACCATCCCGATTTGGCCGGGATTACCCCGTAATTTGACGTCGATTGACGTCATAACCCGCCCCGCGCTGCCAAAACCCCGTAATTTGGCATCGGGGAAAAACGCTTTCACGCATGTGCGGAAACGCTATGCCGCTTGCGTAGGGGCTGCGCAAGTGGCGTAGCACTTCCATGCATGCGTGGAAAGCAATCTGCGCACAAGCGATCTGCGCAGGTCCCGTTTTTCTGGAGCCGCAGATTGACAGGTATGGGCCACACCCTCAGATTTGGCCAGCCGCCCAGCTCACAGAGTAGGTAGTAAATTTTTTTGCAGTGCATCACTGGTGGATCAGCAGTGCATCAGCATGTTGGCACCAGTTCGCCAGAACCGGTAGCAGAAATTCTGGCTGGCCCCGCCCATCCAAGTTTTGAAATAAAGTAGTCCTAATTTAGATGCAATGCAGGACTTCCCCCTTAGCCACGCCCACCATACCATGCCCACAGTGTGGTAGTAAAAAAATGTGGAGCCCGCCACTGGATCAAATCCACTTCACGAAAATTCACATTTAAATACAGGAGTTAGTCTTTCAAGTGCCACAACTTTTTTGTCTTTTTTTTTTTGCAACTTCACACTTTTTAGATTGAAAGGGGGACATTTAAAACTAATCTGAATAATCATTTGTTATTGCTAGCTGTAGGAAGCTGTATTGATATGCATGCTTGTCTGTCATTCTGCTTGATTACTCCTTAACACATTGCTTTGTGATCCATTTGCCTTGTGACATCTTGACCCTTGCTTGCATCTGGTATATATAAACCATGCCTGGAAGTTTTACTCCTTTGTCTGAAGAAGTGGACTTGATCCACAAAAGCTCACAGTAAAAATATAGCAGTTAGTCTTTAAAGTGCTGCAGTTTTTTTGTTTTCTGATATGCCTGAACCATTGACTAACACAGCAACTATTCCAAAAACAATTTGCCCTTTTGTTTGTTTATTCTCTGATACAATAGGTAAAGGTCTCCCTTGCTTGAAAGCCCGTTGTGTCCGGTTATAGGGTTTGGTGCTCAACTCCATTTACAGCCAAAGAGCCAGTATTTTCTACATCTGCAGACTTTTCTGTGATCACGTGGCAGGCATGACTAGGCTCTGGAGTGCATGGAATGCCGTTACCTTTCCTGCCGAAGCATTGCCCATTTATCTACTTGCAATTTCTTGCTTTCAAACTGCTACGTTGGCAGGAGCTGGGACAGAGATGGGAGCTCACTCTGTCGAGCATCACTCAGGTCTCGAACTGCTGAACTTCCAGTCAAGTTCACTGCCTTAACCCCTAGCAATTATTTTATCATTGATCTACAGGTGCCTTCTTACCCTTCTTAATGAGGAATCTATATCAGGGCAAACACATTGATATACATGCAAGAAATACTATGGGTTTGAGGCTGCCTGATACAACTTCACCGCTAGTGAGAATAAATGTGCATTTCCCTCATTGTGCAGTCAGACCCTTAGTCTCCTGGTATGAAGAGCTAAATTGTTCTTTCTACAGCAACAAAATATTGATTCTGCTTCAATGCCTTCTAGTATTCTACTTAAGAAATTCTGTGTATAAAACGAAGGAGTGTTGTCTTCCTTCATCTCATAATGATAGAAGTGAAATGTCTCTTCAGCATAACCTTGGATTAGAAATAAATCCAGTTAGATATACCGCACAATCCTAATTAGCAAAGGTGGCTGAGGCCTTGCACTAACCCAGTCAAGGCTACTCTGAATTCAAATTCCTTCCAGTGTTGGAAACTATTTGCAGTTACTGTACTTTGATACTGTCCTCTTTTTGGACCAACATACAGGGTGGCCCGTAAGTCCCTACCCATCCATATATTTTATCTATCCAGTGTATCCAGTGATGCACTCCAAAAAAATTTACTACCACCTCTGTGGGTGGGGCCAAATCTGTGGGCATGGCCAACACAATGGGGTATGGAGGTGGGAGTGGCCTGGGGGAATTTCCGCTACCGGTTCTCCCGAACAGGACAGAATCTGCTTCAATGCATCACTGATTGTATCTGTGTGCTGTGTGGGTAGGGATTTGCGGGCCACACTGTATTTGCTATGGGTCTGGAGTGACAAAGATTTGGGTCTTGTGTAAATCAGCTTTCTCCCCCCCCTCTTTTTTTTAAAACTATTCTCGTTATTCTGAGCATAACCAGTGGTGGGCATCAGCAGGTTCGCACCAGTTCGCCAGAACCGGTAGCAGAAATTCAGGTTGGCCCTGCCCATCCAAATTTTAAAATAAAGTAGTCCTAATTTGGGTGCAATGCAGGGCTTCCCCCCTGGCCACACTCACCATACCACGCCCACAGTGTGGTAGTAATTTTTTTTTGAGCCCACCACTGAGCATAACAGTTCTTCTGGCAAAACCACGGGCCTCAAATCAGCTGGCACAAGCCTTCTGCCTATTTTGTAATCACTTCACTAGCATCTCTTTTGAGTTTGGATTACACTGTTAAGCGGTAAGAAAGAGCTAAACATTCATTCTGCTGACATACATTTCCTTTAAAAGAATGTTAGAATTTCTTGATATCGCTACTAAATAGGTACAGTTAGAAAATGATCCAAGAATTGTGCAGGCCTATTTGCCTCCATTTGTAGAACCAATGATAACCCTGAATTTGGTAATGCCTTTTATTAGGACTATTGAAGAGTCTACAAAAGCTTTCAAATTCTTATGCCTCATTCATCAGGCTATAAAAAAGTAGGGGTGAGGAAAGAAACCAGATGAGTCCAAACACTAGACCAGTGTGAGTAAATCCCTGGATACAAATTTCAGACTGAATGAAGACTGGTAGGCATGCAGCTGTCAGGTTATAACCAGCAACGCATACTGGGATAAAGAACCAATGGACAAGTTCCTATTTCTGAAAACAGAAGTTCTGGGTGAAGCTCCGAAGTATGTCTCTTTACTTGGGCAAAATGCATACATCCCAAGCTGGCACACAGCATAAGGTAACTACTCTGAAACCTGAAGCAGATGTTGATGAGAATGGAAATACAGTATCTGAAGCTTATGAGTTCTTGCATCTGAATCCCGGCTAAGTTTACCCAGATATATGTTCAACTGATTTTGGAGGAGTTTGTTTCTGAGCAAAAACTGCAACTGTCGTCAAGTATTTCCATCCAGTAATTGAAATTCTGGGGTGTTGGTTTGTTTTTAGTAGATCATGGATGATAGTGAAGATTTCTGGCTGCATCTTAAGCCCAGTGAACCGTTGCCATCTCAATGCTGTGGCAGTGGATGCAAACCCTGCATCTTTGATGTATATCAAAAGGAAGTGGAGCAATGGGAGGAGGCCAAGGCCAAAAAAGACAGAAGTCTTCTTCTGACCAGGAAGAAACAGCAGGTAGACATCTTAAAATTATTTAAATACTGTAGTAATATTTCAGCTTGATTTGAACCACTAAAGAAATGGGGAGGTGGGGAGTAAAAGTAAATCACATTCACTTTTGTTTAGAATTTCAAACTCTACCATACCCAGAACTCAGTCCAAACCATATTTTTGACAGCTGTTGTGAATGTTAAGGAAGAAGAGAAATACATATAATGCATGTAGTATAGTATAAGGAAATACTCTCCATACAGAAGTTAACAGCAATTTTTAGTTTCTGGAGATCTATTTTGATGGTGGCGTAGTGGTTAAACTGTTTTTTTGCAACCAAACGGTTGTGAGTTTGATCCTGACCAGGAATCAAGGTTGACTCATCCTACCATCCTTCCGAGGTTAGTAAAATGAGTACCCAGCATGTTGGGGGCAAAATGCTAATTAACTTGTGAACCACCCAGAGAATGCACTAAGGGGCGCAATATAAGTGCCATTGCTTTTTGTTTATATTTTTATTTAGCAGCTTTTTATTTATTTATTTATTTAACCTTATATCGCCGCCCGCTCACTGTGGCAACTCAGTGCCACTTACAGTCAGTAAAACAACAGTCACAGTATAAAATCAAATCACAGTACTATGATTAAAATCAGTAAACTTAAACAGCTAAAATACACCTTGTTAAAAACATATTTTGACGGTTAACTAAAATCCCCAAATAGTGGGTTATTTAGAATAGTCATTAATCTATTTGTTTCATAGAGCTCATTACTGGTAACAGTTTTCCTCCTATTTCATTCTCTTGTAAGTAAACTTTGGATAACAGATTCATAAAATTCCTCACCTGTTGGATATTTGTAATTTTAACTTTCTAACTAGAATATATCCTTCCTGAAAAAAGATGGATAAGTCTTTTTGCTAAAATATCATGACTGTATAAATGGAGATGAATGAATAATTCACACTAGGGAAGTAGTCCTTTCAAGCATACCTCAAATGGAATTTTTCAGTCGTTTAATCTTGTCATGTTCATTGGCTTTGTAAAAATGTTCAAACTTCTTAGTTCCCACCATATTTGAAGAGTGATGAGAAGGGATGTTGACATTGAGTCTACCATTCCATATCATATAGGATTCATTAAAAATAGTGGGTGTTGCTTTTAAGTAAGCTTGCGTATAACTGTGCTTTGAGTTTCTACTACAATGTGAAAACAGCTGCTGGGAGAAAATGAGAGGGAGGAAATGAAGATGACAATATAAACCTGTTTCTTTTGAAGTGAAATAAGCTGGGGTTGAAAAGAAATACAATGATACCCCGGATAACAACGCTTTTGGATAGCATCAAAACTGCATAACGACACGTACGTGATGCATCGCATAACGACAGAAAAATACCAAAGAAATGTCATTATGCAGGCATTTGGTAGTGATGCACCTGATAACAATGTTTTTTGGCAATTTTGTGTTATCTGTGGCATCTGCCATAGGAATCGCATAATGTCAAAAACCGGATAACAACACAACTTGTGGAACCAAGTTTGGTGTTATCCGGGGTTCTACTGTAACCATTTTCTGAGTCAGCCCTCAGTGCATGAGAGCTGAGGCAGAGGCACATACGCCAAGGGTGTTGTCATTATCTTTTTCTTCTACTACTAGTAGTAGTACTAGTAGTTGCTGTAATTGTCATCATCATGTGCCAATCAGGATATCTTTATTTGTATGTAAACTGCCCGGATTGTGAAATTTTGCTAAATGGGTAGTATGAAAACAACAATGACAACAAGAGCTATTATTACATTTTCATGACATCATAATAATAATTTCATTCAGAAATTATTCTGAGTTGAAAGAATTTTTGCTGGAGAAGCTCCGCTCAGGGGACACCCGAATGAGGCTCCTTTTATGTCCCCAAGTGCTGGAGCAGAGACAGGCACTCAATCCGTCATGCAGTACCCGGGTCTTGAACTGCTGACCCAGCTAACAAGGTGAGCTTCTTAACCACTGCAGCCCCTATGACATCATTGTCTGCATGTCATAAAAAAAACAGAAAATAAAATCTCCCATAAGTCATTTCTTCCTGTGTAATTCCTGCTGCCATCTTGCTATTAGGAGCTCTGAAAATGAAAAGTAAAAAATTACTTTTAAGAAAGAATGTAAAGTAAGGTGGAAGAAAACTTCGAATAGTTGGGAAATTATGTATCTTATCTTTGGTGACTTGTATGCATTTGAGTATTTAAAATGAGGGCTGCTCCCCGCATGAGGACATCCATTTGATGTCTCAACTTCCAAAATGAATATTTACAAAGGTATTCTGTACACAAAAATTAAGTAACTTCAAACAATTTCTAGGATTTAATATGCCGTAACAAAGAAAATTGTAGTGGCTGAAATCTGTTGCTTAGAATAAGAACATAAGAACAGCCTTGCTGGAACAGGCCACAGCCCATCCAGTCCAGCATTCTGTCTCACACAGTGGCTCACCATTTCCTTCAGGGTATTCCCAAGCAGATGCCTTCACCTGCTTAGGATTCCCTGGAAATGATATTGAGAGATATCCTGCCTATCTCTCCAACCCGGAGGTTGTCCTTAAGTATCCATAATTATAGCCATTGATACTCTTGTCCTCCATGAACTTGTCTAATCCTTTCTTAAAGCTGTCAAGACTGACAGCTGTCACCACTTCTTCTGGCAGGGAGTTCCATAGACCAGTAATCCTCTGGGTGAAAAAGTACTTTCTCTTATTTGTTTGAGAACTGGTACCCAAAAGTTTCATCGAATGTCCCCTAGTTCTAGTGTTGTGCGATAGGGAAAACAGTTTTTCCTTATCTACTTTGTCCACACCTTGCATGATTTTATAAACTTCAATCAGGTCACCTCTTAGACGCCGTCGTTCAAGAGTGAAGAGGCCCAACCGTTGCAGCCTCAGATGGTAAGGAAGGTGTTCCAGTCCCCTAATCATTCTGGTTGCCCTCCTCTGCACTTTTTCCAGCTCCATAATATCCTTCTGGAGGTATGGCGACCAGAACTGTACACAATATTCCAGATAGGGCCTTACCATAGATTTATAAAGAGGCAAAATGACACTTGCTGACTTATTTTCTATACCCTTCCTAATGATCCCTAGCATTGAGTTTGCTTTTTTCACTGCTGAGGCACACTGGGTTGACACCTTCATTGAGTTGTCCACTAGGAAACCAAAGTCCCTTTCCTGGTTTGTCGCAGAGAGTTCAGACCCCATCAGTTTATAAATGTAATTGGGGTGTTTTGCCCCAACATGCATCACTCTGCACTTATTAATGTTGAAGCTCATTTGCCACTGTTTTGCCCACTCCCCCAGTGTCAAGAGATCCCTCTGGAGCGCCTCACAATCTCTCACAGTTTTCACTACTCTGTATAATTTAGTGTCGTCAGCAAATTTGGCTACCTTGCTTTTTACTCCTACCTCTAGATCATTTATGGAGAGGTTGAAAAGCAGGGGTACTGAACCTTGGGGGACCCCACTCTTTACTTCCCTCCACTTGGAGAAGTGTCCATTTAGTGCTACCCTCTGTTTCCTATCCCTTAGCCAGTTGCTGATCCAGGACAAGACCTGTCCCTTTATTCCATGACTGGTAAGTTTATTCAAGAGCCTTTGGTGTGGGACCTTGTCAAAGGCCTTCTGAAAGTCCAGATAAACAATGTCAACTGGATCCCCCTTATCCACATGCTTGTTGACACTCAAAAAATTCCAACAGATTAGTGAGGCATCATTTGCCCTTGTAAAAGCCATGTTGGCTCTCCTTTAACAGCGCCTTCTCTTCTATGTGCCTATTAATTCTATCTTTTAGGATGGTTTCCATCACTTTACCTGGGACACATGTCAAACTGACGGGTCGGTAATTTCCTGGATCACTCCTGGATCCTTTTTTGAAAATTGGTGTTACATTCGCTACCTTCCAGTCATCAGGCACAAAGCCTGATTTGAGGGAAATATTATATATTTTGGCTAGGAGATCAGCAATTTCATCTTTAAGTTCCCTGAGAACTCGTAGATGGATGCCATCTGGTCCTGGTGATTTGTTAGTGTTTAGTTTAACAAGACATGCAAGGACCTCCTCCCTGGATATTTCTATCTGGCTTAATTCTTCGGTCTCCCTCCCTACGAAGATAGGCTCTGTTTTGTGCATGTGGTCTCTGTCTTCTTCAGTGAATACTGAAGCAAAGAATTCATTGAGTCTCTCTGCAATCTCTGTTTCCTCTTTAATAACCCCTTGCCTTCCATTGTCATCTAATGGTTCAATGGCCTTCCTAGTAGGGTTCTTACTTCTAATGTACTTAAAGAAGTCTTTGTTATTTCTCTGAGTATTTTTAGCTATACGCTCCTCAAAGTCTTGCTTTGCTTTCCTGATTGTTGCCTTCCATTTGTTCTGCCAGAATTTATGTTTCTTTCTTTTTTTTAAATTGAATTTTTGACAGACATACAGAAAGGAAAAAACCAATAACAATAACAACACAATATAATAATAAATCAAAAACAACATCAATACAGTGTTGACTCAAATTCATTGGAGCTAGCACATAATAGTACTTAAACTGACTATTTATCATATAACCACCAATGCTAGATACCACATTATAAATTATTACACAATCATAACAATAAAAGCTTTCTGTGCTACCACTATTATTATCTTTTGATAGTTACACATCACCCTGTGAATATATACAATGCCCGGAGAGTTTAGTTTCTATTTCAACTCCAAAAACCTCTTTGAGATGGTACAGGTCCTGAGCTGTCATTTACCATAAGAGAATGATCCACGAACGGTTTCCAAATATTCCAAAACCTATTCTCTTTTAATTTATCTCGTTTTACTTTGATCTCCCATGTCAATTTGTCATTCAATGCTAAACTCCACATTTCTTTATACCACTCTCCAATCTGCATATCAACATCATTTTTCCAATTTCTAGCTATGCATTGTCTACCCGTAGTTAATACAATTTCCAGTAATTCTTTTTCCTCCTTATTCAAACCCAAACCTTCCACATTTGTTAGAAGAATGGTACCTGACACCAACTTAACGCTTTTACCCACAATTTCACCAAACTCCCCTTCTATTCTTCCCCAAAAATCCCTTATTTTTTTACAACTCCACCACGTGTTCATATGTTCCATCTGTTTCTTTGCATCTCCAACATAATTTGTCTCTTTTATTATCCATCTGATAAAGTCTTAGTGGTGTCAAGTACCATTGCCACAACATTTTAAAATTGTGTTCTTTAATTCTTACAGACATTGTTCTCATAATCCTCTTTTTCCATTTATTTCTCCATTCAACCTCCCCAATTTTTATATTCAAATTTTGTTCCCACTTCCATTTCAAATCTTCATGTGGATCTTTACCCTTATTCAATATAGTATACAGTTTGCTTACAAGACCCTTAATACTCCTTTCCCCTTTTCTTATCTTTATTACCAATTCTTCAAATTCCGTCTTTGTTCTATCTATCCCTGCTTCTCTTCTATATTTTTTTATTCCAGCTATCCACCTTTAATTTCTGAAACCAATCCTTCTCCTTCGTATAGTTTGTGAATCCACACTCATGGGTTATGCGCCTGCGCAGAACGGCCGATCGGAGGCTTGAAAAGCTATTGGTCAAAAGTTTTGGCGGTAAGACCGCCCACCGTACCGCCCACCCTGAGGCGCCCGCGCGCCATTTTACCTCAGTTCTCTTCTTTCCGCCGTAGCAGCAGGACGATCGTTGAGAGCTTCCTCAATTTTTTCGCCCTTCTGAGGGAAAGTCTTTTGGCAAATTTCAACAATTTTTCTCGGTGATCTTGTCCTCCGGGCAGGATCGCCACCCTGGCTCTGTCTCTTCTCTTGAGTGGATTCAGTAGCCAATTTTTCGCTTCGATCACCGTCTCCCCCCTCAAGGGGGTGGCGGCTGGTCGGCCCTTCGGGGTACTTGTCTCCAGAAACTTCCACTGGAAGAATTTTTTCCGCGGTTGATGGCTGCAGCGTTTAAACAGTGCACGGCTTGCCTTAAGAAGTTTCCAGCTTCCGACGGACACAGCCTGTGCCTTTTTTGTTTGGGAGAGTCGCATCAGAGCCAGTCTTGCCCGCATTGCAAAAAGTTTACGCGCCTCGCGGTGCAGAACCGAAGCAATCGCCTCAAGGCTCATCTGATGGAGCTCGCTCTGGCTCCCGCCGCGTCCGCCTCCACGGCCGCCGCTGCCGCTCAACCACCGCCGGCCTCTTCCTCCGTGCTTCCGATGAGGAAGAAGAAGAAGAAGGACAAGAACGGTGAGAAGAAGCGCAAGCGTGGGTCGGAGAAGAGACGGTCGCTTCCTCCCACTCCGCGCACACCCGCCTCTCCCGGGCCTTCGCCGCCGTTCTCGACTGCCCGATGTCCTTCTCCGGGATCCTCCATCTGGGGAGGACGGTCGTCTTCCGGGTCACCTGAGAAAGGACGCAGGGCTGGGGCTCCAGCTCGCCCACTTCAGGTGCTCTCCTCTCCTCCTCGGGGAAGAAATTCCTCGCCGAGGCAGGCCTCCGTCTCTCCACGGCCCAGGACGCCGACGGACGACGCGGTCGTCACCGTTCCGACGACCGTTTCGCCGACACCGACGCCGGCCACCGTTTCGGCGCCCACCGTTTCGTGGGCCACCATCCCGCCGGCTACCGGAGCTCCACCGCCAGCGGACTCGGACGCGTCTCAGATGGCCCTCGTCCGAGAGATGTTCCAGGTCATGGCGTCGTTTGCGACCAGGTTCCAGACCTCCACGCCTGCGGCCTCTGCGGCTCCGGTTCCGACCACCGCAAGCCCCGAGCATCCCGGCTCTGCCGCGGCCCCACCGACCTCCCGTGGGTCGAGTGCCCGCTCCGCCGGCCCACCCAACCCGTCATGGTGTGGTCCGGACGTTGATGCGGTGGACGCCCGTCCCGCCGGCCCGCCCAGGCCGTACTGGCGCGGTCTGGACGTGGACGAAAGACTGCCTCCCTCGTCCTCCGATGAGTCCAGCTCGTCGTCGGAGGAGGACGAGGGAGACGTCGACGCCGAGCGCACGCCGGAACAGGCCATTGGCTCAGTGGACCCACCGCGTGGTGAGGACCAGCGCTCACTGACCGCCATGCTCACGAGGCTCGGCACCGCCCTCAACCTGAAGGTCGACCAACCGCCGTTGGAGGGTGAGGATCAGATGACCGCGAAGCTCGACAGGCGTGCTGTGCGGCCGGTCCACATAACCATGCTCCCCTCCATGATGACCTCGGCGAGGGCGACATGGAAGAAACCTTTGGCGGCGCACTCCGTTTCGTCCAGGCTCGACAGCATGTACCGGGTCCTGGACGAGAACGTCGAGTTCCTGCAGGCCCACCCCCTGCCGAATTCCCTGGTGGTCAAGGCCTTCCAGCATAGGACGGCCACCAGCGGATTCCCGGTCCCGTCGACGCCGGAGGGAAAGAAACTGGACGCGGTGGGGCGTAAGTTTTACGCCACCGGCTCCCTATTCTTTCGGGCCGCCAACTATTCGGCCGCCATGGGCCTGTACCAATCTCACCTCTGGGAGCAGGTGAAGGTTGAGACGGCTAAACTGCCCGCCGATGCCCAGAAGAGGATTGACGCGCTGGCCACCGAGGGGGACTTCGTCGCCGAGCAGCTGATGCGCACTGCCCGGCATATCAACGATTATGCGGCAAAAGACATGGCCTCCGCAATCTACCTCCGTCGCCATGCTTGGCTCAGGGACACCTCCCTCGATGACGCTATGAAAAAGCTCATCGAGGAGTTTCCCTTCGACGGGCAGGGCCTCTTCGGTCAGGACACCGATAAGGTCCTGAATGAGATGCGCCAGACCAATTCCACGGCGAAGTTCCTGGGGCTCACCACGCCGGCTACTTCCACCAGGCCGAGGTTCCAGCCCTTCACACGGCGGTTCCAGGGCAACCCGCAGCAGCAGGGACCGACGGAGCAGCCTAGATCCAGCTCCTACAAACAGCGGCGACAACACAAACCCCGCTACCGGCCCTACGGACAGGACAAACGTTCGAACGCGAGGCCCAAGCCCCGCGTTTGAAGCTGCGACGGCCGAGTCTCTCTCGCTCCACATCCCGTACCTCCCCCTCCGGAACTTCCTCCAGGCATGGTCGGGCATCACGGACGACCAGTGGGTCTTAAAGATCTTGTCCTCTGGCTACGCCATCGAGTTCGTGCGGGTGCCTCGGGTAGGAAGACATCGTCTCACCACCTCGTCCCCCCATTTGGAGGAAGAAATATCAACCCTTCTCTCCAAGGGAGCCATCGAGCGGGTAGCACCGTCCGACTGGGACAACGGCTTCTACTCGAGGTACTTCGTGGTCCAGAAGAAGGACGGAGGCCTTCGCCCTATCCTGGACCTACGCCGCCTAAACAAATGCATCCACACCAGGAAGTTCCGGATGGTGACCCTACAGACCGTCCTCCCCCTCATCAACAAAGGGGACTGGTTCACAGTCATAGACCTCAAGGATGCCTACTTCCACGTCTCCATCCTCGAGGAACACAGACGGTTTCTCCGCTTCCGCATCGACAATTCCGTGTACCAGTACCGATGCCTACCATTCGGTCTGGCCACGGCACCGCGAGTCTTCACCAAGTGCATGGCTCCGGTGGCTGCATTCCTCCGCCAACGGGGCATCAGGGTCTTCCCGTACATCGACGATTGGTTGATCGTCTCCCCCACCAAACCGTCGGCCGTTCGGGACACACAATACACGGTTCACCTCATGGAGAGTCTCGGCCTCAGGATCAACTTCACCAAGTCGAAGTTGACTCCCTCCCAGCGCGTCGAGTACATTGGAGCGGTACTCGACTCGCTTACTACAAGAGCCTACGCCCCCCAGAAACGCTTACGGGACATTGCGCAGGGGGTGAGCGAACTGCGCACGAAACAGTGCATCCGGGCGAAGAAGGCTCAGAGACTTCTAGGCCTGATGGCCTCAACGACGGCAGTGATCCCCCATGCCAAGTTGAAATTCAGGTCCCTGCAATCGTGGCTCCTTCACGAGTTCGACGCACTTCGGGAGAGCCAATCCAAACGGTTGACCCCATCTCCAGAACTGAGGGACCAACTGCTGTGGTGGTCTGCACCACTCAACGTGGCCACGGGGAAGAGTTTCTACCCCCCGCAACCCTCGTTGCAGATACTGACCGACGCGAGCAACCTCGGCTGGGGCGCTGCTTGCGGGACTCTCACGGTCAACGACACCTGGACACCGCACGAAACGGTGTACCACATAAATTACTTGGAACTGCTGGCCATTTGGAAGGCTCTACGTTCCTTCGAGACTCTGCTCACCGGCAAGGCGGTTCAGGTGGCCTCGGACAATACCACGGCGGTGGCGTACCTCAACAAGCAGGGAGGAACACGGTCCACCACCCTCCTGTACCTTGCAGTGCAGTTGTGGGAATGGTGTCTGGAGAGGCACATTTTCCCAATTGGAGTGCACATTCAGGGCACGCTGAATGTTTTGGCAGACCACCTGAGCCGTCTCACCTCCACGACCCACGAATGGGAGCTGGACGACGGAGTGTTCCAGTCGCTGTGCGAGGTCTGGGGGACGCCGAGCATCGACCTCTTTGCATCGGAGTCCAACAGGAAACTCAGCAGGTACTGCTCCAGAGCAGGCATCGGACTGAACTCCGAGGGCGATGCCTTCATGAAACGGTGGGATCAGGACTATCTCTATGCCTTTCCTCCGTTTCCTCTGGTCCAGAAGGTACTCACCAGGATGCACCAACACAGAACCAATGCAATTCTGGTGGCACCAGCGTGGCCGCGCCAACCCTGGTTTCCGCTACTGTTGCGCATGTCGTCGCAGTATCGCACACTGCCGGAGTCACCGACGCTCCTCCAAATGGAGCGGGGCCAGCTGCACCATTCGGACCTGCCCAGCCTCCACCTCACCGCGTGGAGGATAACCCCAGACTGGCCAGGATCCTTGAACTAGCACGGCGCCCTTCCACAAGGAAGTCCTACGCTTCCAAATACAGGCGTTTTTGTGCTTTCCTGGCCTCCCGGCAAACGCCCCCCACGCAGGTGGGACTGCAGGACATTTTAGCCTACCTCCTCCAGCTGGCGGAGTCTGGCCTCAGCATCACCTCCATCCGAGTGCATCTCGCAGCAGTGGTAGCGCACTCTCCTGCTGGCTCGCCCGCTTCCGGGGCTTTCCGCGACCAAACGGTAAAGCGATTCCTCAAGGGACTAAGGAACGCTTTTCCGCCGACCCGGACACCGACGGCTCAATGGTCACTGTCCACCGTTCTTAACGCGCTCACCAGGACCCCCTTCGAGCCCATGGCTACCGCCGATGTTCGTCTCCTCACATGGAAGACGGCATTCCTGGTGGCTATCACGTCTGCACGACGAGCTGGTGAACTGGTTGCCCTGCGAGCAGACGCACCTTTTCTCCAGTTCTTCAACGACCGCGTCGTCCTCCAAGCGGACATCACCTTCCTACCCAAGGTGGTCTCCAAGTTTCACATGGCACAAACTATCTCCTTGCCAACCTTCTTCCAGAACCCCACTAACGCCCAAGAAAGGACTTGGCACACGCTGGACGTGAAACGAGCTTTATTGTTTTACACCAGCAGGACTAGAGAGTTCAGGAAGTCGCAACGCCTCTTTGTGGCTTATGGGGGAAAGTCCAAGGGTGAACCCATCTCTGCTCAAGGTTCTCCAAATGGATCACCTCTACCATCTACCTGGCCTATGAGTCAGCATCACTGCCACCTCCACCGCATGTCAGGGCACATTCCACCAGGGCGGTTGCCACATCCACTGCCTTTCTGGAGGGCACACCGCTTGAGGACATATGTAAGGCTGCCACCTGGTCCAGACCTTCCACATTTGTCCAGCACTACAGGGTGGACACCAGAGCCACTGCGGACGCCAGGCTTGGCCGTGTCGTCCTCACCAGAGGGCTCCGGACTCAACGCCCCTGACGGGTCCACCTACGGGATCTTCAGCTCATCGTGGGATCATCTCATCCGACTGCCCACCGACCAAGTAAGTGTGAGCTTGCTAATCTCCCATGAGTGTGGATTCACAAACTATACGAAGGAGAAAGTTCGGTTTCACTTACCAGTGATAACTTTCGTTCTTCGAGTATATAGTTTGTGAATACACACTACCCACCCTGCCTCCCCTCTTGAGCTGCACGGATGAGATCAGTTGGTTTATCCTGTGCTTGGCTTAAGTATGGAACTGAGGTAAAATGGCGCGCGGGCGCCTCAGGGTGGGCGGTACGGTGGGCGGTCTTACCGCCAAAACTTTTGACCAATAGCTTTTCAAGCCTCCGATCGGCCGTTCTGCGCAGGCGCATAACCCATGAGTGTGTATTCACAAACTATATACTCGAAGAACGAAAGTTATCACTGGTAAGTGAAACCGAACTAAATTTAACTTCTCAAATATTTTTTTCTCTTAATATCATCATCACAAACTTTTAACCAGTCCTTCAGTAAAAGCATCTGATTTTTATCCAATATTTCCTTTTTTTCCTTATCTAATTTTATTGGAAAACACACCATATCAGTCAATTCCAAAATTGGAGAGAGATTTGGGACCATATCTTTCTTTACCATTTTCCACACCTCCATGAGTCCTCTCATCATAGTATTTTTTGACCTTTTCGGCTTGTCCTTTATTCCCCAAAAAAATCATGTTACCTATATTTCTATACTCTTTCATCTCTAGTTCCTCCCAAATTGCCTTTTCTCTTGCCAGAATCTTCACAACATTCTTAATTTGGAATGCTCGATAGTATGCTAACAAATTTGGCATGCCCAAACCCCCTTCTTTCTGAGACAAATACCAACACTTCTTTGAAAGTCTAGATTTTTTACCTCCGTTACAAAAACAATTAAACATCTTTTGAAAATCATTGATTTCCTTCTCCTTCAAATGGATCGCTAGTGCATCAAATAAAAAATTAATCTTTGGTAACAATATCATTTTACAAATTGCAATCCTTCCGAACCATGACAGCTTCAGCTTCTGAAACTCTTGTATTTTACTCTTGAATTCGACTTTCAAGCTGTCATAGTTCAATCATTTAAGTTCTTCCAATTTATTTGAAATAATTATCCCCAGATATTTCAGCTTATCTTTAATTTGTATATTGTCTCCACTATCCTTCCCATCTCTCCTACCCCCAAATTACACAGCATCAATTCTGATTTATCCCAATTTATCATTAATCCGGTTGTAGCTTCAAATACCTGTAGGTGATCTTTAATCCTATCCATTACCAACTCCGGATGTTTCACCATAAGCAATGTATCATCTGCATACATACTCACTTTATTACCCATTATCCCTTCTATATTTGAATCATCCCTTATATTTTTAGCTAATATCTCCATTGCCATAATAAACAGGATAGGAGATAATGGACATCCCTGCCTAGTACCAGCCTCAAGCTTTACCACATCAGTAACCTCTTCGTTTACTCTAATCCTAACATTCCGTTTTTGATATAATAAATCAATTACCCTTCTAAATCTGTCGCCAAACCCATAATTTTTAACTATTTCCTTGATTGAAGACCACTGTAATGAGTCAAATGCCTTAAAATATCTAATGATAATAAACCCACCTTTTCCTTCGTTTGATTAACATTATCGATTAAATCTAATACCCTTCTAGTCAAATCCACCATGTGCCGACCTTTTAAAAACCCAACTTGATCAACATTTATGTATTCCCCCATAAAACGTTTAAACGATTGGCCAGTATTGCTGTGAAGATTTTGGCATCCTGATTTATAAGTGAAATTGGTCTGTATGATTCCACTCTTTCCAAGTTCTTACCAGGCTTTGGCAGTAGAACGATTGTAGTGTTATACCATGAAGTCGGAATTGATCCTCCATCTAAAATATAATTATATAGCTTCACTAATTTTGGGACCACCACTTCTTTGAATTCTTTATAAAACTCTGTCGATAATCCATCATCCCCCGGGGCTTTCCCCATCTTCAACCCATTAATTACCTCATTAACCTCTTTATCATTAATCCTTTCCTCCATTTTCTCTCTGTGTTCTTGTTTTATTCCGTTCCCTAGCTGTCTCTCCAATATCTTTTTGAGCCTCTCCAAATCTACCTCCTTTTTTGCATATAATGCTTGATAAAATTCCCTCACAATTTTGCATTTATCTCTATTCTTATTACACCTTAAACCTTGTTTATTAACCAATACCCCAATTTCTCTTTTTTCCCTTTTAACCTTCGCTGCTCTTGCTAGTAATTTTGAACTTCTATTGCTAAATTCAAAATATTCTCTGTTTAAATAGATCAAGTCTCGTTTAACTTTGTCAATATCTTTACCCATTAATTCTGCTTTAAGTCTTTGCAATTTCGTAAAGATTTTTTTATCTTTACTTTTTGCATGATCCTCCTGTAACTGTTTTATTTCTCTTTCTTTTTCTGTCTGTTCTACCTTATATCGTTTATATTTAAAACTCGCCAACTTTATGCTTTCCCTTCTGAAAACCGACTTCATGGTATCCCATACAACGTTGAAATTAACCTCGTTATTATCGTTCCACTGCCAACTTTCTTTCCATCTTTCCATAATCTGCTCTTTACATTTTTGATCTTTAAATAAATTAGGGTCATACCTCCAACTTCTTCCACTTCGGGTATCTTTTTGTAATTTCATTTCCAAAAGTACTTTGGCATGATCTGATTCCTTTATGATCCCAATTTCCATTCCTTCTATATCTTTAATCAAGTTTTCCGTAAGAAAGACATAATCTATTCTCGAGTAGGTCCTATGGACGTGTGAAAAAAAGGAATATGCCCTTTCAGAGCCCTTAAACTCTCTCCAAGAATCCTTCAAACCCATCGCATCCATCCATTTATCCAACACCTTCCCTTTCAAACCGATTCCACTTCTTGCTATGTTCGTGCAATCTAACCCCGACCTTATCAAGTTAAAATCTCCCGCCACAATAGTTTTTGCAACATTCTCTAATTCCACTATTTTCCGAACTTTTTCTAGAAAATCCGCTTGATGATCATTTGGAACATAAATATTTACCAACATGATTTCCTCATCCTCTATTTTTCCTCTTACAATCAAATATCTACCTTCTTGATCAACAATACTTTTTGTAATCTCAAATCCTATTTTTTTAGAAATTATAATTGCCACCCCTCTCGCTTTTGAAGTTCCAAACGCCATCTCATAATGTTGGATCCATCCCAAAAAAAGTTTATTCGTGTCCTTTGACTTCTGGTGCGTTTCCTGTAAAAACAATATATCGGGTCTATCTTTCTTCAACGCCAGTTCCAACCTACGTCTCTTAAGAACAGAGCCTGTACCCTTTACATTCCATGATAGTATTTTAATATTTCCCATAACCTATCTCCTTTCTAAACTCTGAACTCTCCATCGGGCGTGCCACCACCAACCCCTTACCCCCATCCCACAAAAAATTACATATAACACACACTATCTCTCTCCCCACCTTCTTCAAAAAAAAAAGCCACCTTTGACAACCAAAGAGGGGAGAGGGGGGACATGTAAGATGTGCCTTCCTACCAGTGCTACGCGCTACTCACCCTTCTATATCAATTAAATACTTTAAATTTTAATAATCTAATTCTCATTGCTCCTTACTTGCCTCCTCCTCCACCATGATCAGCGACAGCTCCTCCTCCTCTTCCCTTCGCCGCGGTATTCCACCTGTTGCCCCACTGGCTTCCGCCCTCTCATACTCCCTCCCCAAGGCTCCCGATTCCATCAATTCCTTCTCGAGATTTATCCACTCTTCCGAGTCTATTTTTACCAGCTCCAACAAGCTCAAATACTCCAATGGATTGGCCCCTTCATCAATTACTTGCATTCTTTTGTCATAAAAAAAGCGCAGTTGCTGTGGGAATCTCCAATTATACCTTATATCTTTACTCATCAGCAATTTAGTTACAGGCCTCATCTTATATCTCCACGTTCTTTCCTTCAATGAAATATCATTATAAACTTCTACCTCAGAACCATCAAATTTCAGAGCATCAGAACCAACTCGTTTCAAATGGGCCATTACTCTTAGCTTGTCGGCCCAATTTGCAAATTTTACCAAAACATTTCTTTGAACCACCCTCCCTCTTCTTGGGCCCACCCGAAATACACTTACAAAATCTTCCTGAACAAATTCTTTTCCCATATTCAAACCATTTAGCCACTGAACCACTCTTTCTCTTAACAAATCCGGTGTCTATTCCACCACCCTATGGATCACAATATTCTGCTTTCTCATCATATCTTCCACAGCATCAATCCTTCTCTCTTGTTCATCCAATTTCAGCTTATTCTCCCGCACCACCTCCTGAGTCCCTTTTATTTCCTTTTTTATGGCAATTACCTCATCTTGAACCAGTTTTACATTTCCCTCTATTTTTTTCAAACTTAAATCCACCTTTTTTGAGAAGTCTGCAACAGATGATACCACTTTATCTTGCTTTTTCATCATTTCATTTCTATCTTTCACCCTTGATTCCTCGTTCTTCTCCAATTTCTGAAACAGCTTGCCAATTTCCACCATAATTTGGGTTTGATCATATGGCTCTGGGGGCGGGGATGAAGACTGAGGGGCTTCCTCCATTGGTGCTTTTTCCTTCCTCTTGGACTTCACGACTGGCTCTTCTTCCTTTGCTTTCCCTCTTGTGCCTTTATCCATAGTAATACACAATATAAGAGTCCGATGTTGCAGAACGTTGTAGAACTTAGTCAGTCAGACAGGACCTGTAACACTGCAACCCCTGGTACCACAAATCCAAGAGGGAAACTTGTATGGAGGAGGAAATCCAGCAGAGAGTTAGATACTGTAATCCACAAAAAAAGACAGAAGGAACCGAAGTGTACTCCCAACAAACAGCAAAAAAGAAAAAAAGAAGAAAATAATAATCCACATCAGATCCGTTTCCCCAAGGCACACATTCCAACTGATCGTCTTCCAAACTGCAAAGGTAAAGGCTCCAAGGAAACAGTCACCCAGAACCTTTCGTTTAAGCCCAAGCCGCCAAAAAAAGGGGGGGAGGTATGAAAGAGAGAGAAAGCCCAAAATCCAAGCAGGAAGGGGAAAAGATGTGAGAAGCAATGTGCTAAAAAAAAAAGTAATATTTGTAATCCACACGGTGAAGGAGCAAAAAGAAGACCAATTAATCCTTCTCTTGAGACGGACAAATCAAAACGCCATTTTCCAGCAGTTGCCTTAACTTCAGGGTAAAAGCCCCCCTTCTTCTTCTGTGGAACGGCAAACTTTTCCCACACGCTTTAAGCTGGGAGACACACTGCTGCTGCTTTCCAATACTATAGCCCGAACAGGAACTTTTTAAACCACTTTGCTATCGACAAAACGCGCCGCGGTTCTCCTGGGGTGCGGGGAAACTATAGACCCAAACACGATCACTTTCGTTTTCCAGGACCGCCGCCATTAACGAAACGACCACTTGATTTCATCTACTTCCACCCATTTCCATTTCAAAGTCCAGGCTCTTCTAAGCAAAGTCCTCAGCTAGTTTTAAACTTTAAACGTTGACTTTCCTTTCATGCACTTACATACAGTTGTTTTCTTGCCAAACAATTTCTTGCCAATTCCGGTGCTTCTCCGCTGTCTCGCTGGTCCCGTTCTCGGCTCCTCGGCAGAAAAGCCATGACTGCCGTCGCAGGCCTCACCCGCCCAGGAAAGCCTCCCGAACTTCGACCATCCGACCTCAAAACTTCCCGAATTTTTCCAGAAAGGCAGGCAGGAGTCTCATCCACAGGAATTACCACTTTAAAATTTTTCTATTTCATTCAGTCACATTGATTACCACTTTGCTAGGCGCGAGCATCCGGATCAAGATGTTACTCGTCGGCCATCTTAGCCACACACCCCAGAATTTATGTTTCTGCCTGCTGTCCTCATTCGGACAAGCCTTCCATCTTCTAAATGAGCTTTTCTTGCTTTTGATCACTTCCCGAACAGCTCCTGTAAGCTACATCGGAGTCCTCTTGGAACTGGCAGTGCCCTTTTTCCTTTTGGGTATGCATTCCAATTGGGCCTCTGTTATTGTTTTTGTAAACAGCCTCCATGCCTCTTGGAGTGTTTAGACTCTCTCAATTTTCCCTTTCAGCTTCTTTTTTACTAGTTTCGTCATCTTTGGGAAATTTCCTTTTTGAAAATTTAAGGTCTCTGTGTTAGATTTTATCAGTGACTTGCAGTCTATGATCAAGTTAAACATAATTGAGTTGTGGTCACTGTTCCCTATTGGATCAGTCACATTAACATCTTGCACCAGTATTACTCAGGATCAAGTCAAGGATTCTTGTACCTCTAGTTGGGTCTTCAACCATCTGTCCCAGGGAACAATCATTTAGCATATCTAGGAACTTTATCTCTTTATCATGTGCTGAACAACAGTTCACCCAGTCTATGTGAGGTAAGTCTCTTCTAGAGTAGGTCCATTGTATCAATGCCAATTTGATGGGTTAGTGCCTCTATAAGTTCCACTAATTCAGCCGGCGTACTTTAATTGCAATTTGATACGCTAAGCAATAAGATTTAAATCACTAAATTAATACCTGATATATATAGTTTAGCTTGAAAACCAAATGTTTTTTCTTTTGTTTTTTGAATGCCATATCTCATCATTTTGCTTAATATATTCAAATTTTGTAAAAAGAAGAAGAAAAGGAGTGTAACAATGGCTCGGAGAGTAATTTTTTATTGTTGTTCTTGCAGAGTAGCAATTCAGAACTAACACAAGAAACGTTTACAGCTTTCATCGTAAATGCTATCGATCAGCCAACAGAAGATACCTATCAGTATACTTTTGAATTGCCTGGAAATAGTAGGCTGGGTTTGAGTTTGGGACAGCATATTGTACTAAGGTAATACGCCGAGTTTCTAGTTAAATAAGTGTGTAGTTTTAATTTGCAATATATTTTGTTGCTTTACAAAGATTTCATGATAAGTAAATCACAATTTTTGTGCTGTTGATTGATTCTATTGAAATAATTTGTTAGATCATTGAGCTTATTAACCTTGTTCGTTTTATGGTATATTCTACTCTGCAGTGGCTGTTTCTTTCCATTTTAGTTGTGTTAGAGGTAGTGCTAGAGCTAAGTGTCAATAACAAATTACAGAAAGGGAAAGAGTGAAAAAAATATGTATGTTAAGGTAATCATTATGTACAAATTCACAAGGACAATATATTAACTTTTCCTTAATTTCAGACAGTTGAACATACTGCATTATAATACAGATCCACCTCTTATATTATTTAGGTAATTGTTACCTTTGTGATCTATCTTTCCTCCAAAAAACTCAAAGGGCAAATGGGAACATTTTATTATGCCAGTAACTCTGTAAAATGTGCTACAATAAGTGATACAGTTAGTGCAAACCTCCCAGTGAACTTCATAACTGTATGATTGCGCATCTCAGGATTCAATGGCAGGAGTTCAACATACTATACTGTACCAACATACCTAAATGACTTGTGGGCTATTAAGAACAATCAGATACTGTATATGGATAAATGGAGATTCTGTAGAAAATTCTGATAGTTGAATGGGTCATGTAACTTAATTGTTGTTGATAGAATAGACTTATTAAAGTTAAAAGTTGTGATTTATTTATGGTTAATCGGGAGTGGAGGACTGGAGGTAGAATACATCCCAGGTCATTTTCTGGGATTTTAAGACAATTGTGGTTAAATTGTTTCCTGCAAAAAAAAAACAAGGACAGAAGCTTAGCTTCTGACATTCAGTTGATTAAATCAGTACATGGTGAGGATGAGTACAATTATTTCCAGATTGATATTTTGGGGGGAAATCATATTTAAATGCAACTATAAAATGGTATGAGATGTCAGAAGTGATCTAGAATGATACATTCTTCCCACTCTCTCCTTGGAGTCTAATACTACATAATTTTGCCACTGATCTAATGCAACAAAGAAAGAATCCAGACTAATCAGATATTCCTAGCACATAATCTTACATTTTCTGACTGTTTTCAAAATGCTTGTAAAGAATTTTAATATGGAAAGTGGGTTTCAATATGTCCCCATATAAGACCTCAATAAGGCTTTCAAGAATACACGTGGGAAAGATTAATTTCCATTCCATCCACTGGTTCCTGGTTAAGCCAAGAAGTTGGTTCCAATAAACTCAGTGGGGATTCTATGTAATAACAGTGGTATTGACTTTGGAATTATTATTTTATTTACATCTCTATATTTAGCTAGAAATAGTTTCAAATTCAAGATTATTTCCACATATTATTTTCTTTTTTTTTACTGTAGGTACTCAGGTTAAAAGATCCTTTATGCTGCAAACTGTTTGCAATCTCTTCCCATTCCCCACAGTACAATTCCTTTTTTCTTTTACTCTATGAACCAGCATAGTTATGCCACACAAAATTGCTAGGTTGTCTGTGTAGTTTATCTGGCCCCAGGAAAGAGAAGCTTTGTTAAGGACAGCAGTACTGCTAGATGAGAGAGGAAAATCTGAGGTTGTGTCAGTGTTTTGGATCTCTGCGATTTCATTGCAAAATGGGAGGAACGATCTATTGTCTGGTTTGGCAAAGGATGGCCCATGTGAAAGGAAGAAGGATACCCGCAGTGCTTTTCATACAGCAGCCTTTGGTAGGAAAGCAGTACTTGACTGATAGAATTGTCAGGGATTCAAATAAAGATTCACTCCCTTTCTGTCTTATTTTCTCTCTAACTCTCTCTCTCTCTCTCTCTCTTTCTTTCTATCCTCCCTTCCTCAGAGGATTAGTAAACAGCTTGGAGATTCAAAGAGCCTACACTCCAATTACTCCTGTGAATGCTGAAGGGTACTTTGATGTTTTAATAAAGGTAAATATTTGCCTATGTTCTATAACAGGGGTGCCCAAACATTTTGGGCCACAGGCCAGTCACGTGGTTCATTGGGCTGGTCACGTGGTTCCTCCCACTGGAAGCGGAAGTAAAATGCACCTTGCAGTCTGTTTTGCAACAGGATGAGATAGATTTTAGGCTGCTATTTTCTCTACTTAAACCAGGAGTGCCCAAACTACAGCCCACGGGCCATAGTTTGGACATCCCTGTTCTATAGCTTGACACAAGGGCATCCTGTACATCACCTGAGTACCCAGCTTTGTATGTGGATAGCTAGAGGCCTGCAATCAAAAATCTGGTTTGTTCGTTCCAGTCAATACTGTGAAATATTGTTTCCCCAGAATCAAGACCAGGACTACATATTAAGCAGGACAGGTTGACCCAGCTAAGGACTGTTTTGGTTTTAGGATAAACACTTTCAGAATATGGTTTTTCATAGTGTAACATTTCAGGGTGTTCTCTGGTGTTAAAACTAAAGACATTTTCCTGCATGTATGAAGTATCTCTTGAGGGTCACCATAGGTGAAAATATATCTCCTATGTAGATCGCTATATGCAGCTAGCTCCTTGAGGTTATATGAATAGAATATAAAATCTATCTAAAAAGTGATTGTCCATCTTGAAATTCTACCTTTCATTCTGCTGTAATCTAGACCAGGCCCAATTCAGTTCAGGTAACAATAGAAACATCATTGATTTTCTTCTAATAATAGTTTTTACCTAAAAGAACTTGTGCTGGAACACCTGGAAGGATTTTCTGCAGTGCCTGCTGAGGTTCTTACTCTCTTCTACTAAATAATAAATAATCAATATTCTGTCTCTCTCTGCTTAATGATGTTGTTTCATTTCTGCTCATCAAAGATGGGAGGATGCATGATAGGGCTGAATCATTTTGGACACCAGTGAGTCATCTAAATTTTATGTGCATTTAAAAATAACCTGCTATTGAACTGACAGGCAGTGTAACCTAACATCACAGCAGATTGCTGTTGTAAGTACTGTACAGTGCATACCGCTTCGTGTAATTAGACTATTACATATGTTTTAGGATCAGGATCAGTCAGTCCCCAATTTATATTCTCATTCATTTTCTCTCTCTCTCTCTCTCTCTCTCACACACACACACACACACAAACCAGTTATATTATTTATTAGATTAATCTCACTCAGTTCAGTGATCTCTGTACAGAACTAAATGATTCATTGATTACAACCTTTGAATCATCATATTTAGCTGAACTTTAAGTCAAGGACAAGTATGTTTAAATAGTTCCAAGCCTAGGAATATAGAAATCAAGTCTATTCAATCTATATTTATGCCTTCTCTGGAGAAAACCTATTTTATGGTCACTAGAGTTTCCAGCAGGCCACAAAAAAGCCATAATTTTGTCCTCTGCTCACTCTTCATGAGACTCTCCTTTTGGAGGGGGTGGGGGGGTTGTCTTATAATTGTTGTGTGATAATTTGAGCACGAATTATACTCCTTTTGATGTGCATAGAGCTTTTATAAGACTCTTGTGGGTGGATCATTTCATCATTGTGGCAATTTGAGGTGGAAAATGTTACATTTGAGCTGCATTAATACATTGCCTTTATCAGTTGACTGTGAAATTTCATATATGCTTGCTTATTACATACAAGTTTTGGCTTTCAATAATAGTGCTAATGATTATAATAACACCTTCCTTTTATAGAGAACCTTTCATCCTAAAGGGAACCATAGTTATTCTCTGGGTGTAACAAAAGAGATGGAACACCCATCATAAAGCACCCATTTGTCTAACTTACTCTGTAGATTGTAGTGTATTTCTTGCTATTCTGGCAATTTTTGGAAGTGCTTTATTATTATTATTACTATACAATCCAAGTGCTGTTCAGACAACCCTGTGTTGCATGATTATGGAACTGCATTTTTGATACTACAGTTAAGTGCAAGTGAGTGACGATTTTCTACGCTTAACCCTCTCTTTGAGTGATTTTATAATGTTATGGTGTGTTTTTTTTTGGTATAAAACCTGCCATAGAGTTTTTCTCTCCAGGAGTTTCTTCTTCTTTTCTATTTGCAGGGATTCGTTATGAATCAGTTTGGTCATTTCTCCATTAGAACAAAGAGGAAACCTATTCAACTCTAAATACATTATCTCTCCTGCAACTAATATTCCATTACAGAGGACACATATTAATTATTGTCTTGATTCTCTACTACTATCATCTGATATCTCCATTTGCTTTGTCTTTACTGTGGTTAAGGTTCTCAACATTTTTCTTTCCTTCCTGCCTTCCTTCCTTCTTTCATTCTTTCCTTCTTATTTATGCCATTGATGTATTTCTTTAGTCCATCACCCATCTACTTGTCTTATGTTATGTTATGCTTCACACTTTTCCATTTTAATGATGCTTGGGGCTTGTGACATACAGTATACAGTACTGATTTCTTGCTTTATTTATTAATGTAATATTTAGCATCTGTCTTTTCATTGCTGTTTGAGTTTTTGGGAGCTTTTCCATAATTGGTTTTGTTATTAATCCACTTCTGTGCGGCATAGGTCAATGCTGGCAACGCAAATTGACTGAAATTCCTGTTGTTTAGCATTATTAAGACACAACTAGAGTAGGACCAATGAATCAGTGGGGATTTGGTGAGTCAAGTCCTCTGTAAATTCCATTGATTCAGAGGTCCTTTTGTAATTGTAATTTACTACCCTTAGCAACAGGATTTAATCCACTCACTGTAAAATGTTCTTTCTAATATTTAATTGTAAATATTCCTATTTTCCAAATCTAAATCTAAATCTTTATTATTACAGCCAAAGGCCAGACAACCATTCTGGCATCACATGTAGAATAAAAGGATTTCCAACACATCGAGCATATACAGTAAAATATTAAAAAATTAAAAATTTGTTTGAGAATCCTATAATACACACCATAGTATTTTACTTTTGTCTGACTGTCCTGAGTTCACGTTTGCGAATTTTAACACTGGAGGCTCACTATTTACTGAGCACTATTGGAGTCAAAAGACATGAATCACCATACTTTTGTGAATGCAGGATAATTTCCATGCAAACCTGGCGACAGCGGGCGTCGTTGCCTTGGAACTGTCAGATAGTAATACGCTCAAGTTTCTATTATCACTGGAGGCCAAGTACGGAATTGCTAAAAAAAAGCTCTTTTCTGAGATCTTCATAAAAGGGACACTCCAAAAGAATGTGCTCGGAATTTTCTATCTTGTTGGTGTGACAAGCACATATACGTTCACAAACTGGAATTTTCTTAAAAAGACCCTCCCTAAATGCCGAGGGAAGCATATTGTATTGAATGAGACTAAAAGAGTGTCTGTGGTCTCTGTTATTTAAAGAGGAAAGATAGGACAATGGTTTAAGCACATTAAAATGCGGCCACTCAAACAAGGAAGCGGTAACTTTGGTTAGATCTGTTTGGCGGTATATATCAGTTACCCTTTGTCTAATTTCCTCCCTGGCTCGATTTGGTCCCAGGAAAACGAGGTGAGTTTTAGAAAGTCCATATGATGTCAAAACTGCTTCTATACGAGAAATCCAAGGGAAGTTACATTATCTGCCATCATTAAAGTAAGTAGACCTACTGGAGAAAACAGAAGTTTCACCCAATACATAGCGGCACATGTTAATTGTGGATCCGCGTGCCCAGTTGGCACGCATGGCCTCTGGCAGAGGTTAAACCTAGCGAGCACGCTCCTGGCCCCTGGCCCTTGCCAGTAGAGAGAAATTAAGGGGGGGTGGATAAATGATAGGGTTTGATTCACCCAATTCCCTGACCTGACCAGCGGACCTGCTGAGAGAGCGAATATGTTACCTATTAGAGTAATCCCTCATCTCCGAGTCTCAGTTTCATCCCAGAAGCAAACAGGAGTCATGATTGCCTTAGTCTAAGCCCAAAACAATGGTGTTGTCCCAGCCAGTGTTTGTCCGCACTAATTAACTTCCCCCCGAGAGATTCCCAATTAACCTGAGTAAATAGGTGATGTGATTCACTGTTGGGTGACGGTTTTTTCTACCTTGCCTTCTGATCTATAAATGGTTATGCCTTTTCCTCAATAAACCACTGATCTTATCCTCCTCCATACTGCCTCGTATCGTTCCTTGTTCAGTCTCCTCCGGGACCTCCGGCCCTCTGCGGCCCCGATTCCTACACCTGGTGACCCCGACGTGATCTACTCATGAGTAAGCGACCCCCGAGCGGTCTTCCTCAGAGTAGCGATCACACGGTCCGGTTCTGCGCTTGAACTGTGTCCGAATCATCCCGGAGGACAGCGCGGCACTCCGTCCGGCAGCCAGCCGATCAGAGGGACGGCCTGCGGTGAGGCAGTCCAAAGAGGCATCCTACAGCTTGCTCCCGACTTTCGCGGCGGCTTGCGCCAAAGGGAAAAACGCGTTCCGCTCAGGGCAGCTGTGAGCCCCTGACAGCGCAGTGGCCACCGAGGGCCCGTGGCCGCTGTCCACGCTCCGAGCTCTACCCAGAAGCGTCGTCGCCAGAACCTATTGCCTGCCAAAGACGCGTCGACTCATCCCGAGGAGGAATCTTCCGAGGACCCAATCGCAGGTAATATGGGGACATGTCCTCAGCAACAGTGTCCATCCGCTAGCCAAAGAACTCGTGAGGGAGAGTTCAAGATCCTGGCCAGGATATTTAATTTGCATTTTCACAGCGGGGAGCTAGCGAGACTTTTGGTGTACCTAGGGGAACACTGCCTGCTTTACCCAGAAGTAGGTACGTTAACCCTTGAGCTCTGGGATCAGATAGGAGACTGCATTCAGCAACCCCCGAAAGCTCCAGGAGGCGTAATTCGCACATGGAGAAAGTGTAGGAAGCTCTTGGCGGAGATAGAGCCAGTCCGGGTAGAGGCCAAAGAACCCCCAAGTCTGCCAGATGCGCCAGCCGAACCAACGGCGCCTACTGCGCTCTATCCGTCACTCCAATTTAGGCAGAGTAGTGTAGGGAGCTTTCCCTCGGTGACAGCTGCAGACGTCACCGGCGGAATGCAAGGAATGAGGAGCGCAGGCGCTTCTCAGAGAGCAACAGGTTCCCTAGCTACCAAAAGTGCCCTTCAGCGCACAGTAGAGGAAGAACTCAGGAAGGGGGAATTACCAGTAGAGGAGCTAGCAGAGCTCAGTCAGATATGTCCCATCCGCATGGAGATGGACGCGCTTATGGGCGCCCAGCAGATAGTACACTCCCCAGTCCCGTATAAGCTTCTCATGGCTATACGGAAAGCCATTTCCGAGACAGGGCTCCAAAGTCGTTTTACGAGGGGCACGCTTCAGCAAGTGTGCGAGAACACCATGTGGATTCCCCATGACTGGAAGGCCGTCATGCGGATGATGCTCACCCCTAGCCAGTATTTAATTTGGGACAGCAAGTTTCGCCTTGAGGCGCAGACAAGGGCTGCCAGGATGGGAGGCGCAGTACTTCCTGACCAGTTATATGGTTCAGGGGCCTTCGAATCCATCGATGCCCAGATCAACTTGCCTCTAGCCACTCTCCAGATGTCGGCCGAGGCCGCCTTTAGGGCGTTTTTCAAAGTCCCAGCAACTGGCAAAGCGGCTAAAAATTACACCGCTATCAAGCAAGGAGCCCAGGAACCCTATATGGACTTCATCAATCGCCTGGAAGAAGCCATTAGCAGGCAGATTGACAATGAGCAGGCCCAACAAGAGCTCATGATGAAGTTAGCCAAGGACAACGCCAATTTAGACTGCCGTAAAATCTTGCAGTCACTAGGCAATCGTCCTGATTTGACCCTTACGGACATGATTAGAGCTTGCGCCGACGTTGGCACAGAATCCTACAAGATGGGATTGCTAGCGGCAGCGGTGCAAGGGGGTAAGAGACCAAAAGGAAAGACCCAAGGAGCATGTCACAGTTGTGGCAAGGTTGGTCACTTCGCTAGGGAGTGCCGATCCAAGGGAGGCGGACAAAAGTCCGGCCGTTCCAAGGCTCCGAAAACCCAGTGTCCGAAGTGTAGAAGAGGCTACCATTGGGCTCGAGACTGTCCGGATTCGGGAAACCGGAACGCGGGCATGTCTCTGGCCCCGGTCCAAACAGGGACTCCCCTCACCCAAAGCTCACCAGAGCTAGACTAAATCCCGGTCACACTCCAGACATTGCGAGGGCACAGGCCAGCCCCAAGGGTAGTACAGGGTTAGACTTGACTTGTCAGGCGGACGTTACATGCGACCTGCCAGGCACGGTCTATCTAGTGGACTCCCAGTACATGGGTCCCCTGCCCAAGGGCTTTATAGGTTTAGTTTTGCCCGCAGCGTAGCTGGAGCACGCGGAATTTTCATAATTCCAGGAGTCGTTGACTCGAATTTTTCAGGCGTTCTCCAAGTTCAGCTTTGGACTCACCTGCCCCAAACAATTCACAAGGGAGACACCTTAGCGCAACTGATCATGGTTCCTTGTCACTCGCCAGCAGATAGCCAGGGAAGGCTCAGTGACAGCTCCGAGCCCCGGTCAGAGGACCGCTCGAGCGCCAGTGAGGCAGTACAAGGATACCAGGTCTTAGCGACAATTGAGTGGAAGCAGCGCCCCGTTATCGAGGTATTTTTGAACAAAAGAGTGTTCTCAGGGTTACTCGATACCGGAGCGGATGTGAGCGTGATAAGCAGAGGCCAGTGGCCAAGGGAGTGGGCCATTGAGCCGGTCTCCGATGTGTGGGGGGTAGGCGGCGTCCAGGAAGCGTTTAGGAGCCAAGAGTGGGTGGAAGTCACAATCCCAAAGGCTGACGGCACGGCGGTAATTCGGCCGCACATTCTTGACGTGCACATCAACCTTTGGGGGCAAGACATCTTACAGCAGTACGGTGCTACGCTTACCTTTGGGTAATGGCGTTGCCACTTAAATGGCTCACCGATACGCCGGTTTGGGTAGAACAATGGCCGGTAGTGGGAGAGAAATTAGTTGCCCTCAAGCAGCTAGTTAAAGAACAGCTAGACGCAGGACATATAGAACGGTCCACAAGTCCCTGGAATTCGCCAATTTTTGTGATTAAAAAGAAGTCAGGGAAGTGGCGACTCCTCCACGATCTCAGAGAGATCAATAAATGCATACAGCCAATGGGTCCGCTCCAATGCGGCATCCCAAATCCCAACATGATTCCCGAGGGGTGGGAGATTCTAGTCGTAGATCTCAAGGATTGCTTTTATACAATCCCCTTAGACCCCCGGGACCGGGAAAGGTTCGCCTTTACGGTGCCGGTTGTGAACCACAGCAAGCCCACGCAGCGTTACGCGTGGAAATTTTTGCCACAGGGCATGCTCAATTCGCCCACCCTGTGCCAAATTTATGTTCACAACGCACTGGCAAAGTTCCGAAGCCTTTACCCTAAAGCCATAGTTTGCCATTTCATGGACGACATCTTGGTCGCGATGCCGCAACTCGGCAGCGAAATATTTTCTGACCTCCAGGCCAGCCTGGGGGACAAAGGTTTACTCATTGCCCCAGAGAAAGTGCAGAGAACCGAGCCCTTCTCATACTTGGGTCATCGGCTTCTCCGCTCTTTCGCAGCACCAGTTTTGCCTAAGATCAACTTACAGGACTCAGTCACCCTTGTAGAGTTGCAGCAAGTTTTGGGTAACATCAATTGGGCCAGACCGTATTTCCGATTGGATACGGATCTTTTGAAACCGCTCTTCTCGCTGCTAACATTAGGTAAGCAGCCGGCAGACTGGATAAAAATTTCTCGAGAAGCACGCTTGGCTCTCAAGAAAGTTAACCAAGTTCTCAGACAGCGATGGGTAGATAGGATCACCCCAGGGCCATATGCTCCGATCCTGAATTTGTACATCGTACGGTCAGGATCCATGTTCACTGGAGCGCTCGGCGTAGATGCCGAGAAAGGGGCGAGTATCGTGGAGTGGGTGTACCTTCCGAACACCTCTTCACGAAACATCGTTCCTCCCCAAGAATTGGTTTCCGCGGTGGTTTACCGCGGAAGGCTGAGAGCTAGGGACATTTCAGGGCATGATTTGGCCAAAATCGTAGTCCCGTTCACCAAGGAACAAATCCAGCAATTAATGCAGCTCGGTGACTCGCTTCCGATAGCCCTGGAAGGATTCACCGGGTGCTTGGCATACCACTTGCCAAAGGACCCCAGACTTGTCTCACTCCAAACGCAGACAGTCAGCTTGTTTGAATTGCTCTCGCTGGTCCCACTTCAGGGGGCCAGGACAGTTTTTACTGATGGTGGTCGCACATATGGTGTCTTGACCTGGCAGGAGGGCCAAGCTTGGCGCACGCTGCTAACTCTTCCACAAAAGTCCGCGCAGCGGGCAGAGTGGGCAGCGGTGAACCTTACTTTGCGCACCTTCGCCAAAGAACGTTTAAACATCATCACGGACAGTCAGTACGTTAGGAATTTGCTTCACAGTCTACCGGGAGCATACATTACTCCCGCGATAGACAAGAATTTGCTTAGTCTGTTTCTCACTGCTCAATTTCATTTGCGAAACCGCACGGAGCCGCTCTATATTGCCCACATCCGAAGTCATCAAGACCTACCGGGTCCGATTTCAGCGGGCAATAGCAGAGCGGATGCGGCGGCAAAGGAAATTCAGCAACGTTCAGTTTTGGGTGTTTTTACTACTCCAATTCAGAGTCATGCCTTTTTTCACCAAAATGCCAAAGCGCTCGCCAGACAGTTCAATCTGCCACTCTCTCAAGCCCAAGGCATAGTTCGCTCTTGCCAGCATTGTGCAGGGGCACCGGGGGGGGCCCTCATGGGGGGTCAACCCACGAGGGACAGAGGCCAATCAGGTGTGGCAAATGGACGTCACGCATGTTCCGCAGTTCAGCAGATGGCAGTACATGCACATTTGCATAGACACTTTTTCTCAGTTCGTTTGGGCAACGGCGCAGAAAGGGGAGACTGCTTCCCACGTGGAGCAGCACCTCCTTTCCTGCATTGCAGCCATGGGCAAACCTCGGCACGTTAAAACCGATAACGCCCCGTCCTACAGCTCTAGGCAGTTGGCCGCCTTCATGGCCACTTGGGATATTAAGCATACTTTTGGCGTTCCTTACAATCCGCAGGGGCAAGCGATTGTGGAACGGGTCAATCGGACGCTCAAGTCCTATATTGACAAACAAACAGAAAGGGGGGAGCCACCAGCCCTCCCCAAGTCACAGGGCCAGGCACAGCATTGCCTGAATAAGGTATTGTTCACCCACAATCACCTTAATGTTTTTTCGGATTGTACGCCGCAGGAGAAGCACTTCCGCCGTTCGGAAGCTCTCCCGCGACCGATGGTCCGATACCGGGTGCCACCGGACCCTTCTTGGAGGGGCCCGGCGCCGCTCGTAACCTGGGGGCGAGGGTATGCTGCAGTTATGTCTTCTACAGGTGTCGTTTGGATTCCAGCTCGGTGTGTCAAGCCTCACTTGGAACCACATGGCGTGGACCCAGACCGACCCGAGTCCGATCCCGGAGATGGAGGACCTCACCTGACCGAGGAGACCCACCGGGAGAAGCGACGGCTGCGGACGCCAGCACCGAGGATCACCTGGGGGATGGTCAAGACCCTTTGCAGTGAGGCCCAGGGCGCCCTCCGACGCGAGGAGAGGGAGCCGACACCGGAGAACTTCGTAGCAGCAGTCTTCGCCCAGATTGATGTCAACACCGTGATCTTCACCATCATCCTGACCCTCTCCCTGCTTCTGGGGGGAGGCGCTCAGGCCGCCTCGTTGGAGGCCAACGATCTGCTGCCCGGCGGAAACCTCTCTGCCCGGATGCAGTACAATATTTGGGAGAGGTTGGCGGGTCTCGTCAACCAGTCCGATTTTTGCCTCAGGCAGGACCTTGGTTCTGCTTCGATCCTCAGCACCTGCCTCATCCCAGTGTGCCATTCTCCAGGCGCGCACCCCAGGGATGGGGACTGGCTTGTGAAAAGACTTTTCAGCCCGTACAACCCATCGGCTTCTTCAGAGTATGCCCGCTGGGAGATGCGGCTGACCATGACCTTGCCGGCTGATGCAGCCACCCTCCACACTCCTCGGGTGGCGGTCAGCCCGAACTCTACCTGTGGACGAATGTACGGCTGCGCCTCAGCTGGTCGTACTCGGCGCCGCTGCCTCAACGTTGGCAGTGGCAATTGGACTTGCAATAACCCGGTACCACTTGGCACCATGTACGCTCATGTCACCCTGCCATCCGGTTGGTTCTTCACATGCAACCAGTATACGTGGAACTACATTCCTGCAAATGTTTCAGACTCTATATGTTGTATCAGTCGTTTGACATTGTTACTCCCTACTAAGGACATGGTCACCCCAAGCGCAAATGTTACAGATGTTTCAAATGTTCCCTCACTCGTACGGCACACTCGCACCACCCAGTTGGACAGCTCATGTCAGAGCAGCTTTAGAGTAATGAGCCCTGCCGAATATCTCTCTTTGGCAGTCAGCATCTTCGGCGTGCCAGGCTTAGCCGTTGGCAACGCAAAGAGGATTGGTCGCTTGGCTTGCGGTCTAGCAAAAGCCATCAACCATACCTCCTCAGCGATAGCGCTCCTTAATCAAGAGCAGGCAGAGCTTCGCCATGCCATTCTTGACAATCGAGCGGCTATCGACTACCTCTTATTGTTGCACCACCTGGGTTGCGAATCCTTTCATGGTATGTGCTGTTTCAACCTTACTGACAACTCCCGCAAAGTACAGAGTCAGCTCACTGATCTCCACACCATAGTCCAGGGCATCACAGAGGGTTCTGCATGGGGAGCTTGGTGGAGTTCATTGTGGAACTGGATGTGGTCATGGATCCCCTGGGGGTGGCTCCAAACGGTACTCAAGGTGGTTGTGGGGGTGATTATACTAGGCATCGCACTCTGCTGCTTTGCACAATGTATTCCCTCACTGATCTCAAGGTGCCGCCCCAGAAGGAAACCCCGAGACGTCATTCCCGCTCATCAGCTGGTCCCGCTCCTACGCAGAGTCGCTGGTCAGGCTCTTAAGAAAAATTAAAAGGGGAGATGTGGATCCGCGTGCCCAGTTGGCACGCATGGCCTCTGGCAGAGGTTAAACCTAGCGAGCACGCTCCTGGCCCCTGGCCCTTGCCAGTAGAGAGAAATTAAGGGGGGTGGATAAATGATAGGGTTTGATTCACCCAATTCCCTGACCTGACCAGCGGACCTGCTGAGAGAGCGAATATGTTACCTATTAGAGTAATCCCTCATCTCTGAGTCTCAGTCTCATCCCAGAAGCAAACAGGAGTCATGATTGCCTTAGTCTAAGCCCAAAACAATGGTGTTGTCCCAGCCAGTGTTTGTCCGCACTAATTAACTTCCCCCCGAGAGATTCCCAATTAACCTGAGTAAATAGGTGATGTGATTCACTGTTGGGTGACGGTTTTTTCTACCTTGCCTTCTGATCTATAAATGGTTATGCCTTTTCCTCAATAAACCACTGATCTTATCCTCCTCCATACTGCCTCGTATCGTTCCTTGATCAGTCTCCTCCGGGACCTCCGGCCCTCTGCGGCCCTGATTCCTACAGTTAATAATCTGGCCTTCACGATTAGCATGCCCGTTTCTAACCTTAGGGCAGCGTTAGAAATGCAAGATGGAGTCTGCATAATGGACCTCAGGAACTTAGATTGGACAATTTCTAAGGGATGAATACTCGATGTGGCGCTAAATGGGGCCCCATAAGACATTTGAGCAAGGGGTTTGCTGAAAACAGCCTTAGAGCGGCTACGAAGTTATAATCACCTTTCTTCCAGAAAACGTTTTGGATGGCGCCGGCACTACTCCTTGCCTTAGAGGCTGTAGAATGGTCTTTCTAATATTTAATTGTAAATATTCCTATTTTCCTCTAAATTTCCATGCAGCCATGTAGCAGTACAAATATATATTGGCACTGAGATAAGTGATTATAAAGGCCTTGTCTGTATAATTCCTATGAAAAGAACAAGATTTGTTTGATGAAGTGGATTCTACATCTTGTATACCAGGGATACTCAACCTGTGGCCTGCAGGCCAGATGCAGCCTGTGGCACCATTTCATGTGGCCCCCACCGCCTCCACCACACCAGGAAGTGCCATGTGGTGGAGGAAGGGCAAAATGGCTGGACAGCTCCCGAAGTTGTCTGACGGAGCGTAACCTGGCCCCCGGCTTTAAAAGGTTGAGAACTCCTGGTGTAAAGGCTGGCAGCCTTAGTTGTGGCTATCTCATTTTATTTGTAGTTTATGCAAATGATTGTAATAGCCATTTTTACTGATGGCATGGGGGATTGTGTCTTACATAGTCATAGATGAAAGAAAAATGAAAAGGCTGAGATGCACAAATTCTGAAGTAAATTATCAAAGCAACACTATTCATTGCCTCTTATAAATGGCTAGAGCAAAATTTGATTTATTTTTAGACTTCAATTCCCAGAAGCCTAAGTCAATTCCCCAAAGCACTGATTAGTTGGTATGCTGACTGAGGCTTCTGGGAATTGAAGTCCACCGGTGTTTCGTGGAACATAGTTTGGGAAACGCTGGCCTAGAGATCCAGAATATGAATAATTTCATGAAAGGAGTGCTGCTTTGTGTAACTTTTTGGTAAAAAATCCTAGCTGCATAGTTGTTTATCAGAGGAGATTTTAAAATATCTGTTTGTTTGTTTATCCATTCCAGTCCAGCCATTATACAAAAATCATACAAAGCAAAGAACAACGTTTAGCTTGTATACACTAATATGAAGAAAGACACACACACAGTAGGCATGTTAAGCTTGAGTTATGCATCCTTAAATATCTACTTATCTTCTTCGTACTTCCTTTATAAGTGCTATGAAAATGGACTAATGTCACAATATGTAAAAACCTGGAAAAAAGGAGATGCCGTCTTTTGGAGAGGACCTTTTGGAGGCTTTCCTTACACAGTCAATCAGGTGAGAGAACAGGGTTGATTGGTTTTAGGAAATGAACAAACATGGTCAGGTTGAACTTGCCCCAAGGGTCTATCTAGGCCACATTCTATTAAACAACAGAGAGGAGGAGGAGAAAATTCAACAGATGATCAAGAATAAGAGTGGGTCGCATTCACTATGATTTTTGTACTGGATTTGGTGGCTTAGTAGTTAAGACGCTGAGCTGGAGACTGGAAGGTCAGGTTTGGATACCCGAGAGCTGCACTTTAGGACATGAAAGGAGCCTCATTCAGGTGTCCCCTGAGCGGAATTTCCCCAGCAAAAATCCTTTCAACCCAGAGTGACCTTTGACATGAAATTATTATACTGGATTTGGTAATGAAAGTTCCTGTCATATAGGCACTTACCTGGAAGTAAGCACCACTAAATTTAGTGAACTGACTTCTGAATAAAGTTGTAGAACAGGGGTTCCCAAACGACGGCCCGGGGGCTGCATCTGGCCCCAGACACCAATTCATCCAGCTCGTGAAGCCCTCGTTGCTCCCGAAAGCAGAAGTAAAACACGCCCGTACGGACACATTTTACTTCCACTTCCGGGAGCGACGAGGGCTTCATGGGCCAAATGAATTGGTGTCAGGGCCAGATCTGGCCCCCAGGCCATAGTGACCAGCCCCCTGAACCACATGACCAGCCCGCGGCCTAAAAAGTTTGGGCACCCCGATCTAGAATAACAACAACAAAAGAGCTTATCTGCTTTTCTGAATAACCTGCCATGTATGGAAAACCCACAAGGAGGACATAAATGTAGTACCACTCCTACTCTTGTTTGTTTGTTTACACATGCCCCACCCTTTTGATGCAAGCACCACTAAGAGTGCATGAATAAATCATGTTCCCCAGCAATTGCTGCACAGAGTGCTGGAGGCAATACCTGGCCATCATGACTGGTAGCTTTTGGGAAACTTGGTCTCCATGAAGTTATCTACTTTGAAACCACCCACACTTGTGCCATCACTTGACTACAGCCATGGCTACACTCTGGCCGGCTGGCACCAATGGGTGCATGCACACATGGTGACGAGTGATGGGGCAGCATGGAGGGGTTCTTTGGGGCGGCATTTGTCCTTGGCATGGCAGGGGGCTATGTCAATGTCGTGGGTGTGTGCACACACAACCACATGACATCACCGACAGGCATGGCTGCTGCTGCCCATCTCTCTCGTCCCCTTGGGCACTTGATTTCTAAAAAGTTCACCATCACTGCCCTATGGTGAAGAATCAGTTTAACCATTACCTGTGTGAAGAATTTTAGTGGTTGGTTGGTTGGTTGTGCTTACATATCACCCTTCTAGTATGGTGCTACTCTGGGCAGTGTACATCAAATACCATAACAGAAACATAGCCGAGGACATTAAAAAACAATGTGCCAACTAATAAACAAAATGTAATCAACATATATAAATAATTTTTTAAACTATGACAACATTTGTGTCCATCCCACAGGTCTCACAATTCTACTTCATTGGTCCACAATAGTGTTAATATATTTTGCCATACAGTCCCTGAAAGTGGAATAATGCAAATATTTACTTCAGATTTCTTAAATATCCCACACACCCTAGTTAGCTGTTTAAACAGAGCCACAAGTATAATAAAATAGAATACTTCAATTTACTTGACTTTGTTCTTCACAAAGAAATACATACAGCATCCGAAAGTTCCCTTTTCTCTTGGCCTGCCACTTCTTTTCTTTCATTCATTCATCACTAACCAATAAGTGTTCAGCAGGTGGAATAAGCAATGGAATAAGCCATTAAGCAAGGTAAAGTTAATTTTCCTGCAGAGGGTCAGTAGGTAAGCAGGCCCCAGCCACATAATTAACGGTTTCATTAAAATGATTTATTTATTTATTGCTATAAATGATGGTGTTCTACTACTTGGCCGGCTTTGTTCCTCTTCACCAGTAGAATATTTGTGTTCTGGTTAGATTTTGCAATAAGATTGTCATGGCAGGGTAGTTGTTCGTCTGAATCTACTTTGTACGTACAGTATGTAATTAATTCCTATTACTGTACTCAAGACCCTTGACTGGACTGCAAAGTCACCAATAGGATATTATTTATTTATTTTTCAAGATTTATATTGCTGCCCAACTCCAAGGACTCTCGGCAGCTTACAAAAGATAAAAACCCACTACAATTAAAAATCCCAATTTAAAAACCCCATTAAAAACTGTTATCGGGCATTACTCCAACCCCTACCACTTAAAAAAGAGGAAGAGAGAATTATTAATATTTAAATGAGCCAGCAGGCAGGGGCCATGCCATCATTGGGGCCCCACACCTGCTTTGCAAGCCAGGTTTTTAGACCTTTCCTGAGGGGCAGCAACTCCTCCTGTAGACACAACTCAGTTGGCAGGTGGTTTCATAGGGCCGGAGCGGACACTGAGAAGTCCCTCTTTCTGGTGCTAGATAGATGTGCCTCTCTAGCAGATGGAACAGTTAGAGAGCCTCTCCGGTCTGCTCTGGTGGTGTGGGTAGATGTTCTTGGGATGATGCGGTCTCTTAAGTATCCTGGCTCACTACCATGTAGGGCTTTAAAGGTAATAACCAGCACCTTGAATTGCACCCGGAGGCATACTGGCAACCAGTGCAGCTCCTGAAGTAGTGGCGAGGCATGGGCATACCGTCCGCACCCCATCACCACTTGAGCACCCGCATTCTGAACCAGTTGCAGCCTCCGAATAGTCATCAAGGGCAGCCCCATGTAGAGCACATTGCAGTAGTCAAGTCTGGGGTGACCAGAGCATGGATGACCACAAGCAAGGAGTCACGATCTAGGAGTGGGCGTAACTGGCATATGACAAGCAACTGTGCAAAAGCCCTCCTAGCCATGACTGCCATATTTGATTGAAAACAAGATATATCACTAATATTGAACATTTTTTCCCAAATGAATGAGAGTTACAGCTAATTTAACACTGTCCATGCCTATAGTTTTCACACTGATGTCCAGAAATGGGCCATTACTACAGGCTTATAAGCACGCCAGTGATGTACTTCTGAAGAAAAAGAGCACTATGAAATGTTGTTGGCAGATATCTTTAAATGAAGAAGTTGTGTTATCCTCACACATTTTTACTGAGACCATTCTCCAATAGAAACATATTGTTTTTGTTGTTGGCATTGTTACATACCATCGCGTTGCCTCCAAATTATAGGACACTATAAATGAGTGATAACCAAAGGTCCTCAACATCCCTGCTCAGCTCTTGCAAATTCAGATTAAAAAGTGGCTGTAGAAGGGACGCGCGGCGGCAAAATGGCCGCCGTGCACTTTGCTGGCCCCACCCCTGAGGCACGGGCATGCCAGCAAGGGAGAGGGGTTGTGGCCGGCTTCCCCTTTATAAGGGGTGGCCGGGCCAATGGCTCCCTCTCTTGAAATTTCGGCTGGGCCCCGGGAGCATTTGGTTCCCGTGCCCAGCTGATCTACCCCCCATCGTCAGCCCGGGGACGGGCTCGTTCTGGGGACTTTTGTTCTGCAGCCCTTTTCCGCCCCTTCCTCGGCGGCAGACGTCTCCTCAGCAGCGCACCGCGCTCTTCCTAGTGGACGGTGGGCTGCGGTGTTTTCCCCGCCCTCGCTGGTGGCAGCCGCCATCTCTGGTGGCGCGGCCTTCTGCTGCTCCTGCCTGGGAATGAGCCATGGCCGTGGGGGGGCTGCGGTGGGTACCTCCAGCCTCGCTGCTTGCTCCCACGAGCTTTCTCGCCCGGCGGGGCCTGCACGCTGCCGCCTACCGCCCGGGAGTGGGTCGTGGCCGCGGGCCGCACTCCACTCCATCAGCTTGCGTGGGCGAGCTCCTCGCGGTTGGGGGGCCTTCATCTTGCATGCGGGCCTACCCCGCCTGCATTGCCAGTAGGTCCCTTTAGTGGGGCCCGCATTTGCCCCCGGTGCCCCAGGCCCACATGGCCCCAAAAAAGAAGGCCGCCTCAGGCGGCACCCTTCCGGCCTGCCGCCCTCGCACGGCGCAATGCAGGCCCACGGTGGCCCCTGCACCGGAGCCTCAGCCCGCGCCACCACCGCGCCGCAGGGCGCGCAGGGCTGTCAGTGCCCCATCCACACATGAGGACCCCGGGCTTTGTGCCGGGCCCCCGGCTGTGGAGCGACTGGTCCATTTGGCCCCTTCAGCCATCCAGTCTGTGCCCGATGGGCCCCCTCCAATTTTCATGCCTCCGGCGCCTGGTGGCCTGGCCCACTCGTCATTTGAGGCTTGCTTCGTGGCCTTGGAGCAGGCTGTGGGCCTCCTGCCATGGGCTGGGGCCGCTTGCCCGGCCACTCAGCTGGCCCCAACTCCAGATGTCTTCCCGCCTACCGCGGTTGACTCCCGGCTGGCCTGCCTTGAAGCGGCTCTGCTAGCCAGTCCTGTGGGCGGCGCACCTTCCAGTGCTGCTGGTGCGCCGCCGCAGCATTCCAGTATCGGTGATGGACGCCCTTGCCTCGGTCAGAGCTCTATTTCGTCCGTGAGCTCCGGCGCCCCTGCCCTGCCGGAACCCCCAGTGGGAGTGGCGGGGGGGTAGTGACTGGTGAGTATGGCGGTCAAGTTAGACACACTGCCTCACAACTCAATTCCCAGCCTGCACCCACTGCTTGGCCGTGGCCCTCCCTTCAGGCGCCCCAGCCTGTTGCCTCGTCCGTGCCGCCCATTATGGCGGGCCAGGCACAGGCCAGGGGTTGGAGAGCGCCTTACCCTCCGCCCCCGCCGGCCTCAGCAGCGGCCGGCTTGCAACTTCCCTACCTGGTTTGGCCCTATGGCCCACCTACCAGTACCGGGTACCATACTGTTTCTATGTCGGCGTTGCCCACCGCTGGGGTTGTACTTCTCCTGGGCGATCACCTACTCTCTGCCACCAGAGACAAGATCTGGCGCAGGGAATATGTCACGAGAAAAGAGGCGCAAACGGTGTAGAGCTCTTACCTGTTGAGCAGGGAATATGTCAACCTGTTCAGCCTGTTGAACAGGGAGCCCACACAGGATGAGAAGGAGAAAGGATGATAGGGACAAGGAGTTGGCCCATCGTCGCAAACCTCCACACACCTGGGCCAACTGGTTGCCCGCATACCTTGTCTATGCGGTGGTCTCTATACGGGCTCGTCCCGATCTAGCTATTCCCCTGTTCCAATACCTCGACATTATTTATCGAGCTTATGTGGACTACCCGGGCCAATCGTGGCTGGCGTACGATGAGGAATTTTGTATGCGGGCCGCGCTTCACCCGGAGATGCGCTGGGACGAGCCCAACCAGCTTTTGTGGCTGTATTATATGACCCCGTCCCGCCCGGCCACCGGTGACCGGTTCCATTCGGGCCATGCTGTACAGCGCCCTGGCCCTGCACAATCACCCCACCTGGCGGCGGGGCAGGGGGTTCCAGCCCGCCTGTTGTGCTGGAGCTACTCATCCACGGCTGGATGTTCCCGCAAAAAATGCAGGTATAGGCATGAATGTTCTGTCTGCTCTGGGCCACATCCGGCCACTGCCTGCAGGGGGGTCCCACAGTAGGGGCAGGAGACAGCAGCGCCCCGGCCGGGGTAACGCTGACCCCGCAGCGGCTAACTAAGGCCCCCTCCCCGATTAAGCTGGAAGTTTTGGCGCCTTGGCTTCGCGTCTATCCTAAAAGAGTAGATGCGGATTACATCTGGGCGGGTTTTTATGAGGGTTTTCTCATCCCTTTCATGGGGGTGCGTTCGCCCCAAGATGCCCCTAATCTACTTTCTTTAAAAGGGATGGAACACGTTGCTAAGGAAAAAATATTCAAGGAGGTGCAAGAGGGCCGGGTTGCTGGGCCCTTTGACGTACCTCCTTTCCCTAATTTGAAGGTCTTGCCCCTGGGTTTGGTCCCTAAAAAGGTTTCTGGTGAATTTCGTCTGATTCACCATTTGTCGTACCCCGCTGGTAAATCAGTGAACGACGCTATACCGGACGAGCTATGTTCAGTCTGCTATGTGTCATTCAATCAGGCACTCAACATGGTCCGGGCCTGCGGCCGGGGGGCACTGATGGCCAAATGTGACATAAAGTCGGCCTTTCGCTTCCTGCCTGTTCACCCCGACGATTTGGAGTTGCTAGGCTTTCGTTTCCAGGGGCAATATTTTGTGGACAAGGCAATGCCCTTTGGATGCTCTGTCTCTTGCTCGGCGTTCGAGCGTTTCAGTTCATTCCTGCATTGGGCTTTCATCCGCCGCTCGGAGGTGGGTTCTGTATCACACTACCTGGACGAATTTTTGTTCGGGGCCGCTGCCAAAACAGATGAGTGTGCGCGCCTGCTGGCCACTTTTCGGGAGCTCATGGCTGAATTGGGGGTGCCATTGGCTCCCAAAAAGACTGAGGGACCCACGACCAAATTAGTTTTTCTGGGGAATGAGATTGACACCATTGCCCAGACCTCCAGGTTGCCCCTTGACAAGGTAACTCGCATTTCAGAGGCGATTCAGGCTTTGCTGTCCAAACGCAAGGCATCCCTCCACGACCTCCAGGTACTACACGGGTACCTCAACTTCGCTTGCAGGGTCGTCGCTCCCGGTCGGGCTTTCGCCAGGCGCCTGTGTGACGCTATGGTTGGCTTGTCCAAAAAGCACCACTGGGTTCATTTGACTAGAGGCACCCGGGATGACCTGCAGGTGTGGTTGGGATTCCTCTCGGGTTTTAACGGGGTATCGTTCTGGCGCGATGAGCGCATCGCGACCCCCAGGTTCCAAGTTCAGTCGGATGCGTCCGGAGCATTTGGCTACGGGCTATACTTCGACGGTCATTGGTCATATGGTAGGTGGCCGGAGTCATGGCAAGGCACTGCTGTGCTCAAGGACCTTACCTTCCTGGAATTCTTTCCTATTTTGGGGGCGCTCCTGCTATGGGGCGAGGCCTGGGCTAATTCGGTCGTCCATTTTTGGTGCAACAACGCGGCTATTGTCCACATCATCAATTCCCAAACGTCTCGCTCCCCAAGGTAATGGCCATGGTCCGTTATTTTGTGTTGTGTGCATTGCACCTCAACATATTGTTTAAGGCTAGGCACGTCCCAGGTATCAATAATGATATTGCTGATGCTTTGTCTCACCTACAGATAGATCGGTTCCGGACCCTGGCACCGGAGGCCGACGACCTGCCTTTGCCAATCCCGGCCGAGATGTGGAGGTTTGGCGTGGCGAAGTGAACTGGGCCATCGGTCTGTCGCTGGCTAGCAGCACCCGTAAGGCGTACGCTGTCATGCTCAGGGCTTTCGAGGTGTTCCGCCACGAGGCCTGCCTCCCTACTGTTTGGCCTCTCCCTGTTGATCATGTATTGCTGTTCATGGTCCATCTACATGCGGGTGGCTTGGCGCCTAGGACCATTGCAGTCTGTCTCTCAGCATTAGCCTTTTATGCCAAGGTTAATGGTATTGCAGATGTCATGTCGGATTTTCATGTCCGGCGTGTTTTAGAAGAGTGGGCTCGCGAACGTGGCCCCCACGCTGATGCCCGACGCCCAATTTCCCCTGATGTGTTACTGCGACTGACCGGGGCTTGGCCGGGTGGTCTGCAGAGATTCTTATGAGGCCTGCTTGTTCCAGGCTGCCACCACACTGGCTTTCTTTGCTGCCCTTCGAGTCAGTGAGCTGGTGGTTTGGTCCCGCAGTGATACATCTCACAGGGCATTGGAACTGGATGATATCTTTGTTACACATGAATGGTTGCGCCTCTCCATTCGTTTTTCCAAAACTGACCAACTTAGCAGGGGCAGCACCATCATGCTGTACACGTGTAGCAACCCAGTTATCTGCCCGGTCAGAGCCCTCGGTGCCTTTTTGGCAGTGTGTGGGGGTGGGCAGGGACCTCTTTTCTGTCATTCGGATGCCCAGCCTTTGACCAGGTACCAGTTTTGGCGGGTGACCTGTGCGGCATTGACAGGGTTGGGCTTAAAGGGGGGTTGTTTCGGGACCCATTCCTTCCGGATTGACGCGGCATCCACTGCAGCTGCATGTGGTTACAGCGATGATGCTATTAGGGCCATGGGGAGGTGGGATTCAGGTCACTTCCGCTCGTATATCCGACCTCTATCCCAATAGCACATTGCTCATGCATTTTCTTTCTCTTTTCTTGCAGCTCCGGCACGTGCCAGGATGCCAGTGAGGGTATGGATCGTCGGGCACAGCTATGTATACTGGGCGGCCCACCATGCTGCATCCAGCTCGTGTGGGTCACACCTCAGCATCGGCGCTGTGGTGCTGCTTTGATGGTTCGGCTTCCGGGGAATGCGTTGGCATGCGTTGATCCCGTTCCTCAGATCCCTGAGTCATCAAGGTCCGCCGGACGTCCTGGTCGTGCACCTGGGGGGCAATGATTTGGCCCAGGTCACTGGTTTGGACTTGGCATGTGCCATAGGCAGAGATCTTGCCCTGTTGGGTCAGTCCTGGCCACGGGTGTGGATTGTGTGGTCCCAGATGGTGCCACGAGTGTCTTACCGGGGCGGCATTGACTCCTGGGGCATTGACCGGGCCCACAGGTCAGTCAACAGGGCAGTGGCCCATTACCTGTACGCCAATGCCTTGGGGACCGTTGTCCCACACCCTTTGTTGAGGATACAAGACCGCAGTCTGTATCGTGAGGATGGAGTGCATTTATCAGCAAGGGGCATGGACCTCTTTCTGGCCGCCTTGCAAACGGGCCTGTTGACCGTTTGCGGTCATGGTGGGGTGGTGAGTCGTTAAACTCCTCACCGTGTGGCGGATAGCACTGGTTAGGGGCAACTGCATTATTACTTAATAGGGTAAATCCATTTGGTTGGCCATAGGGAGGACAAGGTTAGCCAAACTTGTATGGCCAGCCAAATGACATATAGTTTAACACCCATAGTGGTCAACAACACATTTCCGCTGAAGCCGGTTGTTGACGGAGCCTCTCAACTGTTACCGCAGTAACAAGTGGTGAGAGGCAGTTAATTAGGGTTTTGATTGGATTTGCCCCTTACCAGTGCTATTTCGGCCCGTTTGATCCTTAACCGTTGTTAAGGTAGGACCATTTTGAATTAAATAAATGTGGCCCAATTTTAATCCAAAGAATTTGTGTCCGCGTCGTTATTGGGGTGTGGGTACAGCAAAGTGTGGTATGGGTTATGATTTCAGAGTAAAGTTATGGCTACTGGAGAATGTTGCTAACCAAATTACAGCTAGCTTTAGTAGTAGGCTAAGACCAATAGCTCCTCTTGAAGAGTTACCATGACCTATTTCAGCCAACAATAGGTGATTATTCAGTCTTTTAGTGTTCCTCTCTGAAGATTCCCCTACCAATAGACCAATCAATAGTCAAGAGTGAAAGAGGAAAAAGAATATTATAAAGGCCATCCATTGCTATAATGTCTGAGGAATTGAATTTCCTCCTCGCTTTTGCCAGAAAATAGCTAATGAAAATGTAGCTGTTTTTGCGTACATGCCCATGTATGCTGCGATGTGCTTTTTGCTGAAATAAACATTTTCTATTCTTCCCATAAATTAACATTTCCTTTCAAGTTTGATTTAAAAAATCTGTTTAATAGTTACAGCAAAGGCCCTTGCATAGTTAGACATAATTCTAATCCCAAATGTATAAAATCATAATACTATAGTTCAGATAAGATACAAAGACGGCCAGAAGGACATTTCAAAACATACACTGAAATCCTGTTCTGTAGATTATGCTGCATAAGGCTGAAAATGACATCAGCCACAGCAATTGTTTGGAAATAAAAATTCTGATTATCTCCTTCCCCAAAGATCCTGAGGCTACCATGGAATCCCTTTCACTGTGGTTCACCTCTGCAGTTGCCAAAGGAAACCATTGATCTGCAATGAGTTGCAGCTGATAATGATGTCATCCCCATTGCACATTTGGAGATGCATTATAGGAGTTCAGCCATTAAATTAAATTGCCTTAACTTTGATTTCCCAGTCCAAATAGAATGTTTACAGCTGCATGGCAAATACTCAGATTTCGGCTTTAATAGAAATTTAGGGTTAAGGAAGATAAATGATTGTGGGTCAGCTACCACAAATGCCTCTCTGTCTATTTTCTTCCTTTTAATATTACCATGTAGATAGAGCAAGGGACTGCAGTGGCTCAAGTGGCTAAGACACTCACTGGAAGGCAGGAAGTCAGCAGTTTGATTCCCGAGTACTGCAGGATGGAATGAGCTCCCGTCTTTGTCTCAGCTCCTGCCAACCTAGCAGGTCAAAAGCAAGAAATTTCAAGTAGATAAATAGGGACTACTTAGATGGGAAGGTAAACAGCATTCTGTGTGCTCCAGTGTCTAGTCATGTCTGCCACATGACCATGGAAACGTCTGCATAAGCAGACAATGGTTGTGTCTGCTTATGGTTTTGAATCAGAGATGAGCACTGAACCCTAGAGTCGGATATGACTGGCTTTCGAGCAAAGGAAACCTTTACCTATAACTTTTACTATATAGATAGAACAGTACAGAATTCTGAGATTTATGAAGCAGAATAAGTATGCAGAACCCAAGCTGGTAAAGGGGTTAAGACAAAAATAATTGACATCATAAACTAAGTTTATATATCAGTGGCTTCAACTTCCAGGTACTAAAACACATTTGCCATTTTCTGCTCAATTTGTAGTATGGAGAACTTTTTATGCTTGCTTCTGGTACCGGTCTAGCACCAATGCTTCCTATCCTTCGGTATATAACAGAAAACGAAGATGATGAAACATTTGTCACTCTAGTGGCCTGCTTCCGGACCTTCAAAAATGTTTACATGAAGACTCTTCTTCAAGAACAGTCCCGATTTTGGAATGTAAGGACGTTTTACGTGTTAAGCCAGGTAATAGCCTAATGGCAACCAAAGAAACTGTTAATTGTTTTTCCTATTTCTGATTTGTTTTTGTCCTTCCTTTGTCCGCCCCTGATTCAAGATGAGCAACAAAGTAAACAAGGCAGGGACATGCTGTGGTTGAGGGTTGAGTCACTATGAACAAGTCACGGTTTGTAAGTCAAGACAAAAATATTTGGTGTGACTTCATGGTTGGCTAGTCAAAGAGCTGTAGTTACAGCAAGCAACCCATCCTTCATGTGATTGGAACTGAGAGTTACTATCCAGAAAGAATAAAACTATCTTGACGCTCCCCTTTGTAACAGAAGCCAAAAGTATAGACTTCACCCAGTTAAAATCAGTTGCAACTATGTTTAGCTAAGGTTCTGCTAATAAGTGTATTTTTATAGAGTAGTTCACAAAAGAATAGCATCACTGTTACACAACCAATCTTCTTTTCCTTATATTAGAAGAAGAAGAAATCTTCCCTCAGAGAGAAAATGGATGGATTTCTCATAGTGAATTTTAAGTTGAAGTACAGTATTCTGAAAGGGAATCAGATTTTGGATATTATCAAAGCTCTTTTTAAGAAATTTAATATTGGTGATACATTTTTCTGATGTAATTTTGCAAATAACTTGTGCCTTTTGCATCTTCAGGAACAGTCACTTGAAAATCTGCCTCAGAGCTTTCAAGAAAATACATACATTGGTCGAATAAATGAACATTTAATTAAGAGCATGTTGAACACTTGCAGAAGGCAACCTTTTGTACTGATATGTGGCTCAGAGACATTTAGTGAAGATATGGAGAAATATTTGAAAGCCATTGGTATTGAAAAAGAGTCATATTTTATATTTTAAATAAATTCAACTTAATAACTTTGCATTTTATTTTATCATACCATTCCACTCACGTTCTGTTTCATGTACTATTTTCTGAATATCATAAAATTTAAAGACAAGCCTAAATGTTATGAAAGTGATGGTGGCTGAGAGTTATCCATAAACCAAACTAGACTGAAACTTTAATATGATCCAATTAAGAATGCATGGCACAAATATTCATTAATTTTGTTTTAGTCATAGAAACTACTTGGAAAGAGAAAAAATCTTAAAAACTATTACCACCTGTTTTTTTTTTTTAAGTTTGTGAAAGATTGTTTTCAACACATGGAAGGGTTATGGGTGCATTCAGCTGTGGAACTATCACTAAAGGGTTTTGAAAGGTGGAGGTACCCTACTAGAATGCTGTTTTGTAGCAAACAATTGCTTTTTTCTAATCCTAGAAAGAGGGCAAAAGTAACCAGAGCAGCTGCAAATAGGAAAGATACACCTTGTGACCCACAACCAAGTATATCCTGCTCAGATATAGGTGTTTAACAGGAACAGGAGATAGCATGCCATAGTATCAGTCCAGATGAGCACCAGCAGTTAGGAGGCTCCAATATCCTCCTTTAAAAATATGTTTAAAATGTTCTTGAGACTTGCTGTTACCTCAGAACCTCCAGATGTTTCCCAACTCCATCGGGACTCTTTGGTGTTATGCATATGTAAGAGGGTTGGTTTGTGGTCCTTAAAGGACACATGCTCAGCCCCCACCCCCAACTTGGAACCTCTCACAAAACATTAAGCAAACTATAGCTACGCTTGCGGTTGCTATGCTGGTTACTGGTAATGCTCATGCTCCTCAGCTCCTATAGTTTGTAAGCTTTGATTCCATGCTTACATATACCTGTCCAAAATGTGATTCTATATTACATAAGACTCGGTCAGTATGTCAAAATGTTTTTGAGAGCTCAAAGCTTTTAATGCTTTCAAAGCAATAGCATAGATGAGGTGGAGACTGCATATTTTGAAAACTACATTGGGGGAGGAGAAATTAACAAGTTGATTTTTTTTATAAAAAATATATATATAAATGTTCAAAATGTACTCTTTCCCTTTCTTATTTTTCACTCTTCTATCTAGAAGTAGATGCAGAAGTAGACACCTTCTTGCATTGATGCTCTGGTGATTCCCCTCCATCTTCAGATTGGCAAATGGCAATTCTGCTGCTTTAAGGCTCAGTTTGCATAGCAGAGGCACCAGGTCACGGGAGGGTGAAACGTGTCACAAAGCTGAAATATGATGTCTCCTGGGCTCAGGTCACAGCTGACACCTCTCTGCAGTTCTTACATCCCCATCTCTTGGCTGAGCCAAAATCATTGTATCCATTGTGTGAAGAAAACGACACACACACAAAAGGAGACATGAAACAAGGCAGAAAGGATGGAAGAAAAAATGAGCAGAGTAAATGCTGGTACAAAAATGAATAGGGCAGGAGTCCTATTGCTGCAAGCTCAATGCTTTAGAAAAATACAAGGGCAAAAGAATGGAACAGTGTGGCAGATTGTACAATACAGCATTGAATTCCTAATATTTATTTCAGTCAGCTAAAATTGACTGTTTAAAAGTAAAGCAATTGAACTTAAAAGAAGGTAAAATCATAGTTCCAGCGTTGTTCCTTGGTTAAATATGCAAAAAAGAAAAAAGGAAACACAAAAAGATTGAGGCTTTTGTCATATCAGTTAATATGCATTAAGTACCTGCAATTTTCCAACAGTGATAGGGATTCAGTGGTAAGCCTGGTATCTTTATTAGCACTCCTTATTGGTTTAGATCTGCAAATTAAATATTAGATACAATACCAACTTGAAAAATGAGAGAATGCTATTTAGCAGCCAGTCAGGCACATTCTGATATTAGGGAACTTTTTGTTCATCTTGCAGTCTGAATGAAACTGTTCAAGAAAGGAAGATGTCAACATAGGCTGATTCTACTGAACAGAAGCTCTGAATATTATATTCTAACACATGTTCGGGTACAGAGATTCCCATTCACAGACCCAACTTAGAGCAGTGCAAAATAAACGTACAGAAGTGGTCTGCTCACTTCACCACATGTGTAGCCTCTTAACTCTGATTTTAGGCAATATACAGTACATTAAAGCAAATTCAACATTAGGTGTGACCGGGATAGAACAAGTGTCAGATGGATACTCATTTGAAAGTGCTTATCAATAGTTCCTTCTCAAACTGGAAAGAGCTGGCAAGTGGGCTACCACAAGGCTAAGTCCTGGGCCTAGTGCTCTTCAAAAAATTTACTAATGACTTGGATGAGGGGGTGGAAGGAATGCTTATCAAGTTTGTGGATAGCACAACAATGGGTAGAATATGCTGAAAGATGGGGTGGGTGGGTTCAAAAAGATCTTAATAGGATTGAGCACTGGGTTGTAAACAACAATGAAATTTAACAAGGGTAAATGCAAACTTTTACACCTGCATTAACATAAATATAGTCTTTGAATTCCATGAAATACTACTTCCACTCTATTTGGCACTGGTTAGGCCTCCTCTTTAATATTGTGTGCAGTTCTGGGCACTGTACTTTAAGAAGAATGGCAGCAAACTGGAATAAGTTCAGAGGTGGGCAACAAGGGTGATCAGGAGACTGGAAACCAGGCCCTGTGAGGAAAGACTGAAAGAAATGGGCATTGGAGAAAAAACAGACTTCTTGATTTCTGTTTTAAAAAAAAGTCTGAGGGGAGATAGGATGCCATTTTTCAATTATTTAAAAGATTGTCACACAGAAGAGTGGTCATACAAATTGTCATACAGAAAGATCTGTTTTCGATCATTTTAGAGTGCAAGAAACATAATAATGGGCTTAAATTGCGTGAAGCTAGATTTCAGTTGAATATGAGCAAAATGTTCTAAGTCTTAGTACAATATGGCAGTGGAGCCAATTGCCTCAGGAGCTAGTGAACACTCCAACACTGGAGCCATTCAAGAGAAAATTAGATAACCATTTATCGATATAATTTGATTTGGATTCCTGAACTGAGGAAGGGATTGAACTTGATGGCCTTTTAGACCCCTTCCAACGCCATTATTCTATTAGAACAGGTTGATTTAACAGAATACGATTAGAGAAATGGAATATAAGTTGTTTAGGAAAATATGGCCTGGGTAGAGAACTAACCAAGTTTGAAGAAATATTAAGATATTTAGAACAAAAAGAAATGACAATGGGAATAGTTAGCAAAATACAGTATACAAACTTTTTTTATATAATTTTTTTATTAAATTTTCAAACAAAATTACAACAGCTATGTGGAATTTATGAATAACTTGGAAGGCCCTCAAGTGATGGGTACACAAATGTATTTGTATTGTAGATAAATTTGTATTGTTATTATATGTTGCATTTTTTCTTTTATTGTTTTAGTAAAAATAAGTAAGTATATATATATATATATATATATATATATATATATATATATATATATATATATATATATATATATATATATATATATATATATATATATATATATATATATATATATATATATATATATATATATATATATATATATATATTAAAAAGAACAGGTTGATTTCAGAGATGGGTTTGTGATGAAATACAGTATCTCATAGTCATTACAGCAAGTCTCATACGCTGTTCAGAGTCATATCTGAGAGTAAATAAAACAGAACAGCAAAAAATGCTGTGGCACCTTAAAGACTAACTCCTGTATTTAACAGTGAGCTTTCATAGACCAAGTCAGTGTAGCCTATTTAGGCACAAGAGCAAAAAAAAATCCTTCTCATTGTAATCCAGTATTTGAAGCACCTGTGTAGGTGGTGTGGTTCAAAAGAACTGTCTTAAGAAGGCTTTCTGTCCTCCGTAGCTCTATTTTCTCTTCTTGTCTTGCTAGCTGTATAGCTTATTAAGGTGTAAAAAAGTAATAAACAGGAGCTCTGCCCAAGAAATCTGTTTTTTTAAAATGTATCTTGGGGGAGGGGAGGCTTTGTGGAGAGAGGTGAGTGCTGGTGTGTGTGTGTATACTCTCCTCATTCTCCCTCATGAGACAGGAGGTGAGGAGGAAAGTGCTTTGCCAAAGCACCACTTTGTGTGTATGAGTTTATGTCCTTCTTTTCTGCATCAGAGAAAATAAAAGGATTTGACTTTTAGAAAAGCCGGGGGAGACTCTTGATGGGTATGTGAGACTGTGGGCTAATTTTTTTGTGCTAAGATTATCTAGCACTAAACTAGTACTGTATATCAAAGAAATGGTAGTATAAAACTCATTTATTCAAAACAATTTTAAAAAATCTGGGACACTCAGAGGATTGATTATGGAAGCAGGTACTGTATTCCTGCAATTCCTAAACATGATTTCCCAAATGCCTATGTTACCACAAACACAATTGACAAACTTGCCCCTCTACTCATTCTGCAGAAAGAAATCATTGCTCATATGGAGCATTCTCTAGCATTAGAGAAATAACTCCAAGCATTTTTTAAATTCATTCCAACAGGAAAGGGATTTAAACCATTTGTTGCAGAAGAAATTTGGGGATCATAGAACCATTATTTTTAATGTTTTTAATTGTTTTCTGTGGTGTTTTATTGTTAATGTGTAAGCCACCCGGAGTCGCCTCGGCGAGGGGGCGGCGGTAAAAAAATGTGATTAAATAAATAAATAAACCATGACTGTAGTTGCAGTCCTTCTGACAAGAATAAATAAAAATAACCATAGTAAAGGGATTAGATTGTTGGCCTAGGGCCAAGGATACTTGGAGACAAACTCCATTGGCTAGCAGTTTGAGAACAAGAAATTGCAATAGGTACCACTTTGTTAGGAAGGTTAACAGTGTTCTGTGCACTCCTATGTCTAGTCTTGCCTGCCACATGACTATGGAAATATCTGCAGACACAGACAGCACTGGCTCTCTGCCTATAAACAGAGATGAGCACCATACCCTAGAGTCGGATATGGCTGGCTTTCAAACAAGGCAACCTTTAGCTTTATCCTCCCATCTCTTAGCCTAACCTACTCATATAAATATCTATACCTATAAAATGGTGCGTTAACCGTTGGAATGTGACAAAGGATGTTGCACCAGGCCCCACTAGCCCGTAATGGGCCTCCGTTCACTCGCCCGAACCCGGTTTGCAGGTCGGGTTGAAATTTTCGACCCGGGGGCAGGAGCCCCCCAGTCGCAAACAAAAAAAGGGAACTTCAATTCCCAACGTTCCTGGCACCGCGCCGCGCCAGAGCCAATCAGGCTGAGCGGCGCGGCAAAAGGAATGTTCAGAAATGCGCTGCGGCCAATCAAAAAAAGCCACAAGGGAAAAACTGCAGCAGTAAGCAAACACGCGCAGCCAAAACTACAAGCCCCAGCGTCCTGCGCTCCATTCGCGCGCAGAACGCTGAGGCGGCCGGCACGCGAAAAATAAAAGTTAAAAGCATGGCCCGTGGGGGAAAAAAGGAAACCCCCCCACCGCCGCTGCCCTTCCATTCGAAGGGCCAGCAGGTGCGCGAAAAATACAAGTAAAAAAAACAAAACACCCCGCAACTGCCCTTCTTCCCCACGGTCCAGCCAATATGGCCCACGGGGAAAAAAAGAAACCCCCCCCCCCACTGCCGCTGCCCTTCCTTCCCATGGGCCAGCCAGCATGGCCCGCAGGAAAGAAAGCCACCCCCCCCTGAAAAAATAAACACAAAAACACAAACCAAAAACACACAAAAATCAAAAAATGAAACACAAAAACAGCCAAAAAGAAACAAGAAAAAACAAAGAGACACCCCCCCAAAAAATCCCTCCCCCCACCCCCACCCCAAAAAAACCCCAGAGAACTTACCAAAAGACGTCTTCCATCTATGAGGACCGGAACTCAAATGAAAAAAGAAAGAGAAAACTTACCGGAAGCGACACCCAGAGGACAGAAGAGAACAATTGTAGAGAGGCAGAAAAGCTCACCACCCCCACCCAGAGGCCAAAAGAGAAAAAAACATTCAAAAATATTAAAAATAATAAGATTAATTCCAAAATTAATCAAATACGTTATAAAAACATTCAAAAATAATCACACTAATCTCAAATATTACAAAAAAAACCACAGAAATCACTTTTCACTCCAAAAAACCAAAACAAAAAATAAAAATGCGTAAAATTAACATTTTAAAAACCAAAATTAAATTTTAAACTAAATAATATTAAATTAAATTAAATAAATTAAAATAAAATAAAATTTGCATAAACATAAAACAAAAACCTTCAAAAACCAATTTAAAGAACCCGGCACTGAGGAAGCCGGCACGCAAAAAAAAAAACCCAAAAAAGAACCAAAAAAAACCACTGGGAGCGCAAGTCCGCCACAGGCGGACGCAGTGCCTCGAGGCCACAAAATCACAAAAAAATTACAACACCATTTAAAACAGCCCAGAACCATTGGTTCAAGAAAAAAAATGAAACCCTTTACTATCCAACACAATTTTAAAAAGCCCGGCACCGCCGGGCAAAATATGCTACTATATAAATATATATACTATAAATAAACTGTCTTTGGAAAACTGTCTTTTGCCAGTTTCATCATGATTTGAGTCCCCCACATATAAAAATGCCTTGTGTCTACAAAATGCAGCTGACTTTGCACTGAATCTGCTTCTTTTCTAAAGCACCACAAGATGTCTCCCAAAGCACTTTTGCTAGGTACAAAATCACATTTTATATGTATGGGTGTGGCATAGGGAACCAAAATTAATATGAACAGTTCAGTAATATCCACTTGCATGGGAATAGCCTTACCCTATGCTCCTGATAGTAATCAGATAACACACTTTATGAGAGCTATGCCAGACAAACATTGATTGTGACTTGTCAAAGAGCTCACACAGGCAGCTAGGGGCAAATTCTGAATATACCTCAGTGCTCTTTACATATACTGTAGTCTGGTGTTTTTGACCACAAGCCCAATTCCTTCAAAAGGGAAGGGAAAAGGCAGAAGGGAATTTAGATAGGATGTCATTACTTCAATTGGAATTTGTCCCGGACACTGTGGTTAACACTTCATCTAATGCTGGAATGTTTTTTCTAATTGCTCCTCAGGGCTTTGTAACAGTTCCCTGTTTGTATAACTAAACTAAATCGTCAACTCTTTAATACACTGTGTGGATAAGACAGGAGCTATTCCACATTAGTCTTCATTAGGCAGACACCACTGACTAAGCTGTGAAATGCTGGTAGTTGACCACAACCTCCTGTAGAAAGCACCTTTTACCCCAATGTTAAACTTTATGCATTTTACATGAGCACTTAAGATCAGAAAACATGGGTTGTCACTGGACCATAAATGTTAATGCTCAGCAGCCTGTACGCAAAACCAAGCATTGACTGAAATGAAGTAGTGAAGGTTAAAGCTAGCTTTATTGATTCTTCTATTCAGTAATAGATTTAATTCTGGGACTAATCATGTTAGCAAAGATAAGTTTCAAAGGGCCAGATGAGGTGATAAAGGGCTGCCTATCTTAACTCCAAGTATTCTCTTTGGATAAAGGAAGCAGTTCCAGCCATAAATGAAATAAACTAACATGTCTCAATTAATGGCAATTAAGTAATTGGGAACAGGAGCTTTGAAACTCAGCTTTGAACTTCTGTGACCTTTTGAGTTCTGAGGCCAAAACAGGGAAATTCCTGAAGTACCACTTCTTCAGACTAAAAGCAATTTAGCAATTTTTCAGACACTGAACAAATACTGATAATTGTGTTAAACATTTATCATGATGTTTGTATTGCCCTCTGAGGAATTCAAGGTAGCATAACGACATTATTCCATGTTATCATCAGAATAATCCTGTGAGTTAAATGAGCCTGAGAAAGTGAAAAAGACTTAAAGAAACCAGTGAGCATCATGTCTAAAACAGTAAAAGATCAAGAGGCTATATGAAGGCTATATTCCCTCTCAAGAATGTCCTCAGATAGTTCCAAGGAAATAACTGTTAGTCTGTCCCAGTATCAAAAGAAAAGGAAAAAAAATGTAGCACTTTAAAGACTAAGAATTTCAAATCGTGTGAGCTTTCATGGATCAAAGAAAGTGGAATTTCATTCACAAACGCTCACACTGAAAAAACTATTAGTCTTTAAAGGGCTACAATATTTTCTTCTTTTCTTTTGCTGACATACTCAGACATTTCATCTCTCTCCTTCCCCACCTCCATTAACTATCCTTGCAGTCCAAGAATTGCACTCTAACCACTGGAGTACATTCTGGAACTCAAGCAGTGGTGGGATTCAATAATTTTTTTTATTACCTACTCTGTGGACGTGGTATGGTGGGCGTGGCTAGGGGAGAAAGCCCTGCGTTGCACCTAAATTAGGACTACTTTATTTCAAAACCTGGATGGGTGGGGCCAGCCAGAATTCTGCTAGCGGTTCTGGCGAACTGGTGCGAACCTGCTGAAGCCCACCACTGAACTCAAGCCACTCATAATTTGCTTCTCTTTTCCTTGCTCCTTGGAAATCTAGGAGATTTCCTAGCACAATCCAAGTTTGCTGTGATTCCAGTTTGGGCTTGCACTGTACAGGGACTTTCAGTGATTGCACAGGGATGGGCATCTTAACATCCAATAAAGGTGTGTATCAGGCATGGCCCTTGGATCACATACAATCCCCATCTACAGGTATTTTTGTAATCTCAAATGGCTCTCTGCCATTGAGGCAGCAGCAAACAGAGAAGGTCCTACCTTTCCTTTAAATCAAGTTCAGGATCCCAAAACAAGAAATGTTCCTCCCTGCAGCTGAGCATTGCAAGTCTATATTTTACAAACCAGCCAAAAACTAGGCAAGTAAGGGTCAAACTAGATGTTAATGGGAAATCATATTCTCTGCAGATAATCTATTTCAGTGATGGCAAACCTTGGCACTCCAGCTGTACTTGGACTTCAATTTCCAGAAGCCCAAGTCCCTGTGAATTTACACGGATGGGTTTACTGTGTACGGGCTTGGGTTTCTGGGAATTGAAGTCCAAGAACAGCTGGAATGCTAAGGTTAGCCATCACGGACCTATTTCTACTCCAGTGCCAGGGCTATAACTAGGGCAGGGCTGAAATTTGGAGATGTACTAGTGAGCGGTAGGAAATTAAATGGCAGCACTTTCTATTACTATTCTATCACTATTCATTTTCCCTTTATGAAACCATAAATCTTCTCCTCCTTTTCCTTGAGAGCTTTGGACCTGTGCTCAAGGTGGAATGGGTGACTGTGCTACTTGCTGCCAAATTACTAGTTACAGCTCTGTCCACTGACAGGACTTCCTTGGATCTGTGTACCTTAGTAATTGAATTTGCAAACTAAACTAGAGTTTATTTTGCTATGACAAAAAGTCATTAAACTGCTGATATAATATCAAGCTTACATGCACTAACACTGGAAGTTAGTGAAGATCCGTGTAGATTTCACGGATGCAAAACCCATCCGTGTAGATTCACAGGGACTTGGGCTTCTGGGAATTGAAGTCCAAGAAAAGTGGGAGGGAGGTTTAAAGCCTCATGTGATTGTCCTTTGCCATTACCTTGATTGGTATACTTATTTTACCACTTCTGACATTTGAAGCAAGCCTCTGTCCTCCTCTTCCTGTTTGTTTGTTTGTTTGTTTGTTTGTCCTTCCATTGTTTTATAGATAGTCCTCTCTTCTTTCTCTGATCTCCAACAAGCAACAAACATGGAGTTTCTCTCCCCATGCAGAACCTTCTATTTTATTTTATTTTCCTCTGACTGTAACTACAAATGGTAACTGTAAGTAAATATTTATTTTTCTACTTTAAATGCTTCTAGGGTGATATCATACTGTAGGAATTGGGGCCGTAAAGCGGCCCTTGTGGTCCCGGAGGAGACTGGTCAAAGGAACCACACGAGGCAAGATGGAGCGAAGACCAGTGATTTATTGAGGGAAAACCATCAATATATATTATGTTCAAGGCTGCGTATGGTAGAATGGTCACCTGACAGAAAATTACATCAGCCATTTACCCGGGTTAATTGAGAACCTCTCTTGGGGAAGTTAATTAACTAAGACAAACACTGACCATTGTCTGAGGCTTAGGCTAGGGTAAATATGGCTTCTATTTGCACCAGAGATTAAGCTTAACTCAGAGTGAGTAATTGCCTAATACGTAACAGAGGTTAGAGATTTGCTCTCTCAGCAGAGCCGCTGTTCAGGTCAGGAGTTGGGTGAATCAAACCCTATCATTTATCCACCCCCCTTAATTTCTCTGCCCGCAGATGCCACGAGCCAGGAGTTTTCTCTACCGTAGTGGCCTCTGCCAGGGCCGTTCCATGCCCAACGGGCGTGGGAAATCCACATCTCCCCTTTAATTTTCATTTAAGGACCTGACCGGCGACTTTGCGTAGGAGCGGCATCAGCTGTTGAGCGGGAATGATGCTTCGGGGTTCCTTCTCGGGGCGGCACTTCGAGATCAGTGAGGGAATACATTGCGCAAAGCAGCATAACGCTATGCCTAGTATAGTCACCCCCACTACCACCTTGAGTACCGTCTGGAGCCACCCCCACGGAATCCACGACCACATCCAGTTCCACAATGAACTCCACCAAGTTCCCCATGCAGACCCTTCTGTGATGCCCTGGACTATGGTGTGGAGATCAGTGAGCTGGCTCTGTATCTTGTGGGTGTTGTCTGTGAGGTTGAAGCAACACATGCCATGGACAGACTTGCAGCCCATATGATGTAACAATAGGGGATAATCGATAGCTGCTTGATTATCCAGTATGGCATGGCGAAGCTCTGCCTGCTCCTGGTTGAGCAGCGCTATTGCTGAGGAGGTGTGGTTGATGGCTTTTGCTAATCCGCAAGCCAATTGACCAATTCTCCGAGCGTTGCCTATGGCTAAGCCTGACACGCTGAATATACTGACTACAGCCTGGTTTTTCAGAGCTGTGGGTCTGAATCCAGACTGCTTTCTGTAGCAAGGCAAGATAATGAGATGTGTCATTGATTTACTGTAACCTGGGGTGATTCTGCAGCTTCTCTGCAACTTCTGGCATTGTGCAAATGTCTTTCTAACACCTATGGGGAGGTGTGAAGATAAACTGGGGATTATCGGCTACCGGGTGCTCAATCTTTCCAAGCAATGGGCCGGTGCAAAACATGGGCCGGTCTGGCTTCCTTTGGTGGAAGCTGGCCGTTATTAACAATATACAGAAATTCAAGCGTCCCTTGCAAATCCCAACTGGAGCATTGTACAAGGCATGTATAAATAATAGCAACTACAGATAATAATAGCAATAAAAGACATTCAGCTGCTTCTTGAGGCTTCCCTTCTTGGTGGGGCTTCATGTGCAACTTGAGTTTGGAAAAGTCCTTAGAAGTGGCACTGAGTGTGCAAAATGTTCATAGAAATGTCTTTGGAGATGTAAGTCATAAAGGAAGACGGACAGCTGATGACATCCAGGACAGTGACTGGTGCCGCTCTTTGCAATCACCCGGGTCTGACTCTGGCCTCTGGGACCTGCATGGGGAAGAGACTTGTTTGGGAGATAAAAATTCTGAAGGAGTTAGTTAGTTTTTGCACTTATAGGATAGCAATTGCTGTGCAACTATGGGACGTTGTTCCCCCCCTTTCTGTTTGTTTGTATTAATGCAAACGTGCATGTACTGCCATTTGCCAAAATGTGGGGATGTGTGACGTCCCTTTGTCACACCTGGATGGCCTCTGTCCCTCGTGGGTTGACCCCCTACGAGGGCCCCCCCCAGTGTCCCTGCACGATGCAGACAGGAACGGACTATGCCTTGGGCTTGGGAAAGTGGCAGGCTGAACTGCCTTGCGAGTACTTTGGCATTCTGAAGAGGGAATGCATGACTCTGAATTGGAGTTGTGAGGAACAAACTTAGCAAATTTTTGTCTATCACGGGAGTGATGTGTGCTCCCGGTAGACTGTGAAGCAAATTCCTAGGAAACTGGCTGTCAGCAATTCTGTTTAAGCGTTCTTTGGCAAAGGTGTGCAAAGCGAGGTTCACGGCTGCCAACTCTGCCCGCTTGCGGAAGAGTCAGGAGCGTGCGCCAAGCTTGGTCCTCTTGCCAGGTAAGAACCTAATATGTACGACCCCCATAAGTGAAAACTGTCCTAGCCCCCTGAAGAGGAACCAGTGACATGAATTCACACAAGGTGACTGTCTGCGTTTGAAGCGAGACGAGTCTGGGGTCTTATGGCAAATCTTGGCGCATGAAGCGCCAGGCTTCCCTTGGGTAAATTTCTCAAGAAGGCCCCCCTGCGCACATCCGCCCATGGCGTGCATGCACACATTTAGAAGAGTGCCAGATGGTGGCTTAGCCTTTTGCCTGCGCTTAGACTAGCAGCAAAAAGGGAAGGGGTGGCCTAAAAATGCCTGTATCTGATTGAAGGGTGTGACCTGACTGCACTCTTAAAATGGTACTAGGCAGTCCTGGCTAATGGGTGGCACTCTGCACATGCTCAGGAGCTCAGGGACTAATCCTTCCTCTGTGCTCTAGAGTTTGCAAAATGTGTCTGCACACTAGAGAGGGTGCTGCGGGCCAGGTGCCATACTTAAAATGACCTACTAAGACTTATTAAAAACAAGCCAACTATGACGTGCCAGCTGTAAGGAAATAATACACAAAAATGAAAAGACACACAAGTTAAACATTTCCAGCAGGGAGTTCCACTGGCGAAAGGAGGAAAGACAAGTCAGAAGTTAGCACAATGAGAAGGCAACAACTCTTATCATAACGAAATCAGATTAGGTCAGGTAACCAAGGCAACCGGGTCCTCCTGTTAAGAAAATCCCTATCAGTAATTAACCATGGAGCCTGTGAAAGGAAGGCTGTAGAAATAAATAAATTGGTTAAGGCCTGGAGAGGAATTTTGTTCCTGTAAAAAGGTAAGCATTTTCTGAAGATACAGAGAGCAAGAATGTTTGCGTGCTTTTTCCTGTGAAAGGGGTACAATGAGTGAGTTACTTTGCACAGATTAAAGTCAAAATACCAGAACAATATCTTTCCTAAGAGAATGAAGGAGAGTTAGAACGATTCTCAACCTGCGGCCAGATGTGGGCGAGTGGGCCGGAAGTGGCCCACGTTGCTCTGCCACTACCCCCCACCAAGCCAAGAAGGGCTGTGTGGCGAAGGAAGGGCAGGATGACTGTCCGGACCCCCAAAGCTGCCTGAGGCCCCGGAGCTTTGGCCCCTGACTTTAAAAGGTTGAGAACCGAGGTTACAAGATGATAACACAATACACACATGAAGACAATGCAATTCTCTCACTCCTAGTGAGATACGACTTCCAGACGCTAAGAGACATTCAAAAAACCTTAAACACAGAGATGGGGGTTTGAGGAACACAGACGTAGGAAGGGGCCCCATAGCTTATGATACAGTGAGGAAAACTCATAGAAGTGATTTTTGTTTTCAGATCGCGCTTCTGAAAAGAAAAATCTGTTTTCCTGAGTGGCAAAACCGGTTTCCAAGAGTGGCTTAATCCTTTGACAAAGAAAAAGTCTCAAGGGAGGAAGGGGGAACCACCCCGCCCTATAAGCTGCTAAGCAGGCAAGGCAAGGGGCTTTGTTCATCATGCTTTCTCAAACTTTAAATAGTTCCTGCCCATGAGCAGAGTGCAAATTGTTTACACATATTTCACAGCGACATTACCATGCAGTTACACACAAGGAACACTTTTCCAGTCATACTGTGGTCATAGAGACAAGGCTTTTGCAATCATACACAGTTCTTGCAGACATACATTCAGTGGTGCACCACACATACACACATTTATTTACGCATTCGCACATTCCTCCCCTTATCTGCAGCGTTCTGTACTACACATGAGGAGATGGCTAATACACAGCTGGCTATTTTACAACCACCTGGGTGCTTCTACTTAGGGGCAAGTTTCTCTGGGCTACTCCCAGGGTGAGACAAGTAGCTTCTGCCTGTGCCCTGGGGGAACTCGGGGTACTATTGCTGGGATGGTTCCTCTGGCATAGCCAGGGCGATGGCTGCCTCCTTTCTAGCCTGGGCCAAATGCATGCCAGGGTGGCCATTTGGCATGAAGACAACCTTTTGAAGATCTGCCTGGTCTAGATTGGCTTTCTCTTCTAAGGTGTCTCATTTTACCACACTGGAAGCAGGCATCTTGGGGTTTTGGCACTGCTCTGCGCCTGAGTGTGGTAATGGGTCTGCTCTGGAGCCCTGCGTGGCCAGGGGCCGTGCAGATTTCCGTGAGCAGCGGGCGCTGAGCAGCCCTGCCTGAACGTGTGTCTGCCTTCAGATAGGCTGAGCACAGCAGTTGGGCGCTAGCTAATTGTGCCACTGGCAATTTCCCCGTGAGTGGATCTTCCTCACCCATGCGCTGAATGGAGTTCTTTCTTTGCAGGGAACTTTTAACTGTCAGAGAAGCGCCAAGGCCTCTCATGCCATGAATTCCTTCAGTGACGTCTGCAGCTGTCACTGAGGGAATGCTCCCTACACTGCCCTGCTTAAGATGAAATGACGAATAGAGACTTCTTGGGGCTGATGGTTCTGACTGCGCTGGGGTTTTCTGGGTCTCTATCCGGACTGGGTCATCCTCTACTGAGAGTTTCCTACATTTGCTCCATGTGCGGGTTATGCCCTCTGGAGCTTTCGGGGGTTGCTGAATGCAGTCTCCTATCTGGTCCCAGAGCTCGAGGGTTAACGTACCTACTTCTGGGTAAAGCAGGCAGTGTTCCCCTAGGTACACCAAAAGTCTCGCTAGCTCCCCGCTGTGAAAACGCAAATTAAATACCCTGGCCAGGATGATGAACCCCTCCTCATGGGTTCTTTGGCTAGCGGATGGACGCTGTCTCTGAGGACAGGTCCCCATATTACCTGCGATTGGGTCCTCCGAAGTTTCCTCCTCGGGACGAGTCGACGCGTCTTTGGCAGGCAACAGGTTCTGGCGACGTCGCTTTCTGGGTAGAGCTCGGAGCGTGGACTGCAGCCACGGGGCCTCGGTGGCCACTGCGCTGTCAGGGGCTCACAGCTGTCCCTGCGGAATGCGTTTTTCCGTAACCTGCAAGCCGCCGCGAAAGTCGGGAGCAAGCTGTAGGATGCCTCTCTGTAATGCCTCACCACGTAGCTGTCTTCCCAATCGGATGGCTTTCCGACTGGGGCTGCTGCTCTGTCCTCCGGGATGATTGGACAAGGTTCAAGGGCAGAACCTGGCTGTGCTGATCGCTTACTCACGAGTAGACCGCTCGGGGGTCGCTTACTCTTGAGTAGATCACGTCTCGGGGTCACCAGATGTAGGAATTGGGGCCGTAAAGCGGCCCTTGTGGTCCCGGAGGAGACTGGTCAAAGGAACCACACGAGGCAAGATGGAGCGAAGACCAGTGATTTATTGAGGGAAAACCATCAGTATATATTATGTTCAAGGCTGCGTATGGTAGAATGGTCACCTGACAGAAAATTACATCAGCCATTTACCCGGGTTAATTGAGAACCTCTCTTGGGGAAGTTAATTAACTAAGACAAACACTGACCATTGTCTGAGGCTTAGGCTAGGGTAAATATGGCTTCTATTTGCACCAGAGATTAAGCTTAACTCAGAGTGAGTAATTGCCTAATACGTAACAGAGGTTAGAGATTTGCTCTCTCAGCAGAGCCGCTGTTCAGGTCAGGAGTTGGGTGAATCAAACCCTATCATTTATCCACCCCCCTTAATTTCTCTGCCCGCAGATGCCACGAGCCAGGAGTTTTCTCTACCGTAGTGGCCTCTGCCAGGGCCGTTCCATGCCCAACGGGCGTGGGAAATCCACATCATACAAAGTGATAGTTTGTGCGGGGGAGAGACAAAGGGGGAGCAGTGAAATGACTGACCTAATCTCTGACTGACCTAATCTCTCCATAATTTCTCTATGTTGTTATTGCTTTTTTCTACTTTATACTTTGCTAACTAAAGAGGAATAACCAAAATTGCCGAATAAAAAGAAGTAGCAACTAAATGTAAGATATGGAAGCAAGGGCAAGTGCTTATTATGACAAATAGATCTACAGTAGTTCACCATTTGAGGGACCACCATATCTATATATGTGTGTGCAGCCTTTCCAAAAACCCAACTGTTTCTCCTTAGTGGGAGAAACTGTAATATTCTTGGTTGGTACTAATAAGATTGATAAAGAGGGTTCCTTTTGTAGCTTTGATTGTTTTCTCCACACAAAAAGCCAGCAAGACAGAGAACCATAAAAGAATTGGCAGATGCGGGAGCAGATAAATAAATTTTGTGTCAGAAATTACTCTGGGTTGAAAGGATTTTTGCTGGAGAAACTCCGCTCGGGGGTCGCCTGAATGAGGCTCCTTTCATGTCTTATGAAAGAAGGAAAGAGAGGAAGGACGAATTTGGGCTAGTATATGGCTAACATTTATTTGCATCCAATACAAATTGTGAACTTTCAAAATATTCTGCAGCCCCTTTGCAAGCACTGATTCCAACTGAAAATGTAATACAGAATTCAAATCAAATTGAAACCAAGCCAAATCATTCTGACTTGGCATTCCAGTGTAGTCACACTTTTAGTTTGGTGTGCATTAATTGCTTGAATCAAAAAGAGTTATAAAAGTAAAACAAATCTTCCAAATACACACATCATATAGAGTAATACAGTATGTTGGGCTATATTGCTATGATAATTGGGCATTTATGTTTAATGATATTGTAATGGTTACCTTTGCTGCTGCCACTCTTTTTTTGTGCTTAGACCTGCCACAAGGGAAAATAAACACTTTCTTTGCTTTTATTGGGGTATACAATAATGGTTTTGAATTTGAGGCTTTATTTACTGTTAATGTTTGCATTGTTTCCATGCTTCTCTTTATAATATAAGTTTCCATTGTATCACATATATGTGCAATCAATCGTTATTGTTTTTAAAGAGAGAGTTGAATACTGTAGTTGCAAAACATAAAAATAAATAACCTCAGGTAAGTAGAGAAAAAGTAACTTTTTCAGAAAGTCATCATTGGATGATGCTAGAAAACGATTACATGATTACAAACCAAAAACAGAGGTTTGAAACAGAACTTTGCAGCTTAAATTAATAAAGCACTATCTTTTTTTTTTGTTGTTGTTCAGTCGCACAGTCGAGTCCAACCCTTTGCGATTCCATGGACTACCACACGCCAGGCTCCTCTGTCCTCTGCCATCCTCCACAGCCCGGCCCATCACATCAATGATTCCATCCATACACCTCATCCTCTGGTGCCCCCTTCTTCTTTCACCTTCAATCTTTCCCAGCATCAAGGCCTTCTCTAGTGAGTCCTCTCATCTCATTTGGTGGCCAAAGTATTTGAGCTTCATCTTCAGTATTTGTCCATCCAATGAGCAGTCATGGTTGATTTCCCTCAGGATTGACTGATTTGAGCTCCTTGCTGTCCAGGGGACTCTCAAAAGTCTCCTCCAGAACCACATTTCAAAGGTGTCTATTCTTCTGCGCTCACCTTTCCTTATGGTCCAGCTCTCACAGCTGTACATTACTACTGGGAAGACCATTGCTTTAACTATGCAAACTTTTGTTGGCAGGGTGATGTCTCTACTTTTTATTATGCTGCCTAGGTTTCTCATAGCTTGCCTCCCAAGAAGTAAGCGTCTTTTTATTTCATGGCTGCAGTCACCATCTTCAGTGATTTTAGGCTTATTCTCATGAAAGCATGGCAAGGATTTTATCCATTATGCCATGTAAGCTGACACAATGGTCACTGTATCACATCTTAACTATTTATTTGGATTATTGTAATGTGCTCTACATGGGGCTGCCCTTGATGACCATTTGGAAGCTTTAGCTGGTCCAGAATGTGGCTGTCCAGCTGGTAATGGGGCAGGGGCGTTATGCTTGTGTCTCACCGCTGCTCTGGGAGCTGCACTGGTTGCCAGTGTGCCTCCGGATGCAATTCAAGGTGCTGGTTTTGACAGTGGTGGGCTCCCAAAAAAATTACTACCACACTGTGGGAATGGTATGGTGGACGTGGTATGGTGGGCGTGGTATGGTGGGCGTGGCCAGGGGGAAAGCACTGCATTGCACCCGAATTAGGACTACTTTATTTCAAAACTTGGATGGGCAGGGCCAGCCAGAATTTCTGCTACTAGTTCTGGCGAACTGGTGCGAACCTGCTGATGCTCACCACTGGGTTTTGACCTTTAAGCCCTTCATGGCAGTGGTCCAGGTTATCTTAGAGATCGCATCACCCCAAGGTGTTATACCCGTCCTACAAGGGCAGACCGGAGGGGCTCAGTTATGGTTCCTTCAGCGAAAGAAGCCCACCTTGCAGGGATCAGGAGGAGGGCCTTCTCCATGTCAGCCCTGGCCCTTTGGAACCTCTTGCCACTTGAACTATACCTCCAGACGGAGCTGCTCCCCTTCAGAAAACAACTATAAGCATGGCTATGCCAGCGGGCATGGGGTATGGATGCATCAACATCCCAGTCCCGCTGGCTCATTTAGCCCATCTTGGGTTTTGTCCTGATTCCTTTTTAACAATACTGGGAGGGGAGGGTTTTTAGTTGGTTTTAAATGTTTTTTTAAGGGGGTTGTTAAGTTGTTTTTTACTGCTGTTTTAATTTATGTTGTTTAGCTGCTTCGGGTCACTTTCGAGTGAGGGAAGCGGGATATAAATATTTAAAATAAATAAATAAATAAATATTTGCTAGTGCATTGGGTCATAAAATTGGTTCTTAGAAGGCTATTCTATTAGATATACTTTGAATAAATTAGTATGACTATGAAGTGTTTGGTAATTTTGAGTCACTGTGGGGTTCTGCTCTTACCAACACTTTCTTGCTACAATGGAAAGAGAGAACCTTCTGTAGACAATACCAGCCGTGTGTGCATGTTGGAGGCACACACAGAGAGATTTTGATGTCTTTTTTTAAAAAAACTAATGTTTCAATTTCATTGAAACCGCTCCTTATTAATGGGATATCAATGTCTTTGAATCTGTTCTGCTGCATCAAATGAAAAGCATTCCATTCTGGAAGGAATGGGAGGAAATGAACTAAATATTGTTATTGTTATCATCACCCATAAAATAAGTCCAGTCACTTAGTGACCTTGGCACAGGGTATTTCCTGGGAATTGATGACTGATTGATGTTAATGGCCCTCAGCTGCACCTCAGACCCATCAGCTTCTCCCAGCCGGTCATTAATCCACAGGAAATGTCTCCTGTATCGATCCTTATAGCTTAATTAATAAACGCAATGGGTCTTACAGCCTTAGATTTAGAGATGGACCTTTCTTTTCCTGCTGCTTTGAAGGTGACTTTTTTCAACACCCCAGTCTCTCTCTAAGCATTGCCTTTCTAAGATTTCTTTCATTTTGTCTCTCAGAATTCATTGTAACGAGAATGTTAGGACAGTAGAGCTTCCTTTTTAGGAAAGGAAGGAGAGAAGCATAGCTGTCAAGTGTCCCATATTGGCTGGGAAACTCCCATATTTTACCCTCTTTCCCACCGTCCTCCCATATTCGTTAGCCTGCAATGGCCTAATGCCACCACTGGAGGGCTGCACAGGATAAGCATAGCTGTCAAGTTTCCCCATTTTGGCCAGGATATTTCCCTTATTTTCAAATCCAAAACTTGACACGTATGAAGAGAAGACAACAGCCATTAGGCAGAAGAAAACTGCACCCACCCATCTTAGTAATATATGTAAAGTCTGCCTTTCGCTCTACAACCAGATCCGTTGGGTCTTGTTATGAATAGACCATGAGCTGGTTACCTCAAACCTGGTGGGATGGAAAAGGGCTAGAACGCAGAATAGACAACAGACATCAACTTTGTGTCTTCCTGAAATGGCCAGTCCCATCAACTCTTTCTGTCCAGAACAACTAAGATGGAATTTATCTGGTTCATAGTGTAGAATAGATCATAACCAGTAAGCCAAGCTAGCTGCAGCAGCAGCAGTAGAAGGACTCCCAAAAAACAACAACAACAACAACAACAACAACAAACCCACCTCCCAACAAACTCTAGGAAAAACCCCAAAGCAAATAAGCAATGCAATAATAATACAAACAATATGTATATAACTGCAAGGATCCTATCCAAAAACATTAAGGTTGAGAGACCTAATCAGTTTCCGTTTTAGGCATAGATTCAACCAGCATCACTGATGGTATCTAATTGGTCTCAGGCACACTATGTGAGACTACAGACCAACCATCCAGGCTTCAAGAACAAATTACAATTTGCAAAAAACACAGCTGCACTGTTGCAATGACTGCCAGATGTAGGAGTGGCTGGCCGCAAGGAAGACACACGAGACAATCGTGTGGTGAAGTCCAGCTCCGATCAGGGTCGGGTGGTACGTATTTATTACCCTGCCTTGGGGTGATATGTGTGTAAGATACGCGTAACCCCCTAATACAGAAGACTTGCCTATGTGGCATTTTCCGGTGGTCAAGACAATACCTGCTCTTGGACATTGCCCTGTGGTTAATAGACAACCCACAACTAATTAAGGTCTGGGCTGGCGAAACCCATTGTTCCTGCCCTACCTCGGAGCCTACTGTGTATTGACTCCGGGTACCTACCTAGCTTGTCCTGCTGTCTGGTGTGGCTTATTTGCCCAACTTAATCTGTAGCCAGAAGCGGAGGATTGTGTATTTCCATTAGAGTCATCATCTTTGGTTTTTGCCCCGTTTCTACTGTAACCGTCAGCCAAGGCTTTCTGATTCACCCCCCAAACTAACTAACTAGCCCGCACCCCAATTGCCTTTCCTGCCAAGCTCGGTTGGTCCCTGGATCTGTCGAAAGCCGAGCGAACCCCTGGGGAAAGGTTTAGCCAATTATTCCTGCGGGCAACCAACACTGCACAAATCCTCTCCAGCTTGAATTCATTCACATACATTCCTCTCCAGACACAAATATGTCTCATCCTCCAAGTCATCCATCCTCTCTGCTCTCTGTTGTTCAATACAGAGCAATGCCATATTTTAGCATTCAGCCAGCATGTTCCCAAGACATTCACAAACAATCCCATTGTGTCTTCCAGGCAAACTTGCAACTGGCACACAATTTCATCCATCCAATCCTTTCGTCACCTCTTCTTTGTGCAGATACCACCCAACTCCATGTGATGTACATGGACTTCTAGCAGGTTTGTTGTACAAGCCAAGCTGGAAACCCATCAGTCTATGTCACAACAGGAGATAACAGTGAGCACCTGTTATCAAGTTAAAGAGCTATCTGTGCTCCATCTCACCACAAACCATCAATGCAACACAATATTAGTCTGAGGCAGGGGAGGATCCCACTTAGGGATGCCCATCAAGGATCACTCCTAGTAACAGACACTGCTGAAACAGTGAAAATCTCAGGATCCACTGTCAGAAATTGTCTGAACCACTAAACCAGGGGTGCTCAAACTACGGTCCAGGGCCGTATCTGGCCCTGATGCCAATTCATCCAGCCCGTGAAGCCCTCATCGCTCCTGGAAGCAGAAGTAAAATGTACCCTTATGGATGCATTTTACTTCCACTTCCAGGAGCGATGAGGGCTTCACGGGCCGGATGAATTGGCATCAGGGCCAGATATGGCCCCCGGGCTGTAGTGACCGGCTCCCTGAACTACGTGACCCGCCCACAGCCCAAAAAGTTTGGGCACCCCTGCACTAAGCAATTACAATACTTGGTCCCCAAAACATCTCAGCCAATACCTGAGAAGCCTTTGAAGGTAGGAAAACAATAAATGTTTTGCTGCATCATGTGTGGTGAAGGGTGTCATGTTCCATTGCCAGTGTTGCGGCAAATCACCATGGTCCACCCACTCAATGTCTGCAAGTGGAGTCTGCCATCTTGTCTTTTACTTCAGGCTGAAAAATATATTGGCCAACTGGCTGGGTACTTTTTTCTACTCACAGAGTGATGAAAATTCTTGTGCATTTAATATTGATGGGGATAATTGCATCAGATGGATGGGGGAGATATGCATCCACTGAAATGCTATCTGCCACACTATTAATGTAGCAAAAAGTATACTAGCCTTTCCAGAAATCATCAAGGATCTTAATAGTGGGATTTTATTACAGTATATCCCCCTTCCCATGCACACACTTTAATACAATGGACCAAATCCTGTTTACAGCAATGATGATTTTATCATCAGCAACAAATTGCCACTGATTAAGGGCAAATGCAGGGTGCATGCAACTTGCACACAATACAACAAATTTGCATGCACTGCAATATCAGTAAAAGAAGTATTTGATCAGCAGCATTTTGCCACTTAGGATGGCACAGTGTCCATTTCTTTGGACCATTATTCAATCTTTTATTTATTTATTTCAATAGTCTTCAAGCTTTCTAGCTTCTTCTTGCCAGGTTAAGCTCTATTAAAGTATCTATCCAGTGAGTTCTTTTTGTTTCTGCAAGAGTCAAGATCAAATTTCTCCCAGGTTTTATTTTAGGTTCACTAAAAAGACACTCTTCAATGTGTGAAATATAATGTAAATATTGTGTGTGTGTTTCCAGAGTAAGATCTAGGATGTAGTTAACCTGGCACCTTCTTGGAATGTAGGCATGAGAATATTTCAAAATGGAAGTTACAAATTCTTCATATTTCTCTGAGTTAGGTGCAATTTGAAGAACAGCCACGTCATTTTCCAGTTACTTTTTGTGAGGTCATATAAGCTACAGAATGGTATAGACTCAGCTATACAGTACATCTCGGCCCGTGGTGATCCAAGCGATGCAGTTGAAGTCCTCTCCAGGCGTCTGGAGGCTGTAAGGGTCTGGATGGGGGACAATGGGTTACAACTGAATCCTGGCAAGACTGAGTGGCTGTGTTATCCCTGGAGCTACCACCTTTGGAGCTGGATGGGTCTTTTTTTGCCGCAGACAGACCCGGTGCATAATTTGGGGGTACTCCTGGACTCACAACTCCTGCTCAATGGAGGGCTTTTGCACAACTTTGTGTCATTCGCCAATTACACCCGCTCCTGGACCGGGACTCCTTGCTTATGGTCACACACGCTCTGGTCACCTTTAGACTGGATTATTGTAATGTGCTCTACATGGAGCTGCCCTTGATGACCATTTGGAGGCTGCAGCTGGTTCAAAATGCAGCTTCCCGTGTAATGTTGGGGTGAGGGCATTGTGTCAGTGCTTCACCCCTGCTACGGGAGCTGCATTGGTTGCCAGTATGCCTCCGGGCAATTCAAGGTACTGGTAATTACCTTTAAAGCCCTACATGGTAGTGGGCCAGGATACTTAAGAGACTGCATCACCCCAAGGACATCTGCCCGTCCAATTAGAGCGGACCGGAGGGGCTCTTTAAAAATACCAAAAAGCACTAGAAGAGCCTTTTCGGTATCTGCTCTGGCCTAATGGAACCTCCTGCCAGTTGAACTACGTCTCCAGACAGAGCTGCTGCCCTTCAGGAAAGAGCTGAAAACCTGGCTGGCAGGGCACGTGTGGGGAGGTGGAGAGGGAGCAACCCCCCCCCCCCCACTGGCTCATTTAGAGCAGGATCACCCATGATTTTAAAAGTTTTAATCTAGATTTTTAATTGGCGTGGGTGGGAGGTAGTTTTTCAGTGTATTTAGGAATTTTAAGGGTTTATATAGTTTAAATGTTGGGGATTTTATGTACGCCGCCCAGAGCCACAGGTTGATTGGGGCGGCTATATAAACTAAATAAATAAATAAATAGACTGAGATCAGATACTGGAGTAGATCTGATATAGTATGAGTATCTGTGATAAGTGTCAGGAATTGGATCACCTATACTCCTAACAAAAATAAGATCTGGATTGTAGCCTCTCTTCTACCTGCCACTGTTAAATGAACGAGGTAGTTTATGATCGCGTAAGGGCACATTGAATAATATTTTGCCCATTTTATACTGGCTTCACCATTTTTGTCATTATGTTGATAGTCCCAATGTTGCTATGGCTGCTGAACTCTCCAACTAGAAAGTTTTGGTTTCCCATACTTGATGGCTTCTACTAGGCCAGGTGAACGGAACTGCAGGATAAACGCACCAAAAGGTGCCTTCATTTTGGCAGTTTCATGTATGGCCTAGACATGGGAGAAGAAGGAGGATGGAGCAGAATGGTATATTAACTGGTTTATAAATCAATGCAGCCAGTTCAACTATCAAGATTTCTATGTTGACCTTTTCAGTATAATCCTCCTCTTCCTCCTCCTCCTTGAGTTTCTGGGATACAAAGGACATGACATTTCCATTCATGGTAAATGGATGCCAAGAGTTTCTAACTGTTTAAAGATGTTTTAACAAGGTATATTTTAGCTGTTTAAGTTTACTGATTTTAGTCATAGTACTGTGATTCGATTTTATACTGAGACTGTTGCTACTGACTGTAAGTTGCCATGGTGAGAGGGTGGTGATATAAGTCTAAATGAATGAATGAATGAATGAATAAAAATGAAGAGATGCCCTCTATATTAATATAAATTATTGTCATCAATTGTCATAACCAGTCTGGCCAGGTTATCCTGCTATGGTAATAGAGTAGACCATACTGTTAGCAACTCAATGCCGAGTGTCAGGCGGCGGTTAACTAACCTGAGAACCCTGAGGACTAACGGCTTGGGTGCCGAAGTCCACAGGGAAGGGTAATGGTCCCCAAGTGGATTAAATCCCACTTTAATCCATCTAGATGGAGGGCAGCAGTTTCATTAATACTGGTCTGGGGCTGAGGAGGACTTTGCGTGCCAAAAGGCTCAGGACCAGAAAGTGCCATGCGGAACAGGATCAGTAGTATGGGGGTCATGCTGGGATGCAGAAGGCAAATGAAAAGCCATTGCATTATATTCTCAGGACAGTCTTCTATTCATAGTGGATCACCATGAGGATCGTGAATATTCGGATTCAGATACAGCAGAAGAAGAAGAATGGTTATTAAAAGGACCATTGGGTCATTTTACTCATCAACAAGTTTATAGTGCAACACATCTGGATACTGTTGCCCTGGGAAAGACTAAGTGTACTTGCAAGGCTTTCCACTTTCAAGGAAAATTCTTTCTATATCCCCCAACAAACTCTGATATCCAACATATGATTGGGCTTTCAAAAACATCACTCATGCTATTTTCCACCAGCCTCTGATGCTAGATGCTAGCCTGAGAAAAGAAAGAGTTGAGAAAATGAGAGAAGTTTTTTAAAAGTATATGCTTCAGTTTTTTTCTTACTGCTCTTTTTAAGCTTATTGCTGTGAAGTTTACATGCCAGGCAATACTTCAAACAATGATATGGAAACAATCTACAGTACTTTTGAATTCTGCATCTATTTTTCTTTGGAGAATAATTTGGCTCTTTGGGCTCCTTACTCAGAGCAGGTGTGTCTTACAAAGTTAATCTCAAGATGTGTATGTGGAAGAATGGACTGATTTGTATTTATTTGCAAGCAGAAAGTGGCTACGTTACTTTCTTGCACTACAAGCTCACAGAATCTACCAACTGATAGGATCTGTGACTATTCTGGTTGCAGCATTTCAGATGCTATAGTAGTGCAAAATATACGTTTCCCATGCTTTACTACAAATCTATTTCCTGCTACAATATAGCTCATAGTAGTGAGAGGGGAAAGGAAAACCAGTGGTAGGCTTGTGGTGTAGTGTAGCGATGCCTGGCCGCTAGGGCGGCGTTAGAGCCCAGAGGAGACTGATCAATGACAACACGAGGCAACAGGAGCGAGATCAGATCAGTAGTTTATTGGGAAAAGGCAACATCATTTATAGGGAAAAAAGCGCAACGGTGGCAAGCTGTCATCTGACAGGAAAATTACCTCACCCACGTACACAGGTTAATGGGGAACTCCTCAACGGGAAGTTAATTAACTTGGGGCAAACATGGGTTTAGGGGCTTCATTGTCTTGGGGATTAAGCGGGGACAAACATGGCTTATTTGCGCCAGGGATTTCCCGAGCCGGGAGGTGAACTATGCACTTAATGTTTGACCGAAGTCAGCTATCTGCTTACTTGGCAGCGTCGCAGGTCAGGTCACGGTAATTGGGTGAATCAAACCCTATATTTTATTCACCCCCCCCCCTTAATTTGGCTGCCCGCAGAGCCCGCGGCTCAAGGAGCGTCCTCCTGAAGCGGCCTCTGCAAGGGCCGTTTCCATGCCCGATGGGCATGGGGAAACCGCATCTCCCCTTTATTTTCTATTTAAGGACCTGACTGGCGACCTTGCGCAAGAGCGGCATCAGCTGCTGAGCGGGTATGACGTCACGGGGTTCCCTTCTGCGGTGACACTTCGAGATCAGCGGGGGGATACATTGAGCAAAGCAACAAACGGCAATGCCTAGTATGACTACCCCCACCGCCACCTTGAGCACCGTCTGAAGCCACCCCCAGGGGATCCACGACCACATCCAGTTCCACAGGGAACTCCACCAAGCCCCCCATGCGGAACCCTCAGTAATACCCTTGACTATGGTGTGGAGGTTCGTGATCTGGCTTTGGATCCTACGGGAGTTGTCAGTAAGATTAAAGCAGCACATTCCATGAACAGATTCGCAACCCAGGTGGTGCAGCAAGAGGAGGTAGTCGATAGCCGCTCGATTGTCAAGAACGGCACGGCGAAGCTCTGCCTGTTCCTGATTGAGGAGCGCTATCGCTGTGGAGGTATGGTTAATGGCTTTAGCCAAACCGCAAGCCAAGCGGCCAATCCTCCGCGCGTTGCCGACGGCCAAGCCTGGCACGCCGACAAGGCTGACTGCTAGGGATACATACTCAGCGGGACTCAGTACTCTGAAGCTGCTGTCACAAGAGCTGTCCAACTGGGCTGTGCGTGCGTGCCGTGTGAGCGGGGAAACATGGGAACCATTGGAAACATGTGGAACATGGGAAACATTTGTGCTTGGGGCAATCATGTCCTTAGTAGGAAGTAACAGTGTCAAACGACTGAGACAACACATTGAGTCCGACAGATTCGCAGGGATATAGTTCCATGTGAACTGGTTACAGGTGAAAAACCACCCTGAAGGTAGGGTGACGTGAGCGTACAGCGAAGTGAGTGTCTCTGGTTTATTACAAGTCCAGTTGCCGCTGCCGGGGTCAAGGCAGCGGCGCCGAGTCTGACCGCCTGAGGTGCAGCCGGTCATTCGGGTGCAAGCAGCGTCTGGGCTGACCGCCACTCGGGGGGTGTGAAGAGTGGCTGCGTCAGCTGGCAAGGTTGATGCGAGTCGCAGTCCCCCCCAGCGTGCATATGCTGAGAAGGTGGTAGGAGTGTGTGGGCCAAAGAACGCCTTCAACAACCAGTTGCCATCCTTGGTGCGCGCGTCCAGAGTGTGGCACACGGGGATGAGACAGGTGCTGAGGATAGATGCAGAACCAATGTCCTGCTGTAGACAAAAATCGGACTGGTTGACGAGACCCGCCAACCTTTCCCACAAGTTGTACTGCATTCGTGCAGAAAGATCTTCACCAGGCGGCAAACCGTCGGCCTGGATTGGAGTAGCCTGAGCGCCTCCCCCCAAAAGCAGGGTGAGGGCCAGGATGATGATGATCGCCATGGAGTTGGCATGAATCTGGGCAAAGACTGCTGCTAAGAGGTTCTCCGGTGTCGGCTCCTTCTCCTCGCGCTGGAGGGCGTCCTCAGCTTTACTGCAGAGCGCCTTGACCATCCCCCAGGTGATCTTCGGCGCCGCCGGTGGCCGTCTCCTCCGGCGGGTCTTGTCGGTCAGCGTGAGGTCCTCCATCTCCGGGATCGGACTCGGGTCGGCCTGGGTCCACGCCATGTGGTTCCAAGTGAGGCTTGACGCACCGAGCTGGAATCCAAACGACACCTGTAGGAGACATAACTGCAGCATACCCTCTTCCCCAGGTTATGAGCGGCACCGGGCCCCTCCAAGAAGGGTCTGGTGGCACTCGGTACCGGACCATAGGTCGCGGGAGAGCTTCCGAACGGCGGAAATGCTTCTCCTGCGGCGTACAATCCGAAAAAACATTAAGGTGATTGTAAGTGAACAATACCTTGTTGAGACACATCTGTGCTTCTCCCTGTGACTTGGGGAGGGCTGGTGGCTCCCCCCTTTCTGTTTGTTTGTCAATATAGGACTTTAGCGTCCGATTGACCCGCTCTACAATCGCTTGCCCTTGCGGATTGTAGGGAATTCCGAATGTGTGCTTGATGTCCCAAGTAGCCATGAAGGCGGCCAACTGCCTGGAACTGTAGGCCGGCGCGTTGTCCGTCTTCACGTGCCGCGGCTTGCCCATCGCCGCAATGCAGGAAAGGAGGTGCTGCTCCACGTGGGAAGCCGCCTCCCCTTTCTGCACCGTTGCCCAAACGAACTGAGAAAAAGTGTCAATGCAGACGTGCATGTATTGCCATCTGCCGAACTGCGGCACATGCATGACGTCCATCTGCCATACCTGATTAGCCTCTGTCCCTCGTGGGTTGACCCCCCACGAGGGCCCCCCCGGCGCTCCTGCGCAATGCTGGCAAGAGCGGACTATACCTTGGGCTTGAGAAAGCGGCAGATTGAACTGTCTAGCGAGTGCCTTGGCATTTTGGTGAAAAAAGGCATGACTCTGGATTGGAGTGGTGAAAACTCCCAAAACTGAACGTTGCTGGATTTCCTTTGCCGCCGCATCCGCTCTGCTATTGCCCGCGGAAATCGGACCCGGTAGGTCTTGGTGACTTCGGATGTGGGCAATATAGAGCGGCTCTGCGCGGTTCCGCAAATGAAATTGAGCAGTGAGAAACAGGCTGAGCAAATTCTTGTCTATCGCGGGAGTGATGTAAGCTCCCGGTAGACTGTGAAGCAAGTTCCTTACATACAGACTGTCAGTGATGATATTTAAACGTTCCTTGGCGAAGGTGCGCAAGGCAAGGTTCACGGCTGCCAACTCCGCCCGCTGAGCGGACTTCTGTGGAAGAGTTAGCAGCGTGCGCCAAGCTTCGCCCTCCTGCCAAGTCAGGACACCATATGTGCGTCCCCCATCGGTAAAAACTGTCTTGGCCCCCTGAAGCGGGACCAGCGAGAGCAATTCGAACAAGCTGACTGTTCCTGTCTGAAGTGAGACAAGTCTAGGGTCTTTGGGCAAGTGGTATGCTAAGCTTCCAGTGAATCCTTCCAAGGCTATCAGAAGCGAGTCACCTAGCTGCATCAACTGATGGATTTGTTCCTTGGTGAACGGGACTATGATCTTGGCTAAATCGTGCCCAGAAATGTCCCTTGCTCTCAGCCTGCCGCGGTAGATCACCGCGGAGACTAGTTCTTGGGGTGGAACAATGTTCCGAGAAGAGGTGTTAGGCAAGTAGACCCATTCCACAATCTTCGCTCCCTTCTCTGAGTCTACTCCTAGCGCCCCAGTGAACATGGATCCTGACCGTACGATGTACAAATTCAGGATCGGGGCATATGGCCCCTGGGCGATCCTATCCACCCACCTCTGACTGAGAACTTGGTTCACCTTCTCGAGCGCCAAGCGCGCGTCTCGAGAGATTTTTATCCGGTCTGCCGGCTGCTTACCTAAGGTTAGCAGCGAGAAGAGCGGTTTTAGAAGATCCGTATCTAAACGAAAATACGGTCTGGCCCAATTGATGTTCCCCAAAACTTGCTGCAACTCTACAAGGGTGACTGAGTCTTGTAGATTTATCTGAGGCAGAACTGGCGCTGCGAAAGAGCGGAGAAGCCGATGGCCCAAGTATGAGAAGGGCTCGGTTCTCTGCACTTTCTCAGGGGCAATGAGTAAACCTTTGTCCCCCAGGCTGGCCTGGAGGTCAGAAAACATTTCGCTGCCGAGCTGCGGCAACGCTACTAAAATGTCGTCCATGAAATGACACACAATAGCTTTAGGGTACAGGCTTCGGAACTTTGCCAGTGCGTCGTGAACATAAATTTGGCACAGGGTGGGCGAATTGAGCATGCCCTGTGGCAAAAATTTCCACGCGTACCGCTGCGTGGGCTCGCCGTGGTTCACGACCGGCACCGTAAAGGCGAACCTTTCCCGGTCCCTGGGGTCTAAGGGAATTGTATAAAAGCAATCCTTGAGATCTACGACTAGGATCTCCCACCCCTCGGGAATCATGTTCGGATTTGGGATGCCGCATTGAAGCGGGCCCATCGGCTGAATGCATTTATTGATCTCTCTGAGATCGTGGAGGAGTCGCCACTTCCCCGACTTCTTCTTAATCACAAAAATTGGCGAATTCCAGGGGCTTGTGGACCGTTCTATGTGTCCTGCGTCTAGCTGTTCCTTGACTAGCTGCTTGAGGGCAACTAATTTCTCCCCCACTACCGGCCATTGTTCTACCCATACCGGAGTGTCGGTGAGCCATTTAAGTGGCAACGCCATTACCCGAAGGTAAGCGTAGCACCGTACTGCTGCAGAATATCTCGCCCCCAAAGGTTGATGTGCACGTCGAGAATGTGCGGCCGAATTACCGCTGTGCCGTCAGCCCTTGGGATTGTGACTTCTACCCACTCTCGGCTCCTGAACGCTTCCTGGACGCCTCCTACCCCCCACACATCGGAGACCGGCTCAATGGCCCACTCTCTTGGCCACTGGCTCCTGCTTATCACTGACACATCCGCTCCGGTATCGAGTAACCCTGAGAACACCCTTTTGTTCAAGAATACCTCGATAACGGGGCGCTGCTTCCACTCAATGTTGGTCTCCACTGTCGCTAAGACCTGGTATCCTTGCACTGCCTCACTCGCGCTCGAGCGGTCTGCTGAACCGGACTCTGAGCTGTCCCTGAGCCTTCCCTGGCTGCCTGCTGGCGAGTGACAAGGAACCATGATCAGTTGCGCTAACGTGTCTCCCTTGTGGATCGTTTGGGGCAGGTGCGTCCAAAGCTGGACCTGGAGAATGCCTGAAAAATTCGAGTCAATGACTCCTGGAATTATGAGAATTCCGCGTGTCCCAGCTACACTACGGGGCAAAACTAAACCTATAAAGCCTCTGGGCAGGGGTCCCATGTACTGGGTGTCGACTAGATAGACTGTGCCTGGCAGGTCGCACGTAACGTCCGCCTGGCAAGTCAATTCTAGCCCCGTGCTGCCCTTGGGGCTGGCCTGTGCCCTCGCAGTGCCTGGGAGGTGCCTAGACTCTAGTCTAGCTCTGGGGAGTTCTGGATCTGGGTGAGGGAAGCCTCTGTTTGGACTGGGGCCAGAGACGTGCCCGGATTCCGGTTTCCCGAACTCGGACAAAACCTGGCCCAATGGTAGCCCTTCTTGCACTTCGGGCAGAGGGTGTTCGGAGCCTTGGGGCGGCCGGACTTTTGTCCGCCTCCCTTGGATCGGCACTCCCTAGCGAAGTGGCCGACCTTGCCACAAGTGTGACATGCCCCTTTGGTCTTTCCATTGGATCTTCTTCCCCCCTGCACCGCTGCCGCTAGCAGACCCATCTTATAGGAGTCTGTGCCAACGTCGGAGCATGCTCGAATCATGTCCGTTAAGGTGATGTCAGGGCGATTGCCCAGGGACTGCAAGACTTTACGGCAGTCCAGGTTGGCGTTGTCTTTGGCTAGCTTAATCATGAGCTCTTCCTGGGCCTGCTCATTGTCAATCTGCCTGCTAATTGCTTCTTCCACGCGATTGATGAAGTCCATGTAGGGCTCTTGGGCTCCCTGCTTAATGGCGGTGTAATTCTTGGCCGTTTTGCCAGACGCTGGGACTTTGAAGTATGCCCTATAGGCAGCTTCGGCTGACATCTCTAGGGTGGCGAGAGGCAAGTTGATCTGAGCGTTGATGGACTCAAAGGCACCTGAACCATACAACTGGTCAGGGATTACCGCGCCTCCCATCCTGGCAGCCCGAGCTTGCGCCTCTAGGCGGAACTCGCTGTCCCAAATCATGTACTGGCTGGGGGTAAGCATCATCCTCATGACGGCTTTCCAATCGTGAGGAATCCACATGGTGGTCTCGCACACTTGCTGAAGCGTGCCCCTCGTAAAACGACTTTGGAGCCCTGTCTCAGAAATTGCTTTCCGTAAAGCCATGAGAAGCTTGTACGGGACTGGGGAGTGTACTATCTGCTGTGCGCCCGTGAGCGCGTCCATCTCCAAGCGGATGGGACAAATCTGTCTAAGCTCAGCTAGCTGTTCAACTGGCAATTCCCCCTTCTTTAGTTCTATCTCAGCTGTGCGCTGAAGGGCACTCTTCACGACTAGGGAACCTGGGGCTGTCAGAGAAGCGCCAGCGCCTCTCATTCCTTGCGTTCCCTCGGTGACGTCTGCAGCTGTCACCGCGGGAAGGCTCCCTGCGCTACTCTGCTGATACTTGAATGTCGGATAGAGTGCGGCGGGCGCAGTCGGCTCGACTGGCATGCCTGATGGCTTCTCTAACGGGGGTTCTTCCGCTTCTACCCAGACTGGCTCAATCTGCTCTAAGAGCCTCCTACATTTCCGCCATGTGCGGACTATCCCTCCTGGAGCTTTCGGGGTCTGCTGAATGCAGTCTCCTATCTGATCCCAGAGCTTCAGGGTTAACGTACCTACTTCTGGGTAAAGTAAGCAGTGTTCCCTGAGGTACGCCAAAAGTCTCGCTAGCTCCCTGCTGTGAAATCGGAAATTAAAAACCCTGGCCAGGATTATGAACTCTTGCTCCCGAGTTCTTTGGCTAGCGGACGGACTTGGTCTATGAGAACAAGTCCCCATATTACCTGCGATGGTCCTCTGAGGTTTCCCCCTCGGGACGAAGAGCGACGCGTCTTTGCAGGCAACAGGTTCGGGCGACGGGTGTCTGGGGTAGACCTCGGAGCGTGGACCTTCTGCCACGGGCCCTTCTATCGGCCTCTGCGATGTCAGGGGCTCACAGCCTGCCCTGAGCGGAACGCGTTTCCCTCTATGGCAAACCTCTCGAAAGCGGGGAAGGAAGCGGTAGGAATGTCTCTCTGGAATGCCTCGCGGCGGGCCGTTCTCTGTCCGGCTGGCTGCCGACCAGAGCGCCGCGCTATCCTCCGGGCTGGCGGGTCGCGGTTCAAGCGCAGAACCGGACCGCGTGGAGCGCTACTCACGAGCAGACCTCTCCGGGGTCTCTTACTCACGAGTAAATCACGTCAGGGTCACCAGCTGTAGCGATGCCTGGCCGCTAGGGCCGCGTTAGAGCCCAGAGGAGACTGATCAATGACAACACGAGGCAACAGGAGCGAGATCAGATCAGTAGTTTATTGGGAAAAGGCAACATCATTTATAGGGAAAAAAGCGCAACGGTGGCAAGCTGTCATCTGACAGGAAAATTACCTCACCCACGTACACAGGTTAATGGGGAACTCCTCAACGGGAAGTTAATTAACTTGGGGCAAACATGGGTTTAGGGGCTTCATTGTCTTGGGGATTAAGCGGGGACAAACATGGCTTATTTGCGCCAGGGATTTCCCGAGCCGGGAGGTGAACTATGCACTTAATGTTTGACCGAAGTCAGCTATCTGCTTACTTGGCAGCGTCGCAGGTCAGGTCACGGTAATTGGGTGAATCAAACCCTATATTTTATTCACCCCCCCCCCCTTAATTTGGCTGCCCGCAGAGCCCGCGGCTCAAGGAGCGTCCTCCTGAAGCGGCCTCTGCAAGGGCCGTTTCCATGCCCGATGGGCATGGGGAAACCGCAGTGTAGGGATGATTTATCCTGAGAACAAATGGGTGTGGGGGGTGGGGGGGTACGGGACATGGGTGTTGCCTCATTGGACTGGTACTTGCTTTGAGAGAGAGAGAGTGATTCAGTGCTAGCATTCTGGGTAGCAACTCTATTATGAATTACAATAATTGGGGAACTGAATAGTACTTAAACTCTTAATACCTGCTGGCTCAGGGATAGAAATTTGGCTCTGTAGATTTTTAAGCATTCAGCTACCTGCCGCTACATCAACAATTGTCAAGAATAGCAGACAGTGAGAATTTTAATCTAAAAACATCTGCAGGCCAAAAGAATCCCTACTCCTAGTTTGGTTTATCACAATTTGGAAGTCTATTCCATATTTCTCCTCCTTCTCCCAGCAACTGGCTTTTCATAGCAGCAGGAACAAATTCCATATTTTAAAACCAAGCTTTCCTCAACTACATTTCCATGCAAAACCTGAAAATCCTAATTTGATTCCCTACCTTATGTGGGGAATGGAATTATTTTCATAAACCCTTCAGGGCATATTGTCAGCACAGTCTTGCTGCAGTTATGCACCATATCCCAACTATTAATATGACTTCCAAATATAGTGTATTGACAAGGTACCTGGTATAGTGTAAATCCTAGGGACATTTGATCCAGATCGTTAAAACTGCTTGAAGGAGGAAAAAGTACAGATCCGATTACTAATTCAAACAAGCAATGAATTATTCATTTCATTTTTAATTCGACAGGCCTCCAGCTATCTCTCTTCACACACACACACACACACACACGCACGCACGCACGCACGCACGCACGCACGCACGCACACACACACACACACACACACACACACACACCATCTCAGATAGGTTTCACTGAATAAACTTTTGCTACTTTCTGGAATTTGGTCCATTTGTCTCTTCATAGCTGTGTCAAATAATGCTTCTGAAACATCTTGTAACAATAACTTTCTTGTGCACAGCAAATAGGACTCATGCAAAGAAAGGTAAGCCTCTTGAGAGACTGTATTCTATGTCACTTGTGAGACCATACTTGCTTTTTAAATGTAGTCTCTTTGTTTTGCCTTCCACATTCATTTGGGATACTTCAGAATATTAGCTAACCTATGATAATGCTCTGTGTTACCAATGATGATCTTCTGCAGCTATTCCTGCATTTCACCACTGCTCCTTTCTGTCTAGTGTATTATCTGTGAGGTAGGACTTACAAATGTGTCCTTATTAACATCTCTGCCACAAAGAGATCCAAATTCAGTCAGGTATGTACATGGGTCTCTGGACATATAGGCTACCTCCAGTACAGGATATGGAAGGAGAGAACTGAATTGGGCAAAGGAAATGACCACACTGAAATCCTTTGTGGAGAGAATGGCAAAATTAGAGTTCACAGGAGGTCCATAAGAATTCCTTCTCCCAAGTAGGCAGAATGGAAGGGTTAAGCCATTTCCTCTGGAACATTTCCACTCCAGAAAATGGGTACTACAACAGAATATGGGGTTTGCTAACCCCAAGGTTCATTGATTTGAACAGAGCCATAGGTAGGAAGGTGTGTTTGTGTGCTTAGACAGAACCTCAATTAATGTTTTGTGTAGAATCCTTATTTCACAGTTTTTCCTCTTATATTCTAGATCACATGTTCCTAGATAGATAGATAGATAGATAGATAGATAGATAGATAGATAGATAGATAGATAGATAGATAGATAGATAGATAGATAGATAGATAGATAGATAGATAGATAGATAGATAGATAGATAGATAGATAGGAGGCCTAGTTGAACATGGTTAAATACGGTTAAATTTCATACTGAACATATAAAAAGAAAGAGAGCTTTTCAGACAAGGTTGTGAGCAGGAAAATATGGATTGCCAGCAACTACATTTCAGTTCTAAATTCTGCAGACATACTGACAACATAAGAAGAAGATACTTCATTTGAAAACATACCCCTCCTACCTCCACCTTCCCTTGGTGTTTTCTTTCTTTGAGTAAGCCTTTTATTGTTGGACATTTTTATATATATATATATACACACAGCCATATCCCTCGCAAGCTCTCTTTCTGCTGGAGATGGCTGTAAAATGACACATAATCAATTGTGCAGTAAACCTTTTGGGTTCTTATTAGTAGAATTTGTGTGTTGGTTTTCAAGATTTTGCATGAAGGTTGCCAAAAGATGGGATAAAACAAAGCCAGTTCCTAAATACCCATAGAGGCAAAACACATAACTATGGAACTGAGTCCTTTAATTGCAATTTAATGTACATTTTCCTGGGCTCATTCCCACTGAACTCTGTGGTGTAGACTTCTAATTAAACATGAATATACTATTTCTGTATATAATGGAGACACTTATAGTCCAGGGGATAATTTCATGAAATTCTGCACAAATGTTGAAGTGGAGTCTACTGAGTTAATAGTAATGTTTGGTATTAATACAATTATCATTTTGGTTGCCAAATTTGAATTATCATGTATTAACGAGGTATACTGACTACCCTGCTGAAAGATAATGTGCAATTGTTAGTTCTTTTAAATACATTCTGAAGTTAATTGTTATATGTTGTCTAAAAGATAATACAAGACATTACAGTATTTAGATATTACTCTAAATACTAGCTATAAATGTTTTTTCCTGTAATGCATTGCAGTGTCTGATGACAAAAAATCCATGTATCAGTTGTAAATTTTATTTTAATTTTTAATTTTTTATTAAAGATTGTATAACATAGACAATTAACAATACATTCAGACATTTATTTTTTTATAAAATACCAACAAAAAAAATTACATTCATTCTTCAACCCTATATTCCCTCACCCAGCGTACACACAGTCTGTCCTGACAAGAAATTCTAGATGGATACCAGCTCATGTAAATGATATAACACTTCAGACTAATATTAGTAAACGGACAAGAACATTGTGATGTGTTGAGTCATTATTTGGAGACACATTAAACTCAAGATTGTTTCAATATGCATGAATAGATATTAATAAGTAAAAGTGGCCAAATGAATGGCATTTATATAAGCAATAGAAATACTTTCTTGCATACTCATAAAAGGAAAAGAAAACAAACTTATATTAGGAATCAGTAAAGATGAAGATGAAGTACTTTGGACATCAAATGAGAAGGGAGGATTCACTTGAGAAGGCCTTGATGCTGGGAGAAGTGAAGGGCAAAAGAAGAAGGGGGCGGCCAAAAATGAGATGGCTAGATGGTATTGTATACACAATGGGCACAGAGCTGGGCGGGCTGAGGAGGATGGTGGAGGACAGAGGTGCCTGGAGGACAATGGTCCATAGAGTTGCAAAGGGTCGGAATCTACTGTGCGACTGAACAACAACATGTATTCCTGTCAAGTAATTGCTTATAGTATAGATAAAGTAAAGTAGATCAACTGACAACATATTTTGTGGTGCCCTTCAAATGTTTATTTTTTCATAGGCATTAAATGTGGCGGAGTCCTCTCGGCACCGCATGGCAATGTCTCGAGCCCAAATTTCCCTGGACTCTATCCTTATGACATCGACTGTATGTGGCTCATAGTGATGACAGAAGGATCCTCCATTCTCATCACCTTTCATAATTTTGACCTGGAATACCATGACAGCTGTGAATTTGACTACATCAAGATCTATAATGGTATCTCAGAAGACCAAGGGAATCTGCTTGGCAAATTCTGTGGCAAAACTTATCCTCCTCCATTTACATCCTCCTGGAATGTTATGATGATAATATTTCACTCAGACAACCATGTGGCCAGCCAAGGATTTTCTGCAGCTTACCAAAAAGGTTAGAATGATCACCAACAGGAACACACACACACACACACACACACACACACACACACACACACACACACACACACACACACACACACACACACACACACACACACACACACACACACACACACCTCCGAATTCACCAAGTTGTTAGGTGAAACTATGATTCTAGAGCAGGGGTTCCCAACCTTTTCAAGCCGGAGGCCAGGTCATGCTCTCTCAGTCAGCTTCGAGGGTTAGGTGGCCATTTTGCCCTGCCTGCACGATGGGGGTGGTCATTTTGTCCCAATAGCTTCAAAGGAGTTGCCATTTTGTTTCTCGAATGCCCTTGGAGGGGTGGGGGGCCACATGAAATGGTTCCATGGGCCGGATTCAGCCCAGAGGCTTTAGGTTGGCAACCCCTGTTCTAGAGACAGGCAGTGGTGAATACAGTATAAGCATGCAAAATAATGGAGAGGAGAGCATGAAAAGTCAAAGGACAGGCAAAGTAGGAAAGAGAAAAGAAGTCCAAACTGAAGCAGCAAACAAACAATAACTAGGAAATGCAATAGGGTGCAAAAGAACATGTTGTGCCTTATGGTGCAGACAGAATCCATGGGCATGACACATAAGTCATATATAGGAAATAGATGCTTATTCATAAAGGATGTTGAGACAGTAAAAAAAAGCAAAGAACCTGGGGATTTGAGCTAAGAAAACAGATAAGAATATAAATCCATAAATTCCAAGAGCAGATGCTGATCAGCAGAGAAGTTGATGTGTGGCACTCAGAGAGCTGTGCTCAGATCTGTGTAGGCTTCATCGAGTACAGAAATAACCAGAGATGTACAACATCAGACTTTGTGACTAGCAGGGCAGTAGGAAGTTTGTAGACTAGTTAGGCCTAGTACAAATGCATAGGAGCGTAGCCTTTTGCCACTGTTTGTTCAGCAGAGCAATGTTTTCAGGAGTCAACTTGCTGCATTTTCAGTTTTTCCAGCTAAGATCGTTAAAATCCTAGAGTACTTACCTAGAAAGCACATTTTCCATGTTTGGATATTTTGTCACTGTGAAACCAGCTTGAATGGAACACCAGCTAGGGGGAAATAGATTCAACAAAGTGGCTGAGGCAGGAACACTCAGAGAATTTGCTTCAACTTTGTTAGGTTCAAAAGACTGGGGAATACACAGAGAGGTGTGCTTTGCCAAAATGCAGGTTATTTTAAGCCTCCTGACAGGAGCAATTTATTTTGCACTGATTCCTGAACCACTGTATCCTTCTGTGTACATGTGTGCATTGGCACACATTGCGCCTCTTGGTTTTTCCCTTAAAGCTTGCAGAATTGACCACAACTTGAAAATGGTTCACCCCCATCTTGATCCTTACAGTTATAATGCTGTGACAGTTCAGTGATTCTTTTGTGGTCATGTCAAAGGACTATTACAGTGCTATAACAGTTAAATATGAAAATTTAAAGATAGGTATCAGTTGGTGGGTGTATAACAGCAGCAATAGGGGCTGCGTCCTAGTATGTTGCCTCCTGCAATTCCTCAAAGCCTTTATGGCAGGGCTGCCCATACTATGGCCCGGGGGGCCGAATACGGCCCCTGATGCCAATTCATCCGGTCCACGAAGCTCTTGTCACTCGGAAGTGGAAGTAAAATGTGCCTGAGTCTACATATTACATTTGCCTGAGACTACATATTACAGAGCAAATCCTTTTATATTTATTAATACATTTTTTCAGTCTTTTATACTTTTATTTTATAACTTTAAAATTAAGGTGTTTTTTTTTAAATTATTAAATACATAGGTATCAGGAAAAGGTTTCCCAACCCTGCTCTAGGCTAACATATGAAAGGCAGTTTAAAATGTTGTTATGCTTTGCTTACTTCTTTGTTATGTTATGAGAAACCTGGGCAGCATCATAAAAAGTAGAGATATCACCCTGCCAACAAAAGTCCGCATAGTCAAAGCAATAGTATTCCCAGTAGTAATGTATGGTTGTGAGAGCTGGACCATAAGGAAGGCTGAGCACAGAAGAATAGACGTCTTTGAAATGTGGTGCTGGAGGAGAGGCGAGTCCCCTGGACAGCAAGGAGATCAAATCAGTCAATCCTGAAGGAAATCAATCGTGACTGCTCCTTGTAAAAACAAATATTGAAGATGAAACTCAAACACTTTTGGCCAACAATTGAGAAGAGAGTACTCACTTGAGAAGGCCTTGATGTTGGGAAAGATCGAAGGCAAAAGGAGAAGGGGGCGGCAGAGGAGTAGGTGGCTAGATGGCATTGTTGATGCAATGGGCGTAGAGCTGAGTGGGCTGCAGAGGATAGAGGAGCCTGGCATGCAGTGGTCCATGAGGTCACAAAGGGTTGGACTCGACTGTGCAACTGAACAACAACAAATACTTTGCTTAGAGATCATTTCTGCATTCATATTTTCCAAATTATATGGAAGTGTATGCCAAAAATGGCCTTTAAAAGCACAGGTAACCCATACCTGTCAAGTTTTGGATTTGAAAATAAGGGGAATTTCCCAGCCACAACGGGATACGTGACAGCTATGCCTCCAGTGGCGGCATTAGGGCATTGCAGTCTAACTAATACGGGCGGGTGGTGGGAAGGAGGGTAAAATACAGGAGTTTCCTGGCCAATACGGGATACTTGACAGCTATGATGTGACCCCCATGCTCACCATCCCTTTAAATTAAACTGTGATCAAGCTCCAGAGTAGAATGCATAGAAATGGATTCATGGGGTAATCAAGTTTGAGTTCACTGACTCTACTTCCAAGAGAATAAATCATTTGGATATCAAGTATAAATATGTTTCTGCTTCTTCTGAAGGATATTTCCTGAGACTCACCAATGGATTCAAGAATGGTGCAGGATTCTTTCTGTTGCAAGGGCCAGCATCAGCCAGAAAGATTTTGCAAAGTTAATTCTTCTTTCTGTCTACAGCTTTATTGCTTCTTCATGAATGCTTTGATGTAATTGAAAGCAGAAATTGACCCAACGATAGGAAATCATGCTGTGATATGTAAACCATTTACCATGAAGTAGTAAGTCCTGTTGATTTCAGTAAGTCTCTTCCAGAGTAAGAAATCTAAAGACAGCAGCCTCCCACAGCAGGCACAAAAACCCTGTGGTTTTTGTTAATAGTTTTGCTCTGGAAAGCTATGGTGACTGACCACCAAGTAATTCAATGTTTGTTGAAATTTATGAACATGATATTCCTTCTGTAAATATATTGGAAAATCTTACAGGCCTCCCAGGAGCTTTAGTCCTGAGGTATTGAAACTTTATCCTTAACTACTCCACTCTTTACCTTTTTCATTTCTAGCCCAGCTTTAAAGACATAAACACCCCATAGGAATGGAAGGAATATTTGCTAAATTCCTCGTTCTTTTTTATTCAGACTGTCTTAATACAATGAAACACTTCAATAATAAGGAAATTCCAAGTCTGTGGAGTTCATCACATGTAGGTAGCAAAGAGCAAGACTGTTATGTATGTACAATGTTGCTTTAAGAAATGTATGAATGTAACCTGACCACAATTACAATGTAGCTCAGCTGTTAAGGAACGCGAGTAAGCTGCCTATAGAGGGCAGCTGCGAGCGTTCAGCTCACATGGTTCACATTCCCCAAATCACCGGCAGCCGCGGGAACCTTTCCCGCGCGAGGATCACCTGGAGAAGATGGGCGTGACTCAGAATGACGTCACGCCGGTAGCAGCCAATAAGCTACCGTGCAACGAGATTCAAATGTATGTACTACAGTATGTAATGAGCTGTACCTCCGCCATTACCACATGTTCATCCTGATCATCACCCAATAAACCTGCGTTTAGCCCTCACTGCGGCTCCTTCTTTGTCTTCCGTGCAAGACACTAAATTGCCCGCCGGCACACCAGCGACGTCTGAGGAGTCGTCCACGATGGCAGACTCCTGCTCCAGCGAGGACGACAACGTCCAGAGAATAAAGAAACGCGGGGAGAAGCGACAGACCCGCAAACGGCAAGACCGCCGCTGCGACGGATGTGGGGCGTCCCACGACCGCACAAGGTGCCCGTTCCGAAAGGCCGAGTGTCACAACTGCGGCTGAAAAGGGCATATCGCCAGAGTATGCAGGCGTGGGCGAGCTGAGGACAAGGGCGTCTCGGGCCAACCCCAGGCACACCAACAGAAGGCGGCCAGCACCAGGAAGGTCTCGGCCAACTACAGCGAGGAAGGCGTGAACCGCATGGGCCTGGAGCACCGGCGGTTTTTCGTAGAGGTACTGTTACAGGGGCTCCCAGTGAGGATGGATATAGACTCGGGGTCATCCTATTCCATCCTGTCCCAAAAAGAGTTTATGCGCATTCCCCCAGATGCGCGGCCCAAACTGCGGGCCATGAAGTCACATTTACGGGACGTGCAGGGAAATGGGATCCCAGTGTTGGGGGTGGGGAACTTCAAGGTGAAGTTCAAGAGTCACTCCGAGAAACTGCCCCTAGTGGTCCTCAAGGGGGGAGATGCTGCCTTTTGGGAATGCAATGGTTTGCTCCCCTGGGAATCGAACTGTCCGGCATTAACGCCATCGAGACTGACCCAATGCGGGACGTGTGCAATGCACACCCGGACGTTTTCAAGAAGGGGCTCGGGACGTACAAGGGCCCCCCAGTATCCTTTGAGCTGGACCCAGAAATCCGGCCCATCCGCCTCAAGCCAAGGAGAGTGCCCTTCGCCCTCAAGGACAAGATCGAGGCGGAACTGGACAAATTGGTGGGGCAGGGGATTTTGGTTCCAGGTGATTCGGCGGAGTGGGAAACGCCGATTGTTACGGCTCTTAAATCAAACGGGGAGGTCAGTGTACGATCAATAAGGCCATTCGGCCAAATGCATATCCGGTGTCCGTGGTCAGCCATTTACTGGCCACGTTACATGGGGGGAGGTGTTTTGCCAAGCTAGATCTGGTGCAGGCATATCAGCAGCTCTCCGTAACCCCGGCTGCTGCCGCTGTGCAAACGATCGTAACGCACAAGGGGGCGTTTAAGGTAACGCGCCTTCAGTTCGGCGTGAATTCGGGCCCCGGAATTTTCCAGTCCCTCGTGGAACGCCTTTTAAAGGGGCTTCCAGGCGTCCTCCCATATTTTGATGATGTGTTGATAATGGCTGGGAGCGAATTAGAGTTAGCAAAGAGGCTAAACGGGGTCCTCTCAGTGTTCGAGAGGGCGGGACTTCGACTGAGGAGGGACAAATGTGTATTTTTCGCGAGGGAGGTCGAGTTTCTCGGTTTTAAGATAACCCCGGATGGAATCAAACCCTCCGAGTCCAAGGTTGCGGCCGTGAAAAATGCCCCTCGTCCCACCGCGAAACCGGAGCTGCAGTCTTTTCTAGGGCTCCTAAATTTCTATCATTCCTTCCTGCCAAGGAAGGCATCGGTCGCGGAGCCACTGCACGCATTACTAAAAAAGGACGTGGTTTGGCGGTGGGGAGACAGGCAGGAGAAAGCGTTCAAGGAGCTTAAGACACTCCTATCCTCGGACGCTATCCTGACTCATTTCGATCCGAGAAAACCAGTGGTTTTAGTCTGCGATGCGTCCCCAGTGGGGGTGGGGGCAGTTCTATGCCACGTGTTGGAGAGCGGGCGGGAAGCCCCGGTGGCGTACTACTCAAGGTCCCTCTCAAAGGCCGAGCGCAATTACGCGCAAACAGATAGGGAGGCCCTGGCCATAATCGCAGGAACGAAGAAGTTCCACGATTTTCTATATGGCCGCGAGTTTATGGTGGTGATGGATCACAAGCCACTTCTGGGGATCTTCACCACCGGCAAACCCACCCCGCAAATTCTATCCCCCAGGATGCTGCATTGGGCCATTTTCCTCAACGCCTACCAGTACGAGTTAGTCTACCGTCCAGGGAAGGAGATCCCCCATGCAGACGCACTGTCCCAGTCTCCCCTCCCTAGCTCAGGGGACCCTGCATGCGAGGTAGAGCAGGACCACCAAGTCCTGCTGATCGAGTCCCTCGACTCACCCCCCATCGTCCCGGCCGACCTCGCCAAGGCCACAGCGGCCGACAAGATGCTGGCCCAAGTTAGTTCCTGGGTTAGGAAAGGGTGGCCCACTGCTCCCCCCGAGGAACATTTCAAGCCATTTTTCAGGCGTAGTGTAGAGCTGTCCCTGGAAAGGGGCTGCTTACTCTGGGGCCAGCGGGTAGTCATCCCAGAGAAGCTGAGGGCTAAGGTACTGAAGCTACTGCATACCAGTCACCCGGGAATAGTGCGCTCCAACGCGCTGGCCAGGAGTTTCTTTTGGTGGCCCCAGATAGACGCGGACATAGAACATTTAGTGGACACATGCGAGAGTTGCCAGAGCTCCTGGCCCGAGGAGTCCCGGCTACCCCATAGGGAATGGGACACGGCCCGCGGGCCATGGTCCCGGATTCATGTCGACTTCGCTGGCCCTTTCCGCGGGCCAATGTTTCTGCTAATAGTCGACTCCTATTCCAAGTGGTTGGAAGTAATTCCCATGACCAGCACCTCCTCTGCGGCAACCATTAAACAGTTGCGCAAGGTCTTTGCCTGCTTCGGCCTGCCGGACATCCTTGTTAGCGATAACGCTAGTACCTTCACGTCTGCGGAGTTCAAGACCTTTATTGAAAGAAACGCCATCAGGCATATTACCGCTGCCCCGTTTCACCCCGCCACAAACGGTCAGGTAGAGCGCCAAGTGCGCACTACGAAAGACGCACTGCGGCGCATGGGTCCCGGCGAGTTAAACCTCCATCTGTGTCAGTTCCTCATCTGCTACAGGACAACCCCCCTAGCTTCAGGACTTTCTCCAGCCGAACTCCTCATGAGGAGATGTCCGGCAACATTTTTTGACCGGATGGACCCGTCCAGGGTCGAGGATGAAGGGAGAAATATAGATATCGGGTAGGAAGCTCCAAAAGTTTTTCGGTAGGGGACCCGGTTCACTGCAGGAACTACGCGGCCTCCGGGCCAGCGTGGGTACCAGGGACGATCATTGAGCAGACGGGGCCAATATCCTATAGAGTTGAGACTAGCTCGGGTCTACTCTGGAGAAGGCACACCGACCAACTCAGAAGGCGGGTCACCAGTGATGGGGAATCAGCGTTAGGGTCCTCCCCCAACCGCGTTACTCAAGGGGGAGACACGGCAGCATCCGCTGGTACAAATGCATACCCTGGATTCTCAGCCACAGAGGAGGATACTTTAAAAGAGAGGGATGAGTTTGATTATGATTTGCAGTACCAGGGGGGTGTAGCGGAGTGGTCCCCCACCCGTCCTAGCGAAAAGAGGGGTTTCAGTTCATCCCCTGGTACCTCCAGTCCCCCCAGCCCTTTTGTTTTAGAATATACCATAACTCCAGCCCCCCGGAGACAGACACCCCCGAGACAGGCAGCAGGGGGGAATCCGCCCGCCTCAGCCTCTAGAACGCCCGGACAGGCAACAGGGGGTGGCGAGACCACGAGGGCCTCCTCATCAGTCCCGAGATTCGTACTGGGGGGGGACCCCAAGCTCCTCAAGTGGTAGGCAGGGGTTCACGTCCCAACTGTTCATTCCATTCCCGTCCCCCAATGCAAGGTTGTCGCAGAGTCCCCACCGAGCCACTAAGGAGTCCCCCCTTTCCGTTGCAGGACAGGACTCCGCGGAACCAGGAGCCCCCGGCTCCCCTGTGTTAAGTCAAGCGGCCGCGCGCCCCAGACGCACGTGCGGCAAGCCACAATGGTTGAGGGACTTCGTCCCATCCTAGGGGGGAGGAGTGTTATGTATGTACAATGTTGTTTTAAGAAATGTATGAATGTAACCTGACCACAATTACAATGTAGCTCAGCTGTTAAGGAACACGAGTAAGCTGCCTATAGAGGGCAGCTGCGAGTGTTCAGCTCACATGGTTCACATTCCCCAAATCACCGGCAGCCGCGGGAACCTTTCCCGCGCGAGGATCACCTGGAGAAGATGGGCGTGACTCAGAATGACGTCACGCCGGTAGCAGCCAATAAGCTACCGTGCAACGAGATTCAAATGTATGTACTACAGTATATAATGAGCTGTATCTCCGCCATTACCACATGTTCATCCTGATCATCACCCAATAAACCTGCGTTTAGCCCTCACTGCGGCTCCTTCTTTGTCTTCCATGTTGTTGTTGTTCAGTCGCACAGTCGATTCCGACCCTTTGCGACCCTATGGACCATCGTTCTCCAGGCACCCCTGTCCTCCACCATCCCCCTCAGTCCTCCCAGTTCTGTGCCCGTTGTGTCTATAATACCATCTATCCATCTCATCCTTGGCCTCCCCCTTCTTCTTTTGCCCTCCACCTTTCCCAACATCACGGCCTTCTCAAGTGAATCCTCCCTTCTCATTTGATGCCCAAAGTACTTTAGCCTCATCTTTACTATTTGACCTTCCAATGAGCAGTCAGTGTTGATTTCTTCTAAGATTGACCTATTTGTTCTCCTCGCTGTCCAAGGTACCCTCAAAACTCTCCTCCAACACCACATTTCAAAGGCATCTATTCTTCTGCGTTCAGCTTTCCTAATTGTCCAGCTCTCACATCCGTACATTACCACTGGGAATACCATTGCTTTGACTATTCTAATTTTTGTTTTCAAGGTGATGTCTCTGCTTTTCACTATGTTCCCCAGGTTTCTCATGGCTTGTCTCCCTAGAATCAGCCGCCTCTTTATTTCATGGCTGCACTCCCCATCTGCAGTGATCTTAGATCCTAAGAAAGTAAAATCTGTCACTGCTTCTACTTCTTCCCCGTCTATTTTCCAGGAACTGATCGGGCCTGTTGCCATTATCTTGGTTTTCTTGATATTGAGTCTCAAGCCAGCTTTTGCACTCTCTTCCTTCAAACCGATCAAGAGATTCTTTAGGTCTTCCTCATTTTCTGCCATTAGGGTGGTGTCGTCTGCATATCTCAGATTGTTGATGTTTCTCCCAGCAATTTTGATCCCATATTGTGATTCCTCCATCCCTGCATTGCGCATTATGTGCTCTGTGTATAAGTTGAATAAGCAGGGTGACAGAATGCAGCCTTGTCTTACTCCTTTTCCTATTCCAAACCACTCTGTCATTCCGTGTTCTGTCCTAACTGTTGCTTCTTGGTTCATGTACAGATTTCTCAGGAGGCATATGAGGTGCTCTGGTATTCCCATCTCTTTAATCACTTGCCACATCTTGTTGTGATCCACACAATCAAATGCCTTAGTGTAGTCAATAAAGCAAAAGTAAACTTGTTTCTGGTATTCCTTTGTTTTCTCCATGATCCAACGTATGTTGGCAATGTGGTCTCTAGTCCCCCTGCCTCTTCTGAAACCAGCCTGCACCTCTGGTAATTCTCTTTCCACATGCTGCTGAAGTCTATCCTGTATTATCTTGAGCATCACCTTGCTAGCGTGTGGGATGAGCGCAATTGTTCGATAATTTGAACATTCTTTGGCATTGCCCTTTTTTGGGATTGGAACATATACTGATCTTTTCCAGTCCTGTGGCCACTGTTTTGTTTTCCAAATCTGCTGGCATATTGAATGCAGTAATTTGATGCCATCATCTTTTAGAGCTTTGAAAAATTCAACTGGGATACCATCATCTCCACTAGCTTTGTTGTTTGCAGTGCTCTTTAGGGCCTTTCTGACTTCACTCTCCAGGATGTCTGGCTCAGGTTCAATTTCTCCATCATTGTGACTATCAGGAGTGTTGAGTTCCTTTTTGTAGAGTTCCTCTGTGTACTCTTTCCATGCAAGACACTAAAAAGACAAAGAGCTCTTTATTCTCCCGTCAAAGTATCTTCAATTTGCACAAAAATGTGTCTACAGTCCGTTGGAGAAGCAAAGCAAATGCACGTACACATGCACATACAGCAAGTGGTTGAGAGGTAAGAAAAAGATACAAACAAACCATCCAGTGCTTCAACTTTGTTTATTTTAAATAAATATCTATACCACCCATCTGGATAGTGTTCCTACTTGGGTGGTTCATATGCTTAAAATCTATACATGTAATGTTCATCAATAATGAAAAGTAGTAGCAATCTTAAATCTGGGCAGTTATACAAAAATGGGTTCTTTTATGAAAAACTTAATTCTCACCAATGCAAGAGCTCTGTTGAAGCAGGCAGGAAATTTCTCAAAAAAAAAAAGGAAACATATCATTTTTAAAAGAATACAAATACAAGACCAGGCCCCTTATTACACTGCTAAAAAAACCTGAACAAACAGCTTTTGAGTATAATCCAACTTCTTCAGTCTATGTACCAGATTTAGTGGACAGTTCAGAAAAACTATAAACAAGGATCCAAAAAGTTCATGGCAGATGTTTTTGCTAGGTCTGCTTCTTAAGGTGAGTTCAGATGTTGGCTGCAAAAGGTTGTTGTTGGGTTTTTTTTGGGGGGAGGGTGATTTCAAATTTCACCCCAGGCAGCATATGGGTAGAATTTTCCTCCCAGTTCTTCAAACAAAGTAACACACGCACCCTTCTTTTGAGGTACAGTACAAGGTTCTTGTTTGGCTGGAAGCTTGGGAAAGGGCAACACAAACATGTCAACCTCACTCAGAAAGATGAGATTAAAATTTGGTCTACTCACCAGGCAGGAGAAGCCAAATAGAGACAAATTAAATATCTTCACTGAGGTAGAATGTTACAGTTCTTCATTCTCTCTTACAAAGATGAGACAAATTGCATCCCTATTTTTCACTTGCACACTTCACCTCTAGTTTCATTCTTCAACCCTACTTTTTAAAGCAACCATCCAGCTAACTAAAATTTTATATATTTCTCCAATGTTTCCTTTCAATTATTTAATGCTGTTTCTCATTTTCTTTTTGTTTTGCCAAATCTGAATCCGAATATTGGCAATCCTCATGGCGATCAGCCATGAAGACAGACCTGAGAATATAATGCAGTAGCCTTTCATCTGCCTTCCACATCTCAGCATGACACCCATACCACTGATCCAGTTCTGTGAGTCACTTTCTGGTCCTGAGCCCTTTTGGTACACAAAGTCCTCCTCAGCCCCAGGCCAGTATTGATGAAGCTGCTGCCCTCCATCAAGATGGATTCAAGTGGCATTTAATCCACTTGGGGACCATCACCCTTCCCTGTGGACTTCGGCACCCATGACCATTAGTCCTCAGGGTGGTCAGGTTAGTTAACCATTGCCTGACACTCGGCATTGAGTCGTTGGAAGTATGGTCTACTCTATTGCCATAGCAGGCCAGACACAAGTTATTTAGAATGTTGGAAACTAGAATCTCTATGTGGACCTTTTTGTAATCTTTACAGAGTTCTTTAACATATTATATTTTCTCACTTTCAGATATTTGTGGAGGTGTCCTCACTGGTCTTTCTGGATCAATCACAAGCCCTGATTACCCAGAGAATTACCCCAACAATGCTGAGTGCCACTGGGTCATCCAGGCAACTTCAAATTCTGTCATCAAACTAGTTTTTGTTGACTTCCAGATGGAAAAGAACGAGCAGTGCAATTTTGATTATGTGGCCATCTTTGACGGACCCACTATGGAGCATAAACTTCTCAGTCACTATTGTGGGAACATGAAGCCTCCAGATATGGTCTCTTCAGGACATGAACTACTGATTGTGTTCAAATCAGATTTTAACATTGCAGGCAGGGGTTTCAAGGCATATTTCTTTTCAGGTATGGAAGAAACTTTTACATTTACTATGTGTCAGTATTAAGTTATCAGGTGCATGAGATGATGTGAGACATTTCCACCAGCAGAGGAATTCTGTGTATAAAAAAAGAAGATAGATAATCACTACACATTCCCCCAAACCTTTCAGTTTCTATAAACTGGAGACAAACTTTTCTTCAAATGCTTTTTAGATTTTCCAAGTGTTGTGAATATTAAACCCCCTACAATATATTTCTAACCAAAGGAATTCATTCATAGTAAGCTTCTACAACATTAGTTCTCATTTTATGTTCATTTTCATCTGGTAAAGTTAGTCATCTAATAAATTCAGATTTACAGTACTAGATCCCATAGTACTTGGCGTTTCATTAGCATCTGAGCTATCACTAATATACATTCAGAAGAAGTACTGACCACTAAAATGGTGGCTACGTCACATCCAGAATTACCATCAGGCTCATGCTGGTTTATCAGGCAATCGGGCTTTGTCCCACCCTGCCCTCGCCTCTGGTGCACTGGGGTGCCAATAGCAATGTATGGGATTACCCCCAACCCCTCCCAAATAGGCACTTCCACCACTCCCTGTCCAGCGCCTTCCCATGGTGCTCTGCACACTCCTGATTACCATGAAAATTAAGGCAAATAACTAATCTATATTTTCAGGAGAAAGCATTAATAAAACCCTTTTAGAGCTAACAGTTTATCTGGGAATTATGTAAGGGACAAAGTATTTTAATATAAATGTGGCCTGCATCTAGGACCTTTAGGTGAAGCCCTATTAGGTATGCCATTCAGGGCTGTTTGCCTACCCTCAAACTCACAGCTGCTTATATATATGACATATATATAGTATATGACATTGTTGCCCATCCTGGGGGGGGGGATTTGCCCACCCACATCTAGAATCCTGGCTATGGTTCTGATGCCATTACATGAAAACATCGGCTTGATAAGCAAGGGTCATGTGTATATTGAGTGTTATGTTGCTACTACATTCTGAATCCCATTGATCTCACAGCTGTGCTCATTTACTATTCTCATTGTCTGTAGGGTGAACATAAAGATACAGCTTTTCAAACACAATAACTGTTAGTAACTTTATAATCTGAAGATCCTGGAGGAGGGGGCATTCCATATTTGATTTATTTGATTTAAATACACATACAACTATGTCCTGGAGAAAATTTATACATCATTGAAAGTAACAAGTCAGTTGCAGCTTAGTTTTTCTCCAGATGAATCTGCTTCTGATATACAGAGGTTCAACAATTCCCTCTCCTCAGCATGTTGAAGTTATAGAGCAGTGATGGCCAACCTTAGCACTCCAGGTGTTCTTGGACTTCAGTTCCCAGAAGCCCTGATCAGCAGGAGTGCTGACTTAGGTTTTTGGTAATTGAAGTCTAAAAATACCTGGAGTGCCAAGGTTAGCCATCACTGTTATAGAGTCATACAAGCTGCTTTATCATGAGCATGTCTTCAGCTTGCTTTATCTTCTCTTACTAGATGGGAATTTTACTATAAGTACTTGTAAAAGTCGTTCCCTTTAAGGCTGATGCTGAAGTGTGGGACATATGTGGCCTTGTTATTTTTTGTGACAAAAGCAGAAAATAATTTAAAGCATCGATTTTGACCTTTAATGCCTTTATGGTTTGGAACCATGATAGCTCAAGAACTGCCTCCTTGTTTACAAGTTTGCTTGTTGTTGTTGTTCAGTCGCACAGTCGACTCCGACCATTTGCGACCCCATGGATCATTTTCCTCCAGGCGCCTCTGTCCTCTACCATCCCCCTCAACCTTCCCAGCTCTGTGCCCATTGTGTCTATAATACCATCTAGCCATCTCATCCTTGGCCTCCCCCTTCTTCTTTTGCCCTCCACCTTTCCCAACATCAATGCCTTCTCAAGTGAATCCTCCCTTCTCATTTGATGTCCAAAGTATTTTAGCTTCATCTTTACTATTTGACCTTCCAATGAGCAGTCAGGGTTAATTTCTTCTAAGATTGACCTATTTGTTCTCCTCGCTGTCCAGGGGACTCTCAAAACCCTCCTCCAACACCACATTTCAAAGACATCTATTCTTCTGCGTTCAGCCTTCCTAATTGTCCAGCTCTCACATCCATACATTACTACTGGGAAAACCATTGCTTTGAATATTCTAATTTTTGTTTGCAATGTAATGTCTCTGCTTTTCACTATGTTCCCCAGGTTTCTCATCGCTTGTCTCCCAAGAATCAGTCGCCTTTTTATTTCATGGCTGCAATCCCCATCTGCAGTGATCTTTGATCCTAAGAAAGTAAAATCTGTCACTGCTTCTACTTCTTCCCCATCTATTTTCCAGGAACTGATGGGGCCTGTTGCCATTATCTTGGTTTTCTTGATATTGAGTCTCAAGCCAGCTTTTGCATTCTCCTCCTTCAGCCCAATCAAGAGATTCTTTAGGTCTTCCTCACTTTCTGCCATTAGGGTGGTATCGTCTGCATATCTCAGATTATTGATGTTTCTCCCAGCGATTTTAATCCCATATTGTGATTCCTCCATCCCTGCACTGCGCATTATGTGCTCTGTGTATAGGTTGAATAAGCATGGTGACAAAATGCAGCCTTGTCTTACTCCTTTTCCTATTCCAAACCACTCTGTTATTCCATGTTCTGTCCTAACTGTTGCTTCTTGGTTCATGTACAGATTTCTCAGGAGGCATATGAGGTGCTCTGGTATTCCCATCTCTTTAATTACTTGCCACATCTTGTTGTGGTCCACACAGTCAAATGCCTTAGTGTAGTCAATAAAACAAAAGTAAACTTGTTTCTGGTATTCCTTTGTTTTCTCCATGATCCAGCGTATGTTGGCGATGTGGTCTCTAGTCCCCCTGCCTCTTCTGAAACCCGCCTGCACCTCTGGTAATTCTCTCTCCACATGCTGCTGAAGTCTGTCCTGTATTATCTTGAGCATCACCTTGCTGGCATGTGGGATGAGCGCGATTGTTCGATAATTTGAACATTCTTTGGCATTGCCCTTTTTTGGGATTGGGACGTATACTGATCTTTTCCAATCCTGTGGCCACTGTTTTGTTTTCCAAATCTGCTGGCATATTGAATGCAGTAATTTGACGCCATCATCTTTTAGCGCTTTGAAAAATTCAACTGGGATACCATCATCTCCACTAGCTTTGTTGTTTGCAGTGCTCTTTAGGGCCTTTATGACTTCACTCTCCAGGATGTCTGGCTCAAGTTCAATTTCTTCATCATTGTGATTATCAGGAGTGTTGAGGTCCTTTTTGTAAAGTTCCTCTGTGTACTCTTTCCATCTTTTCTTAATTTCTTCTGCATCAGCTAGCTCCTTTCCGTCTTTGTCCCTTATCATGGTCATTTTTGCTTTAAATGTTCCCTTGATTTCCCCAATTTTTTTGAAAAGATCTCTGGTTCTGCCTCTTTTGTTGTTTTCCTCCATTTCTCTGCACTGTTCTTTTAGGTAGTTTTCCTTATCTCTCCTTGCTTTTCTTTGAAATTCTGTGTTCAAATGGTTGTAGTTTTTCCTTTCTCCTTTGACTTTTGCGTTCCTTCTTTCCTCTGCTATTTTAAGAGCCTCATCAGACAACCACTTTGCTTTCTTACTCTTCTTTTCTTTTGGTATGATTTTCTTTGCTGCTTCCTGCATGATGTCCCTCATCTCCGTTTGCTTATGCTTATTGAAATCTCCAACAGAGGCCTTCTTGCATATTCCAATGATCTCTGAAATGCCATTAGTTTAGACTTGGTAACTCATGTGGCAGGCATGACTAGATGCTGGAACACTGTTACCTTCCCACTGAAATTGTACCTATTTATCTGCTTGCAATTTCTTGCTTTTGAACTGCTAGTTTGGCCACTCTTAAATTAAATATCTTGAGTTTGTTAGAAATTGCTTTATTAAGTATATTTTCATTAGTTGTTTGTTCAACTTGCTTTTTGTTTTTGCTTCGAAGGAAAAGTGGGAATAAGAATCTTTTAAAAAGGCATAAAATAATATGAAACATTTATCTGTATGGCTGTAGCTGGTGGATTTGCAGTTCTCATATCCAAGGCAAAAATGTTAAGCTACGGTACATACTGTACTTTTCATATGAGGAATAGTGTGGCAAAACGTTCATGCACCACAGCTGTCATCACTTAGGTGTTGGTGTTTCACATCAGATGGCTTAGTTATGAACTCAAATGCAATCAATGTTCCTAATGCATACTGAGGGACTTGACTGGGACATACTCTAGTATCAAACCACACAGTTTTAAACTCTAGCAGGTACAGGGTTATGTACAGTATCAGATTGTGCATCATTCAATATCAGCTGCCTTTGTGGTTCTAGCCAATCTGCTGGTACCACAGCCTCAAACACAATCCTGGTAGGAGCTAAGAAAACAAAATGCCACTTTCTCCTTTGATTGGGAGAGGGTAGTGGAGAGTGGGATTTTAAGAAATTTCTTAAGCACCCCTACAACAAATTAATGCTTTGGTTGCTTCAAGTGTATCACATTCCCTTTCTTCTTCAACCAGGTGCATGTCAGGAGGTATACACAGCAGTCAAAGGAAATTTCTCAAGTCCTCAATATCCCAACTCTTACCCCAATAATATCAAGTGTCACTGGAGCATCCAGTTGCCCCCAGGATATCGAATCAAAGTCTTTTTCCAGGACTTGGATCTTGAAGGGCGGAACAGCCTGACAGATGGCTGTGATTATGACCATCTGGCTGTCTTTGATGGAGACACTGAGAAGGCGTCTCTGCTGGGAAAATGGTGTGGAAGAGAAATGCTGCCTCCTATTATATCCAGCAGGAACAAACTGCTATTGGTTCTTCACACAGACAGGAATATAGCCAACCGAGGTTTCTCAGTAGCATATATTGGAGGTAAGACTCCTCTTCTCATCCCTTTCAGCTACTTTTTAAAAAAAATGTGTACTGAGGAAGTGAAGCAGAAACTCAGGGCCAAACTATGTGTTATGTATGTATGTGTGCATGTTCTTTATACTGTAAAGGCAAGAATGTAACCACTCCAAATACAAACGATCTCAGCTGTAAAAGAACGCGAGCAGACAGCCCATAGAGGGCAGCTGCGAGCGTTCAGTCTCACATGGTTCACATTGCTCAATCACGGACATCCGCGGGAAAACCTTCCCCGCATTCAGCAGCAGAAGAAAGATCTGCATTCAGCAGCAGGAAAAGAGGCGTGCCTGGGCGAGGCCACGCCGGTAGCAGCCAATGAGCTACCGTGCTACAAGATTCAAATGTAAAGGGCTACTGTATATATTGAGATGTATCACCGCCATTACCTCATGCTTCACTGGAACAACATGCAATAAACCTGTGTTAAGCCAACCCTTCGGCTGTCCTGTTGTCTTTGGTCCCATACACTAAACTGGCGACGAGGATGGGATCAATGGCTGCCCACGGGACCAAGACATGCGCCGGCTACGAGATCAGGAAGCCGGGAGACTTGGAGCTGTTTGAGATAGACTTCAACGCAGCGCTGGTGGAGCTCGAAGTCTCAGATGAGGCCAAGAAGAGGGCCATTTTCGTCCGCATGCTCGGACACGAGACCAAGAGGACCTTGGTGGACCTGATCGCGCCGAGGAAGGTGAGCGACCTCAAAGCCACAGAGCTCCTGGCGGCGTTGCGCGCCCACCTCCGGCCAGCAATAGCAATGTTCCCCGCTCGGAGCGCGTTCTGGAGGCGAGTCCAGGCGCCCGGGGAATCGGTCGCTGAGTTCGCCGCGGCCCTGCGGCTGGCCGGGACTGCCTGCTCTGCGGTCTGAGGGACACAGAGACTCAGCGCGCGCTGATGAAAAGGGAGCCGCCTCCCACGTGGCAACAAGTCCTCGACACGGCACAGGCCGCGGAGGCCACGACTGCCGGGGTGCAAGAGCTTCAGGACTGGCGCCCGAAGCCCGCCAAGGCAGAGAGCTCGGTGCGCGCGGCCCGGCGAGCTTCGAACTCGTCTGCGGGGAGCGGCGACAACGAGGACGTCCGGAGGGTCCAGAGAGAGGGCCGGCGCTGCGACGGCTGCGGCGCCGCCCACGCCCACGCCAAATGCCCATTCCGCAAGGCCGAGTGCCACAACTGCGGCCGGCGCGGGCACATCGCCAAGGTCTGCCGGAAACGGCGCGAGGCCACAAGGAGTTCTCCAGACCGCTCGGCGAGGCAGGACCGCACCACGAGGCCAAAGGACGGCACCCGGACCACGAGGACGCGGGACGGAGTAGGGCGAATCTCCGACGACAGCGAGGACGACGCTCCGGTTTGCAGCGTTTCCACGGAGCACCCCCGTTACTTCATTGAGGTAGTAATACAAGGGGCCCCTGTTAGAATGGAGGTGGACTCGGGTTCTTCATACTCCATTATTTCCCAGGGAGAGTTCATGAAAATCGCCCCCCGCGTGCGGCCCAAGCTCAAAGCGTTGAGGGCCACACTGAAGGACGTGCAAGGGAACCGCATCCCAGTGTTGGGGGTTGGGAAGTTCCAGGTCCAGTTTAAAAAGCACACCGCAACGCTTCCCCTAGTCGTCCTCAAGGGAGGTAAATGCAGCCTCCTCGGGACTCAATGGTTCCAGCCCCTGGGGTTGTTCATTGGGGGGGTGCACGCTGTGGGAGCACACGCCGCCGGGACTGATCCAATACAGAGCATGTGCGACGCGCACCCCGAGGTTTTCAAAAAGGGGCTCGGAAAATTCAAGGGCCCCCCAGTGACTTTCGACCTGGACCCTGGAGTACGTCCAATCAGACTTAAACCACGCAGAGTGCCTTTCGCACTAAAGGACAAAATAGAGGCGGAGTTGGACAAATTGGTGGGCCAGGGGATTCTTGTTCCTGTTGATTCTGCGGAGTGGGAAACTCCAATTGTAACAGCGCTCAAGGCCAACGGGGAGGTCCGCATATGCGCTGATTACAAGTGCACCATCAATAAGGCGATCCGCCCTAATGCGTATCCGGTGCCGGTAGTCAGCCACTTGTTGGCCAGGTTACACGGGGGGAGGTGTTTCGCTAAACTCGACCTGGCCCAAGCCTACCAGCAACTCCCGGTGACCCCCGCCACAGCTGCGGCGCAGACCATAGTCACCCACAAAGGGGCATTCCAGGTATCGCGCCTCCAATTCGGCGTGAATTCGGCGCCCGGGATCTTCCAGTCACTTGTGGAACGCCTCCTGAAGGGGTTAGAGGGGGTGTTACCCTACTTTGATGACGTATTGATTACAGGGGGGAGCCGGGCCGAATTAGCAACAAGGTTGGGAAAGGTCCTGACAATATTCGAAAAGGCGGGGTTGCGGTTGCGGAAAGACAAATGCGTCTTCTTCGCTACAGAGGTTGAGTTCCTAGGGTTCCGTGTCACTCCCGAGGGAATAAGGCCATCCCAATCCAAGGTAGCCGCCATCAAGAAGGCCCCTCGCCCCACCTCCAAGCCCGAGTTGCAGTCGTTCCTCGGACTGCTCAACTTCTACCACTCCTTCCTTCCGCGGAAGGCAGCCGTGGCGGAACCGCTACACAAATTGTTAAAAAAGGACGAGGCATGGAAGTGGGGCGACGACCAGGAGAAGGCTTTCAATGACCTGAAGCGACTCCTGGCATCAGATGCTGTACTGACCCACTTCAATCCCAAACGCCCAGTGGTCCTGATATGCGATGCATCCCCGGTGGGGGTGGGGGCGGTGTTATGCCACGTACTGGAGAATGGTAGGGAGGCCCCGATAGCGTTCTACTCTAGGTCCTTGTCCCAAGCGGAGAGAAACTATGCCCAGACAGACAGGGAAGCACTAGCGATAATTGCGGGGACCAAAAAATTTCATGATTTTGTGTACGGCCGCCCCTTCACCATAGTGACTGACCATAAGCCCTTGCTAGGCATTTTCACCGCAGATAAGCCCACACCCCAAATCCTGTCCCCGAGAATGCTCAGGTGGGCCATTTTTCTCAACGCGTATCAGCACGCGTTGGTATACCGGCCCGGGAAGGAGATCAGCCATGCCGATGCCCTGTCGAGGTCCCCCATTCCCCGGGATTGCTGCCACGTGGGCGAGGTAGAGAGGGACCACCAGGTCTTAATGATAGAGGTCCTAGACTCCCCTCCAGTAGTACCGGCCGACATCGCCAAAGCGACAGGCAAGGACAAAACGCTGGCCACGGTTTGCTCCTGGGTACAGAAAGGGTGGCCCGTGTCTTCCCCAGCGGCGGAATTCGACACATTTTTCAAAAAGAAACTAGAGTTGTCCCTAGAGAGGGGTTGCCTTTTGTGGGGACAGCGGGTAGTGATCCCCACCTCTCTCCGGCCGAGGGTGCTTAAACTGCTGCACGTCAGCCACCCGGGGATCGTCCGCTCTAAGGCACCAGCCCGCAGTTACTTTTGGTGGCCCCAGCTAGACGCCGACATCGAACACATGGTTGGCACGTGCGAAGCGTGCCAAAGCTCCAGGCCAGAAGAGGCTCGCTCGCCACATAGGGAGTGGGACGCAGCAAGGGGGCCCTGGTCCCGAGTACACGTAGACTTTGCTGGCCCGTTCAGGGGAACGCTTTTCCTCCTTGTGGTGGACGTGTTCTCCAAGTGGTTGGAGGTCATTCCAGTCTCGAGCACCTCCTCGGCCACAACAATTAAACAGTTACGGAGGGTCTTTTCCACGTTCGGTTTACCCGACACCCTCGTCAGCGATAACGCTAGCTGTTTCACGTCCACCGAGTTCGGGGCATTCATGGAGCGCAACGCCATTCGGCACGTCACCTCTGCCCCCTTTCACCCGGCCACCAACGGCCAAGTAGAGCGCCTCGTGCGCACCACGAAAGATGCGCTGCTGCGCATGGGCCCCGGAGACCTCGACCTGAAATTGTGCCAATTCCTGCTAAGGTACAGGGTCACCCCATTGGCGTCAGGGTACTCCCCCGCAGAGCTGTTGATGCGCAGGAAGCTGGCCACGGGAATCTCCAAGCTAGACCCCACGAGAGTAGAGGACACAGGGCGGAACATAGGGGTGGAACCCACAAAGAGTTTCAGCATAGGCGCCCCGGTGCATTGCAGGAACTACGCCAACGCGGGGCCAGCCTGGGTGCCGGGCACCGTAATAGAACAAACCGGCCCCGTCTCATACCGCGTGGAGACCAGTACAGGTTTCCTGTGGAGGCGACACGTGGACCAACTCAGGCGCAGGGTCCCCGGAGAGCGGGACAGAGACGAAAATAGCATCGAATCAGCGTTAGGGTACTCCCCCTCCCGCTTAGCCCAAGGGGGAGGAAAAGGGGAACATGGGTCCCCACCAAGGGGGGAGGAAAGGGAATCGATCCACAGAGATCTTTTGCGGGAGTCCGCGGCAGAAAGGAAGAGCCCCGACCACACACATACCCCTCGGAAGTTTCCCCGAAACACAGATGCCCATAGAAGTTTAGACGTTGATTTACAGTACCAGGGGGAGTTAGCGGAGTGGTCCCCCACCCGTCCTAGCGAAAAGAGGGGTTTCAGTTCAGCCCCTGGTACTTCCAGTCCCAGTAGCCCCTGTGAGTTAGAATGCAACATAGCGCCAATTTCCCGGAGACCGACACCCCCAAGACAGGAGGCAACAGCGAGTCCGCCCACCACAGTCTCAAGGTCCCCCGAGCGGGGATCAGAAGGTAGCCGAACCACAAGGGCGACCTCATCGGTTCCGCGGTTCACAATAGGAGGGTCCCCGGGGTCCGAGAGCAACAGGCAGGGGTTCACCTCCCAACTGTTCATTCCATTCCCATCCCCGGACGCAAGGCAGGCACGGACGCCCCACAGAGCCACTAACGAATCCCCGTTTCCCGTTGCAGGACAAGCACCCGCGGAGTCAGGGATCACAGGCTCTCCAGTACTAGGTCAGGCGCAAGCACGCCCCAAGCGCACGTGCGGCAAGCCACAATGGTTGCGGGACTTCGTCCCGTCCTAGGGGGGAGGGATGTTATGTATGTATGTGTGCATGTTCTTTATACTGTAAAGGCAAGAATGTAACCACTCCAAATACAAACGATCTCAGCTGTAAAAGAACGCGAGCAGACAGCCCATAGAGGGCAGCTGCGAGCGTTCAGTCTCACATGGTTCACATTGCTCAATCACGGACATCCGCGGGAAAACCTTCCCCGCATTCAGCAGCAGAAGAAAGATCTGCATTCAGCAGCAGGAAAAGAGGCGTGCCTGGGCGAGGCCACGCCGGTAGCAGCCAATGAGCTACCGTGCTACAAGATTCAAATGTAAAGGGCTACTGTATATATTGAGATGTATCACCGCCATTACCTCATGCTTCACTGGAACAACATGCAATAAACCTGTGTTAAGCCAACCCTTCGGCTGTCCTGTTGTCTTTGGTCCCATACACTAAACTATGCTTCTGAGATATCTTCATGACCGATACTTGGAAACAAAGCCTGCGTTTACATCCAAAGACCAATCATAAAATAGACCAAGCAATGTGCAAACCACAAGAGATGTGAAAATTTTCCAATATGGCAATGAGACATTCTTGGAACTTAAGAAATTTGCTTTTCTGATTGTGAGGATTCACAAGATACTGTTTAGCCTCAGATAAAGCTAATAATGGTCATCAGGGGAAATGGGCAGACATAGGGGAAGAATGTAACTAAAGATGTAACTTTTTAGACCTATGGAACCTTATTACATAAGGTTATACCAAAAGCAAAATGGTAAGTGTAATTAAAGATAATTTAAATGTTTCTAGAGTAATTTTATCATGCAAAGTGCTAGTTTGTGCAAAGAAAAATCCAGAGGGGTGGTTTGCTCAGACTGGGCTCATCTGCCAGTCTGGCCAGATTATCCTGCTATGGTAATAGAGTAGACCATACTACCAGCGACTCAATGCCGAGTGTCAGGCAGCGGTTAACTAACCTGACAACCTTGAGGACTAATAGCCTTGGTATAGTCTACAGGGAAGGGTGATGGTCCCCGAGTGGATTAAATCCCACTTGAATCCATCTTGATGGAGGGCAGCAGCTTCATCAACACTGGCCTGGGACTGAGGAGGACTTTGTGTGCCAAAAGCGCTCAAGACCAGAAATGGTTCACAGAACTGGATCAGTGGTACGGGTGGCATGCTGTGACGTGGAAGGCAGATGAAAGGCAAATGGATTATATTCTCAGGTCAGTCTTCATGGCTGATTGCCATGAGGATCACCAATATTTGGATATGGAGGAAGAACAAGGGCTCATCTCTCCATTTTTCTCTATGTTGTTGTTTTTTCCCTATCTCATACTCTGCCAATTAAAAGAAATAATCAACATTCTTGAACATTAAGTATCAAGGAATTGGAGAAATGGAGGAACTTTGGTTTTGAAGACTGTGAGAAAAGATTGTGTTCAGTTAGCTGGCACCTGGGATTGACAGGCATAAGGCGGGGAAGGAAGGGAAATAATGGTTTTTGAAGCCACACAGCTGAAGTTTATCTGGGGGGGGGGGAGAGTTGTGGCTCAAGGTCAGAGCACCAGGCCATATTTTTGACCAAGAAACTGATTAATTGCTTATTAGAAAGAGTTAGTTACAACTGGAACAAAAGTAGGAGGAAGAGTAAAAGTTACTTTAAAGAAAGTTAATCGCTTCTAGAAGATTCAGGGAGCATTAGGATTGGATTAGTGGGAAAATCTAAAAGATGGATGACAGCTATAAATTGCAGTGGAAAAGAATTTCATTCTAGTTTAGTTCATTCCACAAGAATTATGCTTCTATGCTGTTATGCTTATGCCTTAGCTGCTAGGTAAATATTAGATTAGATTTAGCTAGTTTTCTTACTTTCATTGGGGATTTGTTCTCAAACTGCTTAACCTCTATTTCTTGAAATATGGATCGAAACTTTTGCACCATCTTTAACTAACATAATAATTTCAATTTGGGTTGCTTCTTTGTGGAAAGTGGGGCTTTCTGTGATATAATTTTCAATTCACAGACTGCGCCATGCAAGAAGGTCATTTTTTGAGTGAGTGTTTGGTTTATGCTACCTTACAAGCCAAAAGTGTGGAGTCTCGTTGTTTAATTGAATCTCCCTGAAACACTAAGGATTATGTGGGAGAAGGGACTAGCAGGGAGATTTTCCTCAGCCACAGCATGTTAGCCCTCCTGGAAATCACCCATACCAGGAATGTTTTTGGTAGTGTGGCTAAGTGGCTTGTGTGGTCATTTCTGTCAAAGTCAGTTTCTTGACTCTTAAGACAAAGATCATCTGTGGGAACTCAGTGGTTGGCTACATGAGGGTTCTAGAAAACCAAAGAGCATAAGCTCTTCTTATGTTCTCTGGTGTATTGGTTTTCAGAAGCTGAAAATACAATGGTACAACTAGAAGACAATAAAGCAAAGAAGGAGAACAACCTAAGTTAATATTTTATGTAGATCCTTAAAGTGCTTAATGATGGCATTATTGAGACAATTATGTGGAAAGCTGGATTGACTGTTATTTTACTGCTTTTAAATGTGTTCAAGAATTGGCTAGGATAAACTTCAGAACATCTTGAATGGCACCTTTAGCCATTTGGCATTCAGACTCACTACAGATGCCAAAGGGCCTTATTAGAAAAGACACTGAGTCAATAAGCAGAAGCAGTATGCCCTGAAGTGGAAAAGGCTATTTGTTCATTCTAATGTGAACTGGCCTATATCCAAAGGGGACAAATTAACATCCCTTTGTTTAGCAGGTATCTCAACTGGGAGATAGCAGCTCTTTAGCACTGAAAGATGTACTTGAGAGGTGGGATAACAATACAAGAAGAGGAAATAAGAACTTGGACTCACTTGTGAACTGACCCAGACTTTGAAACATTTCTAAGGATGAAGTTGGTTGTTTGCCATGAACCTCTTATGATTTCAGAGGATGTTCTTACTTTCTTTTTTCCATTTTGCAGTTGTCCCAATGAACGTCAGCTGTACTCGGACAGAGTTTCAGATCCAGATCCCCATACAGTCGCTGGGTCAGTTGGAACGAAATAAGATATATTTAGGGTTACCATCCTGCTCTGCACAAGTGGTTGGCTTGAACTTTAAGATACATGCTAGGTTTGAAACTTGTGGTACAGAACCACAGGTAAGTGACCAGTAGCTTGTTGCTCACCTATTGGTGCTGAATTCTGTTGAAAGAGCAGCTAGCTGTTCAGATCCCATTTATGCTTAGAGTTCCTAGATGTTTTAGATCTCAAATTAAGTTTGTGAGGAATCTGATTATAAAAACATGCAGAAATCAATCTACACTGTTAAGAATGTGGGATCAACTGTGGAAGTTACAAGGGCACAATGACCATCTCTTCATCTTGCGACACCAGAGCTTCTGCTGTTACAAATACATTTATTATGCTGACATATCTACTGAACATGTTTAGTGAGACAGGTCCTCCTAGCTATGTTAGTTGTCATCCTGCGTTGATGGTCATGTGCATTATTTGGTCAAGATACAGTAAATATTTTTCTACATTATTTATTTATTTCTTGCTTTTTTGCAGTCTGGGGCATTTTTGGAAGTTTGCCCTAGATCAATTTGTTCTAGATCAGTGTTTCTCAACCTTTGGCTTTTGAACTTCAATTCCCAGAATCCTAAGTCAGTACATTGGCTGATCAGTGCTTTGGGGAATTGACTTAGGCTTCTGGGAATAGAAGTCCAAAATCCAAAAGTTGGGGAACACTGTCTAGATAATACCAGGCCCAAGGGTAAAGGATTGGTCCCAGGACCTCCTGAAGTTGCCTATTCCTAGCTACAGCCATCTATTTATTCTAGATTCTGTTACAGGGACTGTGGTGTCCTAGTGGTTAAGATGCTGAACTTGATGGTTGGAAGGTCTGCAAGTCAGTCGTTCAGGATCCAAGTGCTGCACGACCGAGTGAATGCCTGCCTCTGTCCCAGCTCTTGTCAACCTAGCAGTTCAAAAGCAAGAGATTGCAAGTAGATAAATAGGTACTGCTTCAGTTGGAAAGTAGCAGCATTCTGTACACTCCCATATCTAGTCATGCCTGCCAGATGACCACAGAAACATCTGCAGTCACAGACAGAGCTGGCTCTTTGGTTGCAAACGCAGATGAGTACCAAACTCTAGAGTTGGATACGATTGGGGTTGTGTGGTTTTTTTTAGCAGTGGCGACTTTAGATTCTGTTACAAAACTCAAGGTTGAATAAACAGACCCACCTAGGCACTCATAAACCCCTCCTCTACCTGCAGCTGTTGATATATCACACACATTAAGTTACTTTCCAGCAATGCTGGATAAGCCTGTGGCAGACAGCACTGGCTCTTTGGCTGTAAATGGAGGTGAGCACCATCCCCTAGAGTAAGACACAACTGACTTTTGAGTAAAAGAAACCTTTATCTTTAATGTTGCGACTCACATTATAACCTGAAATAAGTGGTCTGTGAAGCGGTTCTGAAGAGAAGTTTGAAATACAATTCTCGTTTTATCTTTGTTGCTTTATTGCATTCCTTGCAGTGTCCAAATATAGTCCACTGTGATTCAGTTTCCTCTTAGGATAGAATACTAACCCCCACATTCTGGCTGACAGACCAATATATGCACATATTTTTAAGACATCATCATGGTAAGAAGAAAAATGTATGGCCATTACTTCATCAGAAGAATTCTATGCTGTGTACAAAGCAAAACTCTTCCAGATGTTCACCATGTGTTAAATTATCCTCAAGCAACACAAACTAAAACAGAAAGCCAAGCTAGACTTAATGTTAAACATGCATTTTTTAAGAAATCCCACTGTCTTTACATTTAATGTGCAGGTTTTAAAAATGCAGAGAGCAGGCCCTTGGAGAAGCTGATAAATGTTGGGAACACAGCAGGTGAGGAGGAGGAATTTAACCTTTTCCGCTCCTGCTGAGGTCCTGATGAAAATCACTCCTTCGAAATTCTTGTTTGCATTGGCAGATTTCCCACTGACGCTAATATGAGTCAGGAAAATGCTATGGGAGGAGGCTACCTCTCTTTAAAACTACTAGCTAGACCAGGAGTGCCCAAACTATGGCCCGTGGGCCAGATCCAGCCCCTGATGCCAATTCATCCAGTCCATGAAGCCCTCATTGCTCCCAGAAACGGAAGTAAAACGCACCCACATGGGTGCGTTTTACTTCCACTTCCAGGAGCAATAAGGGCTTTGTGGGCCGGATGAATTGGCATCAGGGGCCGAATCCAGCCCATGGGCCATAGTGACCACCCCCCTGAACCACAAGTCCAGCCCACGGCACGAAAGGTTTGGACACCCCTGAGCTAGACCAATCCAGTATAACTCTCCCATCACTCTGACATCCAACAAGGGTGGATGCTGTAAAGAAGAGTAGAACAGCTCACTCCTAAAATGCCCTATAGAGTGGACTCACTGCCTGCCTGGATAATGTCTTTGTTGGCTAATTTAGTTTATTCTGAAGTAAAAGTGCTAATCTCTGTCTGGCACAATAGAAGACATGCCTCCTGTATTATGTACTGCCCCCCCCCCCAGATCCCACATTCTTAAAAGTGTGGATTGATTTCTGCATGCTTTTATAATTGGATTCCTTACCAACTTTATTTGAGATCTAAAACATCTAAGAACTCTGAGCATGAATGTGTGCCCCTCTGGCTCTTCTTCCAGTCGGGACCCTGTCCTCTGAAAATAACTCTTCAGGTCATTTTCTTTCCTTGAAACAGCTTTTATTTAAGCACAGTGGCTTTCCTCCCCTCACCCCCTTTCCTTTCTCCCCCAGTCTCAGAGTGTTGAGTTACAGTCTCAAGCCCTTGGGTCACCTCCTGCCAATTTGGAGTTCTAGTTAACCTAACTCATGAGAAGCAGGAAAGAGGAGTGAGCTTCATGTTAGGGCACACCCCCTTGCAAGGAGGGCTTGTACAGATGGGTGGAAGGTTCCCAATGTCTGTTGACATTGTATAATTTAATTTATCTAGAAAGTTAACAAAATAATATGTACATTAATACATTTCAGGGTCAACCTGATCAAACCTACTTGAAAGGTGTACTGTTATGGTGCAGAAAACAAAATAATTAATTGGCTATTGTGTTTTTGAAACAAAGTACTTCTTTCCTTTTGTTTTTTAGAAAAGAAATAACACATCAGTGATCGTCAGCACCTTGTATATTGATTTTTCAGATGGAAATCAGGAGGATCTCCACCAGTATGAAGTCCAGTGTGAGCCTAAAAGGAAAGAGGCCTCTGTGAATCTTATCTCAGGCTCTGATCCCTACAGACTTAACCAATATGTAGAGAACTTGGTAGAATCTCAGCAGAAGGATGTGGAGGTGGCAGACATCTATGAGAGCAAAGGCCAGGATAGCAGTGACATTGTCTTTGTCAGCATCTGTATTCTTGCTGGTGTTCTTATGTTAATTGCTATTGTAGGATTGGTCTTGCTCTAGGGTGGTCATTTCTGGAAGTCATCGATCACCAGAAACTGAAGCATTTTTTGTGTGCTTGATCTTGGATCCTATTTTCACTTCCATGCCAGCTGTTCAAGGCATTCAGATATGGGAGGCAGCTTGCACTGGAATTTGATTAGGTTGTAATTTACAGTGGCAACACACCCAAGCACTGTCAAGTCGGTCTTGCAATCCTACTAGCTAGTATCCTATTTTGTCCAAAATCACATTGTTAGTTTGAGTACTTCCAAACCAAACAGCTCCTAATGTTGTGGATCAACATACAGTATATTGCACAACTATCCTATCTTTTGTTCTTTCATGGTTTTGTTTGGGAGATGGGGGAAGGGGGAAAAAGCAACAGTGCAAAACATAGGATAGTAACAAAAGGAAGATCATACTGTGTAGATCCCCACGTAAAATTCTGTAAATGAGTCAGGGCAATAGCCTAATAAAAACTTCATCTTAGAAGCACCATGAGTTATGAAATTGGCACTTTTTCTTACATTTAAAAAAATTGCTTGAAGTTGCCCTTGTTGTCTCAGTACTGATTTCTGAATGCCTATATTACCGTTGCCTCTCGGAATTTTTAAATAGATATATTCCTAATATCAAGACTACCCTTTTAAACTGATACAGTACATAGACCTTATTTCCCTTAACTTCCTCACCTCCTCTTTTTTACATACTGTACTGCATTCACAGCTCTTTGTGTGTAAGAGTAATGCAGACAGAGTAGCAAGTGTACAAATGTGGCAGTAATAACAAAACAGTAAGTAATATATAATGCCTTTCTATAAACCTATGGTGGGTGAACATTTAGAATACTGTACTGTGTACATTCCCTCAAACATCACTGAAAGCATATGATGGTATTAGAAAAGATATAGAAAGGACTAACTCTAATAAGGAAGTAGAAGCAATTACTGTACAGTACCTTATTAAGAAAGAAGATAGAGCATTTAACATTTTAAAAGATTTTTTAAAGAGAGTTATGATATGAACAGCTGTGAGAAACCAGTGATTAAGGAACATTTGTTGTTGTTCAGTCAAACAGTTGAGTCCAGAATCCTCTGTCATCTGCCATCTTCCTAAGTCTGTCCAGATCTACACCCACTGCATCAACAATGCTGTCTAACCATCTCATCCACTGCTGCCCCCTTCTCCTTTTGCCTTCAATCTTCCGTAACATCAGGGCCTTCTCCAGTGAGTCTTCTTGTCTCATTTGGTGGCCAAAGTTTTTAAGCTTCAGCCTCAGTATCTGTCCTTCCAAGGAGCAGTCAGAGTTGATTTTTTTTAGGGTTGACTGGTTTGATCTCCTTTCAGTTTTGAGTATGAACCTCTTGTTTTCTTTGAGAAGGAATCATGCCATGTAACCATGGTGTCCTTGCTCCCCCAGTCTACCAGATAACTGAAAGTTGGGAGTCCCAGGTTGGGGCTTCCAGGGGGCAACAGGACATGTCACTCTACCCTTTTTCAATATCTATGATTTTAATATTCAATTCAATTCAATTCAATTCAAGTTTAATTTATATCCCACCATGGTACTCTTCATGCATGTACTCGCCAAACTCTTTAGCTCCTTTGATAGGCAAAGGCAGTTTAATTTAATCTTGTAAATCAGTCAGAGAAAAATATGTCTTCAGAAATTCACACTTTGCAGAACATTTTCCATATCTCTATGCATACCCTTAACAAGTCTGTTTCACAGAAAAGATATCAAGACTTACAAAAAAAGAATGTTTAAATGAACCAAGGAAATTCTTACAAGGTAATGTAATATAACACAGATCTAGCGCAGGACTGAGGTATTGATATTTGCAGTTGTACAGTCAAAATGAACAAGTTAAAAATGTAACTTGCACTTGATTCATTCTTCATGAAGAAAAGTTTTGTTATCAGGATCTTAAGCCAGTGTTTGCTGGAGCAATGCATTGATCAAAAACCTATAAGAGGAATATTTGCCATCTATGTTAAGCTCCATTAATGAAACACTATATCTGTGCATTTTTATGCTTCAGACGGCCAAATTCATCCCCTTCCTCACACCCAATACTTAATGTTAGTTAATTGTTTTGTACTGTATATACCTGTCAGCTTAGAACAAATAAATAGATATTTATCAGAAATTGAGAAAAAATTATGAGATAATAATCAACTAGAGGTGTGCAGATTTGTACTTTTGGACTACAATTCCAGGACTACCCATATAGCATAGTTGTAGTCCAAACACCGCAAGCTGTACTCCTCTGTAATTAGCCTCCATTTGCAGATGCAAATAGACAGCCACATTAAATGTATCAATCAGTATTTAAGAGTTGGATAATTCAGTTGGAGCATACATATAACTCCATTTCTTACATAGCATTTGACATGGCCAGAAGTACATGATTCAAAATTATGTAATCACATTGCGCTTATCATTTGACTCTGTAGAGTTGCAACTCGCTGAAAATGATATGTGCACAATAATTCTCTCCCAATTCTATAAAGAGACCAAATGATGATACAGTACTCCTAATTTACCACAATTTCTACAGGTAGTCTTCCTAAATACAATTGCCTCCTTGGGTATTAATTACAGCCTACTGAAGATTTGAATGATGGCATAATGTGATTGGTATGTGACACTACAAACTAGAAAAATAATAACATTAAGCTCCAACATGTAGAAAATCACTGTACTGTATATGATAACATTATGGACTTTTAACAAGCGCAGTAATATGAACGTTCATATGTTCATATGTAAACTAAGTTCAACCTGTAAAATTGCCATTTTAGGTAATATAATAGAGGGAAAGCACATAGTATCAACCACTCTTCCACACCACTGGGGAGAATATGAGAGCCAGTATTTTCCACCTCACTCTTCCATACATTCCCAAACTTTTCAATGTCATGTTCTGTTTTTGATTCTTGGTCCCCCACCTCTCCTTTTCTATAATCCAGCCTCTCCCTTAAAAAAAAAACAGTTCATATTTTAAAATTACAAATAATTTTTGTGACACAAAAATAAAAAAAAATGTAATTTGCCTTAAGGATAGAGCAGAAACAAATCAAACATAATCTCAGTTTGTTTAAAAATAACACCCAACCCTTTGAAATTTCTCCATACCCTTCTGAATGTCCTTTCCCCCCTAGTTTTAGAATCAATTTCTTACCTAATGGGCTATGTAAAGGTTATTCCAGTTCTAAAGTACTGTTTTTAGATGTTATATGTTTTTCTGTCTCTGACAAGATGTCCTCTGAATGTTTATCAAAGATTTTTAAAAGTTTACAAAAGGAAGTTTATTATGCAGTAAATATTTTATGAAGTTCAAGGGCAAGTCTCATTGACTTCAACAAGAACACTTGTGCATTAAGGCTAATATTCTATTGGACAGCTATGCCATTGCAGTGGGAATGACATTACTGTACTAGTAGAGACAAATTGCCATTAACTAAAGAGTCCGTGTTTCAGTTTCAGGTTTTTTGTCATTCATATTCTATGAGATAAAGGTGCACACTATTGAAAATCAAAGCAAAGACTTTTTAATTAGTGGCAATCGCTGCTGGTGGTGACATTCTCGGTGTTAAAGTAAAGCTAGGCAGCAGATTTTTGACTATAGTTTTTCACCATGAATCTCTATAATTGCTTTGGTGTGTTTGCACCATGATGTTCTTTTATTCTGTGCCTTTATCTGTTTTTTAAATGTTGTCATAATACAAGATTAACATTGTTGAAAAAACAGTCCACATTAGTTTTGAACATTTAGTTACATTAACTATTTCATCTGTTTTCTACCTTTTTAGTATCATCTTATTCACTGTATCCTTAACAACCTTGTGTTGCATGAAACTCATACACCCAACATACATGAGTCATTTAATTGCTGGTGTTCATGTTTAATCGTATTTTACCTTGACCTTTACAAAGCTTATTAAGCATGTTAATTCTGCATGGAACAACAGTAACAAGGAAGACCACTGACTTTCTTTTCTCTTGGCCTGCTTGGACCTGGCCTGGCCAAGGTCTTATACCTTTTCCACCCGTGAATGCAGAAGGTGATGAGTGACTGGCGGTGTGCCCTTCTCCCTGAAAGCCCTGCCTAAGAATGTGGTTCACCTACCTAACAAGAAGGGCTAGTTTAAAGGCTGAACACTCTTACACAGGGTGCAACTACATGGTGGGAATAATGGGAATGGATTTACTGTGAATTTGTACCCATGAAGTCAGGTTTCACCAGATACGTTTGTTTTAGCTGGCCACACCTGAGTCATCAGAGACAGCGAGGAGGAAACTGGCCATTAGCTTTGTTTAGCTAAGATCAGGTGTAGTAACACGGTAATAACGGTTGCTCATAGTACCCTCCACACCATCATACAAAGAAGACTCGCTTGGGAACCCTGTAATGGAGACCTGGCCACCTATCTAAATGTATCCCTGAAGGATGGATTTGGCTGTCATGGATGTGATTTTTGCTTCCCTTTGGACATGCCAGGAACATGACCATACCTGTCAAGTTTTGGATTTGGAAATAAGGGAAATTTCCCGGCAAATACAGGATACTTGACAGCTATGCTTGTCCTGTGCTGCCCTTCAATGGTGGCAATAGGGCATTGCAGTCTAATTAATAAGGGATGATGGCAGGAAAGAGGGTAAAATAAGGGGTTTTCCCGGCCAATAAGGGATACTTGACAGCTATGAAAATGACCCAGTGTCTAGCTGTCAGTGGACCTAGAACCAGACAGAGAGGCAGCTCAACCTAGTCATGGCCCAAGCTCTTTCCATAACGATGCAGCTCCAAACATATACATATTTGTATACCTCAATATGTACTCTGTGTATGTTTATAGCCACCTGTGATTGCTTTGTATACAACTGTTACTTGTGGAACCTGCTTAATCACTGTTCTCATTTATTTCATTGTGCATTGAATATTCTCTAATAAAGTTAATCTGTTCATATCAGCTCATTAAGATAGCTACACACACACCTCTTGGCCTCCTAGATGCCCGGCCTAGCACAATGGCAACAATAGCCAAAAATAAAGAATATCACGTAGTTAACAGAATATAATCCTAATCTGACCATACTAAACCCAGGGTAATGCCTGTATCATTTGCCAATGTAGTTGTCCCTTGAAAACCTTCAGTAGTCTACACTGGATAGAAAAGTTGCAACCATTGAATACTGTATTTAAACCATAAGGCTCTTTACGGATTGGATTTAAAAAAAAACACTGCAGGATCAGAAAAAAACAACCTGAAATCCCTGAAATGTAATCAGATACAACGTTGTCTGGATACTAAATATTTAATAATTGTAATTGAATGAACACTATTTGTTTAAGACTAAGCAAGTAGTACGGAAGAAATAACCTTGTCCAAGAAGTAGTATAACCTCTGCTCTGGCTATTTGGATTTAAGAAAAATCCCTCCCTCCCATAAAGGTATAGTGGGGGGAGGTTTGTACTTTTTCTGTAACATTTGGTGTTAGACACAAGAGCTGTCCCAAGCAGAAATGTTCCCAATGCATGAAAGTTATTTGCTCTAGATTGTATTCTTTGCCAATGTCCATATCATGTAAGTTTAAGGAAGTACACCAAGAACCCCCAAAATATTCTATGAACAACTGGTTCTGCACTCTGCCTTTCAGGGAGGGATTCTGGCATCAATGCTTAATAATATCAGAGAGACAGAATCCAATCAAGCTCCAAGTTCTATTTCAGAATAAGTACCAAAAGCTTAACCCAGGCTCAGAAACTAAAGTTCCCTTATCAGGAGTAGGAGCTGTTTTTCATTACACGAGTGGCAGGCTGCTGGAGAATGCCACTGACCCCACATAGAGTATTTCAAATGTGTAACTATTAAGGTTATACAGTACAAGAACTAAATTGCCAGTTATCTGAACAGTTACATACATGGAGTCTAAAGTACAAATATCAACTCTTTGACACAGACATTCTTAAATTAATCTAGTAAGGCCTTGTCTCATCTGTAGATGATTATGACTAGCACTATCCCACTGTGCAGCTCCTTCAATGTCAACAGAGCAATTTACACACAGTGAGGATCTGTTCCTGTCCATCTTTGACCTCCTAGCCAGGTGCTCTGACCACAGACAGCATGATTAATGTAATTTTAAACAAGAGTAACATTTCATGACAGGAGGAGGCCATGTAACTCTGTCCCCTTTTTCAACTAAGTGTTTGTATCCTGTCGTGTTTCCTTTGTTGTAAATGCTTGCCGGGCGTGCTCTAGCCTATGTTCTCAGCTGACTATATCTGTGATTACAGGCTAAGAGTGAACCTTTCTCCTTCTCCTTTCGCTGCCTCCTGTCTCTTCTTGCTTATTCCATGTATTGCCATTCTGTGGCCTAAATACCTGATGCGATGCTCAGCTAGGACTGTAATTTCCACCCATATGATGTGGAATCCATCTTTACCCTGTCCATCAGCTTTCTGCAAACCTCCTTCATGTCCTCATGTTAATGAATATAGCCCCTATATTCCTAACCCTAAAGGAGCTTTATCAACCTCTTCCCCTTCAACTGAAATCCCACCATGATATTGTCAGGCAGTCATTCACCTCAATCTATACCTATAAAATGGTGCGTTAACCGTTGGAATGTGACAAAGGATGTTGCACCAGGCCCCACTAGCCCGTAATGGGCCTCCGTTCACTTGCCCGAACCCAGTTCGCAGGTAACTGTCGGGTTGAAATTTTCAGTCAGGGGGCAGGAGCCCCCCGGACGCAAACAAAAAAAGGGAATTTCGATTCCCACCGTTCCTTGCGCTGCGCCATGCCAGAGCCAATCAGGCTGAGCGGCGCGGCAAAAGGAACGTTCGGAAACGCGCCGCAGCCAATCAAAAAAAAAAGCCGCAGGAAAAAAACGTTGCAGTAACCAAACACGTGCAGGCAAAACTACAAGCCCCAGCGTCCTGCGCGCCATTAGCGTGCAGAACACTGAGGCAGCCGGCGTGCGAAAAATAAAAGTAAAAAAACACCCGCCTCTGCTGCCCTTCCTTCCCACAGGCCAGCCAGCATGGCCCGCGGGGGAAAAAGGGCCCCCCCGCCGCTGCCCTTCCTTTTGATGGGCCAGCCGGCGCACGAAATAAAAAGAAAAAAACTGCTGCCGCTGCCCTTACTGTCGATGGGCCAGCCATCGAGCCTGGCCCATGAAAAAAAGACACCCCCGCCCTTTTCTGCCCACGGGCCAGGGAGCGAGCCTGGCCCGCGAACCCCCCCCAAAAAAGACCACTCCCCACCCTTTTCTGCCCACAGGCCAGGGATTGAGCCTGGCCCATGAACCCCCCCAAAAAGACCACCCCCGCCCTTTTCTGCCCACAGGCCAGGGATCGAGCCTGGCCCGCAAAACCCCCCCAAAAAAAGACCACCACACCTGCCCTTTTCTTTCAACGGGCCAGGGATCCAGCTTGACCCACGAAGAAAAAAGACCCCCCACAAAAAACATTCAAAAACAGTCCCAACAACATGCAAAACCAGCCACAAAAACAGTCAAAAAGAAACACAAAAACATTCAAAAAGTAACAACAAAAACATCACAAAGACACCCAAAAAAACCCCAACACCCCCCAAAAAAAACAACAAAAAAAAAACAAAACAGAGAGCTTACATGGAGACAACTTCACTCCATGACCGCCGGAACTCAAATGAGAAAATAAAGAAAATACTTACCGGAAGCGACACCCAGAGGACAGAAGAGAAAAATTGTAGAGAGGAAGAAAAGCTCACCACCCCCACTCAGTGGCCACAAGAGAAAAAACATTCAAAAATATTGAAACTATTAAGATTGATTCCCAAATTAATCCAAAAAGTTATTAAAATGTTCAAAAATAATCACACTAATCTCAAAAAATACCAAAAAAAAACAGAAATCACTTTCACTCAAAAAATGCGTAAAAATAAAGATTTAAAAAACCAAAATTAAATTTTAAACTAAAAAAAATAAAATTTACATTAAATAAATTAAATTAAAATAAAATTTGCATAAACATAAAACAAAAACCTTCAAAAACCAATTTAAAGAGCCCAGCACTGAGGAAGCTGGTGCGCAAAAAAAAAAACCACACACACACTGGGAGCGCAAGTCCGCCGCAGGAGAACGCAGCGCCTCAAAGCCACAAAATCACAAAACCTTACAACACCATTTAAAACAGCCCAGCACCATTGGTTCAAGGGAAAAAAAAGAAACCCTTTACTATCCAACACAATTTTAAAAAGCTCGGCACCGCCGGGCAAAATATGCTAGTACCCTTATATAGGAGGCTAATAGCAAATATGTCATCCTGCATTTACCAAGGGCTTCCCATCCAGAAGACCTTCAAAGCGCCTTGCAACTAATACAAGTGCTTATGCATGTTAAAGTTTGACTATTATGCACATTAGGAAAATCTCCAGCTGGAATGCTGTAAATGGGTGTCTTTGAAACATGTTAGTAAAGGTAAAGGTTTCACTTTCTCAAAAGCCAGTCATATCTGACTCTAAGGTTCAGCGCTCATCTCTGTTTCAAAGCTGAAGAGCCAGCGCTGTCTACTCCTGCAGATGTTTCCATGGTCATGTGGCAGGCATGACTAGATGCTGTATACCTTCCCGCTGAAGTGGTCCCTATTTATCTACTTGCAATTTCTTGCTTTTGAACTGCTAGGTTGGCAGGAACTGGGACAAAGACAGGAGCTCATTCCATCCTGCAATACTTGGGAATTGAACTGCTGACCTCCCACCTTCTAGTCAGCATCTTAGCCACTTGAGCCTGTCCTTGCCCAAAAGTACTCTGCCTTACCTGTTCTCTTGATCACAAGACTTCTAGCTTGCTTGGACTTCTAGCTTGCCTGTTGTCCGGACAAACCCTGTATCGCAGTCTACCTCGCATTTGATTTTGGACTTGGACTCTGGACTGTGATAAAGTTACTGTTTGACCAGTTGCCTGGCTGCCCTTGGTCCTGGTACTTTTGTTGCTTGCGAGCTGCCCATGTCCATATTGACTCCATATTGTTTGAGGGACCTCTCAGCAACCAGAAACGTCCTAGAAATTTTTGGTCAATGCTAACCAGTTCCTCTGTGAGTTTCTTGGGCACAACATATATTACATTTCCCATTCAAATCAAAGTAAAGCCATGTGTTCCTCTTTGGATGAAGAGAAGTCCTCTATATTAATAGAAATTATTGCCATTTGAGGTCCTAAAAAGGACCATTGGGTCATTTTTTTTTCATCAGCATTTTTACAGTGCAACTCTTATGGATCAGAATGATTTGCTGGCATTGTGCCATTGACCAGAGGATGCCCCAGTGTGCTTGCAACATTTTCCACTCTTCAGGGGTGCTCTTTCTATGCCCCCCCCGAATCATGTATTTTAAATAATAGCTGTTCAAAATATTGCTATTGTTGCTGCTACTGTTTTTTGGTGGTGGTGGTGGTGGTGGTGGTGTTTGGTGGGGGTAGAAAAGCAGTTATGTAAAATATCTTCTCACAGTGTGGAAAATCAATTGTAACTGCAATTCTAGCTTAAAATGACATAACAATTATTTCTTAGTGCCGACGCTACCCAGTGTGGTGTAACGGATAGTGAACGACCAAGACGCAGAAGGCCTAGGTTCAAATCACTGCTCACTTATGGAAATTCGCTGAGGGAGTGGAACTGATAAAACCATTCCTTAAATATCTCACTCATCTTAAAACCCTTATTAGGGTTATTGTGTAATTACCTAGCCATTCAAAAGCAGGAAATTGCAAGTAGATTAATAGGTACCGCCACATCAGGAAAGGTAAAAGCGTTCTGTCCACTCTGACATCTAGTCATGCCTGCCACACGACCACAGAAATGTCTGCAGATGCTGACAGCACTGGTTCTTTGTCTGTATAAGGAGATGAGCACCACTCCCTAGAGTCAGACACAACTGGCTTTTGAGCAAGGGAGACCTTTACCTTTACTAACTTAGTTTTGATTTGACAGCACAGAACAACAGAATGTGTCTGTCTGATAACACTTTTAGTGTTTAACATTAGTTATATAAAACAAGTTCCTAGTGGTATCCACTTTTTGAATGGCATCATTCATCCATCAGTTGCAACATGTTGGCTATCACTGTATCAACAGGCTGTATAACTGTTCTTGCATAATGTTTTCTTACCATTGTGGCATCAAAGGCAATACTACCACACAAAAAGTGACAAAACTAGAAGCATTTTGAAGAAGGGTTAATTTTTAAACAGCAGAAGGATATGTATATGATTACTGGGTTGCAAAATAAGTGCTTTCTGGAAGGAATAGAGGAACCCTTTTATTTATGATTACATTATATATTCCAGGACACGTGCTATAACTCAATAGCAGAGCACGTGACTTGCATGCAAAGGTTCCAGTTTTTATCCCTGGCCATTCTGATTTTTAAAAAATCTCACATAGAGAGCTGGGGAAGACCTCTTTATGGATACTCAGTGCCAGTGAAGACAACATAGGCAACAAAGCTGAGAAATGCATTTACAATAATGAAAGCTGTAATTACTTTTTATTTCACAACAGAAGCTTCCCAGACTCGATGTCTCATACTAGCTCTAATGTAGAGAGTTTCAGCAGGGAAAAGGGGAGCTGATTTACCCCATAACCCAGGGGTTGAAGTCCCAGAACCTATAGGCTGAAATGGATCTTTCTATTACCCCTAAGACACTCCACAATTTTTTTCAGAAAACTCATGGAAGCCTCCCAGAACACGAATGTTTCCTTAAAACAAGGAGAAGGTCCCCCTGCACCATGTTATCCCCCCTCCAGCAAAAAACATCTTGTTTGTTTATGTTTAGATTCTAGGAGGTCTAGCCCCAAGACTTCTGAAGCTTGCCCACACTGTTTTAACTTTTCTTCTTGGACAATTAGCTTGATCAGAAAAATCTCTTGCTCCTTTCTAAACTGGCTCACAGTTTAAGATTAAGCCTTGGAAGCCCTGCTTTATGTCTGACTACTTTGCAAATGTAAGTGGGTAGAAACATTGAACAGGGTGTTTTCTGAGGTAGGGCCCCATCTGGGGAGATCTTTGCCTACTGAGATGAGATTGACTTAATCTTTGTCCAGTTTTAAGCAGGCCATTAACTCCCCCCCCCATCTATGTGGACAAAGAAACATGAGTCTGTGCCTTGGTTCTAGGCTCCCATATGATACCAGTTGTTTTGGCTTCACCAGCATTCTAGACCTATCTATGCAAGCAGATGACCTTCTCTTCTATAAAAAAAAGACATTTTTTGTTGTTCGTTGGACTTTTTTTTTTTTTTTGGTTTTGGTTTTGGTTTTGCAGAGAAGTAGGAAGGCAGACATGCTTAAAATTGCCGTAAGTTGTTATCTGCTGCCAAGTAGCTTATGGTGATCCTATGAATCAGTGTCCTCCAAAAGCTCCCCACTGTTGTTCATTAACAACAATTGCTCAGCTCAGGTCTCGCAAACCCAATGCCATGGTTTTCTGTTGATATTCTTCAAAAAATAAGATAGGAAGGATAGCCAGCGTTGTAAGTAGCACTGTCTCTTACTCATTGTACCCTGAGTCCTCCTAAGACAAAGAACAAGGACAATGGGGTGCCCTCCCAAAAGAAGAAGAAGAACCATTATAATTTGCAAGAATGGGGGGGAGAGGAATCATAACAAAGCCAGGAGGTATTATCAGTTATTTTCTTAACATTTAGCAGGAGATGTCCATACCCTTTGAATTTCGAGTTCCCAGGGCAAAGCCCATTGCTCCACCCTGTTTTTGGCTAGGTCTAATGGACTATCTTTCTGTTTACTGTCCCCCATATTCCCGCAAGATTCAGATTACTTGTTACAAACACTGGTGCTCCACTTCTGAAACTCCTAGACCAGCGATGGCAAACCTTTTAGAGACAGAGTGCCCAAACAGAGTGGCGGGATGAACTCTATGCTGGGGGGGGGAGGGAGGGAGTGCTCCCATTGGGCTGCTGGGCAGAAGGGTGGGGTGAACTCTGTGCTAGTGTGACGGCGCACATACCAACAGAAAGGTCTGGGCATGCCACAGGTTCTCCACCACTGTCCTAGACCGTTATTGCACTGCTGTTCCTTGTGGGGAGAAGCAAATGGAGCAACCATTACCACTACCTTCTCACAGTTACACCCATGGCTACATATCTTCCTTTACTGAGAACAGCCCTCCATTTGAGTGGTTACTTAGAGGATAATGATTCTTCTGAAGATGTCTCCATTTGAAAGGCTCTCCAGCCCAAGTCTTATTTAAACATATTGAACCATAAGTAACAAGGAACTTGAAGATGCCCCTCCACAGAGAGCACTCAACAGCTGTAGGATTTGGATATCTTCCTCTCTTGTACTAGTTCTTGTTTTGGAGTCCAAAGAGTTTAGCAAGCTGCCCTGTTTTACAAACTGTAAGGTATGGAATCACAGTCTTCAAATTTCAACCATAAGCTAATAAGCTTTCAAGCAGCCCAAGATCCAGCTTTGTCTTCTCTGTGGAACAGGAGAGCCAGAGAACACAGTCTCCATCCCACTCACCCCTACAGCATAGCATAGCATGCAGAGACCTCTACTGGCTGTCTGAGACACAGCAAGAAACACTGCTACTGATTACACTTTAATCATCGATTCAAAGCCTATTCTATTACTTCCAAGACAAACAGGTTTATTGATCTAATCTAAAACTTCTAAAATAGTCAATGGAGTTTAAGAGTTTTATGAAGAAATTTATTTTTTGAGAACAGTTGTGCAAATCATATTCCTTACACACCTTATTTTTTCCAGTTGACCTATGAAAGAGGGTGTAGAAGGGAAAAGGGAAAGGTTTCCCTTGCTCGAAAGCCAGTTGTATCTGACTCTAGGGTTCAGTGCTCATCTCTGTTTCAAAGCCGGAGAGCCAGCGCTGTCTGCTTCTGCAGATGTTTCCATGGTCATGTGGCAGGCATGACTAGACACTGGAGTGCATGGAACGCTGTTTACCTTCCCACCAAAGTGGTCCTTATTTATTTACTTGCAATTTCTTGCTTTCAAACTGCTAGGTTGGCAGGAGCTGGGACAAAGACGGGAGCTCATTCCATCCTGCAGTACTCGGGAATTGAACTACTGACCTCCTGCCTTCTAGTCAGCATCTTAGCCACTTGAGCCACTGCAGTGCCACTGTAGAAGGGTAATGACCTGTGTTTCTAGAGTGACAAAATTTAGCATTTCTACAAGTACTGTATTCCATTTCCTAAATGTGGAATGGAAATTGTCCACGTGTGTCCATCTACTCTGGCTGATTTTCAGTTCTGATCTATGCCAGGAACTGAACAGAGGGAGTCTGCCCTGGCTGATTCTGCTGGACTTCTCAGCAACTTTCAGTACTTAAATCAGTATCTTTCTGAGATGCCTTTCTGAGATGAGTCTTGAAAGTACTATTTTATCATACTAATCCATCCTGGATGGCCAAACTCTGAAAATAGTGTTCAGGAAACCCTGTTTAATGTCCTAGCCACTAATCTGTGATGTTGCCCAGGATTCAATTCTGTCCCCATATTATTTAACATCTGTATGAAACCATAGAGAGAGGTTGACTGGAAGTTTGAGATTCAATGCCATCAATATGCAGATGACATCCAATTCTATCTCTCCTTCGAATCTGATTCCATGGAAGCTGTTCTATGCTTACATTAGTAAAATGGACAGGATGAGGGCTGACAGGATGAAACTCAATCCAGACAAGACAGAGGTCTCTTGGTGAGTCAAAAGGCAAAACAGTAGATGGAGATTCATTCTGTAAAGGATGGAGTTCCAGTTTCCCTGAAAGTCTGCAGCTTAGGTATTCTCCTAGATGCATCCCTAAGGTTGGATGTACATGTTTCAACAGAGGCCAGGAATTCATTTGCACAGCTAAAGCAAGTGTGTCAGTTTCACCCATTCATTGACATGTCCAATCTAGCCATGGTGGTGCATGCTTCAGTTACAACCCATTTGGATTACTGCAATGCAGTCTATACGACGCTGCCTTTGAAGTATTTTGAAAATGATTCAGCCAGACTGATACTATTAACGACAGCACGTAACTTCCTTATTGCCACAGTTTCACTGGCTGCCAGTTAGTGTCTGGGCCCAATTAAAGGATGGTTATTACCTCTAAAATCCATCAACCAGGGGTTCACAACTTGCAGCCCATGGGCTGGATCCAGCCTGCAGCACCAAATAATCTGGCCCCCAAACTCTCTCCAGCTGCTGCTGCCGGAATCGGGGGCAAACTCATCTACGGCCATCATAAATGCATTTACGACAGCCATAAATGAGTCCACGGACATCGTAAATGCATTTACTACAGCCGTAAATGAGCCCGCAGCTATCGTAAGTGTGTTTATGACAGCTGAGGACATGTTTTACAGCAGCATTGATGGTGGGGCAAACCACCAGTCTGGCCCTCTCAGCTGTCTGAAGGGGCATGGTCCAGCCCGTGGCTGAAAAATGATGAGAACCCCTGCCATACACCTTGTGTCTGGCCTATTTGAATGGTGTATCAGCCCATATGAATCTACTTGGCTTTTAAGATCTTCTGGGGAGGCCTCTTGGTTTCACTACCTTTCCAAGCTCATTTGACAAGGATGTGTGAGAGAGCTTTTTCAGTGACTGCTCCTAGTTCTGCCCTATGAATCCAAGAATCCAAGTTGGCCCCCTCTTGTTCTTCCATTGATGGAAGGACAAGCCCTTCCGTCTCAGGTTGGCTTTCAAGCAATAAGTGTCTCTGCAATGCTTGGTTTATTAATTTACAGATTTTAAAATGTTACTTAAAATATTTTAAAACGGATTATAATCTTGGTTTTAATCTTGATATATGTTTGTTTGCAATATATTTACATGGTATTTGAAAACTGTTGATTGTTTTATAGTTGTAAGTCATAGTCTTTGGCCTCCTATGGGGAGTAAATAAAATAAAATAAATAACCTTCCAGGGTGTTCACATTTATTCTTCAGACATTTTTCTTCTAACTACAAAAGAATGAAAGAGAGGGAACAGAAAAGAGAGAGATAAAAGGTAAAAAGAAATAGTTGCACAAAGCTTTTTATGCTGTCATTCTTTCTGCAGATAAATTTAGTCGTACGTACAATGGCTTGAATATTATCTAAGATAAATAGATTAATCACACATATCGGGTTTGTTGATGTTGCACATACCTGAGTGTTAGATCCAATGTGGTTTACTGTTTGGGCTGTGTTTTGGGAGAACCAGGTTCAATTCCCCAATAGGCCATGAAATGTTCTGGGTGATCTTTGTCTAATCACTCTTGCCTCAGTTTGATTTACCTCACAATGTTGTCGCGGGGAGGAGGAGATCCATGTATTCCATCTTGAGTGTTTTGGAGGAAAGGCTGGAAATAGTAATATATCATAATATTGCTTGCAATAGTGAAAAGTATGTGGATTACACTCTCACTTCTTGGACAGTAGTAACCATTTCTGTTAGTGCAATAATAATAATAATAATAATAATAATAATAATAATAATAATAATAATAATAATAATAATAATAATAATAATAATAATAATAATAATTATTATTATTATTATTATTATTATTATTATTATTATTATTATTATTATTATTATTATTATTATTATTATTATTATTATTATTATTATTATTATTATTATTATTATTATTATTATTATTATTATTATTAATGTCAGAAATTATTCTGGGTTGTTTTTTCTGGAGAAACTCCGCTCAGGGGATGCCCGAATGAGGCTTCTTTCATGTCCCCAAGATCTTTCCCCACTAAAGTGGTCCCTGTTTATCTATTTGCAATTTCTTGCTTTCGAACTGCTAGGTTGGCAGGAGCTGGGACAGAAACAGGTGCTCAAACAGGTGCAGTATCCGGGTCTCGAACTGCTGACTTGCCATTCCAGCTAACAAGGCAGGCTTCTTAACCACTGAGTCACCACAGCCCATGGCAATATTAGTGCAATATTAGTGCAATAAGAAGATGGTGAAGGTCCATTTGACAAGTACTGTACTTCAAAAATAAACACGCTTGTAGGGGAAATAACTAAGAACAAATGTTTTTTTAACAGTACCCATGTAAGAATTTGCATTTTATTGGTGTGCCTAAAGTTCTCAATTGTTGCCTCTAAAATTTTGCTTTTAAAATCTTTGCCAGATTCATGGTGAGTTTGGGGACAAAGCACTCAGGCTTTCTGTCTTTTGCCTACTCTTTCTCTGGATACATCTTCTCCTGGCCTGTTTGCTTGACTTCCATTTCCTTACTCTTCCAGGTTTGGAGTTGGCAGGGGAGAAAAAGGGAAAGTGAAGGAAAGAAATAGAAGGTCCTAGAGTAAACAATAGGCCATTCTGTAGGCTTATGGATCTCAGCAGTGCCCGCTCCTGATTATTACCCCAACTGAAAGGTATAGAAATGTGGGTGCCCATCAATATTGAAAGACATGGCTTGCACACATACATGTTTTTTCATGGTCTCAGAATGTACCATGATTGGGAAGCTTCTGTTCTTTCCATCATGTACAGCTTTACAGAATAGACCCTGAAGATTTACCAAACATTGGGAAGAAGCTTTTCCATCTTGAAAATTTAATTGTGGAGTGTATCACCAAAAAGTGGGAAGGCTTTTTGTACTGTTGCTATTTCTTTAATTGGCTTGCTTTTTGAAATTGCCTTTGCCACATGCATTATCTGTCAAATTGCTGCTCCTGTCAGACAGCTGTTGAGAGAAATGAGAAAACATGTCTAATGGCATCCTGCTTCGGGTAACAAGATTCTTAACATAAGATGTTGCTAGAAACATCTGCCTGCCTTGTGGTTCATTTTCCCATCAATGTCTGTCAAACACATACAGAGCAAATATACCATTCCCTCCCCTTGTCTTCCCTGGAAATCTTATAGTTTTCACTTCTTCCCGTATGACAATGTCTCTTGCTCATCTTTCTCAAACTTGCTGATCTCCAGATGGGTTAGACAACAATCTATATCACCCCCAGATGATATCCTATACTCCAACATGTGTCACAGTGGTGAGAAACATAGGGCCTTCACATGTTGTTTAATTGCACTGCTTACCAGCCTTAGATATCATAGCTTATGGCAAAAGGAACTGAGGTCTGAGACCATGGGTGGGAATAGGCACATAGTGTGTGAAATTCCCCTGACTGAGGAAGCTATGCTTACAGTAGCTTTTGAAAGACTGTGTATTCAATTTGCCTGAAGTGCACCAGGCAGGATATAGCTCTGATATCCTTTAATGGCAAAATAAATACTTGGGCTCTACTTCAGAAGTGATGGTATACACTTATTTAAATCTCAGCTGAGGAAAGACATCTTGTGTGAAGTGGTGCTCTGGCTGAGTACTCTCCAGTTGATCAGTCAATAAGCACATGCCCCCACCATGTCAAAACCTTGTACAATTTTCTGTGAGTTCTATTAAATACGAATAATTAATATCTCATCCCTACACAGGAGAATAGAGACAGCCATGTAGCAGAATATATCATTTCTGTTTAGCTTTGGCCCAAACTATTTTGCCACCTCAGGCTAAGGAACAAATGGCATTCCTAACCCACAAAGTTCAGGTGCATAGTATCTACAGTAAGCCCAGTTATTTCGACCTGAGGCAGAAAATCCAATAAGCTCCTCTTCCTACCCATGGAAGAAAAAATGTAATAAGAAATCAATTAATGCTGCTTTTTTTGTCACACAAAATCTACTGGCAGGGACAACTACCTCAATGCCTAATGTGGGGGCGGGGCTGGTCCTTTCCTACTGTTTCTCCCCCTTTTCAAATAGCTGGAATATAGGAAGGACAAGAGAAGACGTTAACACCGTGGATTTGAAAATGGAATCAAAAAGTAATTTGCAAATTTTTTTCCTGCAAAAGAAGTGTCAGAGGAATTTTCTGTCTTCTGGACCAGTTTTTGGGGCTTTGTATGCTAAACAGCTAAAGGGGAGGAAGCTGGGAGTAGTTGCCGTTTGCTATTCTGCCTCTGGCTCCCCCCCCCAAAAAAAAACGTATTGAGAGAGCTTGGGGTTTCATCTACATCACCCAACACACAAGCAGGTATTTTTTAAAGCCCAAAATGGGTTTTCAGTGCGATTGCGAGTGCAATTGCCTGGTCTATGGAACTCCCTGCCAGAAGAAGTGGTGACAGCTGTCAGTCTTGACAGCTTTAAGAAAGGATTAGACAAGTTCATGGAGGACAAGGGTATCAATGGCTATAATTATGGATACCTAAGGACAACATCCGTGTTGGAGAGATAGGCAGGATATCTCTCAATGCCATTTCCAGGGAATCCTAAACAGGTGAAAGCATCTGCTTGGGAATACCCTGAAGCAAATGGTGAGCCACTGTGTGAGGCAGAATGCTGGACTGGATGGGCTCCTGTGGCCTGTTCCAGCAAGACTGTTCTTATGTTCTTATGCCTTCACGAGGCAGTTCTGTTTGCTCAGGCTTGCTCAAATAATGTTACGACTTCCCACCAGCATCTAAGCACCCCGTGTCTGTGTCTGCTTGGTTTGGGCTGTAGAAGAAATGGTGAAACAAACAAGTCCAATGTTGATCTTCTGAAAATCGGATTTATTATTCTTTTTCAGAGTCACTGAGGAAAAACTGAGCTGTGTTTTTTTCTGCTTTACAGGCTTCCTCGTTTTACAACCTGCCTCCCCCAAGTGGCGCAGGGGAAGAGGCAGATGCGAGGGAAGGAAGGAAGGATCCGTCCCTTGGGGAAGCCCAAAGCTCCCACTCGCCAAGGCTGAAGCGGCCAGTTCAAGTCCCTGAAGAGGGACACAGCTTTCTGCTCCTTCCCTTTCTTCGCCTCCATCCTCCTCGCCCACAGCAGGAGTATCCTTTGGGGCTCATACCTGTCAAGTTTCAGGAAATTCCTGACAAACCCCCATATTTTACACTCTTTCCCGACGTCATCCCATATTAGTTAGACTGCAGTTAGACTAGAGTTAGACTGGAGGCCAGCACAGGGTAAGCATAGCTGTCGAGTTTCCCATTTTGGCCGGGAAATTTCCCTTATTTGACAGAAATTTTCCGAAACTTGACAGGTATGTTGGGGCTACACACACAACCCTCTCCTACGAGCAGCTGGCACTGAATCAAGTTGGTGACACACCAGACACTACCACCACCCACCTCGGAAGTGGCTCCCCCTTTGTGAACATTGAGCAGGGAGGGAGGAGTTAGTGGCGCCGGATCGCATGACGACTCCCAGGACTGGAGAAACCAGGAGAGGATGATGTGGGAAGTGTAGGAAGGAATTGAGAGAGCTCAGGACAGGACTTCTCCTCAAACGCCCAGTCTCCAAAGGGTAGGGCCATAGCCAGGATTACAGATGTGGGCAGGCAGATATTTTTTCCCCAGGATGGGCAATAATTTCATATATACAGGTGAAACTCGGAAAATTAGAATATCGTGCAAATGTCCATTCATTTCACTTAAAGGGTGAAACAAATATTTATTTATTTACTTACTAAATTTATACGCCGCCTTCCTCGCCTTGGCAACCCAAGGTGGCTCACATCAATTAAAACCATCTTGTACATTAAAAACCAACCACCAAAACAATAAAATGGTTAAAATCTAAAAACCAAAAGCCCCTTAATTAAAACCCCAAATAGGGCTAGATAAGCCAGCGTGTGCTGCCAGATGCACCCCATACCTGCTTGGCAGAGCCAGGTTTTTAGAGCCTTCCTGAAGGGATAACAGCTCTGCTGGAGGCGCAGCTCTGGTGGCAGGAGGTTCCAAAGGGCCGGGACAGACACCGAGAAGGCTCTCTTCCTGGTCCCAGTAAGATGTAATATATGAGATAGACTCACTACATGCAAAGCGAGATATGTCATGCCTTAATTTGTTATAATTATGATGATCATATGGCGTATAGCGTACATGAGATCATGTGATGATTATGGGGTACATGAGATTGGGGAGTTGGGGTTTTCATAAGCTGTAAGCCATAAGCATCATTATTATAACAAAGTAAGGCTTGAACTATCTCGATTTGCATGTAATGAGTATCTCATATAGTTGTTTCACCTTTTAAGTTGCATTGCTGAACTGAATGAACATTTGCACAATATTCTAATTATCCGAGTTTCACCTGTATTTTTTGTTGTTGTTCAGTCGCACAGTCGATTCCGACCCTTTGCGACCCCATTGACCATTTTCCTCCAGGCACCTCTGTATGTCAAATGTATAAGCAGCCTGGAGTTTGAAGGTGGGCAAACTGCTAACTCAGGGTGGGCAATGCCCACTCTGGCCACCCCCTGGCTACAGCCCTGGGTCAAGGTCAACCTTGCTCGAAAGCCAGTTGTATCCAACTCTAGGGGTTGGTGCACATCTCCGTGCTGTCTGCATCTGCAGACGTTTCCATAGTTATGTAGCAGGCATTGCTATGGAATGTTGTTACCTTTCATGCCAAAGTGGTACCTATTCATCTACTTTTAATTTCTTGCTTTCGAACTGGTAGGTGGGCAGGAGCTGGGACAGAGGACAGGAGCTCATTCCGCTACACAGTATTCAGGTGTTGAACTGCTGACCTGCCAACATTCCGGTCGTCAAGATCACTGTCTTAACCACTAAGCCACCATGGCTCCTCCAGCCTCCAAAACAAAACCCATTTTACGCAGTGGCAATTGCCACCTGCATGCCTGTGACGGGGCAAAACCATGCGAGCAGGAGAAGTGAGGAAGAATGACCGCATTCAACTACATACAGGTCTCAGAGCCTTCCTTATGAATAGCCATGCCTAACACTGCAAAGGTTTATTAAAAATAAAATCAATTAAAGTTTACATTGTGTTGCCATCTCAATAACATGTAGCAAGAGCCGCCCTGGCCAGATATTTTTTCTTACCTAGCCATGTTTATTGTGAAATCATCCTGAGCAGTCCTGATTTGTTCATTCATACCCCATGCCAGGCAAGACATGGATTCTGCTTCTGCTGCTCGAATTTCTGACTTCTGTCTTAGTCATGAACATGAATTCAATTTGGAACACATAACCAAAACATCAGGTGGAGCTGTTTACCTGTTTTTTCAGTTCTGGATCATATGATAACAGTAATGGAAAGATGCTTTCTTTGTTTCTTGATCCATTCCTTTCTCCCAGAGCAGCTGCTGGATCTCAATCCTTCCCCTGTTGCTTCTCAACAGCAGAAGATGAAAGATAAGGCCTGCTTTAAGTGGCTCCCTGCATATGAAGAGTCAGTAGATACTCACTTGTGAGTAGTAGTACTATCATCGTAGTACTTATTTTATTTGTTTGTTTGTTTATTCATTCATTCATTCACATTTATACCCTGCCCTTTTGGTGCAAGCACCACTCAGGGCAGCTTACAGTGTGTGTGCGTGCGTGCGTGCGTGCGCGCGCGCGCGCACACACGCGCGCATGTATTATACAAACTCTCCCCCCTGTTCTAATCTGATATCCTACAGCTTTTTACCACAAGTTCATCCACTTGTATGCCAGTAACCCTGAAAGAAATGATGCCTGAGAACATATGCCAGGAGTTATTATTTGCCACAGAAAAAATACACTTACCCTTTTAATGCACAGTGATAATTTTGTGACCTATTTAGTATTGTATCATTATTTGGAAATCTAACAAATTCATCAGTCTTAGCTGTTGCTTATGCAACTCACAGCTCTCTCTGGAAACTCCCCCTCCCCCCCCCCCCGTTATATTCTCTTTGAATGGTGGATAGTCAGAAATGAACACAGCACTTGAAATCAGATCGGAAGGAGTGAAAAAGCAGTATTGTTGTTCTCCAGGACTGGGCAATGGATGGTACATAGTGCTAATGCTGTCTGAAATAGAATTGACCTTTTATGTATCACTGTCACATTGTTGACTCATGATTGGTTTGTCATTCTCTGAGTGGTTAAGATGCCTATTTGCGTATTTTTGAAGTTTTTCTAGCTGTGAGGGCAGCTTGTTCTTGCACTATAAATCAGCTTCCCATTAGCACAATGGTAAGTGGGTATCATTTATTAGTGCATTAGATTGCCTTCCCTTCCATTTGTACACTGTAAAAGCTGAAGTGTTTTTGTCATAGCAATAGATCAACTTTGAGAGATGCTTTAGAATGTGAAGGCAACATCTGCCAAGTCTCTAAGTCTTCAGGGGATATAATGAAGGCTGGACCAAAGTAAGGATAAAAGAAACTTTCTGTTCTGCTTTCTGATCCCCACCCTGTGAATTCCAGCACTTTCCCCTTCTATTGTCTGTCAATATTACACTTCACTCTTCTATGCATTCTGTCTCTGCCCCTGTTCCTAAATTAGTCTTCACTAGCCTGTTATAACTAAAACACTGTGGCCTAAATCCTATTAGTTCTTCATGCTCCCATAAGTGAAATGGTGTAAAAAGGAGCAGCAAATAGTTAACATGCCACTGCTTGTATCCCTTTTTGCATGCATAAAGAGTATTAAAGCAGCATCTTATTAAGTAGTGGCAATTAGTGGCTAAATTTCATACTATTACACTTAAGTAACATAAGTAACCAACAAGAATCTGACCAAAATAAATTGTTGTGGAATTGTTATATCTTGAATATTGTTTGAAGTTGGTTGTACTTGAGTCAAGTCAGATAAATGGGACATGTGAATCTCAAGATAAATCCTATTAACTTCAGTTGTGTGCAATTCTTATTTTATCCACACACAGTCAAATCTTATTAAACTGAACACTATACTGAAGGTATTTATTGTCTGGTTTTAATTTTGATTTGTTTTTCTTAGGTCTTTTGTAGTTACGAACACAATAAAACATAATTAAAACAATAACAACTGATCAGCATGTTAATTTGAGAGAAACTTGAACCTGATTAATTTTCTTTGGATTACTGTTATATGGGTGATTCTGTTTGAATATATTTGTTTGGTATGTACCATGAAATAATTTTCATTTTACAGGGACTCCATGGGTCAGGGGCTTCCAAAAAGTTCTTATAACACAGGTCTAGGGAAAAATCAGCTGCATAGGATATTTTTGGTAAATTTTATGTTTTTTAGTGTTCTGAATCCAAAAATAACCTCAATTCCCCCCCCCAATCAAGTACAGTTTTTCGCAAAATATGCATTAAAAAAGCATAAGAGTGATGAGAAAATCACTATTTTATTACAATGAACTCAACATATTATTTCTTATAATTACACAAACAGTTTATTCATAATATATACTTAACAATCCGTGTTCACTCTTTTTGACTGTGAAACCTTTTCTTCTTCTCTTTTATGCTTCTCTGAACACACTTTCGCTTTCCATTTTCTGTTTCCCATTTGAGCATCCAACAGTAGTCAGCTAGCATATTGATGTTCCATCTTCCTTGGTAGTGTCTCTTGATATCACGGACATCCTGGTGAAATCTTTCACCCTGCTCTTCACTGTAGGCTCCCAAGTTTTCAGGAAAATAGTCGACATGGGAGTGTAAGAAATGAACTTTTAAGCTCATCTTCCATCCTTGAGCTTTGTGTCCATTCAGCATGCATTGTACAATGGTTTTGTAGTGAGGGTCTTTAGTATTCCCTAAAAACTTGTGAAATACGTCTTTGAAAGAGTCCCAAGCTTCCTTTTCTTTTTCTCCCATCGTTTCTAAAAAGAGGGGGTCGGATAACAGTTTTCGTATGTCGGGGCCAGTAAAAACTCCCTCTTTCAACTTGGCTTCAGATAGTTGTGGAAACTTGGAACACAGATATCTGAAACATTCCCCTTCTTTTGGCAGTGATTTAACAAACTGCTTCATAAGCCCTAATTTAATATGAAGAGGTGGCAATAAAACCTTTTCTGTTGGAACCAAGGTTGTATCAATGACTTTTTTGCGCCGAGAATTAAGTGGCCAGTCAGTTTTTGTCCAATGGAGGTCTCTGGCTTGACTGTCCTACAAAAATAAGAAGCAGGGATATTTTGAATAACTTGCCTGCTGGCCTAACAACATGGTTAGTATTTTAAAGTCTCCACAAACCATCCAGCAATGTTCTTAATATTTGATTTTGTCAAGAATCACAGTTAAATCATTATAGTTTTCATCCAGATGCACCGAGTGACCTATAGGAAGTGATGCAAATGTATTTCCATTATGCAGCAAGACTGCTTTGAGGCTTGTTTTAGACGAATCAATGAATAGACGCCACTCAGATGAATCCTATTTCTATTTCAAAGCACTTCATTAGCCCTTGAACATCACTACAATAAACGAGATTTCCATCTTTGGAGAAAAACTGAGTGAATTTTTTCTCTCGGTCCCTGTACCACTAAAATGATGTTCCAGGTGACAGCAGGTTTTTATTTGATAGTCTTGACCCCAGCAATTCGTCTGAATCTTTGGAAAGGCTTAAGTCTCTAACTAGGTCATTGAGTTCGCTCTGAGAAAAAAGTTGAGGTACCTCATCAACATAAAAATATGAGCTAGATTCGTCCTGGGAAGGCAATGGGTCTCCATCCTCCAAATCGCTCAGGATATTATCCAAACTGGAAGGTGGGTGTGGAACTGGTATTTCAGAGCTATGAAGCACTGGACGAATAGCTGAATTAAGGTTTGGATAAGCTATCTTCTTTTTATTTTTTGTATTAAAGCCTTTCACATCTACCGAACAGAAATAGCAGTCGGTAGTGTGGTTTTGCTGTTCACGCCACATGATAGGAATGCCAAAATGGAATGAGGTTTTCTTACCTTTAAACCATAAACAAAGATCTTCCTCGCACCTTCTACACACCTTATGAGAAGCCCATGCTTTGTCTTGATCCCCAAGTTTCAACTTGAAGTAAGCAAAATACACTTTCTTCACAAAATCACTTATGTTTCTTTGTTGACTTTTAATAGTATATTCACCACAAATAAAACAAAAGTTGTCCGGAGAAATAACACCTCTTGGAGCCATAATACAGAACTAAAAACGAGCACAGTCACGTTTGAATGCAGGATGTAAACTGAGTGTGGCTCATACAGCAACCAAGATCCTGAACCTATTTAACATGTTGAAACATGTTCAAATCTGACAGTAGGCATGTTTATACTCATTTATAATACCCCAGATAACATATCAAACATGCTCAACCCAGCCAATAAGATTCCTGGATATGTTCACCTTTCGCTACAAACAAAATAAACCTGTTGGGACATGATCATCTGAGCTTCCTCACACCACTACACCTACACTACACCCAGTGGTGGGCTCCAAAAAAAATTGCTACCATTCTGTGGACGTGGCATGGTGAGCGTGGCCAGGGGAAAAGACCTGCATTGCACCTGAATTAGAACTACTTTATTTCAAAAGTTGGATGGGTGCAGCCAGCCGGAATTTCTGCTACCGGTTCTGGCAAACTGAGGTGAACTTACTGAGGGGCCATTCAACAATTACGTGATCCTCGAGGGGGGAGGGGGTCTGCCATCTGATTTATGGAAAATTACGTGGGGCAGGTCAGGTCAAAGATTATGAGATCCATTTGGAGCTGTTGTGGTTTCAAAACATGGCACTTTTTTAGATTTAAAAATGATCTCTGGTAATTTTGATCCGATTTGATATTATTGAATTGCTTGTGCAGTCTATTTCTAACTGACAGAAATTTATAATCCTTATTAAAAAGATAGTAGAAGAACACTCTCAGAACTTACCTGACATCCTCATTCCTCCTTGCAAAAAATAAATAAATCTCTTCACAAAGGGTGTGATGCATCGAGAATCCTCACCAATACGTTCTGCATTAGGCACCAATAGTGAAAAGCTCTAAAAAATTAGAGTTTCTATACAAAAGCTCTGGATTGCGTAATTTTAATGGGAGGGGGGTTCGAAGCAAAAATTATGGTCGGATTACATTGGGGGAAGGGGGTCAATTTTCCCTCCAACAATTGATCACGTAATTGTTGAATGGCCCCTGATGCCCACCACTGACGACGCCCCCCCCCTCCCACCATTCCTCTTATTTTTTCTTTGCATTCTTGATTCTAGCTCTAATAAATATTAGATGAAAGTAAGAAATAATTTTTGGATAGGGTTTTTAGAATCAAGAATAGGATATCAGATTTTGGGTTAAAGGCAAACTTCACGCTAAATTAAACTAAAAACACGAGTTTTGCAAGAAAACTTGACATGATGGAATTTATTTGTATTTTTCTCGGTTTCACTAAGTAAAAATCTGTTGTTGTTGTTCAGTCGCACAGTCGATTCCGACCCTTTGTGACCCCATGGACCATTTTCCTCCAGGCACCTCTGTCCTCCACCATTCTCCTCAGCCCACCAAGCTCTGTGCCCATTGTGTCCACAATACCATCTATCCATCTCATCTTTGGACGCCCCCTTCTTCTCTTGCCCTCAACCTTTCCCAGCATCAAGGCCTTCTCAAGTGAGTCCTCCCTTCTCATTTGATGTCCAAAGTACTTTAGCTTCATCTTCACTATTTGTCCCTCCAATGAACAGTCAGGATTGATTTCTTCCAGTATTGACCTATTTGTTCTCTTTGCTGTCCAAGGGACTCTCAGGACTCTCCTCCAACACCACATCTCAAAGGCATCTATTCTTCTGCGCTCAGCCTTCCTAATGGTCCAGCTCTCACACCCATACATTACCACTGGAAATACCATTGCTTTGACTATGCGAATTTTTGTTTTCAAGGTGATGTCTCTGCTTTTCACTATATTCCCCAGGTTTCTCATAGCTTGTCTCCCCATAATCAATCGTCTTTTTATTTCATGGCTACAGTCGCCATCTGCAGTGATCTTAGATCCCAGGAAAGTAAAATCTGTCACTGCTTCTATTTCTTCCCCATCTATTTTCCAGGGACTGATCGGACCTGTTGCCATTATCTTGGTTTTCTTGATATTAAGTCTCAAGCCAGCTTTTGCACTCTCCTCCTTCAATCCAATCAAGAGGTTCTTTAGGTCTTCCTCACTTTCTGCCATTAGGGTGGTATCGTCTGCATATCTCAAATTGTTGATGTTTCTCCCAGCAATTTTGATCCCATATTGTGATTCCTCCATCCCTGCATTGTGCATTATGTGCTCTGTGCATAGATTGAATAAGCAGGGTGATAAAATGCAGCCTTGTCTCACTCCTTTTCCTATTCCAAACCACTCTGTCATTCCGTGTTCTGTCCTAACTGTTGCTTCTTGGTTCGTGTACAGATTTCTCATGAGGCATATGAGGTGTTCTGGTATTCCCATTTCTTTAATTACTTGCCACATTTTGTTGTGGTCCACACAGTCAAAAGCCTTGGTGTAGTCGATAAAACAAAAGTAGACTTGTTTCTGGTATTCTTTTGTTTTCTCCATGATCCAACGTATGTTGGCAATGTGGTCTCTAGTCCTCCTGCCTCTTCTGAAACCAGCCTGCACCTCTGGTAGTTCTCTCTCCACGTGCTGCTGAAGTCTATCCTGTATTATCTTGAGCATCACCTTGCTGGCATGTGGGATGAGCGCAATTGTTCGGTAATTTGAGCATTCTTTGGCATTGCCTTTTTTGGGGATTGGAACGTACACTGATCTTTTCCAATCCTGTGGCCACTGTTTTGTTTTCCAAATTTGCTGGCATATTGAGTGCAGTAGTTTGATTCCATCATCTTTTAGGGATTTAAAAAATTCAACTGGGATACCATCATTTCCACTAACTTTGTTGTTTGCAGTGCTTTTTAGGGCCTTTCTGACTTCACTCTCCAGAATGTCTGGTTCAAGTTCAAATTTCTCATTATTGTTATTAACAGGAGTGTTGAGGTCCTTTTTGTAGAGTTCCTCTGTGTACTCTTGCCATCTTTTTTTGATCTCTTCTGCTTCAGCTAACTCCTTTCCATCTTTGTCCCTTATCATGGTCATTTTTGCTTTAAATGTTCCCTTGATTTCTCCAATTTTTTTGAAAAGATCTCTAGTCCTGCCTCTTTTGTTGTTTTCCTCCATTTCTTTGCACTGTTCGTTCAGGTATTTTTCCTTATCTCTCCTTGCTTTCCTTTGAAATTCTGTATTCAGGTGGTTGTATTTTTTCCTTTCTCCTTGGACTTTTGCATTCCTTCTTTCCTCTGCTATTTTAAGGGCCTCATCAGACAACCACTTTGCTTTCTTACCTTTCTTTTCTTTTGGTATGGTTTTCTTTGCTGCCTCCTGCATGATGTCCCGCGTCTCTGTCCATAATTCTTCTGGTACTCTGTCTATCAGGTACAGGACATTAAATCTGTTCATGACCTTCACCGTGTATTCTTTAGGGATGTTGTGTAGGTCATATCTGTCTGGTCTAATTGTTTTCTCCATTTTCTTTAGTCTAAGCCTGAATTTTGCGATCAGTAGGTTGTGATCTGAGCCACAGTCTGCTCCAGGTCTTGTTTTTGCTGACTGAATGGAGGTTCTCCATCTTTGACTGCAGAGTATGTAATCAATCTGATTTCGATGCTGCCCATCTGGTGATGTCCATGTGTAAAGCCGCCTCTTGTGTTGCTGGAACAGGGTGTTTGCTATGACTAGTGCGTTCTTTTGGCAGAACTCTATCAATCTTTGCCCTGCTTCATTCTGTGTTCCAAGACCAAACTTGCCTGTTATTCCATTTACTTTTTGATTTCCTACTTTGGCATTCCAATCTCCTAAGATAATGTGGACATCATTTCTTGGTGTCTGTTCTATGAGGTGTTGTAGGTCCTCATAGAACTGGTCAACTGTGGCTTCATCTGCAATAGTGGTTGGTGCATAGACTTGGATTACAGTGATATTGAAAGGTTTGCCTTGGATTCCGACTGACATCATTCTATCATTTTTGATATTGTATCCCATTACTGCTTTTCTCACTCTTTTGTTGACAATTATGGCTACTCCATTTTTTCTGAGGTTTTCTTGCCCACAGTAGTAGATATGATGGTTTCCAGAGCTGAATTCACCCATCCCTGTCCATTTTAACTCACTGATTCCCAATATGTCAATGCTTATTCTTTCCATCTCATTTTTAACCACTTCCAGTTTTCCTTGATTCATAGACCTCACATTCCATGTCCCTATGCAGTATTGTTCCCTGAAACACTGTATTTCTCCTCCGCCTTTCGTATCCCTCCCCCTTTTCAGATCTGCTGTGCTGAGCATCCCCTTGTTTTGCCTTTTGTTTTGGTCCATAGGGTTCTCTTGGCAAACTTTGTGGCGTGCCTTGCCACAAATCTGTAAGAAACAGTAAAAAAACCTAAACGGTTTTTGGTTGCAGACTTATATAATTAAACAGACCTTTTCAAGTCTTGCAAACTAAGAGCCACAAGATTCTTTATTGACTCAGTCCATCTCATTATAGATCGTCACCTTTTCCTAACATTACTGTCTTTTTTAGAGAGTTGTCTTCTTAAAATATGTCCAAAGTACAATAGTGTAAGTTTGGGCCTTGGTTTATAGCTACATAGCTTTACCCCTTTAAAGAATTTTTTAAGTTTTTTCACAGCTGCCTTTCGAAGTTCCAATTTTTTAATGTCTTGGTTGCAGGCTGTTTTTGATAATAATAAAATAATATATAAAGTAATATTTTGTTTTACTGCTGCTTTATTGTTCTAGCATGTGATTTTACTGCAGAGTTGATTTTAAATACTGTAAACAAATTTGGGATTTAAAAAAAATACAAATTGGTATTGAAGTATCTTAAAGTAAATAAAGGTGTAGAAATATTCCCTTCCCACATTTATATAGAGGCTCCTGTGCCAACTGAAAACTAGTTTGTCTGGTTTGGGATTAGACCAGTGTTTCCCAAACTTTGGTTTTTGGACTTCAATTCCCAGAAGCCTAAGTCTTCTAAGTGAGGAAGGGTTTGGAAAAAGCAGTGGCATGGCAGCTCCGGGGGTGCTGGATGACACAGATTATCTGGACCCATTTCAGTCAGGATTCAGGCCCAGTTATGGTACTGAGACTGCATTGGTCGTGCTCTTGGATGATCTCTGGTAGGAGTGGGACAGAGGCAACCCCTCTGTCCTTGCTCTTCTTGACCTCTCAGAGGCTTTCGATACCGTCGACAACGGTATCCTCCTGAGCCGGCTCTGAGGATTGGGGGCCCAGGGCACTGTGTTGTCCTGGTTTTCTTCATTTCTGAAGGGCCAGATTCAGTCGGTGTCTTTAGAGAGAGAGCTGTCCAGTCTTAGGTCGCTCCCATGTGGGGTACCTCAGGGCTCGGTACTCTCGCCTCTACTGTTTAACATCTACATGAAACCGCTGGGTGAGATCATTCGTTCCCATGGGGTGTGGTATCATCAGTATGCAGATGATACCCAATTGTACATCTCGGCCCGTGGGGACCTGAGTGATGCAGTCAAAGTCCTAACCAGGTGTCTGGAGGCTGTTCTGGTCTGGATGGGGGACAACGGGCTTCAGCTGAACCCTGGCAAGACTAGTGGGTGTGGGTTCGGGGTCCTGTGCTATTCCAGGAGCTACCATCTTTGGTTCTGGGTGGGACATAGCTGCCTCAGACAGATCTGGTGTGTAATTTGGAGGGCCTCCTGGACTTGCAGCTACTGCTCGATGAGCAGGTGGCAGCCATGGCTAGGAGGGCCTTTGCACAGCTTCGTGTTATTTACCAATTACACTCGCTCCTGGACCGGGACTCCTTGCTGATGGTCACTCACACTCTGGTCACCTACAGATTGGATTATTGTAACACGCTCTACATGGGGCTGCCCTTGATGACCATTTGGAGGCTTCAGCTGGTCCAGAATGCAGCTGCCCAGGTGGTGTTGGGGTGCAGGCGTTATGCCCATGCCTCGCCACTGCTTTGGGAGCTGCACTGGCTGCCAGTGTGCCTCCGGGTGCAATTCAAGGTGCTGGGTTTGACCTTTAAAGCCCTTCATGGCATTGGACTAGGGTACTTAAGAGACCGCGTCACCCCAAGGTACTCAGCCAGTCCTACGAGGGCAGACCGGAGAGGCTCAGTGCTGGTCACATCAGTGAAAGAAATACATCTCACTGGGACCATGAAGAGAGCCTTCTCCGTGTCTGCCCGAGCCCTGTGGAACCTCTTACCATCCGATCTACGTCTCCAATCTGAATTACTCCCCTTTAGAAGAATTTATTTATTTGTTTATTTTAATCATTTATACCCCGCTTTCCTCTCTCAAGGGAGACCCAAAGCAGCTAAAGACCTGGTTATGCCAGCAGATGTGGGGCATGGGTGGCTCCTCTACTCAACCAAGCTGGCTGGTTTAGCCCGTGCGTGGGATTCTTATTGTTCTGGTAATCCTGTTTTAATGTGTGTGGAGGGAGGGTGAGGGTAGTTTCAAGTGATAAAATAGTAATTTTATGTGTTTTAACTTGGATTTTAGTTGGGGTTTTTTAGGTAATTGTTTTTAGCTGTAAATGTTTTTTTTTAAAATTGTATTGTATTTTTCCTTGTTGCTTAGCCGCCCTGAGTGGTGCTTGCATATAAATGAATAAATAAATAAAATAAGTCAATTCCACAAAACACTGATCAGGCAATGAAATGACTTAGGCTTCTGGGAATTGAAGTCCCCCTGTAGGGTGTAGGCCCCACTTTGGGAACCAATGTCCTAGACAAACAAGTCTTCAGCTTGGAGCAAGGATATCTTGCATTGTGAACATGCCTGGTCTCAACAGAGAGATCATTCCTTGTGGCTGATGCCACAACAGGGAAAAATACAAAATGGAAAAAAATCCTGTGAATATAGTAAATTTGAGCATGATTCTGAGGCTTAGATTAGACTGTGCTTTAGGGAACTTTACAAATCAAAAAGATCACGACCATATCCCATTGCACACATCTGTGTTACATGCTAAAAAATATCGTATTTCTTGACTCTACTAAAGTTTCTACCCACCAAGCTTTGCTTCTTCTTATCTCGAAAGTGATGTTTGATTGTGTAGGGTGCCATCCTGTGGTATCTGATGGTATGACGTGCTCAGAGGGAAAGCACCAAGCAGAAGAGACACTGCAATTTGAGTACAAAGACAGAACTGGTTTCCTAAAGGCAGATGATGCCTCTTCCAGTCACAGGCATGCATGATTAGTTGCACGGGAATGTGGATGGAGGTCGGATTTTTCTCTCAACTCTGTTCTTCTTAAAGGATCCGTTTCATATGTTTTTCTTTCATATCAGTCTGATCAAAACATACTTAAATCGTTTGAAAACAGCAGAGTCGTCCCATTACTGTTGTGTCTACTAAGTCACTTTTATTGTCATCTATTTTGAAAATATAAAAATTATTTTACAGCACTAAATCTGTTCCAAACAGAGCATTCAGAAGAGTTTAAAGTAGTAGTTCTCAACCTACGGCCTGGGAGCTGGATGCAGCCCACAACACCATTTTATGTGCCCCCCCCCAGCGCCTCCGCCACACCTGGAAATGCCATGTGTGGCAGGCAGGGCAAAATGCTGTCTGAGGGAGCATGACCCGGCCCTTAGCATGAAAAGGTTGAGAACCCTTGGTTTAAAGTGTCAGACAATTTTTCAGGCACATAAAATGGAGGAAATATGATTAACATTCTTTACTATCCAAATAAAAGGGTGGGTGGTGCATATATTAGTAAAGGTAAAGGCTGCCCTTGCTCGAGAGCAAGTCGTATCCAACTCTAGGGTTCAGTGCTCTTCTGTTTGTAGCCAAAGTGTTTGTGTCTGCAGACGTTTCTGTGGACATATGGCAGGCATTACTAAACACCAGAGTGCATGGAATGTTGTTTTACCTTCCCACCAAAGTGGTACCTATTTATCTACTTGCAATTCCTTGCTTTCGAACTGCTAGATTGGCAGGAGCTGGGGCAGAGACAGCAGCTCACTCCATCGTGCAGCACTCGGGTCTCAAACTGCTGACCTCCGACCTTCCAGTTGTCAAGTTCAGCATCTCAACCACTAAGCCACTGCAGTCCCTTACGGTGCATATATTAGAGCACTAAAAATCACAAACAAATACTAAATTTTGACATTTACAACCTTCAGCAGGCTAGGTGCCACTTATCTGTAGATACTACAGGGGGGGGGAATTGTGGCAAAATATCTATGCAATACTTCAAATTTAAAGCTACAAAGACAAGTGTTGTCTTAAAATTCTACAACTGGCAATGGTGATTGAACTGTCCCAAACTCAACAGTAGACTACCAGCCAGTCAGCATCTGAGGGCTGAGGTGACAACAGAAATATGGCCAATTTATCATAGAAGGTGGATAAAATTTGGTTTACCAACTAAGTAAGTCATTTACAGTGAAATTAATAGTATTACCTTAATACTGGGAAAAGTGTGGCTAGAAAAAGAGGTTGCCCTCAGTTCATAATCCTGGTTGGGTAGTGTTAAACGTCTAAGCTAAGTTGTAGATAGTACTCTTCAACTATGAGGTAATACTATTAATTTGGCTGGAACTGCTCTAATCTTGTGTCATCACAATCCACAGTCAAGAAAGGACCCTCATTTTGATGTCTGATACAGTATAGCTAGCCATATTTTTTTTTTCAAACTCCTGCATATTTTACCCCATCCACATAGAAGTGGCGCCCAGCCTGTTGAAAGCTTTTATGGGCAGAAAACTAACATTTTTAGTAGTCTAATTGAAATGTTACTTAGCCTTACCTTTGGATAACGCACAAGGCCCACACAATCTCCCCAGCCACCCACCCACCCTTTTTCATTGGAGTCTTTGCTGTGTGGTGAAAAGGAAAAAAAAGAATTGTGGTGAAAGGGAAAGGAGTAATAAAATACCTGAGGAAAACAGGGATTCACAGACAGTTGTTTCTGGGCTGTTGTTTTTATTTTATTTTAGCATGGCACTTCTGAGTGAGCCTTATTTAAACTAGAATAGGATGGACAAATAAACTGATAATTTTCTCTGGTTGTGTCTGTTCACCTTAGATCAGTGGTTCCCAAGCCCCACAGGGGGACATGAATTCCCAGAAGCCTAAGTCAGTACATTGGCTGATCAGTGCTTTGGCTTCTGGGAATTGAAGTCCAAAAACCAAAGGTTGGGAAATACTTCATGAAAAGTGGAAATGTTCACTTATTTTAAAACAGGAGCCCTCTGCTGATCTTACAACCTTGGCAAATCTCCAAAGTCACCTTTTAGCACCACCAGAGTTCAGAAATTCTAGAAGGGACACTTAAGTGCCATTCTATTGGAGAACAGTGATGCTTATTGGGGAAGCCTCTTGCAAGGACTAGTCATCCTGGTGGCAATGATGACAGCCGCCGCTACGCTGCCCTCCCGGGGACCCACGCCACCAGCCCCGGAGATGTCCAGCAGCTGCGTCGCTCTCGACCCTCCTGTGCTTGTTGCTGGGAGGTTAAAAGGAGCCGCTGCTGGAGCCGACGCCACAGCCGCCACTGTGCTGCCCTCACCAGGAGGGGAGATGCAGGCAGGTGCTCGCGCAGAGGGCTCCCCAAAGAAGGACAATATTGAGTACTTTTTTGGGACATTGAGCCCTGGTTTCATTGCGGCTTTGAGTTTTGACTTTGATACTGAAACTTCTGCAGAAGCAGTCAGTGCTGGCTCTTCAGCTTTGAAACAGAGATGAGCACTGAACTCTAGTCGGAGACAACTGGCTTTTGAGCAAGGGAAACCTTTACCTTTACCTTACTGTTTGAATTCTGTATTCTGTATAATTGTATATTGCTTTTTTTGAATTGTATTTAGTAATTTTGTGATATGTTGTGATGCCGCCCTGAGTCGGCCTTGTGCTGAGTAGGGTGGGGTACAAATTAAAAATTGAATTGAATTGAATTAGAAACTAAAGATGCCCCCACCCTTCCCATTGCCCCCAAAGCATTCCCCAAGATGAAAAGAATTTCACAAGAATCTCAGCAAAGGTGGGAATTGGAAATCTTTTATTTAAAACAAATACAGTAAATAAACCACCACATCTATTGACATAACAGCATGAACCTTAAGTGGTATAGATACACAAACAGGGTTTTAGCCACTGTTTTGATATTAACAATAAATGATGATCTACTTCGATGATCCAAAAATCTTTTGCTCTCAGCAAAATATTATTTCTGTGGATCTAAAGGACTGTAATTGTGTGTTTTACATACCCAAATGAAGGAATTTGCGTGAGTAAATATATAAGGATTCAAATGTCTAATACATACAAATGGGTTTACTGCTGGAGTGCCAAGGTTCACCATCACTGGCCTAGGTATTGACACAGGAATTCTGAAACTGGATAAAACATACAATCAAAGAGCAAACAGTATCACTACTTTTGCAAAGGAGCACTGAGCTCAGAGTATGTGTCCTATGTCTAAGTCTGAGGCCAAACAAAATGAAAGGTCCAATGTCAATGCTGAGTTGCTAGGCAAAGGGTGCCCAAACTATGGCCCATGGGCCGGATACAGCCCCAAAGCCTTTCCAATCAGCCCACAACACCCTTGCCAAACCAGGAAGTAAATATGGACGCTTCTCTGCATGTGTCCATATTTACTTCCTGGTTTGGCACAGATGTCCTCACACATATGCAAAAGTGTCCATATTTACTTCCTGGATTGGCGCAGACGTGCTCACGCATGTGCAGAAGCGTTTGCGCCAAACCAGGAAGTAAATATGGATGCTTTTGCACATGCACAGAAGCTTCTGCACCGAACCAGGAAGTAAATATGGGCGTGCATGCGCAAACATGCCCTGTTCCAGAGGCATGGACTGGCCCACTCAACTGTTCTGGGGGTTTGGGCACCCCTGTGCTAGGCTCCTTAACATACAGATGACTGGATTATTTACCAAAGAACCTCCTTTCTACCAAACCAAAACAGGGGCTTTAGTTAAGGAAGGCACTCCATGTATTAATTTGTCAAGCGAGAAAGTAAAAGATTGCAGATTGTTTCTCCAAGGCTACCAAACTACTAGAGTTTGTTGGAACTAATCGGGAGTAGCTGAAGTTTTCCCATAGGGTATATGATATCAGAAGAGTATAGAAAAAGCATCTTTGCTAAGTCAGCAAGCAAAATTCAATCAGAGAGCTCCACCAAGGCATACAAAAGTAATTCTCACCTGAATCTCATAGGTCAACTATGCAATTGATAGTTCAACTAATTGTGGAAGAACACCTATAGAACTGCTTGCTGTATATGACCCCCACCCTGATGTGACTTTCACAATTGCTTGTGCAATTTGAATTGCAGAGGCATACTGTATCTGCACAACAAGATTTTGGCCATTATTTGCTATTGGTAAAAAAAAGTTGTTTTAAAAGGGTTATTTCCCTGTAAAAAATTGTATTTCAGAATCTCATTACACTCCTTGCCTCTATCAGTCTGAAGGAGAAAAATCAGATTGTTTAAAAACCAAAAGCTTAATGTAAATTCAATAGTCCTGTTTATAGGCACTACTAGAGAACGAAATCATTTGGCTTAGGTGGATAGGATGGCAAAGCAGATAATAGTAAGGAAAATATGTAAGAGAGGTGACTTGTAACAAACAAGATTAATCTTCAATTTACAAATTAATCTAGTCCATATTGGTTTGCTTCAAATGCAACTACAGTAGCAAATACTTGTGGGTTTCTACTATACCATGTAAAACAACAGCAACATCTGCTTACTTAGCCCAACCCCGTTCAAGACTGTTACAAGATAAAGGACAATTCCCTTTCCCATTTTTGCTTGCTGCTGCCCACATCTTGACTTGCAATGGACTTCCTAAAATATTTTGCATTCTTCCAATGCCACCAAACCAATGTACAGTTACCATTATGATAAGCACCCAAGAAACTGAAGAGATTTCATCCCTTGCCACACAATACAGTTGTGACAACAACACAGGCCTTCCCGGTATCAGAGTCACTTTTTGTGGCTTTGCACAAATGTCCTAAGTGACAGCACACCACTTTGTACTTGTGTGCGGATTTCAGGTTTGTGCTTTAGAGCAAATACAAGGGCTCGTACAGTCCTGCGGTAAGGAGCGTTAATGAGACGGGAAGAGAGATGAAAAGCTTCTCGCTCAATATTTTCCGCCAGCGGGTGACCAATCTGAAAAGAGAAAGTAAGAAATGAGAGCCTTACATTTAATAAGGAGGCTGTTTGAAATTGGAGGCTGGCTTCTTAATCAGCTCAAATTCAAGGAAATCCACTTCACATTACAAGTAAAACAGGAAGAGCAATTTAATTTCACTCCGGCAATTAAATAACAAGGCACTGTGGTCAGCCACTTTTGCCAGCCCAACAGGAAACTAATCTGCAGCCAACCTGGGGTATCAGGTTCAAGGCAATGCTTAACGAAGGAGTACTGCCTCCAGTAACATTAACTGATACAAGACACTTTTGATACCATTTCAAACTCAACTCCAAAATCAAATCCTAGATGCTCTAAATACTTGGCAAGACTGACTGGCGGGACTGTAAAGGGAACTATCGACACTGTGAGCAAGTGTAAGGAGGTGTAATTAAGAGAACAGAAAAGGATTTGCTAAATGTTAATTATGAAGTTATAGCTTCAGCATGTGCCAAGCTATGTAATTTGGCACAGCTGGGACATCTAAATAAATTATATAGAAATAAGTGAAAAGCAACTACTGCCTACCAAGAAAAGGTTTATTTTTCTTTTGGCCATTAGTGCTATATCTTAACCTATAAATCCAAGGGTTAACCGTTGGAACTTGCTATAGGTTGCTATGCCTCACCCTACTTGCCTGCACTCACCCTTCGTGCACACAGCCGATCTGGGTCCGCAAGTCACCAAAGGATTGAGAAAACCGGCAGTGGGGCAACAGCCCCACAAACATGAAAAAAGGGAAGCAACTTCATTATCCAACATTCCTTGTGCTGTGCCGCGCCAGAGCCAATCAGGCTGAGAGGCTCTCGCATGGCGCGGCGCAAGGAACGTTCGGAAACGCGCCGCAGCCAATCAAAAGAAACCCGTTTTTAAAAAATGCAGCACAAACACAAAGCACAAACCCATAACTACAAGCCCCAGCATCCTGCGTGCCATGAGCACGCAAAACGCTGAGGAAGCTGGCGCCCAAAAATAAAAAAATATAAAACACCGGGAGAGCAAGTCCGCCAAGCCGCGGGAACCAAAGCCCCCCTCCCCAACGGCGCCTGAAGCTCCTAATCGGAGTTTCCCATTTAATATCACTGGGTGTGGGGGGGTGTTGTGCTCCCCCTCTCTACTGGCTTCCCTGGGGTTGAGAGGGTTGGGAGGACCAAAGGAGTCTGTCTCCCCAACCCTCCTGACCCCAGGGGACCTGACAGAGAGGGGATTCCCCTCCACACACACACGCCCCATATTAAAGAGAAGAAACCAAGTGGTTACTTCTCTTTTAAAATGGAGTTTTTTGGGGGGGAATCCTCCTCTCCGATGGCTCTCCTGGGTTCGGAAGGGTTGGGGAGACAGACCCCTTTTCTCCACTCAACCCTCCCAAACCCAAGAAAGCCAGCGGAGAGGAGGATCACAACCCCCCCCCTGATATTAAAGGGGAAACCACAATTGAGATTTCCCTTTTAATATCAGTGGGTAGCCTGGATTCGATCCCCTCTCCTGGGTTCCATGAGTCTGGAAGGTTTGGGGGGACAAAAGGGGTCTGTCTCCCCAACCCTCCTGACTCCAGGGGACCTGGCAGAGAGGGGATTCCCCTCCACACACACACACACGCCCCATATTAAAGAGAAGAAACCAAGCGGTTACTTCTCTTTAAAAACAGAGGGTTTTTTGGGGGGGGAATTCCCCTCTCCGAAGGCTCTCCTGGGTCCGGAAGGATTGGGGAGACAGACTCCTTTTCTCCACCCAACCCTCCCCAACCCAAGGAAGGGAGCGGAGAGGGGGATCACAACCCCCCCTGATATTAAAGGGGAAACCACAATTGAGATTTCCCTTTTAATATCAGAAGGTGGCCTGGATTCGATCCCCTCTCCTGGGTCCCATGAGTCTGGAAGGTTTGGGTGACAAAAGGAGTCTGTCTCCCCAACCCTCCTGACCCCAGGGGACCTGGCAGAGAGGGGATTCCCCTCCACACACATACACATGCCCCATATTAAAGAGAAGAAACCAAGCGGTTACTTCTCTTTAAAAATGGAGTTGGGGGGGAGAATCCCCCTCTCCGATAGCTCTCCTAGGTCCGGAAGTGTTGGGGAGACAGACCCCTTTTCTCCACCCAACCCTCCCAAACCCAAGAAAGCCAGCGGAGAGGGGGATCACACACACCCCGATATTAAAGGGGAAACCACAATTGAGATTTCCCTTTTAATATCAGAAGGTGGCCTGGATTCGATCACCTCTCCTGGGTCCCATGAGTCTGGAAGGTTTGGGGGGACAAAAGGGGTCTGTCCCCCCAAGCCTTCCAGAGCCAGGGGAGATGGCAGAGAGGGGATCCCCCCGTAGGACACCGAAAAACACAAAAACAAACAATCAAAAACATTCAAAAATACACAAAAACAAACAAAAATAACACCAAAAAACAATACAATGTAAACAACAACAAACATTTCCAAACACTCCCAGGACCCAGCAAAACACCACAAAATCCAACCACCACCACCACCCCAAATAAAGAAAAACAGCCAACTCACCACCACACGACCTCACACCACAACGACTGGAAAAGAAATGAATAAAGAAAGAGACTACTTACTGGAAGAAGCTCCACCCAGAGGCCACGAGAGAAAAAAACAGTCAAAATACAAGATAATCCCTACCAGCACCACTTGCTGCCCACAATAGTAAAAAAAAAATCAAAAAGACACAGCAGCCCCACACAAAAGACCCCAAGAGTAAAAACAAGTAAAAACAAATAACACAAAATCACAATTTTACACAAATCAAAAACAGATGTCAATAAAATAAAATAAAAACTATTCAAAAATCCTGTGCTGAATTTTTACTCAAATAAAAAACAAAAACATCAATACACAGTTTAAAAATATTTATTGTGAAAAACATGTACTTTCACATTTTTTAAATTATTACCTACGGTACAACAATTTTAAAAAATGCATACTAAAAAATATTGGGTTAAATAATTTTTTGGGGAAAAGTATATCATCCTTTATTCTTTTTTTCATCCACAAAACCAAAACACCAAACAAAACTCATCACAGTTTATAACAGGCCATCAAAAAAAATTTGTATAAATAAAAAAATTTCAATTATAGACTAACCTATTCTTTACAAACATTAACAACAACAACAAAAACTTTCCAACACCATTTAAAACAGCCCGGCAACACCGGGCAACCTCTGCTAGTGTGTGTGTGTGTGTGTGTGTGTGTGTGTGTGTGTGTGTGTGTGTGTGTGTGTGTGTGTGTGTGTGTGTATATGATGAGAATCCAAAATATTCAACTGTTACCATCGTCATGTTTGTCACTTCCACTAGAGTCCCAGCCATTTCCTGTTATCATTCCCAGCATGAAAACAATAGAAAGTGGTGTTAAGGGTAGTGATTTTTATCAGATTTATTGCTGAAAATAACATAAATGGTTTGCAAAATCCTCATTTCATTACACATGCTATCTGAATTAATATTTAATTCGTAGTTTCCTTTACAAAAGAAGCATCCTAAAACAGAGGCTGCATCCAGAATTCTACAGGTATTTTACTCCAGAGTAAGTGAAATCATACTGGAACTAGGAACTTCATTTATGCAGCAGCAGATGATGCAGCAATCACTGCTCAGGAAACAACATTTGAGCATCAACAATTTGAGATATGCAGATGATACCACCTTAATAGCAGAAAGTGAGGAAGACATAAAGATGCTCCTGATTAGGTTGAAAGAAGAGAGTGCAAAAGCTGGCTTGAGACTCAATATCAGAAAAAACCAAGATAATGGCAACAGGCCCAATCAGTCCCTGGAAAATAGATGGGGAAGAAGTAGAAGCAGTGACAGATCTTACTTTCTTAGGATCTAAGATCACTGCAAATGGTGATTGCAGCCATGAAATGAAAAGGCGACTGATTCTTGGGAGACAAGCTATGAGAAACCTGGGGAACACAGTGGAAACTGGAGACATCACCTTGCAAACAAAAATTTGTATTGTCAAAGCAATGGTATTCCCGGTGGTAATGTATGGTTGTGAGAGCTGGACCATTAGGAAAGCTGAGCGCAGAAGAATAGATGCCTTTGAAATGTGATGTTGGAGGAGAGTTTTGAGAATCCCCTGGACAGCAAGGAGAACAAATAGATCAATATTAGAAGAAGTCAACCCTGACTGCTCCTTAGAAGGTAAAATAGTAAAGATGAAGATGAAGTACTTTGGACATCAAATGAGAAGAGAGGATTCACTTGAGAAAGCCTTGATACTGGGAAAGGTAGAGGGCAAAAGAAAAAGAGGGCGGCCAAAGATGAGATGGCTAAGAAAACACAATGTATTGTAAACACAATGGGCACAGAGCTGGGTGGGTTGAGGAGGATGGTGGAGGACAGAGGTGCCTGGAGGACAATGGTCCATAGGTCACAAAGTGTCGGAATCGACTGTGCGACTGAACAACAAGACGACTAAGTTGGTATCTGCTCTTGAAGTACTGGCTGTATATTATAACAACAATCACCTGAAACTTAACCCAGAAAAAGAACCATAAATATGCACATTCCATTTATGAAATAGGGATGCAAGAAAGAAGTTGAACATAACCTGGAGAGGCCACAAATTTAACCACTGTGACAATCCAAAATACTTGGGGGCGAAACTGGACTGTCCTTTAACTTATAAATATCAATGTTAGAATATTAAGCAGAAAGTATTCACCCAGGAAAAATCAAACTTGCAAATATTACATGGGAAATGCAACCTTAAGTTCTCCATACATCTGTCTTTGCCCTATGTTTCTCTGCTGCAGTGTATGCTGCCCCATTCTGGAAAATCTCTGCCCATGCTAGTCAAGTTCATGTGGCACTTTATGAAACAAGCCATATAGTTACAGGCTGTTTGCGACTGATACCTGTTAATAAAATCTTCTCACTCACGGGTATAACACCTCCAGACGTTAGCAGCAGAAGTTGGGAAGAAAAAGCAAGAAACAGACCTAAGGCATCCAATGTTTGGACTTCAACATCATCCATCACGGCTGTAGGAAGAGCTTTCTAAAAAAAAAAACAGCACCAATTCCATCTACAGTTGAGACTTGTCAAACTGAACAGTGGGGGGAAATGTCACCCGCAGGGTTCTGGGTGACAAAGGAGAATCCAGCAGTAGATTACCATCTCCAATTTGGGACATGGAAAATGCTGACTAGGCTGAGAACTGGGGTGACATGATGCAAAACAAGCCTAAAGAGGTGGGGCCACATTGACAACAGTGACCAATGTGAATTAGGCAAGAGACATAACTTTGAACATCTGCTAATGTGCCTAAACAGTGTGATATCAAGGATTTGTTTGAAGCAAATGACAGGGCTATTCAAACAGCTGAATATTGGAAAAGTAGAGTGTAGATCTGTAAACATGTAATTTATATATGCATACATTTTTAGATGATTAGAAGAAATCAACCCTGACTGCTCCTTAGAAGGTCAAATAGTAAAGATGAAGGTTAAGTACTTTGAACATCAAATGAGAAGGACTCACTTGAGAAAGCCTTGATGCTGGGAAAGGTGGAGGGCAAAAGAAGAAGGGGTGGCCAAAAATGAGATGTCTGGATGGTATTGTAGATGCAGTGAGCAGAGCTGGGCAGGTTGAGGAGGATGGTGGAGGCCAGAGGTGCCTGGATGGCGGTGGTCCATGTAGTCACAAAGGGTCGGAATCGACTGTGCGACTGAACAACAAGTTTTTAAAAATTATGTTGGTTTTAAATTTTAATTCTTCGGACTTGAATAAATTTTAAAAATTGAAAATATGTATGTCATGGTGTCAGATTGTAAGTGATTAACAAGGTGCTGTCAACACTGGAACACAAGCAGGCATGTGACCAGCATCTTGTTAATTAGCTGCAATTTGCCAACAAGACTTGTGCAATTTCACCCACTCCAGAATAAAATCCAATAGAATTCTGGCGAGCATTCCTTATGCTAGTGATTTTGGTACACAGCCTCCTATATTAATAATGTTTTCTTCTATTTTAAAAGGTTAACAGCTGATTTTATCTAGCATCATGGTCTACTACAAACACCCATCTATCGGAAAATAAACAAAAGAAAACAAAAAACATTATAGCATCTTGAAGACTAACTGTTAAATTTTAATGTAAGTTTTCATGGATCAAGTCCACTTCGTCAGACAAGTGGACTTGATCCAAGAAAGCTCACATTAAAATTTAACAGTTAGTCTTCAAGGTGCTATAATGTTTTTTGTTTTCTTTTGTTTATTCTCTGATAGGTTTGAAACACAGACTAACACAGCTACTATTTTAAAAAAATCCACTTATTTCAAAAGTATGGGGATGGACAGAACATACATAATACAGGTACAGTAGAACCTCGGATAATGTCAAAACCCCGTTCCACTGAGTTGGCCGCTATGCGATTTTGGACATTATGCGGTTCCTATGGGGAGATGCCTCGCATAAAGTCCAAAAAATGGTCGAAAATGGACATTATCCAAAGGTCCTATACCAATAGCTCGGATAACGTCCATTTTTAAGCGGTTTTGGACGTTATGTGAGGCATCACGTGTGTATAAAAACTGCGACGTTATGTGAATATGACGTTATCCGATGCGGACATTATGCGAGGTATCACTGTACCTACTTTTTAACCCCAGAGAAACAAAGCAAGATGTTCTCACTATCCTGTGTGTGCATGTGCACACGCACACACGTTAACAGGAAGTTGGTTATGTTTATTTTAGTGAAATTTTATTTAGTCCAAACAAAAACTCTTAGAGTAAGTTACACACAAATAAAATAACATTATAAAATCATAGTTTCAGAATTAAAACAGAATAAAACAGCATTGACTGTAACTGCTTAGCAAATAAAGTTCTAAAAGGAGCTCAATTTAACAGTTACGCAGGTGTATGCACTCACTGGCAGTAGCAGCATGTAGTAAGATGACAGTGGGATACTGCTGCTACGAATCACCATTATTTCTCCTACCTGCCTACTCCATCACTATGGGGTTGCTATTGCTTTGATTGTCTTACTGTGCATATAAGTGAATTTGCAGATGGGGGGAATTGTGTCTGTTCACATTCAGTAGCCAGTTTTTAATAAATGGATATATTCAGCAAGAATAAAGCAAGGTGATGGCAGGAGTAATGAACAGAAAAATAAGATAATAAGTAGACGCAAAACTCACAAGTCTTGAGGAGACACTCTAGTCCAGTATTTCCCAAACTTTGGTTTTTGGACTTCAATTTCCAGAATCCTAAATCAGTACACTGGCTGAGGAGTGTTTTAGGGAATTGACTTAGGCTTCTGGGAATTGAAGGGGGGAAAAACCAAAAAACAAAGGTTGGGAAATACTGCTCTATTCCCTCCAGAAATCATGGAACCGTTATTAGTGCCAAATTTGTCACCATTATTGTTTCAGCCAAAACCCAATTTTCACCATCAGATGTTGAAAACAGTTGTGGCAATTTGCTATGGAAAATTCAGGAGAAAGACAGAAGAAACCAAGATAGACAAGGTGAAAAGACAGGAAATGTTGAAACTGGATTTGCAATGTTATTTTGGTGGCTGTGGCTTGGCAGATTTTCAGCAACATGATTTCAATCACTGACTAGACAGGAAATCAGGGGGAGGAATGAAATGCTGTTTAGTGACATTTGTGGCCCACAAATTAGGTGATGTCTATCCTAGTGTAGATGTTCAGCTACAGGAGATAGTTAGGTTCCCCTCAACTTGGATAGCAGGCAGACTTTTGCTGAATGAGGAACACATCTTGCAAATACACTTTCAAGTACATTTATATATATTAAACATCTATATGAAAAGTAGTGTGACAGAGTTGACAGGTCAAATACAGTTGCGTATCTAGTAACTTGAGGTGGACAATTGGACCTTCAGAAAGTGCAATGAGCCGTAGCAGAAATTGTTCATAATTTTCTAACCAGATTTCACATTGACTGTAAAAACTTCTAATTTTGCTACGTAATTCTTGAGCATCCGACATGCCATTCAGGAATAATTCATAAATACATTAAAAGAATAATTACTGTGGAGTTTAATATAGTACACAAGCTAATTGTTAAAGCTTAGAGAATTCTTTTGGTGTTCATTCCTTAAAGTACCACAGGGATATAGTATTTACCACCACTTTGTACGCTATTGACCCTCTCTGCAGGTTCTCGCAATAAACTTTGATTTACAAAACACTTAACTGCAAGTGTAAAGTTTGCCTGAAATACAGAACATCCAAAAGGCTATAGTAAAAGAGTAACAATTCATTTCGATGCATTCCTTTTCCCCACAAGGTCGTAGAAGTGTGTGTGTGTGTGTGTGTGTGTGTGTGTGTGTGTGTGTGTGTGTGTGTGTGTGTGTGTGTGTGTGTGTGTGTGTGTGTGTGTGTGTGTGTGTGTGTGTGTGTGTGAGAGAGAGAGAGAGAGAGAGGTATACATGCTGATACTGCAAAATGAGGTGGTTTCAAATGATTTTCCATTCCTGTAGTCTTGGCAGATCCAAATCACAGTTTTAGAATGTGAAGGCATGGGCTAATTTATTATTATATATGCTAAAGACCCATGTTGACTACTTCAAAGTATTGTGGATGAGTTTCTCTCAGAAATTCAGCTGGTTCAATACACAACTGCTAGCCAACTGATTGGCTAGGGGGAAATGTTTCATCAGTTCTTAAAACAACTACTGTATAGTAGTTTTTAGTCTTAGTCTGAATACAATTCAAAGTACTGCTGCTCAATTTTAAAACCACCAATGTTTGTAACAAACATTGTTAGATGCCATTGTGGACGCAGCAGGCACTGAGCTGAACGGGCTGAGGAGGATGGTGGAGGACAGGGGTGCCTGGAGATCAACAGTCCATAGGGTCGCAAAGGGTCGGAATCGACTGTGTGACTGAACAACAACAACAATGTTTGTAACTACAGTATTAGTGAAGGATCATTTACTACCACATGATTGTGTCCAGCTTTACAAACTTTATTGCGAATCCTTTCTAGTCCCCCCACTATCTTAAAATAGTGGCAAGCAGACAGAATGTGATCAGTTACAGGATACGTGCAAAGTGCCAAATCTGATAGATTTCACAATGTCAGCAAAGACCCATGTATTTGTCAAGGTCTCCCAGCATGCCACTGACCTGAATGTTAATACTGTACAGTGGTACCTCGCTTAACGTAATTAATGCATTCTCTGGGACGTTTCTTACATCGAAAATTACTTTAACTGAATTTCCCATAGGAACTGAATGCAATTTCCCATAAGAATGCATTAAAAGCTAAAATACATTAACTGAAACGCAGTTTCCCATAGGAATGCATTGAAAACCAATTAACCTGTTCTGAAAAAAAAATCCATAAACTGAGCCACTATTTTCTATGAATTTCCTTTTGTCTGGCTGGAGAAGGGCAGAAACACCTGTGAGAGGGAGGCAGGCAGCTTTAAAAGAACTTTGCCTCTGCTGCCTCTGAGGCCACTGGATGCATGCCTCGTTCTGGAGGGAGTGGTAGCATCTGCACCATCTCCTCACAGCAACGAGGGGACCTGTTTTGTGCTCACTAACACCTGGCATTGGGGCACAGAGAGCAGAGCTTTGTCCCCAGTCTGTTGAGAGCGTGGAACTTTGGGCTCTGTGGGAACCGTAAGGACACAACCTTTATGGGATTGTGATAATTGTGATGAATTTTTTGATTATTTGTATATTGAATTTTGTAATGCATATTGATTCTGTGCTGTGCTACTTTGTTAGTTGGAATTTTTGTGGTATATTTTAGGATGCTGTTGTTTATAGACTAGTCTTTTTGCATTGATTGTATATTTAATTCTGCAGTTGTTGATTTGTAATTGTATACTATTGTGTTTTGTGTGTTTATATTGCTTTCTCTTGTTATATTGTATTTAATTTACTTGTTGTAAGCCGCCCTGAGTTGGCCCTGGCTAAGTAGGGCGGGATATAAATCGAATAAATGAATGAATGAATGTGATATGTTAACCGAGCCGTTTGTTAACCAAGGTTCCAGTGTAGATGATTTTACTGCTTCTGCTTGTTTTATTGTCCTGTCATTCTTTTGTTACTTCTGCATGTTTTATAATATTTTGTATTGTTTTTAATGATCCTTGTGAGCTGTCTTGGGAATTATCTGACTCACTAAAAGCATACACATTTTTTCAATAAATGAATGCATTATTGTGATTACAGATACATTTATAAAACTGCCTCATTCTATCAAAAACCTATTTGTATGGAGATTAAATAACAAGATTATACTGAAAATCGTTGAGTGAGCTCTCATTTTCAAAAAGGAATATTTTACCAGCCATCCAGCTGAAGAAAAGGTTTTCTCTTACAAGGCCAAAGATGTAGGTAAAGGTTGCCCTTGCTCGAAAGCCAGTTGTATCTGACTCTAGGGTTCAGTGCTCATCTCTGTTTCACAGCTGAAGAGCCAGCACTGTCTGCATCTGCAGACATTTCCGTGGACATGTGGCAGGCATGACTAGACACTGGAGTGCACAGAACACTGTTTACCTTCCCACCAAAGTGGTACCTATTTATCTACTTGCTTGAAGACTGGAAGGTCGGGGTTCGATACCCGAGTGCTACACGATGGGTCTTGGGGACATAAAACAAGCCTCATTCGGGCGTACCCTGAGTGGAGTTTCTTCAGCAAAAATCCTTTCAACCCAGAGTAATGTCTGACACAAAAGCTATTTATTTATCTATTTGCAATGTATTGCTTTGGAAGTGCTAGGTTGGCAGGAGCTGGGACAGAGACAGGAGCTCACTCCGTCGTGCAGTACTCGGGAATCGAACTCAGACCTTCTAGTCTTCGAGTACAGTGTCTTGTAGTTTTGCATTAAATTTCTTTAGTATATGGTACAGTTTTGGACTACTTGTGGAGTGGTCCAGTGCAATTTATTTCCCAGCAATCAAACCATGTACAAGGTTTGCACTGCAACCAAATTAGTGGTGTGTGTGTGTGTGTGTGTGTGTGTGTGTGTGTTTTCTATTGGGGGGGGGGTCAGGCTTGAGTGATTCCCCAGCATACAGAAAGGTCACTTTAAGGGAGATCACTCCTCACAAAGTGACCTTTTACAGTGCAGTGCAATTGTCTGTATTAGTTCTCCTCCCCTCTCCCCATGCACACATAATCTCCTTATTAATTAACACCAAACTCTCTAACATTTCCCTCCTTTCTAGATTCTCTTTTCCTCTTGCCTCTGCAACTATATGTACAAAAGTATATACTGTACAGTATAATACAGGGAACAGAATTGCAACTTTAAAAAAGCTTGCCAGTGCTTAAATATGAAGAAACCTGATGGCTGATTCAGGCACTTATAAAGCAAACTGAACAAGCAAACTCATACTATCAACAATTTTTACTTTCATATTCCTAACATATATGAGGAAGAAATATTTAATTGAGTATTTATTAACTGTCAAAAAAAAAGCTGAAACCTGGATGATGGCTATGTATATCAAGTGTTAAGTGGGGAAAGGGAAGCTAAATCTTAACCTATAAATCCAAGGGTTAACCGTTGGAACTGGCTATAGGTTGCTATGCCTCGCCCTACTTGCCTGCACTCACCCTTCGTGCACACGGCCGATCTGGGTACGCAGGTCAACGAAGGATTGAGAAAACCGGCAGTGGGGCAACAGCCCCACAAACGCAAAAAAAGGGAAACAACTTCATTTCCCAATGTTCTTTGCGCCGCGCTGCGCCACAGCCAATCAGGCTGAGAGGCGGGAGCACAAAGAACCTGGGGAAACACGGCGCGGCCAATCAAAACCAAGCCGCATGAAAAAAACGGAGCATAAAGGGAAAGCACAAATGGAAAAATACAATCCCCAGGGTCCTGCGCGCCGTGAGTGCGCAGAACTCTGGGAAAGCCGGCGTGGCCAAAATAAAAAAAAAAACGCACAGCCACACAGCCCCGGTAACGAAAGCACACACCCCCGCCGCTGGGTTTCCTTACCGTGGGCCGCCCAGGGAGGCCAGCCCCTGGTGAGGAAAGCCCACCCACCCACCCCGCCCGTGGGCCGCAAGCCAGCCCCCGGTAAGGCTCACAGCGACACAGCCCCCGGTGATGAAAGCCCCCCCCCCGCCGCCGCTCGGCTTCCTTACTGCGGGCCGCCCAGGGAATCCAGCCCCCGGTAAGGAAAGCCCACCACCACCACCCCGCCACTGGACTTCCTTACTGCGGGCCAGAAGCCAGCCCCCAGGAAGGAAAGCCCACACACACCCCGACGCTGGGATTCCCCCCCCAAACAAAAACAAAAACGGCGTGGGGATTTGTGCAGTCCGGCCACCAAGGCTGAGCCGCGAAGCCCCCACCCCCACCAAAACAAACAAACCAACAAACACAATGGGGGGATTCCCACGGGCCGGCGGCGTGGATATTCCAACGTGGCCGGCCTGCGAAAATACCCCCAACCTACCACCACATGGTATTTCAATGGGCCAGCCAGCCACCGAGGCCGGCCCACAGAAATACCCACACCAAAATCACAAACAAGAACATTCCACAAAAAACAAAAACAATAATAAACATAAAAATTAGGGGAAAAAACATCCACAAACAAAAAATAAATAAACAAGGACAAACACAATCCCCCACCCCCCACAAATCCCAACACCACCACCCCTAACAGAAAAGAGTACACACCTTAAACCTCCAGCCTCAACGAGGTCCACAACTGAAATGACAAAAGAACAGGAAGAATACACAGGCCAGGACACAGTTAAAATTAGAAAATTATGCAACAGCACCACCCAGTGGCCACAGGAAAAATGACACTCAATGAATTCAACTTAATCTCTAAGAATTTAAAAAAGGGAAATTAGTTTTAAAAACATTCAAAAATATCCAAACAAAAAAAATTATTCAAACATAAATAAATAAGAACACACTAAAAGAAAAACCAAACATCTAAACACAGTCAAAAACATTGAATTTTAAAAAACATACACTTACACATTTTTAAAAAATTCTTATCCAAGGTACACCTATTACCAAAAACCACATAGTAACACATTATTTTTAAAAATGCCATTATTGAAAAATATATATATATCAACCTTTCCTCTTTTTAAAATCCAAATTTTTTTATAACAGTTTAAAACACTACCTACGAATAAAAAACATTATTTAAAAAAATAGCATAACTCATTTAAATACACATACAACAAAAATCATCCAACACCATTTTTCATATTTAAAAAAAAAAAACCAAAAAAAGCCCGGCAATGCCGGGCAACCCTTGCTAGTGTACATATACAGACAAAAAAAAACTTACACTCTGTACTACTTTGGAATATCTGCACATTGCTTTTTTGCTGTTCCTCTAGGGCAGTGTTGGAGAACCTATGGCTCGCGTGCCAGAGGGGGCACTGACTCGAGTCCTCTCTGTGGGCTCAGGAAACTCCGCTAAACGCAGCAGGCCCCGCTGGCCAAGCCCCGCCCACTCTTCTCCCTCCACCAATGGGGAGGCGAGAGGGGAGGCTTACCACATGCCTCATAGGCTGAAATCCCACTCAGGAGGTGGCAGGGACAATAGAAGTTGTGGGTTGAGTCGAGTAGCAGGTGGAGGAACAGAGGGTTTGGGGTTGCAGTTTGGGCACTCGGACTCTAAAAGTTCACCATCACTGCTCTAAGGCCACAATAGTAGTTTTAAATGAACACCCTACAGCAGGGTTTCTCAACCTTGGGCTACCAGATGTTATTGGGCTTCAATTCACAGAACCCCTGGTGGCTTGGGTTTCTGATACTTGAAGTCCAAGAACACCTGGAGGCCCAAGGTTGAGAAACCCTATTACATCTGAAGATTCCTTCCACTTCTATTTTAGTAATGGGGGGGGGTACACAGTTTAGAACTAAAATATATATTTTCATGCAGTAATAGTAATAGCAACAACTTACCTCTACCTCTAAGGCTTCAGCAATTAACTTCTGGGCATTCTGGCGAAGCTTCTCTGTTTTGGGATCACTCCTCACTTCAATTGCGGACCTGTTTGAATGCTCTTTGATAAAAGTTCGCCATTTGGTATAGACATCTTTGGCAAGAGCAGCCACATCCTGGTCTGGATGCTTACGCATCTTATTCACTGTATGACCTGACATAAAATGAGAGATACAGTACATCAATTCTTCGCATTGAATGGAACATCTGAAGACTGCAGGGATGCTTTATTTTATTCCCATGCTTCTTGCAGTGACCAGTAGGAGACAGAAAATGTAATAAGAGCAGCAGCTCACATGAGAAAGTCAAGACCTAAGTGATGCTAACATTTAATTTTCCTAACAACCACTTCCAGACCAGTGTACAGGACTCCACCTAGGCAACTGGAAATTATTTTAAAAGATTGATCAGAACACTTTTCAAAAATGAACATATTGGACATGCTTCAATATACAAAACTCCACCTCCTAACTCATTGGAAAATAATTGTAAAATATTTCTTCTTCCGTATCCAAATCCAAATATAGGTGATCATCATGGCGATCAGCTATGAAGACTGTCCTGAGAGTATAATGCAGTGGCCTTTCATCTACCTTCCACATCACAGTGTGACACCCGTAAACACTGATCCAGTTCCGTGAGATACTTTCTGGTCCTGAGCCCTTTTGACACACAAAGTCCTCATCAGCCCATTACTGATGAAGCTGCTGCCTCCATCAAGATGGATTCAAGTGCGATTTAATCCACTTGGGGACCATCACCCTTTCCTGTGGACTTAGGCATCCAAAGCCATTAGTCCTCAGGGTTGTCAGGTTAGTTTACCGCTGCCTGACACTCGGCGTTGAGTCGCTGGCAGTATAGTCTACTCTACTACCATAGCAGGATAACCTGGTCTATTGTAAAACATTTAGCAAAACATTTTTCAAAAGGAACACACTGGACATGCTTCAATATACTTCCAACTACTAATATGTTTATATTCCAATGGAAAATAAAAACCAAGTTACCTATTTTTGTTGAAAGCAAAACTTCCTTGGAGGGTAGTTTCTTCCTTAATTCCATTAAAGCCTCAATTAGATTCTCCTTAGACTGAACTGGAAGCTCTAGCATAGATTTCCATCTTTTTATATCTTCCACAACCACGACTCTCTAAAGAAGAGAACCATCATTAGGAGAATAAAAGAGACACACATACTTGTTGCAAATAAACTTATTGTGCTTTGTTAGTTAATGCAGCTGTTATTGATTTATAAATTATTGATGATGACAGACAGTCAACTACAGAAAACATGATAACCCAAATAGATGAATAGTTGTTTCACAAGAAACTTCTGATGTAAAGCAAACAAGCAAAATAAATTCATTAGCCTGCCACCTTCAATTCACTTATTATGCTGAAGTGAGTGCTTTGAGCAGGTATTTTTCATAAATACTAAGAATACTTAATAGTCTTGTCAGCTATCCCCTAGTTCTTATTTTTCATTACTTCTTCTCACTACTTTTATTAGAGGGTGATCTCCCACCACCACCACAAATCTGAGCCATCATTTCATCACAACACCTGTCAAGGTGGCCAAGTCTTTCAGCAAGTACAGGCATACTGAATCAGGCTATTATAAGCTATGTACTGTATTGTATCATATTAAAATGCTTTCATACTGTAATCTTCTTCAAGGCATGCAACTAGCCATTCCTCTGCCTTGGTCTCCATTTGTGTTGTCTCCCAAATGGCTCTTCTGCTGATTTTAGTCTGACAACCTGCTCTCACTGATCCTATAATCCACTTCTGCCCCACCCCAACATCTGTAAAAGACTGAAACTACTCAGATACTTTTTTTTAAAAAAAACACACACACACTTTCCCCACCAAGCCCTCAATGCCAGAGCCCATTCTATTAAACAGGATCCCTTGACTTTCAAGGGAACATTTTCAGGGACTCTTAACAGTTGATGAGGAAAACAAATAAATGGGAAAGTTAGTTTCTGTGTATCTGTTTCAGCAGACAGAATGCTAGATCCAACATTACAAGAAATAGAAACTTAACAAAGTTCACTGTCTTTTTAATAAGCAAAAATACTAGAGGGCAAATTGAAACAATGTCTGTAAGTGAAACTGATAAGTTGGAAGAATTAAAAGTGAAACAGCTAGAAATCAAAAGTGGCCAAGATCAAGAGAATCCTACATCAAGGAATCAGACTTCAGAAGAGGCTGGACAGAAGGCACCAAAGGGCAAAAGAAACCAATGCTGAAATTGTTCAACCAATCTGAACAAATTTCAAGAAAAGCAGAAATTCTTAAACCTAAACAATAACTAGAGACCACATTGCCAACATATGTTGGACCATGGAGAAAACAAGGGAATATCAGAAACGAGTCTACTTCTGTTTCATTGACTACACCAAGGCCTTTGACAGTGTGAACCACAACTAAATGTGGCAAGTAATTTAAGAGAAGGGAATACCAGAACACTTTATATGCCTCATGAGAAATCTGTACATGAGTCAAGAAGCAACAGTTAGGACAGAATACGGAATGACAAAGTGGTTTGGAATAGGAAAAGGAGTAAGACGAGGCTGCATTTTGTCACCCTGCATATTGAATCTATACACAGAGCACATAATGTGCAATGCAGGGATGGACGAATCACAATATGGGATCAAAATTGCAGGGAGAAACATCAATAATTTGAGATATGCAGATACCACCCTAATGGCAGAAAGTGAGGAAGACCTGAAGAAGCCACTGCTTAGGTTGAAAGAAGAGAGTGCAAAAGCTGGCTTGAGACTCAACATCAAGATAACCAAGATAATGGCAATAGGCCCTATCAGTCCCTGGAAAATAGATGGGGAAGAAGTAGAAGCAGTGACAGATTTTACTTTCTTAGGATCTAAGATCACGGCAGATGGCGACTGCAGCCATGAAATAAAAAGGCGACTGATGCTTGGGAGACAAGCTATGAGAAACCTGGCAAACATAGTTAAAAGTAGAGCCATCACCTTGCAAACTAAAATTCGCATAGTCAAAGCAATGGTATTCTCGGTGGTAATGTATGGTTGTGAAAGTTGGACCATAAGGAAAACAGAGCGCAGAATAATAGAGGCCTTTGAAATGTAGTGTTGGAGGAGAGTTTTGAGGGTACCCTGGACAGCGAGGAGAACAAATAGCTCAATCTTAGAAGAAATCAACCCTGACTGCTCCTTAGAAGGTCAAATAGTAAAGATGAAGCTAAAGTACTTTGGACATCAAATGAGAAAAGAGGATTCACTTGAGAAAGCCTTGATGCTGGGAGGAAGACGGTTGAGGACAGAGGTGCCTAGAGGGCAATGGTCCATAGGATCGCAAAGGGTCGGAATTGACTGTGTGACTGAACAACAATAACAAACAATAAAGCTTTAATGAATGCATTTCCCGGTGATGTTTTCAAATCCTCTGATCTCATTGCTCAATTGCTGTTTAAATTGTCTCAAATATCTGCCTATCTAGTTCACTGAACGTATATATATATTTAAAAACCAAACTGACATTATAAATAAATTTATGTGACAGAAGTTGGTACATAATTGCTTTTTGAATCCTATAGTAAAAGCTCAATCTGCCGTTGGTTTCAATTTGGTATGATGCCATAATTTTCACTCACCTAATTAGACATTACCATACTACTTAGTACAATGAATATGGGTGGGCCAATCTGTCAATTACAGGAAACAAAGATAAGTATTAGCAGGAATGAACTTAGGTCAACTGGTGTACTTGTGTCCTTTTCCAAGTACTGTACTCAGCCCTAATTTTCAAGCTTCATAAAACAGACTTATTTTTTGCCAAAACTTCATTCAACATGTTCCATATCCCAGCCCAAGTGTATTGGTTCTTCAAATATTGATTTTGTAAGTTTATCCTCCAGACAAAACTTAATGTTTTTCTATCATCAATGGCTATTGTCAAAAGGACTTCAGTGTCTACTCTGGGAAGTCTAATACAGTACCTGAAAGTACAAATTCAACAGCAAATTTTCTGAAGTTCTTACAGTTTGCAAATGGTATGCTGTATAAAATAGTATTCTGACTTAATAAATGACAGTGATAGTTTTAGTTAACAGATTTGTCACAACTTCAAAAATCCATTTTTAGTCATCTTAATTCCTGAGCACTGATTATGGATTCTTCCTGCAAATCTCCTACATTGCTATTCATAACCTCGGAAACCTATTTCAAATATAAATAAGATACCTGAACCATTAATAAGATACTAGGTAAAATTAAAGTATTGCTTGGGGCCTCTGAAGAAATTATTGTGATTTATGATGCAAAATTCCAACCTTTAGAGATTCTATAGTGACTTGCTTGTAACATTTTTCTGCAGGATCTTTGTTCTCGAGTTGTCTTTCACACCTAGGCTTCCGTGTGACAAACTTATCCATGATGCAGTCTTTAAGCTGGTAGAAGTCACTGACAATTGTGCATACTTCTGTATAAAAGAAAAGTGTGGGGAGACAGTGAAAGGTGATGTAACTATCATCAGTAAAACATCTAGGGTCAATACTGATCTTACAGTTAGAGTTAACAAAACTCAGTCCCTATTACCTTTGAGACACATTATCACAACTATGAAACTGGTCTTTTTGAATGATCCCACAAACAAGCTACTGGTAGGTTAAAATGCATTATTAGACCAAACATAATAAACCACAGTCTTCATGGTGCAGTGGTTACTGGAGCCAGAATGTTGTGAGTTCAATCCTAACAAGGACTCATGGTTGACTCAGCCTTCCATCTTTTGAGATTGGTAAAATAAGCACCCAGCATGTTCAAGGCAAAATGCTAATTAACTTGTGAATCGCCCAGAGTGTGCACTAAGCACTATGATGTGCTATATAAGTGTAAATACTCCCGCACCTGGGAGTATAGTATTTAGTTACAGTGTTTTTCACTTACCTTTGACGTTCAAGAGCACGCTGAAAAGTATACAGTGAGGCCAAGAACGCAGATAAAAAATACTGTATCTCATAAGGTATGTTATTGCAATTTATAACTTAAGTCTCTAATCTAAATATAGTTGCTTTGGGTAAAATAAGATAGAAAAACCAACCAATGATTGTTATAGCCTGTTTTATTCTATTAATAATGTTCATAGATACATGTGTATAAATGTCTTATTGGTAGAAATCTGTCTTTACAGATAGTACAAAATATTCTGATGAAGGATTTCAGTCCGAAAAAGTTCTATAACCGGTGAACTTTAAAACTTTGTTTTTGTTACTATTCTGTGGACACCAATTTTCTATGAGAAGTTACCAATTTTTTGTTTGTCACTGATCCTTTAAGTTGTTGAAAACACCTTTAAAATACAGAGAAGTCTCCATATTAATTTGGATATTGTACATTTGAGTTGGTTTCTTGGAAGATGAATTTTTGTATTTTATGAGAAGCTATCAGTTTTCAGTGGAACATGTTTCTAAGAATTGGCATTTTACTTTAAGAAGATAAAATAAATAATATTACAGCATTGACGGACCTTGTTTTTTTTGCCTCAAATGGTCAAACTCTGGCCATTCTTTTTCCACGGGCAGGTTTGGGAGGGCTCACATTATCCCTCAGGGATGAAAGGTGGTTCTTTTTCACTGCCATTTAACATAAACATATCACTGGGCTGAACAAAGGGAAGAGAGTAGGGGAAGTAGAGAGTATTTCTGATGCTGGGTTGTTGTTTTTTCCCAGACCTGACTGACGCTAGGGAAATTCAGGAGCAGATAGGAAGGATAAAGGTCTCACTTGCTCAAAAATCAGTCGCTTCCAACTCTAAGGACCCATACTCATCTCTGTTTACAGCCCAAAAGCCAGTGCTGTCTGTGTTTGCAAACATTTTTGTGGTCATGTGGCAGGCATAACTAAAGGCTGGAACGCACAGAACACTGTTACCCTTCCCTCCGAAGTGGTTCCCATTTATCTGCTTGCAATTTCTTGCTACGGAACTGCTAGGTTTGCAGAAGCTGGGACAGACTTCGGGAGGGAGCTCACTCCATCGTGCAACACTCAGGTGTCAAACTGCTGACCTTCTGGTTGTCAAGTTCAGCGACTTAATCACTTTGTTGTTGTTCAGTCGCACAGTCGACTCCGACCCTTTGCGACCCCATGGACCATTTTCCTCCAGGCGCCTCTGTCCTCTACCATCCCCCTCAGCCCTCCCAGCTCTGTGCCCATTGTGTCTATAATACCATCTAGCCATCTCATCCTTGGCCTCCCCCTTCTTCTTTTGCCCTCCACCTTTCCCAACATCAATGCCTTCTCAAGTGAATCCTCCCTTCTCATTTGATGTCCAAAGTATTTTAGCTTCATCTTTACTATTTGACCTTCCAATGAGCAGTCAGGGTTAATTTCTTCTAAGATTGACCTATTTGTTCTCCTCGCTGTCCAGGGGACTCTCAAAACCCTCCTCCAACACCACATTTCAAAGGCATCTATTCTTCTGCGTTCAGCCTTCCTAATTGTCCAGCTCTCACATCCATACATTACTACTGGGAAAACCATTGCTTTGACTATTCTAATTTTTGTTTGCAATGTAATGTCTCTGCTTTTCACTATGTTCCCCAGGTTTCTCATCGCTTGTCTCCCAAGAATCAGTCGCCTTTTTATTTCATGGCTGCAATCCCCATCTGCAGTGATCTTTGATCTTAAGAAAGTAAAATCTGTCACTGCTTCTACTTCTTCCCCGTCTATTTTCCAGGGACTGATGGGGCCTGTTGCCATTATCTTGGTTTTCTTGATATTAATCACTAAGCCACCGCATTTACCCATAGAAAGGTTACAATGCCCGAGGGGGGGGGGTGTCTGAGGTGGATCTTATCTTGGAACCATGGTTTCTCACAGGGGGGCAATTCGAGAATGTTTTTAGACCAAGTTAATGGCCTTTTACGCTTCTTCCACGTGAATAGGAGGAAATAATAATAATTATATGTCAAAGGGGGCAGGGGATCAAGATTTTAGAGTTGCTTAGTTGGAGCATGGGCCAAAAAAGGCTGGAATTTGGGAAGCATTGCCTTAGCAGCACAAAACACTCTCCCAAAATAGCACCCAGCAGCCTCTCATCCCAGCGTCCTTTTAACTACACTTCCCAGAAAGCTTCATAACTCAGACTGCCTGAACTCTCATGACATCTTTTTTCCTATTGATGCTCAGTGCAGCACTGATAGAGATAAAAAATAATAGAGTGCCACTTTTTTTAAAAAAGTTGAGGTTTATTTACACTCTTCAGCTTTCCTGTTTTTTTTCCCTTTTCTTATTTAGTAGAAGAATATGAAGGATGCAGATAGAAAAACCAAAATTTTAGCTTAAAGAAATTAATTTATGCTTTTGCTAATTTAACCCCCCCCCCCCCGGCAGGCCAAGCCAATTTCATTGTTTATTTTGTTTTTGTGTGGTTACGTATAATTTTATTCGGTTTACTTATTCTCTATGTTTAATCCCTTATTGTTATTGTAAATATTTTTAATGTGTTGTAAACCTCCCAGAGTGGGAGAATATCCCAAATGGGTGGGATATAAATACAAACAATAATACAAATTAATTGTCTACACCCATGATGGTGAACCTTTGCATTCAAGATGTTCCTGGACTTCAGTTCCCAGAAGCCCAAGCCCCCGTGAATCCACACGAATGGGTTTACTGCGATTCATCCGGCCCGTGTTGCCCTTGTCGCTCCCATTTTACTTCTGCTTCCGGGAGCGATGAGGGCGGCGCCAGCCAGATGAATCGCAGTAAACCCCTCCGTGTGGATTCACAGGGGCTTGGGCTTCTGGGAACTGAAGTCCAGGATCATCTGGAGTGCCAAGGTTCGCCATCACGGGTCTACACGGTGAATGACAGTCTCACTCATGTGACGGACGGTGCAGTCCTGAACAAGAATAGGTACTTATTCCCAGTTCAATTTGCACTGGATTTTGTAAATGGAGAGCATCTTAATCTCATGGCTCCCTTTCTAAGTGACACGTTGCACCAGCATCCTTCAGGTCACCCAACCCTCTTCTTAAAATCCTGAAGCCTTGCTTGCGAGGAGGGGAAACCTCACCCTCCTCACATGGCAAACCAGACCTCATCAGCTTCCTCCCATAGAACAAATGGGGAGGTGGAACATAAACTCTTCTCTTCGTGGCTGTTTGCAATATCAATTAGCAATAGCAATTACATTTATATACCGCTCCACAGTGTTTAGTGCACTCTCTGGGCAGTTCACAAGTTAATTAGCATTTCGGACCCAACATGCTGGGTATTCAATCAAATCTTTATTATGGTCCAAGACCAGCATATTACAACAAAAATAACAGAAGTTAAAGTGAGGATACTTAAAATATATCAAGAGCGTTCTTAAAATATATTTTAAAAAGGAGCCTTTCTGCTCAGTGTTAAGAAGTAGTAATGCTAGTTAAAGGTAAAGTTCACCCTTGCTCAGTAGCCAGTCGTATCCGACTCTAGGGTTCAGTGGTCATCTCTGTTTGTACTAGCCGAAGAGCCAGCGCTGTCTGCATTTGTTTGCAGATGTTTCCGTGGTCATGTGGCAGGCATGCCTAGCTAGAAGTGCACGGAACGCTGTTTACCCATACCTGTCAAGTTTCGGGAAATTTCTGTCACATAAGGGAATTTTCCCGGCCAAAACAGGAAACTGGACAGCTATGCTTATCCTGTGCTGGCCTCCAGTCTAACTCCAGTCTAACTTGTCTAACTAATACGGGATCAAGAGAAAGAAGTTAAAATGAGGGTTCTTAAAAGAGTGTAAAATACAGGGGGTTGACAGAAATTTCCTGAAACTTGACAGGTATGTGTTTACCTACCAACCAAAGTGGTCCCTATTTATCTACAGGTGAAACTCGGAAAATTAGAATATCGTGCAAATGTTCATTCATTTCACTTGAAAGGTGAAACAAATATATGAGATAGACTCACTACATGCAAAGCGAGAGATGCCATGCCTTAATTCATTATAATTGCGATGATCATGACGTACAGCGTACATGAGATTATGTGATGATTATGGGGTACATGAGATGGGGGTGGGGTGGGGTTTTTATAAGCTGTAAACCATAAACATCAACATTATAACAAAGTAAGGCTTGAACTATCTCGCTTTGCATGCAATGAGTTTAACTCATATATTTGTTTCACCTTTTAAGTTGCATTACTGAACTGAATGAACATTTGCACGATATTCTAATTGTCCGAGTTTCACCTGTACGTGCAATTTCTTGCTTTTGAACTGCTAGGTTGCCAGGAGCTGGGACAGAGGCGGGCGCTCATTCCGTCATGCAGTACTTGGGTTTTGAGCTGCTGACTTTCTGCCTCCCAGTCTAGCGTCTTAACCACTTGAGCCACTGCAGTCCTGGGTACTCTTTTTTTTTTTACCGTCCCAGTGCCAAAATACTAGTTAGGCACTCATTTTTAGTAAAGGTAAAGGTTTCCCTTGCTCGAAAGCCAGTCGTATCCGACTCTAGGGTGCAGTGCTCATCTCTGTTTCAAAGCCGAAGAGCCAGCGCTGTCTGCTGCTGCAGACGTTCCCGTGGTCATGTGGCAGGCATGACTAGACACCGGAGCGCAACGGAACGCTGTTACCTTCCCACCGAAGTGGGAAGGTAACATTACCGACCTGGAAAGCTGAGTCCAACCTGGATTCCCGCGTAAGGATCGAACCCACACCTTTTGGGCTGCAGTGTTAACCACTGCGCTACCTCCGTTTATCTGCACACGGCCGAGCCACGAGGATGCTAAAGCAAGCCCATTCCTTGTCGCTCCACCAGATCCTGCCGCCTCGGGCAGCAGGGGCCGGAAACAGGAAGACGGGCGGAGAGCAAAAACAATAAACAGCCGCCTGGCTTTAGCTGGGCTTGGGTGACAAGATGGCGGCGGCTGCGCGGCGGCGGCGCCTTTTGGGGTTGGGCTCCTTCTTCCTCTTGTTGTTCGCTCTGGGCCCGGAGGTGGCTTGGGCCGACGGGGAGCCCTCGCCGGACCCCCTCTCCGAGGCCTTTGCGCCGGCCTTGGGAGATACCGCGTCGTGCCAGCGGACCTGCCAAAGCACCTACCCGCTCCATACCTACCCGAAGGTAAACCCCCGTTTTGCTCCCCGATCCCCCTTGTGTAGGAGGGAATGAGTGGCCAAGATTTGCCCTCTCCTACTTATTAGGAACCCGAGGATAAGAGGCTGGGGTGTTTGTGTTGACTTCCTGGGCTGTGATAGCAATTAAACTTCGATACCGCACCATAGGGCCGTGATAGTGAACCTTGGCACGCTAGATGTTCCTGGACTTCAGTTCCCAGAAGCCCCAGCACCCTGTGAATCCACACGAATGGGTTTCCTGCGATACATCTGGCCCTCGTCGCTCCCGGAAGCGGAAGTGAAACACGCCCGTATGGTTAAGACTCTTCTGGGTTAACCCTCCTTACGGCCCGGGCGCGTTTTACTTCCGCTTCCAGCAGCGATGTGCATACCTGTCAAGCGCAGCTCTGGAGATTACGGGACCTGCTCAGAACGTTTCTGCACAGGTCCGTTCTACGCATGCGTAGAAGGCTTTTACGCATGCGTAGAACGGACCTGCACAGAATGTTTCTGCGCAGCTCACTTCTACGCATGCGTAGAAGGCTTTTACGCATGCGTGGAATGGACCTGCGCAGAACCGTTCTGCGTAGCTCACTTCTATGCATGCATAGAAGGCTTCTACGCATCCCCTTCTGCACAGAAGCCTTCTACACATGCGTAGAAGAGTTCTACGCATGCATAGAAAGGGCCTGCGCAGAAGATGCGCAGTAACTCCTTTCCCCCCGCTGCCAAATTACGGGGTAGTGGCAGCTCCGGGCAGGAAATGGCAAAATTGGCGCGAAAATACGGGAAATCCCGGCCAATCCGGGATACTTGACAGGTATGGCGACGTGTGCAGGATGAATCACAGTAAACCCATTCTTGTGGATTCACTGAGTGCTTGGGCTTCTGGGAATTTGAAGTCCAGGAACATCTCGAGTGCCAAGGTTCGCCATCGCGGCCATAGGGGGACTGCGGTGGCTGAGTGGTAGAAGACGTTGAACTTTACGACTGGGAGGTCGGCAGGTTAGCAGTTCGAGACCTGGGTGCTGCATGACGAAGTGAGCTCCCATCTCCGTCCTACCACAACCTAGCAGTTGGAAAGCAAGACATTGCGAGTAGATAACTAGGTACTACTTTGGTGGGAAAGGTAACAGTGTTGCATGTACTCTAGTGTCTAGTCATGCCTGCCACATGACCACGGAAACATCTGCAGATGCAGACAGTGCTGGCTCTTTGGCCAGAAATGGAGATCAGCACCACATCCTAAAGTTGGATACTGTACGCCCAAGTTTCCCCCACCCATGTATTACAGTTAACACTGCCTCCATGCAAAGTATTGGCATTTATATACTGTATTGGTTTTTTTAATCCACGCCTCAGTATCCTCAATATATAAAAAAAATCACTTTAAGTTATTAATTCTGTTCCTTTTCTTCCTCTGCTGTATGGATACATATTTGCCAAATTGTAGATACAGTATGTGAGAATAATTATACTGTCGCTTGGTGCAGTATGATAAAATCTCACTTGAACTGCCAACTTTGAACCATTTTTTTCCGTTCACCTGGTTCCTGTCTAAGGAAATACAGTTTTCTGTTAGTAAGTTTTCTAATTTCTAAATTTGTAGAAGAAAGCTCTTTAAATTGATTGAGTAAAGTCAGTAATTTCATTTCATTTCATTTCAAGTTTAATTTCTATACCGCTTTACTCACCCAGTCTTAGAGGTTGGCATATACGATAGGTCCCTTATATCTTTGAATGTGATCTTACTACAAAGACCTGTTATCTATCATTATATTTATTTTCTTCCGGGTCAAAAGTACCTTGTATCTTCTACTCTTGCTTGTTTGGCAGGGATCTGTTTTCCTTCAATCAAAGGAATTCTGCTCAGTTGCCTGTGCCAAAGAAGTTAGAAGTTGGAAAATTAGTCCACTTATTTATTTTAAAATTAGTGTGCTGTTCACAAAAGCACTCAAGAAATCAGTCAGTTTGTTTGATCTGTGTTGTTATTTGTTATCTGTTTTTCACCACCCAGAGTGGGATACCACCCAAATGGGCGGTATAATAATAATAATAATAATAATAATAATAATAATAATAATAATAATAATAATAATAATAATAATAATAATAATAATAATCCCTATGTAGTTTATATCCCAAAGCCCTAACATCTAAAACTACTGCCAGAAAAAAGACATCTAGTTTAGATTGACTGGACAAGAAATAATATCACTTACATAGTATTTTTAAATATACAGTACCCTGAAATAGACTTTACAGTGCTGGACCTTATGGAAGCTAAGCAAGTAGACTCCCTGGGAAAATGCATAATAGAACTTGGGCACTTTGACTAACAAGGTTTTGTCCTACATGCTCACCTGCCTTAAACTCAGATAGTGAAGCACAGAAGCTGTTTTCTTTAACATCAGAACACTGGACCACATAACTCAGCATTTATTTTACTGACTTGAAGCAACTCCTGAAGATTTGAGATGGGTGTCTTTCTCATTTCAGCCAGGAGATGTCAAGAGTTGAAGACATGTTCTACATTCTGAGTTTCAGCCCTTTCCATACCTGTCAACCTTCCCGGATTGGCCGGGATTTCCCGATTTTCGGTGCCAATTTGCGCCATTTCCCACCCACAGCTGCCAAAATCCCGGAATTGGCAGCGGGGGGAAAGAGGTACTGTGCATCCCTTCTGCGCAGATCGCCTTCTATGCATGCATAGAAGGCAATCTGCGCAGAACCGTTCTGCGCAGGTCCCGTATTTTCCGGAGCCGCGGTTGACAGGTATGGCCCTTTCTAGTGGTGAACAGAGCCCATCAAATGACTTGAAGGAACTATTAGGTTCATATGTAATAAGATGATATTTTAAAAGTCCTGGCCTTTCAGCATTTTAAATGCTAGAATTAACACTAAACTAATCAGAAATTGATTGCAGATAGTAGTTGTTTGAATGTAGTGGTTGAAATCCTGACTTGTGCTATGTAAAGCCGATGTTATCATCAGTCGTGGCAATTTTTTGGAAATAAATAATTCTGATTCCTGCAAAAATCTCTAGCTCAGGACCCCTCACAAGTTGTGAGGGATCCCTATCATCATGGCGAAGCTGTTGTGGCTGCTGATTATAGTAGTCTTTACTTTCTGAAAATTATTGCTGGCGGTAAAATATTTTATATTTAATTATAGGAAGAAGAGCTGTATGCATGTCAACGAGGCTGTAGGCTATTCTCTATTTGTCAGTTTGCGGATGATGGGCTTGATTTGAATCAGACCAAGCTGGAATGTGATTCTGGTAAGAAATGCTAGCATCTTTTTGTTGTTGTTATAACCTTCTGGGAGCCAGTGCCACCATGGGGAAATAAATTGGACCCAAAACAGCAAAGCACATTGGTCACCTCTTATTCCTTTAAAAAAAGGGGGGGTTAAGACCTGGGGGAATTACCTGTAATAGACAGTTTTCAGGTACGACATAGAAATTGTGATATTTTGGTTCTGTTCTGATGAAGTATCTTTGGGATTTTAGCTCTCTTTCAATGTAATTTTATGGTTTGGAAAGTACTGCAGTTTTACAATCACTACTTGTTCCAAGTAACTGAGTGTAAAACTGCAATACCATTTGCTGTGTGAAGTATACAGTTCTCCAAGACATTTTCCCACAATAGTTCATGTACATGTAAATTGTTACTTTGCTATGGTTGTATTGTTTGTTTGCCTCAAATCTACAGTGTTTGGAACTGTAGGCTGGGTGGGGGTTGCATTCCAGTGAAGAAAGCAGGACTGAAACTTAATACTTCACAACAAATCAGTAGCCTGCAGAAGTGAGTGGGTGTGCCAAACAGTTTTGGCTTGCCTCTTTTTGTATTTTGATCACTCAGTGAAACATTTTTAATGGATCTTGAATGTCAAAATGTAGTTAAACCTTAATTTTACCTCCATTTTCTCACCAATGGTATGTTTCATCAGAATGGCGAGTGGCATGAAGTGGGAACAAACAGTAGTAGCATTACATATTGTGCTGTCAACTTCTATTCTCTATTCAAGTCTGTCGGAGTTTATTACAATTTCACTCTGCCTTCCCCCTAAAAAGAAGGCAAGTAACACACTGGGAAGATGTGACCCTTACAACTGAAATAATTCATGTTCATTTGCAGCATGTACTGAGGCATATACCTTTCAGTCTGATGAGCAATATGCTTGCCGTCTTGGATGCCAGAATCAGTTACCATATGCAGAATTGAGGCGAGAGCAAGTAAGTGTTACCTTGGTTATTAAATCAGTGAATAGAATTTCATTAGTTTGCATTTCCATTCTTTAAATACAAATTGTGGAACAAAAAGTTCTCTAATCCAGTGCACATCAATCTGTCACTGTTGCATGATAGGCAGTTTTAAAACTACCAAATTGTCTATTTGCAGCTCATGTCCTTAATGCCAAGGATGCATCTTCTTTTCCCCCTTACACTTGTGAGATCATTCTGGAGTGATATGGTGGAAACAGCCCACAGTTTCATTACCTCCTCATGGACATTCTACCTTCAAGCTGATGATGGCAAAATATTGATATTCCAGGTACTGTACATACCTGCTTGTTTTAATCTTACAGAGTTTTAAGGGAAGAGGCTGCTTTTAGGCATTCAGGTATCAACGATATCAATTAAGTAACTGTCTGGTATATCTTTGACAGTGTTCCAGTCTTAATCATTGGATTTGTTTTCATATTAAGGCATAATTTATATTACCTTTTAATTTAGGATCTTTCATGATTTTGAGGAATGTTTTAATAATTCAAGCTGTTTCAAAGTCTTCTTTTATAATTCTAGTCAAAGCCCGAAGTTCAGTATGTTAAAAGTCCCGCCCAGGAAGCTCCAGATTTAAAAGAATCATTGAAGCAAATATCTCGTAAGTTATCTGAAAACTTGGAATAAATGAAATTTATTATTATTTTTTTAAAAAAATAATTTGTTGTCAAATATTACCTATATGTTGGCATTACTGTATCTGTTTGAATAAAGGGTCTACACATACAATTAGAAACTCTTTCATATAGTACATATAGGTAATTGTGAAACGCTCTAACCTATTATTTATGTTGTGTACTATACTAAGTCAGTTTGATGTCTAAGCTTGAGTGACTAGTATTGAGTTGTGGCAATTAGTGCACAATTTTACCCTTTAGTACACTTGTTGCTATCAAAATATTGCATCTTAGCATTTGTACATGTATGGGCATTCTTGTAACTGGGAAATTTTCCATTGGAAAAATATGTATAAATAAGATCAACCTTCTACCTGTACATTTTTTCCAGTAAATATAAGCTACTTTTTAGTCTTAATAGAAAAATCAGCATTGGATGTTTCCCAGAGAGATTTGCTGTAAGAAGAAAGTCTGAATAGGCGGGATATAATACATGTGTTTCTGCAAGTTTATCATACATATGACTGTCCCAGGAGACATATGTATGTCTCCTGGGATATTTATAATTGAACCTCCACAAATGTACTGTGATTTTTTTCAATAGGTTTTCAGCCAGTAGATTCACAGACACAAAAAGCATTCTTTGATGAGGATGAAACTGATAGCTTCTTCAAATGTATTTCAGTGTAAGTATTTACAGCATATGAACCAAGGTTACTTAAAAGGGGAAATACAGTGTTTATTTCCTTTTGCCATATGGAATTTCACTTTTATTCTTTTTAAATGGGGTGGGGGTAGGAGGATGGGTAGGTGGGTGGGTGATTTGGGGTTTTAAACCTGTTTTTATATGTTTTTAATTGCTGTACGCCGCCCTGAGTTGGGTTCGCCTGAGTGGGCGGCATAAAAATTTAAAAATTAAATTAAATTTAAATTAAATTCTAGTGTAATGTGCTACTCTGCCTACATTTAGTAAGCTCTCAAAAATGTTTATTAAATTACCCTTCTGATCTTATTTGTTTTGTTCTGTCAATACAGAGGAATTCATCATAGTATTCCTACCCACTTCCTTTTGTGTTAACAATATTCTCCCACCAGAAACACTAAACATTACTGTATTTCAAAACCTCAAGCATTCTGGCTAAAATCCTGTTGCTTAGTGTAGTGCATTGCACTAGAGTAAGCCCAATGAATCAATGGGGATTTGGTGAGTCAACTCCTCCCTAAATTCTATTGATTCAGATGAGTTTATTCTAGTTGAGACTTTAGCATAGTAAGCTGCAACTAGAGTAGGTCCATTTGAATCAATGAGACTTATGGAGGAGCTGACTCACCAAATCCACAGTGATTTCGTAGGCCTATAATAATGCAACTTACGATGAAGAAAAAGAATTTTAGCCTCTCTTATATTGTGTTCAGGCCTTTCTCCAAGAAAAGCCAAATTGGAGCAAAGCTTTTGGTTCATATAGAATATTGTTCAGTTAATTTGGGTAAGAAAGATGCTAAATCAGTAATTCTGCTAGTGAGAGATGGGTTTCTTTTGTTTTGTTTTTTTACTACATGCAGAATAATACAAGATATTAAATTAAGTTTAAAACATTTTTGCAATATCCTGATTTTTTTCCTGAAGATGATAATCATTGTCTTGATGAAAAGGATATTTATATTTAATTTATATTAATTTTCCTTAGGTTGAGGAGGGAGAGGGTTTACAGAGACACAGTATAGTACTTATATCGGTTCATTCAATTAACATATGATTGTACAAACTAGTACACTAAACATTTTAGTTAAGGTATGTAAGTAGGATAACTTAAATGCATCTTATTGGTCTTATTCAAATATGATAGATTATAGCACTGTTTAAGACTAGGGTGGCATTGAAAAGGCTTCCTAATCAAAGCAGTTTTTAATTAAATAGAAAATACTTTCAGATAGAGGAACAGATGTAGAAGTGATAATGTCAATATGTTTTAATTTTGTTTGTATGAAATTCTGTTTCTTTACATTCCAGAAATTCTGGTTGGATATTAACAACCACTCTCCTCCTCTCTGTATTGGTATTGCTCTGGATATGTTGTGCAACTGTTACTACTGCTGTGGAGCAGTACGTTCCATCTGAGGTAATAATATCCCACATGACATACAGTGGTGTCTAGAATGTTTGGGGAGGAAAGTAGGAAACCTCTTGACAGAGATATAATCTGGTGTTCCAGAGGTAAGAGGTGTTACCTACTTGTAGATAGCCTTAAAAACAACTAGTCAAGTAAAGTTCACCCTTGCTTGAAAGCCAGTTGTATCTGACTCTAGAGTTCAGTGCTGATCTCTTTATAGTCAAAGAGCCAGTGCTGTCTGTGGCTACAGATGTTTCCGTGGTCATGTGACAGGCATGACTCAACACCAGAGTGCACAAAAAGCTGTTTATCTTTCCACCGAAGTGGTACCTATTTATCTACTTGCAATTTCTTGTTGCCGAACTGGGACTGGGACAGAGACGGAAGCTCACTGCGTCATACAGCACTCGGGTCTCGAACTGCCGACTTTTCAGTTGTCAAGTTCAGCGTCTTCACCACTAAGCTACTGCAGTCCCTTAAAAAAAACCTACTGAATTCTTAATTGACAGTTTTGATCAGAGAGCAAATTCAAAATAAGGTGTGTGTTTTCCAATATAGGTGTTTCTTTCATAGGTTGAATTTTCACATTCCCAGCAAAGAGGGGGGGGGGGATAATTTGATTTCCTGCATGGAGAGGCAAGTAGGCAATTCCATGGAAAAGCGCCCCACAAGTATGAATGTGAATAAAGTAGAATCTCATAGCAGAAGTTTTCTATGTTGCAGCCCTATATTGTCTAATCCAACAAAACAAAAATCTAACAACATAGTTCATAGGCTTTATGTGGTCATTTGAAAGATTATGGTGTTCACCTAAATGTCTAGGTATGTCATGTCCAAGTCTTTGTCGTAATATAAATCCATCTACTTTAAGACATTTGGGGACATCTTACCAGGCTTTCTCCACTCACCAGATTTTCTAAATGTTGTGTGACTATTTTTAACAGCACAGTAGTTTCCAATGAGTACAGTCAGATTTACTCAAAGTGTGCTTACGTCTGCAGTTCTGATATTGCTGTTCTGCAGAAGTAAATGCTAATGACCAAAATGGCTCTATCTGATATCCTTTATTTCATTATTCTAGAAACTAAGTATTTATGGAGATTTGGAGTATATGAATGAACAAAAACTGAACCGATATCCTACTTCAGCACTCATGGTGGTTAAATGCAAGGATGGTGAAGAAGCTGGACCTTTACCTCCAAAAGTTGACTTGATTCAGTCAGCAATCTAGATTTTACCTGTGCATTTGTTCATCTAATTCTAAGACTTCTGTTAACTCTGGTGACTTTTCCAATGAAAATGCTTAAAAGGTGTCATTGTTCAAATTCAAATAAAGTTACAGAATCAATGAAGGTTGTACTGTCATAGAATTCAGTACTTTTCACTCAACTGAATTGTTTTCTTTTCTTTATTTCCCTTTATTTTTATTAATTTTAAAATCACTTGTCTCTACTTTAAACCTGTCTCATTTGCAAATTATAAACTCCTGTCAAATGTATTTCAAAGGTTTATAATGGATTTTTGGTGGGGAAAGATGTCTTTAATCTGTCTTCAGTTTTCGATAACTCAAACTATCATGTAGAACTTGGTGTAAACCCCCTAGGACTTCAAATGGCTTTTCCCCGCAAGTAATAATATAATCTGTGTGTTAAAGTTACAGAGATTTCTGGCACTGGAGTATTGAGAGTAAGCAATAAAAAATTACCAATATTTATTTGGGTATCACTTCTGTACTGACTTATCTACTTAAAATTGTATTGTTGCTATCTAGCTGCTATATTTGTTACTTTTGGGTCATGACTGTTTTCAGGGATCTGATTCCCAAGAGGCAACCTTGTTGACAAATAAAATTTGGAGATCTTTCTATAACAAATTTTAACTATAGTATATTCAATATTTGATAACATATAATAGGAAGCTGATTTCCTGTTTCAAGATTGAGACAAAGTCTGAAACATTCACACTTCCTCGTCATTTTTGAACACCAAAAGAGGAAATAGAAAGTATCTGCTTTCCCTTTAAATAAATTAAAGTAAAACCCAACTTACATATGCCTCGAGTTACATAAAATTCGACGTACATAATGATTTTGTGTTAAAACCATGTCCCGATTTACATGATTTCCTATGAATTTGCTTTGAGTTGCATAAAGATTCTTTTTCCTATAGGTTTGCTTCGAGTTACTTAAAAATTCATTTTCCTATGGGTTTGCTTTGATTTACATAAAAATTTCATTTTTCCTATGGGTTTGCTTCGAGTTACATAAAAAAACGATTTAAGCAAAAGCCTATGGAACGGACTTTTTTCGTAAGTAGGGGTTTTATTGTACCATTCTCTGTGACATGTAAATTTTGGCAGTACATTGTATTTAATGAAATGAAGCAAAGAGTTCCAAATGCAGCTTTATAGAATAGTGTAATCTTAGAACTGCAGAGCAGGAAGTGAACCTATGAATCATTGTGTCCAGCTCTTGTCAAAGGCACAGTGCAGATTCAAATTCCCAACCTTTGGCTCTGCAGCCTGATACTTAAACCACTGTACTACCCAGCAGTGATCATAGTTTGTTTGCATTAACTATGGTTAAAACCACAGTCCATGACATGAATGAGCTACTTCAGAGAACTGATGGTTTCAAATTTGAAGTATGGGTTTTCAAACTTTTCTTTTGGTGTATTGAAAGGGGAGGTGAAACTATAAGTCCAAAGCTTGCTGCCGCTTTCTCAATAGCAAACTCAGGCTTCCCACTAATGAACTTAGGCACTTCTGTTTCAGTTATTACAGAAGGAGATTCGTTTTGGCAATTGTACGAACATGCAATACATAAGAGTGATTCGTTTTGATTTTCAAGGTTTTGCTATTGTATGAACATTGAATACATTCTTCTAAATTCCAACTTCGTGATTTCTTTTATGCTACTATTATGGACAGTGTTCGGCTTTGACAGAATTTAAGGCAATATACTTAACTAACAGTCTCATATATGATTATACATTTTCCCATAATTAGAATTACTTTTGATATGCTTCCACACAAACGGTGATTTTTTCACTATACATTGATTCTCCACTGTTTGGCCCGATTTCCATTGTCTTTACTTTTTATATTGACCATATCTGGACCACAGCTGTTAAAACAAATCTTACCCAATTAATTTAATAACATTAGGCCAAGATTCACGATTAGTCAATATTTTGTCTGATACTGTATATATATACAAATTACTATAGGTCAAAGGAGCATTCCTGTTCCAAAGCCCATTGTTTGATTTAAATATAATGTATGTTACAATGTGTTGTAAATTGGATTTTTGTTTTCAATCTAATAACAAATACTACCTTTTTTATGATGTCTTGCTCATAGGTACAAATCTGGGATGGTTAGTGGGACTAAATATTTTCAGTATGCTATGAATGTTTTTCCTTACCATGCTTTTAAGTTACAGAACAACATATGAAGCAACTACTGTAACTGGTGAAATAGCAAGCCAGTAAAATCTAAATGAAGTGCTATACAGTACTCTCTAAATGTTGTCATATACTGTAACTATGCATCGATATCCACAATAAAGTCTTTGATTCTATCATCTAGTAGTGATAAAATGAATATCCCCAAAAATGGCAGCCCATTGCAGTGCTATGCAAAGGTTATCGTTAAGCAAATAATGTTGCTAAGTTTCTGTATAGTCAATGCACACTTAAAAGGTTAAAATTCAGAAGGGGGGTGGTATAAGAAGAAACAATCAACATGGTTCAATATGTGAGATAGTTTTAAACCCCTGCAGTTTAAAATTCAAAACTCAATGCTAGTATTTTCCATGCAAGTTAAAGCAAATGCTATATATTTTACTTTTATCATAATTATTCTTTGCATTGGCTGAAATCCTTTCCATAGCATAAGCCCAACTGTAAGTTTCTGTCTGCTTCTCGCTGGTAGACAAAGCAGCACTGCAACAGTTCTTGGGGGTGGGGGTGCATACCTACTAAACCAGAATGCATGCATACCTCTAAGGGTCATGGCAACGGTGGGGTTTTTTTTTTAGCAGAAAGGAATTATTAGAAAGTTACATTTGGACCTACTGTACAAGTAAGATTTCAGCCATTGCTGATGTTCACCATTGTTGCTTTAAATCACAAGTTTCTTGTTTGATTCTGATTCTTTTATGTTGTCTGATATATGTAAGGTACATCTGTCAAAAATGTTAAAATGAACATAGGGAGAATAAATAGCAATAACAAGTGCAACTTATATACTTCCCCATAGTGCTTACTGAAGAGCACTCTTTGAGTGGGTCACATGGTAATTAGAATGACCTACATTAAAGTTTTATTTATTTTATTTTATTTTAAATTCAGATTTCTATGCTACCCAATCAGGTAAAGCCGACTCAGGGCGGCTCACAACAAGTTAAAACATACATAAAAACAATTAAACCATTAAAAACCCAACAATGTAAAGTAACCAGTGCAGCTCCCGAAGCAATGGTGAGACACGGGCATAACACCCGTGCCCCATCACCACCTGGACTGCTGCATTCTGGACCAACTGCAACTTCCGAATGTTTGTCAAGGGCAGCCCCATGTAGAGCACATTGCAATAATCTAGCCTGGAGGTGACCAGAGCATGTGTGACCCTGAGCAGGGAGTCCCGGTCCAGGAGCGAACGCAACTGACGGAGGACGTGAAGCTGTCCGAAAGCCCTCCTGACCATGGCTGCCACCTGATCTGCAAGTAGCAGCCCCGAATCCAGGAGGACCCCTAAGTTACGTACCGGGTCTGTCTGGGCAAAGCAGCCCCATCCAAGACCAAAGTTGGCAGCTCCCTGGATAACGCGGGACCCCCTATTCAAAGCCACTCAGTCTTGGAGGGATTCAATTGTAGCCCGTTGACCCCCTTCCAGACCCCAACCGCTTCCAGACATCTGGATAGCACATTGACCGCATCACTGGGGTCCCCATGGGCCAAGATATATAGCTGGGTATCATCAGCATACTGATGATACCTCACCCCATGGGAACGGATAATCTCACCCACCGGCTTCATGTATATGTTAAATAGGAGCCCTGAGGCACCCCATACTGTTTTTAGTCTGAAGGTTTATTACTGCCTTTTCCTTACTGCAACAATCATGAACAAAAATCTTTTCAATTCTACAACAATTCCATGTCTAAAAGATCCAGTTTAAACTCTTCATATACTACTGTTTAGGGGGAGAAATCAACATGTTTTACTACTTCTTGAACTGCCAATATACTAAATTTCAGTTGTGATTTTCATACAAGCGCATCCAGAGTATCCAATATGGTGTAGTGCATAGAGTGACGGACTCGGACTCTGAAGACCAAATTTTGAATCCCTGCTCAGTCATGGAAGCCCACTGGGGGAGGTAGAATTAGTAAAACCACTCTTTAAATATGTCACTTGACTTGAAAGTCAATGGCAAGAAAGGTTTTTGAATTTGACTTGAAAGCCCTATTAGGGTGGCTAATTTAACAACATCCAACAGCTCCTTTTTAGAACGATTCGGACAAGCTAGGTGTCTTCGTGCCAGTTGATAGCATTAATTCCCTATTGTATGAAATGTTTGAACATAATAAAAATTCTGCTGTATAAATACGATATTCTTCTGTACAATTATCTATAATATCCTCTGAATGGATATGAGCCTCAAGTCTGCTGGCTTCAGATCAAGGACATGTTTTATGGCAAGAACAAACATTCTTGCGGGTACGCAAGAGCAAAACCAAATTGAAAGATGGATGGAGGAGCTCATTGGGCAAGGAACATTAAACGAGGATATAGCTGAGGAACTCAACTTCCCCTATGTCACTTGGAGGACCCTGAATAGGCTCAGGATCTGAGTCCCTAAATGTAAGACCAACATCTCAAGTGGGGGCTGCTAGCAGACAACACACAATGTGAATGTGTGATACAGAATCTAGCTCATTTACTGGTCTGCTGATTACACCAGAAACATGCACCAGTGAGGACTTAAGTTTGGCCAACAACAAATCCAAGAAAGTGGCTTCGTTTTGGCAGTCCAGGGTTTGAACAGGACACAAAAGAAGAAGAAACTCTATAATAAAGGATAACGTGTGTCAGTTTCAAATGTAACCCCAAGCTCATGAAAATTCTACATATAAAACCTGCCATGCATATTAAGAAGAACCTGAGGGTGTTTACCTGGAAACTGTTTGGTTTTTAAAGTGCATTGATTTTCACATGAGTTAGTTTGAAACCTGTGATAACTTCTCCAATAAATCACAGGTTTGCAATTTGCAGAGTTTAAAGGCAAGAAGGGGTGGTGAATTGATGGGCAGAGCTAGAGGACTACTGTTTCCTCTTTGCCCAGAACAACCCTAACCTCTAGGAGTGTATACCATGACAGTGATTGCCTAGGATTGCTGTGACCTCATCAAGATTTGCTAGGCACACTGTGTACTCAGATCTGGCAATATTATAATATAGTTCAATGGCTTTACTATATAAAATAAATGCTATTCCAGCCTGTGTAATTCTTTCCTATTCTTATTAGAAGATAAGATTTCTTTACCTGTAAAAGCTTACCTCCTAATGAAGGGAGGTATGCCATACAATTGATGTTGATCAGTCAAGATACTGCGCTGTAAAATGACAGAGATAACTTCATATCTTAATAGTATTAGAATGCTTCAGATGCATCATGGCCGATCCAGTTCTAGAATATCTCATGAGTTCTTTCTTGTTAAATTTTAGAATTATAAAAGAATTAGTGCTGTCTTGTTTCTGTTCAACCATGCTAAATTTTATAATGCAGGTATTAATTTGTTCTGTCTCATCCCTGGTCAACTATAATTGCACTTGTTGTAGATAGATTTGATAATGAAAATTTGCATGCAGAAAATCTTGATACTTTAATCACCATGTGTGAATAGATGTACAAATTAATCTACATAAAGGTCTTTGAAGTATCAATTAAAAGAAAATTTTCTGATCTAAATTGATGGCTATAAGAATCAATCAAAGGGGAAGCATTTAAAGTTATTTCCTGTCTAAATGTTGCACTTTACATTTTTCTCTGTTAAAACTCATTTTATTTGCAACTACGGTGTATTAGATCCAGAAGGGGCTGATATGTTATCACTAATTCTTTCATAATTTATGTAGGCTAATTGGGATATCTGTTCTCATTATGATTTTTGTTTTCATAGGTGTGTCTGTGATTACCACGATTCTTTTCTTCTTCTGTTTCTCTTAGTAACCAGGTAACATCACCCCAGGAATGCATCTAGTGGTTTGGTTTCTTAATAAAACAAGACTAGCTCCTATTTTGATATATAACAGCGTAGTCAGAACAGCAGTGAACACTTAGTCAGAACAATTCCTGCCACATATGAGTTAGCATAATCTTGCAGTGGTCTGTGCGGGTATATGAAATGAACAGAATCCATCCTCAGGTAATATCATCCATGCTTGTAAATTGTAATCACTACTTTGAAGGCTTTTACTTAATCACTAATGCTTGCATTCAAATAGCAACCTTTGTTGTTGTTTTGTAAACAAACTACAGGTCAGTGACAACTTGAATGTTGAAATATAATCAGAGTACAGTATATTTTACCAATAAGGAAAATACAACTTTTTTCGTATGTAGGCCAGATGTGAAACTGCCAAAATGAAGACACCTTTTGGTGAGTTCATTCTACAGTTCCTTTCGCCTGGCCTAGTGTGAAGAAAATTAACTGGCAACACAACTTTGCCATTTCCAGGGTATGTCCAATTGTTGTTCAAAAATATCACAATCTTTGAGGAGGTTCTGTGTACCCTAAGAAAATACAACTGAAATTATAAAAGTTTTAATTCAGTCTTTATCATGTGGTATTCACACGTTTCTTTAAAAATGGGGAGAAGGTTATGATGATGTAAGTTAGCTTATACCTATTGATTTAATATAGTTGATGGAGAAAGGCTAACAGACATAATTGTTGTGTATTTATTTCTTTTGTATGTCACCTTCCCCCAGTGAGCTCAAGGTGATATACATGGTTGCACTCCTTTTCAGTATAGCCTTCCTGCAATCCTATTGAGATAAGTCAGGCTGAAAGAAGACGATTGATCCAAAGTCATCCAGTCAACATCACAGTCAAGTGAGAATTTGAACCCAGGTCCCCTGAGTCCTAGTTCAGCAATCTAGCCAGTACATTGCACAGTCTCCAATTAAATCTATTGCCTTAGAAGAGTATCCATCCCTGCCAAGGGACATATTTAACTTTTGTTTATTGCAGAATTTTGATGCAGCTTCACTTCGTTTGGAAAATTCTTTCTTCAGTGCTAAAACAGGTAATTTGTCATTTTCTACATTTAAAAAGGTTTAAAAGTGAAAAGTACTGGTCATTGACTAATTTATTCATTGAACTTTTATTTTAAAAAGGCAAATGACTTTTGAAGAATATACCCAAATGTCCATAAACTAATCACCAGTTGAGTTTTTGACAAAGTTGATCTGAGTATTGTTTAGTTTCTAGCAGTATATACAGTAAAACCCCTACTAATGCAAAAAGTCCATTCCGTAGGCTTTTGCTTAAATCGGTTTTTTATGTGACTCAAAGCAAACCATTAGGAAAAATTATTTTTTACGTAACTTGAAGCAAACTCATAGGAAAAATGAAATTTTTATGTAAATTGAAGCAAACCCATAGGGAAATGAATTTTTATGTAACTCGAAGCAAACTCATAGGAAAAATGAATTTTTCTGTAACTCAAAGCAAACCCATTGGAAATTGTGTTACATAAATTTATGTAAATCGAGACATGGTTTTAGCATAAAAACATTATGTAAGTCGAATTTTATGTAACTCGGGGCATTTGTCAGTCAGGGTTTTACTGTAGTTTTGCTACAAACAGAAAAGGCCTTTAGTTCATTCAAACATCACATCCCACAGACAAGTTTCTGTATTTAGAAAATGTATCTTGTCATATTCGGAAGATAGACAGGGATACAGTATTTGCATAATTTAATATGGTAGTGATCAGGTGCAGCAATTAATAGGTCCTCCAATATAATGCAAAACAACCCTAGAATGTACAAATGCAAGGAAGTGGGAAATGGTGAGAAAGTTTTTTTCCTTTTCCAGATTATAAACATGAAGTTTCTTTATAGTTTCGCTTTGATATATTTTGTTAAAAACTCAAACAAATAAAAATACTGTACTAACATGTAACATAGCTGTATCAGTTTTATATTCATACTGAAATGTAGCAAATGAGGTAATAAATATGGCAGAAGCAGAAACTGAGCATGATTACTTGCTATAGCTATATATCAGGGGTTCTCAGCGTTTACAGGTCATGGGCCTGACCACATACCCTGGACAGAGGATCCGGCTGGCCACATGGTTCCTCCCACCTGGAAGCAGAAGTAAAGCATGCTCCACATATGCACAGAACGCATTTAGCAACATTCTGCGCATGTGCAGCACATGTTTTTCTTCTGCTTCAGGGAACGGCGAGGGCATCAGGGGGCGGATGAATTGGCGTCGGGGTCTGGGTCTGGCCCATGGGCTGTAGATTGCGAATGCCTACTATATATATTGACTAACCTTATGGTGAAATTAAAAATTCCAGCATAATTTTTTTTTAGTCAGGATTCATGAGGGAAAGGTGGCTTGCAGATTTTATTGTAAGACTCATGTGCGGTTTTAGTTTAGATGGTCTTTAAGTCCTCTCTTTGTGACAGGTACTCTACGTAACTTCAAAGGCCAGTTTTCCCAATGTCTCCCTTGCACTCAGCAATGTATCTGTGTATCAGCCATTGCTCTTCTTATACTTGCCATCATTGCTGCTGTCATTGCATTAATTGTCACATTTGGCATGCCAACACCTACACCAGGTCAGTCTTTATTGTCATATTAATAATTACTAAATTATTTCCCACTGAAGTAATTGTCATAATGGTTTAAGTATGTCACAACATGAAAATGCTCTTCAAAATATGGAGGCTGGGAAGAAAATAAAAATCTGAGGATCCAACATGCAGTTGATGCACCAGAACTTTCCATTCCTTCCCTCTCTGCACCCCCGAGAACTGCCTGAAAACACATTAGGTATGGTTTTGTGCCATTCTGGAGTAGATATTTGAGGTGTATTGTGGCACATCCCCTTCCTACAATTCCCCACATGGGTGATGTAAATTAAAAAAGAAGAAGGGACCAGTGTATTCACACAGGACACCAATCACTTCATGGGATTTTACCTTCCTTATGCAATGGAAACCATAGGAGAACTTTTCATGGTGGGCCTGGCAGACCCAAGAGAAGACAACTGACCTGTCTAAATTAATAACTAGTAAGTGTAATCTTGATGTAATCTCACAATGTGCCCAAAATATGATAGCCTCAGTTTAGCTACTTTTGCTTCTGGAGAGATTTCAGGATAGATTTGATTTAGTACCTGCAGTTTATTTACTAGTGGGCATATATGAACCCTGAAAGTACTGTATAGTATTTCTTAGTTTATAAACAATTACTATTTTTGTAGTGTTATAGGGCCAGGTCAGGACCATGCTGCTTAATGGGACAAAAGAGTGAGCTACAACACTCCCACACATATCCTCCCACATCATATCATTTTCCATGACATTAAGAATCCCACAAGCATTCTCCAAATATATATATTGCTATTGGTATATGTTTGCTGCCATTTTGTTTGATTCAACGTTGGCTTTCTTTTGCCCATGTGTAGCCTCCCACTCTGAGATAAATGGACTAAGGCAGTGATGGCAAACCTTGGCACTCATGGTGCTCTTAGACTTCAATTCCCAGAAGTCCAGATCAGCAGGAGTGCTGACTTTGGCTTCTGGGAATTTAAGTCCAAGAACACCTGGAGTGCCAAGGTTCACCATCACTGGACTAAGGCTAAATTTGAATGTTCAGATTCCTTAGCTGTTAAGCCCTCTATGCCACCCCGGCCAAAGTTTTTAGTTACCGGTAATTTACTTCCCTGCAGTTTGAGGACAATTATCTCAAAAATTGCGAAATTAATCATAAACTTTAAAAGGATGTAGAATATATGAAGATTGATTGTGAGTCTAAAATTATTATGTTTGAATGTGTTGAATGTGAGGACAGTTTTGGGCTGTTAATTTCCGTGTCCGTAGTTACAATTTTTAATCATTTTTATTTTTCAGTTAATCGATTGTGTGTAACTACTAGTAATCAGACAGGTTTTTTATGTGACAATAGAGAGACCTGCATTCCAGCCAGCCAAGTCTGTGACACAAGAAGAAATTGTGCAAATGGAGAAGATGAGCAGGAGAAACTATGTAGTAAGAATCTTAGCTTACTCAACTGTCCTCAGTTCTGTACTTATCCCCAACTTTGCTTCAGAAATGTTATGACAAGGTTGCTGATGTGGAAAAACTAGGTACAGTACTTGTAGATATTCTGATGTGTATATATTTCATATCAACAGATGCATGATCAACTGGTTATTTGCATGTCTGAGAACAGAACAACTACATTAGAATGAATTATTATTACAGTTTCTGTTAGTAGAAACTGTAGCTATTCACCTGTGCAAGTCCATAATTATACCCTGGAAATGAAAAAGAAATGAAAGTAATTTTAAATTTATTAGTTGACGTCATCTAATTGTTGTTACAAAATACCATTTTAATTCCTCTGAATTCCTCTCTGTTCTTTACTTGTAAAGAAAGGCTAGGGATAGGTCCTTCTCATTATCTAAAATATTTCTGTAACTTTTATAACCTGAAAACATTTTGTTTGTCACAAGAGACAATTATGTAAATCACTGTTTATGGCTAATCACCATGTTTTATCCATTATGTTTTCTCACTACATTTTATATGCTATGACCTTGTATCTTCTTTATTCTGGTAGGTGACTTGCCCAATAGCCTTCCAGGCTATTTGATATTTCATTGCAGCAACCCCAAATTTTGGATCTATGCAGACAAAAGATGCAACGGATTCAATGACTGTGGAGACTGTTCTGATGAAATAGGGACCTGTAAGTCTGTTGATCACAAAGCTGTATTTCAATACTTATAATGGACTGGTAACCTTGTGGTTTATTAATTATTTATTAACTTTGTGGTTTATGAATGTTAGCTCATTCAGCTGTGGGTGAGATCTGTACTCTGTGTAAGCTAAGGAGTCTGTCTAATGCAGTGGTTCCCAACATGGGGCACACGCCCCACAGAGGTACTTCAATTCCCAGAATCCTAAATCAGTACTTTGGCTGATCAGTGTTTTGAGGAATTGACTTAGGCTTCTGGGAATTAAAGTCCAAAAACCAAAGGTTGGGAAACACAGTGAGATCCCTTTGTGTCAACTGAATTGACTAACCATAGCTTTGCTATTTTTCCTGTGGGATGGTTTATCTCCAAACTTTTAATAAAATGAAGGTGTCTCCATATTCTGTATGTTCATTGGTGAGGAGACAATTTGTTCCTAAATCCAGGTGGGCATTTTGGATCACTACGCAATAGTGTACAATTATCCCTTGCACGGCTGATTTGACTCTGAGGAAAGGGAGATACTAGGCTTGCTGAATCTAGTGAGGAGTAGCAACTGCCAGGAGGCCAGGGGCTTACAGATATTGAAGATTTTGATATGTGTTGCTTCTCATATTTGGATTGGAAAGGGGCAAATATGGAAGTATTATGAAAGATAAAAGGCCACTGTCTTGTTTTGCGGTCACCCTCTAATGCCAGATTTGGGCAGCCTTTCAGCTGTTGGATTACAATTCCTAGTATTGCCTAGGCTGGTTAGGGCATAAATGTTGAAATCCAACCTAGTAATCCTACAATTTGTACACTCCCACTGTAGTTAGACTCTGAACTTGACTGGAAGGTCGGCAGGTCAGTCATTCAAGTCCCAAGTACTGCACGACGGAGTGAGCTCCCATCTCCATCCCAGTTCCTCCAAACCTAGTAGTTCAAAAGCAAGAAATTGCAAGTAGATAAATAGGTACTGCTTTGGCAGGAAAGGTAACAGCGTTCTGTGCGCTCCAGTGTCTAGTCATGCTTGCTACATGACCATGAAAATGTCTGCAGATGCAGACAGTGTTGGCTCTTTGGTTGTAAACGGAGGTGAGCATCGACCCCTAGAGTCAGATATGACTGACTTTCAAGCAAAGGCGACCTTTACCTTTACCATACTGTAGTTAATTTTTTGGGACTTTGTATATTATATTTTGTTATATTATACCACCTTCACATACTTTTCTGTAAAATTCTCTTTCACAGCATAGGTTGTCTCACAGAACTGTGCTCACATAGTAACACAAAGGTTAAACTCATTAGCAAATGTTCAATGCCAGGTGTTTGTTTTATATTGTTCCCCTATTTGCAGTTGAAAAGGGGACATTTAGAGTTAATCCAAACAACAGTCAGAGATCATCTGCTACTGCCAGTTGTAAAAAGCCATATTGATTTGCATACTTATCTGTCATGCTGACTAATCACTCTGTGCCTCTGCATCTGATGTATATAAATTGATGCCATGAAGTCTCACTCCCATGTCTGGCAAAGTGGACTTGATCCACGAAAATATAAGTTAGTCTTTAAAGTGCTACAGCGTTTTTGTTTTGTTTATTCTCTGATACACAACATTTTGTTTATTCTCTGGATACAAAAAAATTACTGTAGTTAGAATGTGTCTTTGTACAAACAAACAAAAATGCTGTTTTCTTTTGACTGCAGGGGCCAGCTGTCCTCCTTGTGGGCCTCAGTGGTGGAGATGCACCAAGGTAGTCTTCTACAGTTACTGTGCCTGCATTCCCAGAATTTTTTGCCAAGATGGAATACAACATTGCTTTGACTGGTCTGATGAATATATCTGCACAAGATGAGTCGTGAGGAATTCTACACCTTTCAGATGATGATTGAGAGATCCATCAACCACTGCTGTTGTGGAACCACTCTTCGTTTTATTCAGGCTTGTGAAAATATTTGATATAGTGTTACTGCATATTTAATTGTTCTTAGACCAGCTCTTCTTCATCCTTTGAACTTGAGAGTATGTTTACAATCTATCGCAATCCACAAACTGACTCTTGGTGCTAAATAAATTCGGATTTAATTTTCATGGAGTTTGAAACTTGCTCATTTAAAACCAAAATGCTGCTAATAATATGCTTCATAACAGCTAAAATGACTCCAAAAATCAGACAAAGGTTCAACCAATACCATACAACTCATGCAGACATATCCAGAAGTAACCAAAATACTGGCTAGCTGTTGTACCAACACTTGCAAGAACTAAAATTAGTGGAATTTTATGTTTAAACATGAAGTCAGTAATAGCCTACTATGTAGACTCCTTGTTGAATATGCTTTTCACTTCTATGAATAATCTATATTGAGTGTTTAGTGCCAATGTTTGCTTAGCACTATCACTGAATAGCCATTGTAAATATCCCTATTACTTTTTGCTTTATATTAAGCTCTCAAGATTATTTCTTTTCAGACCTGTTATACACATTGCTTTCAGTTTACCTGGTTTAACTTGCAACCATTAGCACTGAATGAATCATGCATGATCACTCAGCATGTCTGTCATTGCTATGATACAATAGCAAATCAATGTTTCTGAACTAGGTTTGTGAGTTTCATACTTTTACAGTACTGTATTTATAAATACATTACAGTAAAACCCTGACTTACATATGCCTCCAGTTACAAAAAAATTCAACTTACATAATGGTTTTGTGCTAAAACCATGTCCCGGTTTACACAATTTCCTATGGGAATGCTTTGAGTTACATAAAGATTCTTTTTCCTATGGGTTTGCTTCTAGTTACATAAAAATTCATTTCACTATGGGTTTGCTTCAATTTACATAAAAATTTCATTTTTCCTATGTGTTTGCTTCGAGTTACGTTAAAATATTTTTTCTTATGGGTTTGCTTCGAGTTACATAAAAAACCGATTTAAGCAAAAGCCTACGGAATGGACATTTTTTCATAAGTAGGGGTTTTACTGTAACCTGCATCATTTTAAATAATAGAATACTCAAGAGACCTTTAAGACGTTGGCTGAAATACAGTAATACATCACAATTAAAATAGGCCCATTGAATCAGTAGATTTGGTGAGTCAACTCCTCTGTAAATTCTATTAATTCAATGGACCTACTCTACTTGCAATTTACTATTTGCAGCTGTTAAGTCTGATAACCAAATCCTTCGAGTATTGAAGCAAGCTGAATAATTTCCATTCTGCTTGTTGTAAAGAGTCATTCAATACAGATGATGCAGTAAACAAACATTTACAAGATATTAGTTGGCTAATTAAGAATTTGTCACTTCACAGCATATGATCTAATGATAAAAGCATTGTAACACTAATAGTTGATGGACAGGCTCATTAGTTTTTGGTTTGAGAATTGCTATAATTCAGGACTGTAATAGAGTGTTCCTGCTTTAGTAAGTAATTGTAGTGTTTTCTAGTATCATAGCAACACACCTTGCTTAACTAATACTTGAATGTTTGAGACAGGCTGCAGCACTTTTAAACCAAACAAAAAACCCATCATATAGTATTGCCAGAAGAATATAGAATTAGCCTCCTTCATTTTATGTAAAGAACTACACATTACTCCAAGTGTATGATTTCCAAAAAGGAGTCTGGTCCAAATTCCCCACTCAACTGCGGTGGCCTTCTCAACCAGACCAAGGTTGATAAAAACACTGTATGTTATCTGGAACTGCCAAAGGAAAAACAGGATACAACAGTAATATATTAGTCCTGATGTAACCACTGGGCCCAGTGCTCTTCAACATTTTCATAAATGACTTGGGTGTGGGAGTACAGGGAATACTTATCAATTTTGCAGATGATACAGAACTGGGGGGAATAGCTAATACAGTAATACCTCATACAAAGTCTGCTTCATACAACATCGGATTCATACAACATCGCCTGATTCCTTGAAAAAAGTTGCCTCATACAAAGTCGTGCGATTTTGTATGAAGCATTGGGGTTTTCCCAGGTTGCATTGTGCCTGGGCAGTATAAAAGGCAGGACACATGCATGCATTGCTCTTGTGGGTTTTGCACGAGGCAAAGAGTGTTTAGGAGTGGTTTTGAGCGTGATTTTGGAATTTTTTTTGAATTTTTTGTCAGAATTTTTAGAAGCATTCTTGGGATTTTTGCAGCATTCTTCAGGTTCTTGGACAATCAGGGTTGTTTGACATGTTTTTGTAATGTTTTTAGCCTTTAGACAATGATTTCTTAAAGTTCTGTCAGTTTCCTGTCTGTTTCCTTGACTTTGCCCTGAAGTCTGTGCTGTTACAGTACAATGTATCTCTATGGAAACGACGTTGTATGAGGCATCGCGGCAAGGATTTGGACGTTGTATGAGGCATCGTGGCTAGGATTTTGCATGCCTCATACAAAGTCCAAATCCGTATAGAGTCCAAACTTGTGGAACCAAGTTTGGGCGTTGTATGAGGTATCACTGTACCTTGGAAAATAGGAACAGAAATAAAAAAAATATATTGATAGGCTTGAACACTGGGCTGAAACTAACAGAATGAAATATAACAGGAAGAAGTGCAAAGTTTTACACCTAGGAAAAACAAAACAAATGCAGAGTAACAAGATGTGGAATACTTGACTCAGTAATACTATGAATGAGAAGGATCTTGGAGTTGTTGTAGATCACAGGCCAAGTACAAGTCAGCGGTGTGATGTGGCTGCTTTAAAAAAAAGGACAGCACTATTTTAGGCTGCATTGATAGAAGCATATAGTCTCCAAAACCTGTGAGGTATTAGTCCCCCTCTATTCAGCACTAGTTCGACCACATCTAGAGTACTGTGTCCAATTCTGGGCACCGCACTTTAAGAAAGATGCAAACAAACTAGAGCAAGTACAGAGAAGGGCAACAAGGATGATCGGAGGAATGTAAGACAAGCCATAAGAGGAAAGACTGAAGGAATTGGGCATGTTTAGCCTTGAGAAAAGGAGACTGAGAAGGAATATGATAGCACTCTTCAAATACCTGAAAGATAATTATAAAGATGAGGGACAGGATTTGTTCTCATTCATCTCAGAGTGCAGGATGTGTAATAATGGGCTGAAAATACATGAAGCCAGATATAGGCTGAATATCAGAAAAATAATAATAGTTAGAGCACTATGATAGTGGAATCGAATACCTCACAGGGTGGTTAATGCCCCAACACTGAAAGCATTCAAGAGAGAATTGGACCACTGTCTGTCAGATCTAGTTTGATTTTGATTCCTGCGTTGAGCAGGGGGTTGGACTCAATGGCCTAAAAGTCCCTTTCCAATTCTGTTATTCTGACTGATTTTTTTTTAAAAAAAACTGGTTTCTCTGGCTACTTTAAGTAAATGATTCTGGAAACATTGATAATACTAGGAGAAAAGGATTTTGTGGTTTGGGGTGTTTTTATCTGTAAGAAATAAGGAATGATGACTCAGTGCAACAGTACAGTTTTGTCATTGGAACATTTGTGGAACATTATGAACAGGTCATTTTTAACGGTCCAGTCAAGTGGCTAAGATGCTGACTGGGAGGTGGAAGGTCAGTAGTTCGATTTCCGAGTACTGCAGGACGGAATAAGCTCCCGTCTTTGTCCCAGCTCCTGCCAACCTAGCCATTTGTAAGCAAGAAATTGCAAGTAGATAAACAGGGACCACTTCAGTTGGGAAGGTAACAGCATTCCGTGCACTCTGGTGTCTAGTCATGCCTGCCACATGACCACAGAAACGTCTGCAGAAGCAGACAGCGCTGGCTCTTCGGCTTTGAAACAGAGATAAGCACCGAACCCTAGAGTCAGATATGACTGACTTTCAAGTAAGGCAAACCTTTACCTTATTATACAACATTCTAGATCAGGGGTGCCTAAACCTTTTGGGCCATGGGCCGGTTACATGGTTCAGGGTGTCGTTCACTATGGCCCATGGGCCGGATTCAGCCCAACACAATTCATCTGGCCCACAAAGCCCTCGTTGTTTCCGGAAGCGGAGGTAAAATGTGCCTGTACAGATATGGCCCACGGACCATAGTTTGGGCACCCCCCCGTTCTAGACTATGGTTCATTATTTATTCAATAGGCGTGTGTGTAAATAGAGAAGGGAAAGTCTTCATATTTTCCTTATTTACCTAAGGCATCTACTTTGTAAATAAGTTGTACACAACCAGAAATTTCCAGTTATCCAAAAACATTAGTTTATTAATATACTAGCAGAGGTACCCAGCTTCACCCAGGTGGTCCCAACCCGGCTAGCTGAGTGCCAGTGTTGCCCGGGAAACCCACTGGCCAGGGGTGAGCCTGTGATGTGAGCTCAGAGATGACATCACAATCGCCCCCTGGTTGGCCTAGCCACTGGTGCAGACATAAACCCTCCTGTCGAATATACCCCCCTTTGAAGATCAATTTCCGGGGCACCCCCCCCCCCCCAAGGACTTCGGGACCCCGACAGTGACCTGCTGCTCACGTGCACAAGGTATGTGTGTGCCGAATTTCACGGGGTTTGGTCAAAGGGTGCGGCAGCCCATTCCGGATACGATACCCACACCTCTGCTTTATAGGTATAGATTATTTATTTCAAGATAAGAAGTGTAGTTTTGTGTACCTTTGACGTTTGCTTGTTTAAACATGTTTAAAGCAGACAAAGGCTCAAACAAATGAGCTAATGCTAGTTAGTGGGTTTGTTACATTAGTTTATAATGATCTCACCCTGTTCTTTAGTAACAGCAGAATAAAAACTGCAAGGTGTCGGTTTTTATTTTATTTTTATCATTATCTCATTAGTTGTCAGTCTAATGATAAGTTACTGATAGAAAAATGGTAATGAATTCAGACATAGAATGCATCACTGCTTTTGTTATTCCATAGCTGTTTTCATTTGAGGTAGAAACAGTATTAGTGGTATGTTACTTTGGTAGAAATTTCACTGATAGTTTTTTTTAAATACTGTATGCACCGTGTAATTTTTACAAAATTTAGCAAGTAAATTTAGTACAAATTTAGCAGATCCCAGTCTACTACTGAAAAGCTAACATGCTTTGACTGAAATCTCCTTTCTTCTTGTTCATCTATACTCCTCTTTTTATTCTGTAACTCTTCAGACATCTCAGTTTTCCTGTTTTGTAAAGGGAAGTCTGACATTTCTGCTCTTTCCCTGTAGAACTGCAAGTTCTCAGATGTCTCTCTTTCATTCTCTCCTAGTTGGTTTTCAAAAGGTTCTTCTGTTCTGCATCTTTTTCCATCTGCAAAAGAAATCTCGTGAAATAGTTTCAAATCAAGTTTAATACAGCGTAATTTTATACTGTGAAGTCTTGACTAGTAGCAGTAAGAAAATGGAACACTTAAAACCAACTGTGCATATAGGTAATTTGGGGCTGAATTAGTGGGGAATAAATCAAGAGTCAAAAGCAGTTTAATCTTCTGTCCTTTCTCTCTCTTTTCCCACACCCAGTAGGGAGCTGAGAAAGGTACTGATTATTCTTGTAAATGTAAAGCCTGGAATTGATTTATTTGCAGGAGGCTTTTGAAATGTAACTAAGGAATGCATGAGTTCTAAGGTTATATGTCACTCCAGGACTACAAATTGCCTGCCTCCATTTTAAATGAAGTTTATGAGAGCATTCCATGCAACTTCTGAAGAAAGGAACAGTTTATATATACCGTATTTTCCGGCGTATAAGACGACTGGGCGTATAAGACGACCCCCAACTTTTCCAGTTAAAATATAGAGTTTGGAATATACTTGCTGTATAAGACTACCTGTCTTCCAATGCACACCAAATAAAAATTAACCCACACTCAACCCGAAGACGCGCAGCCCTCCGAGTCAAATGGGCAGGTTCTGCTGGAGAACCAATCCACGCTCACGTTCTCCTCCTCGAGGTACAGGAAGATGTGTGCAGCTTGCTTCCCCTTGCTTCATACTCCCCGCACAGAGCAGGGACTCGGCCGCGGCACCCCCCACCATATACGCCGGACATATGAAGCAAGGGGAAACAAGCTGCAGTTAAGTACCTGTCCTATAAGACGACCCCCGACTTTGGCACAGATTTTTTCGGGGTTAAAAAGTAGTCTTATACGCCAGAAAATACAGTATATGTAAAGCCAGCATTTAATAGAACACTGTGCTGTATGGCAGCAGTATTAAAAACATGGATACTTGTACTAAAATAATGTAAAAGAGGGAGTACATAATATCATTGGACCTGCCAGCCAAATATGATGCTAGATTCATCATGGCACATACCAATATAAATGGAAGAGAATAGGGCCAAACGGTGTAACTTGAGAAGGAAAGAGCAAAAACCGTTTGTAGACATTGTATCTTGACAATTCACACACTGTTTATTTTCAAAGTCCAAATAGGTATTAATTTGAAAAATAAATTTCCTTATATTCAGGTTCCAGTAAAAGAGAATTGAGCGTTAGTCTTTACAAAAAAACCACTGACAGAAGTGTTTACTTAAATTATACTTCACATCACATCGCATGTTAAGAATAACATTCCGTTCGGATTATTCGCATGAGGAAAAATAAACTCCACCTCAAATGACTTTCTGGCTACCGCCAATAGGATAGGCTCCACTTTAATACAAAGAGGGTTCCCAAAACACATTGTAACAAACAACTTTGAAAAAATTAGAAAAACACCCAGGCAGAGTCTTTTTAAACAAAAGGAACGAGGGAGGGGAGGTTCCATCTACACCTCCTTCGAATTCTCACCTTTAGCACAAAAAATCAAACAAACCATTTATAAATTTTGGCACATAGTCCAGGAACTTCCAGGATGTAGAGAAAAGCCAATCATTGGATTTAGAAAGACTAAAACTTTTAGCAACATTCTAACGAAATCAGACCACACTGCCGGTGGCTTTAAGGAGCAACCCCTAGCAACGGGACATTTTCATTGTTACAACTGCATTCAATGCAGACACTGTTGGGAAACCAAAGAGGTGGATATTCCCGGCAAGGATTATATGTTCAAAATTAAGACATCTCAGTAATTGCAACAGTTCTAACGTAGTATACATGATAGAATGTCATTGCCGTAAACAATATATCGGTTAAACTTCTCATTTTATAAAAAGTAGGATATCCGAACAAAGGTCCAAAATTCAATTAAACAATCACCAAGCACCCCTCACCACACATTTTGTCGAAATGAGTCACTCTGACAAAGATATTAAATTTGTTGTTCTAGAACATCTAAATAAGAAAAATTAACATACGTAAAAGACTTTTGCAGTGCGAAGCCTTTTACATTCATTTTTTAAACACCTTAGCCCTGCAGGGACTCAACTCAGAAATTGAATTCTCCTTTCTGTAGTTACATTACTACAAAATACAACATAAGTCTGTAAGTGTTGACAGTTCCTCTAGCCATTCTTAAACAGGTGAATTTAATTAAATACCTGAAAAAATACTTCCCCTATATTAATCCTTGAGAACGCAGAGCCAATTGACGTCCCAACGCACATAAACAGAGTACGTAGAGAGGCGATGGACGCAGGGTATACTTTTACTTAAGAAATGGTAAACTTCTATTAATTATAAGTTACTCTTTTCTGTGATAAGATGTGTATGGATGATTTTTTTTGTATAAGTAGGCAATATTTACCCCATGTGCAGATTAACAAGTTGTATTATATACATATCCATACTGTATTCCAAAAATAATAATAATATCAGTACTCTAAAAAAATTAGTATTTTGCATGCACTTTTGCATGTTATGTTATGTGATGTAATACATTCTAACTATATGTTTTTAATTATTTTTAATTATTTGTAGATTCCGTGATAAAAGACAGTCAGTCTGAAAAGTTAATACACCGGATAGCTTCGGGAAATATTATATCTACAAATCAATTGACACAAGTTGAACATTATAGACTGTTATGAATTTAGTTTTGGCAACTGAATGAATTTAGTTTTGGCAACTGAGCCCTTTCCTCTGTGTGTTACAGTTTTATGAACTCTTCGTTTCAAAATACTGCAGTAGAATATTTTTGTACATTTTTGTAAATTTGAAACCTGAATATAAGGAAATTTATTTTTCAAATTAATACCTATTTGGACTTTGAAAATAAAGTGTGTGACTAGTCAAGATACAACGTCTACAAACGGTTTTTGCTCTTTCCTTCTTACATGCAAATATAAAAACACAATGTTTTCCACTCTAGATTGCCTTTTTCTAACATGGAAAGAATATGCTTGAAGATGTTTGAGAGAGGGATTGAGTACCTTCACTCCCCTGTCCCAGTGATTTGTACAAAAGTTGCATGTGGAGAATTCAGGGACAGGCAGTGAAGACACAGTGTGGGACATTTAAGAATCCAAAGCTGAACACTCCAATCTACTATGACCAGATAAAGCTACATCATGATTTCTTCAACTATTTGTTCAGTTCCATCATGATTTATTTCCAGTGAATTGCCAAGAGATTTGTTTAGATCTCAGACTTGGATCTAAAGAATCTATCTAAAACCACAGAGAAAGTTGTTTTCTTGATTTCCAATTATTAGCTCCCATTGCCAAAGTCAAACTGTTCAACTCTGAAAGGCATCTGCCTTTTCTGCTCCTTGGCCTGCTAAGAGGCTATAAACAAAGTTCTGTTTGCACTCAAGATACTTACAGAATTGTTGGGCTGTTCTTCGAGATTTTAGGGTTTCTTCTGGATTAGTTTTCTCTAGGACTGCATGTTCCCACTGTAAGATGGTCTAGGGGAGAAAAAGAAAAGCTTTAGCAATCAATTGTCCTCATGTTAGAATGAAAAGCACTTTAAGACACTACATCTTGTAAATACCCGCCCAAATCATTTTCCTAAACAAATAATTTAAAGTGCTATGAGTGTGAAGTTCTGTATACATCCTGTTTATATGGTTGCAAAACAATCTGTTGAGAACAAACATCTGGGGCTCATACACACTGTCAAGTGACATCAATGTTTGAACACTTGTGGTTGGCACAACAATTTTATAGTGAGTTTTTCTGTAGTCCTTTTACATACTCTTAAACCAAATGTAACATTTTGTTAAGAAGCCAATATAAACCTTAAACATCAACTGAAATATTCTTGTGACTCTAATCTTTGTACTCTTTGAATTCCTAGCAATTTAAAAATATCTCTTGAAGCAAACATTTTTAATCGCATATGAAAACACCAATGTTAATGAAAACATACCTGTTCTGCCCATCCCTCTGTTTTGCAGAAGGTATGATCAAATTCTTTCAAACACACTTCTGAATGAACCAGACCAATTTGTTTCTGGATCTCACAAATGACTGCCTTTGTGGTCTAGTAAAGAAGAGAAACAAAACAAATTCTGTAACATTCACTGCCAGCCAAAGTCTCACTTCAAAGAAAGATAAAGCATATTTTCTAGTCTGAATTCCCACACACAAAATTAGCTTTGTTTTATAATTTCTGTACCCTATGTTGTGCAATGAGATATTAAGAGAGCAGAATTTTTTTTCACCTTGATGTCAGTCCCAGAAACATCCAAATAGTTCAGCTTTTTGAAACAAAGCAGGTATTTAAGTCCCATAATGGTGATTCCTGGATTATCTATATCAAAAGAATATTGCATTAATTGTCAGATGATCTTTGCAATGGGAACATGGTCTTAGAAATAATTAAGCTAGAAGGAAATTTGAAAGATAAAATGGCAGCTTAACGTTTTTGTAATGGTTGAAAAGCATAAAGATTAAAGAAAGAGAAACAAATGGACTAAGAGGTGTCTATCATGCTGGGGAATAAACTATCCATATACTTTATAAGAGAAGAATTCCTATTTTTTTTCTTTAAAAAAATCTATTAATATGTGGTCATTATTTAGATAAAACTCTCACTGAAATAAAGACTTTTCAGTAGATACTGAAAGACTACATAAAGCAACTGCTAATAATTAAGGCTTGAAAATCAATATGAATGGCAAGATATTAAGTTTGTAGTAACAAGGTTATGTGTACATTGCTGAAAACTAAATTCTGAAAGAACATAATGACCCTGTTCCTGAAATTACCCGCACCACAGACCCATAGTTTCCAGCTTCTTAGCAACTTCAGGTTTAGCTCAGGTCTGCTGTAGCTCATTCACACTACACTACAGTTTAGCACAGTGTCCAGAAAGAGAGTATATGGTTTCTGTATTCAACTACACAACATAAAAATGGCTACTTCTGATACAGAACACATAGCACACTTCAATGATATCTTATGTCTGTAATACAACACATTTTCTAATCATTTATAGAGAATGCCAGCTCAGTCTTTCCTTCTCTGTATTAGCAGATACCTAATGATGGATCATTTTGCTTTTTTGAAATACCGATTAGGATTGAATTTGCGTTGTTGTTGTTCAGTCGCACAGTCGACTCCGACCCTTTGCGACCCCATGGACCATTTTCCTCCAGGCGCCTCTGTCCTCCACCATCCCCCTCAGCCCTCCCAGCTCTATGCCCATTGTGTCTACAATACCATCTAGCCATCTCATCCTTGGCCTCCCCCTTCTTCTTTTGCCCTCCACCTTTCCCAACATCAATGCCTTCTCAGGTGAATCCTCCCTTCTCATTTGATGTCCAAAGTATTTTAGCTTCATCTTTACTATTTGACCTTCCAATGAGCAGTCAGGGTTAATTTCTTCTAAGATTGACCTATTTGTTCTCCTCGCTGTCCAGGGGACTCTCAAAACCCTCCTCCAACACCACATTTCAAAGGCATCTATTCTTCTGCGTTCAGCCTTCCTAATTGTCCAGCTCTCACATCCATACATTACTACTGGGAAAACCATTGCCTTGACTATTCTAATTTTTGTTTGCAATGTGATGTCTCTGCTTTTCACTATGTTCCCCAGGCTGCTGCCGCCAAACTGGGACTGCTGCCTGAGCCACTCCCAGAGCCCTTGCCACCGGCTCCGGGAGGAGAAACAGCTGCGCCCAGCGCCCCTCCCCTTGGCCATCGGGCGGGGAGTTTAAAAGACGCTGGAGGCACCAGAGATCCTGCTGCTGCCGCCAAACTGGGACTGCTGCCTGAGCCACTCCCAGAGCCCTTGCCACCGGCTCCGGGAGGAGAAACAGCTGCACCCAGCGCCCCTCCCCTTGGCCATCGGGCGGGGAGTTTAAAAGACGCTGGAGGCACCAGAGATCCTGCTGCTGCCGCCAAACTGGGACTGCTGCCTGAGCCACTCCCAGAGCCCTTGCCACCGGCTCCGGGAGGAGAAACAGCTGCACCCAGCGCCCCTCCCCTTGGCCATCGGGCGGGGAGTTTAAAAGACGCTGGAGGCACCAGAGATCCTGCTGCTGCCGCCAAACTGGGACTGCTGCCTGAGCCACTACCAGAGCCCTTGCCACCGGCTCCGGGAGGAGAAACAGCTGCGCCCAGCGCCCCTCCCCTTGGCCATCGGGCGGGGAGTTTAAAAGACGTTGGAGGCACCAGAGATCCTGCTGCTGCCGCCAAACTGGGACTGCTGCCTGAGCCACTCCCAGAGCCCTTGCCACCGGCTCCGGGAGGAGAAACAGCTGCACCCAGCGCCCCTCCCCTTGGCCATCGGGCGGGGAGTTTAAAAGACGCTGGAGGCACCAGAGATCCTGCTGCTGCCGCCAAACTGGGACTGCTGCCTGAGCCACTCCCAGAGCCCTTGCCACCGGCTCCGGGAGGAGAAACAGCTGCGCCCAGCGCCCCTCCCCTTGGCCATCGGGCGGGGAGTTTAAAAGACGCTGGAGGCACCAGAGATCCTGCTGCTGCCGCCAAACTGGGACTGCTGCCTGAGCCACTCCCAGAGCCCTTGCCACCGGCTCCGGGAGGAGAAACAGCTGCGCCCAGCGCCCCTCCCCTTGGCCATCGGGCGGGGAGTTTAAAAGACGCTGGAGGCACCAGAGATCCTGCTGCTGCCGCCAAACTGGGACTGCTGCCTGAGCCACTCCCAGAGCCCTTGCCACCGGCTCCGGGAGGAGAAACAGCTGCGCCCAGCGCCCCTCCCCTTGGCCATCGGGCGGGGAGTTTAAAAGACGCTGGAGGCACCAGAGATCCTGCTGCTGCCGCCAAACTGGGACTGCTGCCTGAGCCACTCCCAGAGCCCTTGCCACCGGCTCCGGGAGGAGAAACAGCTGCACCCAGCGCCCCTCCCCTTGGCCATCGGGCGGGGAGTTTAAAAGACGCTGGAGGCACCAGAGATCCTGCTGCTGCCGCCAAACTGGGACTGCTGCCTGAGCCACTCCCAGAGCCCTTGCCACCGGCTCCGGGAGGAGAAACAGCTGCGCCCAGCGCCCCTCCCCTTGACCCGCAGTGAAGATGCCGAATGTCGCCACCGCTGCACCTCGGGCCCACCTTTCATCACTCGCCTCCGGCCAGGACTTTAAAAAGGCTGTGTGAGGCACTAGAACTTTCATTTTTGTATTTTTATCTGCTGGCGGGGTTGGATTGAGTGTGTGTGACAGTTGATGTTGTTAGTGTGGCTGTAGTGCAGTCACACTTTATATTGCCTATATTGTGTTTTTGTATTATTGTATTTTGTAACTGAGAATTGCCACTTTGTGGAAATTTCTATTGTACCTGTAATTTATTTGTGTTTCTGGGTTTACATTGTATCTTTACTATTTGTTTGGGACTGGATTGTCCTCTTCTTTGGCTTTGTTAGGGACCTATGAGATATGGGGTTATGTTTTGGGGACATTAGTAGTTGAGGGATCGTGTTTATGTTTGGGTCTGTATTAAACGCGATAATGTTGTATTGTTAACATTGTAGAAATTGCCATTTTGTAGAGAATTCTAGTGTAATTTATCTGTATTACCTGTATTGTACTTACTGTTGGTTTTGTTTATATTTTGACTGTATATTGTGTATTTGATTATGTTGTAATGCCGCCCAGAGTCGGCCATGTGCTGAGAGGGGCGGGGTACAAATTAAAATTATTATTATTATTATTATTATTTCTCATTGCTTGTCTCCCAAGAATCAGTCGCCTTTTTCTTTCATGGCTACAATCCCCATCTGCAGTGATCTTTGATCCTAAGAAAGTAAAATCTGTCACTGCTTCTACCTCTTCCCCGTCTATTTTCCAGGAACTGATTGGGCCTGTTGCCATTATCTTGGTTTTCTTGATATTGAGTCTCAAGCCAGCTTTTGCACTCTCCTCCTTCAGCCCAATCAAGAGATTCTTTAGGTCTTCCTCACTTTCTGCCATTAGGGTGGTATCGTCTGCATATCTCAGATTATTGATGTTTCTCCCAGCGATTTTAATACCATATTGTGATTCCTCCATCCCTGCACTGCGCATTATGTGCTCTGTGTATAGGTTAAATAAGCATGGTGACAAAATGCAGCCTTGTCTTACTCCTTTTCCTATTCCAAACCACTCTGTTATTCCATGTTCTGTCCTAACTGTTGCTTCTTGGTTCATGTACAGATTTCTCAGGAGGCATATGAGGTGCTCTGGTATTCCCATCTCTTTAATTACTTGCCACATCTTGTTGTGGTCCACACAGTCAAATGCCTTAGTGTAGTCAATAAAACAAAAGTAAACTTGTTTCTGGTATTCCTTTGTTTTCTCCATGATCCAGCGTATGTTGGCGATGTGGTCTCTAGTCCCCCTGCCTCTTCTGAAACCAGCCTGCACCTCTGGTAATTCTCTCTCCACATGCTGCTGAAGTCTACCCTGTATTATCTTGAGCATCACCTTGCTGGCATGTGGGATGAGCGCGATTGTTCGATAATTTGAACATTCTTTGGCATTGCCCTTTTTTGGGATTGGGACGTATACTGATCTTTTCCAATCCTGTGGCCACTGTTTTGTTTTCAAAATCTGCTGGCATATTGAATGCAGTAATTTGACGCCATCATCTTTTAGCGCTTTGAAAAATTCAACTGGGATACCATCATCTCCACTAGCTTTGTTGTTTGCAGTGCTCTTTAGGGCCTTTATGACTTCGCTCTCCAGGATGTCTGGCTCAAGTTCAATTTCTTCATCATTGTGATTATCAGGAGTGTTGAGGTCCTTTTTGTAAAGTTCCTCTGTGTACTCTTTCCATCTTTTCTTAATTTCTTCTGTATCAGCTAGCTCCTTTCCGTCTTTGTCCCTTATCATGGTCATTTTTGCTTTAAATGTTCCCTTGATTTCCCCGATTTTTTTGAAAAGATCTCTGGTTCTGCCTCTTTTGTTGTTTTCCTCCATTTCTCTGCACTGTTCTTTTAGGTAGTTTTCCTTATCTCTCCTTGCTTTTCTTTGAAATTCTGTGTTCAAATGATTGTAGTTTTCCCTTTCTCCTTTGACTTTTGCGTTCCTTCTTTCCTCTGCTATTTTAAGTGCCTCATCAGACAACCACTTTGCTTTCTTACTCTTCTTTTCTTTTGGTATGGTTTTCTTTGCTGCTTCCTGCATGATGTCCCTCATCTCCGTCCATAATTCTTCCGGTACTCTGTCTACCGAGTCTAAGCCATTAAATCTGTTCATCACCTCCACCGTGTATTCTTTAGGGATGCTGTCTAGGTGATATCTTTCTGGTCTTCGTGTTTTCCCTATTTTCTTTAGTCTAAGTCTGAATTTTGCGATCAGTAGGTTGTGATCTGAGCCACAGTCTGCTCCAGGTCTTGTTTTTGCTGACTGTATGGAGGTTCTCCATCTTTGGCTGCAGAGTATGTAGTCAATCTGGTTTCGGTGTTGGCCATCTGGTGATGTCCATGTGTAAAGTCGCCTCTTGTGTTGCTGGAAGAGAGTGTTTGCTAGTGCGTTCTCTTGGCAGAACTCTATCAATCTTTGCCCTGCTTCATTCTGTGTTCCAAGACCAAATTTGCCTGTTATTCCCTCCACTTTTTGATTTCCTACTTTGGCATTCCAGTCTCCTAATATAATTTGGACATCATTTCTTGGTGTCTGTTCTATGAGGTGTTGTAAGTCCTCATAGAACTGGTCCATTGTGGCTTCATCTGCACCAGTGGTTGGTGCGTATATTTGGATCACAGTGACATTGAAAGGTTTGCCTTGAAATCTGACTGACATCATTCTGTCGTTTTTGAGATTGTATCCCATTACTGCTTTTCTCACTCTTTTATTGACAATTATGGCTACTCCATTTCTTCTAAGGTTTTCTTGCCCACAGTAGTAGATATGATGGTTTCCAGAGCTGAATTCACCCATCCCTGTCCATTTTAGCTCACTGATGCCCAAGATGTCAATGCTTATTCTTTCCATCTCATTTTTTACCACTTCCAGTTTTCCTTGATTCATAGACCTCACATTCCATGTCCCTATGCAGTATTGTTCCCTGCAACACTGTATTTCTCCTCTCCCTTTCATATCCCTCCCCCTTTTCAGATCTGCTGTGCTGAGCATCCCCTTGTTTTGCCTTTTGTTTTGATCCATAGGGTTCTCTTGGCAAACTTTGTGGCGTGCCTTGCCGGTCTCTACGCCAGTCTGAATTTGCGTTAGAAAATATATATACAGTAAATTGAAATTTGAAGTTATATTTGGACTCGCGGCTGCTGCTAGAAGAACAGGTGGTGGCCGTGGCCAGGAGGGCTTTTGCACAGCTCCGATTAATTTGCCAGTTGCACCCGTTCCTGGACAGGGACTCACTGGTCATGGTCAATCATGCTCTGGTCACCTCCAGACATGATTACTGCAATGCAGTCTACATGGGGCTGCCCTTGACGACCATTCGGAGGTACAGCTCGTCCAGAACGCAGTGGGTGATGGGGTGTGGACGTTATGCCCATGCCTCACCACTGCTTCAGGAGCTGCACTGGTTACCAGTTTGCCTCTGGGTGCAATTCAAGGTGCTGGTTTTGACCTTTAAAGCCCTACATGACAGTGGTCCAGGATACCTAAGAGACCACATCGCCCTAAGGATGTCTGTCCGTCCAACCAGGGCGGACTGGAGGGGCTCTCTTATTATACCATCTGCTAGAGTAGCTTGCCTCTCTAGCACAAGGAGGAGAGCCTTCTCCATGTCCCCACCGGCTCTCTGGAACCTCTTACCAACAGCGCTACGTCTCCAGATGGAATTGCTGCCCTTCAGTAAAGAACTTAAAACCTGGCTGGCAGGCCAAGTATGGGGTGCAGGTGGATGGGTGACCTCCGTTGGGTGGCTGGTATAATGAAATTCTGGCCCCCTCGGTCCCTGCACCCTTTTTAGTGGGAGGGTAGTTTTAAGCAGTTTTTAATCATGTTTTTATTATGACTGTGAACAGCCCTGAGTTGGCCTTGGCAAGTGGGCGGTATAGAAATCAAAATAAATAAATAAATACTTACAAGACAAATCTAATACTGTGAGATGTTCAAGGCCCCTTTTCATAACTCGAACAGGTGCTGTCATTTTGCGAAGGCCAGCATCTGATAGGCAGTTATCTTTCAGGAGAAGCCGTGTTAGACTAAGGTAAATCAAGAAGTTGCCATTTTTACATAGAAATGTCAGGTCATTTATATAATTGTATAAGTATATAAAGAGTTTGTTCATAAAAGGCATCACAAAGAATTTTCTGCTCTCTTGTCTAATTTGGAAACAAATCCTAAGATTTGTAAGTACTGTACAGTATTATCAAATTTATCAAATAATAGTTGGAAATAAAAAATGAAATTCAGATCCATTAAATAAGTCACAGCTTTTAAAATGTCAACTAAATAAAACCTGCATATAATGAATGCAGCTGCTTAGTTTACTAGCATATATTATAACAGTTCAAACATTAAAAAATCCAGTGTACAGGTGAAAGAAATAAAATGCTCTAATATAAATGTTTTAATTATGTTATCTATACCTATAAAATGGTGTGACAAAAGATGTTGCACCAGGCCCCACTAGCCCGTAATGGGCCTCCGTTCACTCACCCGAACCCGGTTCGCAGGTAACTGTCGGGTTGAATTTTTCGACCCGGGGGGGCAGGAGCCTCCCAGTCGCAAACAAAAAAAAGGGAACTTCAATTCCCAATGTTCCTTGCACCGCGCCAGAGCCAATCAGGCTGAGCGGCGCGGCAAAAGGAACGTTTGAAAACGTGCCGCGGCCAATCAAAAAAAAGCCGCAGGAAACAAACCGCTAAAGTATGCAAACACGCGCAGGCAAAACTACAAGCCCCAGCGTCCTGTGCGCCATTAGCGCACAGAACGCTGAGGCGGCCGGCGCATGAAAAATAAAAGTTTTTTAAAAAGCCCGCCGCCACTGCCCTTCTTCCCCACGGGCCAGCCAGCATGGCCCGCGGGGGAAAAAACGGAACCCCCCGCCGCCGGTGCCCTTCTTCCCCATGGGCCAGCCAGCATGGCCCGTGGAGAAGAAAGCAACCCCCCCAGCCCTTCTTCCCCACGGGCCAGCCAGCATGGCCGGCGGGAAAGAAAGCCACTGAAAAAGTTAACCCCTCAAAACAAACCAAAAACAATCAAAAACACTCAAAAATCCAAAAAAAAACACAAACACAGCCAAAAACAAACAAAAAAACCCACACAGACCCCCCCCAAAATCCAAACCACCCCCCCTCCAAAAAAACAACAACAACAGAGAGCCTACCAACAGACGTCTTGACTTCATGACCACCGGATATCAAATGAGCAAAGAAAGGAAACACTAACCGGAAGCACCCAGAGGACAGAAGAGAAGAATTGTAGAGAGGAAGCAAAGCTCACCACCCCCACCCAGAGGCCACAAGAGAAAAAACATTCAAAAATATTTCAAAATAAAAGATTAATTCCCAAACAAATCAAATAAGTTAGCCAAAAATTCAAAAATATTCACACTAATCTCAAAAAATTCCCAAAAAAATCAGAAATCAAATAAATTAAAATAAAATTTGCATAAACCAAAATTAAATTTTAAATAAAATTAAATTAAATAAAAAATAAAATAAAATTTGCACAAACAAAAAACAAAAACCTTCAAAAACCAATTTAAAGAGCCCGGCATTAAGGAAGCCAGCGCACAAAAAATAAAAAAATAAAACACACACTGGGAGCGCAAGTCCACCACAGGCGGACGCAGCACCTCAAAGCCACAAAACCACAAAAACTTTCAACACCATTTAAAACAGCCCAGCATCATTTGTAAAAGAAAAAAAAGAAACCCTTTACTATCCAACACAATTTTAAAAAGCCTGGCACCGCCGGGCAAAATATGCTACTCAAAATTATAAAAAGCTATAAGAAACATATTAGTAGTTATTTGCTAATCCACAAAACAAGGGAGGCTATTCTCTATGATGAGTAAAATACTACTGTATTAGCATAATTTTTCTTAAGTAGATTTTGACTCATCTTGTTCTCCCCAACACTTTTCACTTTTGCACCAGACTTTGAAGATACCAAAAATAGTTTTTTTTTTCTTTTCCCATGTCTAGGGAAGATGTGAAACTGCTAAAATGAAGCCACCTTTTGGTGAGTTCATTCTGCAGTTCCTTTGCCTGACCTAGCGTGAGAAAGATTAACCGGCACAATGTGGCCTTTGCCCAGGGTACGCCCGATTGTGGTTAAAAAATACCACAATTTTCGAGGAGGTTAGGCAAATAGTAAGAGTGTGTTTATAGATCAGTGTTTCCCAACCTTTGGGTTTTGGACTTCAATTCCCAGAAGCCTAAGTCAACACCCCAAAGCACTGATCAGCCAATGTACTGACTTAGGCTTCTGGGAATTAAAGTCCTTCCTGTGGGGCGTGGGCCCCACATTGGGAACCACTGCTATAGATGTTACTAAATCCCAGTACCTACTGGGTGGCTGACTTTTCTCATCACTTTCTGTACACACATGACAAGTGAGGAGAAATGTGATCTTCCTCTTCCAAAAGGCATGGCACAAGTGAGCCCCGCTCCCCCGTTCCCTGTATTGCACAATTATTTTTGGCAAAATAAGAGTAGTGTACTGTAGTTTCATTCTGAACTAGTTATCTTGGGTCACCCAGCTGCCAAAAACATTTATGCATTTGTAAAATACTGATCCTATGAACTGATTAAATGCAAAGCAACAGTTGGACAAGATTTCAAAATCAGTCTGTACTAGTGGAGGGTGGGTGGGAGACACTTCATGTGGCAATATAACAATATGAGGATACTTCAATACAAAAATTAAACCACAACTCTATCTTCTGGCATATACCATATAATTTGCACTCAGCTTAAATGTTTTTACTAAATATAACAAGAATACAGGGACTAATATTTCTACTCCAAGTGTTACATATGAATACAGAATTTTTATAACACTGCGGAGATACCCATACAATTCCCTTCATATCCTGCTGCAATGAGAGATCAACTAAATTTCTCTAGTCTAGGAGAATATTCATCTGTATTTATATTGAGACTGAGAGGATTTGGAAGATGAGAAATGTTGAAGAGAAAATAGCATCCAGTGCTTCCTTCTTTCTTTTTCCTGGCAATAATACGTGATCTCCTAAACTAAGCCTTAAAACAAAAAATGAAGATTTATATACCATATGCATGTTGGCAAGCATCTACATCACTGGCCTTTGGAATGAGAGTTAATGTAATGCCCATGAGCTCTTTTGCATTCAGGAGCAGATGGAGTTTTGTAAAGACTAAGAGAACAGCTATAAAACCTTAAGTTACCCTTAACACATACATCTGAGGTTGTGATCGATTTGAATTGTCCCAGTTCTCTGAGTAACAATTTAAAAAGAGGGTATGATGATAGCTTTTCCTTCCCACCTTACCCAGACCACACTCTACTCAATTGCTACCTTGATAGTGTTCTACTTGTGATATGTCCTAGCAGATCATGACCATCTCCAAGTTTACAACAGGACAAATCCAAGCATATCAGATCCTGGAAAGATTTGATTTCTTCTAGTTTTTCAGAAATAAGGAGATACCTGTAAAAAGTAAACACAAATGTTATGATTCTACAACCTGCCTCAATGTTTTTGAATGTTATCAGCCAGCTTTGTGACAGGAAAATGTTAAGACTGACATTTCCTCTTGGTAGCTATTCCAGTCATTACCTGCATCATAATGTCGCAGAATCAGTAAAAGGTGATGAACAGGAAACAAGATCTATCCCAGTAAACCAATGCATTCTGTCGAAAGCACAACTATGACAGGCCTAAGTACTGTCATCTAAAATGTAAAAAGATTATAAACCTCTACCATAGCCAAGTCTGGTAGAGAACAAAGAATCTGAAGAAAGAGCTAGAAAGAAACCTAGGCTTTTGTGAAGTTGTAAGCAGAAATGTATATTTTGAATCTAAATTAATTAAAATAGTTTTCAAACAAGTTATTTTTCAAATAATTGTTCTTAAATGTGTATTAAGTGTCATCAAATCATTTATGACTTAAGACTTTTAATTCACAAGTTTGTCATATCATTAACTGCCCTGCTTAATCTTGCAGACTAAGAGCTTTGGCTTCTTTTTACAGAATCTATCCATTGTCTACTTTTTCTAGTACAGGAGTTCTCAATCTTTTAAAGCATGGGTCATGCTCCCTTAGACAACTTTGGGGGCCAGATGGCTAATTTGCCCTTCCTCCACCGCATGGCACTTCCTGGTGTGATGGGGGTCCACATGAAATGGTGCAGCGGGCCGCATCCGGTCCACAGGTCACACAGGTTGAGAATCCCTGTTCTAGTACTGTATCTTCAGTTTTCCTTACATTATTGCCTTTTAGAGTGGGTCTTATCTGCAATTTATTGACCACAATATAACAGCCTCTAGTTAATTCAGGCTTGATTTGATCTGAAACCCACTTGGTTCTCTTTTTGTATTCCACAGTACCCAGAAAAGTCTCCTCTGATAACACATGTCAAATGAATCACTCTCTTTTCTGTCACCTCTGTTCAAGGTTAGGAAGGCTCAAGGAGAAGTTAATGTAGATCTAAAGACCACTACTGTACTAATAATCTTTAAATTTTTTGTAAAGAACAACATAATGGTATATCTCAGTTACAGAGTAGCCATTAAAATAGGTGACAAAGGAAACAAAAAGGCTACATAAATAAACAACCGTGAATATTAAGTTTTGATATGACCCAGCCATCCCTTCAAATTCCAAATAAGATGTTTATCCATTTCTTCAAACTCCAAATAAGATGTTTATCCTTCCATTTCAAAAGATATGAAAATCAATAAACAGCCATAACAGGATACTCAGCATATGCTCATGCCATGTGTATTTTTATTATTGTTTTTTGCTGATTATGCTGTTTATTGTATTATCTTTGATGTTTTTTGGTCCTTATACTATTATTACTGTTTTTTGCACTTTCCTCGATGTAAACCGCTTAGAGTCGCCTCTGGTTGAATTAAGCAGTATACAAAAATAAAGTGAAATGAAATAAAATATTTTATTTGCTTTATTCCACATTAGCTAATTTTAGGTAGCATGTACTTACTACCTTAGTGATTAGTGGATACCTTTCCCCTCAACAGGGCTGCAAAATATGTTAATATACATAGGTGATTTATGCTTACCTATTTTTCAAGCATAAAGTTTGGAGAACTAAATTTCCATAAACCTCAGTAAATTTCTGCAAAGCACCGAGTCCTGTTCTTGGTTCTGCAAATTTCTGTCTAGCATTTGCAGCATAGAAAAGTTTTTCGGCTATCTGCTCTGGAAAGCCAATCAAGGAATCGACATGATTAATGTTGTCAGCAACATAACTTAGGACTAAACTGAAGAGAGATTTCACAGAATATCGTAAATTTCCCTCTTTTGTATAAGTGAAAATGAAGTGATCTGTCCTTCCGTTGTCATTTTCCCTGTTCACGCAAAGTTCAACAGAGAATCCTTTGGAGAATAGTCTTAAAGGTCTTGAATTTGAAGCACTCTTGTTCACTCCTGCTGAAACACCTTCATTCACCTTATGTAGATGACCATTTTCCCGAACATATATAGACCCTCTGTCAAAAATATTTTCCACACCGTAATAGCTCGACATTCGTCTTTAAAATTTCTGGGGGAACAAACAAAGTAAAGAACAAAGCAAAGCAAATGGAAAATTAATTTGGGAAAAGCATCTGTTTGTGCTGCCTACATATGCCAGTGTGCACTTCCTGTTCAAGGTCCCAGTGACTGAGCAAAGCAGATGCCAGAGATAAATCTCTGCCGGAAAACAAAATGAAATATTTGCTTAATAACAAAAGGCACAACACAGCTGTTTCAAAACAAATTGGTTTTTTCCTTGGATAGCTTGCTGTTATTACTCGTTTAAAAGGTAAAAATAATTCAGACTTTTAATGCCAATTCCTCAATCAGAAGAGGAGAGATATGCTTATGTCCTCACCCAGAGAAAACTGTGGCAGAGCAATTAATGGGATTTGCTTTTAGGGGGACCCAGAGTGGGCAAGAAAACTAACACAACGTTGTTGTGGGAGCACCAGATTGTCAACAAACTAAAGTGGCTAATTTTGGAAACTCAGTGTTTTTAATCCGCAGGGAGCTTCTTTGCTTCCACGGAAATGAGGGAAACGCCCCAAACTACCACCTGACACCTTAGTAAAGGTAAAGGTTTCCCTTGCTCGAAAGCCAGTCGTATCCGACTCTAGGGTGCAGTGCTCATCTCTGTTTCTAAGCCGAAGAGCCAGCGCTGTCTGCTTCTGCAGACATTTCCGTGGTCATGTGGCAGGCATGACTAGACACCGGAGCGCACGGAACGCTGTTACCTTCCCACCGAAGTGGTCCCTATTTATCTACTTGCAATTTCTTGCTTTCGAACTGCTAGGTTGGCAGGAGCTGGGATGAAGACGGGAGCTCATTTCCGTCCTGCAGTACTCGGGAATCGAACTGCTGACCTGACACATTAACGAGCAAAAAAACCCAACACGCTTCGAGGTTTATCCAACCTGCTGTGACTCACCGGACCCCGAAGAGGACAGGAAGCAGCCACCGAAGTTGGGAACAAGAGGCGAAGTCGAGCGGGGACTGTACAGCGTGGGAACGCCTTCCACTCCCGACCCGCCCAGTGACGTCACAGCCACTGGGAAATCCCTCCTGGGGGTTCGCCCGCGCGCGGACTCCAGGAGAGGGCCAGAAGGGCGCATGCGCATGCCTCGAGGAAAAACAAAGAGATACTAAAATGGGGGTTCTCGTTCTCTGATAAGCCTGTTTTACTGTGGGTGGAGGGAGGGTTAGGGTAGCTTTAAATGATGATGATGTTAGTTTTTGTGTTTTAATTTTGCTTTTTGCTATGTAATGTTTTTATTGGTAATGGTTTTATCTTTCTTGTATTGTGTGTGTGTGTGTGTGTATATAAACATATATATACATTGCCGCCCTGAGTGGTGCGTTGCACTAGGAGGGCGGGGTAGAAATCTAGAAAATAAATAATTAAATAAATAAATAATCTCGTGTTATTTTATGCTGGCAGGAAAATGGGTGTTCGTGGCAGTCCTCTATTCCGAGGACTGGGAGAGGAATAAGTCCCATTGAACAGAAGGGGACTTGCTAAAGTGGCCTGTTTGAAGTGGTAGCCGTGTTAGTTAGTCTGTGCAAGCATATCAGAGAGTGGACAAAACAAATAAAAAAAAAATAACCTTAAAGACTAACTGCTTTTAGTGTATGAGAGTCAAGACACAGGAAACAGCCAAGGGCTGGGTTAACTCAGGTTTATTGCATGGTGGACAGAGGGAACATGAGGTAATGGCGGACGAACAGCTCTATATATATGGTAGTAACATATTTGAATGTGGCTCCACGATAGCCCATTGGCTACTGCCCGTGTGACGTCATGGCGGGTCCGCCCTTCTTGTCCAGGTGTATGTAGCGGCGGGAAACTTCCCGCGCTGTGGCCTTTGATGGGTTTGAACCAAGAGAGCTTGGACGCTCGCTGCTGCCAGCTGTTGGTCATTAGCTCGCGTCCTATTACAGGGTTTATGGTGATACAGCTGAAGGTTACATTGATTCAGATACATTGTTATCACATGTAGAAGGTTACACTGTTAGAACACAACACTCCTCCCCCCTAGGATGAGACGAAGTCTCTCAGCCAAGATGGCTTATTTCGAACACGCTGGGGTCTCGGCGCGGGCTTCGCTCCCTCCTCCTTGCTCCCTGGCTTCCTGCCCTGTAATCGGAGAGGATGACTTGTTAGTAGCTTGCCGCGGCTCTGCGGCTTTGTTGGGAGGTGTGTGCTTTGTTTGGGAAGAACCGGGGGCACTGGGGGCTAACGAAAAACCCCTCTTCTCGCTTGGATGGGTGGGGGAACACTCCAAAAAACCCCCCCGGCTAGCAAAATCAAAATCGTAATCGAATTCGGGGGAAGCGGCAGCGGCGGCCGCAAACTCCTTTTCCCCCTCCCCGGGCTCGGATAGAGCTGGCGTATCAAAAGGATATGAGTCGGGACCACTGCTTTCCCCCCTGGCTTTGGACTGGTGTCCTTCTCTGTCTCCCCCTTGGGCTAAACGGGTGGGGGAGAACCCTATCGCTGAATCCGGTTGCTGAGCCCCACTGATCGGTCCCTCACTCACTCGGTGCCTCAGTTGGTCAGCGTGCCTCCTCCAGAGGAGACCGGTGTTAGTCTCCACCCGATACGACACTGGTCCCGTCTGTTCTACTATCGTCCCTGGTACCCAGACTGGGCCTGCGTTGGCATAGTTCCTGCAGTGTACAGGATCGCCTACGCCGAAACCTTTCGAGACCGCTAAACCTATGTTCTTCCCTTTGTCCTCGACCCTCGTCGGGTCTAACCTGGACAAGATCGTGGTCAGTTTCCTCCGCATCAGCAGCTCAGCCGGCGAGTATCCGGACGCTAAGGGGGTCACTCTGTACGCTAACAGAAACTGACAGACTTGGTGATTTAGATCTCCCGAGCCCATGCGCCGCAGCGCATCTTTTGTCGTGCGCACCAACCGTTCCACTTGGCCATTCGTGGCTGGGTGAAATGGCGCGGATGTGACGTGCCGAATTGCATTTGCCTCCATGAATGCCGCGAACTCAGCGGACGTGAAACAGCTAGCGTTATCGCTGACCAGAGTGTCGGGTAAGCCGAACGTGGAAAAGACCCTCCTTAGCTGGCCAATGGTAGTGGCGGAGGATGTGCTCTTTACCGGAATGACCTCCAGCCACTTTGAGTACGCATCCACTACCAGGAGAAAAATGGTTCCTCGGAACGGGCCAGCAAAATCTACGTGCACCCTGGACCACGGTCCCCTTGCTGCGTCCCATTCCCTATGCGGGAGACGGGCTACCTCCGGTCGGGAGCACTGACATGCCTCACAAGTGCCAATCATATGCTCTATGTCGGCGTCCAGCTGGGGCCACCAGAAGTAACTCCGGGCCAGCGCCTTGGAACGGACGATTCCCGGGTGGCTGACGTGCAGCAGCTTTAGCACCTTCGGTCGCAGGGACGTAGGAACCACCACCCGTTGGCCCCACAAGAGGCACCCCCTCTCTAAGGACAATTCTATTCGTTTTCGAAAAAATGGGTCGAATTCCGTGCTTGGGGATGACGCCGGCCACCCCTTCTGTACCCACGAGCATACTTTCTCTAGTGTTCTATCCTTTCCCGTCGCCCTGGCGATGTCGGCCGGTACTATTGGGGGTGAATCTAAGACCTCTATTAGCAATACCTGGCGGTCTCTTCCTACCCCTGCCTTCTGGTCGTCCGACAAGGGCAACGGAGACCGTGAGAGCGCGTCTGCATGGCTGATCTCCTTCCCGGGCCGGTATTCCAACTCATGTTGGTATGCGTTAAGAAAAATAGCCCACCGCAGCATCCTCGGGGACAGGATCTGTGGCGTAGGCTTATTTGCAGTGAAGATTCCTAACAGGGGCTTGTGATCAGTCACGATCTTGAACGGGCGACCATACAGAAAATCGTGAAATTTTTTGGTTCCCGCTACTATCGCTAATGCCTCCCTGTCGGTCTGTGCGTAATTCCGCTCTGCTTGGGACAGGGATCTTGAATAAAACGCTATCGGGGCCTCCCTTCCGTCGTTCAACACGTGGCAAAGCACCGCCCCCACCCCCACCGGGGATGCGTCGCAGACTAAAACTACTGGCCGTTTGGGATCGAAATGAGTCAGGAGTGCCTCGGATGTTAAGAGTTGCTTTAACTCTGTGAACGCTCTCTCTTGCTCGTCACCCCACAGCCATTTTTCCTCTTTTTTAAGTAACCGATGGAGCGGCTCGGCAACAGACGCCTTCCGTGGAAGGAAGGTATGGTAGAAATTGAGAAGCCCCAGGAATGACTGTAGTTCGGTTTTGGATGTGGGGCGAGGAGCTTTCTTGATGGCGGCTACCTTAGATTTGGACGGCCTAATTCCCTCGGGCGTGACACGGAACCCTAAAAACTCAACCTCTGTTTCGAAAAATACACATTTGTCTTTTCTCAGTCGCAGCCCCGCTTTCTCGAACACGGTCAGAACTTTATCCAATCTATGTGCCAGCTCGGCCTTGCTCCCCCCCGTTATCAACACGTCATCAAAATATGGCAACACCCCCTCCAGCCCCTTCAGGAGGCGTTCCACGAGCGACTGAAAAAGGCCAGGTGCCGAGTTCACGCCGAACTGTAAACGCGACACCTGGAACGCCCCCTTATGTGTAACTATTGTTTGTGCCGCCGCTGTGGGGCAGTGGTCCCGACTCATATCCTTTTGATACGCCAGCTCTATCCGAGCCCGGGGAGGGGGAAAAGGAGTTTGCGGCCGCCGCTGCGGCGGGGGTTACAGGGAGTTGCTGGTAGGCCTGTGCTAAATCGAGCTTAGCGAAACACTTTCCCCCATTCAGCCTGGCCAGAAGGTGGCTGACCACTGGCACCGGGTATGCATTAGGGCGGATCGCCTTGTTAATTGTACACTTATAATCAGCGCAAATGCGCACCTCCCCGTTAGCCTTCAGTGCTGTTACAATTGGAGTCTCCCACTCCGCGGAATCCACAGGAACAAGAATCCCCTGACCCACCAGTTTGTCCAGTTCCGCCTCTATTTTGTCCTTTAGTGCGAACGGCACCCTGCGCGGTTTGAGTCTTATCGGGCGGACCTCCGGGTCTAGGTCGAAGGCTACAGGGGGTACCTTGAACTTTCCCAGTCCACTTTTAAAAATGGCGGGGTGTGCGTCGCACACCGCTTGTATTGGATCCACGCCTACGGCATGCACCCCCCCTATGAACAAACCTAAGGGCTGAAACCACTGCGTCCCGAGGAGGCTACAACTCCCCCCTTTGAGCACCACTAGGGGAAGTTCCGCAGAATGTCTCTTAAAACGAACCCGGAATGTCCCGACCCCCAACACTGGAATGCTGTTCCCCTGTACGTCCCGCAATGTGGCCCTCAACGCTTTAAGTTTGGGCCGCACGTGGGGGTCGATTTTCAAGAACTCTCTCTGGGGAATTATAGAATAGGAGGACCCCGAGTCAATTTCCATCCTAATAGGGGTCCCTTGTACTAGTACCTCAACGAAGTAATGGGGCTGTCCCGCAGACACGCTGAACACCGGAGCGTCGCCCTCGCTGTCGTCCGAGATGCGGCCCACGCCGTCCTGCTTCCTCGTGGTCCGGGCGCCATCTTTGGACCTCGCTGGACGGTCCGGTCTGGCCGAACGGTCTTGTGACTGCCTCCGGCCCTCTTTCCCTTTCCTGCACGCCTTGGCGATGTGCCCCCGACGGCCGCAGTTGTAGCACTCGGTTTTTCTGAATGGGCACCTCACGCGCTCATGGGCCGCTCCGCAACCATCGCAGCGGCGCCCTCCCCTTTGGACCTTCTGGACCTCCTCGCCGTCGCTACTTTCCGAAGACGACTTCGAGGTCCGTCGGGTTGCGTGCACCGACTGTCCGGCCTTTCCGTGCACCGCGTTTTCCGCTTTGCCGGCCCTCGGACGCCACTCACGCCACTTGTGCATCTCATCTACTCCAGCATTCGTGGATTCCGCGGCTTCCGCGGCCTCTACAACCTCTGCCAGTGTGGGTGGTGGCTCCTTGTTCATCAGGCTGCGCTGCACTTCCTTGTCCTTCAGGCCACACAGAACTCCGTCCCTGAGGGCCATCTCTAAGCATTGGTCCCATCTGCAGGGGACGGCGGCTATTCTCATAGCTGTTACGAAGGCTTCTACCGACTCGTCCGGCGCTTGGACTCGCCTCCAAAACGCGCTCCGAGCGGGAAACATTGCCCTCGAGGGTCGGAAACGCTCACGCAGCAGTTTCATGATGTCATCGGCTTTGAACTCACCCATCTTCTTCGGTGCGATAATGCCCACCAGCGTTCGCTTGGTCTCCATCCCAAGCATGCGGGTGAGGATGGCCCTCTTCCTTTCCTCGTCGTCTTCTTTGACTTTGAGTTCCACCAGTGCCGCCTGGAAGTCCATCTCAAAAAGCTCCCAGTCTTGCGGTTTGGTAATGTTGAACCCGCTCTGTGCCCTGGCTCCTTGGGGATCCATTATCCCACCTTCGTCGCCAGTTTAGTGTATGAGAGTCAAGACACAGGAAACAGCCAAGGGCTGGGTTAACTCAGGTTTATTGCATGGTGGACAGAGGGAACATGAGGTAATGGCGGACGAACAGCTCTATATATATGGTAGTAACATATTTGAATGTGGCTCCACGATAGCCCATTGGCTACTGCCCGTGTGACGTCATGGCGGGTCCGCCCTTCTTGTCCAGGTGTATGTAGCGGCGGGAAACTTCCCGCGCTGTGGCCTTTGATGGGTTTGAACCAAGAGAGCTTGGACGCTCGCTGCTGCCAGCTGTTGGTCATTAGCTCGCGTCCTATTACAGGGTTTATGGTGATACAGCTGAAGGTTACATTGATTCAGATACATTGTTATCACATGTAGAAGGTTACACTGTTAGAACACAACACTGCTGTATTTAAAATGTGAGCTTTCGTGGACCATGGTCCATATTTAAATACACTTCCACTCCCATCCTTCCTAATCCACAATTCAAGGTCGCCCTTGCTCGAAAGCCAGTCGTATAGCAAAAGAGCCAGCGCTATTTGCATCTCATCTGCAGACATTTCCGTGGACACGTGGCAGGCATGCCTCAACACCGCAGTGCACGGAACGCTGTTTACCTTTCTATCGAAGTGGTACCTATTTATCTACTTGCAATTTCTTGCTTTCGAACTGCTAGGTTCATTTCAATTAAAATCAATAAAGAGAGTCACAACCCCTAACTGCGGTGGCTCAGTGGTTAAGAAGCTCGCCTTGTTAGCAGCGCTCCGTGCAGCTCGGGTGTCCAGTCACGCCTGCCACATGACCACGGAAAACGTCTGCAGAAGGAGACAGCGCTGGCTCTTCGGCTTTGAAACAGAGATGAGCACTGAACCCTAGAGCCGGATACGACTGGCTTTCGAGCAAGGGAAACCTTTACCTTGTTAGCTGGAAGGTCGGCAAGTCGGCAGTTCGAGACCCGGGTAATGCAGGACGGAATGAGCTCCCGTCTTTGTCCCAGCTCCTGCCAACCTAGCAGTTCAAAAGCAAGAAATTGCAAGTGGATAAATAGGGACCACTTCTGTGGGAAGGTAAACAGCGTTCCGTGTACTCCGGTGTCTAGTCCTGCCTGCTTGCCACATGTCCACGGAAACCTCTGCAAAAAACGCAGACAGCGCTGGCTTTTTGGCTATAAAGAGATGAGCACTGAACCCTAGAGTCTGATATGACTGGCTTACGAGCAAGGGCGACCTTTAAAGTGACAAAACCGACCATAATAATAATAATAATAATAATAATAATAATAATAATAATAATAATAATAATAATAATAATAATAATAATAATAATAATAATAATAATAATAATAATAATAATAATAATAATAATAATAATAGACTTCCAAAGGCGGCCAGGGTTATCGCCCTGTTATTGAGCTAGGCTTTGTTCACATGGGGCAACGCGGCCGCCTCTGCCTTCTGCTAAGTTGGAAAAAGCCCAAATTTCTCCCCAGCCACTCCGCGGGTATAAAAGAAGCAAGCAAGAGAGAGTAAGAAAGAACAAAAATGGCGACACTGGCTTCACTCCGGGCGGAAGCTGCAATTCTGAGCCCTAAGACTGAGAAGGGCATCGAGACGAGAGTCACTCCTCTTCCCTGGCTGCCCTCTGACATCGGAATGGGCTGCTAGGCAACCAAGCCGCGCTGGCAAGAAGCCTGAGGGAGGCCTCTTGATGTGGGACGGGATCGGGAAGAGGGAATGAAGCTGACGGACCACGGCCTCAGCTCGGAGGGAGCCGAGATCATTCTAGCCACATCTAACGATAAAAATTACCCCCCAGAAAACATCCTTGATGGGTAAGGGCTCGAGCCTGGCCAGAGTCTTTGGGGGAGCCGCGATATTACGATAATGTAATATTTATTTGGCTTTCAAATTCGTGTTTCTGTTCTGTCGCCAGGGATTCACCATTCATTGTTTTAATTCCCTTAGAAGTAAGCCTATAAGACAGTTTTTTTAAACAAAAAAATATCCTCTTTAAAATAGGTACTTCTGAAATGATTTCAAAACTTTAGGAATAAAGTTCACTGAGAAATCTATCTTATCTACAGGTAAAACTCGGAAAATTAGAATATCGTGCAAATGTTCATTCAGTCCAGTAATGCAACTTAAAAGGTGAAACCAATATATGAGATAGACTCATTACACGCAAAGCGAGATAGTTCAAGCCTTACTTTGTTATAATATTGATGCTTATGGCTTTATGAAAACCCCAACCCCCCAATCGCATGTATCCCATAATCATCACATAATCTCATGTACGCTGTACGCCATGATCATCACAATTATAACGAATTAATGCATGACATCTCTCGCTTTGCATGGAGTGAGTCTATCTCTTATATTTGTTTCACCTTTTAAGTGAAATGAATGGACAATTGCACGATATTCTAATTTTCCGAGTTTCACCTGTATCTATCTATTTGTTTAAAATATATATTTTTAAGAATTTCTTTTTAAATTTTAATTTGTTTTAATGTTGATGTATTTTACTGTTTTACTGTAAGCTGACCAGAGGCCTTGCCGAATGGGGCGGCGTTAGCAATTTAATTAATAATAAAATAAAAATAAATAATATCTACAGTAAAACCTCTACTTAGGGAAAAAAGTCCGTTCCATAGGCTTTTGCTTAAATCAGTTTATGTACAGTAACTCGAAGCAAACACATAGGAAAAAATATTTTTTATGTAACTCAAAGCAAACCCATAGGAAAGATGAAATTTTTATGTAAATTGAAGTAAACCTATAGGGAAATGAATTTTTACGAAATTCGAAGCAAACCCATAGGAAAAAGAATCTGTATGTAAGTCAAAGCAAACCCATAGGAAATCATGTAAATCGGGACATGGTTTTAGCACAAAATCAATATGTAAGTCAAATTTTATGTAACTCGAGGCATATGTAAGTCGGGGTTTTACTGTATCTGCAAAAACAAACTTCACAAAATGTTTTTCTCTATATGTTTTTATAATAAACAACAATAGTAATAAATATTCCATATGGTCAGTATAAAATGTAATAAATAAAATATAATAAATATAATAAAACTGGATGCTACACCTTGTACACCCCAAATTCTTTTCATCACCAGCAGACGGGGAGGTCTGTCAGTCAATCATAGCGTGGTTCAAAAGAGCTTCATTTCTAAATTATCCTGACAGTAGCGTGATGTTTTTATTTTCATATTGCATAGAGGGCTTAGCGGGGGGGGGAGATATACAGTAATGAGGTTCTGAGTGGACTTGTAATTTATATGGAAACGCTAAACTATCACAAGATTTACGGACTGAGTAACCTATATACTGTAGCTGGAATTCTTCATACATTTGTTAACAGACTTTAATCTAAAGTCCTTCCTCTGTTTCATTGGATCTGAATGGTTATCTTTCACTTGAACTTTAGGTCACAAGTGTTCTTTTCAAATGATCACATTTTTTTAACGAACAGATCGAATGTTTTTAGTGTGGTGTGATTTAGAATTTAATATAGTATGTTTCATGAAAATGTGATTATACATATAATCTATAGTCGTGTTCTGTTAAAATATAGATTATAATGTGATGCACTTTCACAGTTGGTATTTTTATTAATATTTAAGGACCACCACAATATAGCAGCATGAGGACTTACAATGTTGAATGTCGATAGACTAGAACTAGGTGATTTCTAGTTTAGAGCTCATACTTTTAAAGCCCTCTAGCCATGCTTGGAAATAGTTTAATTAATGTTGCTATTGCATGCTAAGATTGTAAGCCTATGCCCAGATTTTTAGGAGTAAAAACCAGTAACCAAATGAAGAGTGAACAGATTGCATTATTAGTCATTGTACTGATGCACCTATGAGTAAACTGTGTCAGAGTAATTGCACACGATTGACTTACCAGACTAAGAGGGAAACCATCCTTACTAGCCAAGATGGTGCTGAACCAACAGTAAACCAGCAGAACTTATACTAAATCCAAAACCCTCATAGCATAGAGCTGTTGAATTACCTTCACCTTGGCCAAACTTTCATGCAGTTTCTTTTGGTTGGATGAGGTTTGGATCTATCACAATTTAGCTCTTCCATTTCTCTCTCTTTTTTGCTTCTTCTGCTGGTATTGCTTAACCAGCAGAGTAGTTTTGATGGCAGATCTCTGAATTCAGCTGGCACAAGGACAGTTCTCCCAACATTATGGTATTTCAGCTGGAATTGCATGTATGTTCAATATATGTCTAATATCCATTTATATACAGTATTTCACTCTCTTTTAATAGACAATCTGAAACCTTTTGGACAACAACTGGAATGTTTCCCCAGGAATTTATTATTGCTTTTCATAAATGTGTAACCATTAGCAAACTCACAATCCAGTGTTACTTAGGTAAGTTACATTATATAGCTAGGCTTTGTTCACTATTGTACAATAACATATACTATTTTTACACATATAGAATACAGTAGGCTTGCCATATCTGCAGAGTCGGCATCCATGGTTTCAATTATCTGTGGCCTGAAAATGTTAAATGGAAAAAATTAGAATAAGTAATGCATGTGGTATATTTCCAAGGTGCATTATCAAAACTGGCCAGTAGATGGACCCAGAGATTACATTATATAGAAATTTCACTACTATCTATAGTTTCAGACATTCCCAGTAGGTCTTGGAACTTGTCCCCTGTGAATAATGTGGGCAATAATATTGCAAGCGACTGCAGTGGCTCTAGTGGCTAAGACGCTGACTGGAAGGCGGCAGGTCAGCCTTTTGATACGCAAATACTGCAGGACGGAATGAGCTCCCGTCTTTGTCCCAGCTCCTGCCAACCTAGCAGTTCGAAAGCAAGAAATTGCAAGTAGATAAATAGGGACCACTTCGGTGGGAAGGTAGTGTCCCATGCGCTCCGGTGTCTAGTTGTGCCTGCCACATGATCATGGAAACATCTGCAGAAGCAGACAGCATTGGCTCTTCGGCTATGAAACAGAGATGAGCACTGAACCCTAGAGTCAGATACGACTGGCTTTCGAGCAAGGGCATCCTTGCTGTATAGCTAACTATATTTCCTAAAATGAAGAAACATTTACAAATTAATAGTACCTGGAAAAATTAGATCTGATTTCCATACATAAACTTTTATCTAATGTACTTACGGATTAATAACATAGCCTTTTTCTACTTACACTGTTTTGTTACTTCCTAAAGATGAATGGGGAACTAAAGCAAACTTGACCAATGATTTCATTACTATCTTTAGTACAGACATTACAGATTGAAAAAAGTGTGTCTAAAGATCCAGTCGATTTTGAACAATGCATTGAAAAAGGTAATTACTGTACTGTATATTAAATCTAACAAGTTGTGTTTAGACAAATGACCATGGTATGATGTACATATTAATTAAGATTGTGGCCCTGTGTACAGCTATGGGCAGAATGTCCTGCTGAATTCAATCAGACTCAGTCTCAGTGTGCATACATAGGATTAGGCTGTAAAGATCAGTAATGGGATCACAATAGAATTTAGTCAGAAGTGTTAGGAATTAAGACTTTTCTGCAGAATCTTTCATATTTTGACATGTTGATGTTTTCTGCCCAGTAAGCTAGTATGCTCTTTCTTATTTGTTCATTATACCATTTGCTTAACAATTGAACACTCTTCATACTACACTGACTTATAATGGTTATTCAGATAATGTATTTCAAGTGCTTTAAGTATGTAGAAAATATATTGTATAAATAGCAGTGTATTGTGTAGACACAGCCGCCAATTTCTAGAGTTTAGTAACATATAAGCCATAAAAGGCCTTAGTGAACAAAATATGTTTTAGAGTGTCTGTTGAATGTTAAAAGTTTGTGTTTCCTATACTTCTGGGAAAAGAACAGTCTACAACTTTTGGGTATTAGTCTACAACTTTTGGGTACTAGTTCTCAAACAAATAAAAGAAAGTACTTTTTCACCCAGAGGATCACTGCTCTATGGAACTCCCTGCCAGAAAATGTGGTGATAGCTGTCAGTCTTGACAGCTTTAAGAAAGGATTAGACAAGTTCATGGAGGACAAGGGCATCAATGGCTATAATTATGGATACCTAAGGACAACCTCCGGGTTGGAGAGATAGGCAGGATATCTCTCAATGCCATTTCCAGGGAATCCTAAGGAGGTGAAGGCATCTGCTTGGGAATACCCTGAAGCAAATGGTGAGCCACTGTGTGAGACAGAATGCTGGACTGGATGAGCTGTGGCCTGTTCCAGCAAAGCTGTTTTTATGTTCTTATGTTCTAAATACTGTATTACCTCCAGAAGAAGACTTGTCTCTAGTTGCTATGTTTCACCTGTGGAGGCATCCCAAAAAGGGCTTTGAGTGGCCATACCTTAAGCCAGGGTCCTCCACATGTGGTTGGACTGAACTCCCAGCACTCCTCAGTAATGGCTATGCTGGTGGCGGTGACAGAAGCTATAGTTCAGTGATGGTGAAGCTTGGCACTCCAGGTGTTCTTGGACTTCAATTCCCATAAGCCCAAGTCTGCGCAGTAAACCCATTTGTGTGGATGCACAGAGAATTGGGCTTCTGGGAATTGAAGTTCAAGAACACCTGGATTGTCAAGGTTTGCCATCACTGCTATAGTCCAGTAGCATATGGTGAGCTACACTTAATCCATCCTTGCCTCCCATTCCTGGCTTAAGCTCTGGACAGAAGTTTATGGAAATACAGAAGTTGATAACATTTTTTTAAAAATTAAGAATTTGCTTGCTTGAACCAAACCCTCTACACATGTCATTGGGTTTATTTTATAGTTTTCTGAATTTTCAAATCCATCATTCAAACAACATGTTATATATTAACTTCTGGGCTTTTTTTACACCTCTAGAGCTGCAATGTAAAGAAGGGGAGCTTCAGACTGAAGTGTTTTCTGTGAGTACAATGAAATATGTACAAAGAAGTGAGAATGAGTTTGGGGAAGAGACGTCTTGATTTGAAGCAGTGCCTCCTTAAGTGATAATATATATTTTTGTTGTATCATTTACTTTCCTTAATTTCTGTGTCTTGCATTTCAATGAGCTTTGTTTTTTATTAGTAATTAGACAATAACAATGAGCATTAATTATAGGTCTGATTGTGGAGGCCATAATTGATGAGAAAACTACTGTGAGAGGAAAAACCATTGACGTCAGAACAAAAAATATGAACCTGCTTAAATCTCTTCCATTGAAATTAATGGAGCTTTAACATGATTCTTTTAGCTGAATCCTCCCCCCTGGTTTTATAACATAGTATTAATTCTGTTTTTTTACAGCTTCCTGAGATGCAAGCTACGTACTTACGAGTCATAATTTTGTCTGCGTTTGATGCTTTTGTATCAGTTCACAGGGTGATAGCAGAAGGAATTGCACAAGATATTTAAAACTAAATGTTCTGACATTCATATTATCCTGATATTTGCAATATACAATCTATGTATTAAAAGTGTGTTTTATAATTTTGGTATACTTTCATTGATTTCCCCTAAACTCTTTTAAAATTTGTATATACCAAACACAAACACAGAGAGAGAAAGACAGACAGACAGAAAAAACTTCAACAGGTGGTTTCAACACTTGAACATGTCTAAATAAATTTGTGGATCCTTGCTAATATCACTTGCCCCCCCCCCCAAAAAAAATAAGGAACATCATAAATATGTATTAGTAATTTAAAAAATCACTTGCTGAAAGTGAACAACATGAAATGGACAGATTAATTAGAGATGCGGCTTTTGTATTTTTTATATTACAGCACCCAGAAGTTGGCTGGAATTGCCCCAATTAGAATTCTGGGGGCTTTACCCCCCCCTCCCCCAAGCTCTTAACTATTTGATATAATTTACAGCTACTGCATAAATGATAAAAGATCCCTCATTTTCCAAGTTTCAAGGCTGGCCAAATGAAGGAGAAACTGATAAGGCAGGACTAAGCCCTGGGACCTACAGACCTCTTAGTTAAAGATATTGTGGTTTCTTAAGAAGCGCTGTGTATGGAGCATAACATGAAAGGAGACTGCAATACCTCTAATACATTGCAGTGCCATAGACCCACACTATCCAGTTCTTCTTTTGTTGCAGACTTGGGGCTCGGCTATGGAGGGTTCTTTCATAATTTGTGCAGCAGCTCCAAGTAATATAAAACACCTGAGAAGCTAACCTCTCCTCCCAAAAATAATTTTTGCTGGGATGATTGCATCAGACTTTAGTGTGTTATAGTAAATATATATATACAAATGTCCCATTCTCTACAGACTATTCCAAAGTTGTATTGTTTCATCCAGAGCTAATATTGGTCTGAGCTGGATGAACATTCAAGAATATTCTCACATCAATAGTGTTCTTATATTAGAATCCCCATTATGATGTGTAATGGTTTATCCAGACAGCCTTACAGGTGAACCTTGGAAAATTAGAATACAGTAAACCCCCTATTTACAAAACAAGTCAGTTCCGTAGGCTTTTGCTTAAATCAATTTTTTTGTAACTCGAAACAAACCCATAGGAAAAAATATTTTTTTACGTAACTCAAAGCAAAACTATAGGAAAAATGAAATTTTTATGTAAATCGAAGCAAACCCATAGGGAAATGAATTTTTACGTAACTCGAAGCTAACCCATAGGAAAAAGAATATATAACTCGAAGCAAACCCATAGGAAATCGTGTAAATCGGGACATGGTTTTAGCAAAAAAATCATTATGTAAGTCAAATTTTATGTAACTCGGGGTTTTACTATATCGTGCAAATGTTCATTTAGTTCAGTAATGCAACTTAAAAGGTGAAACAAATATATGAGATAGACTCACTATGCAAAGTGAGATAGGTCAAGGCTTACTTTGTTGTAATATTAATGCTTATGGTTTACAGTGTATGAAAACTCCAACCCCCCAATCTCATGTACCTCATAATCATCACATAATCTCATGTACGCTGTACGCCACAATCATCACAATTATAACGAATTAAGGCATGACATATCTCGCTTTGCATGTAGTGAGTCTATCTCATATATTTGTTTCACCTTTTAAGTGAAATGAATGGATATTTGCACAATATTCTAATTTTCCGAGTTTCACCTGTACATCACAAAAATATAGATGATCTAAATAGTTTCCCCTTTACAAGGTTAGAAATGCAAACTATCACCACTGCCAACCAGCATTACGTAGTTAGTGATTGCACTTTTGTTGCTATAACAGTCGACATAAAAAAGGATAAATCAAGTTCAAGCATGTTGAGATAGTTTAATATAGTTTAGCATCTTGTTTCTAGAAATATTTTTTTTTTCAAATCAGGTCATAGCTTTCCTTGTTTTAAACTATGGCTATCATAAACAAATACAAATAGAAACAAAATGGAGCATTTGATTAAAGCGGTGCAATTCAGAAAGCTTTTATAATCTATGTCAGTGCACATGATTAAGTTGTTGCCCATGAAGTGTGCAGGGCAGAATACAGTAGCTACACATACAACAGTCCATTCTAAGTGTTGGACAAGTGTAACTGTATACAGTATGTATAAGGTGATCAGGCTCATGAGTACCTCCATGCACTGTGAGCCATAGCTCTTCTATGCCATACGAGATTTTCCTGTACTCCCCCCCAAAAAATAATAATAATAATAATAATAATCCCAAAACCGAGGTTCTTTACAAAGACTGCTTCTGTACAGAATGCGTGGCAAATCCAAATGGCCTGGTAGTCCTTGTGATGGGGCAGTAGACAGCTGTAGTTTATGGAAAATACATTGTCAGGAATGCACTCTATATTACTGGTTATCATTACCAGTTAATAATAAGAGGGACTCATCACCTTGTTCAACAGTGTAGAGGCTACTTCTTGTGTATGGGACACCCTTCTTGAAACAAAACTGTTGTGTCCTTTGGGGCATTTCTATCATACTGTCCTTCACAATACCATAGCTTGTTATTTTGTACTGTGGAAAACTAACATTGGAATGGTACAGTGACCTGTTCTGTGTAATTGGCTCAATGGGACAATCTCCATGCAGTCAAATTACTGTTCTGGTGTTGCTTAGGACAAAATGATAGTAACATTTGCAGGTAGACAAAGATAAATACATTTGTTAGGTTGTTTAATTTTTTTTCTGGGTAGCTGTATTTCTCACAGAGAAGCAATGACTGTTGAGTTCTCAATTGATAGTGTGCTAGTTTGTATCTTTATCACTAGATCTGTTCAATGATTTAAAGTAGTTCTTCCAAAACTTCACGTACTTCTTGTGGGCAATAATTCCATGGTCCCACTCCACCCTAGGAAAGGAAAATAATACAGTGTTTTCCTGAATACTTTATGACAAGAAAATGCAATATATAGATGAAAGACCAGGAAAGAAGGGCAATGATGCTTCGTTAAAATTAAGAGGACTGCAGTGGCTCAAGTGGCTAAGATGCTGACCTAGAGGCGGAAGGTCAGCAGTTTGATTCCCGAGTACTGCAGGACGGAATGAACTCCCGTCTTTGTCCCAGCTCCTGCCAACCTAACAGTTCGAAAGCAAGGCATTGCAAGTAGATAAATAGGGACCATTTTGGTGGAAAGGTAAACAACGTTCTGTGCCCTCCGGTGTCTAGTCATGCCTGCCACATGACCACGGAAATGTCTGCAGAAGCAGACAGCGCTGGCTCTTCGGCTTTCAAACAGATGAGCATTGAACCCTAGAGTCGGATACGACTGGCTTTCGAGCAAGGGAAACCTTTACCTTTACCTTTTCATTAAAATTACAAAGCATGGTTTCTGACAATTACAAAATAATCATAGAATTGTATGATTGAACAGGAATCCCAAGGAATCATCAAGTCTAATGCCTACTGAAGCAGGAAATACACAGTGGAAGTATCCCTCACAGATGGCTATCCAGACTCTGTTTAAAAACAGATCATTTCATTATTGAACATCTCTTAAAGTCACAAAATTCTTTCTAATGTTCAGTTGAAAATCCCTTTATAATGTGAATCCATAACTTTAAATGTGGATATTTAAATTCTAAATTGCTTCTGGTGACAGAAATACTACGGTATATTTCCTCTAGCAGTCAATTGATACATGTTTTTCTTTTTTCTTTTATGGAAGCTGATGGGCAAAATGACATCTACCTGTAGTGGCATGTAACTGTGCACCAGCAGTCTAGTTTATGCTTTATAAATCACTCATGGAGCTATTTCCTCACAGTCCTAGGTGCATGTTTACTCTTGCAGGCAAGCAAATAGAATCTTAAATGGGAAAGTTGGAAATTTTTAATTTTAAAAAGGTTTCAGCTTTTTCATTCCCTTCAGAAAGCCTTTATCTGATTTCCTTAACAAACATTCTCACATATATTTGCATCTAATGTGGTCCAACAGAGAAACAAAAAAAGTAGCACAAGGTAGAGCCATTATGGTACACTGAGGGACGGGATAGTAGAATTTGCTATACTAGTAGAATCCATGTTACTGTTGGGTTAGGAAGAATAATGTCCTACTGATGAACCTACCTTCATAGTTCCACTAATGTCCATCATACCTGTCAAGCGCAGCTCCGCAAAATACGGGAAATTACTGCACATGCATGGGTGCACACTCGCAGTAACCCGTTTGTGCACATGCAGTGTCTGCGCCTGCCTGCACAGTAACCCATTTGCGCACACACACTGTGTCCGTGCATGGTCAGTAACCCATTTGTGTATGCACACAGTATCCACGCATGCGCAGTAACCCATTTGTGCATGCGCACGTTGGCCATGCATGCACAGTAAGCCCTTTCCCCGCCGTTCAAATACGGAACAGCAGCGGGAAAGGGGAGGAACGAGCGCAGAAAAACGGGAAATCCTGGCCAGGTATTATGTCCATCACACTAGCAGAGAAGTACCTTCAAGAAGATCACTGAGTCAAGGCAAAACCAAATTAACTTTACAAGAAGACAGTGCCACTGAGGTTGTTCTCACATTTGAAAATAAAAGGGAAAGGTTGCAGTGAACTGACAGTGGGATATAAAAACTTCAATCTCCTGCTTCTTTCTAAACAGTAGGAATCCAGGCATTAAAGTTACCCTAATCAATTTGTTTACTGCGATGCAGTGTACCTTTATTGAAAGGATTTCCCCAAACTGCTAACATTTTGTTACCTTATAGATAATGTTTCCTCTTTGAAGCACGTACAGTCTTTCTGGAAGAGCTGCATATTTGGAGCTACTCAAATTTTCCATATTGTCCAAAACCACTGGACATAAGGGATGTTCTTTCAATAGGATGCGTGCAGCTTGAATGCGATCCTGGAGAGTTTTATGACTTTTGATAACGATATTGTTCTTGAAAGCCCATCCATCTGAAACAAGCAGCATGATTAGGCTAATGATAAAGCATCTGTTCAGAGTTATATTTATTAATACAAACTATAATGTAACATACTCCCTGTTCAGGATGTGACCTGTTCCATTATACCTCCATTTTCTACTTTTCACATTTCTAATAGACAGTATTCTAAAATTGTACATTTTCTGGTATTTTTCTTTTTGGGGAGGGCAATCTCTCGGCATCTTCAAGCCAGCTGATACCGATCTGTTCAATTGGGAACGGGGTTCCATTTTGGCACGCACTGACAACACTGGAAAAACAAGTAATGATTCTCAAGGATTGGAGAATGTTAAGCATGTTAGAGTCCAAAGTTCTTAGTAAGGTAGACTCATATTAACAAAAGGGATTGCATTTAGACCAAAACAGTTACTGGTTATAAAAGGAAGAAAAGTCATTTAACTCCTTCTTTTAAAAAGCATTTGTTTCCACACTGAGATTAGAAATATATAAATTTTAGAAGCATATGAACACTTTCTTATTCTGATTTAACATATTGTACAGTAGTTCACATGCTACTTACATTCTACAGAGACAGAGCAACCATGCTTTCTTTACCTGAGGCATGAGCTTCTTCAATATAGATTACAAGAAAATCTGCTACTGATCTGAAATCTTCAAAAAGCTTCTTGAACTCTCCAAATTTGAACATAAATGAAGGTCAGCTACAGCTTCCAAATGTTAGGACCAAAGGCCTATTTTCTGCAAAAGATATAAAGCAGTATTTGGATTATAGCTTTTTAGTGAAAGCACTGAACGTACAGAGGTACCTAAGATTGAAATGTCGGAGATTGAAATTTTAGCAAAAAGAACTTAATTAAGACTTTAGAGTACCCAAAAACCTAATGTTCAGTAGTTTGAATTAAAATCTGCAGACAGTGCTTTTAACTTACTAAATTAATCATTAGGCTGGTATCCTGTGAAGGATTTGCATATAGACATTTAAGGTGTGTGACCTTCATGCTCTGTTGTTCTGCTCCCTTCTCTTGGTCATGGCTCAGACTCTTTCCTGTGCCTTTGGTGTGGCTTAAAACTATTAAACTGAACTAAAACTATTAAAGCTACAGTATTAAAGTTTGGGAGTAAATATTGTGCCCAGTACTGAAACATATGTGTTCTCATTTTCTTCACAGTATAACACTGTCATAGATACCCATGACATATCTTACATTGCATATTTAATGGGATGACTGAGTGAATATGTGTTTAAATAAATAACATCTGTTTTGAGCATTTGCGCATGTCTCCCATATAAGAACTGTTTATGTGTCTATTTTAAATATAACACAGTTTTACTTTTTTTAAAAGTGCAGTTAAATTATTTAAGAGTGTCCTTTTCTCCTGACAATAGCTTTAAATGCCTGGAGCTATAAACAAATATTACTCTTACCCCTCTGGAACTTTTGATGCTTGTTTCCTCAAATATATAGTGATAGATCTCTGAAGCTCAGATGGCAAATTTTTTATATATTTGCTATGTTGAATACTGGGAATATTAGTAGAATTTTGCTTCATTTCAGAGTCTTAAAGGTTTGGTGTTTACCTTCCCTATAAACAGTACGTTATAATGGTGAACAGGGAAAAAGCAATATGAGTATATTTGGTTGTCTCTGACCAACTAATTGATACAAAGAAGAGACAACAACCTCCTCCTCCTTTCCCAACTATCTTATAATAATTTAAATGGTTTGTAACTTCCTAGTACTTGGATTAACTCAGATCACTCCTTGAATAACTGTGATTTGATGCAATGTCTTAACAAACCAGTCATGATAAGCTACTACTACAGAAGCAGAAGATACTTTCAAGGAGGCTTCCAAACCACAGTTATCCCAGTAAAAGACATATCCCTCAAAATATCCTACCATTGTTTTTACTTGCCTTTCATGAAGTCCAGGATGCGATGAATTTTCCCTCCAAAATCTACTACAGGGGTGTTGGGAGCCGGACAACCTTGGCATGCTTCATCTTCCAGCCTTTTCCACTTGACTTTCAAGACAAAGAGTAGATACTGTAAACTGAAGAAAGTTGGACCCCAGTTTTCAAAGACAAAATTAGGGTTCGTCCCTATGCCACTTTTCTCCCCTTGTTTTAAAATGAATCTCTTTGTAGTTTCTGGGAACAAGATCATAAGGATTTTACCAACTACGGTACTTAGGCACACTTGCAAAAGAATCCAGGATTTTTGTATAAATCTTCTGACTTCAAACATCTTGGCAGAATGAGAAGCTGCTGCATTGAGCAATCCTGGACACTAGTGCAGAAATGAGGCAAAATACAAAGAAAAGAGAGAGGTTAGATTAATAATTAGCAAGCATGGTTACTTATTACATATCGCTATGTGATATCTGCTATTGGCTCATAACAGGCCATAAATTTCAGTCACTAATCTCAGTGGAATGCTAATAAAAATGGTTTATTTCCAGTATGTTAGGACTATGTTGTCTGTTTTGGATTCAGAATTCAGAGGACTCTTCACCTCAGCTAGCTGTTGCTAGGTTTCTCCTTTGATACTGTTTCATCCTTTGATTGGAACATCATCCGTAGAAGACAATCCAAGTAAATTCAGTGGGATGTGCCATGCCATCACATATTCAAGTTCAGTACTGTTTTTATATTGGTACTAGCAGAGGTTGCCCGGTGTTGCCGGGCTGTTTTAAATTGTGTTGGAAGGTTAAATTGTGTTAATGTTTTTTAAAAATTGCTTAGTCTGTAATTTTAATTTTTAAAATGTTTATTTATGTAAAGTTTTTTTTTGGCTTGGCTGTTATTAACTGTGATCTGCTTTTTTTTGAGGATTAATAAAAGAACAAAGTATGATATAATTTTTTCAAATTATTTTATGTAAGTGAATAATGTTTTAGTTTTTTGGATGTTTTTAATTAGTTGTACCGTAGGTAATAATTTCAATAATGTAAAAGTAAATGTTTTTTACATTCAATGTTTTTTAAATGTGTTTAGATGTTTTGGGTTTTAATTTGAGTTAAAACTCAGCACAGGATTTTTAAAAGTTTCTATTGTATTTTATTAACATATGTTTGTGATTTGTGTTAAAGTGTGTTTTAGTGTAATTTTTTTGACTTGTTTTTATTGGTGTGACCTTTTGTGTAAAATTGTGAATTTGTGTTATGTTTTTGATTTGTTTTTTCTCTTGTGGCCTTTTGTTTGGGGCTGCTGTGTGTTTTTGAATTGTTTTTACTATTGTGGCCAGCAGGTGGTGCTGGTAGGGATTATTGTATTTTAACTGTTTTTTCTCTCCTGGCCTCTGGGTGGAGCTTCTTCTGGTAAGTAGTCTCTTTCTTTATTCATTTCTTTTCCGGTCCTCGTGGAGGTAGGACATCTTTTGGTAAGTTTGCTTGTTTTCTTTCTTTTGTGTGTGTATGTGTGTGGGGGGGGTGGGGGTGGGTTGGAATTTGTATTTTTGTCTGTTTTGTTTTTGATTGTGTTTTTGTTTACTTTGTATTGTTTTTTGGTGTTGTTTTTGTTTGTTTTTGTGTGTTTTTGGATGTTTTTGACTGTGTTTTTAGTAATTTTTAAAAATTATTTAATTATTTGGTGGTGGGGAGGGGGCGTGGTTGTTTGGGGTTAGGAATGGTGGGCTAGGTGGTGGGGAGGGGGCGTGGTCGGTGGGGGTTAGGAAGGGTGGGCTAGGTGGTGGGGAAGGGGGGCATGGTCGGTGGGGGTTAGGACGGGTGGGCTAGGTGGTGGGGAGGGGGGCTTTATTGTGTTATGGTGCTTTGATTGTGTGGAGTCGTGAAAGTAATCGGGGTTTCCCCTTTAATATCAGTGGGTGGGGGTGGCGACCCCCCTCTCCGCTGGCTCCCCTGGGGTTGGGAGGTTTGGGGGGACAAAAGGGGTATGTCCCCCCAACCCTTCTAGGCCCAGGAGACCAGGGAGAGTGGATAGATTCCCCCTCCTTAAAAAAACTCCGTTTTTAAAGAGAAGAAAACGCTTGGTTTCTTCTCTTTAAAGGGAGGTTTTTTTTAGGAGGGGGGAATCAATCCACTCTCCCTGGTCTCCTGGCTCCAGAAGGGTTGGGGGGACAGATCCCTTTTGTCCCCACAAACCTCCCAACCCCAGGTGAGCCAGCGGAGAGGGGGATTGCCACCCCCACCTACTGATATTAAAGGGGAAACTCCAGTTGGGACCTTCAGGCGCCGTTGGGGAGGGAAAGAAGGGCGGTTGGTGTTTGCGTGGCTGTGAGGCGGTGAGTTGTTTATTTTTCATGCGCCGGCGTCCTCAGCGTTCTGGGCGCACATGTCGCGCAGGACTCTGGGGCTTGTAGTTATGGGGTTTTGATTTGTGGTTGTGGTGCATTTTTTTCCTGCGGCTCGATTTTGATTGGCCGCGGCGCATTTTTCAATGTTCTTTGTGGTCGCGCCTCTCAGCCTGATTGGCTGTGGCGCGGCGCGGCACAAAGAACATTGGGAAATGAAGTTGTTTCCCTTTTTTCGCGTTTGTGGGGCTCTTGCCCCACTGGCGCATTTCTCAGTCTTGCGTTTTCCTGCGTACCCAGTTCGGGCGTGTGCACGAATGGTGAGTGCGGGCTAGTAGGGCCTGGCTAAGGAGCCTATGCAAAGTTCCAACGGTTAACCCTTGATTTTATAGGTTAAGATTGTGCTACTATTTCAATGCACAGATGAAACATGCACAGGATTTAATTTATGTCATCATAAATTAAAATAGTGCACAGTGAACTAGACAAACACTGATTTACTCATGACTAAGTTAGGGTCTGAACCCAAATTCAGTAGTAATTCCAGTACACATTACAATCCAATAACCTTTATATGTACCAGCATTGTTTCTGGCTCATAAAGTGATGTGAGCTGGTCACTGGAGTATTTAAAATAAAAATATGCTTGAATTTTAAAATTGAAATGATTTTAAAATAGTCTGCCACAGACAAGATGACTTTGTCTGTAGTGTTTTTATATTCGTAAGGTGACAAATATGCAACTAAGAAACAGTTTCATTGTATGGGGCTTTGTTTATTGACAACTTAAAATAAAACATATTAAGTTTCATTTTTAAGACTTAAAATTTGTTAGCTATATCACCTATTGCCAGATAAGCTTTTATATTTTTGAAAAAATACAATTCTTAAATCTAGCCAAAAGGTCATGAGTTTGATCCTGACTAGGAATCAAAGTTGAATAGGGATCAAAGTTGACTAGGGATCAAAGTTGACTCAGTCTTCCATCCTTCCGAGGTAGGTAAAAGGAGTACCCAGCACGTTGGGGGCAAAATGCTAATTGTGAACCACCCAGTGAACTAAGCACTATGAGGCAGTAAATAATTGCTATTGCCAATTGCTTATACAGAATATTAAGAAAATGACCAAAACACAATTTTAGGAGAAAATTATAATAATACGTTCTGCAGGAAGAAAAAGAGAGAGGACGTAGGACTTAATTTCCCAGTGTAGTCATTTTTATACTATACTGTATGTGTTTACATGTGCGGTTTGATGATATAGTTAAAGAGTTTCTTGTAAGGGTCAAAAGCTAGCATTTTTTGTCTGTTGAATTTTTTCCTAGTTGTATAGTATAGGTATCACCTCACTTTGCCTTTGGATCATGTGAGGACCATATATAGCTTTTTTTCCCTCTGACATTTTTAAGAGACACAAATACAACAATGTTGAAGAAAGGTTTTTTACACATTTAAATTAGTATTTTAAGTGCATGTACTTTGGCCTTTGAAAAATCCTCCTGCATATGCCCATGCTAATCTATGTTACAAATGAAGCAAAATAAAGACTTTCTGAAAGAAATATTAAGAAATGAGCTTAAAAAGTAATATTATTTAAAGTAAGTTTTATTTGATGACAAACAGTACATGAGTTATGCAGATTTTTTTTATAAAAAAAAACATAAATCAAATACATCAAGCCAAAATGTTCAGGTGAAACGGACTCCACTTAATTAAAACCCATTTCTATTTTTTCTTCAACAGAGCAGAATCTCAACAAAGTCCATTACAAATTTATGTTGTTATGTTGTCATATGCTAAGAGTTGAGAATGTTTCACTGAGGCTTCCTTCAGATCTTTTTTCACGGGAACGCTCCCGTTAAGCAACTTTGCAGATGAAGACAGATGTATCTGTGGGGACAAAAAATCAAATGGACAGTATTAAAAATTAACAAACAAATGTACAATTGAATTCTGCAACAGGGAAATGAATCTTGGAGATAATCTTTTGAGGATGGCACACTTGTAATGGAGGGGCTGAGCAACAGAAGGGGATCACTTCCCGCGCTCTTTTTCCTTCTCATTCTGTCTCCCCATTTCCCCCTTCTCCAACCAGGTTGCTGGGGAAAAGAAATATTATTCTTGCCATAGACATAAACTGATTGTATGCTAAGCTGCTTCTTCTGCTGCTGTATCCTAATCCGAATATTGGTGATCATGCTGATCAGTCATTAAGACTGTCCTGAGAATATAATGCAGTGGCCTTTCATCTGCCTTCTGCATCACAGTGTAGCACCCATAACTACTGATCCAGTTCCGTGAGTCACTTTCTGGTCCTGAGCCCTTTTGGCACACAAAGTCCTCATCAGCCCCAGGTTGATGAAGCTGCTGCCCTCCATCAAGATAGATGGGCGTGAAGACCTGGCTGGCACAGCAGGTGTGGGGGGGGGGCAGTTGGGGAAATATCCACAATGGGCTGGCTGGTTTGAATAGCTGAATTGCTTTGAATAGCTAAGTTGCTGTCTGTGGTGGTTGGAAGGTGGTTTTGGGGTTTTTAAAAGAATTTTAAAGAATTTTCTAAGAACTTTTAATGACTTTTAGATTGTAACTGTTTTTAGATGCTGATGTTTTTGTTATTTTGCTGTGAGCCGCCCAGAGTCGCCTTGGCGAGTGGGGCGGCGCTAGAAATCTAGATAAATAAATAGATTCAAATGGGATTTAACCCACTTAGGTACCATCAGCCCCAGACTGCTTAGCATGCAGACCAGTGGTGGGATTTAAAAAAATGTTTACTACCTACTCTGTGCACGTGGTATGGTGGGCGTGGCCAAGGGGAAAGCCCTGTGTTGCACCCATTTTAGGACTACTGTACTTTATTTCAAAACTTGGATGTTCAGGACCAGCAGGAATTTCTGCTACCGGTTCTGGTGAACTGGGGCGAACCTGCTGAATCCCACCACTGATGCAGACTCACAGCATGCTAAGCAGTGCAAGTACAGTAATTCAGAAGGGCAACAAAAAGTTGCCCACACCTGCTCTCTCTTGTCTACACTATTTATTTGGAATTTTCTTTAAATGTAGAAAGGATTACATGATCTTTAAGAAAGAATTTTAGAAAAAGGTGTACTTGATGAGAAATGGCATATCGTACCATATCATATGCTATAGTATTGTATCTGCTTATCTGCTACAATTATAATATGTACCAAAAGGCTATATTCTAATTTTCCTGGAACACAATTTGATTTTATCTGAACATCCCATACAAGGCCTCATGTATTTCCACATCACATCTCTAGAGCTGTACATCTTAAAATTATGGATAAAAATCTATGGATTGCATTGTTCTTAAAATTTATAACTACCAGGAACAGAAAACGGATTTACCTTGGGTGTTTTTTTTATTTTTAAAATCATGTCAGAGACACACAAAGGTGCTTTCTGGGTTGAAAGGATTTTTGCTGGAGGAACTCCGCTCACGGGACGCCCAGGTGAGGCTCCTTTCATGTCCCCAAGATCTCTTCCCAATGAAATGGTCCCTATCTACTTGCAATTACTTGCTTTCAAACTGCTAAGTCGGCAGGAGCTGGGACAGAGATGGGCACTCATTCCATCATGCAGTATTCAACTTGCCGACCTTCCAGCTAACAAGGCAGGCTTCTTAACCACTGAGCCACCACAGTCCTTATTGATTTATCTTGTGTTCTACTAGTGACCTTCAGCACATCTCTGAATTTATAACTATAGAAGTAAATCACTACCATTCCTTTCTGGGGCAGCGAGACAATCCATTATATCTGAAGACTGTGTTGTACCAATGACATAGCCTCTCCAGATCCTTTAGCATGGAGTAGCCCCATCTCTATGGATTGTATGATCTCTCTTGATGCACGTGAACATTACACATGGTGGGGGGAGGGCGGGAGAGGGAATGGCAAATATGACAATTGTTCAGCAACACTTTACTTGTTAGGGGATCAGTATGGCATTATTGGACAATTATCCTGTTTGCCTTTTTCTAAGTGGAAACTCCTAGCTGGTCTTGTGCAGGGTGCCAGTATAGATGTAGTATCACCTTGAAAAACAGCACAGATGTGAGTGGAATCACTACTCAATGGGAAATTAGTTACAATAATCCAAACAACACAAAGAAATGTTTGAAAAATAGAGTAAAAACTTACCAGCATTACTAAGCTTTTATTGTTTGTGATGTTCCATTATGTGGAGGTAGCACATCCAGTTCGGGAGCATCAAAAAAGTATGCCTATATTGTCAGAAAGGAAAGGAGAAGGAATAGGAGTACTGTATATTATGAACCTTCCAAGTGAGCCTCATTTACATCCTGTAGCTTTTATAACATAGTATGTTGGTTAAGGACTGCAGTGGCTCAAGTGGCTAAGACACTGACTGGGTCAGCAGTTCGATTCCCGAGTACTGCAGGACGGAAATGAGCTCCCGTCTTTGTCCCAGCTCCTGCCAACCTAGCAGTTCGAAAGCAAGAAATTGCAAGTAGATAAATAGGGACCACTTCGATGGGAAAGTAAACAGCATTCTGTGTGCTGCGGTGTCTAGTCATGTCTGCCACATGACCACGGAAACGTCTGCAGAAGCAGACAGCACTGGCTTTATTAAACAGATGGCTTTATTAAACAGATTTTCCTTATTGACTGAAACAGTGTTTATATAAAGCCCTATATATGGGAAAACTAGAACTATGGAAAACACAGATCCAAACAATATGGTTTTAAAATGAGAAAAAAATGTCATGGACTGTAACAAGAGTGTTTGAGGCATAAGCTTTAAACACCCACTTTTGCACCCTGAGCTCGTAATTGATATTCAACCCTTGAAAATCTTTTTAAGTTATTGATTAATAGGTTTCTTGCACCAACTCAGATAATCTCTATTTCTGTTATTTGAACTGCAACACGCTGATATATTTTTGCTGTGAAGTTTCACTGTAAATACAAGTCTCAGCGTCTGTAGGTAGAGCTGCCCAAGTGAACTGATCAAAAGAAAACTGTATGCTTAAGGCAGGCGTTCTCAACCTTTTAAAGCCAGGGGCCGGGTCATGCTCCCTCATACATTTTCGTGGACTGGACAGCCATTTTGCCCTTCCTCCACCAAATGGCACTTCCTGGTGTGGTGGAGGCAGTGTGGGGGGCAGATGGAATGGTGCCGCAGGCCGCATTCAGCCCACAGGCTGCCGGTTGAGAATCCCTGGTTTAAGGGAAACAGATTGGTCTTACCAAGCAACCAACAGCAAGCAAGGCATGGAGAAGCACCACTGTCACTAGAGTAGCCACGGCAATTCTTCTGCTGTCATCTCTAACAGCGGGCCAAAATGTCATCACTAAAACAGATCCTGAAAGACACAGAGAAAATACCACCGAAACCCATCTGAGAGCTTTCTGTGGAATAATCCACAACATCTGTAATTAAAAAGAAAGGAAACAATCTAGTCTCTGCCAGTTCTCACTAAATAAAAGTCTAGGTAAATATTATGCTTGGTATGTACTGTATCAACAACTATCACTCAACTTTACCATGGATGGCTTAGCAGTTAAGATGCTGAACGTCACGACTGGAAGGTTGGCAGTTCGAGACCTGAGTGCTGCATGATGGAGTGAGCTCCTGCCGTCTGTCCCAGCTCCTGCCAACCTAGCAGCTTGAAAGCAAGAAATTGCAAGTAGATAAACAGGTAATATTTCGGTGGGAAGGTAAACAGCGTTCTGTGCACTCTGGTGTCTAGTCATGCCTGCCACATGATTGCAGAAACATCTGCAAAAGCAGTTAGCGCTGGCTCTTTGGCTATAAACAGAGATGAGCACTGAACCCTAGAGTTGGATACGACTGGCTTTCGAGCAAGGGCAACCTTTACCTAGGTACATAACTTTCTAAATCAAACAATAAGAGAACAAACAGATATATAAGCAGTGTCTATAATTCAATTTGTAAATCCAGGTTCAAAGGGCAAGACAGGATGCTGCATGTCTAGCTGTTGACTCATGCAACAGGACTTCTGTAGCTCCTTCCCCCATCTATCTGTTTTCAGTTTCCTAAGACATGTTGAGAGTGAGTATGGAGGTGTAGTGGGCATTTTGCTGGTGGGAGCTGCTCCATTAGTGGGGAAGGCCTAATTGGATCAAATCTGCTACCTCTTCAGGCAAATCCTGGAGCTGCTGCCCACAATACAGTGCATATCTGTTGCATACTGAAATACACATCACTCAAGTGTAATCACATTATACAGTACTCAGATGTGCAGTGAATAGCATGCAGAGGCCAGCTGCTTGGAAATGTTCTATCTTTTACTATTTAGTAACCAAATACATTCAGAAATGGGGCAGAATAATAGCCAACACCAGCCCTTCCCAACCCTTAGCAGACCAAAGCATTTTAAATAGTCCACATTCTATTCATCTGGCAAATCAGAATATGCAGATCTGCAAAAACACAGACTCCCCACAAAACACTCTTTTAAAAAGTACTTTACTATTTATTTATCTACTGATGGTGCGCAGAACATAACATTTGTATATATGTCTATTGGTATGATTCAGGAGTAGAGAACACAATCTTTTTCAAGTTCTAATTTTCCTTAGACCCTAGCCTAGACAAACAATTTTTTGGTCTGCAACTACAGCCACTGATCATGCTTACTGCGATTTCTGAAAATTAATAGTTCAAAAAGAGTAACCTTTTCACACTATAGGCCAGTGTTTTCCAAACTTTGGTTTTTGGCCTTTAATTCCCTGAAGCCCAAGTCAATTCCCCAAAGCACTGATCAGCCAATGTACTGACTTAGGCTTCTGGGAATTGAACCCCACCTACACCCCCAGGGCTTGGGAACCACTGCTATAGATTAAGTAATTGTGAATGCAAGACTCTGTAGTTTGGGATAATTTTTGAAATCAAGTGTAAAAACATCAATTACTTTCCCCTTCCAATATTAAGCATGCTACACTTGACATAATACAATTTTTAAAGTTTCATATACAGAATGCCCCAAAGCTGTATTGATCTATTTCTGTTAGAGATTCCATTTTCTCAGTAATTTCTCTTCATGAATTTACTGAAAATTATTTACACTGTACTTACCGCCGTTGGAATATAAATGAAGAGTGAATAGCCGTAAACACACACAATCTCAAGAAATGAGTAGGAGACAATGTTCACAACTTTATTGTTTCTCCACATAAGGAATCCCCAGAGAGCAAGAGGAACTAGCCAAGCATAAGCATAGATGGCAGTGGCAGCTATGGATACTGAAAAAGAGATGTGACTTAGCACTAAGAATCACACCAATTTAATCAGTCTATCATATCACAGAAAGTGTGACTTCACAAGATATGAACACATCTGCTTCTATAGACGAACAGATAGATAAGGAAGGAATAGCATTGCATACCTTTTCGGAACTCAGGCATGTAATGGAAAGCAGGTTTCCCCAAATGAATGAAGAATTTTGACAGGTTGCCACTGATGGCAATTGCAAAAACCAATGTAGCACATATCCAAAATGGACCTTAGCGGGAACAGAAGTGAAAGATGAATTATTTTGACTTTTCAATTTGACGTGAAAGAACAAAAAGAACATTTAATGAAATTCTGTACATACCATAAAGATCTGGACTACTTCGAATGTACAGTCTCACAAAATTTTTCCCTGGTACCGGAAAAACAGAACCTTTAATTCTGTCCAAGACCTAATAACAATGGGAAAAAACATTGGGCTGACATTATACATAAAAGTGCTAAAATAACTATTGAGTATAATAATATCCACGTCCAATCCAACGGTACAAATCCTGCTGCTTATCACTCTAAACCACACTAGAGTAGACCTATTGAATCAATAAGGATTTAGTGAGTCACTTCTTTTGTAAGTTCCACTGATTCAAATGGGCCTAGCAGTTCAAAAGCAAGACATTCCAAGTAGATAAATAGGTACCACTTCGGTGGGAAGGTAAACATGTTCTGTGTGCTCTGGTGTCTAGTCATGCCTGCCACATGACCACAGAAATGGCTGCAGAAACAGACAGCACTGGCTCTTTGGCTTTGAAACAGAGATGAGCGCTAAACCCTAGAGTCAGATAAGACTGGCATTCGAGCAAGGGAAACCTTTCCCTTTAACTGTGATTTACTATACTAAAGCATAGAGTAGGCCAATTTGTACAAATGGAATTTACAAAGGACTCAATAAACCTCCCATTAATTCAAGAGCTTACTCTAGTATGATTCATGATCAGGAGTTTGGCCAAAGAGCTATCACTCACACTAAGGCTTAAGAACTTGGAAACAAACCGTATGCCCATAATCTCTCTTGTCTCTCACCCTGCACTCATGAAAACTATCTTAGTTTCCTCAACCTCAGTTTCCACAATATCTGAACTGGGAAATTATTTTTAAGGGTTCTCTTCTCATTAGAAGTATGGGGACTGCAGTGACTTGGTGGTTAAGTCACTGAACTTGATGAATGGAAGGTTGGCAGGTCAGCAGTTTGAGACCCAAGTGCTTTGTGATGGAGTGAACTGCCGTCCCTGTCCCAGCTCCTGACAATGTCGCTGTTCGAAAGCAAGAACTTGCAAGTAGATAAATAGGTAACACTTCGGTGGGAAGGTAAACAGAGTTCCATCCACCCCAGTGTCTAGGCATGCCTGCCACATGTCCACGGAAATGTCTGAAGATGAGCACCGAACCCTAGAGTTGGGATACGACTGGCTTTCAAGCAAGAACGGCCTTGATCTTTACCTCTAACTAGAAATGAAACCAATAATAGATCCTTCTTCAACCCCTGATTTGCAAAAGTCTTTCAACCAATTTCCCAGATTATTTATAATTGGAAACTGTAGTTGAGGAAACACACAGTTTCTCTGAGGCAAAAGGTGGCAGGAAGAGGAGGAAGCATCAGTAGAGATTGACTATTAGGACAATAGCAGTTTCTCAGACCAAGACTGCTCTTTTTGAACTAGGCCACTGTTTTGAGAATCTGACCATAGTATATTTCTCTGAATATAACCTACAATCCCTTTTGCTAAAGTAGCATGAATGGCCTCTTGACATCCTTGCTATTTCCTCATATATCGCCACTGCTTTGGGAGCTGCACTGGTTACCAGTTTGCCTCCGGATGCAATTCAAGGTGCTGGTTTTGACCTTTAAAGCCCTACATGGTAGTGGGCCAGGATACCTAAGAGACCGTATCGCCCCAAGAACATCTGTCCATCCAACCAGAGCGGACCAGAGGGGGTCTCTAATTGTACCATCAGCTAGAGGGGCTCGTCTTTCTAGCACAAGAAGGAGGGCCTTCTCTGTGTCCACACCGGCCCTTTGGAACCTCCTGCCAATAGAGCTACGGTTGCAGACGGAATTGCTGCCCTTTAGGAAATATCTTAAAACATGGCTGGCGGGGCAGGTGTGGGGCCCTGATGGAAGTGTGGCCCCTGCCCACTGGCTTTTACAATAATTAAGATTCTCCCTCTTTTTAAAGAATGGGGTGGGTGGGTTTTAATGGGGGAGGTTCTTGACTTGCAAGACATGCAAGTCAACAGAGATAGTGATAAGAGTACAAAGGTTATTCAGTCTGAACAGTGGGTTTTATACAAATCTGGAATATGAAATACAAAATAAATTATAATAGATTTTTTTTAAAATTAGAATGAATATAAATATATTGAACATGCAATCACACCTCACAATGAACAGGGAGGGAAAAGCAATCGACCTTCAGTCATGTTTTTAAAAAACTCAGATGTCCCATTTGCAACTTTCTGCCTAGGAAGCATGCATAAATATGAAGCAACATGATGGATCCTGAACAATAAACACTGTTAATTTAATAAAATGTTGAACCATTTTGCAACAAAGCAAAACAAAGAAACAAACTGCATAAAATGCAACCTGAAGATCACTGAAGTAAATCGGCAGATTACATACCTGGTAGGTATCCACATCAAAAAATGTTTGGTAGTACTCAAATGTCCAAAATGGAGCACTTTTCTTCTGTCCAGCAAGCAACTGGAAGATAAGATTTCGAAAGATGAAAAGAAATGCAGAACAATCAAATATTAACATGCCATTTGATGTAAAAATTGAAAACCTTTTTTTATCACACTTGGAAGACTGTTTAACCCAGAAGTGGACTATTCAGCAAGATCTATACCCATGATGGTGAATCTTGGCACTCCAGATGTTCTTGGACTTCAATTCCCAGAAGCCCCCGTGAAGCCATACAAATGGGTTTATTGCAATTAATCCGGCCTGCACTGCCCTCGTTGCTCCTGGAAGCGGAAGTAAAACGTGCCCGTCTGGGTGCATTTTATTTCTGCTTCCAGGAGCGACGAGGACGGTGTGGGACAGATGAATCGCAGTAAACCCATTTGTGTGGATTCACGGGGGCTTCTGGGAATTGAAGTCCAAGAACATCTGGAGTGTCAAGGTTCGCCATCACTGATCCACACGATATTGTTCAGTGACGTTCTGTAAATTCTGAATACCCTTCTAGTTGCAAGCATGAACACTGTTTCTATTGCTTTAGCCCTAGCCAAAGCTCAGGTGATTTGGAAAGAACTGCTTTTGATCAGGTAATGATACCCCATTTCCTCTAAACAATGCCAAACAAGATATATCCTTTCATCACTCTCTTATCACTGATCATCACAGAGATATACTTTCCCCTAATCTGTATTCCTATGGGAGGCTGGGTAGCTGTATTTCCACTAAATATCTTCCCTGAGGATTTCACACCAAGCAAGAAAAACTAAACTTGCTGTGTCTGAAAGAAAACCTCACTTCTGGTGGTTGAATGGGTTATATACACTTTGTACTTCAATGGGAAGGTAAACAGCATTCCGTGCACTCTGGTATCTAGTCATGCCTGCCACATGTCCTCAAAAACATCTATAGACGCAGACAGTGCTGGCTCTTCAGCTATAAGCAGAGATGAGCACTGGACCCCCGAGTCAGATACGACTGGCTTTTGAGCAAGGGTGACCTTTACTACTATGGATCGGAAACAGTGGAAGATGATGCTTCAATCCGCCACGTCAACCTGACGTGGGAAACAAGAGGCAACCAAGTAAGTAAATTGTACTACTATAAAGGGGACTACACATATGTAACATAGAATAGGGTTGTTTTTTGGGACAATCCTAAAATAATTACTTCTCTTCCATTTTTTTACATTCTTTGTAACTTGCATGCTAACAACTTGTGATCCTAACAAATACAAAAGCAATTTTGCAAACCAATTTTGTCAGTACTAATAACTGACAAGTGACCAATACTAATAATTCCTTTCCAAAAGCTGCCATATCCCACAAAATCATTAAATCTTTTCTGCTTTTGAGTCTAGGAGTAATATGAACCTACCGAACCCCAGCCTACGGTACTAAATTTCTTAATCATATGAACTTTTTCTTGACCTGATAAGACACTTTGTTTTCTCTTTACTGCAGATGCTACATTGAAGGGCTTCTGTTATCATTTGCATACAACAGTGGTGGCGAACCTATGACATGTGCGCCAGGGGGGGCACTCAGTGACCTCTCTGTGGGCATGCATGCCATCGCCCCAGCACAGAGTTCACCTCTCCCCTCTGCCCAGCAGCCCAATGGGAGCACTTCCTTCCTCCCCCCAGCACAGAGTTCACCCCGCCCATCTGCCCAGCAGCCCAATGGGAGTGCTTCCTCCCTCCCCCCAGCACAAAGTCCACCCAACTCCTCTGTTTGCTCACTCAGTCTCTAAAAGGTTTGCCATCACTGGCATACAACATATTAAATACTGACTAACATTGTCAGACAGAATTCTTAAATTATTGCCGGACCTCAGTTTTATCTGAATCATCCGTCCCCAACAGCTCATCATCTTCCTCTCTTCCAGAATCTTGTCGATGTCCATGCTTTTTCTTTGGTTTCCCAGTTGGTTCGTCAATACTTATTGTGACAGCATCTGGATTTGCTGCCAATAAGTTGGCTGCATCGTCAAATTCTGAAAAACAAATTTGGCATCCCTGAGATTTGATGTTTATAATAACATTATCTATGCCTCTACCAGTGATGGTGAACCTTGGCACTCAAAGTGTTCTTAGACTTCAATTACCAGAAGCCCAAGTCAGCACTTCGGCTGATCAGGGCTTCCAGGAATTGAAGTTCAAGAACAGCTGGAGCGGCAAGGTTCACCATCACTATGTCTATACTGTTGCATGCAATTAGCAGGACTCTTATCTCATATTTCCTAAAGCTTATACAGTAAAACCTCGCATAAAGAGTGCCTCGCTTAGAGACTAACTCGCTTAAAAAACAGAATTTTCTCTGAATGGTCGCCTTGCTTAACAACTAAAACCAACCAAAAACTCACTTAACAACTAAATCGGGTTTACAATCCCCCCCCTGTCAGAAGTCACAATTGGTCATTTACAATGGTGTTTCGCTTAAAGAGCAAACTCGCTTAGAGAGCAACCCCGTGGAACCAGTGGTGAACATCAGGAAGTTCACACCAATTAACCAGAACCAGTAGCAGAAATTCTGGCTGGCCCTGCCCATCCAAGTTTTTAAATAAAGTAATCCCAGTTCAGATGCAACGCAGGGATTTTACCCCTGGCCATGCCCACCATACCATCCCCACAGTGTGGTAGTAAAACATTTTGGAGCCCACCACTGTGTGGAACGCATTATGCTCTTTAAGAGAGGTACCACTGTATACAGCATTTTGCAAACAAACAAGTAAGATCATGCTGAATTAAGAATCATAAGTCAAATATTTTCATTAAACTGAAGATCACAAAAATTGGAGGAGAGCAGAATAGTAAACAAATCATCCTAATCAGATGTTTTAGTTACAGGAGATTAGTTATATAAATTCCAAAAATGGCAACTGCAAGCTTGGAGCCCAGTCCATGCTACTACAAGGGCCCTGTGCTTTGACCAGAAGGCAAGGAGTGGATAGCTTGCCTGAGTCTTTTGTCTACAGAGATGGAGATAATCAACTAATTTAAAATTATTGGAGATGCAGCCTAATAACTATAAGGGACTGTGGTGACTTAGTGGTAAAGACCCAGCTCCTGCCAACCTAGCAGTGTGAAAGCAAGAAATTGCAAGTAGATAAATAAGGACCACTTTGGTGGGAAGGTAAACAGCGTTCCGTGCGCTCTGGTGTCTAGACATGCCTGCCATGTGTCCACGGAAATGTCTCTCTACCTTCCTGACAAATCCTTCTTTCTTCCCTCTTCCTAGGAGGCTGGGAAAGGTATAGATTGTTTTTGCCATAGTTTATTCAGGATTCTGAACACTCTGAAAGAATAGGAGAAAATGCATTTTTTTAAAAATCCTGTTTTGTAGGGGTGATTACCCTCAATACTTAGCAACATTGCTTTAAAAGAAACAGCAGTAATATACTACTCTATGCACAATGAATCAGACAAAAATTACCAAAGCAGAATTAATCTGAATGAATAGAGGCACCACAAATCAATTCAGGATATCAAAGTATAATTATATAAATAACCTTGGAACTTTTGGTCACCCACAGCTGCCATTCATGCACTGATTCTGTTGAGATAATTGAGAAGAGAGAAAACAGCTGAAAAAATATCAAGCAAGTAAGTACAATGTGAATTGGCGAAATGCAAATATTAGTCATGCAATGTTGAAATTGACTTTCAGAGCTATGGAAGCTTTGCAGCTCTATTCTGTAAATATGCCTGAAGAACCCTTAAAACAGACTTCCAACACAATTAGTTCACTTCTAGATGAGTGTCACCCACATTAGGAAGATAAAAATAAGGACCTGGGGGCTGTTCGTGTGTAACACAAGCAAAAGGCAAATTGTACAATATTTAGTTGCTTTTAGCAAGCAATTAACCCCGTTAACTGAAGATATGACTGAAATCAGTATAAACATATTGTTGTTGACCCAATACAGCCTCAATCGGTTTCCTTATTTTTCTACGTGATTTATTAATTGCCAGCTACAAGTGACGAAATATTAGCTGTTTCCATTTGTATAACAAAGCAACAGGATTTCAGCTGCAGCCCTCTATGTAACATGGATCAATTCTGTGAGCAAATCCAAAAAGTTCAGGCAATTCCTCCTTCTGCAATGTCCATTAAAGTTTCAACACCCGCAGAAATTATTTGGGAAATAGATGATCCTTACAATTAACATGTTATGCTAGTGTTTAAAATGAAATTGCCATATATAAGCTAACCCAAATATAAGCTGAGGTACCTAATTTTAGCTGAAAACCCAGGAAAATAGATTGACCTGAGTATAAGCCGAGGGTGGGAAATGCAGCAGCTGCTAGTGAGTTTCAATAATCAAAATACATGAAAATATGGTAAAATTAATTAAATTGTTGGTACATCTCAAACCAGCGTTGTCTTGGGACTCTCGTGGTCAATGACCTGAGTATAAGCTGAGTCCCCTTTTTGGGGCTAAAAAACGCAGCTAATACTCGAGTATATACGGTAAGTTCTGGATTTTATTTTTAAAATGAAGTCTGATGTCCACCTTGAAATCAAGATGTGAGCACCAGAGGTGAGGGAAGAAGCTGGGTGGCCTCCGCCATCACCTGGGACAACCTTCGGCTGCCCTCCAATCACAGGTGAGGGGAGAAGCCGCATGGCCACCACCATCACCCGGGACCACCTCTGGCTGCCCTCCAAGCCCCGGAGGTGAGGGGAGAAGCTGCGCGGCCACCACCATTGTCAGGGACCACCTCCGGCTGCCCTCCAAGGACCGGAGGTGAGGGAAGAAGCTGTGCGGCTACCACCATCGCCCAGGACCACCGCCACCACCATGAAACCACCCGGCCATCTCCAAACAGCTGGCCGGGGTGAGGAAGGCCAGGCGGCAGAAGAGACCTCGCCGCCGCCACAAGACCACCCCGGCCATCTTCACACGGCAAATAATTAAAAAGATGGGAATACCATAACACCTTATATGCCTCATGAGAAATCTGTACATGAGTCAAGAAGCAACAGTTAGGACAGAACATGGAATGACAGAGTGGTTTGGAATAGGGAAAGGAATAAGACAAGGCTGCATTTTATCACCCTACCTTTTCAACCTATACACAGAGCACATAATGCGCAAAGCAGGGTTGGACGAATCACAATTTGGGATCAAAATTGCTGGGAGAAACATCAACAATTTGAGATATTCAGATACTACCACCCTAATGGCAGAAAGTGAGGAAGAACTAAAGAAGTCCTGATTAGGTTGAAAGAAGAGAGTGCAAAAGCTGGCTTGAGACTCATTATCAAGAAAACCAAGATACTGTAATGGCAACAGGTCCGATCAGTCTCTGGAAAATAGATGGAGAAGAAGTAGAAGCAGTGACAGATTTTACTTTCTTAGGATCTAAGATCACTGCAGATGGAGAGTGCAGCCATGAAATAAAAAGGCGACTGATGCTTGGGAGACAAGCTATGAGAAACCTGGAGAACATAGTGAAAAGTAGAGACATCACATTGCAAACAAAAAATTGTATAGCCAAAGCAATGATATTCCCAGTGGTAATATATTGTTGTGAGAGCTGGACCATTAGGAAAGCTGAGCGCAGAAGAATAGATGCCTTTGAAATGTGGTGTTGGAGGAGAGTTTTGAGAGTACCCTGGACAGTGAGGGGAACAAACAGGTCAATCTTAGAAGAAATTAACTCTGACTGCTCCTTAGAAGGTCAAATAGTAAAGATGAAGCTATTGTACTTTGGATATTAAATGAGAAGAGAGGATTCATTTGAGAAAGCCTTGATGCTGGGAAATGTGGAGGGCAAAAGAAGAAGGGGGTGACCAAAGATGAGATGGCTAGATGGTATTGTAGACACAATGGGCACAGAGCTGGGAGGGTTGAGGAGGATGGTGGAGGACAGAGGTGCCTGGAAAACAATGGTCCATAGGGTCGCAAAGGGTCGGAAACGACTGTGTGACTGAACAAAGCAGAAGTGAAGCTTCTTTTGGTATTTGCATTTCACAAATCCTATGAAGGCTTAACTCCAACCAATAATCAGAGAAGGAACAGTTGTAGGAAACTTGCATTCTTCTCATATCTATTCCTACTCACTGCAGAGGCAGGGAAAAAGACACTTTAGTTAGAACAGCTACAGAAATGACACAGTTCTTTCAGAAGGGGTTTCCCAGCAATATATCTGATTGAACTCTGAATTTCCTATGTTTTCTCCTGCCACCATCCAGACAATGTTAAATATTCCCTCCGTATGTCTAGTAATAAACAGTAACAGCAATTAAGACTTTCTGTAGCAAAATTTCCTGCAAAGTAAGTTTTTCCCCTTTCCTGGTTTATTCCACAGAGTGGAATTTAGTGTTCAGGCATTTTCCAGTCAGTCTCCAAGATAAGAACCCAATCAGAGGCTTTCAGTTATTGATTTTTTTAAAAATTCCACTATTGCCCACCTTGCCCCTAAAATCAGGGGCAGAACTATGGCTAGTAAATCCCTGTGGGGTAGCAAACCTGAGATCAAGGGTAGGAGGAGATCTGGAAAATGTCTCCTTCTCTAATGTTCCTGTTGTTTAAAGTTCCTAAGGACTTTTAAAGTGCATTTTCTGACAAAGATTATAGCACTATCCCATCTGTCAGCGATCAAAGTGGGGATAGCACCATAACACGTCTCCAGAATGCAGAAATGTGGGAGACTGGAAAGTGAACCCTTAAATATGTTTGTTGTCCGATAAGGGTATTGCCTGCTCTTGCATTTGTAAACATGGCTTTTTCCTATTTTTTCCTAAATAATTTCCCCCCATCATTGCCTTTCCCCTTTGGATCTTCTTACAGACTCAGCTCCTAGTAAATCCCATAGACTGAAGGCAGGAAGAACTAAGCCAGCAAGAGATGGGGCAAATCAGTTCATCTGGAAGAGTCTATGGATGAATTCACCAATCTGAATCCTGGCAATTTATTAGAGTCCAAGATCCAGCAATGGCGTTCCACCAAGTACAGCTGTTTTGTCAACAAAAAGAGGAGTAGGTGACTCTTCTTCCTTTCAGCTAGTGAAACATCTATCTTCGTGAGTTGTTCCACTGTGCTAAAAAAAGTGTGCTGCCACTGGTTTTAATATGCTGAGTGGGTACAACCACTACATATGAATGTCCATCTATTTTTACTTTAGTAAAAAAATTCCCACCTGAGATGCATTTTTTGTGCTTGCCTCATTTTCTACCCCCTCTATGCTTTGTATACCATATACATGTTTTCTTCTGAAACAGGTATAATGTTTAATATTTTATTACCTGAGGAAATGGGTGAAACACGTTTATAAGAGAAACCTGTGATCTGTAGACATTTTACTGGTAAATTAAGTTAATAGTCATACTACCGCTGTGGTTTGCCCGCGTTCATAAATTGGCCAAAACCTTTCCCGATGGGTTCGCTTGCCAAGCATATGGCTGAGAACCACCACGGGCTTTGATGGAAAGGAAATTGGGGTGTGGGCTAGATTAATTGGAACAATTCATAAAGCCTTGACTGGAGGTTGCGGGGGAAATAGGGCAAAAGTTAAAAGTTGATGACTCGGGTGTAAAACTCGCTCTTCCTCTTCTGGCCGAAGATTAGGTTGGGCAAATAAGCAGAGTCAACAACTGGGGAAGTTAGTTTCCAGGAGACAATACACATGAGCTCCGAGATAGGGCCAGAACAATGGGTTTCGCCAGACCAAGCCTTAATTAACTGCGGGTTGTCCATTAACTACAGGGCAATGTCTGAATACAGGTATTCTCTTGACCATCAGAAATGCCACGTATGCAAAAACCTTGTGATGAGGTCACGTGCGCCTTAGGCACGCAGCCCTCGAGGCAGGGTAATAAATGTGTCCAGGTGTTGTGTTCTAATGGTTTTACCTTCCACATGGATTACAATGTATCTGAGCCAATGTAACCTTGCCTATAGCAACAATGTAACCTTCAGCTGTACCATATAAACCCTGTAATAGGACGCGAGCTAATGACCACCAGCTGGCAGCAGCGAGCGTCCAAGCTCTCTTGGTCCAAACTCATCAAAGGCAACAGCGCGGGAAGCTTTCCCGCCACCACCTACACCTGGACAAGAAGGGCGTGACCCGCAATGACGTCACGCAGACAGTAGCCAATGGGCTACCATGGCACCACGTTCAAATGTATTACTACTGTATATAAAGAGCTATCGATCCGCCATTACCTCATGTTCCCTCTGTCCACGATGCAATAAACCTGAGTTAACCCAGCCCGAGGCTGTGTCCTGTGTCTTGGTTTCATACACCAAATTGGCGACGAGGATGGGATCATGGATCCCCAAGGAGCAGCCAGGGCACAGAGCGGGTTCAACATCACCAAACCGCAAGACTGGGAGTTGTTTGAGATGGACTTCCATGCGGCGCTGGTGGAACTCAAAGTCAAGGAAGACGATGAGGAGAGGAAGAGGGCCATCCTCACCCGCATGCTTGGGATGGAAACCAAGCGGACGCTGGTGGGCATCATCGCTCCGAAGAAGGTGAGCGAATTTAAGGCGGACGACATCATGAAGCTGCTACGGGAGCGCTTCCGACCCTCGAGGGCGATGTTTCCCGCTCGGAGCGCGTTTTGGAGGCGAGTCCAAGCGCCGGACGAGTCGGTCGAGGCATTCGTGGCCGCCATGAGGGTAGCCGCCGCCCCCTGCAAATGGGACAACATCCTGGAAATGGCCCTCAGGGACGGCGTGCTGTGTGGCCTGAAAGACAAGGAGGTGCAGCGCAGCTTGATGAATAAGGAGCCGCCACCCACGCTGGCGGAGGTCGTAGAGGCCGCGGAAGCCGCAGAGTCCACGAATGCTGGAGTGGACGAGATGCACCAGTGGCGTGAGTGGCGTCCCAGAGCCGGCAAAGCGGAAAAATCGGTGCACGCAACTCAACAGGCCTCAAAGTCGTCTTCGGAAGGCAGCGACGGTGAGGAGGTCCAGAAGGTCCGAAAAGGGGGGCGCCGCTGCGATGGTTGCGGAGCGGCCCATGAGCGTGCGAGGTGCCCATTTAGAAAGGCCGAATGCTACACCTGCGGCCGTCGGGGGCACATCGCCAAGGCATGCAGAAAACGGAAGGAGGGCCGGAGGCAGTCACCAGACCGTTCGACCAGGCCGGACCGTTCAGCGAGGCCCAAAGATGGCGTCCAGACCACGAGGAAGCAGGACGGCGTGGGCCGCGTCTCGGACAGCAGCGAGGACGACGTCCCAGTGTTCAGCGTGTCCGCGGAACAGTCCCATTATTTCGTGGAGGTACTAGTACAAGGGGCCCCTATCAGGATGGAAATTGACTCGGGGTCCTCATATTCTATAATTCCCCAGAAAGAGTTTTTGAAAATTGACCCCCACATGCGGCCCAAACTTAAAACATTGAGGTCCACGCTACGAGATGTACAGGGAAACAGCATTCCGGTGTTGGGGGTCGGGAAATTTCGGGTTGAGTTTAAGAGACACTCTGCGGAACTGCCCCTAGTTGTCCTCAAGGGGGGAAGTTGTAGCCTCCTAGGGACGCAGTGGTTCCAGCCCTTAGGCCTGTTCATAGGGGGAGTACATTCAGTGGGGGTGGATCCAATACAAGCGGTGTGCGATGCGCATCCCGCCGTTTTTAAAAAAGGACTTGGAAAATTCAAGGGACCCCCTGTAGCCTTCGACCTAGACCCGGAGGTCCGCCCGATAAGACTCAAACCGCGCAGGGTGCCCTTCGCACTAAAGGACAAAATAGAGGCGGAACTGGACAAGTTGGTGGGCCAGGGGATTCTTATTCCTGTTGATTCCGCGGAGTGGGAAACTCCAATTGTAACAGCTCTGAAGGCTAACGGGGAGGTGCGCATTTGCGCTGATTATAAGTGTACGATTAACAAGGCGATTCGCCCTAATGCATACCCGGTGCCGGTGGTCAGCCACCTTTTGGCCAGGCTAAATGGGGGAAAGTGTTTCGCTAAGCTCGATCTGGCACAAGCCTATCAGCAACTCCCCGTAACTCCCGCCACGGCCGCGGCACAAACGATAGTCACACATAAAGGAGCGTTCCAGGTGTCGCGTTTACAGTTCGGCGTGAACTCGGCACCCGGCCTTTTTCAATCGCTTGTGGAACGCCTCCTGAAGGGGCTGGAGGGGGTGTTGCCTTATTTTGATGACGTATTGATAACAGGGGGGAGTGAGGCCGAACTGGCAAAGAGATTGGATAAAGTACTAACTGTGTTCGAGAAAGCGGGGCTGAGACTGAGGAAGGACAAATGTGTTTTTTTCGAAACCGAGGTCGAGTTTTTAGGGTTCCGAATCACTCCCGAGGGCATTAAGCCATCCAAATCCAAAGTAGCAGCCATCAAGAATGCCCCTCGCCCCACATCCAAAACCGAGCTACAGTCATTTCTGGGGCTCCTCAATTTCTACCATACATTCCTTCCGCGGAAAGCGTCCGTGGCCGAACCGCTTCATCGGTTGCTTAAAAAGGAGGAGACATGGATGTGGGGTGACGAGCACGAGAGGGCGTTCAGAGAACTAAAGCAACTCTTGACTTCCGACGCAATCTTAACGCATTTCGACCCCAAACGGCCGGTGGTCCTAGTCTGTGATGCATCACCGGTGGGGGTGGGGGCGGTGCTTTGCCACGTGTTGGATGACGGAAGGGAGGCCCCGGTTGCGTTTTATTCAAGGTCCCTGTCCCAAGCAGAGCGAAATTACGCACAAACCGACAGGGAGGCATTAGCAATAGTAGCGGGGACAAAAAAGTTTCACGATTTTCTGTATGGCCGCCCGTTCAAAATCGTGACGGATCACAAGCCCCTGTTAGGGATTTTCACGGCAGGCAAGCCCACGCCGCAGATCCTATCCCCGAGAATGCTGCGATGGGCTATTTTCCTCAACGCATACCAACACGAGTTGGAGTACCGGCCCGGAAAAGAGATCAGCCATGCCGATGCGCTTTCGAGATCCCCTTTACCCTTGTCGGACGACCAAAAGGCTAGAGTAGAAAGGGACCGCCAGGTGTTGCTTATTGAGGTTTTAGACGCACCCCCAATAGTACCAGCCGATATTGCTAGGGCAACAGGCAAGGACAGAACGCTGGAGAAAGTCAGCTCATGGGTACAGAAGGGGTGGCCGGCATCGTCCCCAAGCACGGAATTTGACCCGTTCTTTCGGAAAAAGCTAGAGTTGTCCCTAGAAAGGGGGTGCCTGTTGTGGGGCCAGCGGGTGGTGGTTCCTACATCCCTGCGGCCGAGGGTGCTCAAACTGCTGCACGTCAGCCACCCCGGCATCGTTCGCTCGAAAGCGCTGGCCCGCAGCTACTTTTGGTGGCCACAACTGGACGCGGACATTGAGCACATGGTCGGCACTTGTGAGGCATGCCAGGGATCCCGACCAGAGGCGGCCCGCCTCCCGCATAGGGAATGGGACACAGCAAGGGGGCCGTGGTCCAGGGTGCACGTAGATTTCGCTGGCCCATTCCGAGGAACCATGTTTCTCTTGGTGGTGGATGCGTTCTCCAAGTGGCTGGAGGTTATCCCAGTAAAGAGCACGTCCTCCGCCACGACAATTAGCCAGCTACGGAGAGTCTTTTCCACGTTCGGTTTACCCGACACTTTAGTTAGCGATAACGCGAGTTGCTTCACCTCCTCGGAATTCGGGGCGTTCATGGAGGCAAACGCCATTCGGCATGTCACATCCGCGCCGTTTCACCCGGCCACGAATGGCCAAGTGGAACGGTTGGTGCGTACAACAAAGGATGCGCTCCGGCGCATGGGCCCGGGAGACCTAAATCACCAAGTATGTCAGTTCTTATTAGCGTATAGGGTGACCCCCTTAGCGTCAGGTTACTCGCCGGCAGAGCTCTTGATGCGGCGAAAACTGACCACGATTCTGTCCAGGCTAGACCCGGCGAGAGTCGAGGATAAAGGGAAGAACATAGGGTTGGCAGTCTCGAAAGGGTTCGCCGCCGGCGACCCTGTTCACTGCAGGAACTATGCCAGCGCAGGGCCAGCCTGGGTGCCAGGAACGATAGTAGAACAGACGGGGCCAGTGTCATATCGGGTGGAAACGAGCACCGGCCTCCTCTGGAGGAGACACGCTGACCAACTGAGGCGCCGAGTGAGTGAAGGGCCGGTCAGTGGGACTCAGCAACAGGATTCAGCGATAGGGTTCTCCCCCACCCGCTTAGCCCAAGGGGGGGACAGTGAGGGACATCAGTCCGAAACCAGGGGGGAAAGCAGTGATCCCGACTCATATCCTTTTGATACCCCGGTTCTATCAGAGCCCGGGGGGAGGGAAGTGGAATGCGCGGCCGCCGCCGCGTCCCCCGAATGGAATTTTGATTTTGATTTTGCGAGCCGGGGGGGTTTTCAGGAGTGTTCCCCCACCCATCCAAGCGAGAAGAGGGGTTTTTCGTTAGTCCCCAGTGCCCCTGGTCCTCCCCCAAGGAAGAGCACACCTCCCAACAACGCCGCGGAGCCGCGGCAAGCCACTAACGAGTCTCCCTCTCCAATTACAGGGCAGGAAACCAGGGGACAAAGAGAAGGTAGCAAACCCGGGGAAAAGCAGCCCGCATCGAGACCCCAGCGTGTTCGAAATAAGCCATCTTGGCTGAGAGACTTTGTCTCCTAGAGGGGGGGGTGTATTTTAAAGTATGGGCTCGAGACGTTGTCTCGTCCTAGGGGGGGAGGGGTGTTGTGTTCTAATGGTTTTACCTTCCACATGGATTACAATGTATCTGAGCCAATGTAACCTTGCCTATAGCAACAATGTAACCTTCAGCTGTACCATATAAACCCTGTAATAGGACGCGAGCTAATGACCACCAGCTGGCAGCAGCGAGCGTCCAAGCTCTCTTGGTCCAAACTCATCAAAGGCAACAGCGCGGGAAGCTTTCCCGCCACCACCTACACCTGGACAAGAAGGGCGTGACCCGCAATGACGTCACGCAGACAGTAGCCAATGGGCTACCATGGCACCACGTTCAAATGTATTACTACTGTATATAAAGAGCTATCGATCCGCCATTACCTCATGTTCCCTCTGTCCACGATGCAATAAACCTGAGTTAACCCAGCCCGAGGCTGTGTCCTGTGTCTTGGTTTCATACACCAAACCACCTGAGACAGATCGGGGCTGGACTTCACCGCATCATCGCCTCACGTGTCTTCCTTGCAGCCAGCCACTCCGATATCCCAGAGGGCCATTACAACACACCACAATTTCCCCATATAAAGTACAGTAATACCTCATACAAAGTCTGCTTCATACAACATCGGATTCATACAACATCGCCTAATTCCTTGAAAAAAGTTGCCTCATACAAAGTCGTGTGACGTTGTATGAGGCATTGGGGTTTTCCCAGGTTGCATTGTGCCTGGGCAGTATAAAAGGCAGGACACATGCGTGCATTGCTCTTGTGGGTTTTGCATGAGGCAAAGAGTGTTTAGGAGTGGTTTTGAGCGCGATTTTGGATTTTTTTGAATTTTTTCGTCAGAATTTTTAGAAGCATGCCTGGGATTCTTGCAGCATTTTTCAGGTTCTTGGACAATCAGGGTTGTTTGACAAGTTTTTGTAATGTTTTTATCCTTTAGACAATGATTTCTTAAAGTTCTGTCAGTTTCCTGTCTGTTTCCTTGACTTTGCCCTGAAGTCTGTGCTGTACAATGTATCTCTATGGAAACGACGTTGTATGAGGCATTGCGGCAAGGATTTGGACGTTGTATGAGGCATCGTGGCTAGGATTTGGATGTTGTATGAGGTATTGCGGCTAGGATTTTGCATGCCTCATACAAAGTCCAAATCCGTATAAAGTCCAAACTTGTGGAACCAAGTTTGGATGTTGTATGAGGTATCGCTGTACTGTACTGTTAATGTCTCTGGGACTAACAACCCGCAACACAGGTACAGTATTACTGTTCTAGAAGCAAGAGTAACTAAAATATATCTAACCAACTTCCAAGGTAAGTGAATACATAAGAACAGCCTTGCTGGAACAGGCCACAGGAGCCCATCCAGTCCAGCATTCTGTCTCACACAGTGGCTCACCATTTGCTTCAGGGTATTATTCCCAAGCAGATGCCTTCACCTGCTTAGGATTCCCTGGAAATGGCATTGAGAGATATCCTGCCTATCTCTCCAACCCGGAGGTTGTCCTTAAGTATCCATAATTATACCCATTGATACACTTGTCCTCCATGAACTTGTCTAATCCTTTCTTAAAGCTGTCAAGACTGACAGCTGTCACCACTTCTTCTGGCAGTCAGGGAGTTCCATAGACCAGTGATCCTCTGGGTGAAAAAGTACTTTCTCTTACATACATAATGCATACATTTGTGAACAGGATACTACAGGACATCACAACTTGTAACATTTTCTAGGCTATCTCCCCGACAGAAGGCTGCTACAATGACAATAAAATGAGGTTGTGCAACTATTCTTTGTACAGTACTTTAATATATATATTTTTTTAAAAACTGATATAAACAGGATTGAGGAAGAGAATGGGGGGAAATGCAGGAGGATTACTATGGGAAAGCAACAGCGTCCAGCCCTCTTCTCACAACTACACCACTGAAATCTCTTCTGCACGCATCCTTAATTCAGAATCAATCACCTCTATTTATTCCAGTTCCCAGATCCACAGAGATCACCAAGGCAGGTTAGAATCTTTACCCCAAAGGTGCTTTAGTAGCGAGGAAAGGTAGTCATAACTGACTCGAAAACACGTGTTTCTAGAAGAAAGGAGAATCCGATCTGCATTCATGGAGACCGTGACCGACCCTTTTAACCATTTAATTGACGCGTGTCGCTCCCAACCCACTTACCTTCCCAGGGGTACGTGTGACACCCCCCACCCCCGAGAAGCTTTGGGTGGGACTACCGTTTGAATGAGACGTCTACACCCGGTCACCATATTTCCCTCCCCCACCCCGTCCCAACTCTCGTAACGTGTGAATCCTCCATGTCCAGGCCTCTGCCTCGCCCCCCCCCGCCTCCCACAAGGAGGCGTCATTACTACCTGCAAGTGGCAAAGCAACGGCGAAAAACACTGCGTCGGAATAGCCAGTGTTGCCGGAAGCCAGTCCAGACTGAAGCGGCTTTTCCTTCTCTCTTAAAGAAACAGATTCGCCCTTTTAAATCGCAAATCAATGTGCGCAGCCTGGCTCCCTCTCTCTCTCTCCTCCTTTGCTCCCTTTTTAAAGAGACAGGAAGAAGTATTTTGGGGATCGCAAAGTGCGCGCCCGCGCGCACGTCCACAAGCAATTTAGGGCATAAACTTTGGTTTTTGTTTTTAAAATAAATTTTATTAAGTATTTCAAAAGAAAAGAATAGTAATATAATACAATAAAAAAGATACCAAAATCACATGAACATAATAATAAAAAAGAAAACAATAAAAAGAAAAATGATAATAATCATTTCAATACATCCACTCTCTTAACCGTTCTACCTGTGTATACACACACGCACGCGCACGCATGCACGCGCACGCGCACGCATACTCGCACGCATACTCGCACGCATGCACGCGCACGCATACACACACACACACACACACACACACACACACACACACACACACACACACACACACACACACACAACACCATTCGAAGTATTCTCATTAATATGGTATTCCAGTTTTTTTCAAATACAGATACTGTACACACCACCCTATGTTTATGCCCTAAAGAACCTCTTGATTGGATTGAAGGAGGAGAGTGCAAAAGCTGGATTGAGATTTTATATCAAGAAAACCAAGATAATGGCAACAGGTCCGATCAGTCCCTGGAAAATAGATGGGGAAGAAGTAGAAGCAGTGACAGATTTTACTTTCCTGGGATCTAAGATCACTGCAGATGGCAACTGCAGGCATTAAATAAAAAGACGACTGATTATGGGGAGACAAGCAATGAGAAACCTGGGGAATATAGTGAAAAGCAGAGACATCACCTTGAAAACAAAAATTCGCATAGTCAAAGCAATGGTATTCCCAGTGGTAATGTATGGGTGTGAGAGCTGGCCCATTAGGAAAGCTGAGCGCAGAAGAATAGGTGCCTTTGAGATGTGGTGTTGGAGGAGAGTCCTGAGAGTCCCCTGGACAGCAAAGAGAACAAATAGGTCAATATTAGAAGAAATCAACCCTGACTGTTCATTGGAGGGACAAATAGTAAAAATGAAGCTAAAGTACTTTGGACATCAAATGAGAAGGGAGGACTCACTTGAGAAGGCCTTGATGCTGGGAAAGGTGGAGGGCAAAAGAAGAAGGGGGCGTCCAAAGATGAGATGGATAGATGGTATTGTGGACACAATGGGCACAGAGCTTGGTGGGCTGAGAAGAATGGTGGAGGACAGAGGTGCCTGAAGGAAAATGGTCCATGGGGTCGCAAAGGGTTGGAATCGACTGCGACTGAACAACAACAAAAACATAAAACACCCTAGTGTACTAAACCTAAATCCTTGAATCTACCAGTTGTCTTCCAGCAACTTATTTATTCTGCCAAAAACTCATTACCTCCGGTACAGATTTGTCTCGGCATAAACTTTTATTATCTGCGCAAAAGCTTGTACCCAAATAAGTGTCTTGGGCTTTAAACTTTACTGCAAGGCACTTTTTTTTTGGGAAAAGTTCTTATAATAGGAAGGGGAAAAAACACCTATGCACGGTCTCCGTCAATATAAATCTCAAATAGTGAAGTTGCTAAATGTGGGTTGCCCTGAACTCTCTGGATGTTATGAGCCATTGAGTCAGCGTTCAGAAAGACTGCTCTCTCTTCCAAGTGTTTAACAAGGAAGTAGCTTGTAGAAGGAGTTTAATTACATGCTAAAGTAGAGAAAGTGAAAAGAGTGTTAATTGCAGTAATCATTTACAATAGTGCAATGAATAAAGTTGAATAACAATGCTATTTTTGGACATACAGTAGTTTCCCCATATTTTCTGGATCTCTAGAAATGTTCTCACTGACAGAAAGAAAAATGGACATCTGTGAACTCCAAAAATAGTTCAGCAGTGAAATGCAATGCATATCTGTTTTTAAAAAGTTCCATTAAGCTCATAGTAGGATATGCTTCTAAAAATGCATGCTTGACTATAACGCATTCGGTTGGTTAGGAGAAATAATAAGATTCCAGCACTATTGTCAAACAGGGGAACTGGAAGTTTTGGTGAACTGAACAAATTGTAATAACACAATGTAGATTACAGTTTACAAACTTTTATCAAATGACACTCATTAGTTTTTAAACTGCCACAAGAAGACTCCGTATTGTTTTTGTGGAAACAAATAATTTAGCAAATTAGTTGCAGAGGTTTCAGACATCTCTGATCAGAGTACAGAAATAACATTTTTAAGAGGGGTGAGTAAAGACGATAGGCGCATTTGGAAAACGTCACTGAAGCTCTTGCCTACTACTGGCAAGACGGCCGGCCGGGCTTGCTGGGATAGCATACATACGGGCACTCACACAATTCCCCATTCCGCCTCCAGCATGGGAGAACATGCGGCGATGTTTCATTCAACGCGGGAACAACTAAATGTATGTATGGGTCAGCAGCGCACTTAAGGAGTGCTCCGAGTGCATGGTAGGCGTGTGCGCGTACCAAGCTTTTAGGAGTCTAAAACTAGGAACCACATGTGAGTCTGTGTGGGATACCGAGGTATCGAACCACCTAAATGAGCCGGATTCTGTATCTCTCCATATTTTCACTGCGTGCTGTTGTCTGCCAGCAGCCCCCACTTGAGCATGTGGGTCTTACATTTGCAGACCCCCAACCTCCAGCCTATTCAAGGTCCCTCCAAGCGACATAGAGAAAGTCGAGTTGCTCAGCCATATCCTCCTTTAATGTTATTGTTTGTCCAGAGAGCTCCTTTCTCTGCCTTCTAATTTGGTTTTCCCCTTGCGTACCCTCAAGAGTATGTGTTCTTGCCATAAAGCTCTTCCTGCATTTGAATTGGTGAACGTGAGGCAGGTATCCATTCAGAGGATGTCAAGGGTCATTATCTTGCTTAGTTCTCTTGGCGTCTGCTGCTACTTCCCATTTACCTTTATTTTCTGTCTCCCTTGCACGAAAGCCAGGAGTTCTTGACTCTAGGGGGTCGGCGCTCATCTCTGTTTACGTCTACAGACATTTCTGTAGTCATGTGGAGGGCATGATTAGATTCCAGAGTGCACGGAACCTCTTACCTTTCCTGCCAAAGCGGTACCTAGTAAAGGTAAAGGTTTCCCTTGCTCGAAAGACAGTCGTATCCAACTCTAGGGTTCAGTGCCCATCTCTGTTTCAAAGCCGAAGAGCCAGCGCTGTCTGCTTCTGCAGACATTTCCGTGGTCATGTGGCAGGCATGACTAGACACCGGAGTGCAAGGAACGCTGTTACCTTCCCACCAAAGTGGTCCCTATTTATCTACTTTCAATTTCTTGCTTTCAAACTGCTAGGTTGGCAGGAGCTGGGACAAAGACAGGAGCTCATTCCGTCCTGCAGTACTCGGGAATCGAACTGCTGACCTTCCGCCTCCCAGTCAGCGTCTTAGCCACTTGAGCCACTGCAGTCCTATTTTCTTGCAATTTCTTGCTTTCAAACTGCTAGGTTGGCAGGAGCTGGGACAAAGACGAGAGATCACTCCGTAGTGCAGACTCCGGTTTCAAAGTGCTGACCTTCCAGATGTCAAGTTCAGTTAATCACTAAGCCACTGCAGTCACAGTTCACTTGCCTACATTATAATTAACAGAGATAAGTCTTTTATACTTTTCTTTTCTTTCTAGATTTTGGGATGGAGAGCAGCTGCAAGCATTGCTTGGTCTGTGCTGCTGCTTCCTTTGTGTGTTGCAGCCTTTATCAGCATTAGCAGTATCAACTTCCTTCATCCAGTACAATGGATTACAAGTATGTACAGTGCACTGAATGAGGCAGAAGTCTTAGAAAATAATAGTGCTAATCCAACATTTATGTTGCCATTTGTTCAAAGTGATTTCTATATGTTATCTTAGTAATTGTAACAATGGCACTGCAAAATGGGCTAATATTCTCTTTATGAGTTGTGAGGATGATGTCGAAAAGAGTGGCTTGGCTTGGGCACTCAATGAGTGCCTTCACATGTTCTGAAATGGCTTCCTCCAACCTGGTGCCCTCCAGATGTGAGGGTTGCAGCTTTTATCATCCCATTGACCCTGTGGGATAAGGTCATACTCGTACAGACTCCATTGGGTCAGTGTTATGATAAACTGTGGTTATCTTGATGTGCATAGATTGAACCTTAGGCCTGAGTCTAAGCAGATCTGTTACACAGCATTTTCAAGGGAAATAATCAACTTTTTCTGTTTTAGGTTCTTTCAATGATTTGTATACTTCCTATGTTATCTTTTGCATATTACTGATGTCAGTGGTGATAGTGGTAATAAACATCTTCAACATTGAATTTCATACAGGTAGGTGTGGAAAGCTTTGTTGAAAAGATACACAACATGAACCTTCTCTGAGATTGCTGCTTTGTGCTTAAATTTCTGCATAATATCATTAATTTGTTTTATTGTCTGTTTTGATTTACTACATAAAAGAGAAACTTGGCTAGCATCCTGTAGTGTTTAAGCTCTTAGTTTGAAAATGATCAATCATTCTGGAAGTAGCTCTAAATTCTGAAAGATTTTCCTAGCCACACATTGTCTCCAATCCTACTTTGCCCTCTACTTCCCAACACTTGAATGGAGAGAATTGCTGGCTGGATATTGGATGTCTTGAAGTGTGGAAGGTTATATGACTTGCTTTAGAGTGAATGGTAACTAATATTATTTTATTTTTTCTCATATTGCAGTTGTGCCTTCTATTCCTTGCTCGCGATTAGCACTGATAAGTAAGATTATCCACCCACGGCAGGTGATCCATTCAGTTGCTCATGCTGTAATGGGAATGCTCGTGGCTTGGTGTGCTGCTGTCATGACAAAGGAAAAATTCTTTTTTTTATCCGTGCCTTGTACAACTACAGAAAGGTAACTTCTGGTTAATCACAGAGGTTTGTATTAAAGCATAAGAGATTGTAACTATAAATTAAAGTGTTTAGTTTTTACTATTCTAAGTAGTTAACCACAACATGTGGCAAGTAATTAAAGAGATGGGAATACCAGAACACCTCATGAGAAATCTGTCCATGAGTCAAGAAGCAACAGTTAGGACAGAACACGGAATGACAGAGTGGTTTGGAATAGGAAAAGGAGTAAGACAAGGCTGCATTTTATCACCCTGCTTATTCAAACTATACACAGAGCACATAATGCGCAATGCAGGAATGGAGGAATCACAGTATGGGATCAAAATTGCTGGGAGAAACATCAACAATTTGAGATATCCAGACGATACCACCCTAATAGCAGAAAGTGAGGAAGACCTAAAGAACCTCTTGATTGGGCTGAAGGAGGGGAGTGTAAAAGCTAGCTTGAGACTCAATATCAAGAAAACCAAGATAATGGCAACAGGCCCTATCAGTCCCTGGAAAATAGATAGGGAAGAAGTAGAAGCAGTGACAGATTTTACTTTCCTAGGATCTAAGGTCACTGCAGATGGTAATTGCAGCTATGAAATAAAAAGACAACTAATTCTGGGGAGACAAGCTTTAAGAAACCTGGGGAACATAGTGAAAAGTAGAGACATCACCTTGAAAACAAAAATTCGCATAGTCAAAGCAATGGTATTCCCAGTGGTAATGTATGGGTGTGAGAGCTGGACCATTAGGAAAGCTGAGCGCAGAAGAATAGATGCCTTTGAGATGTGGTGTTGGAGGAGAGTTTTGAGAGTATCCTGGACAGCGAGGAGAACAAATAGGTCAATTTTAGAAGAAATCAACCCTGACTGCTCATTGGAAGGGCAAATAGTAAAGATGAAGCTTAAGTACTTTGGACATCAAATGAGAAGAGAGGATTCACTTGAGAAGGCCTTGATGCTGGAAAAGGTGGAAGGCAAAAGAAGAAGGGGGCGTCCAAAGATGAGATGGCTAGATGGTATTGTAGACACAATGGGCACAGAGCTGGGCGGGCTGAGGAGGATAGTGGGTGCCTAGAGGATAATGATCCATAGGGTTGCAAAGGGTCGGAATCGACTGTGCGACTGAACAACAAAATGCAGTACTACAAATGTACCATTCGTTTTTTTTGGGAGGGGACATGGGCTCTTACACTCAAAATTTCACTCACCTGGTACAGTATGTACTTTGGAGGCTTCTGAGGCTTATGTTAATATACAAAAAAAATAGAAGTGCCCCAATGCTTCTTGAGAGGTCTAGGTCTTCATGGCAGGTGTAGTTTCATTGACCACCATTAGGCGCTTTAAAAGTGTAGTCCCAAAGAATTATATCCTCCCCCAAATCTGAGAGATAACAACCCTCCAAAACCAACAACAACCCACACACAATAAATGGCATACTGTATTACTACAATAAGAAATCTTTTTCCATCACACCAGACTCAATTGCTGACAAGTATAGATAGCAGCAAAGCAATTGTTCTTTGGTCAATAATTCACTGTGTTTCAATCGATTGAAAAAAATCCATCTAGGCTATACTTCCTTTGTAAGAAAGCTACATTTCTCCTGTTTGGAGGCCAGAATCCTGTTAGTGTAAGACTTGTGGAATTTGCTGTGGCTAGTCACAGCTAATTGTTGAAGTGCTGGGGCATATCTTGGTAGCTTGTGTCTGGTTGCACAATCGAAGATGTGTCACACTTCATTAAGGCTTACACCAAAAGGATTCTGGCCAAACATTGTTTTGGAAGGAAATAAACTTCTCTCACCCACACACTGTACCGTTGTTGACAGTTTTCAAATGCTTGTTGCAGAGGAGAGGAATCTCCTCATAAAGTCTCCAACATGGTCCATGGAGGTTCTCAGTCAGGCACATATACATACCTCTGCAAGAGGTAGAGGAGAATGTTTTGCTCCTCCTTCCTTATGTAGGAAAAGGGGAATAAGAATTAAGTCCACACTTCTCAACATCAAACGAGACTTTAAAAAGCATGAAATAGTCTACGTCTACAATTAATACATTTTGTAGACTATTTCTGTCCTCAGAAATGCATCTTTCAGCAATCAGTCTTGCAAAGTAAGATTATGTTTGCTTTACAGTGACTAATTCCAAAACAAATCATGTCTGATTGAGAACACAGGTGAGGAAAATTGTGTGCTGTGGCAAGCGGATCTCTTTTACCACTTGAGAGAGCACTTTTTCTAAATAGACTGATGCCGTATTGTTTCTAAAGGCTCAGTGAGGTTGCATGTGTTAGCTTGTTCTGTGTGTTTGGGTTGCCTCCAAACTCCATCTCACCTGGTGTGTGTGGAGATGAGTCATGATACTTATTAGGGGTTTTATTTGTTAGTTTACATATATACTGCCCATCTAGTATGAAAGTGCTCTGAGCAAGTTACAACTTTAAAATAAACAAAGCATAGTTAAAAAATAACAATACATAATAAACCCAGCCAAAATAGTCAGCAGAAAATAAATACAAGATCATAAATGCTGTGTTAAATAAATAACTGAAGCAGTAGTAAGAGTAATAAAAGCTATTTTAGTTTCTTGCTTATGAGAGTCTCTAGTGCAGTTTCTGCTAAAGAAGTAGCTCCTTTTTCCAAATGCCTGTACAACATTGGCATTAGCAGTATAGGTAAACATTGTTAAGCCATAACACTTCCCTGCACTATTTCATAAGTACTTCAGTAGATCCTTTCCGACATTGTCTTGTTAGCTTAGAACATTTTTATTTGAAGGATGCATATTTTTCTCCTGTTAGCGAAAAAGCCTGTCTCTTCCTCTTCAGGAGTGAGCCAATGTTGCTCCATAACCTTATTCCATTGGCTTCATCATTATGCAGGGGCTGCAGAATCAAGCTCAAATGAAGGAAGTTGGTTCACTTCTTCCAAGGGGAGGCTTGGAACAAACTGCTAGAAATTTGAACTGCTTGACCAGGGCTGCCCAAACTTTTTGGGTGTGTTTTACTTCCACTTCCAGGAGCGATGAGGGCATTGTGGGCCGGATGAATTGGTGTCAGTGGCCAGATCAGGCCCCTAGGCCGTAGTTTGGGCACCCCTGTGCTAGACTGTATAACAGAAATAGGATAAAAAACTGCTAAATAAATAATTAAGTATTCTTGTAGTTAAAATTTTAAGCCATTCTTTTTAAGCAAATTCTTGAGGTTGGTAAAATGTGTACCCAGCATGTTGGGGACAAAATGCTGATTAACTTGTGAACCACCCAGAGAGTGCACTAAGTGCTATGGGGTGATATAGAAGCGTGATTGCTTTGCTTTTTTCAAGAAATTTGGATAGAAATTCTTCAAAGGTAGAATGGAGTTGGAACAGAGTCCAACGCAAGAGTCAATTCAATTTTGGACGAAAGATGGGACTCCAGAAGGGTAAATGGTAGAGACAGTTACTCTCAAATAGTCCTGTGTGTTTAGATGTTTTTATATTAGATGACTTTTTTTCTTTGCTTTTGTTTGTAAATTTTTTAAAAAAATTAAAAGGTAGAATCATTGCATGTATTTGCTTCTGCAGTCATAACTAATGTGACTATTTTGCTTCAGCACAGCTGATGCTGATCCACAGATGTGCCTGAATGAGTATCATCTTTTTCTCTTGCTCCTTGGAGCTTTTATGGGCTACAGCTATAGCCTCCGGTATCTTGTCAACAATTTGAACTACCTTCCATTCCCTGTTGTACAAGTAAGTGTGTCAAAAGATGGTGAGAATATGATTCAGACATTAGGTCAGCTTGGTTTTGTTTGCTGATTATAGTTTTTGAGAGGTGGGTAGCCCTCATGTATGAAAGGGAGTTTACAGAAGGGGACCTTCCTGTCCTTTCTTCTTCTTTAAGGCCCTTTGTAAACCTAGAAGCCTCTGTGTAAGTTTAGGGACCTTAGTGGATGCTGTGGGTCAGGATTTCTCAACCTTGGGACTCTGGGTGTTCTTGGACTTCAGTTATCAGAAACCCAAGTCAAATCAAATCTTTATTATTACGGCCATTGGCCAGTCACAATAGAACCTGGTGATACATCCACACCATCTTTAGATACAGTTAAAAGAAAAGGTTATCTAAGTCACGTATTATACAATAATATGTTAAAATTGTGATATCTTAAAATAATCCACTACTGTAAACATTGATATTTATCAAACGGATATACAAACAAGATAACAAGACTATGTAGCCACATACCCAATAATCACTGAACGAGGCTATATATCTGCATACCCCATATTTTTTACTGAAGATTATTGAGCTCACAAGGTGCAAATCGCCTTACTTTTGCGAATATATGTTGATTTCCAAGGGAATCTGGCCACCGTGGCCATCAGTCCCTTAGATCTGTCCGACAATAATACACTCAGGGTTCTGTTACTGCTTGGGGCCAAATATGGGACTGCTAAAAAGAGCTCTCTCCTAAGATCAGTGTAGAGGGGACACTCCAAGAGTATGTGTTCAGAGTTTTCTATTTTGTTGGCTTGGCAAGAGCATATACGCTCATGGACCGGGATTTTCTTAAAAAGCCCCTTCCTATAGGCCGATGAGAGCATGTTATAACGAAACTCAAGTCAGTACATCTGTTGATCAGGGCTTCTGGGAATTGAAGTCCAAGAACATTTGGGAGCCAAAGGTTGAGAAACCCTGCTGTAGGCTATAGCAGAGGCAGGATTCGTAAGCTGAGCTTCGTTCTTCACGCTTTCTTCTGTAGGCCATGTTTGAGTATCTAACCCCCTTGATTCTAGAGTTTTCTTGCTACCTGTGTAATTGTGTGTTGATGAAATTTGAAAGCGATTTACTATATTGTAGTTATTTTATTGAAGTGTTATGAAATAATGACACAAAATTGATCATGTAAGATTTTTTTCTAAATATATATGCACAATATTTTTCAGCAATACAAGTATCTGCGCTTCAGAAGATCACTTCCACTGCTTGTAAAGCACAGTTGTGTGGAGTCACTGTATATGGTTAGGAACTTCTGTGCTGCTTACTACTTTTTCGGTAAGGTTTTACTCCCCCCCCCCTTTTTGCTTTATATGATCTCAGCAGGAATGGGAGCGTTTGGTGGTTCATTCTGAGTAGAGTTCTGAGGCAGTATACTTCTAATTACCAATTGCTGCTGTCAGAGAGGAGGTGACTCACATTCACTTCCTACTTGTTCGTTTTCCAAAGACAGTATAAGAAGGGAAGTACAGTATGTTTGATTAAAGGGATGCTGGTCTGGTCCTGCAAGATGTTCTGCTATGTTTCATTAGTATCCCCTGCTTGTTAGCATCTAGTCACACTAAGGGGTTGTTTATCTTGGTTACACAACTGAATAGCAGTCCTGGACTAGAAGAGTGAGTGCGCATAAATACTATGAGATGTGACAAATCACTTCTCCATGTGGTGTAGTACATATGTGAACCATATGACAGGTTCTTTTGTGTTGCTCCTTCTTTGGCATTCTGTAGCATTAATAGCTCTAGGAAAGAGAAAAGACCTTTTGCCCAGTAGTGCAGCAAAAATGTGTCCTCTTCTCTATTTTCTATGGAGATGAAGGAGGTCAGACAACAAGATGTTCAGAATCCTTGCAACTTGACACATTAACTGTTCTTGAAATATATGCACAATATTTTTAGTTCAATTGTCTGAACTTAAGATCTTTTCCATGCTGATAAGACATCGTTATTGGCACGACAAATTGGTCTGGGAGGAAAGGAGAAAATGTAAGGGCATGATTTTTTTAATGAAAACTGTAAGAAATATTCAATTAGGCTGAGTAGTATCCAGATCTACTAATTCACACTCTAAACAGACTTTGAAGAGCCTGAACAACTTAAAGTATTGTCTGAACTTTTTAAAGCAGTTTTTTATTAGGCTGGCCTGGGGTTTTAAACATCATTTAATTGTTTATTTTTACTTAAAGCTGGACTTGTATGTGGCAGAGAATTAGTTGTTGTATACAAATTATATGCTTGTTTGTATAGTTTTATTTGGTTATTTTTATTATTGTAATACAAATTAAACAAAGAAAGACACAAATTGTTGTGAATAACCCCTCTGGCACTACTTAGAATCTTGAAAGTGTTGCCACTGTATTTGTCCTGTTGTATCTTTCTCAAGGTACTGCGATAGCTTAGTGGTTAAGACACTGAACTTTACGACTGGAAGGTTGGCAGGTCAGCAGTTCGAGACCCAAGTACTGCATGACAGAGTAAGCTCCCATCTGTCCAGCTGCTGCCAATCTAGCAGTTCGAAAGCAAGAAATTGCAAGTAGATAAATAGGTATCACTTTGGTGGGAAGGTGAACAGCCTTCCGTGCACTCCAGTGTCTAGTCATGCCTGCCACATGTCCACGGAGGCATCTGCAAATGCAGACCGTGCCAGTACTTTGGCTATAAACAGATGAGCACTGAACCCTAGAGTCGGATACGACTGGCTTTTTGAGCAAGGGCAACCTTTACCTATCTTTCTCAAACTTAATCACTGGGCATATGACCAGCACTTTTAAACGTGGGGCAGAATTGCATGTACCACAGACTCCTTCCTTCACACACTCTTCATCTTAGAAGGGGTGAAAGAAACTTGAGGCATGAAAGCAGCTTGCTCATAAATGCCAGGGGGAAGGGGCTGTGCATAATAGGTGTGAAGTTGTGGTACTGTGATTCTTCTCTTCTTTCTTTGCCTTAAAAGCTGGAGGCAGATAATATTTAAGCTCTTAATGGATAATAGCAGAGATGCAGTATAAAAAAGAAATTTCATGGAGCATAGCCTGTGTGAGAAGCATCAAGTGTCTAAATGAATATGTGCTTATACTGGGTTGATTCCAAACTTAGTCATCCTTATGGTAGACCCACCGAGCTCAGTGGGACAAATTAGTCATGACTCTTGGGGTTTCATTCTTTTCCATGGGTCTGTTCTAAGCATAACTTAAACTTTATTCTCCTCCGTAACTACAACAAGGATTGAATAGACTAAATTGCAGGTAGAGACGCTCTAACCTTGGGCTCTAACAACTGAGAATGAGAAACTGTGCATCATTGGGCTGGGATCCCATGGGATGTGAAAGCACTGGACTACTAAATATTTTTCCTAACTTATTAGAAACATTCATCTTATTTAAAATTGTCACTTTGTTTTTTCCAAAAAATGTTATTGTTATGTTTGATTATTTCTTCTGATGAATATTATTTTTCTATGACACGATATCTATAGCTTGATATTTTTTCCTGTTTGTGGCACCTCAGGTTATATTCCAAGGGCATGGATGATTACCACAATGAATCTTCAAATTGATAGGTTAGTATTTGTATATGTTGATTTTTTTTCTTACATCTTCATGTCTACTAAAAGTAATCACTCATTCGTTCATTCATTCGTTGGCTGCCTTTCTCCTAATGAGGGGACCCAAGGTGGTTCACAATGTTAATAGGAGAAGCACAGGCAATTGCAGATTAAAGAACAATTAAATGTGCAATAATAATAATAATTTAAAATCCATTAGTTAATTTAAAACTTTAAAAACAGATCTAGAAAAATAACACCATAATCCAGGATTTCAGCCAAAGACGTGCTAACACCCAAACAAACGTGCATGCATACATACATGCATACTGCTTGTATACAAATTTATACTAAGAGATATGTTCTACTGAAGACTCCCCCTAACTATTTTTTTTTTACTTTTTAGTAAACTTCCTTTTCTTGACACAATATCTGGCCTCTTGGATTTGTCTCTTCTGTACCACAGTTGGTTGTGTGGTCTGTTTCTTCTGCTGTCTTGGTACATTGCATGGCTGCTCTTTAGGATCTTTTCTACTGAGGTTAGTATCAATTATTCTATGTCAGGAGTCAGCAAACCTGGCTTTCCAGATGTTCTGGAGTTCAATTCCCAGAAGCTCTGATCAGCACTGACTTGGGCTTCTGGTAATTGAAGTCTAAGAACACCTGGAGAGCAAGGTTTGCTGCCCCCTGTTCTACACCACTATTCCCTTTCCTAGTACCCTCCACTTGTGTCAGACTACAACTCCCATCATTCCCTTCCAGTATCATGAAGATATGTTGGGGGAAGCTGTCTCATGTCACACAGTAATCTGCTGCTGTTAGCCTTTGTTTTTAAAACTATGTATGAAAGATCTTCTCATATTACAGTGCAGCAGAAACATTTGTGGTAAACTCCACCTGTTCTCAGTTAAAGAAGTTGAAAGTCCTTTTCCTTGCTTTTTTTCAGGGCTGGGTTGGGAGCCTATCCCATTATGTTGCTTTTAAATGAGAGCTGACTTGATCATGTTTTTAGTAGTATTGGCTGTTGTGCACTTAAGCCAGTGGCGTGTCTTTTAGATGTATATGGCTGCAAGTGTATATGGCTGCAAATTTGTGTAGGCATCATCTGTTGCATGTTGATTCATGTGACACAGTTTACAACAGTAATTTCTGGGGAAAAACATTCTTAATTTGTGGCCATTTATTTCCCAATGTTATATCATTTTTGAAGCAGGATTGAAGCCATTTTTACATGTATTATTGCTACAATGTATGCTCCATTTTCAGGCACACCACTTTGCTGTGCAACCAATGTTTGCAGAAGAAGCAGATCAGTGTTTACCTAAAATCTTAAGCAGCAGCCCTCCGTCTCTTTTAAAGGTATGCCTTCAGAACTAATTGAATGGCAACTTGGATTACCAGGGTCTCAGTCATTTTGATTATTTCATATTTTTGTGTCAAAATAACAACTTAGTCATATAATTATTATTTCAGCCTAGGTTTCCCTTGCTCGAAAGCCAGTCGTATCCGACTCTAGGGTGCAGTGCTCATCTCTGTTTCTAAGCCGAAGAGCCAGCGCTGTCTGTTTTTGCAGACGTTTCCGTGGTTATGTGGCAGGCATGACGACACCGGAGCGCACGGAACGCTGTTACCTTCCCACCGAAGTGGTCCCTATTTATCTACTTGCAATTTCTTGCTTTCGAACTGTTAGGTTGGCAGGAGCTGGGACGAAGACGGGAGCTCATTTCCGTCCTGCAGTACTCGGGAATCGAACTGCTGACCTTCCGCTTCCCAGTCAGCGTCTTATCCACTTGAGCCACTGCAGTTCCTAAATGTATCAGCCTAAATGTATTCAAAATTATTTAAAATAGCTATATATATTTTATAGTTCTGGCTCTGGTGCTTAATGAAAAATATAAATGATTACAACTAGAGTTGTGAATGCTTTCGAACAAATGGGTTCAGTCATTTTTATATATCCATGTAGCTTTTTATATATCCTATATATCCTAATGGCAGAAAGTGAGGAAGACCTAAAGAATCTCTTGATTGGGCTGAAGGAGGAGAGTGCAAAAGCTGGCTTGAGACTCAATATCAAGAAAACCAAGATAATGGCAACAGGCCCAATCAGTTCCTGGAGAATAGACGGGGAAGAGGTAGAAGCAGTGACAGATTTTACTTTCTTAGGATCAAAGATCACTGCAGATGGGGATTGTAGCCATGAAATAAAAAGGCGACTGATTCTTGGGAGACAAGCGATGAGAAACCTGGGGAACATAGTGAAAAGCAGAGACATCACATTGCAAACAAAAATTAGAATAGTCAAAGCAATGGTTTTCCCAGTAGTAATGTATGGATGTGAGAGCTGGACAATTAGGAAGGCTGAACGTAGAAGAATAGATGCCTTTGAAATGTGGTGTTGGAGGAGGGTTTTGAGAGTCCCCTGGACAGCGAGGAGAACAAATAGGTCAATCTTAGAAGAAATTAACCCTGACTGCTCATTGGAAGGTCAAATAGTAAAGATGAAGCTAAAGTACTTTGGACATCAAATGAGAAGGGAGGATTCACTTGAGAAGGCATTGATGTTGGGAAAGGTGGAGGGCAAAAGAAGAAGGGGGAGGCCAAGGATGAGATGGCTAGATGGCATTGTAGACACAATGGGCACAGAGCTGGGAGGGCTGAAGGGGATGGTGGAGGACAGAGGCGCCTGGAGGAAAATGGTCCATGGGGTCGCAAAGGGTCGGAGTCGAATGTGCGACTGAACAACAACAACAACAAATGTAGCTCAGGGATTCTCAACCTGTGACATGTGGGCCGGATGCGGCCCATGACCCCATTTCATGTGGCCACCCACTGCCTCCACCACACCAGGAAGTGCCATGTGGTGGAGGAAGGGTAAAATGGCTGGCTGGCCCCCCAAAACTTTCTGAGGGAGTGTGACCCGGGCCCCAGCTTAACAAGGTTGAGAACTCCTTATGTAGCTTGTGATGAAAATGAGAGATTCACAATTAATTCCTTATGTGGGTACAATAAATAAGCAGTTTGTCTGTATCAGTGTCAATCAAAGAGGAGGTCTTCACAGGAGACAACATTGTCATTATGTGCCATTAAGTTCTGACATATTATTACCCTCTGAATTAATGACCTTCAAAAAATCCTATCATTAATGGCCCTCCTAAGGTGTTTGCAGACTCAAGACTTGCTTTTTTAAATTGATTCAATCATTTCACAGTGAGGCTTTTCTTTTTTCTGTCACTTTCCACCTTTCTGTGCCTTATTGTTTTCCCCCAACGAATCTTGTCTTTTTTGTTTTTACAGAGAGAAAACATATTTGGGAATATTAAAAAAATAAAATAAAAAACTTTTTGTTAGCAAACATTCCAAGATAGCAAAAGGAACCAAGTTATCTTGTCTTGTAGTATCTAGGTTGTAAATTAGCTTTAGTGATAATTCTGGAAAGTAGTGCTTAAGCTTGACAGTTTTTAGTAATTTTAAATATTTTTCCCTATAGTTCTTGGCTTTACAGGACTTGATGTTTATTTCCCAGTATTCCTCTGTGCGACGTCAAGAGGTCTTTAGCCTTAGTCAACCAGGTATTTAGAAAACAGTTAATGTGTTGTTGTTTTTCATTTGGAAGGTGGAAAGTATCTGCTAAAATGCTTACTTGATTTGAAAAGAGTTTTCTACTATTTTTGCATTTGACAAATACCAAAATGAGGACAGACATGAGTTTTTTTGTATTGAACATCTTACTGCTGAAGGAAAAAAAAACACAAACGTTGTGTCCAGAAATGATTGTGAAGTGGTGCTTAAACAAATACATAAAATTATTTTTCATTTTCATTTCATTAGAGCAAACTATCTCTGCAAATTTTCTGTTGATTATTGGAGGCCAATAAAATTTTGTGCACTATGTCGGTGAAGTCTTACTTCACTTCCTAAAATTATAAGGTTTGGGGGCCAGCTTCTGATTACGTTGTTACTACACCTTTTGCTACACAGTTTGGCCATAATTGCAGGCTGACTAAGACTTTGTGTTGCTTGGGGCTGAACTGAGTATCTCACATGTTGCTGCATTAACATCAGCTTGGTTGTATAAGGCCGGGAAATCATATATAACTTTATTATATGTTCTTGCAAACTCATATCATGAAAAGGAAACAACTGCTGCCATGACCTATTTCAGTGGTGGCGAACCTATGGTACGTGTGCCAGAGAGGGCACTCCCAGCCCTCTGTTGGCACGCATGCAGTCACTTGCCCCCCCCCCCAGCACAGAGTTCACCCTGTCCCTCTGCCCAGCAACCCAATGGGAGTGCTTCCTCCCTCCCCCAGCACAGAGTTTGCCATGCCCCTCCGTTTGGGCACTTGGTCTCTAAAAGGTTCGCCATCACTGATCTATTTCATGTAAGCTGTTTCACTGTGGTATCAGTGGTTGTGGAGAGACTGTTGAGGATTGTTCATCCCTGTTTGTTTCTACTTTCAATTTACATTCTGCTTGTTGCCAAAAGGTGGACATCCACACAACTGGACTTCAATTTCTGGGGAGTGCTTAAATCTTCTGAATGATCTGACTCAGAAGCTGGTAATTCACCAAGAGGCTGCAGCTGCAAATGGAAGACTGAAACAGCATCCTACAGGTGATCTGAGACAACCTTCTAGCCTTCCAGGTACACTGCAGTGCTCCCTTTTGGAGTCTCTGAGCCTGCAACTGTCCAATCTATCAAATGGAAACGTTTAACTTCCAAAATAGTGCCAACACTGGACGCGTGGAAAAAGCAGCAAGGGGTGCAGGTGGCAATTTCCTATCATTTGAAGTTTTTGAGTAATTGAGTAGACATATTCCAGTGAATGTTTGTAAGAGCTCGTGCTTGAAATGCAGAAGTGACTTCTTGTCATGGCTAACTTGGTGCTTTCTGACAGCTGAATGTTGTGTCAGTGTGAAGGGGTTTCTCTCTTCTAAAGGAATGGGAATCACAAATGATACCAAAGAAGGCTCAGAGTCAGTATTCAAACAATATATAAAACATTTATTATTAACTATTTCTATAGCTTTTTCAGGAGTACACAGAAAGAGCCTCCTCGAATACTTTAGTATTTTTGAACCACAATCAAGCTTACCTTGAGCAACAGCCACTTTGTGCCGGCTAATCTTTCTCACACTAGGTTGGGCAAAAGGAATTGCAGAACCAACTCACCAAAAGGTGGCTTCATTTTTGCAGTTTCACATCTGGCCTAGACATGGAAGAAGAGGAAAACCTTCAACCATTCGGTTCTCACCATAGGGTTATTTATAGAGAAGTTAGCTGTACTCCGAAGTATCCTTTTCTTAGGTGGTGGTGGTGGAGAGTTACCTTCATTGCCTGTCTCTCTCTTTCTATCCCAATCACTATTAAGGCTTTCTATCCCAATCACTATTCAGCTTCTCTTTTCTTAATAGTCTCTTGCAAACTGGTGCAAATGCTAGAACTGTTGGTCCCAGTACAAACAGCACAGTTGAGTTGAAGTAAAACCCTCTTGTTTGTCACTAGATCTTTCTTCTTGGTCTCAACTGGGAGCCAAGTCTTGTCTTTGTTGGGCTCTTCTGGCTCCTCCAAGGTGAACTCTTTCATGTTGTCAGGAATTTAATCAGCTAAAAAGGGTCACCTTTTGAAGCCACAAAGCCAGCAGGTATTGCAGTGTCTGGCCGCTCTCCACTCTACTCCACTTAGGGCTGTGATGGCAAACCTTGGCACTCTAGGTGTTCTTGGACTTCAATTTCCAGAAGCCCAAGTCAGCACTCCTACTGATCAGGGTTTCTGGGAATTGAAATTCAAGAACTGCTGGAGTGCCAAGCTTTGCCATCACTGACTTAGGGCATTGGCTCTCTCTTCTGCTTCATTTTTCTGCCAACTTCTCCCAATTCTTCCTCCATTTCTCATGCATTTTCCACCTAGTAGGAGACTTCCTCGGTGGACTTGCCAACCTAGCAGTTCAGGTGGATCATGTTTAGAATATATTGGACATCACAATGTCTTTTCAGGTAAGGGCTCAGAAAATCATCTAAATGTTGGTGCTCTGATCCTCTTGATTTTTAAAAAAATCGTGTCAGAAGCACACAAAGGTGCTTTCTGGGTTGAAAGGATTTTTGCTGGAGGAACTCCACTCGGGACACCCGAATAAGGCTCCTGAAGTGTTCCTTATTTATCTACCTGCAATTTCTTGCTTTCGAACTGCTAGGTTGGCAAGAACTAGGACAGAGACGGGTACTCATTCCATCATGCAGTACTCAGGTCTTGAACTGCCGACTTGTCGACCTTCCAGCCAACATAGTGAGCTTCTTAACCACTGAGCCACCACAGTCCCATCCTCTTGCTGCATCCCTTAATCATACTTAATGGTCTTGTCTAGTCATAGGTCTGTTTTGGATATGAGTTGTTATTCATATTAATTTTGCTTTTGACCAATCTTTGTTAATGCTTACTGTGCTTTTAAATTGTATACCTGCTTCTTGAAGATCAACCACCAGTGAGTGAAGATCAGTGGTCCCCAACCTTTTTTCGGCCATGCCCCACCTAACCATCTCTAAAATCCTGATGCCCCCATGACATATAATTCTTATTATTCAAAAAGTGAACTCCTGTTCATGTGGAGGAAAGCCTAAAAGGCCATTAACTGTTAACTCATTCATGAATTCCCTCCCCCCGTGGGGTGTGCTTTGGGAACCACGAGTGTAGATGAACAGTCTGTGCCCTTACTGATAAAGACAGACTTATTTTGTAACACTGGGAATACAGAGGTCCATCACCAATAATCCATTGGATAGAAGCCATTACAACATTATTGACATATGAATATATTATGTATAGACAGTAACTGCTAATGATTTTTTTTTATATTTGGAAACTTTTTATAGAATCCTATGTATACTCTTTTACATTTCCCCTGATCCCCTTTCTCTTTTTCTTTTTTACATTGTCATAATTTTATGTTTAGACCTAATGTATCTTTATTTTAGCGGTTCTATTTCCCCCACCTAATGTATCTTTATTTTAGCGGTTCTATTTCCCCCACCCCTCAGTTTTAGGTAATCAATAAATTTTTAAAAAGAAGTAAATAATTTAATTTAATTTAATTTTTCAATTTGTATGCTGCCCCACTCGCAGAGCGACTCTGGGCGGCCAAAAAAGGAAACACAATATCACAGTTACAGTACAAAATATCAAGTCATAAGCGTTTCAGAAACATTACAGCGAATATCCCAATCACCATCATAAAACAAACCCATCCCCACTCGAACCAATTAAAAATCTACAGTAGTTAAAACTTTTTAAAGCATGAGTGATCCTGCTCTAAATAAATAAATAAATAAAGCTCCATTCCAACAATTTTTATTTCTCTATTAAAATTTTGCTTCTGAGCAAGACATTTTGGTTCTTTTAACTAGAAGTGGTATTAGTAATTTTATTTTAGAATCACTTTTTTCTACAGGTACAAAAGATATCATGGTTTTTGAGCTGCATCTAAGTTTGTAGTTAGAACAGGGGCTTCAAGAAGTGCATTATTGTGAAACGCTGCTTGGGACGGTCATCCTGAGTTTATCCTTTCAATTCCCTTCTTTGGTAGGTGCATCAACTGAAGAGAGTTTGTTTCAGACCGCAAGGTCCAGCATATATCAACGAGCCACTATACCCTCTTTAGTTAAGTCCTCTCTCTTGCCATTAAAATCTTCACCTGCGATTGATCTTGGAAACAGTTTCGGGTCACCTTTCAACCCTTCTCCTCTGAGTCGCAAGCCTGGAACACTGGACTTAAGCTCTCCTTGGCATGGATCTGTCCAAAGTCCCCATATTATGAGAAGAGGACCAAAACTATGGACGTCAGATTCAGGTAGCAGGGATCATTTAGTCTTCTTTATAACTGCATATACATCCTGTCTTAATTTAATTTAATTTTTATGCCGCCCACTCAGGCGAACCCAACTCAGGGCAGCATACAGCAATTAAAAACATATAAAAACAGGTTAAAAAACCCAAGTCACCCACCCACCTACCCACCCTCCTACCCCCACCCCATTTAAAAAGACTAAAAGGGAATAGGAGGAATACAATAATACAGAAGGAGGAACACTAACTTGGCTGTAGCTGGAGATGAGCCAACAGGCGGGGGCCGTATTCCCATTAAGGCCCCACACCTGCCCTGCCAGCCAGGTTTTCAAACCTTTTCTGAAGGGCAGCAATTCTGTTTGTAACCTCAATTCTGTTGGCAGGAGGTTCCGGAGGGCTGGTGCGGACACGGAGAAGGCCCTTCTTTGCATGCCAGAGAGGCGAGCCCCTCTAGCTGAAGGCACAACTAGGGAGCCCCTCCGGTCCACTCTGGTTGGACGGGCAGACACTCTTGGGACTATGCGGTCTCTCAGATATCCTGGCCCACTGCCATATAGGGCTTTAAAGGTCAAAACTAGCACCTTGAATTGCACCCGGAGGCAAACTGATAACCAGTGCAGCTCCTGGAGTAGTGGGGAGCCGCGAGCATAATGTCCACACCCCATCACCACCCAGGCAGCTGCGTTCTGAACCAGCTGTAGCCTCTGAATGGTCGTCAAGGGCAGCCCCATGTAGAGCGCATTACAGTAATCTAGTCTGGAGGTGACCAGAGCATGAGTGACCATGAGTAAGGAGTCCCGGTCCAGGAGCGGGCGCAGCTGGTGGATTACTCAAAGTTGAGCAAAAGCCCTGGCCACAGCTGCCACCTGCTCTTCCAGCAGCAGCCGTGAGTCCAGGAGGACCCCAAAGTTGTGCACCAGGTCCTTACAAAAAACAGGTATTGTCAACAGGTGCTCACTTTGTCATGCAGCATTCGGGACACAAACTGCTTACCTGCCAACCTTCCGGTTGCAGTGTTGAAGACCCTTTGTAGTTTTTGCTTGTGTTAACTCTGTAGGCTACCTATCAGGACATCTGCATAGTTTCTTACAAAAGAGCTGGGTTCCTTTTGCAGATCTACAGTGGACAGGCTCTCCTCATGAACTGCGCCCTACTGTTGCTGTTGCAAAAGGTACTAATGAAGCAGCGCAGCCAAGCTATTTCTACCCATGGCTACAGAAGAAGAAAGAACAGGTATTGTCAGCTATTTAACAATTAATACACCAAGAGATCTTCAGGGCTTATCTTCAACATATACTGTACATTCCCTTAAAAACAAGTAGGGAGCAATTCTGATGGAATTTTACAATTGGGGTGTCAGACAGTGAAATTTAAAAGTATTACTTTGTTTTGGTAGTAGTGTTTAAAATGAGAATATATAATGTTATTCTCTAGTGTTCTTTGATTATGTTCTTCATCCTTTCAAATATTGCTTCTTCTTTCAGCTCAAAAGCTTTTTGTCAAAACGAGTGCTGATAATGTATTTTTTCCACAAGGTAAGGCTATGCATGTGATTGTTACATTGAAATGGGGGTGGACAGCAAAGAATTTTTGTTAGTGTCACAAATTACAATATTACCTGTAGTCACCATAAATATAAAATGAAAATTATGGAACTTTTAAATATGTTCAACAAGTTCAATTTCAGAATGTTAACCATCATTGTTTTGTTTAACATGTTTTTTGTGTAATTTTACAAGAAGGTTATCAAGGTCCCAGCTCCTGCCAACCTAGCAGTTCGAAAGCAAGAAATTGCAAGTAGATAAATAGGTACCACTGCGGTAGGAAGGCGAACAGCATTCCATGTACTCCGTGTCTAGTCATGCCAGCTACATGCCCACGGAAACGTCCGCAGAGGCAGTACTGGGTCTTTGGCTATAAACAGAGATGAGCACCGCACTGTGGAGTCGGATATAACTGGCTTTCAAGCAAGGGCAACCTTTACATCAAGGAATTATTTTGTAGGGAAGGATGTGGGTTAATATGTTGAATCCTGAAACCACTTTTAGGTTAATGTTTTGTGCAGCACCCTTTAAGTGCAGTGCTCTTGCCTGATTGTATGTTAGTACAGTAGACCCTCGCATAACGATGTTACTTGGTTTCCCAAGTAGTATCGTTATGCAGAAAACATTGTTATTCGAATAACAAAAAAACCACATTGTTATTCGAATAACAACGGTAAAAATACCGTTGTTATTAGAATAACGGCATTTTTGTCGCGATTCGAATAACGACGGTAAAAATACCATCGTTATTCAAATAACTGTCGTTATCCGAATGATCACGTGGGGTGTGTCCGTAGCGTTGTTAATCCTCCTATTTGAATGCATCGTTAGGCGGGGGTTCACTGTATTTGAAATAGTTTGTTTACCTGATTGGCTGACTAACAAAACACTTTGCTTTCTTTTAGCATCCTGAGGCCTCAGTCCAGGCTCTCTTTTCTGATACTCAAATGCACATTTGGGCTTTGGAAGGTGAGCAGACTTTTCCTATCTGAAATGGCCTGCAGCTAAATAATACTAAGTGGCCTCTTTTGCTACTTCTTTTGATTTCTATGTTGATTAGTAGTAAAAATAATAATAATTTTCTAATGTCTTAGTCAAGAATTGTTATAGTATTGTACACTGCGTGATAAGGCTTAGAGAGGGGTGTGATGGACAAAAATGCTTTTTGAAATGCTCTGCTGATACTACCTTTTTATCTGTAATGCTATGCAGGGGAAAGAAAGCCTCTTTCGCTTATAGAAGTGAGAGAAGAAATCTCATGTAATTGGGGAGTGAGAATTGCATATATTTAATTGTGTTATGTCGAAAGCAGGCCTTTTAATCATAAAAAAACCTGGTTTTGACACGGTAAGGAAAGAGGTAAGGAAAGAGGTGTGATGGAATGGAGGTGCCCGTTCCATCTTTGTTCTTTAGTCTTTTAAACATGGTGCCAGCCATGTAGTTCTTTAATTCTCTGCCTCATGGGGTTTGGAGGAGGTGGAGACCTATTGTGTGTTTGAAATGCATGGCCAAACATGATTGGTTGGAAACCCTAAAGGGGGAGGGCTGTAATCCCCAAGTGGAAGGGCTAAAGGCAGAACCTGTGGGAGTGGATTTATCTCACACAGGCTGTAGGCAGAGAGGCTGAGGGGGCACAGAGACAGTCAGTCACGCTTTGTCTTTCAAGGAGTCAAGATGTAGCTCTGAGAAGAAGAAGGGAGGCCACGTGGCACGTGAGCCATCCCTTAGTAAACCAATTTTATTTCTTCATTCTGAAATGCTTTTGAAGGACTGAATCCTGTATCTTGAGAAATTTTGATATGCTTCAATACAATTATAGAAAGCTTGAGAGACTGGAAGTGATTTCTTGGCCCTACGCTACCTTATCTGTGCCTGGGTTGGTCAGCATGGACCTGGAACCCAGAAGGGGCAATGAGGGTCTACGCCTGGGAGAAGGCAGCCTCATTGTTACAAGGGATAGCTGCAGTGATTTTAATTAAGTTTATCTGCTGGTTGACATGTCATTGAGAATAATGTGATCCAGCACCTAGTCTGAGTATGATATCCAAGTTATAGCCCTAGATCTGTTGAACCAGGGGTTCTCAACCTACAGCCCACAGTATCAAAAAACTCAACCCTCGCTGCCACCGCTGCCAGAAGCAATGGTGGACTCATTTATGGCCATCGTAAATGCATTTACAACAGCCATATATGAGTCCGCAGCCACTGTAAATGCATTTGCGACAGCCGCACTCATTTACGACAGCCGTAAATAGCGGCGGTGGTGGGCAACCAGTCCGACCCCTTCAGCTGTTTCAGGGAGCATGACCCGACCCCTGACTTGAAAAGGTTGAGAATCCCTGAATCAATGGGCCTTTAGTAAGTCAACATTTATGTAAGTACTGTACAGTACTTACATGTGCCTGGAGTTACATAAAATGCGACTTACATACCGTATTTATTCGAGTATAACGCGCAAAATTTTATACTCAAAAAGAAATCAAAGTTTGGGTGCGCGTTATACACGAGGACTGGGTGCGCGTTATAAACGAGCCTCTTTTAAACGAGCCTCAAGGGTAGGCACGGAGCACGCCACGGCCCTCCTCCCAGGCGGCGGCAGGCGCCCAGGTCCCGCTGCCGCCGCCGCTCACCTGCACGCACCCGCCGGGACGAGAAGGGAACCCTCCGGGGGAGGTGCTAACGCCAGCCACCCGCGCTACCCGGGCCGCGCGACTCAAGAAGCCGGCGCCGGGTAGGCACGGAGCACGCCGCGGCCCTACCCTCCCAGGCAGCGGCAGGCGCCCAGGTCCCGCTGCCGCCGCCGCTCACCTGCACGCACCCGCCGGGACGAGAAGGGAACCCTCCGGGGGAGGCGCTAACGCCAGCCACCCGCGCTACCCGGGCCGCGCGACTCAAGAAGCCGGCGCCGGGTAGGCACGGAGCACGCCGCGGCCCTACCCTCCCGAGCGGTGTCTAGCCCTGCTGAGATGCGCCGTCTGCCCCACCCACGGGCCCAGGGGCGCGCTTCCCTCCGGCTGGCGGGATCTGATTGGGTGGCGCGGGAGACGAGGCGTGGCCCGGAGGTAGCTCGCAGTTCGAGCGAGGCTCCTGGGGGTCGGAAGTGCTCGTTTCGGATTGCATTTTCTGCAACAGGTGGGTCTGATTATCCCCCCCTCCCTCAATATTTTAAGGCATGCTCATTTTCACCGATATAACTGGTTCCCCTTTAGATGGCATCTCAGGGTATCAAGCGTAAACGTTGTGCATATGACGCTTCGTTCAAGCTCAAAGTTGTTGATCATGCTGAAATACATGGAAACCGAGCAGCTAGCCGAGAATTCACTGTACCAGAGACGAATGTTAGAGAGTGGAGAAAACAGAAAGTCATCCTGAAAAATATGAATAAAACAAAAAAAGCACAACGAGGGAGACAAGCCATGTACCCAGACATGGAGAAGGAACTTTATGAATGGATCATTGACCAAAGAAGTAGTGGGTACATCGTCACATCACTCCACAGAAGACTTCAAGCCCAAAAGTTTTGCAAAGATGCAAACTTCAAAGCCTCTAATGGATGGGCACAAAAATTTATGAAAAGGCATGGACTTGCTATACGCCAGAGAACAAAGATAGCACAGAAGCTGCCTAAAGAATTAGAAGATAAGATCGCTTCATTCCATACCTTTATAATAAACCAACGCAAGAAGATTAATTTTGAACTATCACAGATAGGCAATATGGATGAGACCCTCATGTGTTTTGACATACCAGGCAACAGGACAATTGACAGCAAAGGGAAGCACACAATCCAGATTAGAACCACAGGCCATGAGAAAACTCATTTTACCGTTGTGTTATCCTGTATGGCAGACGGATTTAAACTTAAACCAATGGTGATTTTTAAAAGAAAGACTATTCCAAAAGGAGTTAAATTTCCACCAGGTGTCGTGGTCCATTGTCATCCTAAAGGATGGATGGATGAGAAGGGCATCATTTTATGGTTAAATAGAGTTTGGAATACTAGACCAGGCGCACTACTGAAGAAATCCATGCTTGTATGGGACCAGTTCCGCTCACACCTGACAGACACTGTGAAAGACAAACTAAAAAGTCTAAAAACATTTCAAGCTGTGATTCCAGGTGGACTAACCTCTATTCTTCAGCCACTAGATGTCATTGTAAACAAACCCTTCAAAGACAGAGTCAGGGAAAAGTGGATTACTTGGATGAAATCCGACGACAAAGAATTTACTGCTAAAGGAAACCTCAAGAAACCTGACCTAGCTCTCGTGACATCCTGGGTTAAAACATCATGGGAAGATATTCCAAAAGAAATGATCATCAAGAGTTTTTTTGAAGACAGGCATCAGCAATAAAATGGACGGCATAGAAGACGACTTACTGTGGGATTCAGACTCAGAAGAAAGCGAAGAAACTGGAGAAACAGATTTTCCTGCCAACTGGGACACTGATGAAAAATTAACTCGAGAAGAATGGGAACAACTCTTTAGTGTATCTGATGATGAATCTGACTTTGATGCATTTTAAAGTAAGGGGAATGAGTGGAGCTCTCTCTCAGTGGTCGTAGGTGATGTGCTGCGGCCAATCCTAACAGCACTCAGGATATAGTCAGTGGAAAAGAGTTTGAAGCATTTTTAATGCTTTTTGGCATTGTGCTTACACCAGTTTACGTTGTCAATAAATGTTTTTTTCATGGCCGCACGTGTTCAACAACGTTTTCTTTGTCAATTTCAATGCGTGGTGTGAAACAAAATTTTATACCGAGGTTTCATGGAAAATTAGGGTGCGCGTTATACACGAGTGCGCGTTATACTCGAATAAATACGGTAATGATTTTCTGCTAAAACCATGTCCTGATTTACACGATTCCCTGAGTTTGCTTCGATTTACATAAAAAAATAATTTTTCCTATGGGTTTGCTTCGAGTTACATAAAAAACCGATTTAAGCAAAAGCCTACGGAACGGACTTTTTTTTCGTAAGTAGGGGTTTTACTGTACCATTTATTCAATTCATCTGATCTTGTTGGAACTAAAGATTGGAATTAGCCCTTAGTGTAGAACATACTTATATTGAATATTTCTCTTTTGTTTCTAATCTTGAGGCCTGAAACTTTTGGTGGCTCTGAACTACTTGAGACAAAAGCTATTTCCATAACTTGAGCAGAGACTAATGGCAGTCACAGTTCAGCCTTTTTGTGACTTCAGAGCCCCATGTTGAATTATATCCGCCTCAGACTGATAATCTGCCCTAATAACAAATGGTTCTTTGCTGAAGGTTTATCACATCTGGTAGCCGCCTCATTTGCTGAAGATAGATTTGGAGTTGTCCAAACAACACTGCCGGCTATTCTGAATACTTTCCTAACTCTGCAGGAGGTGAGGAAGCTTAATTTTGTCTGTGGGAAAGTGGCATGAGTTCATTATGGTTTTGGTGACTCAGAACAGCTTGGTTTTCTTCACTGTGATTTTCTCCCAAAAGACGCTTATAGCTGATCATATAAGATCTAATAATGAGAGCATAGATGCTTTCAGTTTCTATTTTTCAAGAGCTGCATACTTGAGTACTTCAATCAGCAATTCTTTAAACAACATTCTTGAGCTCAAATGTACCCAAGAGATTACTTCTAAATGTGTTTTGATCTTAGTTCAGGGTTGTTGTTTTTTTAGTGTGCTGTTGGGGACAAAATGTGCAATTAGGAAAAAAAACACACAGTGTAATTGGAAACTGACAGAGATTGAGTCAGAAGAAATGGGATGTCTCTAATAATGAGCCATCAGTTTTTGTCCGATTGCAGCTGCATGAATTGTTCTCTAGCATCACGTTTTGTCTCCAGCTGTATGCTATAAACAAACTGTACTAACGCATCACAATTTCGCATGATAGAACTTAGCCTCTGAAATCCTTCCAATTTTATAGACATAGGTTTCCAGTGTTCTCTTTAGTTTTGGCTTCCCAGAAAGTTAAAGGAGAAAAGGTTTGAGTTGATAAATGAAACTAGGCCAGTGTAAGCAAGTTGCATGAACAGGACTGAGAACACATAGTTTGTGAGAATATTCTGTGAAAATAGGACCAATGTCTCATAGGAGCAGCATTGTAGTTAAATATGTATTCAATCAGTGGTTATAATTTGATCTTCCCAGATCTGAACTGGTACTCTGAATCTTGATATCCAGCAGTTATCAGAACAGTAAAACTCTGACTTACATAGGCCTCGAGTTACATAAAATTCGACTTACATAATGATTTTTGCACTAAAACCATGTCCCGATTTACATGACACAATTTCTGTAATTAAGTAAGTAGTACAGTGGTACCTCGGATAAAGTCCGATTCGGATAAAGTCGCGGTTTTCATGCACGTGATGCATCGCATAAAGTACAAAACTGCTAAAAAATGGACGTTATACGAGTTATTTGGTATAGGAACCCCGGATAAAGTCCATTTTTGGACGTTATCTGATGTATCGCCCATTTGATTCAGATAAAGTCCAAAATCAGATAAAGTCCAAACTTATGGAACGGACTTTGGACTTTATCCGAGGTTCTACTGTAGTAGTAATTTCCTATGGGTTTGCTTTGAGTTACGTAAAAAATCATTTTTCCTATGGAGTTGCTTCAATTTACATAAATATCATTTCCCTATGGGTTTGCTTTAATTAAGTAAAAAAACATTTTTACTATGGGTTTGCTTCAAGTTAAGTAAAAAACCAATTTACATAAAAGCCTATGGGACAAACTTTTTACGTAAGTATGGGTTTTACTGTACTTGTATATAAACTTTTAAAGGACTGTGGTGGCTCAAGTGGTTAAGATGCTGAACTTGATAACTGGAAGGTCAGCAGTTCAAGACCCAAGTACTGCATGATGGAGTGAGCTCTCATCTCTGTTCCAGCTCCTGCCAACCTAGCAGTTCAAAAGCAAGAAATTGCAAGTAGATAAATAGGTACCACTTCAGTGGGAAGGTAAACAGCATTCCGTGCTCTCCGGTGTCTAGTCATGCCTGCCACATGTTCACAGAAACGTCTGCAGCTCTTTGGCTGTAAACAGAGATGAGCACTGAACCCTAGAGTTGGATATGACTGACTTTCGACCAAGGGTGACCTATATAAAAACCTATATAATTTGTATTTTTATAATTCAAACCACTGCAGCCAACATGTTCTTTCATTGGTTCGCTTTCTCTCCTAGGTGGTAGATAAGCATTTCAAACTTCCTCATGTTTCCAGCAAACCTCCCAGAGTTTCAGGAAGTTTGGCTGACACATCTTGCAAAACCCTTCGGTTTGCGTTGAGAGCATCACTGAAAACTGCAATCTATCGAATCACTACCACTTTTGGAGAACACTTAAAGTGAGGTTTGGGGGAACAAAATCATCATAATGTTCATTTTGTACTATGCTCTGCTCTAGGTTTCAGAGTGCACGTAAACTATTTAATGTAGATACTCTGAGATATAAATTGAAATGTCTGTGAAAGTCTAAAGACAACCATACTCAAGCTGTGTAATGATAGGAAAGTTCTTTTCTCACCTTGTTGTATAGCTTTCAATGTAGCTTTTTAAAAAAAACTTTGTAGGTAGCCATATCAGGGACTGCATAAGTAGCCATATCAGGGGCTTAGTGGTTAAGACACTGAACTTGATGACTGAAAGGTCAGCAGTTCGAGACCTGAGTGCTGCATGACAGAGTGAGCTTCCGTCTCTTTTCCAGCTCCTGCCAATCTAGCAGTTCAAAAGCAAGAACTTACAAATAGAGAAATAGGTGCCCAATTTGGCAGGAAGGTAAGCAGTATTCTGTGCACTCCAGTGTCTAGTCATGCTTGCCACATGTCCTGCACCATGGAACTCCCGTTTCTGTTCCAGTTCTTGCCAACCTAGCAGTTTAAAAGCAATAAATTGCAAGTAGATAAATAGGTACCACTTTGATGGGCAGGTAAATAGCATTCCATGCACTCTGGTGTCTAGGTATGCCTGCCTCGTGTCCACGGAAATGTCTGCAAACGCAGACAGTGCTGACTCTTTGGCTATAAACAGAGATGAGAATTGAACCCTGGCTTTTGAGCAAGGGCGACTTTTACCTTTACTAGGTAGCCATATTTCTAAGGGTTAATTCAGATATCTAAGATCCAAGTGGGAATAAATTATAGTATCAGGCCATGCAGTTGAGGCCAGCATTGCCATCTCTCTATTTCTTTGGATATCCATCTGGCTATAATGAGATGATTTATCATGGGCTGAACCATGTGATTAGAGTTTACAAATGACTAGTGCTCCCTGCTAGACAAAGGATGTGGAACCACTGGTTTATGACTTTAGCATAAGAACAGAGTTGGAGCTCCTCAGTGAGGATGAAGTTTAGGTCTTCTACAGACTTTGATATATTTCATAGTTTCTGTCTAGGCCTTGTAAAACAAAACAGAAATTACCCACTTCTCTGAGTTGTTGCTAATATTTGCACATTAACTTTTGTAAATTGGTCGATGTTCACGTTTGTTGTCTGGCTGAGATTAAAGAAGGACTTTTGTCTCTTATCCTGAGAGATTTAGTGGGAGGTCAAGTATATGGCTAAAGTTTTAAAGTTTTCTTTGATGATAGTGGGGCCCTTCCTGCCTAGCTCTGAATTAGCAGTGCTTTTAAAGCTGCAATTTAACTGTCAACATAAAGAACAATTTATTTTGTTAAGTTAAATAAGTAGTGGAACAAAAACGAGAGTGCCACGAGCAAACAGCATAGCCCCACTAGGTGATCAAAAGAATACATGTAACACAAACTGTGTAAGGGGTATATGATGATATACCTTTAAAAGCACTGCTAATTCAAAGCTATATACTGGTCCTTTGCTCTCTGCCTACCCTTCATACACTGGTGGGAAGATCCGAAGATGATCTGGATGATCTGAGGAGTGCTTAGACCCCTTCCTTCAGTCCTTCACATACTACTTGTGAAAGCCATTGCTGGGCCAGGATGTGCAAAGGTACTAGGGTAAGGCTAGTATGTGTTACTCCTGCAGACTTTTAAGCCACACATTAATTGGAACACCCAGTAGCACTAAAGTCACATTAGGTTTGGGGTAAATATTTCAGATAGGGGACTGCAGTGGCTTAGTGGTTAACACGCTGAGCTTGATGACTGGAAGGTCGGCAGGTCAGCAGTTAAAGACCCAAGTGCCGTATGACGGAGTGAGCTTCCGTCTGTGTCCCAGCTCCTAGCAGCTTGAAAGCAAAAAATTGCAAGTAGATAAATAGGTACCACTTAAGTGGGAAGGTAAATAGCATTCTGTGCACTCCATTATCTAGGCATGCCTGCCACATGATCATGGAAACGTCTACAGATGCAGACAGCGCTGGCTCTTTGGCTATAAACAGATGTGAACCGAACCCTAGTGTCGGATACGACTGGCTTTAGAGCAAGGTCGACCTTTACTTAAACATTTTAGATATAAATTTGTTTAGTTTCTCCCCTGCTGATGTTGGTCTCACGGAACACTTTCTTGTTGGGCTGTATAGGCATTCAGTGTTGTCCCTCTCTCCCCCCCGGAACCACATACAACTTTCTAAGTTGTCTTCAGAATCAGACTTGCAAAATGTTGTTTTGTGTTTTGTCCTCTAGTTCAGTGCAAGTGTCTTCAGAACATAAGAAAAGGCTGCAGCAGTTTCTGGAGTTCAAGGAGTAAACACATCAAACTGTTTGTGCTGTTGGAGATGGATAGTGCCTGCGACGTGGCAGTGTCAGATCAAAAGAAAGTGAAACTAATTTGATATGTCCTTCTGGCATCTCAGAAGTATGCTTTAATGCCAGTTCATAAAGTGGCTGGCTATACTGTCGGCGGAAGTACCTGAAAAACTTGGATTACTTTGCTATGACATTTTGTATAATAAACTGTTTTCTTTTAAAGTAAATATTTTTTGGAAAAACTGATGGATGTTATGATTTTTATGTGGGATTGCTTTGTTTGGGAGAGAGCAGCGTTTAAGATTTTTCTTGAAATTCTGCTGCTGCTCCACAGTTCACTTTGTGGTGGTAATTGCTCCATAAACATGAGATCATACCCATCTGACAGCCACCTGATTTCAGAATTGCACAGCTGTGGGCATAAACCAGAGCTAACTTTGGCCTTATGAAATTACTCTGAGTTGCACATGATTTTTGTCTCAAGCCAAAAATGTCGTAAACCTGCTTTGATTAGCATTGCAGTGGGAAAGTAAGGTTTTTTTTTTTTAAAAAAAAGATCTTGCAACTGTGAACTGTTTGGCAGAGTGAACCCCGACTAATGATGCGTTCGAATAGCGTCATTTTCGATTAACGACGCTACCGACACACCCAACGTGATCTCCCGCACAAAAAATGTCGTGCGGATTTTGATGGTTTTTTAAACATCATGCAAATAACGACGGTTTTTTGTCATTCTCCGGGAGATCTCCCATAGGAAACTGCATGTTTTCTGCATAACAATGTTACTTGGGAAACCAAGTAACGTTATGTGAGGGTCTACTGTATTATAACTGATAGAAAGATGTAACGTACTTATCAATGGACTGTTCAGTAGTTTCCTCAGAATTTTTTGATTCATTCTGCTTGGGAAGGTCTCTTCCAAGACAATAATGTCTAAATCCCACTTTTTGAGGAGCAGGGACTTTCACTTCTCTTCTACTGATCCTGGTGACACAATGTTCTTAACAAATATTATAGCCCAGGGGTCCCCAAACTTTCCCACACCATGGACCGGCTTCATGTCAAACAACCTTTCCACAGACTGGCAAGTGGGGGCGGCAGGACTGGATGGCACAAGCGCACAACAAAATGTGACAAAGTGCGCACTGCACACAGGCGGGGAGGAGCCCCACTGCAGCCCAAAAACAAGGAGGAGGGGCCCAGCTTCCCACCAGCCACACTGCCCGACAGGCAGAGAGCATCACATTGCACACAGGTGGGAGGCGGAACCCTGTTGCAGTTAAGTAACGTGGAGGAGGGACCCAGCTACCTGCCCATCTGCTGTGTCTGAAGCCCCCCCGCCCCACCCACTGGGCAGACTCAGTGGGGCACACCAAGTGCAGAAGGCTGCCCTGCGGCCCGGCACTGGTTCTTGGCCCATTGGTTTGGTACCCATTGTCATTTTACTGCTCTTCAGCAGATATTGTACAATGCAATACACTATCCACACATGAGAGAATTCTTGCAGCCATTGAAAGAGAATGGGGAATATCTCCAGCTACATTTTCCCCAGCTTACTGTCTAAGGCTGGGAGACGTGGGGAGGAATCTCAATAATATGTCTCTTAGGTAAACATCTGTCCCCAGTGGTGACTCTTTGGATCCCAAGCCACCTCTTACCTGTCCTCATTTAAAATGTCTTCAAATTTCATCTTCCACTGAATACGAAATTCAGCCCTAATAAGGTCAAGTATAGTACTGTATCTGATTTACAAGTGAAAAATTCAAACTACATGGCTGTAAGCTATTATAATTTCTATGTATAGCATGAAATTTTTGAAATGGTAGCTATGTTAGTCTGTGCAAGCATATCAGAGAGTTAAATAAAAGACAAAATATTGTGGCACCTTAAAGACTGCTGTATTTTAATGTTATTTTGTGGATCAAGTCCATTTCGTTAGACATAAGAGTGAGACTTAATGGCATCAATTTATACACATCAGGACAGCATAGCTGGCATTGCAAAGCCACATGAGGCTTTGTTGCTTAAGAGCTTTATAGAATAGAAGAGTGTGTTTTATATCTTGATCTGCATAGCTATAATTGTAGAGAACTGAGGGGATTAAACATGAATTGCATCTTAACGAAATGTACTCCCTCATAAACTTTTAGTAATAGAACACAGTTCACTTCCTAGAAAGTACAATTTAATGGCCCAGAATTGTTGATTGAACAGAAATATTGTTTTCACTGCTAAATTGTTTAGAGATAAATATATTTTCTGGCAAGTTATATATGCCACTTTTGCTCACAACTGATTACCACTAGAATTTCTTTAAATTTTCTAAGACTTGTTTACTGATTTGATACAGGAAATGGCAGAACCCAGGCAGTTAACCTGCATTCACTAGTTGACTGAACTTAAATCTTCAATGATTTGAGGAGGAATAATGCTAACAAAGTAGGCTCGGATGTTGAATTATCCAGAACAAACATCATGTACCTTTTATAAAGAATAACACGAAACCTCAGTTTTCCAAATACATCCTTAATTTTCCAGCAGAGGTCACTGCTACACATCAAAAGAAGGATTGTCATTGGTTTTTGCCTTAGTGACAGATGTAGTCACTGCGGAAGAATTATTTTCCTTTTATGGATAGGGCATGAAGTTTCAGAAAAAGAGATCCTGGACCACAACAGAGTTTTCCATTGCCTGCTCATTCAAACAGTGTCCAAGTTCCTTGAGCAACTACATGGCTGTGCAAGGCCATGTCTTGAACAACTACATGGCTGTGCATCAACTCTGCAGCTAAGATTGTGTCTCTTTTGACATCCATCTCTTCATTTCCTCTTTATACTAGTACTGTTTGTTGCTTACCAACAAGAGTTAAGACTTGTATCACTGAGAATTTTTGATTCCAATGAGTCAAATAATAATGATTTTTTTACTACAGCATGCAGCTGTTATTTAAAAAAATATTTTGTTAGTTGTATTTATTTTTGAAAATAATAACCTATTAGTATTAATTTGATTTACAGTACTATCATGCTACTTATAATTATTTTTAAAAATTTATTTAAAAGAATACTTAACAATATAAAATGGTAAAAATATCTCAAAAGACTCCAAAAATGATTAATAAGTAATCAGAATGTGATTAATAGTATTACAAGATTTTATTTTTGTTTTGCAAAAATAAAAATGTTGTTCCCATGCCTTAAAAAGATAACCTGTAACAGGTAACATTATTTGTAACACTTTACTTCCAAACACTGGAGAATACAAAATTGACCTAATTAGTCACAAAGGTCTTTGTAATCTCTGTATCATGGGAATGAAAGCCTATCTTCATTTCAAGGTTTTCTATTACTCTCTTTCTTTAGTGTTTAGTTTCTACCATTCACCAGAAATAAGTGTTACTCTAAGCACCTAGACTGGATAGTCACGAAAGAGCAACAGAGCCAGTGATGCACTGAAGCAGGTCCTGCCCTGTTCAGGAGAACTGGTAGCGGAAATTCCCCCAGGCCCCGCCCACCTGGCCAGCCCCACCCACCTCCATACTCTATTGTGTTGGCCATGCCCACAGATTTGGCCCCACCCGCAGATTTGGCCCCACCCACAGAGGTGGTAGTAAATTTTTTGGGAGTGCATCACCTAATAGAGCATTAGGGTACCCTTGTGTGGCTTCATTTTTAGCCCTTTAAAGCAGTGGTTCCCATCGTGGGACTCACACCCCACAGGGGAACATCAATTCCCAGAAGCCTAAGTCAGTACATTGGCTGACCAGTGCTTTGGGGAATTGACTTAGGCTTCTGAGAATTGAAGTCTGAAAACCAAAGGTTTGGTAACATTGCTTTAAAGCTAAGTTCAGGCTGACTGCTTGTGCTCAGCAGTCTGAAAGAAAGAGACTAGTAAATGTGGTTAACCAACAGAACCTGGAGCAAATGCAAATGTAGAAGGGGCAAGGAGCTAATTTCATGCCAAAGTCTGCCACAACCTGTTTCTCTACTATCTGTCTCGATCATTTTGCCTCTTTATAAATCTATGGTGAGGCCCCATCTGGAATACTGTGTACAGTTCTGGTCGCCATACCTCCAGAAGGATATTATGGAGTTGGAGAAAGTACAGAGGAGGGCAACCAGAATGATTAGGGGACTGGAACACCTTCCTTACCATCTGAGGCTGCAACGGTTGGGCCTTTTCACTCTTGAATGACGGCGTCTAAGAGGTGACCTGATTGAAGTTTATAAAATCATGCACGGTGTGGACAAAGTGGATAAGGAAAAACTGTTTTCCCTATCGCACAACACTAGAAGTAGGGGACACTCCATGAAACTTTTGGGTACTAGTTCTCAAACAAATAAGAGAAAGTACTTTTTCACCCAGAGGATTACTGGTCTATGGAACTCCCTGCCAGAAGAAGTGGTGACAGCTGTCAGTCTTGACAGCTTTAAGAAAGGATTAGACAAGTTCATGGAGGACAAGGCTATCAATGGCTATAATTATGGCTACCTAAGGACAACCTCCGGGTTGGAGAGATAGGCAGGATATCTCTCAATGCCATTTCCAGGGAATCCTAAGCAGGTGAAGGCATCTCCTTGGGAATACCCTGAAGGAAATGGTGAGCCACTGTGTGAGACAGAATGCTGGACTGGATGGGCTGTGGCCTGTTCCAGCAAGGCTGTTCTATGTTCTATGTTCTATGATCATCTTTGAGAAAAATGAGAACAAAAAAGAGATTAGAGGAAGACCAACAAGTGACTTTAAGGCCTCCGTTACTCTGTTTAGATGCCTCTTCCCTGGTCAGCTTCCCACCCCATTCTGTCTTATTCAAAAAGCCATAGAGCTAGTGACAAAAAGGGGGGCAAGTGTCATTGTAGATATTGTGGCTATAGCATCTTTAATCTTAACAGTTGTTTTTTCCGTGCTTGGTCACCTTCCTGTCTCATGTTAGAATTTGCACAAGAAACTATAGTGCTTTTTAATATGTTGTTGCTCAATACAGGTACTCCCACAACATTTTCTCTACATCTGTGCTGTTGTTCTCTCACTCCTGGTCTTGGGATGGCTAGAGAAGGTGCAGTGTGTGAGCAGACTGGGGTTGATCTCAATAGTCATTCTGTGCTCTAGCAATTCCCTATCCTTTGATGATTGCCTTGATATAGAGCTGTGATGGTGAACCTTGGCACTCCAGGTGTTCTTGGGCGTCAATTACCTGAAGCCCAAGTCAGCACTTGCTGATCGGGGCTTCTGGGAACTGATGTTCAAGAACAGCTGGAGTGCTAAGGTTCACCATGACTGATATGGAGTTATCTCACTTTGGTAGGGTTAGTTTTCCTCTTCCTCCCTGCCTCAGTAGCAATGAATTGTTTACTATATGAGATCAAGCTTCAGTTTAAAATGATATGAATTGTCTTGTTCCTGAAGCCATTTTTACACACACACACTCCCTGCAATAAACTCCAATTCATTTTCTTCAGCAGCACTCTGAAGAGAAGAATCTTGTTTGGTAATAAACTCGATTGAACATAGATACTATCATACTGCTGCTGCTCAGAAGATAGAATTAGAGATGCCCTTTATGTTTTGTGCATACATGTACATACATTTTCATGTTCTACCTTTGTCTCCTACCACCAGTGGGGCAGTGTGCATTTGATACTCATTATTTCCACAAAAAAAAAAAACCCTATTTAAAACAGCCCGGCAACACCGGGTAACCTCTGCTAGTAGCTTGATAAATTAAAGCCAATGGATTTCTAGTATTGTATTTAGCTAAAGGGTAAGGTCACCCTTGCTCGAAAGCCAGTCGTATCCAACTCTAGGGTTCAGTGCTCATCTCTGTTTATAGCCAAAGAGCCAGTGCTGTCTGCGTTTGCAGATTTTTCCATGGACATGTGGCAGGCATGCCTAGTGTGTATGGAACGCTTTTTACCTTCCCATCAAAGTGGTCCCTATTTATCTATTTGTAATTTCTTGCTTTCGAACTGCTAGGTTGGCATGAGCTGGGACAGAGATGGGGGCTCACTCCATGGAGCAGTACTCAGGTATCGAACTCTGAACTTCCAGTCTTCAAGTTCAGTGTCTTAACCACTTGAGCCACCGCAGTCCCTAGTATTGTATTTAACTTTTAGTAATTAAAAAAGACCTTTTAATATGTTTATTCCCAGATTCCAAAATAACATGGTAGTTGTTCTTCAGTATTGCTTTGTACCTTGACTTAGGGGTAGGAAGACGTGCCATCTGTTGGGCCTGCCTGCTCTAGACCCTGGTTAATACTGTGAAGGTATTCTGTTTTCGGCTGGGCAATTTGCACAGTTATTTGAGCTGCTTCACAAGTTACTATTTGACAGGGAAATTAATGACAGTGTTGAGAGGGAAATGTGTATTTACACTTGAACGAAAGGGTATGTGTCTCTTTTTTTGTAGCAGTCTGATTTGTGAGTGCCGCAGTTTTAACTTTCTAGACTACTAATTATACTTGCCTGGGGAAAATGCCCCATTAAACTTTTTAAGTAGTAAATACAATTGCAACACTGAGATTAGTCTTTTATCGCCCAAAATTAGAAATGACCTTAATGAAGTGACTAAACAACTTAAAAAATATTCAGATATTAACTAAACTCCCGACTTTTCTATTTAAAGAATAGAGTTTGGGGGGGAAATAGTTTGATCATACAGTGTTCACAAACATACACAGTAACAAATAGATCTGGTCATGATGATTTAATTTTTAGAATATTTTGGACTTCAAAGTTTAAAGTGCAGAGATTTTTCCTCCAACAACATTTTCTACCAACACTGGAAAGATTGTGACTGCTGATATATAGTGACTCAAAATGATGAAGAGATTTTAGAAAGTGCTGCATTTTAGAGCTAATTCTGTTGTAACACTTTTGTTTCCGGAAGAAGTGTTATAAGGGATATGTGTGGAAACAGTTAACTCTTGCCTTGACAATTCTTTCTCCCAATTATGGAAACAGAATTCTATATAAATATGACTATAAATAAAATAAAATAAATAAATATCCCATGAGGTTTTGTAAGTGTACTTATGTTAGGAGAAAGTGTATCGGAGTTGTTTTGAGTGGTCAGGAGTTTAATATGTGCTCTTCCAAAATAACAGGGTGCTGACCACTCAACAACCCACTGTGAGGAATTTGTGTGACATTTTACAGGCATAGTCACTTGGATCTGCTCTGACTTGAATGCTGTAATTGACACAGATCCTGGAGATATAACGTTGGCTCCTGCTTGTCCAGATATAATGGGTTTATTTCAGTTGCTGCAACCTGATGAAATGGGCAGGATACTTGGAGGAATGAACACCACTACATTCATGTTGGATCCTTGCCTTAGCTGTCTTATAACAGCATCCAGAGGGAAAATGGTGAGTAGGTATGGGAGGGGTGAAAGCCTCCTTGCGGCAAGGTAGAATCCCAGTGCTGTTTATAGTAAAGGTTGCCCTTACTTGAAAGCCAGTTGTATGCGACTCTAGGGTTCAGTGCTCATCTCTGTTTATAGCCAAAGAGCTAGCACTGTCTGCGTTTGCAGACATTTCTGTGGACATGAGGCAGGGATACCTAGACACCCGAGTGCATGGAATGCTGTTTACCTGCCCATCAAAGTAGTACCTATTTATCTACTTGCAATTTCTTGCTTTCAAACTGATAGGTTGGCAAGAACTGGGACAGAGATGGGAGTTCCATGGTGCAGTACTCGGGTCTCGAACTCCAACCTTCCATTCATCAAGTTCAGCATCTTAACCACTAAGCCACCAAAGTCCCTAGACTGTTTATAGGACCATTCAATAATAAGACCATTATTGAAAAAGTCCTCTTTGAACCCCACTCTATTTGATAACTATCGACCATTCTCAAATATCTAATGTCTGGACAAGGTACTGGAGTGTGTAGTGGTTTCTTAGCTCCAAGGATTCCTAGATGAAGTGAATTTCTAGACTAATTTCAATTTGGCTTCAGGCCTGGCTATGGGATGGAGGCAGCTTTGGTAACTTTGGCAGATGACCTACAGCAGGAACTAAACAGGGGCAGTGTGTCCTGTTGATTCTGATGGACCTATCAGTGGCTTTTGATGCCATCAACCATGGTAACCAATTGGGCTATTAGGGGTGAAGACTAGAAAAGGTTGTGGAGTGGAAAAACCTTTTAAATCAATTTCAGCATTGATAAGAAAGCATTATCAATTATCTGGGTTCCTACCTCAGGATGTCCCAGCAAAATTAAATGGAGAGAATAAAGAAAAATCAGGTAGCGTGTAAATAAGCTGAACTCTTGTCTTACCCCCAGTTACAAAGATCAGGCAGTTTGTTGAAGCAACATAGTTTTATAGTTCAGTTTCACGAAGAAAAATAGAAGTTTCCATATGCACACCTGTCAAGTTTTGGATTTGGAAATAAGGGAAATTTCCCAGCAAATAAGGGATACTTGACAGCTATGCTTATCTTGTGCTGCCCTCCAATGATGGCAATAGGGCATTGCAGTCTAATTAATAAGGGATGACGGCAGGAAAGAGGGTAAAATAAGGGGTTTTCCTGGCCAATAAGGGATACTTGACAGTTATGCATATGTAGTTTCAGGATACAAAACATCCGGGTACAACTAATCAAAATAGCATCAGGATTTCCACACAAACAGGCATTCCCCCAAAAGTAAACATAACCTAACTATACTAAGTCATCATAATGAACAGCAGCACCAGGGTAGGTGCTAATCCTCCATCTTTCTGGATCAGACTGACCATGAGGTCTGGTGAAACAAAGGAAAGGTTGAATGCAGTGTTTTGATAATTGCAGTGGCTCAAGTGGCTAAGATGCTGACTGGGATTCCCGAGTACTGCAGGACGGAATGAGCTCCCATCTTTGTCCCAGGTCCTGACAACCTAGCAGTTCGAAAGCAAGAAATTGCAAGTAGATAAATGGGGACCACTTTGGTGGGAAGGTAACAGTGTTCCATGTGTGTCTAGTCATGCCTGCCACATGACCACGGAAACGTCTGCAGAAGCAGACAGCACTGGCTCTTCGGCTTTGAAACAGAGATGAGCACTGCACCCTAGAGTCGGATACGACTGGCTTTCGAGCAAGGGAAACCTTTACCTCAGAAAACATTGTCTCAAAGTGGAACACCTGTGGCATTACATTCCACTCAAATTGCATTACATAAATAAAGCTCTGGATCCAAATTTTTGGAGAAAGAAGTTGGTACATATTTATATTTCTGGTGGCACTCTCCTAGAATATTTAATTTTGAGGTAAAGATAACATCACAAAGGATTGTCATGACTACAGCATTTGGATTAATGCATGTGTAGCAGGTAGACAAACAATTGCTCAATCTTGGAAAGTGGCTGAAACAATTTCAAATAAATGCTTGGGAATCTATTCTAGAGTATAGAAATTAGCATTGACGGAAAAACTCACTGCATATTCACAATTAACATACCATGATGCCAGTAGACTCATTTTGTAAAACTTGGCTCCCTTTTACTCAGTATTTTAACAATTATACTATTAGCAATCACCCAGTCTCTCATGCTGACAAATGGAAAAAAAGTTTTAATTTAGAAAAACATCCAATGTTCTTGTTGTGTGTTATTTTGGTGGACTGTAATTTTTATCATTATTTTTGTATAGCATATTCTTATTTAAATAAACTTTTGAAAATATATTTTGCAATGGGCTTTTGCATTTTATTAATTACTTATGCTTTTCTGCTCAAAGGACCCAAGGCTTCCTGATTTATCTGAATTTAGGAGGGGTTTAAGATCATAGATATTAATACTATGTGGACTTTCCAGCAATGCCAGAGAGAACATTTTTCCACATTTAAATCAGACAAAGTTTGCTTCTTCAGATGATGTTACATCGGTAACGTCTATGATTCCTAGGAAGCACAGTCAAAATCTTAGGAGTGGTAGAAATTGTAGCCTAGCAACCTCTGGAGGGACACATTTTGACTGCTCCTGACCAAAAGATACCATGCAGAGTAGTAGATAGCTTGTGCCGTGCACTACTTATGTTAAATAACTTTTTGATATTGATTGCAGTTGACTAAAATGTTCATCTTTATTGTTAGAACATGTGTGGAATTGAGCTTGTAAAGTACTTTAGTTCAGCGAGAACTGACAGCCAGAAATTCTTCAGGTCTATGCCAGCCTATGTAATGCTGGGCAAGCTGCACAGTCCCAAGATGCCAACAGAAGAAGGGGATGGTGAACTACTTTTGTGCATTCTCTAACCAGAAAACTCTGGTAAGGGTCCCCACAAGTCAGAACTGATTTGACAGCAGGCCATTATAATCATCCCAGTCTTGCATTTGCTATTAGGCCTTCAACAAATCACTGTACCGTTTACCTTATCCTAATAGGCTAACCTACTTGTAACCTGCCACATCCTAGCAGTTAGAAAGCAAGAAATTGCAAATGGATAAATAGGCACCACTTCAGTACTTATTTATCCATTTAGCATTGATGGAAAAACTCACTGCATATTCACAATTAACATACCACGAAGCTTAAGAATGTATTTTTTGGATGTTATATAAAATGAGACCCAGTCAAAACTTGAGACTACTTCTAAGACATTAAAAATTAGTAGACAGGGGACAAGTTGGTATATTGGCTTCTGAGTTTGTTGTCAGCCGAAGAATGGTACACTCCTTCTATCTGGAATGGTCGTCCTCTTTTACCGAAGCGTGCAACTTCAGGAAGGACGCAGATGGAGTGGTGAGGGAGGGAGGGGGCACCAGCCTAGCCAGCCAGATCAGCTGAATCAACCCTGGCAGTCAATGGGGTGACAGATGCCAGAGCCAGATTGCCCTCACAGCCATTGTTGTCAGCTAATTTTCTTATTACCTGACAACTTGTCTTGATTCATGCTGTTTTGCCTTTGTCGTTGTCGGCTGCAACTCATTTCCGAGAATGCAATTTTCCTGAAGCAGGAAAAATGCCATTGGTGTGAATGTGTTTAAGGTGGATCCCAGCTTGCCATGAAGTGACTCCATGATCATGGAGCCATCTCCTGCAGCACATATGAAATGAGACATGCAGGATTTAACATCTGGACTGCAATGGACTGCCACAGCCTTGAAGATATTCAAGTTGCGCCTTCACAATCAGTCCAACTAGCATGACCGTTGGGAATCAGAGTTCCTCCTCTGCTCATTTTGCCGTTGGGCCCAATATGATGGTTTCCAGTGGCATTTCCTCGACCATCACCCCACCTAAAGGGGTTCAGCCGCCTGTGGTCATTGGCCTCTTTAGGGTCTCAGGCAGTGGTGGGCTCCCAAATTTTTACTACCACACTGTGGGCGTGGTATGGTGGGTGTGGCCAGGGGGAAAGCCCTGTGTTGCACCCGAATTAGGACTACTTTATTTCAAAACAAAACTTGGATGGGCGAGGCCAGCCAGAATTTCTGCTACTGGTTCTGGCAAACTGGTGTGAACCTGCTGACGCCCACCACTGGAGTCAGATTATTTACTACCGCCCAACACTTGGCGTTGAGTCGCTGGCTGTACGGTCTCCTCCATTTCTGTAGCGGGATGTCCGGCCAGACTGTCTCTGTTGCCTTATAGGATGTAATCAAGCACAAAAATTTTTGTTGGACTGTGCAGGATATATTTTTTTAAAAATTCACATACTGTGAAAAGGTGAGACATTATTTTTCCTTAGTTCATTTTTTCCTGTGTAAAGTATTCTGTTCTTTATAGGAATACAAAATAGAATATTATCTATTATTACAACAAATTTTGTGGATGTGTGATAATGAACTGTCTTGTTAAAATAAATTTTTGTGGTGGTTTTAGGGAACTTGGTCCTGTGATACCCATAGTTTTAAAGTACCGTACTGTACATGCTGCGGTGTGCCTGATGAGGTGCTGTTCTAGTGTGAATATCAAACAAAGTATTTTACAACCTGGACACCTTTCTCCAAAGCTAGAAACTATTACCCTAATCACACAGGCAGTATCTTCTCAGATTTAGGAATGTGTGTGTGAGAGAATTATTTTTTGTTCAGATTAGCTGGAAGGTCTGAAGACAAGGCCCTTTGACTGTCTTGCAGCTAGGAAATCCTTTCATTCTTAAAGACAGAGCATACTGGTTTCCCCGAGTAGGCGGCATAAAAATCTAAGAATAAATAAATAAAAATAAATACTTACACTAAGTGTGCTTAAAAATATCACTGCACACCCTTTTTTTTTTGGGGGGGGGATAACTGCATAACAAAATCCAAAACCCACATTGTTTTGACATTTTAAAATAACGAGATTTTATTTCAGGAGTGAAATTTCCGGGTTGCAGCTCATTTCCTCAGACACATCCATGGATTTGTAAGCCACACTGAAACAAATGTTAGCCTCTAAGGCGCCACATATAGCCCCACACACACACACACACGCGCGCACACAAACACACACACCTCTTCTGCTATACATGCTGAAACTGAAACAGACCATTAGGGCTATCTCGTTGAAAACTGATAAATGCCTGGTTACATTTTTTAAGTAAACAGACACCCTCCCCCAAAAGCTGTAATTAGCTGTGTCCCAGTAATTGGGGCATATAGACTTCTCGTCTGTCCTCCTTGGGAGGGCACGTGCGCGCGGAGCGCCTTTTTTTCCCCAGCCCGCGCGCTAGGTGGAGAGTCAAGTGGAGCCTCCCCGTTAATTAGCGCCCATTAGCGGGCGGGGAGGCTCCACGGACCCTCCACCTGAGGGAAAAAAAGGCGCGCAAACGCCCCCCCTCTTTGCCTGGCCACGTGCCATCCCTGCGCCCCAGAGTCCGCGCGCACGTGCCTCCCGGCCACCCCCCCAGACGTGACCCTGCCTTCGCCTCTTGCCGGAGACCTAGCCCCCCCCCCCGGCCAGCTCTGAGGGGGCGGGGGCCGGGGGGCGCGGTTCTCCCCCCTCCACTCCACCCCCCACGCCGCCAATCCCTTTCCCGGCCAATCTGGCCGAAAGGGGCTGGGCTTGTTCAGCCACCCGGCTTGCCTTGGCGAGGCAAATGACGAGCTCGTAGCCTAGCTGTCCTTTAACCAGGCGGCGCCCGGTCGGGGCGAGAACGAAGGAGCGCCGAGTCGCCCCCTTCTGGACATCCTCGGGAGTGAAGCCGGCAGGCGCTGCTCTGCTAAGAGCCCGGGCAGAGCCGTTTCCCCACCAAGGGGCGCTAGAGGCGCCGCCGCCTCGCTCCGGCAGGTAGGGGAGAAGGGGCTGGAGAAGGACTCAGGAGGCAGCCATTGGGGTGGAAGGAAGGCAGTGGAGAGGGCTCGCCTCGGCTTCACTCTCACCTGTACGTGGAGCGATGGAGGGGGCCGCTCCGTAGTAGGCGCGCGTTCGCCGCTCAGTTCGGTCTGCCGTCCAGGCGGGACGGGAGACACACCGGGCAGAGTCGTGCCATCCTCTAACATGGGGCATAATTTTATTTTATTTTATTTTTTGCGCCCCATTGGTCTGGAACACTTGCCCCAGCGGAGGAGCACGGAGCACAGTGAGCGTACCCTCTCAAGTCTCACACCAACTGGTGAGACAGATTAAGCCGCTTGAGGGACTGCAGTGGCTTAGTGGTTAAGACGCTGAACGCGACCACCGGGAGCGGTCAGCAGTTCGAGACCCGACTGCTGCGCGACGGAGTGAGCTCCCGTCGTCCGTCCCAACCTAGCAGTTCGGCAGCCAGGCATTGCAAGTAGATAAATAGGTAATGCATCAGATTCAGCGGGAAAAGAAACAGCGCTCCGTGCGCTCCAGTGTCTAGTCCTGCCTGCCACATGACCACACGGAAACGTCTGCAGATGCAGACAGCGTTGTCTCTCTTAAACGTAGATGAGCACCGCCGCCTAGGGTCGGAGGCGACTGGCTTTCGAGAAAGCAAGGGCGACCTTTACCTTTCTTAGGCCGCTTGGTTTGTTTCTAAGACTGGCGAAGAAGAAGTCAGCTTTGGGGTCCCACAGGACGCTCCATTAGGAGGAGTCCCTCCCTGGCTTTTTCTCGAGTCAGTTCAAGGGAGATGAGGAGCACGGGCAGCACCCTAGTTCTGCTACCTCGCCAAGTTCGCAAATACATCTTTGAAAACTAACCAGCCCAGTTAGTCTTTGCAAGACCCTAAGTAAAGGACCGAACTCTGGAACCAAACAGCAGACTTTGCCCCCTCTCTAGTCTCGGAAATACCAACTTCAGGGGAAGGAGAGGGATCTGTTCAACACCCTACCCTCCCTTTCCCAACATCCAGCCACAAAGAATTATGTTGCGACATCCTTCCCTGCTTAGCATCTGATTTACACTATATTGGACAATTGTTAAATATTTGCACAAGGCAATGCATAGCCTCGATATTTGTTCAGTGATCCCTTAGGGTTTCCAAATGGGATTGAGTGCCTGACTCAACGTGCGTTGGCGTGTGACATTAGAAAACAGCTCTTTCAATTACTGCAAAATTCTGCCGCTTCCTAGAGCAGTGTCATTTTTTAAAGTTAAACCTTTAACAGCCATCCTCTATTGGGATTGAAAGGATTAATTTTGAGTTTAGAATATTCCATTCAAGCGATAGTCGGGACAGGTTTTCAGGAATGGCTTCTGCACATTTCTTGAGTCTCCCTCTTTTGCCTCCACTTGGTGTATGTAATATGCTGGGATTTGAAATAGTTAAATCTTTTGAGTGAGAGATAGCACTTTTAAATTTATGTGTATAAACTGATGCCATGAAGCCTCTCTCCCATGTCTGATGAAGTGGACTTGATCCATGAAAGCTAGCATTAAAATATGACAGTCTTTAAAGTGCTACAGAATTTTTGTTTTGTTTTATTTCTCTGATACTGTATGCTTTAAATTTATACTTCACTTGAAGAATTCTTTTTAGTACTGGATAAGGAAGTTACACTGGAATGATGAAAAAAACCACTAATTTTAAAGAACTGATCTTAATTTTTTTACATAGAGTTCTTCTTTAGAGTAACCTAGTATGAGAGCCTGGATGGATTAGCTATTGAACTGTTAGACCACTAGTGCTAGGACCTGAGTTCAGATCTTTGCTTGGCTGTGAAAACTCATTTCAAAGTGGATAGTCGTACTTTTAAAACCCTTGTAAGGTCTTCTGAAGTTAGATTTGACAACTGTACAGTATATGTACTTGGTTCAATTAGGGAAGAAGAGTGAAATTGTGTTGAAGTTTATAGTTTGTATGAGCTATAGCACAACAATTTTGTGTGACCTTTAGCTGCAACAGGCAGCTTGTAATTAATACAATGTGGCAAATATGTGGCATTAACTATGTCAGAACAACTATTTTTATATTTGCTCAGTATTCTTCGTTGTGCACTGCCAGTTTAGAATTGGAAGTTTGGAAAACTTTTGTATCCTAATTGTCTAATGGACTTTTTATTTGTTGACAGACTTTGACTCTCTCCATTCTGCAATTTCTTCGTTTCGATCTCTTCACACCCCTGCTTGATGTAGGAGGTTTTTGAGGATCCCTCCTACGGAGGGATGTCAATATGCACTATGAAGTGCCAGATTATCCAAAGCCCAGCAGCGGTGGTGTTTTATTTGAAGTCTATGACAAGTGCAACGTCTTGCCTTTGAAGGACCCGCCCCATGTTAGATGTTCTAACAGTAGCCACGCTTTATTGAATTCCCAGATGTCCTTTAAAATAACTGTCAGTAACAGTGGTGACAGTCTTGAAGCTCAGCGGAGCCCATCTGAGCTGTCAGTACCTCTGCTAGATTTCTTCCCCAAACAATCTGGCATATTTGAGAGACTCCCTCTTCTTCCAAGAACAGAGGAGACATGGTGCCCTAAAATTGGTACAGAACACTTCCAACAAAAAGGTGAGTAACAAAATATATTAATTGTAAACTATATTGGGTCACCCTATGGCGAGGAAGGTGGTATATAATAATAATAATAATAATAATAATAATAATAATAATAATAATAATAATAATAATAATAATAATAATAATAATAATAATAATAATAATAATAATAATAATAATAATATCCTGTGACACTCCTTTTTCAGATTGCTATTTGTCTTTTCATTCATTTATCTTTTTTAAAAAAATCTTGGAAATGTTTTATTTACATACTTGGAGCAAGGTAATTTAAAGAAGAATTTCCTAGCAAGAGATCAGGTTAATTATTGATACTTATAATAAACTGCAGGGCCAAATTTTGCAAAATACCATAGACAGTATTGTATCAGTGAAGGGTCCCTTTTATATTCAGTGAAAAGTATAACTGCCCCCATAGGTAATTGTTTTATAGGACTCTTGGTGTTTGAAAATTAAACCTATTTGCATATAAGTAATATAAGTAACATTAATGGAGAATAATATGGCATTGAAAACTATTTTCTACTTACATTTTGGATTTCTAATTATAAAATGTTTCAGTTCTGTGCCACTCTTAATTGCAAAGCATCTTTGACACAAATTCTTGATTGAATTTTATAAGTAGATTAGTATTATTTAAATTTTATAAATGTATAAATTTTTGGAAGATTTATTGTGAAATTTAATTTGCTAGACAGATAAATTGTGCTGAAGTGGTGCTATTTATGTACTTATCTCTACAGTTGTACTAATGGGGTAAATGCTGTCATGTTTACAATCCTCTTTACTTCTCATGGTATCCCCATTTCTTTCCTATGGCCTCTAGCTCTTAACCTTGTAAAGTAATATTCAGTTGTATGCTGCTGAATGATACACATGATAAAGTACAGTTATTGTTTTTCCTAAAAAAATGTAGAAGTGAACTTGAGTCGTGGAGACAATAGTAAAACAGGACACAGAAAAATATCTTCTACAAGAGGATTTTATAATATGCATGCAAGGGTTTTTCTTCATTTTTATGTAGCTTGGATTTAGTTTGCTGTTCAAATGTATGTCACCTCTGAAAGCCAACATAAAAGAACAATCTCCAATACCACCAGGTTGAGTGGGAGACTATGATGAGAACACTACACACTTTTAAAACTTAAACTGGTGGCACAGGAGGATCTAGTCAGATCAAGAATATGGTATGGAAAATTTTAATCTTTGGCCCCTTCCGTGGTCTTGAGCTGCAACACTGCATTAGTAGAAGGGGGAGCTCCCATTGGTTCCATTGAGATTTTTTCTTGTTACAAATACCAAATAGAAGAGAAGTGGCTGATTCCATTTGGCACTATGATTATGCTTCCAGTGTTTAAAAAGTGAATATAATGAAACCCTGACTTAAGAATGCCTTGAGTTACAAAAATATGTCGATAAGAGGAAATCCCGAAAATAATGTTTTGAGATACAAATTTTTCCAGAACAGATTAATTGGTTTTCAATGCATTCCTATGTGAAACCGCGCTTTTGAGTTACGAATTTTGGTTTTCAATGCATTCCTATGGGAAATTGAATTCAATGCATTCCTATGGGAAATTCGACTTAATAATTTTTCACGATACAAAAACCCCCGAGGAACAAATTAATTCTGTAACTTGAGGTTCCACTGTATATGGCTTCCAAAATTGAGTTGTGTTCACAAAAAACAAACAAACTGTAAAATGTTCAAGAAAAAAAAAACACCCAATATATATCAGATTATGGGAATATCTGGCTCCATTTGTACCATGAGAAACAGACTAAAATATTTTAAACAAATATTGAGAGCTACTGCCAGATTAATAATAGAAGCAGAATTTTCTAACAGTGATCTGCTGAGTTTTTTTTTTGACGCTAACAGTACTGTTCTCTATGAAACAAAATTTCTAATTCTCATAAGTAACATGACTTTGTGTTATGCTTTTGAAAGAATCTTGCTGTTCTACACATAGGGTGGTCTAGCCCCATACATCTTGATCAATCACATGTATTCTAGAAAAATAGAAGGGAGCACACCATGACATTAAAAGTTTTGCTTTGACTTTTGCCAGTGTAATTGTAATTTTGTCCACGTCTGTGTCATAAGAAAGGAAAAGCCTCCTTTCGGTAGTAGTTGAAAGGGTGGGGAGAGGCCTTCCATGGTCTCCTAAAAATGCATTGGATAAGTTTTACAGTTAAATGTCATATAAAATGCTTTGTAATAGAATTTATAAAAAGGAAAGGCACTCTGTTAATCAGAAGAAGCACTCTTGTCATTTTGCAAGAGATAGAATGGAACAGATGCTATTTATAAACTTATCCTGTTAAGTACTTTTATATGAAATAAAGTTGACTTACATTTTGTGAAATGGAGTATCTGGTTATGAAGTCAGAGGTTGGGAGTTTGATTTCATGTTGTGTCTCCCAGGAGAAGAGCCAGCTTGTGTGGTCTTGGCAAGCTGCACTGTCCTAGACCATCACCAGAAAGGTAAACCCTTGAGTATTTTAAACCTAAGAAATTCAAGCCTGTGTTCTTAAGGGTTTTGCATCTGGTTAAACTAAATCAAAATAGAATGGAGTATAGAAACCCCATTCAGGGGACGCCCGAATGAGGTTCCTTTCATGTCCCCAAGATCTTTCCCCACCAAAGTGGTCCCTATTTATCTACTTTCAATTTCTTGCTTTCGAACTTGGCAGGCGCTGGGACAGAGCTGGACATTTAAACCGTTACGCAGTACCCAGGTCTCGAACTGCTGACTTGCCATCCTTCCAGCAAACAAGGTGAGCTTCTTAAGCACTAAGCCACCTCAGCCCCTTCCTCACATGATAAGGGAGATGCATTATACCTGGATCCTTGCACTGCCTCAATAATTAAAGAAACAAAATTGACTGCATGAATTAATCCCACTATTAATCGAAATATACTGTACATAAAATGCATGTAGTAAACTTCTCTTTTGATTGTAAGATCAATCTATATTGATGGTTGTCAAAAACATGCTGCCCATGCAAAATTGGTATGCCATGAGAAGATCAAGATTACTTGTTTCTATCATAATCAGTTTCATTATGCATTGGACCCTTTGTGTGGGAGTGATTAGATAAGTAACTTCCCCTGCCACTTATTCATGTAACAATTACTTTGGGGAGAAAAAGAAAGCATCTTTTTAAAATTGGTTAAATTAGTAAATTGTATTTATGAAAATATTTATAATTCTCATTTCAGATGAATGAGCGTGGTAAGCCTGTGTTCTTAGGGGTTTTGCATCTGGTTAAACTAAATTAAAATAGAATGGAGTATTTATAATATCTTGAAATATATTTGTTCATGCAGGTGGTTTCCATTAAACAATAGGAGCCACATCTAATGTACAGTTTACCAGTGTTAAGTGCATTGGTGTTGGTTAGCATCATCATCCTATACATTAGAGGTTCCCAACCTAAGGCCTGTGGGCCGAATATGGCTCATGATGCCATTTTATGTTGCCTCCCCACCCCTCCAATGACATTCGAGAAACAAAATGGCCACCCCTTTGAAGCTCTTGGGACAAAATGGCCACCCCTTTGTGCAAGCAGGGCAAAATGGCCGCCTGTCCCTCAAAGCTGACTAACTGAGCATGACCCGGCTACCGGCTTGAAAAGGTTGTGAACCTCTGTTATACATGACAAACTCACAGTTTTCCAAAAGCATCACTCATGCACACTGGGAGAGTAAAGTCTGTCAGCAAGATTGGAGGAATCCCATTGCTTGCTTACTTGTTTATATATATCGATTGTAGTCCACCTTTCTCCTGGTGTAAGGATCCAAAGCAATTCAAAACATTAAAATAGGTAAAACTAAAACCACAATAAATTACTGATTAAAAACAATTGAATCATGCTACTAAGTAAAGGTAAAGGTCATCCTTTCTCGAAAGCCAGTTGTATCCGACTCTAGGGTTCAGTGCTCATCTCTGTTTCATAGCCGAAGAGACAGCGCTGTGCTTCTGCAGATGTTTCTGTGGTCATGTGGCAGGCATGACTAGACACTGGAGTGCACGGAACGCTGTTTACCTTTCCACGGAAGTGGTCCCTATTTATCTGCTTGCAATTTCTTGCTTTCGAACTGCTAAAAATCTGCTAATTTAAAAACAATTACGACTATAAAATCAGATTTTAAAATTAAAAGATCTAGAATTCAGCTATAGTTAATAAAATTTATTAAAAGCCTGCCTGAAGAGATGAGTCTTTAGTGTTTGGTGATAGGATAAAAGAAAGGAGGCTACCCTAACCTCCTGAAGAGAGCATGTCACAAACTTGAAGCAGCCTCAGAGAAGGCCATTTCTCACGTTTCCCTCAAGTAAACCTTTAATACCAATGTTTGTAGAGATGTATACAGTATTTACAACCCCTCTCTTTCCAATAAGGACTGAACATTCTCCAGTAAGGATTGAATGTAATTGGAGAAAATGCCCTGACAAAGGAAAATACAGTATGTACAATAGACTATCCTTAGAAGCTACAGAAGAATGGCACTTACTCTTATGACAGAAAGCAAGGTTTTTGTATGACAGCAGAGTTTATAAGGAAAGACCATCATCTCATATGTTCAGCTTACAGTGATTTTCAGTAAAATATAAAACATTTTATGTAGACTTAATTCTGAATAGAAGTAGCTTGTAAAAAGAAAAATAGAAAACCAGAAACCTTTTGGCATAAGACTTCACTTTTGTATATAAACTGTCTGTTACTTTGAAAATATGCATGTATTCAATAAAAGTTGATTGTGTGTAGAAGTTCCCAAATATTTTCCTAATATAATTAAATAACAGATGCCATTATTGAGCAGGGGATTGCACTCGATTGCCTCATAGGCTCCTTTCAACTCAGTTCTTCTGTGATCTTCTGATTTAAATTCCGTTCCAATTCTATCTTTAGATCTGATTTTCAATACTTCTTGAGCACTACCTGACAGGCTTTCTCCTTTCTTTTCCCTAAGACATCTAGCGTTTGTGAGTGCTTTCTTATTTGTATGCATATGTTTTACCACTAACCTGGCAAAAGGATTTTCCCACTTTATGAGGTTTAATTTGTGTTTTCTTACATGATTATTCATCATTGACGATCACTGGGAAAAAATGCTGCTGTCGTTTCAGTTTTCATGTGGTTTTGTGTGTTTATGAATTGCAAGAATTTATTCAAACCATTGCAGCGTAATGAGCCAAACGCTATCTGGCCAATCAGTACATTAACATAAATACTGAAAGGTTTGATGTTGCTGGCTGATGTAGATTGGTTTTCTGTGTTGTTGTGTTTGAATGGTGTTTTGATGATTTAACACAATTTCCTATTGAAAAGCACAACAGAAGAATAACTGTGATTTATATGTTTGTTTCAAAGATTAGGCAAATGGTTTTTATATTAAAAGGGATTCTTGATGCTAAAGGATTTTCAGATAACAAAAAGAATTGTGATCTGACAAGAAAAATAGTTCAATTCTTAGGTACATTTTCATGTTTTACTTTTGGGGCAAAATGGCCTTAAGAAGGCATTGGAAAATACTATAAAACTAACTTTTAAATGTAAGTTTCAATTGCTGTTATTTTAAGTTCTTAAGGGGTTGAAGCGTAGTTTATTCTGGAACGTTGCTGAACTATATATGAAATGTGACTCTTGGGACATGGTATTTTAATACTTAGTAGAAATATGTATAATACTAAGCTGATGTATTTTGCCTGCCTTCCAGGTCTAAAGAGTTGAGACGTATTGGCTAGGACAGAGAATATCCAATGTGTAAATCAATGCTTAAGTTTTCATATAATAATCATTCTGTAATCAAGTACAGTAATTATACAAGTGAGTATACGTGTAAGAGGAAGAATATATTCTCTAACTCTGAAGCCAAACAACTTCCCAGAAAGTAATTTAAGGTCTAAATTTTATTGCCAGTGATTCACTTTTATTCCATTATTTATTCTAGTGAAGTATCTTAAAACTGAAGTCACCAGCTTTTGGGTAAAAAGAAAGAAAGAAAGAATGGCAATGGTTAAAAGTCAATAACAGAATTAAATCAAATATTATCTAAGTCTATGTTGCATAAAAATATTACTAGCAGGGGGTACCCGCTCGCTGGGTAGGGCACCCTTACCTGCGCTCTGGGCGGCGGCCATCTGCAGCGGCCTCGCCTTCCCAGTGGAGCCGTGGTGGCCTTGCTGTGGTTCCCTGTGTCTGGAGCGCCCCGTTTGGACCTTAGTAATGCTTCCCCGGTCGGGAGGCTCCAATGAGGTTCCTTGCTTTACCGGCGGTGGGGAAGCGGCCCCACGGTTGCGGTGCGCCTGTTGGGGCCGGCACTGTCCCCTGCTTCAGCGGCAGTGGTGATGCAGCTCTGTAGCTTGCCCCCTGCTTCGCCGGCGGCGGGGAAGTGGTCCCGCGGTATCCCCTGCTTCATCGGCTGTGGAATGGCTGGCACGCCTCTTGGGCTATTGCCTGGAACCCAGATATCCAGGTAGAGGCAGAGCCCTTGTTTGGGGCATGCACAGTGCTGGCCAACCTAGCCTGCTGCTCATACCTGGTCCCCCTTGGCTGACCTCCGGCTGGTTGCCTTCAGCGGACCTCTGACCGGGTGGGGGACCCCCGGCATCACCCCTTTTTGGGGTGATGGACTGCAGGGGGTGCTGCCGGTACCCATTCTGACCTGGCCAGGCACTCCAGGTAGGCGGGGCATGGGTTTCCGTGGCGGTGGGGGCCAAGGTAGCGTGGGTTAGGGGTAACAAACGCGGCAATACCTTGATTTTAGGTATATATAAGAATAAGAATAGATAATGAATATATTACTTTTCTTGCAAAACATATCTTTCTGCTTTTTAAAGATTGACAGTGACATATCTGCCAAATAGGTAACAAAGCAATCACCTAGATGGATGTGCTCTTAAATAGTCCATGGTTAACATGGTCCAGATTTCTTCATAACGTGTTTAAATAGCAATTCTTTGGAATGTTGGATGCCTAAAGCTAAGTCCTTAATGATGTGTCGTTTCAGATATCTAGGAGCAGGTTTATGAAATGGGATATTTTGCTGGTAGGTATAAGTGGCACACTTCAGAGCTAGGAGACTAAAAACAACAGGACAGGGTGATATATTTTGTTAACTTTTAAAAATTCCTTGCAATTATGTTGCAAAAAAGTTTTTCTTTTAAAAGTCATTTGCATGAGAATAGGAAACAAAATTTCACATTAAGAATAAATTCTTCTAAGGATTTTGGTTTCTTCCACTATCCTATTCCTTTGGCAGCTGGGTTTAATTTAATGTGAGAAATATACTGTGGACAAAACATTAGTGTGTCTTGCTAGACTTTGTACTTTCCTAGAATTGTCTCATGTTGGTACATAATCCTAAAACAACACAAAACAGTTTTGTTATAGTGTTTGGATCAAACTCCTGGTTTATTAACTCCTGGTAAAGTAGGCCACCCAACTTCCTTGTAAATAAACAAACAACATTAAATTCTTTTATGCCCCATATATTGCACCAAGCAGATGGAATTGTGGTTTTTGTGACGATTGCAAAGAAGAAAGCTTGGAGATTGATTACATATTGCTTACATATTGTACATGTGTTCTGGATTGCTGGGGCTGCTTCCATTTATATCAAAGGGACCTTTTATTATTGTCTTTCAAAAGGAGGAGAATTGAGTTTTGAGGGCTTTGTGAAGTTCCCGTCCTTGTTAGAATGGGGAACAGAGGTGACAAATGTGACTATGTTGTTCCTATTAAAAGAAAAGGAAACCTTGACGTAGGGCAATAAGATGGAGACAATGAAGAGGAGATCATTGGTCTCTTCATATTCATTATTGTCTTCAAATGGTTCTTTGTACTGTACTTGTGCTGCAAGAAAAATTGCACATCAAGCTTCACAGTATCATTCCAATCGGAGGAGATCAGCATTATCACCACTGAATGACAAAATCCAACATTTGACTATAGTACTGCCTGTTGTGATTCACCCTTCAACAGACTTTGAAGATGATTTAGATCAGGAGGCACTTCCTATGCTCAGCCCAGTTCTGCCTCCCCAGCCTGTAGCTGAACCTGAGCCACAGCCTGCAGCTGAACCTGAGGATGTCTTGAACCAGGAACCTCAGCCTGCTTCTGGCCCAACTCTGATTCCTCAGGGAGATGGCCTATCAGATCAGAGATCTGATTCTGACAGCAACTAGCCCTCAGCCAAGGAATGGTGCCGAAAAGATCTGCAGCTGAAATGTAAAAAAGCCAGAGCTTGTTATCAGAGGAGGCTCCCAGCTGACAGCCATTACCTGGGAGGCTTCTTAAGCAAGTATGTTTCACCAGTCAAGTATCAGTACTATTCCTCTGTGCAAAGACCGACACCCTGCTTGACTTCAGATACCCCTTATGATTGCCTTCTGTGACCCTGACTTCTCTGCCAACCCTGATGACGATGACCCTGGACATCCTTTGGACTAGATGCTCACTTGAACTACTGGTAACCAGACTTTGACTTGCTCTTTGCACTTTGCTATTTGGATTCTCCTTGAATAGACTGCTGCCAGGACTTTTTGTGTAGTGCCGCTGTATGGTGACCCTGTTTGCTGGGGTAGGTCAGCACACTGTCCTTGTGAGAGATTAGTCTTATTTGCATAAAGATTCTCACAAATTATGGTTGAAACTAGACTAATGTAAAGGTTTGCCTTGCTCGAAAGCCAGTTGTATCTGACTCTAGGGTTCTGTGCTCATCTCTGTTTCAAAGCCGAAGAGCCAGCGCTGTCTGTTTTTGCAGACGTTTCGGTGGTTATGTGGCAGGCATGACTAGACACTGGAGCGCACGGAATGCTGTTACCTTCCCACTGAAGTGGTCCCTGTTTATCTACTTGCAATTTCTTGCTTTCAAACTGCTAGGTTGGCAGGAGCTGGGACAAAGACGGGAGCTCATTCCATCCTGCAGTACTCGGGAATCGAACTGCTGACCTTCCTCTGTCCAGTCAGTGTCTTAGGCACATGAATCTATGGGGATGTCGTGAGTTCTGCCAGTGTATGCCAGTTAGTCTATACTGGTTGTGACTTACTGTACTACTGGATTGCAACCAATATCTCCTGCACTTCTGAAAAATTAATGTCTTTACCCACCAACTTACCTTGTGCTATAGCCCATCCATGTTGGAGATTTCAGTGCATGGGAGATGCTTTAGACCACATACCAAAGGCATTGATATGTGTAAACATGTTAGCCTCATGAGATGGGAGAAATGAAACTTAATGTATGATGGACATGTCATACTGTAAGATCATTGGTTGGAACACCTTAGGAGAATGGCTGGGAGGCAGTCCCTGAGGGAGGAATTTAAAGCCCCAGAAGGTGGGGACCTGAAGAGACTCTCTTGGATCTTAACTGCAATCATGTAGCCAATTTAGATAGAGGGTGGGGGCACTCTGGCTTTTCCCCAGATAGCAGCTTTTGTTGTTTTGAAATGCTTTCTAAGCTTCTGATGAACTTTATTCCGTAACTTACAGTACTTTGATTTCAATATACTGTATCTTTTAAAAATACCTGAAGAGACCTGGAATGGTTACTTGGCTCACATTACCTTATTTAGACTAATCTCGAGTCCTGGGTTGTTTAGCCAGGAGGCGACAGCTCAGAAGCATGAAGGGCTTACTCGAGAGTAAAGTCCTATCATGACATTTGTATCCAAAGCCAAACCAAAGGGTGCTATAAGAACATTCTGCCTAGTACTGTACTGTGTTTTGTGGCTGTTGTGTTCTAACAGTGTAACCTTCCACATGTGATAACAATGTATCTGAACCAATGTAACCTTGCCTACGGGTAACAATGTAACCTTCAGCTGTATCACTACAAACCCTGTAATAGGACGCGAGCTAATGACCACCAGCTGGCAGCAGCGAGCGTCCAAGCTCTCTTGGTTCAAACCCATCAAAGGCCACAGCGCGGGAAGTTTCCCGCCGCTACTTACACCTGGACAAGAAGGGCGTGACCCGCCATGACGTCACGCGGGCAGTAGCCAATGGGCTATCGTGGAGCCACATTCAAATACGTTACTACCATATATATAGAGCTGTTCGTCCGCCATTACCTCATGTTCCCTCTGTCCACCATGCAATAAACCTGAGTTAACCCAGCCCTTGGCTGTTTCCTGTGTCTTGACTCTCATACACTAAACTGGCGACGAAGGTGGGATAATGGATCCCCAAGGAGCCAGGGCACAGAGCGGGTTCAACATTACCAAACCGCAAGACTGGGAGCTTTTTGAGATGGACTTCCAGGCGGCACTGGTGGAACTCAAAGTCAAAGAAGACGACGAGGAAAGGAAGAGGGCCATCCTCACCCGCATGCTTGGGATGGAGACCAAGCGAACGCTGGTGGGCATTATTGCACCGAAGAAGATGACTGATTTCAAAGCCGATGACATCATGAAACTGCTGCGTGAGCGTTTCCGACCCTCGAGGGCAATGTTTCCCGCTCGGAGCGCGTTTTGGAGGCGAGTCCAAGCGCCGGACGAGTCGGTAGAAGCCTTCGTAACTGCTATGAGAGTAGCCGCCGCCCCCTGCAGATGGGACCATTTCTCAGAGATGGCCCTCAGGGACGGAGTTCTGTGTGGCCTGAAGGACAAGGAAGTGCAGCGCAGCCTGATGAACAAGGAGCCACCACCCACACTGACAGAGGTTGTAGAGGCCGCGGAAGCCGCGGAATCCACGAATGCTGGAGTAGATGAGATGCACAAGTGGCGTGAGTGGCGTCCGAGGGCCGGCAAAGCGGAAAACTCGTTGCACGGAAAGTCCGGACAGTCGGTGCACGCAACCCGACGGACCTCGAAGTCGTCTTCGGAAAGCAGCGATGGCGAGGAGGTCCAGAAGGTCCGAAGGGGAGGGCGCCGCTGCGATGGTTGCGGAGCGGCCCATGAGCGCGTGAGGTGCCCATTCAGAAAAACCGAGTGCTACAACTGCGGCCGTCGGGGGCACATCGCCAAGGCGTGCAGGAAAGGGAAAGAGGGCCGGAGACAGTCACAAGACCGTTTGGCCAGACCGGACCGTCCAGCGAGGTCCAAAGATGGCGCCCGGACCACGAGGAAGCAGGAAGGCGTGGGCCGCATCTCGGACGACAGCGAGGGCGACGCTCCTGTGTTCAGCGTGTCTGCGGGACAGCCCCATTACTTCGTTGAGGTACTAGTACAAGGGACCCCTATCAGGATGGAAATTGACTCGGGGTCCTCCTATTCTATAATTCCCCAGAGAGAGTTCTTGAAAATCGACCCCCACGTGCGGCCCAAACTTAAAGCGTTGAGGGCCACACTACGGGACGTACAGGGGAACAACATTCCAGTGTTGGGGGTCGGGACATTCCGGGTTCGTTTTAAGAGACAGTCTGCGGAACTTCCCCTAGTGGTGCTCAAAGGGGGGAGTTGTAGCCTCCTCGGGACGCAGTGGTTTCAGCCCTTAGGTTTGTTCATAGGGGGGGTGCATGCCGTAGGCGTGGATCCAATACAAGCGGTGTGCGACGCACACCCCGCCGTTTTTAAAAGTGGACTGGGAAAGTTCAAGGGACCCCCTGTAGCTTTCGACCTAGACCCGGAGGTCCGCCCGATAAGACTCAAACCGCGCAGGGTACCGTTCGCACTCAAGGACAAAATAGAGGCGGAACTGGACAAACTGGTGGGTCAGGGGATTCTTGTTCCTGTGGATTCCGCGGAGTGGGAGACTCCAATTGTAACAGCACTGAAGGCTAACGGGGAGGTGCGCATTTGCGCTGATTATAAGTGTACAATTAACAAGGCGATCCGCCCTAATGCATACCCGGTGCCAGTGGTCAGCCACCTTCTGGCCAGGCTGAATGGGGGAAAGTGTTTCGCTAAGCTCGATTTAGCACAGGCCTACCAGCAACTCCCTGTAACCCCCGCCACAGCGGCGGCACAAACAATAGTTACACATAAGGGGGCGTTCCAGGTGTCGCGTTTACAGTTCGGCGTGAACTCGGCACCTGGCCTTTTTCAGTCGCTCGTGGAACGCCTCCTGAAGGGGCTGGAGGGGGTGTTGCCATATTTTGATGACGTGTTGATAACGGGGGGGGGAGTAAGGCCGAGCTGGCACATAGATTGGATAAAGTTCTGACTGTGTTCGAGAAAGCGGGGCTGCGACTGAGAAAAGACAAATGTGTATTTTTCGAAACAGAGGTTGAGTTTTTAGGGTTCCGTGTCACGCCCGAGGGAATTAGGCCGTCCAAATCTAAGGTAGCCGCCATCAAGAAAGCTCCTCGCCCCACATCCAAAACCGAACTACAGTCATTTCTGGGGCTTCTCAATTTCTACCATACCTTCCTTCCACGGAAGGCGTCTGTTGCCGAGCCGCTCCATCGGTTACTTAAAAAAGAGGAAAAATGGCTGTGGGGTGACGAGCAAGAGAGAGCGTTCACAGAGTTAAAGCAACTCCTAACATCCGAGGCAATCCTGACTCATTTCGATCCCAAACGGCCAGTAGTTTTAGTCTGCGACGCATCCCCGGTGGGGGTGGGGGCGGTGCTTTGCCACGTGTTGAACGACGGAAGGGAGGCCCCGATAGCGTTTTATTCAAGGTCCCTGTCCCAAGCGGAGCGGAATTACGCACAGACCGACAGGGAGGCATTAGCGATAGTAGCGGGAACCAAAAAATTTCACGATTTTCTGTATGGTCGCCCGTTCAAGATCGTGACTGATCACAAGCCCCTGTTAGGAATCTTCACTGCAAATAAGCCTACGCCACAGATCCTGTCCCCGAGGATGCTGCGGTGGGCTATTTTTCTTAACGCATACCAACATGAGTTGGAATACCGGCCCGGGAAGGAGATCAGCCATGCAGACGCGCTCTCACGGTCTCCGTTGCCCCTCTCGGACGACCAGAAGGCAGGGGTAGGAAGAGACCGCCAGGTATTGCTAATAGAGGTCTTAGATTCACCCCCAATAGTACCGGCCGACATTGCCAGGGCGACGGGAAAGGATAGAACACTGGAGAAAGTATGCTCGTGGGTACAGAAGGGGTGGCCGGCGTCATCCCCAAGCACGGAATTCGACCCATTTTTTCGAAAACGAATAGAATTGTCCTTAGAGAGGGGGTGCCTCTTGTGGGGCCAACGGGTGGTGGTCCCTACGTCCCTGCGACCGAAGGTGCTAAAGCTGCTGCACGTCAGCCACCCGGGAATCGTCCGTTCCAAGGCGCTGGCCCGGAGTTACTTCTGGTGGCCCCAGCTGGACGACGACATAGAGCATATGATTGGCATTTGTGAGGCATGTCAGTGCTCCCGACCGGAGGTAGCCCGCCTCCCGCATAGGGAATGGGACGCAGCAAGGGGACCGTGGTCCAGGGTGCACGTAGATTTTGCTGGCCCGTTCCGAGGAACCATTTTTCTCCTGGTAGTGGATGCGTACTCGAAGTGGCTGGAGGTCATTCCGGTAAAGAGCACATCCTCCGCCACTACCATTGGCCAGCTAAGGAGGGTCTTTTCCACGTTCGGTTTACCCGACACTCTGGTCAGCGATAACGCTAGCTGTTTCACGTCCGCTGAGTTCGCGGCATTCATGGAGGCAAATGCAATTCGGCACGTCACATCCGCGCCGTTTCACCCGGCCACGAATGGCCAAGTGGAACGGTTGGTGCGCACAACAAAAGATGCGCTGCGGCGCATGGGCTCGGGAGATCTAAATCACCAAGTCTGTCAGTTTCTGTTGGCGTACAGAGTGACCCCCTTAGCGTCCGGATACTCGCCGGCTGAGCTGCTGATGCGGAGGAAACTGACCACGATCTTGTCCAGGTTAGACCCGACGAGGGTCGAGGACAAAGGGAAGAACATAGGTTTAGCGGTCTCGAAAGGTTTCGGCGTAGGCGATCCTGTACACTGCAGGAACTATGCCAACGCAGGCCCGGTTTGGGTACCAGGGACGATAGTAGAACAGACGGGACCAGTGTCGTATCGGGTGGAAACGAACACCGGTCTCCTCTGGAGGAGGCACGCTGATCAACTGAGGCACCGAGTGAGTGAGGGACCGATAAGTGGGGCTCAGCAACCGGATTCAGCGATAGGGTTCTCCCCCACCCGTTTAGCCCAAGGGGGAGACAGAGAAGGACACCAGTCCAAAGCCAGGGGGGAAAGCAGTGGTCCCGACTCATATCCTTTTGACACGCCAGCTCTATCCGAGCCAGGGGAGGGGGAAAAGGAGTTTGCGGCCGCCGCTGCCGCTTCCCCCGAATTCGATTACAATTTTGATTTTGCTAGCCGGGGGGGTTTTTTGGAGTGTTCCCCCACCCATCCAAGCGAGAAGAGGGGTTTTTCGTTAGCCCCCAGTGCCCCCGGTTCTTCCCAAACAAAGCACACACCTCCCAACAAAGCCGCAGAGCCGCGGCAAACCACTAACAAGTCGTCCTCTCCGATTACAGGGCAGGAAGCCAGGGAGCAAGGAGGAGGGAGCGAAGCCGGGGCAGGGCAGCCCGCGCCAAGACCCCAGCGTGTTCGAAATAAGCCATCTTGGCTGAGAGACTTCGTCTCATCCTAGGGGGGAGGAGTGTTGTGTTCTAACAGTGTAACCTTCCACATGTGATAACAATGTATCTGAACCAATGTAACCTTGCCTACGGGTAACAATGTAACCTTCAGCTGTATCACTACAAACCCTGTAATAGGACGCGAGCTAATGACCACCAGCTGGCAGCAGCGAGCGTCCAAGCTCTCTTGGTTCAAACCCATCAAAGGCCACAGCGCGGGAAGTTTCCCGCCGCTACTTACACCTGGACAAGAAGGGCGTGACCCGCCATGACGTCACGCGGGCAGTAGCCAATGGGCTATCGTGGAGCCACATTCAAATACGTTACTACCATATATATAGAGCTGTTCGTCCGCCATTACCTCATGTTCCCTCTGTCCACCATGCAATAAACCTGAGTTAACCCAGCCCTTGGCTGTTTCCTGTGTCTTGACTCTCATACACTAAAGTGGCACAGATTATCTTTGTGTAAAACAGGCACTGTGTAGTTTTGAAACCTTGAAAGTTACTGAGAATATACTGTTATGACGAACCCCTACAAAATATGTGACTCTTACTTGGCACCATTTGGTATAGTGATGGAAGCTCTGTATTTCAACCCATATCATTTATTTATTTATTTCTGCTGATATGGTATGAGTGTTAGTTTTCTAAGGAAAAACCATATCCTAATGTTACGTGACATATAGCAGTGGTGGTGAACCTATGGCACGTGTGCCAGAGGTGGCACTTGGAGCCTTCTCTATGGGCACCCATGCAGTCACCCCAGCATAGAGTTTGCCCCGCCCCTCTGCCCAGCAGCCCAATGGGAGCGCTTCTTCCTTCCCTTAGCACAGAGTTCACCCGCCCCTCTACCCAGCAGCCCAATGGGAGCACTTCCTCCCTCCCCCAGCACAGAATTTGCCCCGCCCCTCTGCCTAGCAGCCCAATGGGAGCATTTACTTCCCCCCCTTTTGTTGCATTGGCACTTTGCGATAAATAAGTGTTTTTTGGGTTGCAGTTTGGGAACTGGATCTCTAAAAGGTTTGCCACCATTGACATATAGCCCTCGGCTTTCTTAGAGAAGCAGGATGGGTGAACTGCCCTGGGGATGCTGTTTTCAGTGCTATTTGTGTGGGTTGCAGAGTCCAGCTTAAGAATGTACATTTCAAGTTGTCCCATATCAGGCAGTCTCAACTGCCACTGCCCCAAAATGTTGCTAAGATGCTCCCATCCTTTCTCTCTTCAAGCCTACTGTGTATTACTGGATTTGCATGTCTTGTTAAGTGTGAGGCTGTTACTTTCATGAAAACTAATATGTACTCTGGTTTTCTTTTCTTCTTTGTCTGGCTTTTAAGATATTGTTGCATTCCTGATTGCCCAGTGATTTACTGCAATAACTTTATTTTAGCACTTCACTAAAGTCATAGTATGCAACTTACTCTTCCCTGCCCCCCCCCCTGTGTGGAGATGAAAAAACTTCACTTGTAAATAACTGACTCATTTTAAGTCAATTCTGAAAATTCTGCTGAATTTTCTAGATTTCTTTTGGTTGACTAGCAAGTGAATCCAAGGTTTGAAAGCTCTGATAGTAAAGGTAAAGGTTGCCCTTGCTCGAAAGCCAGTCATATCTGATTCTAGGGTTCAGTGCTCATCTCTGTTTACAGTCAAAGAGCCAGTGCTGTCTTATTCTGCAGACGTTTCCGTGGACATGTGGCAGGCATTCCTCAACACCAGAGTGCATGAAGTGCTTACCATCCCACCAAAGTGGTACTTATTTATCTACTTGCAATTTCTTGCTTTCGAACTGTTAGGTTGGCAGGAGCTGAGACAGAGATGGAAGCTCATTCTGTTGTGCAGTACTCGGGTCTTGAACTGCTGACCTGCCAACCTTCCAGTCGTTGAGTTCAGCGTCTTAACCACTTGAACCACCGCAGTCCCTCTGCTATTACCCATGAGTTTATGAGTCTCTAGGGAAATATTCCTTCTTTCTTGAAGAAATACAAATTTGATTTTAATGAAATAAAACAGTGGGACAGATTGGGAAGACTTCATGTGGATATCTTGGTTTCTTATTTTCTATGATGTTAAAAAAATCATTAGGTATAAAGGGAATGTATATTAGTTCAATAAAGCAGTCCATTTGTCAGATGCTTCCCCTAGCTGGGGAAAAAGATGATGTATTCTTAATAGACTCACTTATATCCTCAATACGGGAGAAGAACAAAGGGATCCATACTGTGTTGGGGTGGGCAATGCAACTCTTTGATAGTTCCAGAAATGCAGCACATGTATAAAATAATCACAGATATGGGACGTTCAAACATGTATAAAATAATAACAGGCATTGGAAGTTCAAACATGTAGCAATCAATGTATTTGGAATGTAATTATTAAGTGACCATCAGGTGTTGATACCAAGAAGGCAAAGAAGGTTACTATTAGGAAGATAGCCTTCTCAACAGCTCCCCACTGAATGGAATGGTCTGTCTGTGGAGTTGCATCAAGCCTCCCTCCCTGGATTTTTTATTTGTATTTTTGTATTTATATACCCCTTTTCTTGTCCTAAAACAACCCAAAGCATTTCACAACCAAAATTACATATGAATAATACAAAGCATACAATAAATACAGTAAGATACAATAACATGTAAGGGTACAATAATCCTAAATATAACAGAAAATAGCAATACAATAAAATAACAATGCAATAGAATACAGTAATCAATTAAGGAACAAGTCAAAACAAAACAATATCATACCATATCATATTACAATGCTGCCGTAGCCTCCCCACCCCAACCATAGCAAGTCCAGGGGGTGGGTAGGATGGCGGCAGTAAAGTCCAACCGCCCACACCTCAAAATATGCGAAGATACAGAATAATCAAATACAGTTCCTATACAAAAGTCCAAGCACCTAAAACAGCATACAATATAATAACATACAGTAGCAATGTATCATAGCACAAACAAATGTTTTAAAACAGAATTATGTAGGGAGGCATGCAGGAATATATCACCCCTCAATGACTGAAAAGAGGGAAGAATTATGGATACCTAAGGACAACCTCCGGGTTGGAGAGATAGGCAGGATATCTCTGAATGCCATTTCCAGGGAATCCTAAGCAGGTGAAGGCATCTGCTTGGGAATACCCTGAAGGAAATGGTGAGCCACTGTGTGAGACAGAATGCTGGACTGGATGGGCTCCTGTGGTCTGTTCCAGCAAGGCTGTTCTTATGTATGTTCTTATGACTGATTTTCTTGGAGTTTTTTTTGCTTTTGTTTTTGGACCTAAAGTTTTAAAAGTTTAGACTTTTGTTGATGCTATATTACAACTGATTAAGAGGGTGTGTTTGAGTTTGTTTGTTTCTATTGTTATCTTATCTGTGTAAACTAGCCAGAGTGGTGATTTTTTCACTAGATAACCAATGAACCAACAAATCTCAATAGACTCAAAAAGCAATTCAGTGCAATACTGAATTAAGTCAGTCTTCTCTAACATGGCACTGCCAGATATTATGGACTTCAACTCATATTATCCTGCTAATTGGATTGAGCCTGATAACATCTGAAGGTCACCTGGTTGAGAAAAGCTCTTTGACTAGTTTTCTTTGACTACATTACACATTGTTATGTACCTTTCCTGTATGTAGAGATGGGTGCAATTAATAGCAATAACAATCATAAATGTGCACATAACTAATTCAAATGCTGATCTTCTAGGGGAGAAGATATTTATAGCACCATATAAAATGTTTTCATTTTGGGATATTCCTAAATCATGTCCAAAATAGAAGTAAAAAGTGCTGGTTGTGCAGAAAACTAGTTAAGTTGAGAATCTGAATTGTTAGGTTTATACCAGCAATGTGGAAATGAATTCATTACAAAGAGGGAAGAAGATTTCTTATGGCTTCCATTGGAATAATTATTTTCATTTGTCAAGGAATTCTCTGACAAAGTCTACTGCGTCACTACATTTTGGTGTCATACTAACTAGAGGCTGTGCTTCATCAGGAAATAAATAGAAGAATTAATATTTTGGCATATCTTCACAGAGCCAATTTATGTTTATTTTAAAGTTGATCTTATTCTAGTAGAGTTATTGTTGGATGTTAACTTTATTTATCTTGATTTATGTTTAATAAAATAAAAAACATTAAAAAGTTTATTGTATTCAATTGTTATCTAATCTTGACTGTTTTATAGATTAGATTTTTTTATATATATTGTGCGAGAACCATGAATTAAAATAACAATTTTTGTTAGACTTGTCAACAGAGCTGTATGTTATGGATTCGACTATAGTTGAATGATTAAAATACAACTATTGCTAGCTATATCATCCTTTCTTAATTGTCTACTCTTAGGAAGACAGATTATATGATCTGTCAAAAACTAGTTTTGCCTTGCCTTGCAGGTTGGAAACTGCTTAATTATGACTCATTTAGTGCATATTTGTGGGACTGCAGTGGCTCATGTGGCTAAGACGCTGACTGGAAGGTAGGAGGTCAGCAGTTCGATTCCTGAGTACTGCAGGACGGAATGAGCTCCCGTCTTTGTCCCAGCTCCTGCCAACCTAGCAATTCGAAAGCAAGAAATTGCAAGTAGTTAAATAGGGACCACTTTGGTGAGAAGATAAACAGCATTCCGTGCTAGACATGCCTGCCACATGACCACAGAAACATCTGCAGAAGCAGACAGCGTTGGCTCTTCGGCTTTGAAACAGAGATGAGCACTGAACCCTAGAGTCAGATATGACTGGCTTTTGAGCAAGGGAAGCCTTTACCTTTAATAATGCATATGTACAACTTAACCAGGATTAATGCAAATTATTAGCAAAGTACATAAAAGTGATTACTTAGCATCTGTTATTAAACTCCTGGAGAACTTTTTTAATGCAGTGATTAAAAGTATTTAAATACAATTCATGTCTGTGTATTGTGTCTTTAACTTTGTTCTTAAGAGTGTGTTTTGGGTTTAGAATTTAGGTTTTCACTTCTCTCCAACTATCATTCTTCTCCCTTTGTGTAATTGTTGATTTTTATTCTCCTTCCTTCTCTTTTGAACATTTAACTGGTAATTGTTATGTGCATGAATGCTAACCTAAGTTAATTTTATGCTTTAATTTAAAATCTTCTAACTCTGGTTTAAAAATAACTGTACAGATTCCTCCCATATCCATGTTGGACATGTGCCAGGATCTTCTGTGGATACCAGAAACTGCAGAAAGCAGTAAACTTTATATCACAGCACATATACCTGAGTCATATAAGTGGGAGGTGCTGCAAATGCCACTGCCAATCTTTGGACAGGAAGTCCCCCCCTCCCCTGGTTGCTTTTAAGTCCCAAAAAGAGGGTGAAAGCACCCAGGAAAATCTCAAAAACAGCGGATTCACTCACAACAGTCTACTACTGCTGCTGTGGGGAGCAGCACAGACCTCTGAGGACCCGAAAAAATGCATGTTCCAGAGGTCAGAGATCTGTACATATGTAAAAAAACTGTAAGTCGAGGTGTCATTTTCTGGATTTCCTTTTGTATCTCAAATTTTTTTGTTAGTCGAGGCATGTGTAACTCTAGGTTTTACTGTATTTTAGTAATATATGTATTTCAGATATTTTTACTGAATATATTTGGACCTATGGATAGCTGAAACCATGGATACTAAATCTGTGGATTCGGAGGCTGATATATACTCTACTTTCAACTTGGTAGAAACATAATACAGAATATGTGTAATGGGGAATGGAACATGAAAAACAAGGAACATGAGGATCAGGTTGAGGAGAAAAGAAGCCCAAAAGAGAGAGTAGAGAGGAAACATGAGTACAGTAATACCTCATACAAAGTCCACTTCATACACATCGGATTCATACAACATCGTCTAATTCCTTGACGTGTGACGTTGTATGAGGCATTGGGGTTTTCCCAGGTTGCATTGTGCCTGGGCAGTATAAAAGGCAGGGCACATGTGTGCATTGCTCTTGTGGGTTTTGTATGAGGCGAAGAGTGTTTAGGAGTGGTTTTGAGCGCGATTTTGGATTTTTTTGAATTTTTTCGTCAGAATTTTAAGAAGCATTCCTGGGATTTTTGCAGCATTCTTCAGGTTCTTGGACAATCAGGGTTGTTTGACATGTTTTTGTAATGTTTTTAGCCTTTAGACAATGATTTCTTAAAGTTCTGTCAGTTTCCTATCTGTTTCCTTGACTGCCCTGAAGTCTGTGCTGTTACAGTACAATGTATCTCTATGGAAACGACGTTGTACGAGGCATCACGGCAAGGATTTGGACGTTGTATGAGGCATCGCAGCTAGGATTTTGCATGCCTCATACAAAGTCCAAATCCGTATAAAGTCTAAACTTGTGGAACCTTGTTTGGATGTTTTATGAGGTATCACTGTACTACTACCAGTTTCATAAACCTGGTTGAGTTATTGATTGATTTCTGAGACACTGTGTTATGTGCAGTGGTTTGGACAATCATATCTCAACACAATAAGTGAAATAGGAAAACGTCTTGGACCTGGACAAACAGCCACTTTGTACAAACTGTGTTTAAACTGCATGTTTAGTTAAACATAGTTGCCTGTTTTCACTCAAAGTGGAAAACTGTGATTGCCAATATTGGAAGAAGGCTGAATTTTTATTTTTCATTAACATAAAACAAAATTCCAATATATTTGTCAGTCACATTTTCCTTCCTTAAATTATAGGATTAGCTCCATATATGTCTTCGATTCTTACAGCAATAAGTTTGTGGTTGTTTGATAGCCTGCCATTTCCCAAATTGAATGAGATGGGGATTTGGTGACTTCCTAATTTTGCATGCTTCATGAAGAATGCAAGGGCATGCAAACAGACAAACATATTCATATCTCATGAAGTCAAGATACAATAATCATAACTAGCTCTATGAGGTGGTTCTGTCTTACAGAATACCTTAGCCTCCATTTATGTATTTATGGCTGCAAAATATTTCATCCAGTTTTCAAGTTAATGTGGTTAACTCTCTCTATTCCCTCTTCTGTTAATTACTACACATAAAGGGTTCTCTAAGTTATGAGTAACTTTTATAGTACAGTTGCCTGGCGGAGGAAACTGGCTTTTACTGTGCAAATCCTGCTATCAGTACCAACGCCATAAGCAATGATGTGATTTAACAGGTGCCTTGGAGGCATGATTCTTGCTCAATTATCATCTGCGTAACAATATTATTTAAAGTGAAATTGCTTAGGTATGCAATTAATTGTGAACACTGAAAGCATTTTGACAGTATAAAACAATACCTAGCATTCCCATTTTTAAGATGTTTCAGGTCAAAGGACACACATGTTTTTATTTTCTTATTTGTGGTATAATGTGTTCAAGACAGATTTATGGCACAACCTTTGTTTATTGACTTGTACTTTTTCTGCATGAAACTAATAGAACATGACAGATGATATTTATGAGGCATGTGTTTCAGATTAAATTGCATTGGACATTAAAACCTGATAAAAGAGCGTATTTTAAAGGGCCAGTTAATAGATGAGGGTGCAGCCTTGATTGGAAAGTTTACACAGAATGAGACATGCTGGCTTTTGATTGATTATTTACAGGAAAATAAACTTTGGGTTTTGTCTGCAAAAGGAGGTTATTAAGTGTTCATATGGAATGCAAGGAAATCAGTTGCTTGTCATTTAATATTGTTCACTGACCAAATGTTGCATTTTATGTACTGTAAAAGTCTCCATTATGTGTCCTTCAACTTACATGATCTTAACTGATAAACCTTAGGCACATTTACTTAGACACACCTTTCACTGCATTCAGTAGGGCTTACTCCCTTGTAAAGGTGTTTTAAGATTGCATCCCTTGTTCAATATTTACATAGGAATTGTATTTTATGTTTTTTATTGTATTTTATGTTTTTTTATTTTATGTTTTTTATGTATTTATGCAGAACAGCATTGTCTGCTTCTGCAGACGTTTCCGTGGTCATGTGGCAGGCATGACTAGACACCAGAGCGCACGGAACACTGTTACCTTCCCTATTTATCTACTTGCAATTTCTTGCTTTTGAATTGCTAGGTTGGCAGGCGCTGTGACAGAGATGGAAGCTCCCTCTGTCATACGGGCACTCAGATAGAGGTTGGCAGCTATCTCAAATTTGCTTCTGGCTGGACGCTAAACCCAGAATAATTGAAATAGATCTGATAGTTTTATTCAAAAATTACTACTTGGCATAGTATTCTGGCAAAGAAGGGAATGTTATTTCCCTGGGCTATAGTTAATGTTGACTATATCTCTTCAGGAGTAGTCAAATCATGCTTTCTTCTCATCAATCTGGAGTAGGCCCATCTCTATCCACGATATTATTTCAAGTATACATCGTGCATCAATTGAAAACCTTTTACTTATTGAATAAAACAGACAAGATAATTTCGTGCGATTTGAGTATGCCCCAGTTCCACGTATATTACTATGGATTTAGGGTACAGATTTGACTATAGGAGAAATAACAGGAAAATCTGGACCTACACACTGACGCTGGCTTTGGAAGCTATACTGCTGCTCTTGTTGGGGGCTTAGGTCAGAGGTCTCCAATCTGTGGCCCCTGAGCCCTTTCTTTGCAGCCCCCCCTGCTTGTTTACTGCTGTCACCCTCAATGCATCTTCCTTCAGACCCATCCACTCTGTTCTTCCTGCCTCAAGGGGCACAATCTATTGCTACTTTCTCTTTTCCTTTACTACAAAAATGCCCTCCAAAAGCAATAGGGACATTGTTTCTTCTGGTCTGCATGGTTCCTTCAATCAGCCCCCTCTTGATCTTATCCACCATAATAACATTTCAGCCATTCTGGGTGCTTTGCTAGCCAAAAGAACTCAGGTACCTGTAACATTAACATTTATTCATTGATCTCTGAATATTTACTTTTTGATCTAAATTGATAAATTATTACTTCTATTATATTTTGACTAGCAGATTTTGCCCGGCGGTGCCAGGCATTTTAAAAATGTGTTGGATAGTTAAGGGTTTTGTTTGTTTTCCTGAACAAATGGTGCTGGGCTGTGTTTAATGGTTTTTAAAGGTTTTGTGATTTTTTGACTTCGAGGTGCTGTGTCCGCCTGTGGCGGACTTGCGCTCTCAGTGTGTGTTTAATTTTTATTTTTTGTGCACCGGCTTCCTCAGTGCCGGGCTCTTTAAATTTGGTTTTGGATAGTCAAGGGTTTCATTTGTTTTCTTGAACAAATGGTGCTGGGCTGTGTTAAATGGTTTTGAAAGGTTTTGTGATTTTGTGGCTTCGAGGCCCTGAGTCCGTCTGTGGCGGACTTGCACTCCCAGTGTTTGTTTGATTTTGATTTTTTATTTTTATTTTATTTTTGTTCATGCAAATTTTATTTTGATTTATTTAATTTAAATTTTTTAATTTAAAATTTAATTTTGTTGTTTTATTTTTTGGTTTGGTGTTTTGGTTTTTTGGAGTGAAAAGTGATTTATGGTTTTTTTTGGTATTTTTTGAGAGTAGTGTGTATATTTTTGAATGTTGTGCTAACTTATTTTATGAATTTTTTAATTTTTAATTTATCTTTGCAGTGGCAATGTTTTTGGATGTCTTTTCTCTTGTGGCCTCTGGGTAGGGGTGGTGAGCTTTGCTTCCTCTCTACCATTCTCCTCTTCTGTCCTCTGGGTGTCGCTTCCGGTGAGTGTTGCTTCCTTTCTTAGCTCATTCGAGTTCCTGTCGCCATGAAGTCAAGACGTCTTCATGGTAAGCTCTCTGATTTATTTATTTATTGGGGGGGGGGGGTTTGATTGGTTTTTTTTTGAGTTTTTGTTGGGGGGGTCTGTTGTTTTTTGTTGCGTGTGTTTTGTTGATGTGTTGTTGTTTATTTTTTAATGTTAGATTTTTGTTTTTGACTGGTTTTGATTGTTTTTGGTTTGTGTTTTTGTGCGTCCGTTTTTTAGGGGGGGGGGTTCGTTCCCACGGGCCATGCTGGGTGGCCCGTGGGAAGGAAGGGCACTGGCGGCGGGGGTGCCTTTCGTTCCCACGGGCCATGCTGGGTGGCCCGTTGGAAGGAAGGGCACTGGCGGCGGAGGTGCCTTTCGTTCCCACGAGCCATGCTGGGTGGCCCGTGGGAAGGAAGGGCACTGGCGGTGGGGTGCCTTTCGTTCCCACGAGCCATGCTGGGTGGCCCGTGGGAAGGAAGGGCACTGGCGGCGGGGTTGCCTTTTGTTCCCATGGGCCATGCTGGATGGCCCTTGGGAAGGAAGCGCAGTTGCGGGGAGGGTGCCTTTTGTTCCCACGGGCCATCCAGCATGGCCCGTGGGAAGGAAGCGGAGCGGCAGCGGGTTTTTTAACTTTTCATTTTTAGCGCGCTGGCTGCCCCAGCGTTCTGCGCGCTAATGGCGCGCAGGACGCTGGGGCTTGTAGTTTTGCCTGTGCGTGTTTGGGTACAGCAGCGGTTTTTTCCTTCGGCTTCCTTTTGATTGGCTGCGGCCAGTTTTCGAACATTCCTTTTGCCCGCGCCGCGCAGCCTGATTGGCTCTGGTGCAGCGCGGCGCAAGGAATGTTGGGGCTTGAAGTTCTTTTTTTTGTTCGCGACTGGGGGGCCCCTGCCCCCGGGTCGAAAATTTCAATTCGACAGTTACCTGCGAACCCAGTTCGGGCGAGTGCAGGAAGGCTCGGACGGGGCTCATGGGGACCGGTGCAACATCCTTTGTCACATTCCAATGGTTAACACACCATTTTATAGGTATAGATTTAAGATATGGCCTTCTTTATGCATGGGGCGCTCTAAATTGGCTTTCATGTCCCAGAAGGTTGTGGACCACTAGTTTAGCTCAATAGGCCCTACCCATAATCAAGCATATACCGTATTTTCCGGCGTATAAGACGACTTTTTAACCCCGAAAAATCTGTGCCAAAGTCGGGGGTCGTCTTATACACCGGGTACTACGGAGCCAGGGGCTGCCTGGCGGGGAAAGCCATCTGCCGCCGCCGCCGCGAGGCCTCCGGAGCAAGGGGCCGCACGGATATCACCACCCTCAGCCTCGCGGCGGTGGCGGGTGTCTTTCCCCGCCAGTCAGCTGCTGCTGCTGCTCCTCCTCACCCCCCAGGTGGTGAGGTGGAGGACCAGCTGACTGGCGGGGAAAGCCATCCGCCACCGCTGCTGCAAGGCTAAGGGTGGTGATATCCGGGCAGCCCCTTGCTCCAGAGACCTCGCGGCGGTGGTGGGGGCGGGTGGCTTTCCCCGCCGGTCAGCTGCTGCGAGGTCTCCGGAGCAAGGGGCCGCCCAGATATCACTACCCTTAGCCTCGCGGCTGCGGCGGATTTCCCGCCGAGGTGGAGGACCAGCTGACCGGCGGGGAAAGCCATCCGCCACCGCTGCTGCGAGGCTGAGAGTGGTGATATCCGGGCGGCCCCTTGCTCCGGAGATCTTTCTGTCGCGCCTCCTCCTCCTCACTCCCCCGGCTAGGGTGCAGTGCTCATCTCTGTTTCAAAGCCCGAAAGAGCCAGCGCTGTGTCTGCTTCTGCAGACATTTCCGTGGTCATGTGCACAGAACGCTGTTACCTTCCCACCGAAGTGGCCCGCTATTTAGTAAAGGTAAAGGTTTTCCCTTGCTCGAAAGCTAGTCGTAGCCGACTCTAGCATGCAGGGAGGGAAGGAAGCGGTGCCCTCGCCCAAGCTTTGCTGCTTCTTTCTCATCCACTTAAAGCGGCTGCTAATCGCAGCTCTGCTTTGAGTCTGCCCTGACGTCTCCAAGTTTCCCCGCTGAGGGGACAAGAGGAGGAGGAGGACGGGGAAAAAGGCGGTCTCGTCGTGCTCAGAGGGCAGGAGGGAGTCCATTCTCCCCCCCACCCCTCCACTGACCCGGGTCGAGAGATGTCTATCTGGTTTACTTACAGGTCAAACTCGGAAAATTAGAATATCGTGCAAATGTTCATTCATTTCACTTAAAAGGTGAAACAAATATATGAGATTGACTCATTGCACGCATAGTGAGATGGTTCAAGCCTTACTTTAATATTGATGCTCATGGCTTAAAGGTAAAGGGTTTCCCTTGCTCGAAAGCCAGTCGTATCCGACTCTAGGGTGCAGTGCTCATCTCTGTTTCAAAGCCAAAGAGCCAGCGCTGTCTGCTTCTGCAGACGTTTTCCATGGACATGTGGCAGGCATGAAATTTTGTGAGAGCTGATGTAAAAAGTGGCAGATAGCACCGTAGGACATGAAACGATCTGTTGCCTTCAGAACACAGGAGTGCACGGAATACTTTTACCTTCCCACCAAAGTGGTCCCTGTTTATCTAGTTGCAATTTCTTGCTTTCATGATAATAATAATAATGATAATAATAATAGGTAAAGGTAAAGTCGAAAGCCAGTCGTATCCAACTCTAGGGTGCAGTGGTCATCTCTGTTTCAAAGCTGAAGAGCCAGCACTGTCTGCTTTTGCAGACCTTTCCGTGGTTATGTGGCAGGCATGAATAGACACCGGAGTGCACGGAACGCTGTTACCTTCCCACCGAAGTGGTCCCTATTTAGTAAAGGTAAAGGTTTCCCTTGCTCGAAAGCCAGTCGTATCTGACTCTAGGGTGCAGTGCTCATCTCTGTTTCAAAGCCAAAGAGCCAGCGTTATCTGCTTCTGCAGACGTTTTCCATGGACATGTGGCAGGCATGAAATTTTGTGAGAGCTGATGTAAAAAGTGGCAGATAGCACCGTAGGACATGAAATGATCTGTTGCCTTCAGAACACAGAAGTGCACAGAAAGCTGTTACCTTCCCACCAAAGTGGTCCCTGTTTATCTACTTGCAATTTCTTGCTTTCATGATGATGATAATAATAATAATAATAATAATAATAATAATAATAATAATAATAATAATAATAATAATAATAATAATAATAATAATAATAATAATAATAATAATAATAATAATAATAATAATAATAATAATAATAATATAATAATAATAGGTAAAGGTAAAGGTTTCTCTTGCTCAAAAGGCAATCGTATCCAACTCTAGGGTGCAGTGGTCATCTCTGTTTCAAAGCTGAAGAGCCAGCACTGTCTGCTTCTGCAGACCTTTCCGTGGTCATGTGGCAGGCATGACTAGACACCAAAGCGAACGGAACGCTGTTACCTTCCCTATTTATCTACTTGCAATTTCTTGTTTTCGAACTGCTAGGTTGGCAGGAGCTGGGACAAAGACGGGAGCTCATTCGGTCCTGCAGTCCTCGAGAATCAAACTGCTGACCTTCCACCTCCCAGTCAGCGTCTTAGCCACTTGATAATTACCGGTAGTTATTTCTAAGCTTTAGAATAAAAGCTTGGCCCCAGTGGCCCACAGCCCTTTATCCCTCCTGGTAGGAGCAGGGAGGGAGAGGCAGGACCCCTTGCAGCTGTGGCGGCGCTCCTACTGGGAGGAATAAAGGGCTGTGGGCCTCCTTAAAGGGGCAGTGTTGGCAGGCACTGGCTGTCTGCCGGCGTTGGAAGAGGGGTAGTCTTATAGGGTGAGTATATTCCAAACTATATTTTAACTTGAAAAGTTGGGGGTCGTCTTATACGCCCAGTCGTCTTATACGCCGGAAAATACGGTAGATTGGAGATACACAGGTATTCTAAGTGAATAGTAATAAATTGTATAAAACTGGACATTGCAGGCCTGGGATTTGGTATTAAGACAGGTTGTCTTTGATACCATTTGTTTGCTTGCCATCTTTTCCATAGTGGTGTTTCACTTGAGATATGCGCACACTAGGTGTTTACTGCTGAGTGATATGGAGGCAAAAGACATTTTAAAATGTTCTGCAAACAAGAATACCGATACTAATGTCCATGTGTAGTCTTAGGTTAAAGGTAAAGGTAAAAGTCGCCCTTGCTCGAAAGCCAGTTGTATCTGACTCTAGGGTTCAGTGCTCATCTCTGTTTATAGCCAAACAGAGCCAGCGCTGTCTGCGTTTGCTGATGTTTCCGTGGACATGTAGCAGGCATGTCTCAACACTTGAATGCACGGAACGGTGTTTACCTTCCCACTGAAGTGGTCCCTATTCATCTACTTGCAATTTCTTGCTTTCGAACTGCTAGGTTGGCAGGAGCTGGAACAGAGTCGGGAGCTCACTCCATCATGTAGTACTCAGGAATCGAACTCCGACCTTCCAGTCGCCAAGTTCTGCATCTTAAATCACTTGAGCCACCGCAATCTTATAGATTGCCAAAGAATTTTTCCTCACTAAAGTTCAGCTAAAGTGTTGTGAAAATCCATTCCTTTTTTCTTCAGTGAACGCTCAAGGTTTGGGATACAGGACATCAGGATTTATAATTTGCAGGACACATAATTGTGTGTCATGTCTGGTTAAAATGAGTAGGTGATAGTTAATAGCAAGCAAATTTATACCTTGCCAAATATGCTCTTTAAAATTAGCCAAGTTGCTGTGTAAACAAGCATTCCACAGGGACTTCAGGCACATATTTCACAAGGCTGCCAATACTTTTATAACATGTTCATTTTTCATTAACTTGCAGCCTAAGGGTCTGCACACTAATTCATTTACTCTAAAATAGGAATCCAGGACCCTGTTTCCCTTATGTTTTCACACAGGAAGAGGGGAGGAGGACAAAGAAGAATAAAAGTATATAGAAAAATAATAATAGAAATAGTGACACCAAGAGATTATTTCCCCCCTTCTTGTGGAATTTAAATGGCATAGAACAGTGGTGGCAAACCTATGGTATGCATGCCAGAGGGGGCACTCAGAGTCCTTTCTGTGGGCACACACGCTGTTGCCCCAGCACAGAGTTTTCCTCA